>CM053164.1:11517500-13017500 GCA_028571685.1 Heterohyrax brucei | reverse complement strand
ACTAGTTTCTTAATTCAGTGACCTTGGTTTAATTAATAACTCATATCCATGATGATGTGAGAATTCTCTTAAAAAACATTGAAATAAGCCTCTTTGCTAAAGCAAACTTCACACATTGCTTAACTCTGAAAAAATACAGAGTTTAAGATAACTGCATTTTAATATTAATTTAATACTTACCATCTCTTAAGCTTAAAATATACTTCAACTTTGGGACACTCCTGCTTACCATTTGGAAATAAGCTAGAGGAAAATGCACTGAATTTGATGTCAGAAAAGTTGGATTCTGGCAAAGTCATCTCTTATAGCAGAAACCCTGGAGGCACAATGGTTGAGTGCTATGGCCACTAACCGAAAGTCAGCACTGGAATCCACCAGGTCCTCCTTGGAAGCTGCGTGGGGCAATTCTATTCCATCCAACAGGGTCACCATGAGTTGGAATAGGCCTGAGTAAAATGGATTTGGATTTTGCAGAATGTGTTACAATAGACCTTAAAGTAAATCATAAGCACAGCGGGACCAAGGCCACGGAAGAGGCATGCCTAGATTCCCTCTGGACACAGTATGTCATATTATTTAAAAGTCACTCCATCTACTCTTCTTCAACTTTCCTACACAGACGTGATGTTACACCTTCACCTGCTACCTTGGTTGGCTTCCCTTTATGTTATAGAAGGTCCATACAACCCTCTTCCTGTTTACTTTTTCTCACTATTACTTCAAATGGTAAGACTTGAATGTTTATGGTAGAACTTAGTCATTTATTTAATTTTATTAAAATAAAACCACAGCTGCTCAGAGTGAGAATCCTACCAGAATCCACTCATGAATTCGAAGTTCCCAGGGACCCCAAGTAGATTTAAAATTGCATAGGCTAAGGCATAAAAAAAAAAAAAAAAAAATGTTTATCTTCCTCACCTGGCCAGAAGTATTCTTTTGAGGTTTGGAGACCTCCATTTACAATTCTGAGACTGAATATTTTCCACTCATCCTAGGAATTAACAACAGAAAATTTTGTTCGAGTTTCAAACAAGGAATGATTGGCTGGGGACGATGAATGAGAGAAAATTTGTATAAGCTTCTCTGTTTGGTGTAATAAGGATAGTTTAACAACTAGCAGTGGAAATTGTGCCCAGTGGGTAGAGATGTAGGAGTACTTTATGCTACATAAGTGAATTCGAAAGGAGCTTTTCAAATTACTCCCCACTGTAACCTGGTCTAAATAAAGAACGAGAATAGTATACACAGCTTCCTGCTAATGTAAAGTTTTAAATAGTCTAAACTGCCTGCTTTGAAAATACTTCTTATTTTTCTAAAGTTACACTGTGTATACCTTGCTTCCTCTTACTGTTTATAACTCTATTCAGGTTTAAAGCAGACTCTGCCTGGTTTATAGCTAATTCCAATTTTTCAGGGTTGGTGTGTCTGACAAAAAAATGCCTAGTATTGTTTCCTCTTACTTCCAGGCATTATACAAAGCTAAAAAAAGGAGGGAAAAAGTCTCCACAGAATATAAAGATCTTGATATCAAGCAGCCTCTATAAAATGCTATTCAAAGTCCTAAGTATAAGGCAATCAGGCACCTTGAACTTTCATACAGTACACATGGTCTTTTATATTAAGGGAACCAAGGTTTTGCAGAGTGCTTGTAGGATTTTCTCAAACCAAGAGACTTCTGAAGCCTGTTTTCAGCACTTTATAAGTCGTTAGTTTTCTCAGATGCAATGACAATAAACAAGAGGAGTATCTGGGTGTGTCTGATTGGTAGGAAAAGGAGAAATGGAGAGAAAAGAAAAAGAACATGTAAGGTTGACGGCACAGCAAAAGAGCCGGTGAGTCAAACTTCAAAATGAGTTTGTTCCTTTGCGCAGAAGTTAGTAATATTTAATTTATCTGAAACTCAGTAGCAAAGTTCCAAGAGACCATTGAACAGTAATGATGAAGCTGCACTATGTATGTGTGTATATGTATACGGATATGTATACGTTTTATGACTGTCTCTATATCAGAAACCCTGGTGGTATAATGGTTAAGTGCTACATCCGCAGATGAGAAGGTCAGCGGTTCAGATACACCAAGTGCTCCTTGGAAACTGTATAGGCCAGTTCTTCCCTGACCTACAGGGTCGCTGTGAGCTGGAACTGACTCGAAGGCAGCGGGTTTCTGTTGGTCTCTGAAGTATGCTGCCTCAATCCCCAAATCTACTGCCCTTTCCTGATTTAACACAGCCTAACTGGTAAAGCTCAGCAATTCTCTGACCAGCATTTTCTGAAATGAGGGCTCATGAATTCCCCAAGTCTGAAAAGACTTAGAGAAATAAACGGGCTAAAAGTAAAGAAAATATAATCATTTCATTTCTCTAGATGAACAGGTTCGTTGGTTAAAAACATTTGAAGAAATGAAACATAAAATAAAAGACATGAGTCCTTTGGGAGGCCAGAAACAAGAAGCAAGAACAAATCTGGTTTGATTAGCTCATGTGTTATCAGGGGTGATTTCATCTTCACTCTCCTCTTTTGGCTTCAGAACCCTGCACTGGTTTTTAGATGCTGTCTCTTATGCCGCTGCTGCTTTGGTTTCTGATCTTGACATGTTGCTGAAAGAATTCTTTGGACATTCTTTAGAATTTTTACCTTCAATGATCAAAATTATAATCAGTGTCCTGAATGGATCTTTAAAAAACAAAAAATTGTGAACACTGCTTATGGAGCAGTCTCTTAAACTTTTAGTTTATCTTTCATATTTATAATATTTTAAGTTTGTAGATATATTTCAGACTCAGAATATCTATTGTAGCATATGGAACAGAGACACCGAAGTCAGATATTCATGGTTAAAGCTTGGATCAGCTAAGAAATAACTGTTTGCCAAGTTTCTTCAATCTCCTTGGTGACATTTGTATATGATGTAATAACATAAGCTTTATTTTACATCATTTTTATTACATGACAACAAAACTTAGTTTGCACCGTAGTCGTTAGGATGAAATGAAGTGATATTTAACAAAGCCATTGGCACCATGACTGATGTGTAGGAAGAAGTCAGCGTGCAGAAGCTCTTTGTTCATTCCAGAATCTTGGTTACAATCAATGTTATTGTTACATGCCGTTGAGTGGATTCCAACATACAGTAATGTCTTGTATAACAAAAATGAAATATTATCCAGTCCAGTTCCTACCGAACATTACTTCAAACAGTTCTGTAAAGGATACACTTCATAAAAAGGAACATTGTTACAAACAGAAAGTCAAAGATCTTATCATCCACCATGTAAACACTGATTTAAGAAATGTCTGATTTACACAGTTAAAATATATTTAAGACCAAAGTGTAAGACAACAACTGGATACGAGCCTAGAGGAAGAATTTAGTTAAAACAAATTCTTGAAATTCAAAAGAGCAAGATATATGTTGACTAAATTCAGATTGTATTAATTGGAATATGATTTTTTTTTAAGATAAAAGCTGAAAGAATAAAAATCCAAAGTAAAACTTCCAAACAATAGTGGAATACAATGGAAGGACATTGTTTAAATCAGTAAGCTTGAATGCAAGTAGCAAGGGAGAAAATGACAACAAAATCTAGGAAAGCAACACAAAGTGAAATCATACAAAAGATTAAAAATGTGTCTGAAATAATAATAATATAAATACAGCAAAATAGGCAATTTCTCTTCAGGCAATGAGAAATAACTTGTAACAGATTGATGTTATACAGGTAAAGTAGAAATGCTGCACAAAATCTACAAAAATATCCCCTTGAAGGTATCAAATAAATATGAAGACCTCCAGGATTTGAGCAGCCAATGTTGGTGTCGTTGGGTAGGTTATGACTCATGGTGAGCCTCCATACCACAAAACAAAATGTGCCTAGTTCTGTACCATTCTCACAAACATTGCTATGTTTGAGACCACTCTTGCAGCCACCCTGCCAGTCCACCTGACCGAAGGAGGACGTTTCTCTCTTTTGCTGGCCCTCTGCTTACCAAGCATGATGTTCTTGTTCAGGGACTGGAGACCCTGGCGGCATAGCGCTTAAGTGCTATGGCTGCTAACCAAAAGGTTGGTGATTTGAATCCACCAGGTGCTCTTTGGAAACTCGAGGGGTGGGGATAGTTCTAACTCTGTCCCATAGGGTCATTATTAGTCAAAACTCACTTGATTGCAATTTTTTTCTCTTTTTTTATGCCCAAATTAGGTGAGATACAGTCTTACCATCCTTGCATCTAAGGAGCATTCTGACTGTATTTCTTCCAAGACAGATTTGTTCATTCACTATTCTTCACCAACACCATAATTTGAGGACATCAATTTTTTTTTTTCCTTCCTTATTCATTATCTAGTGTTCGCATGCATGCGAGACAATTGGGAATACCATGATTTGGGTCTGGCACACCTTAGTCCTGAAGTGATGTCTTTGCTTTTAATACATTAAAGAGGTCTTTTACAGCAGAATTGTCCGGTGTAATGCATCATCTGATTTCTTGACTGCTGTTTCCTAGGGTGCTGACTTCAGATCCAAGGCAAAAGAAATTCTTGACAACTTCAGTAATTATTTTTCCTTGACACAGTGTGGCTTATTGAAGTTGTGAGGATTTTTATTTTCTTTATGTTGAGATGTAATTCATACCAAAGACTGCAGCCTTTAATCTTTGTTGGTAGGTGCTTCAGAAACCCTGGAAACCCTGGTGGTGTTGGGGCTTAAGTGGTATATCTGCTAACCAAAGGTCAGCAGTTCTAGTCCACAGGTTGCTCCCTGGAATTCTTATAGGGAAGCTATAGTCTGTCCTTTAGGGTCACCATGAGTTGGAATCAACTTGAGGGCAATGGGTTTTGGGTTTTAGCAGGTGTTTCCAGTCCTTACTTTTTGCAAGAAAGATTGTGTCACCTGTGTATCGCAGGTTGTCAATGAGTCATTTTCCAAAATTGAGGCATAAAGTCTACCTTCTCAGATTTTTTGCTCAGCATACAGATTAAATAAATAACATGAAAAGACACAAGGCTTACACGCACCCTTCCTGATTTTAAACCACACAGTGTCCCCTTTTTCTGTTCACGCATGTTTCTCTTGGTCTACTTACCAGTTCCCCTGGATCACGAAGAAGTATTTTGGAATTCCCAGTCTTCACAATGTTGTGCATCATTTGTCATGGTCCACAGAGTTGAACAGCTTGGCGTAGTTCATAACACCTGGGTTAACTTCTTCCTGGTTTCTGGTTACAACTGATAGTCACACATAATGAAGACAGAAAGGAGCTTTTCTTTGGTCATGTTCCCAAACCACAGTAAAGAAGACCTAGGGAGAGAAAGCTGTTTCTGGGGAGTAGAATTCTTCAAAGCCAAGTTCTTCTTGATTGACAAAGTTGTATTCTGTAACTGAAGAAAATGTGTTACAGCATGGCAGCAAGTATGACCACAGGTGCTCTGGGCCTGTATGTTTCCGGTTTGGCATGACACTGATGAGGAAAGTCTGTCTGTTCCACCCTGTCCAGTTTGAAGACTCTCTAAAAGCCTGTAGCCAGATTTTCTTGGATCCCATATGGCCACTTGAGAAAGTCCCAGCCTAGGTGGTATACTGAGCCCTGTGGTCAGGGAGCTGGAAACTGTTTCAAATTAAGAGACAAGAGGAGGATGCTTGGTACTCATGCAAAGACACCATGCTACTTCAATGAAACCTAACTATAATGTCATTCTCAGCTTGGTCATCCTGAAATAAAATGTCCTGGTTACATAAGTGAGTCACTTATTAGGAAACATGGAGTTCCACTCCAGCGACATTATCAGTAGAACATAGAAAGTGCTTTTCTTTTTGCTCAACTACTTTCTTGGTCTGGGAATTGTATCACTCCCTCATATATAAATTTCTGAGTCTTTAAATAAGAATTACTAGCTTTTTGGCTGATATCAAGGGATTGAGAAATTATAAAGAAAAAAAAACAAAAATCAGATTAGGTTTTCAGTTATCCTGAAACCCTGATGACATTGTAGTTAAAGGCTATCTTTATCTGCTAACCTCTACTCTGACCTCTAGGGTTGTTATGAGTCAGACTTGACTCAATGGCAGTGTGTATATCTGCTAACGAAAAGGTCAGCAGTTCAAATCCCCTGGGCACTCCTTGGAAACTCTTCGGGGCAGTTCTACATAGGGTAGCTAGGAGTTGGATCAACTCTATGGCAGTGGGTTTGGTTGGGTTTTGGATTTTCAGTTATCTAGTACTGCAAAACAAATCACACCAAGAACTAGTGGCTTCAAACAGTAGAGATAATCTATTATCCCTTTTCTCTAGGTCAAAGATTTGAATAGGCTGAGCAGTTGGGTTTGAGATCACAGAAGATAGTCAGTATTGAAACTGGTTTCATTTTGAAAGTGTCACTCCTGTTTCTAAGGCTTGGGCTGGGGAAACCAAAACAGCCTGTGGCTAAAACAAACGGCTTCATAGACAGTCCTTCTCTTCATAGTCTGCCTCTCATAATCCTCCAGCTCAGTGGCTTCTGGTAGCCAAATTTCTTCAATCCTGGCTCAAGAGACATTTTTAAAAGAGAGTGAGGTAGAAAGTATACCTTTTTTCCCCCCAGTTGCCATTGAATAAATTGGAAACCCTGGTCTTATATCTACAACCAAAAGGTTGGCAGTTCAAATCTGCCAGGTGCTCCTTGGAAACTCTATGGGGCAGTTCTAGTCTGACCTCTAGGATTGCTAAGATTCTGACACGGTGTGATGACAGTGGTTTTGGTTTGGTTGAGTCAGTTTTTACTCCTGGTGACATCACTTGTATCAAACCGTACTCCACCTGGTTTCCAGTGGCTGATGTTTCAGGTGTAGCTCACCAGGCCTTTTTCGGAGGCAGTTCTGGGTACCCTTGAACAGCCAAGAACGTTAACAGTTTGCACCACATGGGGAGACCGACATCTCTTTTTAATCTACAGTCTACCAGGTAATTTGGAAGACATGCAGATGCAGCATCTTTCCCCCTGTGTTCTACTGGTTGAGGCAGCATCACTTTCTTCCTGCACTTTCTAGCCTGCATCACTTTCTTCCTTGTAAGCAGTCACAGACAGCATTAAGAAGGGCTACCAGGCATGCCCCAGCAGTGTCTGACAGATCCTCCCTGCTGCTCGTCATTTGGTGCCGCTATGGCAACACTACATCTCGGGTACCAAAATCTGTTCTAGTTATCTATTGTTGAATGATAAGTCATCCTAAAGCTTAAAGGCCTTAGGCAGCAAGTGATTATTTAATATTGTTAAATACTAAAAACTTGGAATCCTTAGAAAACAATTATTAATTAATTAATACTGGTCTAAGTCCTAGGAGTCAAGAATTCTGGAATTTCATATCAAGATTTTGCAGTCAGAAGGAATCTGGGACTGATACAACCTTGAACGATTTACTTAGCTGGTGAGTTGACCGAAAGTCTCCAACAGCTGGAGGCTGGAAAAGACAGAGTTCTTTGGTCATCTCTTCACCCTCTGTGTGGTCTTTGCCGGTGATCTGTCTAGCATTGCAGCTACATAGGGCAACTAAACTTGTTACCTGGAGGATTGTGTCTACCGGGGGAGAGAGGGAAGTGAGCGCAGCTTCAATTTTTTGCTTTTGGAGACACGTGGCATTACTTCTGTCATATTTTTTCTCTGTCATTTTTTTTTTTTTAAATAAATCAAGGTAATTATGAAGGGCTACACAGGTTCAAGGGTGTAACTTGATGGCACAAAGGGTTAAGCAGGTGACTACTAGTCAAGACGGTGGCAGTTGGAACACACTCAGACTCTCCTTGGGTGACAACCCTGATGCTCTGCACTCTTTAAACGCCACAACCTTGAAAACTCCAAGAAGCGGTTCTAACCTCCTTGGATGGGGTCTCCATGAGTCCAAACTAACTCAACAGTGACGAAGAATAATGCTCAGATTCAAGAGGAGGCAGCGCATACCCCACTAAAGTGAGAAGAACTGGTAGGATGGGCTGCATATTTAGCCACTTTCAGGAAATGTGGTCTGTCACAGATGGGAAAATACTGCAGCCTTTGCTATCAAGGAAATCCTCCATCTGCTCCTTGGAAGTCCTGTGGGGTAATTCTACTCTGTCCTGTAGGATTCTTGTGAGTTGAAATCAAATTGACAAACAATGCTTTATTTGATGTTTTTATTAAATCATAGATTCTCACATTTTTGTGTATTTGTAAAGTTCTCAAGAACAAATGGGTTTTATAGAAATTAACACCCCATTTTAAAGGTACTTCTTTCCTCCTCAACTGATATTTGTAACCTGTGTTTTCAAAGAATATTACAAATTGCTCTAAAATATCCAAAGACAGACTCTTCTCTCTGTATTGAAAAATTTACCAAGTACTTAATCCCAGGGTTTGTGAATTTTTTTTCTTTTTTTTTTTTGGTGCCCTTAATTTTTATGACAGCATAAGCCTACTGCTATGATGTTCTTTCTTTAGAATATTTATTATCCCTTATTCCATTAAGAAAGATCACCCTATTATGCTACCTTCAAGAACAATAGAATTAGATCATAAAAATCCAAAAAAAATGAAGCTATAGTTTCTAGTAGACCATTGTATTTAATAGGTCATCCTGGATTGTATATCTAGATTTTGTTTTCTGCTCTTTTCTTGTTTTATTGTTTCAGTTCTCCTTTTAGTTTTGTTTCACATGTACTTATATTAATGACACAACTAGTATGTCATCACTAGAGAAATCATAATACAGAAATATGTGAAGTAGAAAATGAAATTCTCCATAAGAATTATGAATAGATTGACAGCTTTGTCTGAGATGTGTTTGTTTATATAGTTCAACATGTTTTAAAAAGATGTGTATATGTTGTCTTAGCTATTTAGTACTGCTAAAAGAGAAATATCACAAGGGAGTGATCTTAACAAACAGAAATTTATTTTTTAACAGTTTAGGAAGCTTGAAGTACAAATTTAGGGTGTTGGTTCTAAGGGAATGCTTTTTCTCTCTGAAATTAAATAAAATTGTGAAATACTTAAATCATCATGCTGGTGGGCATTATTGGATAGATTGTCTTTAAGAAGCATAAAAATAAAGATACTATTTTCAATGTATTAAAGAAAAAAAACCCTTAATTCAAATGATTTTCATGGGATGAAACAAAATGTGTTGGCTTGTTAATCACACAGAAACAAAATAGTAGGGAGGTGGTTTCATTTAATTTTCTAAAAAAATGTTAAACATCTGATCTATGCAGCCTGAAATATTTTGATTACATAAAGTTTAAGCTCTAAATTAAAATAGGACTTTTAGCTAAAAATAACCTTTAAATCCTCAAACTATCTCACAGATTAATCATGTGAGAATTAACTAGTATTTAGGATCCTCATTAGAAGGGATTTGTTGTTTATTTCTTGTCTCTGCGTACCCTAGACATGAGTTGGATTCGACTCGACGGCACTGGCTTTTTGGCTGAGTACATTGTATATACCAACAGATTTCTTGATTTCTGTGAAGCTAGGCCATCGAAATATAATGAATATTTTCTTACAGTTCTGAACTCCACTTGGTCTTCAGGTCCTAAACACACATCTTAGTATTTAACAGTGAACTTCTTAATGCTACATATGAAGTCTATGAGAGCATAGGACTAGTAATTCCTGCAGGATGGAACCAAATATCTCTCACCAGTTTGATCAGAAGGTAGGTAGGTAGGAGAAAGGAGTGGTATAATTCATTTTTAAATCCTCATCAATAATTTAAAAATCATATAAAATCATATTTTCTGAAAGTTAGAAGCCAATGTTGCCAAGCTTCAGAAACATATTAAACAATTCAGTTTTCAATAAAAGGCATGTATGGCGATTCCTGAAAATAATGGAAAGCATTTGTTTAATATCGCATTTTCACATAAGGATGTCCACGTAAGTACAAAGCAAAGTCATCCAGCAAATATTTATCTTATATCCTGTGCTGCACCCTGAGTCCTCTTGATGTTGACAACGACAGTTGAAGGTGAAAGCAGCTTCACTTAATAGTTCACATCCAGTGCAGCATTTTCATGTTTTATTCATCTGCTTGAAGTCAGTTCCTCTTCCTAAAATTCTTCTGTTGCTCTGAATATGTTTGCCTTGTATTCAGAGATATAACCCAACAGACTTTTAAATGAGAGTCTACAAACTAAAAATAGTGAAATGGCCTAATATTACATAGTTTATTATAAGCAGTAGATGAATCTTTGTTAACAGACAAATGAAACAAAGAAAGCTAAAGATGTTATGTCTTTTTTAATCTGATATGATTTCCATTAATTTTCTATTTGTGGTGCATGTCAAAGCTCATTACAATGTCACAGAGTTTGACACGTCGCACACTCCCATTTCACAGGCAAGGAAAGTAGAGTTCAGAGAAGTTCTACCTATATTTGGCTTTTTTCCAATGTGCTTTGAGTATGAGGACTGCAGGAGAGAAAACAGAAAAGGTGCTGTCTTATTGTCATTGAACTCTTTGGGTTGATAGTACCTCCATGAGCTAGTGGGCAGAATTGTAGGAGATTCATATTAAGTATGTAAAAGTAAAAACAATTTATATTATCAAATATAATTATAAATCAAGATTTGATGAGTGAATAAATCATTTATTCAGTGTGTTACAAGCAAACAGATGCCTTTGTTTCGGACATAGAAACAACGAAGTCTATCATGGGAGAAGAACACAATGGTAACTTGGAGGCTAACTCATCTTTAAAATTCACAGTCTGATTAATCTCTAGGTTTAGAGTTGCTTTAAAGTCTTGTATCACAACATATACTACTGGTACCACTGGATATATCATAGGCTAAAACCTAAAACAAAAAATCTGTAACCATTGCCGTCAAGTCAAGTCCGACTCATAGAAACCCTACAGGACAGAGTAGAAGTGCCCCACAGAGTTTCAAAGGATCAGCTGGTGCATTCAAACCGCCAACCTTTTGTTTAGCAGCCAGAGCTCTTAACCACTGTACCACCAACGATCTAGGCTAGAGCCTAGAGGGTTTCAAATGCACAGGAAATGAAATATGGAAAAGAGGACCTCATCAGATCTTAATAAAATCACATTTTTACAATCATAGATGGAAATGAATTACAAAATCCGCGTTTTCCAGAGGAAATATGCAGTCTACTAAGAAAATCAGGACAAAAAGAGAAAATGAAGAATGACTAGAGACTGTCTGGAAGCAGCGCTGCCCCTGTTTCCTAGTACAAATATGCCAAGTAGGTGGCTTTCCAAAAATAAATTTGTGTTTCACAGTTCTGGAGACTAGAGACCAGAATTCAGGGTATCAGTTCTAGGGAAAAGTCCTCCCAGTCCCTTTCAGCTTCTGGTGACTCAGGGTGTCTCAAGGTGTACTGTGCCTTGTGTACGATGCTGGTCAATCTCTTTCCCAGTATATGTCTTTGTGCGTCCGTGATCTCATTGTAAGACACCACTTGGTCGGGGTTAGGTTTATGTCTCACCCTAGCCTCCTTTGATATCATTAACACAACAAAAGAAAACCATTTTCAAACAGGCCACATATATAGGTAAAAGCTGACACTCTAAAACTTGTAACACATGTGTATGTGAGTGCATGTGCACACAGGAACCTAGGCAATGTGTGCAGATGGGCTGTACTTGTTGTCTAGTAATGAAGAAGGAACACAGCTTGAGACTAGGTTAACTTTATAAATGAAAACTACATTTTACATACTTTGGGCGTGCTGTCAGGAGAGTCAGTCCCCATCATGCTTGGTGAAGTGTAGGGTCAGCAAAAAAGAGGAAGACCTTAACGAGACGGATTGACACAGTGTCTACAACGATGGGCTTAAGCATAAAAACAGTGGTGGGCATGGTGTAGGACTGGGCAATGTTTTGTTGTGTTGTGCACAGGGTTGCCATGAGTTGGAACCAACTCAATGGCATGTTACAACAACAGCATTGAGTCAATTCTAACTCATGGTGATCCCGTATGTGTCAGAGAAGTAATACGCTCCACAGGGTTTTCAATGGTGAATTTTGGGAAGAATCTAACCAGTCTTTCTTCTGAGGCACCTTTGGGGAAACTTCAATGGAAAACTTTCAGGTAGCAGCCCAGCATGCTAACTGTTATCAGAGCTCTTGTTTTCAAAGGACAATTTCAAGCACTCCTGGGGGTGTTCTTAGTTGTTGGTAGAAATGGAGTCTGAAGACAACATAGTTCTTTTGAGGTTGAGATATCAGATACTAAGAAGTAATACATATAAAGACTCTAGGAAACAGAAATGTCAGAGAGGATTTTTCACATATGATTCACTCACCACACAGTGACTGTGACCTCAGGGGGGGGGGACAAATAGCAATTCCTTTGCAAAAGACAGTAAGAGGTACAACGGTGAGTGAAAATTCCGTATCCTTGGAAGAACAGAAGTGTGTGTCCTCTGTAGGTCAGAGGTGAAGTTGGGTGATACTGTCATTGAAATTGCCTTTCTGATTTTAAGGAGATGATGAAATCAGTCTCCGAGGCTAAGTGGGAACACCTGCCAGCCTCAGATAGAATTGGTGTCATATTGTAAATGACAAAGGGGCTAGAGAGGTTATGACAATTGTTTAATTATGGTGTGGATACTGAATTGTGCGACTCTTACAACTTAAATAGCTGAATAAATTTGACTGACGATCCTTTCTCACCAGTTTCTAGACCAGGCTCATTTCACGTACCCAGTCTGTAACCCTTAATGAAATCACCTGTGTTACTGCCGCAGATACTTAGAAAAACAACACTGCTGTCTTCAAGTCCCTTCTGACTCACAGCGCCCCTACAGGGCAGGGTAGAACTGCCCTGTAGACCTCCCAAGGGGTGCCTGGTGGACTCTAACTGCTAACCTTTTGACCAGCATCAGTAGCTCTTTAAACACTATGTCACCAGGGTTTCCTGCCACAAGTAAGTGGAGTTAAAATTCCTCCACCTTTATTTGAAAGGACTTTTACTAGGAAAACTATACCGGAAAAAAAAATTATTCAGATTTTGTTAGAATTACAGGACAATGATTCATAACCAAGGGCTTCCCTATCAGAAAATGCTGTATGCTCTGGTCCACCTGTAATTGTGGGGTCTTACGGTACAGGTGACAGTTGGAGGTTAGGCTCAAATTCCAACTCACTGTCTACACAGAGTGCTCAAAAATCCATTCTCAGTTACGCCCAGTTCCTAAAAGAATAGTTGTAATGGGCATTTTAAGCAACAGAAATATCTACCCTATTCACTCACAGGAGTCTTTGTGGCACCGTGGTTAAACACTTGGCTGATGACCAAAAGTTTGCTGGTTTGAATTCTCCAGTAAGCACCGCAGGAGAAAAATGTACCAGTCTACTTCCATAACAATTTGCAGCCTTGGAAACTCTGTGGGGACAATTCTGTGTCTTACAGGATCTCTGTGGCTCAGAATCTATTGACAATAGTGGATTTTGATTTACTGACTCACTGATTCACCCAACAAGGTGAATTATGTTAGAAGGACCAAGTGGAATTCCTTGAAATGGAATTTGTTTACTGAATCACAAAGAATACTACATCCCTGGGGGGTTGGGGGGTACATAAAAATTAGCCATCACAACAGTCTTGAGAAATGTAAAGGATGTTATTCACATCACATTACTTATTTGGTTATCTGCTTTTCTTGTGAAGAAGATGAATAGATTTTGGTGAAATACAGAATATAGTCGTAAATGTCCATGTCTCCAAAGGCAGCTACTGTTCCAAATATGCTACTTGTGGAGCTAGCAAATCAGCACAGTCTCTGGCACCTGATGAATGGCTATCAGTTTGTCTAATACAATCTTTTCTATACCCAAATAATGTAAATCCAAGAAGTATTTGCTTTAACATATAAGGAAATGGACAACAGATAATTACAGCTCATTTTTACTTTCTTGTCTCAGTGTTATGCCAAATCTCCCTGGCTTCCAGGAGTCTTAGCTATCTTATCTCTACACGCACAACACAGATGGCTACTCTTTTGATTACATCAGGCTGATAGGACTTGGTGAATAGGAAATAACAAGCACTATATGAATAATGGCCTTGGTTTTGTACAAAAACACTACAGAAGCAGAAACTTTCAAGTATGGAGTGATGCCTATAAGAAATGTAATGTGCTTCAAACTATGGGTTATTAAATATTTTATGCTTATTATTACTTATATAAATTACATAGATTTGAAAATGAAGACAGGAATAGATGTAGCATCTCTCACTATTGCACCTAATGATCCACTTAGAAACATTTGTATTCCTATCTTCTATCTTTATACTCAACATGTATAGATATCTTGGTTACAGAGAAAGAATACCTCTACCAGGAAACACAATAAGTATCCCAATAAAGTAGAAGTTTAGACTGCCTTGGGTCTTTTGAGGTTAAAAGGAGATTAAGTGAGTTTACTGAGATTGTTACTGAGGGGATATATTTTGCTGTCATATATGGTAGAGAAGGAAGAATATATCTGGAAACCAGGGAATCTTCTGAAGGTAATTCTGTGTACCTCTGGTATTTTATAGTGGTAAAGGATTAACAGAATATATAACAACATAATGCAAAATTAACCTCTTAGGAATGACATTTTGTCCATCTTTCTAGGTAAAGAATTGTGCTCAGCTGAATTAGCTGAGGGCAAAGGATGAATTAAAACAGATGTTAAAGGAAAAAACTATGCTTCCTGATCAGTGGAAGAAGAAGAAAAAAAAAAAAAAAAACTCACTGCTATTGAATAGATTCCAACTCACAGTGATCTTGGAGGACAGAGTGGAACTTCTGCGCTGAGCTTCCAGGGCACACTTGGTAGATTCAAGCTGCCAACCGTTTGGTTACAAGCCATAGCACTTAACCGTGATGCCATCAGGGTTTCCTCAGTGGGAAAAGTGGGCACTAGATCTGTTTTGTTGGGACAACATGTTAACCTGGATATCTCAATGGTTTAACCCATGATTTAGCTTGTAACAAGTTCAGTGCAGGTCAGGCAGCTCGCCAGGGCAGTTGTCTTAGAAGGAGAGTCTGGGCAGTCCAGAGATTGTCCCGTTCATAGCTAGCCTTCCCTACATATGGCTTCCGGGCCTACTGTAACGAAAGAAAGAATACGGGGCACTAACACCAGAAATCATACATCTTAGATTAACAGTATGACTCATCATGTCAGCTCATAGACTACAGTCCAATAGCAATCATGTGACTCACCCTAACCTCAAAGAGCATAAAAATACAGGGAAAACATGTTATTTTGAGTAAACACTGTCTGTTTCACACTACCTGTAAGTTTTTCTTCATTCTATTATGCACAAAAAAACCCTGGTGGTGTAGTGGTTAAGTTCTGTGTCCGCTACCAAAAAGGTCAGCAGTTCACATCCTCCAGGTGTTCCTTGAAGCTACTCTATGGAGCAGTTCTACTATCAACTTGATGGCAGTGTTTCTGTTTTGCTTTGTTTTAAATTTATTTTATGTGTCACAAACACACAAATTCTTCTGTTTACCTTTCCCTTTGAAGTTCTGTGTGTAACAAAATATACTAGTGGTGATTAATTTTAACTTAGTTGATGGTCACAAGACATTAAAGTAAAATTGTTTCAATATTAGAACACTAAGCATCCCTAGAGACGTGCCTAAGAAACTGGAGGCCCTTAAGATCTCTTTTGGAAAAGGGTCACCTGCTTTATATTTTCCAGGAAGCAGTGGTGACCTGACTGTCTTTCTGAACTCACTACCCCCTCATTCTTGAATTATAGACTTTACTGTTGACTCAACGGCACTTGGCTTGGCTTGTTGATTCTTGACAGTAATTGTTCAGGTGATGACTTTCTGATTTCAGTTACTCAAGCCTGTCCAGTATCTGTAAGTTTATGAATCATATGTAAACCAACCCAACCTAAACCCATTTCTCTTGAGTTGATTCCAACTCACAGTGACCCTATAGGACAGAATAGAATGGCTCCGTACAGTTTCCGAAGAGGGCATGGTGAATTTGAACCGCTGACTTTTTTGTTAGCAGTTGTAGCTCTTAACTACTATGCCACCAGAATTTCCAATGCTGTAAAGCTCTTTTTGTTTTTTTAAGGCTACATAGTGTTTTCCTGACCCCTGCATTGAACTACGATTGAAACACTGATAACGAAAATTACTGGCAAATCTGGAACTGAAATCCTATCTTCTGGTAAACACAGTCATGCGTTGCTTTTGTTCTCTGAAATAGGATGTTACGTGATTTAGATGTTGTGTGAACGTGCATGAATTATGCAATATTTTGACATATTATGAGATATTTTCTCAAATTGATGACTGTTAATTGAATATATGTATACTGAATGACTTTACCAGATGGTCCTTTCACAATCTAAATTCATATTTATTTAAAACTCCAATAATATGGTAATAGGGAGCCCAAGGATTAGAAGGGGAGGGTGTTGATATGTCTCAGGATTGATCAATGTCACAAAACAATAAATGTATTAATTATTTAATGAGAAACTAGTTTGTTCTGTAAACCTTCATCTAAATCACGATAACAAAAAGTTAAAAAGATAAAATGCAGCTCTAGTTTCTAGTGACTAAAACCAAACCAAACTCACTGCCATTAACTAGATTCTAACTCAAGCAACCTTATAAGTCAGAGTAGAACTATCCCATAGAGTTTCCAAGGAAACCTGTAGGATTTGAACTACAGACTTTTTGGTTAGCAGAGGTAGCATTTAACCACTACTCCCTCAGTGTTTCCAAATCTCTAATGAATCATGATAAAAATAAAATAAAATACCAGTTATAAATAGAATGGAATATTCAATGAAAGTTATTTTCACACCTGAATATTCAATCATTTGCTTGAGTGACTTGCTTACTAGCAAGTCAATCTGTTAAATGGTTAATTAAACTTTTATTAAAAAAATAAAAAGTAAGATCATTTGTCATCCAAGCAGTACTTCCTGAAGTTGAATTACTGAATTGAATTGAAATTTTTTCTGTGTGATGTAAAACAATACAGTATGGAAATAGCAAATATGATTTAGTAACATAAACTAAATGCTAACTTAGTGTAGTATGAAAGAAATAGCTTTAAGTGGTCTGAAGAATGGTTGTTGGCCTAGAACAAGTGGTTTTTGTAATACTTGTTGGCTTAGAACAATCCGAATCAGTAATGTATCCAGTAATTGATTTACTAAGACTTGGGATTTTAGGTTATACACATTGGCTAACATTATAGACAAAATGGTATTTGATGTTATGTATTCCAAAAAAGAAGGAAATAAGCATGATGCTTTAAGTAGACAATTACCACAGAGGACAAGAGAGAGTGACGCAGGCAGTGCCGGTAGTGCCTAAAGACAAGACAACACGATGGGGTGTGTTGTAACGATGCTGGCCCGATAGCGAGTCCCCAGTCTGGCACTGATGGGTCAAACACAAGGAATCATTTGGAGGAGATGCTGCTTCTATCAGCTGGGTGCAATGAAAAGAACATAGGAGGAAGACCTCCTGCTACCTACCCCTAGGGTGCGAAGTTCCCGACTGCCCAGGTGGGGGCTTTGTCTTATATCATGCCTAAGTGAATCAACAGTAGGTCTTGGAAATCACAATGAAGCTAACAAGAGATTCAAACTTGAATTGTCCTCACAGGGTTTCTCTTGTTCTACTGGTTAAAGATTGGATTCCCTATCATTCAACTGCAGAGTAAGTACCATCTGATAAAGGAAAAGAGTTAACTTGGCAAGAATTTCAGGATTACTGAAATGCTGAGTTTTTCTATTGCACTGTATAGAGAAATTACATGCAATGAGGAAAAAAAATCAGTACCAATGTTCCTGGTTACAGTGACATTGCTAGCATGTGAAATATCTTGTGTCATCTTGCTGTGCAGATGTGCTTCTTTGGGGCAACATTTGGAGAATACAAGGCAGTAGTCCATACAGATAAGATGATCTTTTGAATTAGAGTTTCATGATAAAATGCTTGCACTATAGCTGTTTTAAAAATATCAATAAGGTTTCAAACCTTTTAATAAGCAGTGTTGCTGTGTTGACAGTGTACAAACGAGAATCTTTAATATGTATTTAGGTTATGTTGGCAGAGATGTTTCTAAATTTATACTTATGTGCATCTGTGATTATACATACTCCATATATGCAGAGTTAAAATCAACGTCAAACAATGATTTGTCTGTATTTTTATCTTCGCTATTTATAACTGAAATACATCTGTATGGAATGTAGAGAGAATAGTCATGGTGATGGAGAGTTTCTACACAGATTTCAGGAGAAAGGTCAGTAATATTTATAATCTTTGGTGAAAAGTTTTGATAAAAATTAATTTCTCTTCTCTGAACCTCAGAAATTAGATTGTATTACTTGTATTTATTTTATCTTTTTTAGTGAGAAAAAGTATTTATAATAATCTTTCTGGTATTTAAGTAATCTCCTATGACATGGTAGACACAATTGAGAATTAATGGACATGATTATTGCTAGCATACAAAATATGAACTAAAGCGCATGTTTTACTTACAAAAAATAAATAAGTGAATCTTGAGAAATTTAAAAGTAAGTTCCCTGAAACAATTGCTGTCAGAGCCAGGCATAATGTTTGGTATACAGGATGTGCTGAATTAATGCTCAAATAAATAAACCAAAAATGGTATTGTAAAGTGTATTTAACAAAATATCTTTGGTAAAAAGGAATATGTGTATTAACACTAGTCTACTCAAATTATAATATCTGAGTTTACAGTCTCAGTATGTTGTGTGAAGCTATGTTTTGCCATGTTTCCAACCTCATTTAACACCAAGATGTTTTAAATGTTTATTGCATTTACAGAACCATCTATGCTTGTATTCTGCCAGACTTTCACCAGCATGGTTTGGGTTCTTTTACAGACACTAATGGAAATCTAAGTCACTGATCAACTATGGAAACCTTAAGATTAAAATAGATTAGTCATTTTGACCACAATATAATGTGCTTGCTAAATATCAGCAATGCAGCTCCAGGGGGCAATGAAATATCTTTGCTCCTCTAAAACAAATAAATACCATCATTTCCAGAAGAGATAAATATTTGCTACTGTGGAACTCAAGATCCTCTTTAGACTTCTCTAAAATGACTACACTAGCTTTATTTTTGTGAGAGACATTACTGCAAATAGCCAACCTAAGAAATATTTTCAAATAAGTGAAATGCAAACTCCGTGGCTGTGCTCGTATTGCATGTTGCTCGGTTGTTTCTGTCATTAAGTGTCCTTAAGTCACTACCGACTCACAGCGACCCTGTGTGCTACGGGACAGGACACTGCCTGGGACTACACGGCCCTCATAATCTTTGCTGGGCTTGAGCCGGTTGTTGCCGCCGTCTCCTAGAAGGTCTTCCTCTGCTTTGCTGACCCTTTACTCTACCGAGCATCATGTCCGCCAGGGACTGGTCCCTTCTGATAATACATCCAAAATACGTGACACGAAGACTCATCATCTTTGCTGCTGAGCAGCATTCTGTCTGTACTTCTTCCAAGACAGATTTGTTCATTCTTCTGATCCCCAAACCAAAAACCAAACCAAATGCCATCAAGTCGATGCTGAATCGTAGTGACCCTATAGACAAAGCAGAACGGACCCATAGTGTTTCCAAGAAGCACCTGGTAGATTTGAGCTGCTGACCTTTTGGTTAGCAGCTGTAGTACTTAGCCACTGGGCCACCAGGGTTTCCATTTTTCTTGTAGTCTGTGGTACATTCAACATTATTCCCCAACACCGTAATTTAAAGCCTTCAGTTCTTTAATCTTTCTTATGTGTTGTCCAAATTTCACGTGCATACGAGGTTATTGAAAATACCATAGGTTGGATGAGGCTCACCTTAGTCCTAACAGTGCCGTCGTCACTTTTCAACACTTTAAAGAGGTTGTTTGCAATAGATTTGCCCAAAGTAATACACCGTTTGATTTCCTGACTGCTGCTCTCACAGGTGTTGATTGTGGATCCAAATAAATGAAATCTTTGACAACTTGAAAATTTTCTCATTTATCGTGATATGTATGGCTTGTTGGTTCAGTTGTGATGATTCTGGGTTTCCTTATGTGGTGGTGCAGTCCGTATTGAAGTCTCCGATCCTCATCAGTAAGTGCTTCGAGTCCACTTCACTGTCAACAAACAAGTTTGTGTCATCTGCACATTGCAGGTCGTTACCGCCTCCTCCTCAAACCCTAATGCTGTGTTCTTCTTCAGATGATCCAGTGTCTCAGACTGAGTACATGTGATGAAAAGACACAATCAGACACACACTTTTTTTTTTAATTTAAACCTGGTAGTATCCCCTGGTTCAGTTTAAACGACTACGCTTTGGTCTATGGACAGGTTCCTCGTGAACATAATTAAGTGTCCTGGAATTATCCATAATTTGCTGTGATCCACAAAGTCAAATGTCTTTTGTTCAATAAAACACAGGTGAACATCTTTCCGGTATTTTCTGCTTTCAGCCAAGGTCTGTCTTATATCAACAGTGGTATCCTTGGTCTGTGTCCTCTTCTGAATCTGGCTTGAAATTATGACAGTTTCCTGTGGTATATTGCTGCAGTGGCTTTTCAGTGACCTTAAGAAAATTTTGCTTGCATATGATATTAATGATATTGTTTAGTTATTCCACATTCTGTTGAGTCATCTTTCTTTGGAATGAGCACAAACATGGATCTTTTCTAGTTGGTTGGCCAGGAAGCTGTCTTCCACATTTGTTGACATAAATGAATGAGCATCTCCAGCGCTGCATCCCACTGATGAGATATCTGGGTTGTTTTTCCACCAGTTCCGGATCCTTGTTTTTCGCTGTTTGGACATGTCCCTTCAGTATGTTCGATTCTTGATAAGAGGCTACCCAGTGAAATGTTTGTACAATGACTGTGTGTTTCTTCCATCTTCTTTTGATGTTTCCTGCAAGAATTTTGTCTCCAGTTCTTTCAGCTTGAGAAATGGCAAGAATCTTCTTCTCTGTAGGTTTTCTATCTCCAGGTCTTCACACATTTCTGTGTGATGCTTTTCCTTCCTGAGCTATCCTTTAAAAATCTTCTGTTCAGCTCTTTTATTTCATTTTTCTTCTGTTTGCTTCAGCTACTTTAAATTCAACAGCAAGTTTCAGAGTCTCTTCTAACATCCATTTTGGTCTTTTTTTTCTTTTCATTCGTATCTTTTTAATCACTTCTTGCTTTCTTCATGTGTGCTGTGCTTGATGTTACTGCATAACTTCTCTGGTCTTCTGTCTTTGGTGTCCAATGGGTCAAATCCAAGTTTGAAATGGTCTTGACGTTGTATGTGGGCTCTTGTGGACTTTCTCTAATTTTCTTCAGCTTCAACTTGAACTTGCATATAGCAGTTGATGGTCTGTTCCTCAGTCAGTCCCTGGGCTCTTTCTTGCTAATGATATTGAGCTTCTCTAACACCCCTTGGCACAGATATAGGAAATTTAATCCTGGTGTATTCTCTGATGAGGTCCAGGTGCTGCCACTGAGTCAATTCTGACTCATAGCGACCCTACAAAACAGAGTAAAACTGCTCCATAGAGTTTCCAGTTTCCAAGGAGCACCTGGCACATTCGAACTCCTGATCTTTTGGTTAGCAGTTATCTACTAGACTACCAGGATTTCCTCATAACCCTTACAAATTTTCTAATTAAAATGAACCAAAGGAAATCTATGAAGAATTGTTGAATGGTAAAAACACTAATACCATTCTTTTAAAAAAACTTTTACAGATCATTTCTCATTTTTGTAATGTAAAAGAAAAATCCACTTATTTTGTAGGAAATAATTACGAATGAGTAAATCTTCTTAATAATTTAAAATTATTTTATAAATATTGACAACTCCTAAGTTATTATTAGAAAAAATATGTGAAGCAACTATGACTATGCTCATGACAATTGCAAATTTATTTTAAATTTTTAAAATCAATTTCATTGAGATATCCTTTGCATTCAATAAGGTGTTCCATTTTAAGCACAGAGTTCAATAAGTTTTAACACATTTATCTATTTAATCACCTCCACAATCATTTCTTTCAAGGCAAAAATTTCTCTTGGACCCTTTTTGGAGTCAACCCCCCCAGGTTTGATACCAGCCTGATCCTGGGTAACCATGTACCTGACTTCCAACACTACAGATCAGCATAACTGATTTAGAACTTTCTATGAGTGCTACCATTCTTTTTGTATTCTTTTGTTTCTGACTTACTTGACACAGAGCACTGTTGAGATGACTTGTCTGGGGAATTTACACTTGATCTGATTGGATCAAAGAACGCACAAGACAGTTTTACATTGTTGGCAGTTGCAATATCTTATCATTATTCCTAAAAAGTAAATAAAGAACAAGAACACACTACTTATAGAAAGCAAACTGTAAAAAACAGGAATGGATGTGAGGAGAAGGGGCCCCCTCCATGCCTGTAAGTACCTGCTTTAGCACCCTAGGAGAGGAACCCGGTGATGTCTAGAATGGGACCATTGAACCTTTCCCAGTTATCCATGTCCCTCTCTGTTACACTGATGGACACCTCAGGGACCAAGAGCAGACAAGTGTACCCCTCTCTCTGAGTAGGTGTGCCATCAGGTCAGGTTGGGTACAGTGTGGCTGTGTTTGTGCTCTCTCTCTCTTCGTGTTTTTTCCTTGGCTCTCTCAATGCCCCAGTGTTCACTGTTATAGCTGCCAGACTACAGCTTTGGGACAACTGGGAGGAGTGCCATGATTAGACTAGAACTAGGACAGTCTTCAAGGCTAAACTGTTTCACAGGCCACCTATGTACGGTCTATTTCCAACCTCCACTCCGTTGGCGACCTCCTGCCAGCAGGCATCCAGCTCTGTTTCTTGGGCAGAGTCTACCTGCTCTTTCAGCCTCTACCATCTCTTTCAGCCTCCAGTGTCACCAGTTCAGTGGTAGAGGCCTTGACCCATATCACAGCTCTTCTGTGATGTTCTTATTTCAGAGTCCTACCTCCAAAGGGCATGCTCTGTTCCCTGTCCCCGTCATTCAGAAAGCCACATCTGAATCTTCAAGTTTCAGGGTTTTCATCGGTCCCTGGACAAGCCCATCAGTCCATCTCATTAAAAATCAGACCAGTTGGGACTTGCCTAGCCACTCTTGGTAAAAATAAGACTGAGATTACCTAGGCAATTCTGGTAAGGGTAGATGACAAACCAGCCAATCCCTTTCAAACCATTTGTGTGGATAACAAACCACAAAGCCTTTAGCAGATCATGGCCCAGTCATTTTTGGAGAATTACAAACCAAGGACCATAAGGACCGCATAAAATAAACACACTGCACCACAGATACACATATAGAAATGAGTACATATATGTATGTATCTATGTCAATTAACTTTTAGTACATTGTAGATAATTCTCTACTGTTAGTTCATATCTACGAAGGCAATTTGTTTTGGCCCCTGATATTTTTGTTCTGTTAGTTGTCATAATTTAAGCAGGTTATATATTTTTTTCTGTACTTTTGTTTCTTGATGGGCAATATTCAAGGTAATTTAACTCATAGGGTGACGATAAGAATTAGATGAGGCACTATATATGAATTACCCAGCACCATACCTGTGTTAGAATTATCATTCAATTAGTAATAGTTACTCTTCTTCATTATTCACAATATACTGATTAAGAGAACTTCATGAAACATTGCCAAGAAGAAGAATCTGAGTGAACAGAATTTGGTCACTAATTATAATACCTATTCCTGTCCAGCTACTGCATGGATTACATTTCTCTGGTATCTTGGTCTTTCTAGTATCTCAACAAAGATGTTTTCTAAAGCTTCAGCAAATATATTTAAGAATCTCTTATAGATACTTATATTTGCAACTGAGATTATTAATGGTTGAAAATCATCTCAATACATGAGTGGGGTAGGGTTTCATAAGCAAATGGAATGTGTAGCAACACGCACTCTTACCACACTGAAACCTACGGAAGTGAGATGTGCAAGCTGGAGACTGTCGTCCTCTGCAGTGGAGGTATTCTTTGGAGCAAGAGAAGTCCCGGGTGGCACAAACAGGTTACACTCAACTACTAACCTAAAGGTTGGTGGTCCCGAACAACTCAGCAACACTACAAAACACCTGGCAGTCTGGGCCTGTAAGGAATACAGGAAAGAAAGATCTGTGGAGCAGTTCTACTCTCTAACACATCGGGTCATCATGAGTCAGAACTGATCCCACAACAGCTTTATTGTTGTTATTACTACTAAGAAAGTGGTAGATGAAATATTCTGAATATACTGCACATTATACTGTTGACATGCTCAAATAATTAAAACAAGTAAAAATAGGCAAAGAATCAAGTTACTGATAAATTTTAACTGTAAGAGAAAGGTTCAGAATTGTTATTAATATGTACTTCTTTTCTTCACAGCATTTACTTTTTAAACATTCCAAATTGCAAAACTAGTTAATCCTGCAGATTGCTGAAGTAATAGACTTTGTCAGAATGTTAATATAAATGAATTTAAATTTTTGTCTTGACCATTGTTATCAACATGAAATTTATTCTACTAGTGGAAATATTTTCCCTCTATTAAATATATGTGAAATAGGTTGGCTTCTTTTCCTTTGTGATCTTCAGAATAAATTATATTTCCCAAAGAACAGGATAAACGTAAAATAGTCTACTTCTTGGTGTGCGTCTATAATTAATCTTCACAGGTGCTAAACATCAGTCAATGCAAGAAGAAACACTGAGTAAATTAACTCAACAAATTAACTTCCTAATTCTTAATAGAAAACATATCCTACACCTGATAAAAATCCATTTTAGGACACATTGTACTAGAACTGCATATTCAGTGTCTTGCACTGTTTATTAGCTTCTACATAATTTTTAAAAATTGGTAAGTTAATTTATAAATCTTGAATTGCTTGATCCTCAGTTTCTGGAAAAACTGTCAGTCTCTCTCTTGCACATACACACATACCATTACTGTCAAACCATTTGACAGTAACTGAGGTTGACATTGCTATTTTTACTACCAGTTCTGTGTTTCTGGAAAAAAGGAAAAAAATAAAAACATAAACTTAAATTTTCCTGAATTTAGTTTGTGGGAGAAAAGCTTCCTTATTTAGATTGTGCAACGAGGAGTAACTGTTCTATATGTTTTAAATATGTGTTCATATTTCAAAGTGCTTTATTGGGGTATTTTTAATGTGTAGTGACGATTTTATTTTGAAATTAATCATAATGTCTATGCCAAGCCAAGTGCCCTCGAGTTGGATCCGAATGATGTTATATATTTTATATATTCACATATAGGCATTACGTATAATATACATACACAGATATATTTACTCAAAAATTTAGCAAGCTCAATGGAAAATATGTACTTAGTCTAATTATCTTGTCGTATTGTTGCAATTCTCAAAGCCATGTTTATTTTTCCTTTAAAAATCACTAATGTTCAGTAATATCAACATTGTTTTCTTGTGTTCATTCTATTCTAAACAACATTTTTTTGTTGTTGTTCTAAGGAAAAAAAATTACTTCAAGCTAAGCTGAAATGAACCGATGTGTCGTTGTTTCACTCTTTGTAGCTTTCAATCCACAGTTACAAGAAACAGGAATTTAATGCTGGTTCTATTAAAAGGAAGCAAACTCATCGACTTGGGGTTGGTTCTGACTCACAGTAACCCTCTAAGGCAAAGCAGAACCACCTGATAGGGGTTCCAAACACCGGCTGGTGGATTAATTAGCTGCCTAACTCCTAACCACCGCACCACCAGGGCTCCGTTAGTTAGTAGTTATATTTTGGCAACCTCTTAAAATTCCTCTGAATTTCAATTTGTTTATGTGTAAGTTGGGATGGTTAATTTATGCTTTCAAATCCAAGTAACTACTCAGTGTTACACCCTTACTAGGCACTCAGAGAAGTACATAATGATCTCAGAGAAGGGATGTCAGGCAGCAACTGGTGATGTGTCAGACAAATTGACCAGCAATATATGATCCCTGCCCTCACTTAAAATTAATGAAGTGATTTAAAACAATGTGATAAGGTATCATAAAGCCCATAACTCAGATTTAGAGGTATAAGCATCAAACCCACTACTGTCAAGTTGATTCTTTCTCATAGTGACCCTAAGGTCAGAGCAGAACTGTCCCATAGAGTTTCCAAGGAGTGCCTGGCAGATCTGAACTGCTGACTTCTTGGTTAGCAGATGTAGTGCTTAACCACTATACCACCAGGGTTTCCAGAGGTATAAGAAAGTGTTTACAAAAGAAAGAACATGTAACTTGAGCCGGTGAGGATAGAGCTTGGAAAGTGAGAAAAAAGAGTGAAAAAACTGGAGTCAAGAGAGAAAATTAGAAGCCTTGGAGTGTTCTTTGTGGTTTACGTGAGTAATGTAGCAGTGAGGATTGAGGAAGTGGCAGATAACAGAATAAAAAATAATAATAATACTTAGATATTTATTATATTTCAAAAGTAATTGGCAAGGAGAAAGATGTTATCCACGTGGTAAACATGTATCCAGCTGAATCAACTAGTTGAATAGAAACTTTTCATTTAGGTGCAGACAAAACAGGATGTATGGATTTATTGTGTGAGTCATAAGTTTATTTTTAGACATTATTAGTTTTAGATATCTGGGAGCCAATAAACTAGAGATTTACAGAAGGTAGCTGGACATAAAATCTAGGTCTCAAGCAAGGATCTAAGCCACATGTAAAAATCAGCCTTGAAATATTGCAAGAAAGAGCAGGTCCTGTAACAAGGGAAGAATGCAGAGACCACAACCTTAAGAAACACTGTGAAGGAATTCTCTAAGCTCAAAACGGGGACTTAAAAGAGGCAGCTTTAGGAACTGGAGGGAAAACTAGGACTGTTGTATAACAGAAACCAAGAGAAGAGTGTTTCTAGGACACAGTCATTCAAATGCTGGAGGTCAAGGAAAAAAAAAAGTGTTAAACTTGTCTACAATGTTGAGAGCAAAATTAATACAATCAGTGATTTTTACAGGAGATGGTGAGCTGAGGACAGAATTCAAATTGCAGTGTTGGAATAGGCTGAAAAGTGAAGAGAAGTGTAACACAGTAATCTTTAGTGGAGATTATTCATTTATGACATTTGGATGTGAAGGGAATGGGGAAAAATAAGGATGTTGTTTCCAGTGAATACAGAATCAGAAAGAAAATTTATGAGAATTTCTAACTGTGTCATGACAAAGTGCAAAGCTTGACAAATCACATCTCCAAAAAGCTAACTGTCAAAATGTCAAAAAAATTTGTTTCAGTGCTCTGAAAATGGACCAAAGACATACAAAAAATAACAATAATAATAATAAAGTAAAAGAACAAATGAACAAACGAAAGCAACCATATTTCTGCACAAAGAATACTGAAAGTTTAATAACAACAGCAAGAGTCTGGGGTGTTCTTTCCTGGGGTTGCTCTTGTTGATGCCTCGCTTACGGTCTGTCAGCATGGTAGTTCAACTGGAGGAAGGATATAGGTCCTGAAAACACTAGTTTTAACAAAGCAGACTTCTGATTTAGAGCACCACCACTTAAACTGGTCATCTAGGTCAAAAAAAAAAAAAAAAAAAAACAATTCAAATAAATATAGAACCCTCAGCCTAGAAAGTCTATGGTCTTGAGACTCTGGTCCTATTTGTGGGAAGTAACAGGCTAACATACTAGCTGGTGGTTTGTGAAGAAATTACAGAAGGAAAACAGTGACTCAAAGCTATATGTGCTCCCTACATAGCTCACAGAGACCAGAGAGATCCAAGCCACCCAAACATTCTATGGATGGCATGTCAACGGAAGACACGCAAGAGATACTGGATGAAAATAAAATGGGGACAATTTTGATAGGAGCCTGTAGCTTGAATGTGACCCATAGCCCATGCACGGATTCACAGACAGAGAGCGGAAATCTTCCAGGTTTGACCACAACCATTTGTCAGTCTTTCACTGATCACTAACTATTCTAGAACAGAGGTGATTCCTAAGGAGTCAGGCTTAAAAATATAAACAAAAACATAAAAATAGCAACCATAAAATTTGACACATTGTATGGGAGAGAAACTTCAAAGTGCCAATCCGTGTAAGTTATTAAGCAAATAAACAAAACAACAATAACAATACAAATAAACAAAAACTTTCTGGGGAGAAAATGCTTAAAATTCAGGTTAATAGAATACATTATTTAAAAATCCAGTATTCAATAAAATAAGAAAGTTTAACTCATACTAAGGAAAAAAAAGAAAATCTTTTTGTACACTCATAGATACTGAATTTAGCAACCAAAGACTTTATAGTATGCATTATAACTGTGTCAAATAACCAGTAGAAACCACATTTAAGTAATTAAATGAAAGCACAATGACAATGACTGAGCAAACCCATTGTCAATGAACAGACAGAAATTATAAAAAGCAAAACAGTATAAATTTCAGCATGTGAAAGTACAGTAATTGAAACAAAAAATTCACTAGAGGGGCTCCTATAATACATTTAAAATAGGAAAAGGAATCAGTGAACTTGAGGATAGAGCAGTAGACATTATGCCATCAGATCTACAGTGAGAAAAGAAAATGAAGTGAACAGATGCAGACATCTGTGGTACAATATTAAACATATTGTCTTGTGTATAATGAGGGTTTCACAAGGAGAGAAGCAACACAAAGGAGTAAGATAAATATTAGAGTAATACTGACCAGCCAGCCAGCCAAGTGCTGTTGAGTCAGATCCAACTCATGGCCAAAAAGTTACAAAGTTTATAAAAAAATCTAATTTACATTTTCAAGAAGTTCAACAGATCTCAAATAAAATAATTAGAAACAAATCCTTGTCTAGACACATCATAGTCAAAAATCTTGAAAGATGAAGACAAAGATAAAATCTTGAAAGTAGCCAGAGAATAACAACTCTTCAAGTACAGTGGAAGGACAGTATGACTAGTGATTGACTTCTTATCCAAAACAAAATAAGCCATAAAGCAATAAAAGACACAGACAAGCTGATTAAAACAAGCAAAATTAAAACTGTCAACAAAGCATTCTATACTAGGCAAAATTACCTTTATAAAATGTAAGTGAAATAAATACATTTCTTGATAAGCAAAGGCTGAGACCTGTCATATAAGACATACTAAACTAAGTTCTTCATGCTAAAATAAAGTGACACCATACAGAAATGATACATATGTGGATAATACAAATTGTCTGCTTTTCTCCTTGTAATATACTTATATATATATATACTGTGTACTATAGGGTTGTTACATATATGTGCATGCATGTATATACACATATATGAATCACACATGCGATCTGACAAGTCTGGGACCTGAATTGTTCTAAATGCTACATAACTCGTTGCTGAATATCCTACAGTCACCTTCAAATACTCCCCTTGGGAAGCTATACACCCATGCCAGCACCTAGCTCACCCTTTAAAGCAATTTTGGAATGCTTTTCAGAATGGCCGTTGCACATGGTGGCATGGTGGCAAGTTCACGAACTTCATTATATAGTTGTCTGTGAAGGATTTTTTAGCCAATAAACAAATAACTGCACTGGAACACCCTCTGTACTCACCAGATCTGGCCTGCAATGACTTTTTTCTTTACCCAGAGATAAAGGAAATATTGAAAGGAAGACATTTGGATGACATGCAGGACAGCAAGGGTAATGCAATGATAGTTCTGATGGCCATTCCAGAAAAAGTTCCAAAATTGCTTTGAAGGGTGGTCTAGGCACTGGTGTCGATGCATAGCTTCCCAGGGGCAATACTTCCAAGGTGACCATATTCAGCAATGAGGTATGTAGCACTTTTTCTGGGATGACTTCACAAATCTGTCAGACCCCGTATGTATTCATATGTATGATTCTTTACTATAAATATTTTATAGGTTAAAAAATAGGAAAAGAAATCTCCCATGTCTTCTTTACAAGATTTAAAACTCTACAAAGCACTAATTAAAATACTATTTTGTTCTGGAACAGAATATTATGTAAGATAACAAATTTATGAACAGTATATGTAAACAGCTCTTAAAACTCATTAAAACAGAAGGCACCCTAAATAAAAATGAGCAAAAAAACTTGAATGTACAGTTTACATAAGTATGCAAAATTGTGTAAAAATATACTCAATATCATTAGTCATTAGGCCAAGCCAGCCAAGTGCCATCGAGTTGGATCCAACTCATGGTGACGATTAGTCGTTAGAGAAATACAAATTAAAATCACACCTGTTGGGCAGGTTATATTCAAAAAACAAACAGTATAAAATGACAGACAGGGGAAACTGAAACCCTCATACACTTCTAGCGGGAATGTCAAATGGTTTAGCCACTTTGGAAACCATTTTTGTAGTTTCTTGGGAAATGAAACATAAAATATGCCAAAACAATTATACTCCTAGGAATCTATTGTGCACAAACTTTTACCTATACAAGCATGTTCAAATGTTCATAGCAATATTATTTAGAACAGATAAAAAGTGGAAACTGTCCAAATGTCTATCACCTCATGGATGAATAAATACAAAATACCTCTTCAATGAAATACTATTCAGCATTCAAAGAAATGAAACGCTGGTACATTCTAAATCATGTAAGAACCTCAAGAATTTCATAGTAAGGGGCAGAGCTTTAAACAAGAAGCCATATGTTGTTTTATTCTATTTATATGAAACATCCAGGAAAAGATAACAGAAGGGAAATTAAAAGGTTAGCATATTGGCAGAAGAATGATTGAAACAAGGTATTTTGTAATATGAAGTTATGAAGGGACTTATAACCAGAGAGAAGTTGGAAGTATCCTGATCTTGATGTGTTAGGTAGAAGAGGGGTGGTAGAAACCAACAGTAAAGGAAAGAGCAAGCATAGAAAGTCTGAGGGAACCGCAAAGACAGAGGTTGGAGGCTGAGTTTATGATTCCCAAAACAGAAGACTTCTAGGATATGACGAGCTCTAGAAAAAAATAATTGAAATGATGTTCTTATGAGTCTAGAACTTCCTTAACAATGCCAAGATTATGGTCCTGAGAGCCCAGTTTGAAGGAATGGAGGCTGAAATTACATAAGACAATACAGAAATCACACCACTGGGTGAAGGAGAGATATATACAATGCCAAATGTACATCTTAGAAAGTAAACAGCTCTGATGTCTGACAGTCTGAACAGTCTTTAACTTGTGTTCCATGCTTTTGCTCCTTGTGTATGCCCTTGATATGGGTTTGATGGCTCAATTCTGACTCATCATCTCACTTTGATCTTTTGTTCCTGAATGTACTCTGGATAGAACTTGCTGTTTTAATTTCATACTCCTGGCATCACCGTGCAAACACCGACAGCCTAGAGGTTGTTCAGATTTACCAAGCACTCCTTGGAAACTCCATGGAGGCTGTTCTATTCTGTTCTATTGGGTTGCTGTGAGTCAGAATTCACTCGATGGTAGTGGGTTTGGGCGTCACTTTAAGGTCGGACAGTATTGTCTTGCTCGACCTAATGTATCCTCTGTGTGTGTATTTTGGATGGTGTGAGAATCCTACCATCTCCTCTGCTTCCGAATTCTCATTCTGGTTGTAGAATATGAATACTGACACCCAAAGCTGTTTTCTTTTTTTTTTAAGAAAATGAAAGGAATTCTTCAGTCTGGTGAAGAGGCACAGAAGTGGTCCATAAGAGATGACATGGCAGTACATCATGTCTATTTCAGTATCAAATGGCTATCAAAATAAATTATATAGTTTTCGTAATTTATTTCTGCCACTTTTAGGCTTCATAGAATGCTTCTAGGTTTTAATTAATTGGTATCATGACTTTACATATCTTTTTGTTACTATCTCAGAGAAGCTGACATTTAAGGGATATATGTTTCTTCATGCTATTTCATTATAATAGCCCCTTTGACAATAAATATGGGGTGGAACAATATAATTATTATGGGGTGATTTTCAAACAACGATAAACATTTAATAAAATGGAAGCATATTTAAAGAGATGATCTAATAAAATATACAACCAAGGTTTATATAGGACGTCTATTTTGTACACAATACATTACACCTCAGTATGATTATAGCCCCATGTAACATGGCACCAAACTAATTTACTAATGGAGTTTTCCATTTTTGTTTTATTTGTTGAAATGGATGTTTGGGCAAATTGATTTCTGTGTTGCTCAATTAAATTAAGTGACTTTTGAGCAATATCTACTAGTATTATTTTCTCAGACTTTATTTCAATGAAGATCATGAGTCTTTCTCATATTATGTGTTATTTCAAGGTGCAAAAATGACTTTATTTTTACATTATAAATAAGGTAAGTACATAAGGGTATGCATGGACACCTCAAAATTTGACAACAAATGTGAAGATGTCCTAAGTGAACGTTTCTGCAGCCCCTGCAGGTCTCTGTCTATGCTGTTAATGCTCTGAAAATTAGACCAAACTTATTTTTTAGATATTTTCAATTTGTAAACAGAGTCAAAGACATCCTCTATTTTACAGTATCAGTCAAAGGAAATAAGAAAAAAAATAGTCTTTCCTCTGCAGTGAAATTATTGGCTTTCTCCAGCTTAAGGAGGTGAGATATTTAAGCCATTTTTGCATCCTCCATAGAGGAGTGGTATTATGGACACACAGGATAAAGAAAGTTCTGGAAGTACAACCAGAGTGCTCCTTGGAAGCAAGTACGGACATGTCAGGAGGGATCAGTCCTGGACAAGGACATCATGCTGGGTAAAGTAAAGGGTCAGCAGAAAAGAAGAAGGCCCTCAACAAGATGGATTGGCACAGTGGCTGCAACAACTGGAGTTAAGTGCTACAGATGCCAACCCAAAGACTGGCAGTTTGAATCCAGCAGGCACTCCTTGGGAACTCTATGGGTGGTTCTGGTCTGTCCCACGGGGTCACTATGAGTCAGAAGGCACGGGATGGCAGTGGTTGTGGTTGCAATAAGGTCATCTACTGTGAGCAGAACCCTGGTGGCTAGTGGCTCAGGTGCTGCGTCTGCTAACCCGAAAGGTCAGCAATTCAAATCTGCCGGGGGCTCCTTGGAAACTCTATGGGGTAGTTCCACTCTGACCTCTAGGATCACTATGAATCAGCCTGACTTGATGGCAGTGTTTTTCTGGTTTTTTAATGTAAGCAGAAATTTCTAGGAGAAACAGGCAAGATATTTTCCTCACATAAAGAATGATTACTTTAGTAAAGTCCACTGGAATATCTAATCCCACAAATGATTTTAAAATATTTTTTAAAATTTAATCATATAATAGTCTTACAAAAAATTTTAAGTCTGATTAAATTTTAATGCATTACTGACATCAACAGATTTATCAAAGTATATAAAATTCTATTAAAATATAAACAATTTATCAAAAAATACATATTACTACAACATTTAAGTATTTGAAATTATGATAATGTTATAGAAAATGAGTCACTGATTGGTATCTTTATATTATACATTATCATTTACCAAGATATCAATTAGAAGAATTACTATTTATAGGATACTGCTTTTGTACCAGGTCTCTCCCTTTTACTGTTGTATGATGGGAAATCCATTCCATAGTCATAGTGACCCTGTGTGACAGACTAGAAAAATGACTCAAAGGGCTTCCTAGGCTGCAATCTTTAAATATGCAGATCACCAAGTTTTTTTTCTCCCACAGAGATGAACTACACCATGTTAATGTGAAACATTAATAACAGATGAAACTGGGTGCAGGATATATGGGAACTCTGCACTTTTTCTGGAAGTATTCTAAAATTAACAGTTTGTTGGGGGAGGGGACAGACCTAAAATAAAGGTCATTTTTAGTATACAGCCTTCCATCTCAAAAATACTGAATCAGAATCTACACTTAAACAAGATGCCTAGGTGATTCTTATCCATAATAAATCTGGAGAAACCGTGCCTCACTAGTAGAAACCTGTTGGCATAGTGGCTGAGGGCTAAGGCTGCTGGACAAAAGGTATGCAGATTGAATGCATCAGGCACTGCTTGGAAACTCCAGGGGGCGAATCTGCTCTGTCCTGTAGGGTTGCTATGAATCAGAATCAACTTGATGGCAGAAGGGTGTTGTGTTTGTCTGTTTTGCTCTGCTGGTGGAGTACTGGTGGCCCAATGATTAAGAGCACAGCTGCTGGACCAGAGGTTGGCAGGGCGAATCCATTAGTCCCTCTTTTGAAACCCTATGGGGGTCAGTCCTGCTCAGTCTGGTGGGGTTGCTGTGAGTCAGAACGGATTCGTCGGCAAGGGGCCCAGGTTCTGCTCGTGGCTGAGAGTTGGTCTGCAACCAGCAGTGTCAGCACTGCCGGGGAACTTGTTAGAAATGGTCTGAAAATTCCCCGCAGGAGTTTGAAACAGAAGGAGATGGTTCAGAGCCCTGCTGTTATCTCACTAGTTACCCCTGGATTAATGGGGTACAGCCGCTGTTGATGCCCCTGGACCTTGCACGTAGTACATTATTCTGGTTCAAATGCACTTAGCATCAAAGTAGGTACATTTTGCGGTGTGAAACTCAGCAAAACATAGTTGGAGACTCATCTATTCATCAAATTCATACTGTTAGATGATGTTTCCTGGATATGTTAGCTATGTAGACTTTTTGCTTTTTTTCTCCCTTATTTCTGTGATAAGGACCGCTAGCATAATTATGGCTTTCCTGTGTGATCAGTAGGCAAAAAGAGTCCTCACGTAACTTAAGGGAAAGGCACCCAAAATCAACCACGTATGTACTTCTTGTTGGTCTACTGTCACGTCACAGATCTGTGGCACCACAGTGCCACTGGTTTCTTTGGTGGCTTGTATGACCAAATCACATTTCTCAAAATCCATATTGTCAGCTGTCTCGGTCATCTAGTGCTGCTTTACCAGAAATACCACAAGTGGATGGCTTTAAAAAGAGAAATATTATTTATCCCAGTCTAGTACACTAGAAGTCTCATTCAGTGCATCAGCTCGAGGAGAATGCTTTCTATGTTGGCTCTCATGGAATGTCTTTGTCATCAGTCTTACCCCGCACTGGGACCTTCTGAGGCACAGGGACTCCTACCCTTTCCAAAGGACATACTTGGCTCCCAGAGCTGCTCTTTTTCTTGATGGTGTGAAGTTCCCAATTCTGCTTGCTTCCTTTCCTTTATATCCCAAAAGATTGCCTCAAGGCACAATACAACACTACACATTTGAGTCCTACTGGTAGACTCAACTATTGCCCATTTTTCTTTATTAACACCACGGAGGTGGGGTTTATAATTCAAAGGAACATCACACAATACCTGGAATCATGGCCCAGTCAAATCGCTACATACATTTTTAGGGGTACACAATGACACCAACCAAAAATTTAAACATATTTACTAAGCATGCATTGTAATACTGTAAACACATGCTATCAAAAAATAAAATCAAAAATTAAAGAGAAAAAATGTAGTAGCAAAAGGATTATATCAGTAAGTAGAAACTTCTTGTAGGTAAAAATTTTCCAGTACTTATGTTTAAATAAAATGTTAATCTGAGGCTTTAAAATGCTGGTGATTGGAAGTGGATGTGGTCAGACTGTACCAAGAGTGACAGAGCCAGAGGGATATTCAGAAAATGCCGGTTCTAAGACAAAAGTTGCCCCCTAGTCTGTGGCAGGACAGGGAAGACTTGGCAATTTCTTTGGCAATGACAGAAAGACATTACCTCAGTTCCAGCTCAGTATTTATTATTGATTAGGCAGGAGAAGAATGGCTGATTAAAAAAAAAAAGAAAAAAATTACAGAAGAGAAGGAAAAAAAGATGAGTGAATGAATGAATGTGAGAATGAACCCAAATTCTTATGAATTCAACTATTTAATTAGAACAACAATAATTAAAAAAGGAAAACTGATCCAATCAAAAGACACTGAAGATGTCATTTAACAAAATGTTGGAAAAAACACTGGGTTGACTGATCTGTTTCTATCTCTGATCTCTCATTTGAGCAGCTTACAGATACAGGCTGATTCTCTAATGCTCTAACATCCATTTGCTTAATAATCTCCCATACAAAAAAGGGCATTTAACTCTACAGTGCTAATATTCTCATCCCTGTATCATTAGCACAAAGTACATTTCCTTTCAAAATTGCCTGAAAACAGTCTTATCTCTTGCCATAATAAGAAGAATATCAAAACCACTGTTTTGAAAGAAGGAGGAGGCATAGGGCAAATTAAGTAGCTTGACGTGGTAGAGCTATTTTCACTAAGTGGACAGAGAAGTATTCTTGTGTGCCATTCTCTCTGTGGTGAACATATTTCTTGTTCAGAATTGGCTATTACATGAAAGTAACAGAAGTGCCTACAATATGCCAGAGCCATTTCCTGCTGAACAAAACAGTGCTCATTTTTTATATAAATGTTGGACTTCGTTTTCAGGCTCCCTAAATGATAGTCTATGGCAAAATTGCACACCAAGACATTTTCTGTGTGAAGAAGCCCCATAATACACACAAAGTGCGAAGCAAAGAATGCTGATTTTTCAATAATTCATATTCTTACACTGATTTAGAATAAAATATTATGCACAGTAAAAAAGAAGCACAGTCTTTTTTTTAATATGGATGGAGAATAGTTGGTGTGGATTTTCTATGATATATTATCATATAAAGAATCTGCTTTGGTTTATTTGTTTTAGTTAAAATGCAGACATTTTGAAAAATGCTGCTCACAGAGTAACTTCACTATAGGTCCTGGACCAGATGCACAATGTTTACAAAAGTAAGAGAATCCAGCCCTGCAGGGGTGATGCGTGAGAAAGAACACAAGAAAAATACTTGTTTTCTACTCAGGGCTCACACACTCCACTTACCCTGCATGCAGAGAGGAAGTGCTGTTTATGCGGTAAGATGACTGTCTGGTGACCGCTGTAAACATCTCAAAAGTTGACCAACGTCACATCTGGTTGAGACCTTCTTTAAAGGAGATGTTAGACTTTAATTATTTTCTCTAATCTCTTTTTTTTTCCTTTACGTTATCGGAGCAAATACATTCTAAATGCATACATACATATGTGGATACGTAAAAAGTAGGTATTCCTTTCCACTGTTATCCCATTCTCAGGACTAAACCATAGTAAATGTCTATTATGTATTTTTAGGAGCCCTAGTGGTACAATGGAAACCCTGGAGGTGTAGTGGTTAAGTGCTACAGATGCTAACCAAAAGGATGGCAGTTCAAATCCTTCAGGTGCTCCTTGGAAACTGTACAGGGCAGTTCTGTTCCATCTATAGGGTCGCTATGCATTGGAATCAACTCAGTGGTAGGAAGTAACGTAAGTGGTAGAACACTAAACATTCAGTTGCCAACCTAAAAGATGGTAGCTTGCAAGAAAGATAGATCTAGTGAACTGCTCCCATAAAGACTGCAGCCAGTTGCAGCCTAGGAAACCCCATGGAGCAGTTCTGCTGTTTCATGTGGGGTTTCTATGAGTTGAAATTGGACTTATCAGCACGTAACAATGGTAATATATTTCTAAAAACATTTTTATGCCTATATAGACAAAATACAGATATAGATGTAAGCACAGGTATATATGTACATACATACACACAGAAACACACAAATATATAACTTCAATTAGATTCCTATAAGAAGCATGTACAATCCTCAAATTAAGATAATCAAAGAAGAATTTAATAAAGTAACTATCATAAAAGTGTTGTAGATCAAAGAACACCTAGAGGGATAATTTAGTACTCTGGGATTATCTGCACTCCAAGAACGAGGAAAAGGACACAGAGTAGCTTCCAGACCCAGAGAGAAATGTGGTTTAAGGAAAAGACTGCCTCGATGCGAGACGTGGTCTTTGGTCAAGATACACAATTCCTCAGTAACACCTTGATCTCTCCTTTTCTCCCTTCCCTCTTCCTTCTTCTCTGCGGTAAATCTTCCTCTTTAGCCAAACTCAACTGGCAGCCAGGGAACAAGAGAAGTTAGTCACCAGTCCATACCAGCCAGCCCAGCAGGCCAGCAATCAGCTCTTGTAAGTTATAATGCAGAGCTGAAAACACCTACTGAATAATTATGAATATCAGTAAATTTTTTCACTAGAAAATATGTACACAAATTCTTAAGTTCATAGCATAAATGAGATTGTTCAGTAAATAAATTAAACTAAACCAAACCAAATGCCTTGAATTGATTTCAACTTATAGTGAACCTACAGACAGAGTAGAACTGCCCCATAGTTCCAAAAAATATTGTTGTTTAACTTGCTTTTTCAGTTATGACTATGTGCTGAGCACATTTCTTTATAAAAACAATTTGGTCTACCTCATTAATTTAAACTCCATCTCTTGAACAGAAGATACAGCATCACATATTTAATTTATCCTATATGAATTAACATTTAGTTTACTCCCAATTTTCTTCAATTATAATGAATTTTAAACATTTACTTTTTTAAACAGGAGTGAGTGAATTCTAAAAGTAAGTACTGATAACTTAAAATTTCCAAGTAAAAGGGTTTGTATGCAGTATTTTATAGTTATTTCCGAATTCAGTTCCACAGATGTTGGAGCAATCTGTCTTTTGTGTGTTTTGTGTGCAAAAGTGTTGCTTTTTGTAGTACATTCATTGACAGTGGAAATCACAGGCCTTAAAGTTTTTAATTATTTGATAGCCAACTTCTAACTTAATTATGTCTTTTGGAATCACCTTAAGTGTCTGCTTTCGGGAGTCACTGGGGCCTGGGGGCAGTATGCTAGAGGGTAGAAGAGATTTCCTGGGATCTGAGATCTTGGGTTCAGACATCATCTCTAAAACTTACTTCCTGTGTGATTTTGGGCACCTTAACTCCCTGAGCTTTTATATTTCTATATGTTGTCACTGGGTGCTGTAGAGCCACTTCCAACTTATAGGCACCCTAAATTCACGGAATGAAACACTACCTGTTCCTGTGCCATCCTCAGAATTGTTGCTAGGCTTGAGCCCATGGTTGTAGCTTCTGTGTCGGTTCATCTTATTGAAGATCTCCTTTTCTTTTTTTCAGTAACCCTCTACTTTACCAAGCATGATGTCCTTCTTATAGGACTGACCCCTCCCAATAACATGCACCAAGTAAGAGTGGCATAATCTTGCCATGCTAGTTTGTAAAGAACATTCTGGTTATACTTCGTCTAAGACAGATTTGTTAGTTCTTTTGGCAATTCATGATGTATTCGATATTCTTCCTCAACGTCAACACTGAAAGACATCAATTTTTCTTTAGTCTTCCTTAAACTCTGTCCAAGTTATGCATGTATATGCAGCATCTGAAAATACTGTCTTAGACTTTGAGGTAACATATTTACTTTTCCATACTTTAATATAAAGTTCTTTTGCTGCAGATTTGCTTAGTGCAATTCATCTTTTGATTTCTTGACTGCTGCTTCTATGGATGTTGATTGTGTATCCAAGTAAAATGGAATCTTTGACAATTTAATCAACTCAGTTTTTTCTTTGTTTATCATGGTTGTGCTTAGTGGATCTTTTTGGTTTTGTTTTTTAATGTTGACGTGCAGGTACAATCCATACTGAAGAATGTAGTCTTTGTTCTTCATCAGTGTTTCAAGTCCTCTTAATTTTCATCAGATGACCTAACAACAGAGGTTGTTAGTGAGTCTTCCAACCACCCTGATGTAGCATTCGTCTTTGTATAGTCCAGTGTCTCGGATTATTTGCTCTATGTACAGACTGAATAAGTATGGTGAAAGAATACAACCCTGACGCACACCTTTTCTGACTTTAAAACATGCTGTGTCCCCTCATTCTATTTCAACAACTGCTTGCTGATCTAAGTGCAGGTTCCTCATGAGCACAATTTCCATTCTTTGCAGTGTTATCCATAATTTATTATGGTCCACCAGTCAAATGCCTTCACATAGTCAACAAAACACAGGTAAACATTTTTCCAGTGTTCTCTGCTTTTAACCAGAATCCATCTGACACCAGTGATGATATCCCTGGTTCGATATCCTCTCCTCAATCATGCTTGAACTTCTGGCAGTTCCTTGTCAATATACTACTGTAGTTGCTTTTGAATAATCTTTAGCAAACTTTTCCTTTTCTGTGATATTAACAAAACTGTTTCATAATTTCCTCATTTTGTTGGATGACCTTTCTTGGGAACATGAGTAAATATGAATCTCTTCCAGCTGGTTGGCGAGGTTACTGCCTTCCAGATTTCTTGACGTATATGAGGGAGCACTTCCAGCACATCTCACTTGGTGATCCATCAATTCCTGTATAGAAAATATGAAACGCAAGCTACGCCTTAATCAGTTTCATAGAATTCTGATAAAGATGAAATCATGCATATGAAAACATCATAAAAATATTACTCATAATAAGGTTGCTATTGATTGTCATCCAACCAGCCTGACTCATGGCCACTTCATACAAAACAGAGGTAAATACTGCTGGATTCTGTGCCATTTGCACGACAAATTGGGGAGCTGACCATTTTGACCCATAGAGTTTCCAGTGGCTGATTTTCCCAAGTTGTTTGCCAGGTGTTTTTACCTAGTCCAGCTTAGTCTGGGAGTTCTGCCTCCAGTGACCTAGGAGACTAGTCATAGCTGTGCACAAGGTGTGTTTGTCAAGAATGAAACCTGAATCTCTGGCATGAAGGGTGACAGCTCTGTTACTGAATCACCAACACCCTCACTCATAATTACATGATCCTTACAGTGTTCTTTAACATATAATTTAAGACTTACCATTCTAGTGACCATATCTTGTGGGCACTTTATGGTTCTGTGCATCTACCAGATGTCATCCTGCTGACTTCTTGCTGGAGGAAGGGGAGCGGGTGGAGAGGAGGGGATAAGGAGATTGTTGGGGGGATAAGACATGTACAGAGCAGAGAGGAAGAGTGTGCTGTCACTGGGCAGGGAGAGCAGTGGGAGCTGCATATAGGTGGGCACGCAAATTTATACCAGAATGTACATTTTCAGTCAATCATAATAATAAAAAAGAAAAAAGGCTTACTCTTCTGAAAAAGGAAACCCAGGTGGCATAGTGGGTTAAGTGCTGTGTCTGCTAACCGAAGGTTGGCAGTTGAAATTCACCAGGCACTTCCTGGAAACTCTCTGGGGCAGTTCTACTCTGACCTCTAGGGTCACTATGAGTCAGACCTGATTCCATGAAAGTAGGTTAGGGTTTTGGTCCTCTGAAAAATAACTGCCATGATGGGCATTTTCACTTTTTTTCTGACTAATTATAAAATCCTTCTAGTTCTGTATTAGATTCTCATATATAGAGAGATGAATGAGAACTAAAACAGCTTGCAGTAATAATTGTCACTGGATGTAGACAAAGAATATGTAAATAAAGTAACAAATGTATTTTCCCCAAGATGCAATTTTTGACCTAAATGCAAAAGAGTGAACAAAAAGACATTTAAATTACACCTAGAAATAGAAAATTTGCACCATATTTCTCCCGTGTCCAACTAAATACTTCTCCCCAATGTGATAATTTGCATGGAGTAATCTCTGAGGCTCAATGTCCTTGTTTGAAAAATGGGGTAATAACGACAGCCCTATAAATTTGCTGTCAGGATTAAATGGTAAACACATTGAGTCAAGCTTACGACTCTTTATCTAGAGTGCTTGTGGCACAGTGGTTACGAGCTATGGCAAGCTAACACTGCTAACCAAATGGTCTGCAGTTCAAATCCACCAGCCACTCCTTGGATGTCTTATTAAAAAAAAAAAAAAAAAACAGAAAGAAACAGTGCCATTAATCAATTCTAGTTCATAGTGACCCAACAGGACTAAGTGACCTTATAAGACTTACAGGACTAAAATGGCCCCAGTAGAGTTTCCAGGCAGTAAGCGGCGAATTTGAACTGCCAGCCTCTTAATTAGCATCCATAGCACTTAACCACCACACCACCAGGCTTTCCTGGAAGTCCTATAGAGCAGATACACTCTTTCTTATAGGGTCGCCATGAGTCAAAATTGACTGCACGGCCATGTTTTTGTTGTTGTTTTCTTTTGTGTTTTAATTTATTCTATAAAGAATGAGAGTAGAGTACTTTAGGGAGTACTGTATGGTTACATAGAATTCCAGGTAAATATTTAACTAAGATATCACAAAAGATTACACAAAACAACACCTAGATCACTTATCATTCAATGCCTGTTGCAAAGTCTGGGACTAGATATTGTGGTTCCAGAGGTGATTGCCATCTCCCAGGAGTCCTCTGCTGCGGGAGACATCAACATGTAGACACAGCCGTGGAACACAATGAACCACAGAGAATAAGGAAAGTGTACACAAGGTCTGAGTTCATAAGATATCAAGAGTAATGATTTCTTTTTTGGTCCAGGCCCTAAAGGTTATAAAAGGCAAAATTCTGAACTTTAAAAATTATTTATAGTCCCAGGGGATCTATATAATATTGCAAGAGTTTTAAATATACTTCAAAATTATTCTTGATTATTCAGAACTGCTAAAAAAAAAGAATGGATTTCTGTTCTGGATTTTTGGAATATAAATTCCATTTTACACTTTGCGTAAAAATGCTGGTAAGCTAACAATGATTAAGTAAAGTGTTATGATCTACTCTAAATTACAAAAGAAATTACATACATCATCACAATGAAAGTCAAGTTCTCGTAAACACTTTAAGAAAAGTGACAGACATATCTGAATACATTCCACCCTGGTTTCCTTGAATTCTTCTAGTAGAAGAGAATGATTTACTATACTTTATGTATTTTGTTAAATCAGTGTATATTATAGTTTGTCTAATGTGTCATCAACCATAATACATGATAAACAGGTATAATTCTATAGCAGAGAGCCCAAACTGGGCCTTGTTCATTGTTCAAATTATTCTTTTCCTATACAAAGGGCATGGTTACCATTGTGCCTCAAGTTATTAAGTAATTAGTTAATTAATTACATTTGCCCCCAAATTGGCTCCAATCTCTCCCATGAATAAAGAAATGTAGTTTCACCGATTCATACTGTCATTCCACTTTATGAGAGTTAGAATATAATAAATCACTCAGGATACTAAAATCTCCCTGGAATAAATTTTCTTCTGCCAGTTTCAATTATCACACCCCATATTCAAAATATCTGAGAGGCACCTTTAGTTTTGATTTGGCAGTTTGCAGTTATTAAGCATTATTTTTAAAAGAATGCTTTTAGTATGGGAGTACTGGATTCACTGTCTCCTGTTATGCACCATACTTAGCCAAAGCCACTGCCGTTGAGTCCATTCTGACTCACAGTGACCCTGTAGAGAGAACTGTCTTCTCAGCCAAATGAAAAAAACCAAGCCAACTGCCATTGAATCAGTCCCGACCAATAATGACTCTACAGAACAGAGTAGAACTGCTCCATAGAGTTTCCAAAAAGCATCTGGCAGATTTGAACTGCTGACCTTTTGGTTAGCAGATGGAGTGTTTGAACACTATACCACCAGTGTTTCCATTGCCATACCTAGAGAAGTCCTTAAAATATTTCTTTCTCTTACCAGCTGGGAATCTTGGTGGCATCATGGTTAAGAACCTCAGTTCCTAAGCATAAAGATCGACAGTATGATTCCCCCAGTTGCTCCTTGGAAACTCTATGGAGCAGTTCTACTCTGTCCTGTAGGGTCGCTATTGGTCAGGATGGACTCGACGGCAGTTGGTTTGGTTTTTTCATTTGACTGAGCAGATAGTTGTCCAACATATGCACAGACAGCATATAAAAATGTTCCAGAGAGTATTTGTTTGAGGTGCTTTCTTTTACAAGAATTGTTATTATTCTGTGAATCCCATCCTCATTCCTTTAAAGGCCAATGTTAAGAGTTCCCTAATTTTTACCTTAGTACAAATGAGATGCGGTTCAGCAGGGGCAACCAAGAGAACTTTAACTATACCATCCAGAGCTTGTGGGACACAGCAGACTTGTGTGTAAATCATGCCCTGGAATTATACTGGGAGAGCAATTGTGATGCTGTACATTGCTGGAACACAAAAAGGAGACACGATGCTACCGTGAGTAATCCCGCATGTCAGCTGCTTGTCTTAAGAGAGAACGAGTGAGTTGCTCCCAAAAGACCACATGTGAGCTCTGTATAGCCCTCTGGTCAGGAGATCATCTTAGATCCTTTCTATGGGCCTAAGTGTGAAAGAGGCCTCAGAGAAGGAGAAAGCTGGGTAAACTGTGCAGACAGCAGGAGGCGTGAGAGTCAGTGACACTAATGTATAAGGGATATGGCACATATTAGGAACAATGAGGGCATCTAAGAACCCCACACAGTCATGAGTCAGATTTTAACACAACCCAGGGCTAAGTAGTACAAAACAATTTATAACCATACCAGTTGGTTAAGCTTCGCTCTTCTTACCTCTCTGACCCACAGCAGTCAGAAAAAGCGGGAGGAAGTTAACAGAGCAAGATGTGAGCTGGGAGGAAGGCAACCAGTCCTTCCGCAGCTGCAGGCACTCTGTCGGCAGCCAGCCTGAGCTGGAGAAACCTAACCGCTGGATGCAGTTAAAAGTGTTGAAGTAAACAGGCTAATGTCTGAATCAAGATGGTTTGTTTATCAAGATGACTACAGTATTCTGAGGATCTCTGGTGATGCAGTGATCAAGCATTTGACTGCCAACCAAAATGTTGGCAGTTCAAATCTACCAGCCACTCATTGGAAACCCTATGGGACAGTTCTACTGTGTCCTATAGGGTCACTGTAAGTAGGAATTGACACAAGGAGAATAGTTTTTTTTTTTCTTTTCTTTCTTTATTTCATTTTCATAGCTTTTGAGTTCCCTAAGGATGATTAGGCAATTCTTAAGCACATCGTATTTTTCATTCAGGGATAAGTTAAGAACTTCACCCCACAAAATAAACTTCTCAGGGATCTAAAACAAACAAACAGAAAAAACCTAAACCATTGGTGTTAAGTCCATTCCAACTCATGTGAGCCCTATGGGACAAAGCAGAACTGCCTGGTGGGGTTTTCCAGAAGTAGCTGGTGGATCTCTCAGCCATCATACCATGAGGACTCCGAGGGATAACAGAAGCCAAATAAAAATAGACTACTCTATATATCCTGCTAAATCAATATTCTGCTTCCATACTGCAGCTATCAGTTTACCTGTTTATATAATGTAAGCCATTTAGAGGGTTTCGAGGACAGTATCTTTGCCCTCACACCTATGTAGTTTTAGACTAGCTTAATGCATAGTGGATATAAATCACTGAAAATACATTTTGCATTCATTGGATGAATAATTTAACATAAAGCTAACCATCTCCCTTTATTCAAGTTGGGGTGTGTGTGTGTGTACACTTGTCTTTAAACATCATGTTGTCCTATCATTGATCCCACTCATCAGCAAAGTTAAGAAGCCTTCTTTTTCTCCTTTCTACCATGACTCTTCCTTCACCTCTAGGTCAAGAAGCAAAGGAGAATGGTTTATTTGTGTTCGTAATGAAAACAGCCTGAGAAGCCTGAAAGATCCGAAGACTTCAAGGCAAAAGAGATGGCAGAGAAGGTCATCTAACATCAACAGGTTTTGAAAACATAGTAGGCAGAACAGAAGCACTAAGCACATTAAAAGAAAAAGTGTGATGTCCCGTGAAACCATGACCCTAAACCTCCAAACCAAGGAAAAGAACCCTGTTTGGTCATACATGAGCAGTCTCAGTGGCTAATCTCTCTTTTTTTTCTGTTTCTTTTTTTATTGTGATCAAGTGAAAGTTTCCAGTCCACGTCAATTTGCTGTATAAAACCCCAAGCACACACCTCTATATAACTATCCGCTCTCCTCTACCTGGGACAGCACACTCCTTTCCACTCGGTATGTCTAGTGTTGGTAAAGCCAACACTTGTGCCCTCCTTTCCACCCTTCCCACTCACCTCTAGAGAGGAGCTGGTGGGTTAACCTGGTAGGTATATTTAAGCCAAGAAGCACACACACCACCTGTGCCTTTCCGTGTCTTACAGTCCAGTCCATGTTTTTGTCTGAAGAGCTGGCTTCAGTAGTGGTTTCAGCTCTGGGCTAGCAGAAAGTCCAGGGGTCCTGTTCTCAGGGGACCCTCCAGGATGTCAGGCCATCAAGTCTGGTCTTTTAATAGAGTTCTAGGTCTGCACTCACTTTTTCTTATGCTTGGGCAGGCATGTGTTCAGGACAGTCTTCGGTTGTGTCTGGCACCATCTAGTTCTTCTGGCCTCGGGCTGTTGCAGTCTCCCGATGACCTCAGTCTTTCTGTCTCCTGGGCTCATATTTTCCTCCTGTCTTTGATGCTCCTAGTTTTCATCTGCTCTAGGTGGCATGGGACCAGTTGATGTTCCTTAGATGGCAGCTTGGTGGCTTTAAAGATCCCATGTGCCACTCACCAATAAGAAATGCAAAACATTTTCTTGGAAAAAAAACTAACTATGCCAAATGACCTGAACGTCCTCTAGCTAGTATTTTTTTTCTGTGTCATTGTTGTAAATATATCTATGATGCAATTTATGCTAATTCAACTTTTTACAGGTACACAACTTATGGACAGCTCTTTGGACTACCAGTTGTACAAGTGAACCGTTAATCAATGTGATTTTTTTATCACTGTAAACTGAAACTCAGTATTCCATCAGCAAAAACTAAAAACAAACAGTGAAACTGTCACAGGAAGTCTTTCATAGGGCTTCTTTCTTGAGTCCGTCACAAAGATGAAGCAGGAAAAATAACTAAGGGAGTATAAACACGAGAAGAGCAAGCCAGGGACATGTCTCTAAACAAACAGGAGTTTGTATAAGCAAAGCAAGTCTTTCAAGAAAATAAGAAGGTGTGACAGTTGGTCCTCAGGCCTCAGCAGTCCTAGAAGACAAAGCAGGAGCTCCCACCATTAGAGGTCACTGGGTTCACAGAGATGGGAACAAGCTGGACAGCCAGGGAGACTGGCCAAAAGTGCCAATCATGCAAGAAGTCTCACCCTTATATGGGAAGTTCAGCATGTGGTGGTTCCTGGGTCATCCAAGTGCCATAAGTTGCCTTTTCCCTTAACAGAACCATCACTTTCTGGTAACACTAGCCAGTGTTAGGACAAGAGTGCCTGCTGTTTTCAGCATGTAACCTTAGCCAAGCGTGACATCGTCTGTTCTAAGTGGCATTGAGTCTAAAGCTGGCCATCTTAAGTTCACTGGAGATTTATTCTGATACCTGAGCTGGGACAAACACAGGGACTAGAACCAGGGCATCAACAAAGAGCCTCCAAAGGGTATGAATTCATGTGATTCTAGGTGAAGGTTTGTACTAGCATGTACTGTGTGTCGCTATTAACATCATAACTTGGTCATGCTGGAGCAAAAGAAGCCCTGATCTTGTTCTCCGTTCATAATTAGTCTGGTTGTGCTACTTTTTGCAAACCCTGATGGCATAGTGGCTAAGTGCTACATATGCTAACCAAAAGTTCAGCAGTTCGAATACACTAGGTGCTCTCTGGAAACTCTATGATGCAGTTCTACTCTGTCCTGTAGCATTGCTATGAGTTTGAATCAACTTAAGAGCAATGGCTCTGGTTTTTAATTGTTTGATACTGCCTTTTGGAAACCCTGGAGGCACAGTACTACAGCTGCTAACCAAAAGGTCTGAAGTTCGAATCCACATGTAGAAACTGTATGAGGCAGTTCTACTCAGGGCTCTAGAGCCGCTATCCGTTGGAATCACCTTAATAGCAGCAGGTTTGGATTTTTTTTAGTATTGCTGTTTATACTCTGAGGACATTTGCATGAAACATTTCAAAGCACAATATTTTATTGACAAAGATCACTTCTTGGAACATACATAATGCATATTCAATGCTTTTCACCTGCTTAAAGACCTACATGGTACATTTGATTGACAGTGTTATTATTTAGCACAAATTTTCAAAAAATGTCATCAAGTTTAGTAGTTAAAAGACAAGACTAACGTACAGAACCATGGAAGAAAAAACGAAGGTCCAGATGGTCTCCAGTCACCTTCCTGTCAGACCTAGCACCTTCGGCCAGCATGAGCACCAACCAAGTTCATCTCACAGGTCCTACAACCATTTCTCACCACCCCCTTCATGGTCCCAACACTTTATCATATCTACATTCTTCATATGTGTTGTTAGAGTAAAATCATGATTGGAAGGAACAAACATCTCCTCTGAGGTTAGACTGACTGAATTTTTGGCTCCATGGTTAATTCTGCCTCTGTTACAGCAGATTCCAAACCTACAGAAAATATCACCCAGAGGCCCAGCTCTGAGACAGGTCATCTTCACATTGCCATCAATCACAAAGGAAGAGAAACTAGTGAAAAAGAAAATAAGACTATTCACACCTACCTTCCCTCAGGAAACCCTGCAGCTTCTTGATTAAGACTACGATTAGTAACCAAAAGCTCAGCAGTTCCAGTCTACCACATACTCTTTGGAAACCGTAAGAGGCAGTTCTGTGATAGGTCAATATGAGTCACAATTCATTGGATGGTAACTGGTTTTAATTTATGTTTATTTATTTACTTATTTATATGCAACTTAAGATTGAATTTATTCAGTATTTGTTCATCTACTTCATTTTTTATTAAGCAAATATTTGACATGAACTTACAAATACCTACTGATACATAACTCACAGAAAATGTGGCAGGTCATCTCAGAGCCACAGTTCTTTGTAGAGCACAGACAAGGAGCCACTGTTTGAAAAGTGCCATTCATTTCAAAGTGCCAAGACCAATACTGCACACGTATTAAATATAGGCCAAGGAAACCATATGCTTGGATTCCTTTGTGATCTATGCTGCCAACATTTGGCCTCTAGAACACTTCAACTGGAAATAGAACTTCATAAGTAAAAAAGTCTTTAACACAGAGCCCAAACCCAGTGCCATTAAGTCAAGTCCTACTCATGGAGACCCTAGAGGCCGGAGTAGAATTGCCCCATAGAGTTTCCTTGGAGTGCCTGGTAGATTTGAACTGCCAACCTTTTGGTTAGCAGATGTAGCACTTGTGGATTAAAAAACAGAGGAAATTCATTCATTGATGTCACCATTTAAATTTGTTGCTGGGTACCATCAAGTGGGTCCCAACTCACAGCAATCTTATGTACACTAGAACAAGACACAGTCATCGTTATGCGGGAGCCCGTCTTTGCAGCCACTGCATCAGTTCATCTTGTTGAGGGTCTTCCTTGTGTGACAACATCAGGGAATGTCCAGTAAGCAGCGTTTGTATCCACCTTGTTTTCTCCCTGTTGCCTCAGCTTTTCTTACCTCATCTCACTGGATCTACTGATGGTCCCTGCAGGAGGAGGGCAGTGACTGCTCTTGAACCAATCTGGTACTGGCAGGAAACACGTTAACAAACATTACTCTACCCTCTAGTGCTGTTCGCTGTTGCTCACAAACTGGATTTGGTGTCTTAGCCTCAAGTGTTACCTTATAGAAGGAACAGCTTAGAGAGACCCTATTATTTTGGGATCAGAATAGTACACTTTCTACAGGTTCCTTATATTGACCTGTTTTATATTGTTAAACACACTGTGCTCAAAATGATCATTGGGGTTTTTACATTTCAACTACTGCCTTAGTGTTACATAGCTACAGCTCACGGTGGCCATTGTGAAGTCCTTGGGGAAGAAATTGCAGTTGTCAGTGATTTTATTTTACTTGGCTTAACAATAAACATCCGTGAAAACAGCAGTCAAGAAATCAACTGATGTATTATGTTGGACAAATCCGCAAAAATTCTCTTTGAAGTTTTAAAACGTAAAGAAATGACTTTGATGACTAAGGGGAGTTTGACTCAAGCCACAGTCTTTTCAACTGCCTTACACACATGTAAAAAACAGATAATGAAAAAGAAAAGAGAAGAATTTATATGTTCAAGCTGTTGTGTTGATAAAGGATGTTGAATATGCATGTCTTGGACTGTCAAAAGAAAAAATGAGTTAATACTAGAGGAAATACAACCAGACTTCTTCTTATAGGTGATGATGGCCCTATTGTAACTCACTTACTTTGGACACATCTGGAAAGACTGATTGATAGAAAAGAACATCACGGATGGTCAAGTAGAAGAACATTGAAAACAAGGGAATGCTCAGTGGGACGGATGAACACCATAGCCTCAACAACAAAGCCACTCATGCCAACAACAATCATGAAGATGTCACGGGACTGGGCAACACGTCAATCTGTCTGACATAATGCAGTGTCAGCTCACTGGCAAGTACCACTGCCACCACCACCTCCAGGAGTTATGGGCATTAAGGAGAGAATTGGAGTGACAAAATAAGGGATTTAAATATGAGAGAAGAGGAAATAAATTCAGAATCTTGTGCATCTCCGAGTATAGCCTATTCACCTTGGTTTTCTTTTCATAAGTTGTTTGGCATGCTGTGTTGTATTAAGGACAGAAAAAGATATTTCCTTAATGGGAAACAATCTAGTTGATTTTATAAGACACTTTAGTTTTTGACATTGATCCAGAGGGAAAATCTTTCATTTTAAAAGTCAGCCACAACTATCCTCAAGCTCCTGCTTGTGGGTCTTTATAAGCGTTAAACATAATGACTTCATTTGGAGTTAGAAGCCAGGTCTTAAACTGAGTGTAAATTTAGTGGAGCTCTATGCCTGCGGGTCTCACCATCACTGGATAGTACTAGGGGTCACGATTTTAAGGATAATCTGGAGTTAATTACTTCACATTTTTGCTTTGCATTTCCGACAAGGCCAAGTGAGAGTTCAGGACCTCAGAAAAGAAAATGAACTCAGTGATATTTTAAATGTCATTGATCCATTGAGACTCTTACTCTTATTTCTCTGCATAGTTGAATAGGTAGTAATACCTTTGGTTAGATGCCCAGAACACTGCAGGAATTGATAAACTTTCTGTGCTTCTTGTGGACAAGGCCTCTGTTAGAATAAATCATATCTGTTTCTGAGCTTGTAAATTATTCATCTTTTGATTAATATGCTAATTAAAGATTTGCTGTTAAAAAGGTATAAATATCTTTCATTGCCTAAAGTAATTAGAATAAGTAATTACTTAAACATTATGATTCTGATATTAAATAATTACTCTGAGAGAAAAGGGAAGGAGAAGATTACAAAAACATGCTTGAGATAATTTCAACTGTTGAACCAAAAGACATTTTATGTTGTTTATATAAATATACATATGTGCTTTAGAAGACTTCAATACATGGTTTCTTATACAACTCATTTCAGTTTTTATTTTACAGACCATCTAGCTGGCTGGTTAGCATAGGAATTTTACTCTCTTCAAGATTCTCTTTGTAAGGAAAGTTAAACTCTCAAAATGTTTATCATCTAACTGTGTGCAATTTTATTTACCATTTATTTAACAATTAAATTGTAAATGGTCATTATAACTATTCACAGGATGCCAAATTGAGGACAGTTTTAGTGTGGCCTGTATCAAACCGATTATCATCACGATGATCCCAATTCATGGTGACCACATGTGCATCAGAGTGGAGTTCAGTGGTTGATTTTTCTAGAGTAGATCATTAGGACTTTCCTCTGAAATGTCTGTGGGTGGACTTGAGTCTTGAGCTTTCAGGTTAGTGGTCAAATGTGTTAACTGATTGTAACCCCACAGGACTTCACGGTCTGTGCCATTTGCAAATTTGCAAATTATTCTGAGGAATTGCTATGGTCACTGGAGTGTAGAGTCTTATCTTGCCAGCCCTTTCAGATGCCAGTCTTCTCCAAAATTTTGTTCATGTGGCCTCATACAAAACAAAGAAAAAAAACCAAAAAAAAAACCAAAAACCTGTGATGTATGCCCTGCAATGCATGTACGTTCATTCTTCAAGTAAATACATTATTATTGTATTTTCTAAATTAATATGTGTAGAAGACTCTAAGCCTTCATATTTCAATTATTTGTTCAAGCAGTTTGATGGATATACACAGAGACATATTTCAAGATCCATCTAAACCTTCCACATGGTTTGACCTGTAGATCTGAATCAGTTAATAATTAGTCTTAGTTTTACTGTTTCTAAAGAAAAACATATTTTCTATATTTTACTTCTCCACTCATTCACAAATTTATTTAATCAATAAATATGCATGCTTATATAATACACATGCACATTTATTTATAAATTAAACACACAAGGGCAAAATACACATTCAGTGTTAGGTATATAATAAATAATTATGGGTATAAATCCTTGATGTAAATAGTCCAAATGAACTCTTTTGCTTTTTGATTGTCGTGTTCTGCAGTGTGGTATGGGCTGAGCTTGTACTGAGAGTGGAACACAGGTGAGTTCTGCTATATTCTTACTGATGACTCACTGATACCATCCTGAATCCCTGGCTTCCTGGTAAAATGTTGCAATCACTTGTACATGTCTCTGTGCTATAGTTAGTTAAAACTAAATATCATAATCTGCACATCATTTTAACCAGGTATCTTTGATGCAAACTGGTAGGAAGGATGAAAGGGTGGAAGTAAGGTTTAGATTCAACCTGTCAGGAGCCCCGGCCTCACTCAGCACGCTGCCAGCATCAGACATGCCACAGGACTGTAAGAGAGCTGATCTGGGAGCAAAGTTCTAGTCCAAACATTAAATCAGATACTAAAAGTACAAGATTCTTTCACCAACTCTAGGTAAAAGTGAATGTAATTGAAAATTCAGTATTTTCTTCCTCTAACTCAGAGGAATACCTTCTGCATCTCAGAAGTAGACGTGTGTACATTTAAGCACACGGTATTAAAGTATAACTCAAATGCTCCCTTCTTCTGCTTAGGAGGTCCAGATCCCAACAACCCCAAATGAGTTGTTCTTTCAAGAACCCTGTAGCCTGTTGCGCTGTTTCATTCAGGGCATCCACTTAAGCATTATGAATTAACAGTGGAGGTAAGTTTTTATGTCTTCCTACGAGATGACAGTTGCTGAATATCAAAAATTTTCTCCTAGTCATGTTTGTATCTCCAAAGCTCCAAACTCCACAGAATACGCTATGATGGTTCTTAGTCAATGTCAAGAGAAGAACTAAGAAATACTGTATCTGATCTGGAAACTATGTCTGCTAACCAAAAAGTTGGCAGTTCAAGTCTGCCAGGTGCTCCTTGGAGACTCTGTGGAGCAGTTCCACCCTGTTCGGTAGGGTCACTGTGAGTTGGAATCAACTTGCTGGCTGTGGGTTTGTGGCTTCTGATCTAAATCTTCCAATGCATATTATGGCAAGATATTACAGCAGGCTTGGAGACTATGAAACAATGTAATTAAAACAAAGAACAAAAGGAGAGAATTATGTTCTTTATGTTGAGAAAACCTTCAGCCAGGATTCATAACTTACTGGGAATTACAGAGTAACTGTCAGTGTGGACGGTTCTCTGAGTGACCTTTTTGATCTACTAGGAGAGGCATTTAAATTCCACTGAAAGAGAAAGAGACTGCAAAAACGTATTTGGGGGTAAGAGTGGCAATTTTTCGGGATCATGGTACAAAAAAAACACTGGGCAGCTTGAATAATATTTCTCGCATAGTATATTTAGCTATGAAATATGACACAGTGTAATCTTTAGAATCTGGCATACTGTCATGAAATCTCCGGTGTATCACCTTGTGACTGTATGAAATTGGTTCCTTTCTTTTTCTAAACAGCAACATCATGCTCTATAAAATAGGACTAGGCATATGGGCCATCACATGTGGTTGAGCAGTCTGAGAGACTAGGAGTTCTGAGAGCCTGGTATGTAATAGATATGCTTGCTAAGTTTCCGCTGACCTTCAAGTCTTCACAGTTATCACTGAGCAAAACAAAAATGATCTTGGTACTGCCATATCAGCTATAATTAAGCAATTATAAACAACCTATTTCCAAGATTGTTTCATTATAGAAAACTAATCATTGCTTTCTAGTGAAATTGGCAAATTAGCCTAAGGGAGTAGGGGTGGAATCAAGAACTCTGAAGTGCCTTAACACCCCCAAACAAGCTGGCTGCCATCGAGTGGATTCTGACTCATAGCAACCCTGCTGGGCAGAGTAGAACTGCCCCGCAGAGTTTCCCAGGAGCATCTAGCGGGTGCAGACTGCTGACCTTTGGGTGAGCAGATGTGGCACTTAACTGCCATGCCATCAGGGTTTCACAAATGCCTTAAGGATGCATACAGTCTTTCTATAAAGGAAGAAATGTATGGATCACAGGTGGGGAAAATCCCCACAGTAATTATTAAGAAAAAGTTAAAAAAGGAAACCAAACATGCCTTCTTGAAATCTGATGATTCTCGGGCATCATCTGGGAACTTACACAAAATGCAGATTCTTGGACCCAACCTAAGACCTCCTGAATCAGAAAATCATGGGGTGATGTTCAGCAACCTGTGTTTAGTATATCTTCCAGGATTTTTTTTTGCATTTAACCTTGAGAACACACATGACTTGTTTGAAACCTGAGGCACCGTCATCACTGTCAATCCTCACAACCCTGGAGTAGGGGTTAGTGGGAGCCAAAGGCTCAGTTACGATTGTCCCTATAAACAGTCTCTCTCATTATCTTTTCACTTTGAATTTCAATACATACTGCTAGAAAGATAGATGCATAGATACAGAAGGATAGAGGTATGTTTCCCCAAGATCCAAATATCATTAGTTATTAACCTTAGAAATTGGAACTGTCCTTGGGCTTCCAGCAATGGCAATGGACTTGACCCACGTGGAATGTGAGTCTAACTAGATTACTTTCTTCTTGCTGCTCTCTTCTTTGTCTTCCTCCAGCCCTCAGGTTTCCACCCACTGCTCTAAACCAATGTCTGTTTCATCACTGCATGTGTGATGAGAAAATAGATTAAGAATCTTACAGGTAAAGACACTTTAGATAAAATCTTCCCCAACTCATTCATTTTACAAATGAGAAAACCAAGGCTCAGGGAGATACACATCTTTCTAAGCTGAGTATTAAGTCTTTTGTGTGTCACAAAGTGCTAGCAAGAGAACTTATGGTTTTTTGTTCAGTGAGTGTTGGAAAACAACGCTATTCACCTAGATAACTAATAGCAAGGAACAGCTGTTATTGCAACTCACTCTGCATTTAGACTTGTTGATAAGAGTGGACAATAACACTGAAGTTAACCAACACTGAGAATTTAATCCTGTTTTTAGGCTGCAGGCTGTTTAATTTTCAAAATGTCTGAAAAGCCTTCTATATCTTAAAGAGAATGCGTTTTAAAAAATCTTCAAACTATTATTCTGATGTGTTACTGCAGTCTAAAGTGCTATTTTATCTACAGTCTAAAAAACATTGCCTATGAAAAACTTTTATGTAGATGCTTTCCCAAGAAAAATAAAGAAGGAGATATTTGTCTTCATCACACTTAATAGAATAAGTAAACTTATTCATTCTTTCATCTGCATGACATGTGACATATAAGAGATGCTCACGTAATTTTCAAGTGACCAAATAAGCAATTACACAAAAAGTAGTCAGTGTTCATGAGTTGAGTCTTCACATCCAAGCATTCACCCACTCAAGGGTTCTGATTGCATCACTTCGTAAGAGAGAAGGTATTAACTGATTCAGCAAATTATACTGTCTGCTATACACTCAGAATCTAATAGGAGATAGTCTTCTGAAAAAAAAAAATTTCCAAAGTAGTGAAAAATCCAGCACACTCAGTATTTATATGGCTCTATAATAACATAGGAAATGTAATCGATAACACTACAGGAAACCCTTGTGGTGTAGCGCCATGGCTGATAATCTTAGGTTGATCGTTCAGATCTACCAGACTCTCCTTGGAAACTCTGTGAGGCAGTTCTACTCTGTCCCTTAGGGGTGCTATGAGTCAGAATTAACTCAACATCAGCAAGTTTGATTTGGGTTCTTGGTAATGATACAGGAGGCCTGGCAATACAGTGGTTAGGTACAAGCTGCTAATCAAAAAGCTGTCTGGATTCACCAGCTGCTCCTTGGAAACGCTATGGGGCAGTTCTATTCTGTCTTAGAGGTTCTCTCCAAAGTGGTGTGGAAACCCTGGGGGCAGAGTGGTCAAGATCTACAGCTGTTGACTAAAAAGCCCAGCAGTCTGAATCCACCAGGCACTCCTTGGAAATCCTAGGGGCAGTTCTACTCTGTGCTATGGGGTTGCTATGAATTGGAATCAACTCTATCACAGTGGGTTTGGTTTTTAAGTTTATGAAGTGATATAATTGATTTTTTTTTTTCAAAGAGAGTCAAAAAAACTTCCACTTGAAAGCGAAATGCAAGGAGGCTTTTGAAAGGTCACTTTGAGTGGGTAGAAGGTAGGGGGAACCGAGGTGTCAGGAGCTGTGAAGGGCACGTACGGAAGTTCAGAGGTGTGCCAAGGTCAGTGTCTTCTATCCTGCCCTGCTTGTTGAATGAATGGTAGTTTAATTTCTGGAATGAAAGCTAACTGGTGCGCTTCTTACCAGGTATTCTCGGGGGTGTCGTAGATCCAGGAAAGTACTGCCCTACACCAACTTCTGGATTTTCCCTCAGATGCCTGGTAAGAAACCAACTCCTCTATGAACTACTAAAGTCTATCTGAGCACACATGCTGTTTTTTAACAACTGTGTTATGCTATATCTAAACCCATAATAGAATATCTTGATGTCGTTTTATCTCCCAGCCCTGCCCTGATGCTTTCCATAATTATGTTAAGCACAATAATTCTCGGAATTCCTTCCAACATATCACTAGTGCTGAAGGAGTGACCTGTTCATGTAAGTATCCAGGCATTCAAAATTTTGTCCTTATGCAAGAAGTACAGGGTGGAAAGGAGGAGTGTGTTGTCAAAGATGGAGGGCGGTTGGGTGAGGAGCAGTGTGTGCACAGGGTTCTAAATGGCACATTGATTTGGACTGTAAACTTTTATTTAGAGCACAATAAAAATATCTTAAGACCAATGTTAAATTATCAGACTATAATAACTTAGCTATTCTAGTTCTGCTGTAACAGAAGTAATAACAGTGGGTGTGTGTTAGGTATCTAGTGCTGCTGCAGCAGAAATACCCCCTGTGCATCGCTTTAACAGATAGCAATTTCTTTTCTCACAGTTTCAGAGGCTAGAGGTCTGAATTCAGGGTGCCAGTTGTAGAGGAAGGCTTTTTATCTCTGTAGGCTCTGGAGGGTGGTCCTTTTCCCTTCTGTGTTTCCGCTCCCGGACAGTCTTCATGTGCTTAACATCTCTCTTGCCCCATCTCCCGTCTGCTTGATGCTATAATCTCTCTTATTTTTCAGAAGACAATGACTCAGGACACGGGCTATACTAACCCTGCCTTATGTACATAACCAAGAGAATCGATTCCTAGATGGGATTATAACCGTAGCGATAGAGGTTAGAATTTAGAGTGCATATTTTGGGAGGACCATAACAAGGTGGGTTTAAAGAACAGAAATTTATTTTCTCCTAATTTTAGAAGTCTGAATTCTGTACACCTGCTATAGGGTAACACGCTCTCTCAGGCTCAGGCTCTAAGACGTTGAGTGCAGAGCACTGTGGGACTCTGGACTTTCATAAACTGAGCTTATATAAGCTGGGTACACTGCACTAACAGTACAGTTTAACACAACTATGTATGTGTTAAACTCTCAGACAGCAACATGAGGTAAGGTCTGCGAGGCCACAGAAGAAAGAACATTTAATTCTGTATGCAAGTAGTAGCAAAAAAAATGCCCGGTCTGACATGACATACCTACCTTCCTTTCTTTATATTTTTACGTTATTACTTACTTTGTGAAGAGCTCTAAAGGGTGCTGTTACTATGCATCTTGTTTTTATGTAAATAGCGCTGATTTTGTAAGTCCATTGCCAGTCTCACCCTCCACCATGAGGTGTTTTCATAAGGGTTGCTATTTCAAGTTTTTTTAAGCATATTTTTGTAAAAAATTAGCATAGTGATTACAAAAATACCTAGCAAAAAAGAGTAGAAGACACGCGTTATTTGCATAAAACTAGGGTGGTCATCAGGGTTCTCACAACTCACCAAAACAGAACAGGGAATTCCTCTTGGAATCTTTTTCTTTTTTTTAACTTATTGTTGGGTTTTAAAACACATCAGGATAGAAACAGTTGGATCTAGTCTTTTAAATAATAATAAGGCATTTGTTACCCCTTGCTGGCTACACGCATTTACAGCTTCATCCTATTTGGAGACAACGTGACTGTTAGGATTTTAAAAGAATGAGTCCAGTTTGCACAAAAATGCTGACAATTGCTGAATAAATAAGGTCTCTCTGAAATGTGGTTTTTAAATGGCCCTTCCCAGGATTCCGTCCACGTATTATTGCGGTTTAGTTTTACGTGTGTCATCAGAGAGGGGGCTTTCGTTTTAAACCCTGGGAAACTGAACGCTGGGCAGGAGCTTTCCCGCCAGCAGTTGACAAACACCAGCCCAGCTGCAAATGGGCTCCCCCACAGCCAAATGCTTTCCAGATGCCAATCACCCCAGGTGGAGCTGCTTTGTCGCAGGGCGGGGGAGGGCAGCGAGCAAGATAACGGTGTAGATTTTCTCAGAGTAAAAGCCCTCCGAAGTAAACATTCTGAGGCATTGTATATATGCTTCTATTTTTCTTTAACCCATGATTGCAAACAGGCAAACATTTCTGGGGGAGTCTGATAGCTTAAGTGTGGTTTGCAGAGTAGAAAGGATTTTTCCTGTTACTCTCAGGGCACCTGGGGGGGGGGGAGGGGGACAGGGAAGGGTTCTTTCCTCTTAGCCCTTAAGATAAGTGCAAAGCGTGGAGGCTTTTATCTCTAGCCATTTATTTACAGTTTTCCTCATTGTTTCTTTACAGTTTTCTGGGAGGTGGAATCTTTATACCAGACTAAGAAACGCTGTCGTGCCAAGCTTCACCGCTTTGGGAGTCAGTGAAGGAAGTTTGGCTCTGGATGGGTTTTGCAGTTCTCTGGAGTTCTCAGACCTGTTTCTAATTCCTTAATGAAAGCAGCTCAGAGGAAGGAGAGTGGCACTGCTGGGACAGTGGGCGAGATCACAGGCACACAGATCTGAATCCTAATCTCGACTCCACTGTTGATGAGAGACGCCCATATCACTCTGCCTTTCTTATAAGTAAGTGCTTATAAAGACTCTAACATACAGACATGAACTGCTTGTGAATGCTACCTGAACGCTTCTGCTAGGATACCTGTCAAGACTTTGGGTTCACATGCGTTGACGCAGGCTACCTACCGCCACAGCTTCCCAGTCAAAAGAATCTGACCACCTATAAGACAGATCGACCTGGTAAGGAGGAAATGCCACACTACCAGGAGAAGAATCAGAATCCAAACCAGATGTTGTCCAGCTGATTCTGACTCCTGGTGACCCTAAGCGTGCTCCACAAGGTTGTGGATGGCTGTGGCCCCTCAGAAATACTGGACTGCCAATTCAGTTTCCAAACTCATCCTGGAAAGAGTGACTCATATCTCATTTTTGACTGTCACAATGATTACCCTTAAAGCACTCTCCAAGGGAAGCTATACACTGTCACCAGTGACTAGTCCACACTTCAAAGCAATTTTGGAACTCTTTATCTAGAACGGCCACTAGAGCTGTAGTCAGGTTACCTTGGATGTCCTGAATGTCATCAGGATGTCTTCCTTTCAATATTTCCTTTATCTTTGGGTAAACCAAAAAGTCAATGAGGGCCAGATCAGGGGAGTAGGGAGGGTGTCCCATTACAGTTATTTGTTGACTGGCTAAAAACTCCCTCACAGACAACTATACAGTTAAGTTCAGCGGTCAATGTGAAGTCCCTTTCTCAGTTTATTAGCTCACTCTTTCGTTTATTTGTCTATTTCTCTATTCTTTTTCTTCCTGTACTATACTCCCACTGTTTTTGTGCTATCTGAAACCATTTCAATGTGTTCAACTGTCTTTAATATTATTATTTAATGTTTTTGTAAAATTTCTACTGTAGTTCTGCGTGTGTATATTTTTAGTAGAGATGAAAAGTTTTAAAACACATGCTTCACTCAGTTTTCTTCTTTTTCTACCATATGTTTTAAGTACTGTACTAAGTACCATTTTATTAAGTACCATATTTTTATTATATTAGGTACCATATATTTGAGATCCATATACGTTGCTTCTAATCACCTTCTTTAAATCAAGACAAAACATATCTAACTGGGATCTGTCTCCCTACACTGATGTCCCACGATGCCTCAAAGTCAACACTGAATCAGAAGTTCATCTTTAATCAATAGGGTCATCTCTCCTACAGTCAAATGTGACATCAACCTCCTCTGCCACATCAAGTATACAAATTAAGCCATCAAAACAGAAACATGGGATCTATTACAGGCTACGTCCTCACCCTCATTATCCGCATTCGAGTACTCAGTTAACCACTCGGTAATGTAAGTTGTACTTACTTACAGTTCTGAGTTTACTATTTGTGCTTTCTGAGATTCAACTCTTATATCTGCACCGTATATAATTGTGAAAGATACCTAATAAGTCACTTTTCTTAGTTTCCAAAATGCAGACCTCTAGTAGCCTACACATTACTGCCAACAGTTATCTAAAATAGAAATCCAGTCACTTCATGGTCTATATTGCCTTCCCATTGCCACTCAGGTAAGGTCTAAACTTCCTGGGTAAAGCCAGCCTTATGTCTTTTCCTACCCTGTCTGTTCTGCCTACTTACACCCTGTCTCTCAGCCACACATTGAAATCCCTGCTGATTCCATGTCCATCTGCTTCATACCCGCGTGTCTTTGCTCATGTTACTCCTTCTACCTAAAACACACTCACCCCGCTTTCTTTTTGAAAATCTACTCTTTTTAAAAAGAATTAACTGAAACAAAACAAAACAAAAAATCACATAGAAGGCTATCCTTTTATTTCCAACTTGGTTCCAAACCTAAATGTAACATTTCTTCCATTCGAGTCTCTAAACATTTAGTTTGCTCTGATGTCAGGGCATTTTAATTTGTTTTCTTACCTGGAATGTTCTTACAGTGATATCTGCAGAGATCACTCTCTGATGAAACACTGTCTTATTAAAGAGTCTTTCTGCCCAACACAATCTAGTAGGCACACCGTTCTCATAACTTCTCTTTCATTCCCACCCTCCTTTATTTTTCCTGATTTGTAATGCCCTTACACTACAGCCCCAGTCTGCGCCTACAGTTACCAAAGTTCATGAGTTTAACTTCAGTTCCTTTTGGGTTTCTCTTACTTTAAAATCTCAAAATCAGAATGAATGCCTGGTGATGCCATAATCAAATATAACAAAAAGACACATGAATCCTCCCCAGTTATAAAAGGAGTACACTCTTAAAACTTGTGAGGTATAGAGAAGCACCAGAAACAAAAATTCTCTAGAAGTCATTTCTTTGTGATATTTCTCTATTATCAACTTGTATCCCTTTGCTTATAAAGCTATCATCCTACTTTAAAAAAAAATTGTGTAAGACACACTCATCCATGAATACAATGTATATGTCTTCTCTGTCACTATAAACTCTTTTCCTATTATTGTAAAATTACCGAATATTATTCCATGAAGTAGAAAATATCAAAGTATGCTTACTCCTTCCCATGCAATTGAGGCCATAGACTGTTTTTGATATTTCATTAATAGACAAAAAAGGCAAAGTATATATATTTTGCATCAAAATATTTTGTCTACATTTCAATTGATTCTTTAATAGTCGTTTGTAAGTACAATTGTAAATCTGGGGAACATGACACATTTTAAGACAATTTGTGAATTATTTTTAAAAAATAATCTTCTAAATGATAAAAACTCAAATAGCTGTGAACTAGTATATTATGGACACTACTGTTTTTTCAAAGAGAAAGTGCTTTGTTCTATTTGTGCTTACATGGGTGAAATTATTAATACTGCCTCTTAGTTTTGTCACACAAGAGAAAAGATCAAAGATACGTCAGTATTTTGCTCTGCCCCTTGAACTCTCTTGCACAGTGAGACACTGGGCTATAAATTTCCAAAACATCATCATAAATGTTGATATAGTTGCAGACATTTTCTGCATCAGTTCTTAGCTTACCGTTTTCTCAGCAGTGCTAATCTTGATTTTCTAAGCCCTCTTAACACAAGAAAGCTGGATAAATAAGATTTGTTTTCAAGATGTTTCTAAAATAAATTCATAGAGTTAGTATTTTTAGAAATAGGTAGGCATGGCCTGTGCAGCTTTGTTTCTGCAAAAATGGATTCTGCTTTGTAGCTGCACTAATTTCTAGGCCATGACCGATGTGGAGAGGGTGCAAGCTTCCCTCAACTGTAGTGCGCTATGCAGAGCTCACCTTACAGCTGTACAGGGATTCATTCATTGTCAAGGCCATGATACATCATCCACCAGCAGCATTAGCTACGGTGAGCTGCTCTTTTCCTGGTACCCGTTGAGAGGCATCTATTTTGTGCTCTTTACAGTAACTAAATATAGTTGTAGCAAATCTGAATCTGAATCACCACTAACTAGATGTCCCAAAGCAAACTGGGCTGACTTATAATCATTAGGAAAAAAGAGGAAAAGCCATGGAAGTCATAAAAAGTCCACCTTTTAAAAATTAAGTCAGAAAAAAAGTCATTGCTTGTGTTAGTTTAGTTTGGGATAACGCACAACAAAAGCTCGTTACAGACAGCAGAACACGATGTAAACCTCACTTGATGTACGTGCTGTGGAAACCCGGGTGGTATAGGGGGTAAGTACTACAGCTGCTCATCAAAACACGAGCAATTTGAATCCACCCAGCACTCCTTGGAAACTCTAACGGGTAGTTCTGCTCCGCCCTATAGGCTCACTATGAGTCAGAATCGCCTCAACGGCAGTGGGTTTGGAAACTCTGATGACATATTGTTAAGTGCTACGGCTGCTAACCAAAAGGTTGGCAGTTTGAATCCACCTGGTGCTCCTTGGAAACTCTAAGAGGCAGTTCTACTCTGTCCTACAGGGTTGCTATTGAGGCAGAATTGACTCAAAGACAGTGGGTTTGGTTTTGGTTGTTTTGATATTTATGACTAATACTTGAGGATAATTTAGAGGAATTTTAAAGAATCTCTTCTACTGGATAAAAAGTAAACAGAGTGGGAAATAGAAACAAAGAAACACCTGAAAGTTTCTGCTTAATCTTTAGAAGTAGCTTTTAAGGGAGTTAAAATGAGTGTTGCTTTTATGTCATGAAATAAATGCTATATCTGAACACTTTTCATATACTATATTTTTAGGTCATATTGTTATGTCCTCTTGTTTTTCAACATCAGTTTTCAAAAAGAGTGGCATCACCGTGAGTATGCAAACCAAAACCAACCCTGTTCTGTCAAGTCATTCCTCACTCACAGTGACGCCACAGGACAGAGGAGAGCTACCCCTCAGAGTTTCCAAGGCACCATTGTCAAATTTGAACTGCTCCCCTTCTTGTTAGCAGCCCAGCTCTAACCACTGAGAAACCAGAGCTCTCATAAGTGTATAAAAACCTGAAAACCCTCTCTCTGATCTTGCAAAGTGTATTGAGAAGTTAAAAGTATCATACTTTTACAAAAGGACAAATACTGTATGAGACCTCTACGATAAGATCTCAAAAACAGACTTGTGTATAGAAGAAAAGACTCTTTGACAGCTGCAAGGGAGGGGAGAGAGGGAGGGAAAGAGAGTGGGGAGGGTTTAGTTTAGGTAGTTACTAGAAATCTAGTTGGGAGAAAGCGGTGACAGCACACATTAGGAACAAGAACAACATTAAGTGGACTTCAGCATAACTTGAGTACTCCTTCCATCTTAACTCAATACTGCAAGGATAGAGTAGCTGGGGCGGGGGCGGGGGACCATGCTCTTAGGCGAATTCCAGGCCAATTGGCACAACTAGCATTTTGCTAAGAGAGCTCTCTGCACCCCACATTGGTGAGTGGTGTCTGGGGTCTTAAAAGCTGCCAAGCTGCCATCCGAGGACACAGCAAATGGTCCCAACTCAGCAGGAACGGATGCTCACCGAGGGCCAAAATGGCATGCGGTAAAGACAACTGAGAAGACAGAGAGACCCACAAGAGTGGGTGCCTACATCGACCTGGGACCAGAAGAACCGGATGGTGCTCGGCCACCACCGGTGATAGCCATGACGGAGCTCACAGAGAGGAGCCTCACTGGCAGCACAAGAATAAAAAGAGGTGCATCATGAGATCTCCACTAAAAGACCTCAATTGATGGTCCAGCGGTTTTGGGGTTCCTCTGAGAGCATGGCCCCCGGCCCTGATGCTGCCCGTTCCCATAAATTATAACAAAGGTCCACTCTTTGGACAGAAATGGAATGGACTTGGCAAGGCAGAGTAACCATATATTGGAAGCACTTTATGGTGCTATACATCTATAGGATATCATCTTGCTGACCTCTGGCTGGAGGAAGGGGAGTGGACGGAGAGGAGGGAAAAGGAGACTGTTGGGAGGATGAGACAGGTATGGAGCAGAGAGGAATAGTGTGCAGTCACCGGACAGGGAGAGCAGTGGAAGCTGCATATAGGGGGGCATGTAAATTTACATGTGAATGTACATTTTCACTCAGTTATGTTAAATAAAAATAAAAAAAATTAAATCAAAATTATTAAAAAAAAAAAAAGTATCGTACTTTTCTTGAACAAGAGACAGCAGATCTCCACTTTTCCTCCAGCATATGTGTGCATTGCAGCACGAACGAGCTCCTTCTTTTTCGTCATTAATTGTCTGTTTGAATGCTGTCAGGCAGCTCATTATGTTTTCTCTGCTGTTGTAACATCAAGGTCATTTTGAGGTTCTGCCAAAATAAAGATTATTATCTATTGAGCAGGATTAAAACAGAGTGGCTGAGATTTGTGCTTGTCAGGTTTCCTGAAAAATAAGCCACTCAGGTAATGCTGTTTTTCTTTATATAAAGGGAAACTGCTGCTTCAGAAATACTCTTACATGGCCATAGCCAGTTGAACTGGTGCTAACTACAGGTGAAGCATTTCCCCTCTCATACAAACGTGTGCAGAATGCTATCTTCTTGAAGCTCAAAGCAGAAGAACGAAGGTAGAGGGATGTGTCACTCAGGTTCTCTAAGAAACAGCTGCCAGAGTGGTGTTAAACCAAACCCAGCCCACTGCCATTGATTCGATTCCAACTCACAGCAACTTTATGAAACCAAAATATCCAAACCCAGTACCGTTGAGTCAATTCTGACTCATAGCAACCCTACAGACAGAATAGAGCTGCCCCATAGAGTTTCCAAGGAGCACCTGGCAGATTTGAACTGCCAACCTTCTGGTTTAGCAGCCGTAGCACCTAATGACTAGGTCAACAGGGTTTACAGAATGGTGTTACAAGTGCAAAAATAAATAAGAGTGAAGATCACATTCATGATGGAGAAAAGCTGGGACAGCCTTCTCTTCATTGCGGAGGTGCGACCCCTGGGAAAGAAGAAGGTGAAGAAAAGAGGACTGGGTAGGAAGAGCCTCAGACTGCATTGTAGCTCTGAGAATCTCTCAATCCACCCAACAGGAGCTCCAGCACAGAGATTGCCTACTAATGGTCCCATGTTGGGCAGAAACTGCTAGGCTCTTGTCCCCTGTCTTTCTCAGGCATTGGCTAGAACTGCACACGAAGGACACGCCATCAGCTCAGATGGTGTGATAAGCTTGGGAGATGTTGCAACCGGAGACCATCAACTATTTGCAGTCCTTGAAGCTGATGGGAAGTCCTTTCTTGAAAGCAGATTTGACAGGGTATCTCCATGGCTGTGACAGAAATCTTGAGGTAAATAGTCCTAGAGTATCTGAAATCCTTTGGTGGAGAGAATGATCAGGTTTTTCAATTAGAAAGACAGCAGATCCAGTGTAATAACTGCACTGAACATTTTTCTAAATCCCACCACACAGGCAGACCATTTATTCTGACTTGATATTTAGGAAGTATATCCAGTACAATCTGTTATAACATACACATATTTTTTTCCACCACCTAATTTGGGAAGTTGTGTAGCATTTATTTCAGACAGATGGTTTAGAAATATTTCCTCTACTGGTATAGCCTCTGTCTTAGGTGTCAAGGGCTGCTCTAACAGACACATCACAAGTGGATGGCATTAACAAAGTGAAGTTATTCTCTCCTAGTCCAGTTAGCTAGAAGTCCAAATTCAGGACACCATCTTCAGAAGAACCCTTTGTCTATCAGCCAGGCGGAAGATCCTTGATAGCAGTCTTCCCTTGGTTTAAGAGCTTCTCTGCTCAAGAACCCTAAGTTCAAAGAACGTATTCTGCTCCTGGCACTGCTTTCTTGGTGGTATGTCTCTCCGATAATTTTGACTTTCATATCTCAAAAGAGATTGATTGAAGACACGAACTAATCTTGTAGATTAAGTCCTGCCTCCTTAATGTAACTGTATCAAATCCTGCTTCATTAACATCAGAGTAAGGATTTACAACACACGGAAAATCACATCAGGTGAAACATGGTGAGCAATCACACAATATGGAGAATCATGGACTAGCCAAGTTGACACATATTTTGAGGGAACACAATTCAATTCATGACAACCTCTCCCACTGAATTATTTGTAGTACTCTTAAGAACACTGGACACATTGACAAAGCACAGTTTCTACAACATTCTTACTAGCACTTTCAGTATTAAAAAAAGAGAAATTAATAATATTTCATAAGTATGATATGAATATATGGCATATGAAAAAGTAGAAGTCTTTCATGCCACTAGAATGCTTCCAATTTTGATGCTTTTTATTTACTAATAGGAACTCAAAATGCCTTCCATTTCCTGATTTTCCATTGGTCGTGATGAAGTTGGATGTGCAGAGCACAACCGCTCTGCAGGGTTTTCAAGGCTCTGACTCTTCAAAAACAAATGACTAGCTCTGTCTTCTGAAAGGCCTCTGAGTGGGTTCAAACCACCAGCATTTTGGTAGAGGCGAAGTGTTCAATTGTTGGCATTATCTAGGTTCTCCTTTGTCAATAACCAACATTAGTTAAGACCCTGGCTGGTTCCCCCTCTCAGTAGCTAACATGCTTATCTATCAGTTTATTATACTACAGTGGCATAGCTAACACAACTTGTCTATCAGTTTGTCATAACCTGGTGGCTTGTGTGTTGTTGTGATGCTGGAAGCAATACCACTGTTATCTTAAATAACAGAGTCACTTATAGTCAACAGGCCTCAGTGGAGCTTCCAGACTAAGACAGACTAGGAAAAGGACCTGGCCATCTACTTCTAAACCAAAGAAAAAGGACCAGTGAGAACCTTATGGATAACAGCAGGAGTGACACCATGCTTGGGAAAGTAGAGGGACAGTGAAAACAAGGAAGATCCTTGAGAAGATGGATTGTCATAATGACTGCCACCATAGCTTATGGCACAATGACGATTGTGAGGATGTTCGTGATGGGCAGGCAGTGTTTTGTTCCGTTGTACATAGGGTCACTATGAGTCACAGGCGATTCCATGGCACCTAGCCAACAAAAACAGCATAGAGGATACAGAAAAGTTATGACTGTTTTACCCTGCATAATACTTTTTTTTTTTCCTCCAGAAATGCTGACATTTTGATCTCTCTGTGGGGTAGTGGTTAAGTTCTATGTCTGTTAACCAAAAGCTCAGCGGTTCAAATCTACCAGGTCCTCCTTGGAAAGTCTATGGGGCAGTTCTACTCTGTCCTATGGGGTTGCTAGAAGTCGGAATCAACTTGACAGCACTGGGTTTGGTGTTTTTTTGGTAAACTTAGTATCTTTTTTTACCCTAATCTTTCATCTTTTCAAGGAGATGAATCCCTTCCATTTCTGAGCTCGTCGAAGTTTTGCGCATAACAGCACCAATGATGTCTCCTCCAACGAGAATAAACTCACTGTTCTCAGGTTGATTACCACTTACAGTGACCCTCTAGGACCAGGAGAACGGCTGAGCATAGTTTCCAAGAGCAGCTGAAGTATTTGAACTGCCAACCCTTTGGTTAATAGCCATAACACCTAGCCACTACCTCACCAGAGTTTCCCCCAGTGAAAATAGCTGGAACCAATACTGCAGTTTGTTCTTTAAGTCAAGCATATCTATGTTTTTTGTTGCATTAATATGCTTACAAAGCCAAGACATTAAATCACCTTAAAACATGTATCTCTCTTTACTGAGAAACATATATCCAAACAGGAAGAGTCAGAAACCAAGCAACAAACATGTAATCATTGCATGATATTGAGAGTACTGGGTGGTATTACAACGAGCTCTATGTTTGGAGTTTGTGTAACTATGATATGTACAACTTATGATTATAATTAGGGATTTGACATTCACTGACGTATATAAAGTGATTAATATAGTATCTAACATATGGTATCTACTCATGGATAACTCATAAGGTAGTGAAGAATCTATAAACAGTGAATTACTATTTTAGTAATAGTGAAAGATGAAGCTTTCTCAAAAATCTTATGATAATGCAGGTAGAGGGGGAAATAAGACCTTAAGTCTGCTGGTGACAGACACAAATAATATAAGGTATGGCCCTTGTCCCCCAGGACACCGCGAATTAGCTTAGAAGACAAGACGCTCATTCTTAAAATATCTAAGCTGTAAGGTGACTTTAGGAATTATCTAGGACAATGATCTTATCCTATAAATTAGAAAACTAAGGCTCAGAGATCATCTTTTCTAAGATTGCTTTAGTAGAAATTATCTAATGAGGAAGGCAAACACCCTGTTTTGATCCGGTGTTCTTTCCATAAATAAATATGTTACAGAGTTGTCTGTGATCAATGTTCTTAAGAATTCCTTAGTATGTGAATTCAGAAGTAGGGGACATCATTACAGGTGATATGATCAGAGAATGCTTTATGTTAGAGGTGAAATGACATCTGGGTTGTAAATCAGTATTTCTCAACCTGGCTATGTAATAAATCATCCAGGCAACTTCTGAAAATCCCAGTGCCCAAGCTGAAACTCAAAAACAAAATCCACTGACATCAAGTCAATCCTTATGCTTAGTGACCCTATAGGACAAAATAGAACTGCACTCATAGGCCTTCCAAGGAGCGCCTTGTGGATTTGAACTGCCGGTCTTCTGGTTAACAGCCTGACTCATAACCGCTACTCCACCAGGATTTCAGCATTTTATTTTTCCTACTGTTTTCCAGGTTATTCTGGTATAGCTACGGCTAAAAATCACCATTGTAATGGAAGGATAGGACCGACAAGAAAAACTTGGAGAATGCAGGGTTTGGAAATGGTTCTTCTGGTTCAGTCATGGCCATCCAAGTAAAACTGGGACATAGCCAAATTTTTACAATGTGAGTAAAAATTTTGGAATGCGACCCAGAACAGGAAAAATTATAGGTCAAAACCACCGAACACGAGACTCAAAAGGTGCATAGTGAGCCCTTTCTGGAGCCTGCTACTTGAGACTGGATTATTAGCAGGACTGTGCAGAATAACACACATGCTTGCAGCACAGTCAGCTGCCACCTTTCAGTAGGACACCACTGTTTCCAACTCTGCTTCAAACTGGATGGGCAAGAGATTTGGTTGCTATGCAGTGCATAAGCTGCCCTTGTTTTCTAAGAGGAAAATGAAGTTTCTAGCAAGTCTTCAATCTTTAGTTTTTCATGTCCCATTTACCTTGCTAGTTTATTCAAATTAAAAAGAAATTAAGTTTACTCAGGTGTTACTTCCTTAGCCATGACTGCACCAGGAAGAATCAGTTTAAAATCCAAGAAGAAAGACACATAAAATAGGAAAGACTGGTTATCTAAACACGGAATTCCAAAAAGAAACCCACGGCCAGTGCGTCAATTCCAACTCACAGTGACTCTATAGTACAGAGTAGAAGTGCCCCATAGAGTTTCCAAGGAGCACTTGGTGGATTCAAACTGCCAACCTTTTGGTTAGCAGCTGTTGCACTTAACCGCTGCACCACCAGGGTCTCCAATACAAGGAAGTAGAGAAGTGAATATTGCTTTGGAAAGATTATAAATACATAAATACATAAATTTAAAAATACATTTATTGAATGAATAAAATCTACTTGTTTAGATACATATTTATTTTACACTTGTCAAATTAGCCCTTGAATATTCTGGGTTAGTACAAAGGCTAATACTGCATTTTAGAAAATTAAAATGGTAGCAACGTATTTGGTCTTCTTCTCAGATATGTATCTTTTTTTCTTACATTTCTTGCAGTGACCTGCAGATCTCTAGAACCAGTGTATAGTATTCCTGCAGTTTAGTTCTTCTGGTGGGTGCCTTTTAGCTACTACCTTAAAAGTTTCTTTCTGCTTTCATGCTCTGAAGTCAGTTTTATCCTTATTTAGAGTGAGAAAAATCAACGTGATGGGGCTAAGGATTAAGATTCACAGTAGACCTGCCATGTCTCATCTGTGCTTCGTAAGTTATCTCATTTAGGTCAAGATTTTAGTGTTATGCAATGCATCAGTAGCTATGATGTCCAGTCATTAGCCATCTCAAGTCTTGGTTCTATTGATTGGTTCACGCAGATTGGTTTCCAGAGCCTTAAATGTGGATACATTATTTTGTAAAGGAATGTTTTCTTCACTTTCAGATGCTAAGCTTTCATTTCCCGAGTCTTTAAGGCTACCCTATAAATGCTTATCTGCTTCCTATAATGCATTATCATTTGGTGGTTATTTGTATACCATTTCTAATAAATCACACAACTGTATGTTTTATTTTCTGTATTTCTAGTACCAGACTCATAATACATGTCTCCCAGATATTTATGTTATTATAAGGTATCAAGCCCAGGACACAGAGTTTCAAAGTTTATCTAGTGATTGTAATGGACAGACAGGATTGAGAAACAAATTAGGAATCCTTAACTCTAGTTGTTACATCAGAAAATTTTTAAACATGGGTAGGTTCTCAGGGTGCCCCCAAAATACTCTAGCTCTGAATTCTTTGGGGAAGAGGATTAAGGAGAGGATGCAGAAATCCCAATTATAAAAAGTCTCCCAGATGTTTCAGATGCTAGCATTCAAAGGTAGATTAACACTGCAGAATATCTGGACCAGAAATCTCATCAATTGGGTAATTTCTTCTAAATGTTTAGATTATTCTATATCACCTATACCTAGGGCCCACCCATTCTAGAAGAAAGGAGCTCTGGTAGCACGTACGTTAAGGACTCTGCTGCTAACCAAAAGGTCAATGGTTCCAACCTACCGGAGGCTCCATGGTAGAAAGACATGGCAGTTCATTTCCATAGACATTATGGCTTTGGAAACTGTGCATCAGTTCTGCTCTGTCCTGTTGGGTCATTATGGGTTGGAATCAACGTAATGGTAACATATTGAGTATTCCAGCCAGAAAACGTAGGTCCTGGTTCCATCTTAGGCCTATCTCATCTCATAGCTTTCTCTCTCCAAGTACAGAACACACCCCAACCCAAATTCTGCTTATATTGATTATCTTGCATTCTCTCAATATTTTCCAACTTTGCATGACCCAGAATCACCTGCTCTCCAGCTGACCATCGCAGTGCTACACAAGTCTCTCTCTCTCTTTCTCTCTCTCTGCCCTTTTTCTGATCTCTGCTTCGACAGTGAAGTCTCCTCCTTCCTCTGTGTTTAATTTTAATTTGCTTTGTAATATTAGTATTCTCAGGGCACCTGTCAGGTCAGCAGAATGAAAGGAGATTTGCAAAAGATTAAGTTATTCAATGCCAAACCTTTGTGAACTGCAACATAAAGGGATCGAGAGGCTCATTTTTATAATCTCTCCAGGACGCAAAGGCCTGAAAGCTGGCCATTCTTTTCAAGAAAATGAATGCTTTAACCTATGGGGAAGAAGAGTCATTCCTTTGTGTCAACCATCAGTTGCAAAGTCACATAAATAGAAATACATAAATTCATCAGCAGAAAGTTCTTGAGTATTCATACAGCTAGCCTCATAGACCTTTTATTTCATCACAGATAATTACAGAGGAGCCATATTACAGAGTCCCTATTATTGTGATCTTTTTTGAAATGTGTTGCTCCCTTAATGCCTTTTTTTTTTTAACCTAATAAAATTTGTTACAGCTTATATGAGAAATGGAGCCCTCACAGTGCCGTGGTTAAGAGCTTAGCTGCTAGTGAAAAGATCAGCAGTTTGAATCCACCAGCTGTTCTTGGAAACCCTGTGGGCAGTTCTACTCTGTCCTATACAGTTGCTGTGAATCAGAACTTAACCTGACGGCAACAGGTTTGTTTTCTTTTGTATGTTTTATGACGAGAGTTAATTACGCTTCCAAACTAGTTTGTAAATCCTGATGTACTTTCTAGATGCACATAAATGAAATCAAAACTAGTGAATAGACACAGACTAGCCATCATTTGCCTCAGAATGATGAATTGGTAGTTTTTCACTAATTGCTGTATATAGTACAATTGCCTTATTTTTAACTCTACGTCAACTAAACTAATTTCCATTCCTTTCCTCCCCTTTCAAAATGACTTGTCTGTCATTGTGTTATACTGAGAGGGCTTGTGTGTTGCTGTGATGATGGAAGTTATGCCACCAGTATTTAAATACCAGCAGCATTATCCATGGTGGACAGGCTTTGGCTGAGCTTCTAGACTAAGATGGACCAGGAAGGAGGACCTGGCAGTCTACTTCGGAAAGGAATTAGCCTGTGAAAACCTTATGAACAGCAGCAGAACACTGTCAGATACAGTGCCGGAAAATGAGCCCCCCAAGCTGGAAGTCACCCCAAGGACGGCTGGGGAACAGCAGCTTCCTTAAAATACAGTCAACCCTACTGATGTACATGGAATCAAGTTTTCAGGGCTTTCATTTGCTGATGTGGCATGACTTAATGAGAAGAAACATCTGCAAACATCCACTAATAACTAGAACATAGACTATACAAAGTATGAATCTAGGAAAATTGGAAATCATCAAAAATGAAATGGACTGAATAAACTTTGATACTCTAGGCATTAGTGAGCTGAAATGGACTGATTTTATCCACTGTGAATCAAACAGTCGTATGGTCTACTATGCCAAGAATGAAAACTTGAGGAGGAATGGTGTTGTATTCATCATCAAAAATATCATTTCAAAATATGTCCTGAAGTACAGTGCTGTCAGAGATAAGATAATATCTATAGGTGTACAAGAAAGCCCACCTAATATACCTATTATTCAAATTTACACATGGACCACTAAGATCAAAGACGAGTAAGTCAGAGATTTTTAGCAGCTTCTACAGTGTAAAACTGATAGAACATGCAATTAAGATGCACCGATAATTATAGGTGATTGGAACGCAAAAGTTGGAAGCAAAGAAGAATCAGTAATTGGAAAATACAGTTGTGGAGATAGAAGTGATGCTGGAAATTGTGTGACAGAGTTTTGCAAGACTAACTATTTCTTCATTGTAAATATCTTCTTTCACCAGCATAAATAGTGGCTGGATGTAAGGCCCTCACTAGATAGAATACACAACAATCAAATTAACTGTATCTATGGAACAAGATGATGGAAAATCTCAATATCATCTATCAGAACAGCTTCCGACCACAGCACAACTCACATGGAAGTTCAAACTGAAACTGAAGAAAATTACAAGTCCGCAAGAACCAAAGTATGATCTTGAATGTATCCCACCTGAGCTTTGAGACCGTCTCAGTAATAGATTTGATGAGTTGAACACTAATGACCAAAGAACAGACAAGTTGTGGAATAATACTAAAGATGTTATACATGAAAAAAGCAAGAGGTCATTAAAAAGACAGGACAGAAAGAAAAGAACAAGTTGGATGCCAGAAGAGACCATGAAACTTTCTCTGAAATGTTTATTAGCTAAGGAAAAGAGGTATATAAAGTAAAAAAAACTGAAAAATTCAAAGCGTGGCTCAAGAAGATGAAGTAAATATTAAAACAACATATACAAAGAACTAGAGATAGAAAACCAAAAGGGAAGAATGTACTCTGCATTTTTCAAGCTGAAAGAACTGAAGAAAAAATTCAACCCTTGAGTTGAAATAGAGTCTACAGGGAAAATATTAAATGACTCAGTAAGCATCAAAGGAAGATGAACGGCATACACAGTCATTACACAGGGAAGAATTTGTCAATATTCAACCATTTCAAGAGTCAGTATATGATCAGGAACTGATGGTGCTGAAGGTAGAAGAAATCCAAGCTGCTTTTTTTTTTTTTTTTTTTTTGGACAATATCATGGATTGGGTTAGGCGCACTTCTGTCTTCAAGATGGCATCTTTACTTTCCAACACTTTTTAGAAAAGTCTCCTGCAGCAGATTTTCCCAAATGCATATGCATCTTTTGATTTCTTGACTGCTGCTTCCATGGGTGCTGATTTTGGAAAGAAGCAAAATGAAATCCTTGACAACTTCATGCTTTTCTCCATTTATCATAATGTTGACCTTATGGGTCCAGTTGTGAGGATTTTTGTTTTCTTGATGTTGACATGCAGTCCATACTGAAGGCTGTCATCTTTGATCTTCATCATTAAGTGTTCCAAATCATCTTCCAGCAAGCAGGGTTGCGACATCTGAATAAAGCAGGTTGTTAATGAGTCTTCTTCCATTTCTGATGCCTTGTTTTTTCTTCACATAGTCCAGCATCTCAGATTATTTGCTCAGCATACAGATTGAAAAGGTATGAAGAAAGGATACAACCTTGATGCATTCCAGTCCTGAATTTATGCTGTGTAGTGTTCCCTTGTTGCATTTGCAAAACTGCCTCTAGACCCATGTATAGATTCCTCATAATCACAATTTACTGTTCTGGAATTCCCATTTTCTGCAATGTTATCCACAATTTGTTATGATCCACACAATCAAATGCCTTTACAGTGTCAATAAAACATAAATATCTTTCTGGTATTCTCTGCTTTCAGCCAAGAATCCTGTGATGTCAGCAGTGATATCTCAGTTACACATTCTTTTCTTAATTTGACCTAAATTTTTGGCAGCTCCCTGTCAATATGCCACTGCAGCTGCTTTTGAATGATCTTCAGCAAAATTTTACTTGCATGTGACACTAATGATATTGTAAGATAATTTTCTCATTTGATTGGAACACCTTTCTTGGGAATAGGCATAAATACAAATCTTTTCCAGTTGGTTTGCCAGGCAGCTGTCCTCTAAATTTCTTGGAATTGATGAGTGAGCACTTCCAGTGATAAATCCACTTGTTGAAGCATCTGAATTGATAGTCCATCAGTTTATGGAGCCTTGCTTTTCACCAGTGTCTTCAATGCAGCTTCAACCTCTTCCTTCAGTACCATCAGTTCCTGATCATATGCTACCTCTTCAAATGGCTGAACATGGACCAGTTCTTTCTGGTATAATGACTCTCTGTATTCCTCCTCTCTTCTTTTGATGCTCCCTGAGTCATTTAATAGATTCTCTGTAGAATCCTTCCCTATTGCAACTCAAGGCTTGACTTTTTTCTTCAATTCTTTCACCTTGGGAAATGCAGAGTGTGTTGTTCCATTTTGGTTTTTTATCTACAGCTCTTTGTATACATCATTATAATACTTCACTTTGTCTTCTTGAGCTGCCCTTTGAAATCTTCTGTTGCGTTCTTTTACTTCATGTCTTTCTTTTTCCTTAACTACTCAACATTCAAAAGCACGTTTCAGAATCTCTTCTGACATCCAGTTTGATCTTCTCTTCCTTTCCTGTCTTTTTAGTGACTCCTTGTTTCTTCATGTATGATACTCTTTTGCTGAATTAAGAACAATTTTACAGTCTATATCACGTTGCTGTAGAACACCCAGAACTCTCACCTCTATTCTACTCCAGCTGCCCTCCTTCCCAGCCGCATGATAGCATGCTTCCCCCTTTGTTCGGAACTTTCTGTGACCTTAGATAAAGGTCTGGCCTTCTTCACTCATCCACTCAGTTCCAGCAAAGTGTCCTGCAGACAACCTGATGTACATTTTTTGTTCCCTTTCCTGTTGTTCTTTAGCCAATGGTTTGTCGACCCATGTACATTTTTATGTATTTGTTCACCTCCAGCATCATTTTATGTTCTGTATGGTCCAGGTCAGTCTTTGTCTGGGGAGCTGGCCCCGGTGCTGAGTGAAGTTTGGGGTTAGAGAGTCTGGGGCCATGCTCCCAGGGGGTCCTCCATTCAGAAGGGCCATCCAGTGTAGTCTTTTATCCATTTACACTAACAGTGCCTTTGAAAAAGTGTATGACCAGAGATTGCACAGCTAGAGGTTCATTGGGCTTTCTAAAATCCTTAAACTGTTATGCCAGCTTCAGTCCATTTTTACATACAGGCTCTCACTCTCTGTTGACAAAGCGTCCCACTCTTATATTGCTAGAATATGGCTCCTCCAAAAGAAAATCTGTTTGGAGCTTCTTTTCCCTTGGCTTTCATTGTTTCTCCTGCATTCCCTTTCCACTTTCACATTTTTCTCTGCTTCTTTGTCTCTGTCTTTAAAGTTTGCAAAGTCAGAGGTATTTGTGGAGCAACATCTGCCACCCTCTAGATTAGAGTCAGCCAGGTGAGCAAAGCAAGAGCATAGCTGCTCTCAGAGCTGCATTTTGATGCTGTACCCTCCGCGTACAAGCTAGGTGACCTGATACTTGTATATTTGCTGGGAGTTCTGGTGGTGCTGTGCGTAAAGCAATTGACTCTGAACTGAAAGGTCAGTAGGTCAAAACCACCAGTGGATCTACGGGAGAAAGATGGGGCAGCCTGCTTCCTTGGAGATCTATAGCCTCAGAGACCTCTGAGTTGGAATCACCTTCATGTCAGTGGGTTTTATATGCTTACATATTTTTTTTTTAACCTAACTAATTTCACCTTGAGAAATGCAGAGTGTGTTCTTCCCTTTTAGTTTTTTATCTCCAGCTTTTAATCTAACAGGACTTAAAGTATGTAGAGTAGGTATTTCTTTGATGATCCCTTCATGTGATTTTGCCTGCGTTAAGTTTGAGAATATGCTAAAACTCAGTACGCTGGGGCAGTTTAATTCCTACAGTTTTCAGAATCCACAGTCTCCCCAAACCTCTGTTAAGTCATTAATTTTGTCCTTGCAGTATCCGTACCTACTATCTGATGTGACGGATGTTTACTTTCACAAGAGTATCTCATAATCTGGGGAATGAGTAATTGCCTTCTAGTCAGAATGCTACCAGGAATCCAACTCATATCTACAAAGAATTTAATTCTCCATCTGCAACTTCCTAACATTTGCAGTTGGAAACATTCCTGCACATCTATGGCATCTAATCACAGCAAGCATCTTCTTCTAGAATTTCTAAGATAGTTTTCATAAATGCAATACGTGCAGAGTTTTAACATGTGAATCTCCATTTTTTTTTTTTTTTTTTTTTTGAATTTCTACCTGAGTTGATTCATTTCATTTCTGTTTCATTCATGAGTATGGACATTATGGTTCCTGAGTGCAAAGTAATTGGCGTGTTGACTGCTGTATATTTCATATGCAAGACTTTTTCACATGTAAGCAATATAAATTACTAACAAAAAGAATATGGCATTTCTGGCACTGCCTTTTAAGAAACAACTTGTAGTCAATATGGAAGCAGCTTATATTGGAGAAAATCATCCTTTTTTGTTTTTTTACTCTCCTGTCTTTCTCTACCACATTTCCTTATAAAGTAGGACTATAGGCAATCGTAAACATTAGATATAATTTAAACAAAGTGTTAAAAATGAAACACTTTAAAACTGGTGTTAATTCTCATAATAGGTTGAAAAATCTCAATTTGATTTTTTACTGTGAAATGTAAAGTGCATAGGCTAAAGTTAAATGCTATAGAAATAAATCACCTTTCCTTTCATTTACAGGAACGCTTTATATGCCAGGAGACTGAGGAATATGTCCAGTACCCTATCCTTAGGAATAGCAGCCAAACATTGTCAGATATGGTGCCAGAAATTGAACCCCCCAGGTTGGAAGGCACTCGGAAGATGACTGGGGAAAAGCTGCCTTCTCAAAGTAGAGTTGCCATTAACGATGTGGATGGAGTGAGGCCTCAGGGATCTTCCTTCACTGATTTGGCACTACTCAAACTGACAAGAAACAGCTGCAAATACTCATTAACAATTGGGGCATGGAATTTACACAGTATGAATCTAGGAAAATTGGAAATTGTCAAAAATGAAGTAGAACACACAAACACTGACATCCTAGGCATTAGTGAGCTGAAATGGACCAGTTTGGGCCCTTTTGAATCCAACAATCATATAGTCTATGGTGTTGGGAATGAAAACTTGAAGAGGAAAGGTATTGCATTCATCATCAAAAAGAATATTTCAAAATCTGTCCTGAAGTAAAATGCTGTCTACTACCTACTACCCAGTGACAAAAATGCTGTCAGTGATAGGATAATGTCTACACATATACAAGGAAGGACAGTTAATATGACTAATTATTAAAATTTACACACCAACCACTAAGGCCAAAGATGACAAGATTAAAGATTTTTACCAGCTTCTGCAGTCTGAAATTGATCAAACATGCAATCCGGATGCATTGATAATTACTGGTGACTGGAATACAAAAGCTGGAAACAAAGAAGAAGGATCAGGAGTTAGAAAATATGACCTTAGTGATAGAAATAATGCAGAGATTGCATGATAGAATTTTGAAAGACTACCTTTTCTTAACACAAATGGTGACTGTACATGCGAATCTCATCAGATAGAATACACAGGAACCAAACTGACTACATCTTTGGAAAAAGACAGTGGAAAAGCTTCTTATCAGCAGTCAGAACAAGACCAAGTGCTGATCATGGCACAAATCATTAATTGCTCATATGCAAATTCAAATTGAAACTGAAGAAAATTAGAACAAGTCCACAACAGCCGAAGTGTGACCTTGAGTACACTTCCTGAGTTTTAAGACTATGTTAAGAACAGATTTGATGTGTTGATAATGACCACAGACCAGGTGAATTGTGGAATGACATCAAAGACATCATCCATGTAGAGAGCAAGAGGTCATTAAAAAAAAAGGAAAGAAAGACCAAATTGGATGTCACAAGAGTCTCTGAAACTTGCTGTCAAACATGCAGCAGCTAAAGCAAAAGGAAGGAATGGTGAAGTAAAAGACTTAAACATAAGATTTCAAAGAGCAGCCCAAGAAGACAAAAGAAAGTATTAAATAATGACACATGGAAGGAGCCGGAAATGGAAAACCAGAAAAGAAGAACACATTTTGCATTTCTCAAGCTGAAAGAATTGAAAAAAAAAATTAAGCCTCAAGTTGCAATAGTGAAGGATTCTACAGGGAAAATAATAAATGACTCAAGGATCATCAAAAGAAGAAGGATGGAATACACAGAGTCATTATACAAGAAACTAGACGATGTTCAGCCACTTGAAGAGGTAGCACACAGTCAGGAACCAATAGTGGTGAAGGAAGAATTCAAAGCTGCATTGAAGGCACTGGCAAAAAAACAATGCTCCAGGAAGTGATGGAATATCAATTGAGATATTCCATCAGATGCTGCCCTGTAAGTGCTGCAGAGAAACTTGGAAGACAGCTGTCTGGCAAACTGACAGGAAGAGATCCAGATCCCAAAGAAAGGTGATCCAATCGAATGTGGAAATTATCTAATAATATCATCAATATCACACACAAGTAAAATTCTGCTCAAGATCATTCAAAACTGACTGCAACAACACATTGACAAGGAACTGCCAGAAATTCAAGCTGGATTCAGATGAGGATGTGGAACCAGGGGTATCATTGCTGATGTCAGACAGATCTTGACTGAAAACAAAGAATACCAGAAAGATGTTTACTTGTGTTTCATTGACTATGCAAAAGCATTGGACTGTGTGGATCATACTAAATTATGGCTAACATTGCAGAGAATGGGAATTCCAGAATGCCTAACTGTGCTCTCAAGTAATCTGTATACGGATGAAGAGACAGTCGTGCGAACAGAATAAGTAGACACTGTATGCCTTAAGTCAGGAAATGTGTGTGTTTGGATTGTATCCTTTCACCATACCTTTTTAATCTATATGCTGAGCAAATAGTCTGATAAGCTGGATTATATGAAGAAGAATGAGGCATCAGGATTGGAGAACGACTCATTAACAACCTCTGTTATGCAGACGACACCACCTTACGTGCTGGAAATGAAGATTTGAGACACTTACTGATAAAGATCGAGGACCACAGGCTTTAGTATGGATTGTATCTCAACATTAGGAAAACAAAAATCCTCTCAACTGGACTAGTAGGCAACATTGTTATAAATGGAGAAAAGATTGAGGTTGTCAGGATTTCATTTTACTTGGGTCCACAATCAATGCCCATAGAAGCAGAGGTCAAGAAATCAAAAGATGCATTGCATTGGGAAAACCTGCTGCAAAAGACATCTTTAAAGTACTGAAACGTAAAGCTGTCACCCACCCAAGCCATGGTATTTTCAACCACATCATATGCATATGAAAGCTGGACAATGAACAAAGAAGAGGAACAATTAATGCCTTTGAATTGCAGTGTTGGAGAAGAATGTTGAATGTACGATAGACTACCAAAAGAACCAAGAGATCTGTTCTGCAAGAAGTACAACCAGTGTGCTCCTTGGAAGCAAAGATGGCAAGACTGTGTCTTATGTACTTGGGACATGTTATCAGGAGGGATCAGTCCCTGAAGAAGGACATCATGCTTGGTAGAGTTCAGGGTCAGCAAACAAAAGGAAGCCCCTCGACGAGATGGATCAACACAGTGGCTGCAACAATGGACTTAAGCATAAAAACGATTGTGGACATGGTGCAAGATTGGGCATTGTTTCGTTCTGTTGTTCACAGGGTTGCTGTGAGTCAGAACTGACTGGATGGTACTTAACAACAACTCAGTCTAATTCACAAATACTAAATAAAGTTTGGAAATCCTGGTTGCATAGTGGTTAAATGCTACATCTGCTAACCATAAAGGTTGGCAGTTCGAATCTACCTCGTGCTCCTTTGAAACTCTGTGGGGCAGTTCTGCTCTGTCCTAAAGGGTCACTGGACTGCAATGGGTTTGGGTTTTTGAAATAAAGGTTAGTTTTTATTTCTTTAGTTTTAATTTCAAGTTGATTATCAAAAAGGTGCCAAGTTCCCTGGGAATGAATTTTAAGGAATTAATTAAAAATTAAATCAGTGGAGGAAATTATTTACCATACATATTTTTTTAAACTCATATTTTCAGGAAATACCTAAGTGTATTACGTATAGTCAGTGTATAATGTAAAATACACATTGCTATTGGTTTTACATCAGAGACAATGCACATATTCATTTATACTTAAATGTTTTTCCTTCCATCTTCAAAGGAAATAATTTTATGTTGTAATGAATTGTCTTCAACTGGTACCATTGATTTTAGAAAACTGCACAGGGAAGATGCTTAGATCAGATGAATTCTAAGGATTCTTTTAATTCCATGCGACTGTACTATATTTTCTAAAAGTTTATGAAATAATAGGAGAACTTTTAAAAGCTATCCCTGGGAATATTCTAGGAAACGAGTAACTGGTTACATCTAATGTTTCCTTTCAGTTATAAGTTCTGCAGTGTTCATGAACAGGATGTATGAAAACATGACAGAAATTCAGAAAATGTTTGCTCTTTTCATTTTTCATTTTCCAGGCACAAATCCCTCCTTATCTGTGTGCCAACAACAAAAGTCATATTAGTGACAGGACACAAACTGTTGCTCTTTCATCTACTTCATTCTCTCTTAGAAACTTATGTAACTCTTACTCAAATCAACAGAACATTTTTTGTGGAGTATTTTCATTCCTTTAGGGTCACCATGAGTCAGATCTGACTCGACAGCACTTGGCTTTGGCTTTCCATAATGTTTTGAGCTGTGAGTTGGTAGTGTTAAAGGACAAGTGCATGGCAAGCTAATTGACTGGGAAGATAAATTTGACACAGGGCTAATTAGCTCATCCCACTGGCCATTCAATATAAGACCACCAACTCAAGAACTTGAGCTGCCAATTGATATTCATGGTTTTCTGTGGTTACCAGATAAAACTTGTCTCTCTACAGATTTCCTTGAGCTTTCCTTTCATTTCTGGGCAAGTATGAATTGCTTCAGTCCTATACTTTCTCATACCTAGAAATATTTTAATTTCAGGAGGCAGGAAAAGGTTTGCTTAAGCCCAAATTAAATGAATAAGGGAACTGGGTGATGGGTACTGCTGTTTCAGTACAAACTAAGTTCAGATTATTCTTCTATAATCTAAAAAATTAAATTTAATTGACAGCAGCTGATTATCTATTAAATCCTAGTTGTTTCTAAGCATTGGAAATAAGAAAATAAATAGTCCCTATTACTGAAAGATTCAGAGAATTATGAAAAGATTAGTGTGGAAGCATGTAAAACAAAATACAGTATATATATATTCATCATGTAATGAGACGTGAAGAATGAAAGACTTTTGAGTTAGGAAGCATATGTAATCGTTGAAGTTGTGTGTCAGTTTGGCTGGAACATGAACCTCAGCAGTTAGGCAATTAGGTTGCAATTTGTCAGTTATGATGCAGTCTAGCAGTCTTATGATGATGTGATACTTCCGTGATGAGCTTAAATATAATGTTATCACCTCCATGATGGGATCTTCTGAGTGACCAGTCAGTCAAAAGAGATTTTCCTTGAGAGTGTGGCCTGCACCAGTATAAATTAACAAGGAACTTTCTGGAAAGGCTTGCAGGTTTTTTTGGTCATGGTTGATCCTGTAGCTGGCTCTTGCTTGCCTGAACTTTGCTTCTTGGGACTTCAACTAGCATCTTCCCTGTTGATCTTGAAATTCGTTGGTCTTCACAGCCTGTAAGCTAGAGTCCTGTTGTCTGACTTGCCAATCTTGAGTTCAGCCTTTGTGGTTACACGAACCATTCTCCTTAAAGAAAATGAGGGTCAGGTTTGTATTACAAAGTGAATAGCGTTGAAACTGGAGAAAGCCTGATTGATATTTTAGTGCCTGGCTCACAAAGAGTACTTACCAAGTACATGTTAAAAAAGCGCTATGGTAGAATGGAAAGAGTTGGGTCTAGAAGTCAGAAAGTCAAGTGTTCAAATCTTGTTTTCATCTCTCACCTTCTATGTTATAACACAAAAGCTTTACAACCTCCTTAAGTCTTGGTTTCCCTGTTTTTAATACTAATTTCACTCTAATTACAGTTAATGTAGATTGTATTCATGAGTGGGCTATCATAAATGGAAAAATGAGTGAATATTGAACAGATCATTATTAACCAGAATATCTTCTGTATTCTAAATTTATGGATTCATTGAGTTAGCATTTGATACAGCAGAGATACTGAACACATGGTTTTATCAATATATACTTTTTCAGTGTGTATGCATGTGTGTTCCTCTGAGTAGCAGATTATTTTTCCATTTATTTAATGCCACGATCCTGATAAGAATACCAAACCAAAAACCAGACTCCTTGCTGCTGAGATGGTTCTGACCCATAGTGACCCTATAGGATGAAGTAGAACTACCCCAGAGAGTTTCCAAGGAGCACCTGGTCGATTCAAACCACTGATACTTTTGGTTAGAAGTCATAGCTCTTAACTGCTACACCACCAGTGTTTCTTTGATAAGGAATAGTGAACAGAAACATACTGGCCACAACACATACGAGTTATGGTTAATACACTATAGTTGGAACTGTGGTATGATGTGGAGAAAGTATTAAGGCTAATTTTTCTCAAGTTTAGCTCTTATGTACATAAATCTTAGAACATTTTCTTCAACTGAATTTGGGTATTACTTCTATTGTGGAGATCATTAGGGTCATGGCTCTCTCACATGTACTGTAGTGGGCAGAGATCAGTGTCTATAACATTTTTATTGGAAAAGTTACAAAAAAATGTCCAAGACTTTGAATCTAAGTATTAATTGAAGCCTATACATTCCATTATATCCTTACCATCAACTTACCGTCAGGCAAGTCTTCTTCTTCCCTTGTTTCTCCATTCCAATAACAGCTGTGGGAATGACTTCTTCCCTTTTTCCTTTCTCTCTTTTTTGCTTGGAGCCTCTAGTAGAGCTTTTAGGTATGTTCACATAATAGAAGGAAACCATGGTGGCATACTGCTACTACATCTGCTAACCAAAATGTTAATGGTTCAAATCCACCAGGCGCTCCCTGGAAACTCTATGGGGCAGTTCTTCTCTGACCTCCTGGGTCACTGTGTGTTAGACCCAACTCAACAGCAGTGGCTTTTGGGTTTCACATAATAGAGAATAATAGATGCTGAGAATATAGACCTAAACAAACCCATCTTCCTGTGATTGGTCACAGTGAAGTCCAGAGTGTCTCAGAGCAGCAACTGACGCCTTTCAGTGACTCTCTCAGATGTCGCTTGTTCCACTGTGTCCTCTCACCTGTTCTCAACCCATCACTATGTGTTCTTGGCCTGCCTGTTCCTCGAAACTTTCCCCATCCTGCCTTACACCAGTCAGGCTGTGGAATTTCCGTATTTTAATTTCCCTAACCTTCATTAAAACACACCAGGCTTGGTTTCAGATAAGGTCATTATGTAGATAATTAGCTGGCTGAAAAACAGAAATAATTCCAAATTAAACTTAACAATAGTTCATTTTCAGGTTCAAGCTATTGAGCAGTGTCATGTAACAGAACACTGGTCAGAAAGTTAGGAGACAGAGTCATGGCTTTGTCACTCTCCCACTCTGTTAGTTTTCTCACTGGTGAAATGAAAATGTCACATAGCCTCCAAAATTCCTTCCAGTAACAAAATTCTGTGGCTTTTATTTTCAAATTCATATTGTAGCAATATAGAAACAAAAATAACTAAAGAGACCCATTGCTATGACCCTATGACAGAGTGGAACTGCACCACAGAGCTTCCAAAGGGTCCCTAGAGATTGCGAACTACTGATCTTTCGGCTGGTAGCTGAACTAATAATCACTAAACTGTCAGGATTTCCCTAGCTATATACACATTGTCCTCAAGTCTATTCTGACTCATAGTGACCTTACAGCAGAGCTGTCCCATAAGAGTTTCTAAGGAGCACCTGGTAGATTTGAACTGCTGACTTTTTGGGTAGCAGACATAGCTCTTAACCACTATGTTGCTAGGGTTTCCATAGCTATATAACAGATGGTGACACTGGGTGGAAAATACTCTGGTTATGCAATCTTTAAACTACTCAGCTACTAACCAGAAGGTCAGTGATGTGAACTCATTGGTACTTCCTTGGGAGAAAATCCTGGCAATCTGCTTCGGTAAAAGTTTCAGCATAGGAAACCCCAAGGGGCAGCTCTACTCGGTTGTGTGTAGTTGCCATGAGTCAGAAGCAACTTGGTAGCATACAACAACATTACTGGGTGCAGTGATTCTTCTCTATTCCTTTTATGAAATTATTTTAGCTATTCTAGAGCCTGTGTATTTCTATAGCAATTTAGAATAAGGTTCTCTATGTCTACAAAATGTCCTGTTGTGATTTTGATCAAAATTACATCAAACGTATAGCTCAGTTTGGTGAGAACTGAGATCTTCAATATGTTAAGTCTTCCAATTTATAATCATGGCATGCCTTTCAGTTTGTTTAGGTCTCTTTGGTTTCTTTCTTCAGTGTTCTATAATTTTCATGATGTAGATCATATATTTATTTGCTAAATTTATAAATGGTTTATTATTCTTATGGTACTATATTTCTGAGTTCAATTTCCACATATTTTGTTATACTAGACTAATGTTATTGATTTTGTATGTTAATTTTGCATCCTGCAATCTTGCTAAACATACTTATTTTTTTCTACAAGGTTTTTTTTTTAAAAAAACAGTAACGAAATTTTTTACATAGAATATCACACAACCATCAAATAAGGACAATTTTCTATCCAATGTGTATACTTTTTATTTATTGTTCATTTATTTTCCTCACATTATTGCACTGACTTATAGATGTAGTAGATCATATTGATTATTTTCAAATGATAAAGCAGCTGTGTACACCTGAAATAAATTCGACTGTCATAATAATGTTATAGCATAACATTATTTTTAATCATTGCAGACTTTTTTTTGATAAAAATTTGTTGAGGGTATGTGCAAATACATTTTCAAGAAATACTGCTTTTCAATTTTCTTTTTATACTATCTTGTCTAGCTTCGGTATAAAGGTAATATAGCCTCATAAAGTATGTTGAATTATGCTACCACCTCTCTGTTTTATAGAACAGACAGCATTAAATCGATGTTAATTCCTCTTTAAGTATTAAGTGGAGATTTTCCAGAGAAATAATCAGGGCCTTGAAATTTACTTCTGGGAGAAGTTTTAATTAATAATTCAGTCTCCTTAACAATTGTTTAGTTTGGTTGAATTTTAGGACTTTGTCGGTTTTGAAGAACTGATACATTTCTTTTAAGTTACAAAATTTGTAAGTTTAAGTTGTTGTATTACTGTATTTTATTTGTAGTGGCTTTAGGAGGTGTAGTGATATCTAATATTGGTGTTTCTGTCACCTTGTCTGTTCATCTGCCAGTCTTGTTAGAGGTTAATCAGTTAGTAATTATTTTATTCAGGTCACATGAGTTCTAAAATTTCAGGATTTCATATCTGAAATGACTATTTCCTTTTTCTTGAAATGATGATTCAGTTTATATTTCATTGTGGATTGATAAACATTTTGTGTCAGGACTCTAAATACACTACTGCATTGTATACTGGAATTAACTGATAATTAAAAGAAAATGTGTTTCCTGTGGTTTATGCAAGAAACTTTAGCTTATTCAGTGGTTACGACAATTTTCTCCTAGGCTTTCTTCTAGAAGTTGTTGAGTTTTAACATGATTCATTTTGAAATCTTCTGTTCAAATCTTCTATTACATCATTTCTTCTGTTCTCTTTAGCTACTCTATGTTCAAGAGCAAGTTCCAGATTCTCCTTTGATATCTATCTTGATTTTTCTTTCCTTCCTGTGTATTAATGACCTTTTTGTTTTCTTCACATAGGAGATTTCCTTGATGTCATCTCATAAGCTGTCTGAGCTTTAGTTATTACTGTCTAATACATAGAATCTATTTTTATTCTATAAATTCAGGTGGAATATACTTAATGTGGAAATCCTGGTGGTGTAGTGAATAAAGAACTACAGACACTAATCAACAGGTAGGGAGCTTGAATCCACCACACACTTCTTGGAAGCCTTATGGGGTAGTTCCACTCTGTCCTTTAGGGTTGCTATGAGTTGGAATTGACAAGACAGCAATGGGTTTGTTTTTTTGGTATTATACTGACGGTCATACTTTGACTCTAATGGACTTTTTTAAATCTTCCTTTAACTTAAATTTAACTTGTGTATGAGTATACAATGGTCTGGTTCACAGTCGGCCCCTAGCTTTTTTCTGATTGATGATATTAGGCCTCACCGTTCTCTCAGTACACAGATATAATCACCTTGATTCCTGTGTATTCCAGGACATATTTCATTTCTTGACTAAGGCATCTGTGGGCATTGATTGTGAATCCAAGCAAAGTGAAATCCTTGAAAACTTCAGTATTTCTTCAGGTTATCATGATGTTGCTTATTGATTCGGTTGTGGGGATTTTTATTTTCTTTAGGTTGATGTATTGTCCATACCGAAAGCTGTAGTCTGATCTTCATCAGTAAAAGCTTCAAGTCCTTTTTGCTTTCAGCAAGCAAGGTTGTATCATCAATATACTGCAGGTTCTCTATTAGTCTTCCTCTAATCCTGATGCCAATTTCATCCACAACTCACATTTTGAAGCTTTTATTGTATGTTTGTTATTTATTCTGATAATGATCCCAGGAGACAGTGCTATGAATGCTATTTTATTTGTGGAAATATGCTATTCAGAATAATTAACTTAAATCACACAGCTAGAGAATGCTACATTAGCCTGTTTATTTGTCTCTGTATCTCCAAAGCTTGTGCACTTGGTCAGTATGCCACACTATGTGAAAATGGCCTCTCAGCTTACAACTAATATGCCAAGATTTATACCATACACACACAGAGTACATCTAGCAGTGCCTGCCTTCTCTTGTCTCTAAACTCATGTTAAAATAAGGTGAATCTGAACCTCAAACTGGGAAAAAGACTCAAGATCCAGACCCTAAAGGAATGTTCTGCCCCTATCCCTTTGTTGTCTTACTGTATTTGTGGTAAAACCTACTATTTGCATAGTTTGAAAGGTTGTTGGCTAGGATCATATTACAGATGTTGAAAGTGTTTTATAGAAATGAGACAGGAGCCAGGATACTGGTCTACCAATTAGCCATTTGGGTTCTACAGACTCTGTTACTCCAAATCACTGCTGTCCATCTTTTCTGAGGATGGTGAGTGGTCCACCTGCTGTCTATGATCATGAGGAGGTGGCTTTTTTCCAGTCACTTTATCATTTTGAGTAACTTGCTTCAGCACAGATCATCTGTAAAAAAAAAAAAGAAAACCAAAACCACTGCCGTCAAGTGGATTTCAACTCATAGCTACCTGCAGGAGCTAATAATTTTGTTGCTGTTGTTGTTTGCTCTTGTCTAGGCCCCTCACCACCTCTCTCAACAAGAATATGCTAACAGAGAAAAGAAAGATGCTACAGCAAGCATCAGTAAAGCAAAATTCCTTTGTTCAACACAAAGTGGAAACATCTATCACTTTAAAAAATGCTGGATATGTAGGAGGAGGTAGCTGCGAAAATAAGAAACAACTCTTCACATTTACCTTGTAAGTTTTCAGTTCCCTGTCTTCTTTGGCACCATCAAGACTTGTGTAAAGAAAAGGCCAAAGACTGTTCAGGACCTCTTTGATTTCTCCGTAGGTCCACATCAGCATGCTGAGAGCAGGCTGAGGACCAAGTGCCATGACAAGTGCCAGACAACCTGGGGCCTGTTCTCTGAGTTACAGTATGCAGAGCACGTTGGATGCAAAGAATACCTTTATAAATGACATCATCAGGTCTTCAAAGGCAAAACAGGCAGTGAGCATAGCAGTTTGTAAGTTAGCAGTGAAGTTAAGATCCACGTGGTACTCCTTCCAGGAAAAGGCAACGCTACACATTTTCAAGCTGCCAATCATTACTTGCAAGAATGTAGGATTCAGCACATCAGAGGAAGTATTTTCAGGAGGAAATCTACATTTGAAAGCAATCCTGGTAAACCAGAGTTATCTTGTGAAAGGAATGCAGCCTCTGAAAAAATTGAGGAACCTGGGAAAGATTAAACTTCATCCAAACTGCTAAAATAAGCAGAATGCGTCCTGGACCTCCTAAAGGGCTTCCGTTTTTCGTCGTTCAATAGAACAAGGGTGGACAGGTGAAGCTTGGAATGCCGGAGGGTCAAGGAGTGGTACCAGTGCCAGCAACACAAGGAGCAAATCTTTTGCTCAGAGACACTGTTGTGATTTCTGCATGAGAAATAAGCTTCATACATACAAACCAAAACCAAACCCACTGCCACTGAGCTGGCTCTGATGCATAGCGACCCTACAGAACAAGGAAGAACTTCTCCATAGTTTCCAAGGAACATCTGGTGAATTTGAACTGCTGACGTTTTGGTTAGCAGCTACAGCACTTAACCACTATGCCACCAGGTTTTCCTCATGCATACAGGGCTGTCTGGAAGACTGCCTTCCGCAGTCTAACATGACCTATGGATGGCATGGTGGGCAGGGCCCATTTGCAACATATGTCGTGGCTGGTTTAGTTTAACACACTTTGATCATCTAAAATATCGTATCCCCTTGGCTTGACACTGAGGAAACAGATGAAAAAGATCATCTCTGATGCTGAGGAACTGTATTGGGGAGGGAGAGAGACACACAGGAACAGACATTTTAGAGCACAGTGCTAAGTAGCTGACCAAGAAAGTATACGGAGCCTAGAAGGACACAGAAGATGTTAACACAACAGGCTGTGGAGGATTCACAATGTCTTCTGGAGACTCTGGGTGGTTAAGCTGCTAACTGAAAGATTAGAGGTTCAAGTCCACACAGGACACTTTGGAGGATACTTCTGGCAATGAGCTTTTGAAAAATCAGCCACTGAAAATGCTAAAGTGCAGAAGTCTACTTTGGCGCACTTGGAGTCTGAACCAACTGGTTGGCAATTGGCTCATTTATTAGAGAAAGTGCATCAAGGTGAGACTTAATGCAACAAAGATGAGAAAGAGCTACCAGGCAACCAAGTAAGACTAATGGGAGAATAACTAGCCAACTGACCAACTGACCAACCAACCAACTGGATCAGTGAGACTGCAGTGTGTGGACACAGCCACAAGAAAAAGTCGATGCCAAGGCCCAGAAATGCAGTTATATTTTCTAACAGAATCACAAATCAGTTCTGAGTTTCTGTGCCTCAGATGCCGGAAGTTGGGTAAGGAGTGGTTTGCATTTTATATTGCTCCTATTTCTTGACCCCTTTCTATACCAGCAGGCTTTGCGTCATCACTGGGGAGCTTTGGAGACCCAAAAGCTTCCTTTCAAGCAGTGTGCAAGGGCTGAGGGGAAGTTTAGAGTGTGCCACCCCTTTCATCACCTCTCACCCACAGATAACGGCGGTGCTTCCACTTTAAAGTGGTAATGGCAAAAGAATTCAACAGCCAACTACATATAACACTGAATAATTTATCAGAAATGCCTGAGAAACGGGTCAATCAGCCATTTTGACCTACCAGTGATAGTTAATGAATCCCAAAGTGTTTTGTTTTTCAACAAAGCTCATGAGAAAAACAAGAAAAAATTGGCAGGTACCTGTGTTAATGTCAGTGGCCTTTTGGAGAAAGTTCTCTATCATGAATACAAATCCAGTTCTGAATTGCTGGGACTCAGGCTCCCAAATGGGTTATTTTCTCAGATGTCTGCTCATGTGACTAACTGCCTTTCTTTTCCCTGTCTGCACTCCAAGCTCTATTGTTTCTTAACACAAAGATTGACTTACATTCTAGAGTTCCAAAAGATGGAATAAAAGTATATACATATAATACAACCCCCCCCCCAAAAAAGTTGCTGTGACTCCAATATAAGAGACCCTATAGCAAACCTATTGAACAGAGTAGAACTGCCCAATAGAGTTTCCAAGGAACCCCTGGGGATTTGAACTGCTGACCTTCTAGTTAGTAGCCATTGCACTTAACTGCTACACTACCATGGTTACACCACGAGAGTTTCCAGACACACACACACACACACACACACACACACACAGACACTATAATTCTGGTCACATTTATTCTCATTATTCAGACCCTCTAATGACAATAACCTAGTAACATCCTTGAATAGCTAAGACTGCAAAGCACAGTTAGACTTCATAAATGCATTGACAGTTAAAAAGCAGACTCAAGTGCACAGTGGTCCGGGGAGAAGGAAGAAGGACTTATGCCTTTCTTCTAAATGATGCTTTTTTTAGGTACCTTTAAAATAGGATTGAGGAAAATAGTTCAAGTCTTTCAGGTATGAAACTTTTCCTGTCCTGTGTCATACATGTGATGGGTAAGTAGAGGTGAAAATGGTCACCGCATATTAAATCGAGAATGGAGAGGTTGTGCGCCTGTTCAAACACATTTATGTGAAAATCAAGAGTAAAGTTGATGTACCATAAAGTTAGGAATAGACCGGGATCTGATTTTAGAGCAAAGATCCTACAGTAATACCCTCCTTGCCCTGCTGTGTGTTTTTTAAATTTGTATTTAATTATGCTGCCGTTGTAATTATGGGAGACTTAAAATGCTTAGGATGTTTGCAAAGGCCTTTATTTACGGCCCCTAATTGTGTTCTGTGCAGCCTGCCTTGCATTTCTCAAGAGAAATAGGAGGAGAATGAATGAAGAGCAATCACACTTGGTGTGCCATCTCATGCTGAGACAAGAGGTTGACCTTCATGCCTCTTTCTTTCCAATATTCCCCCTTAACAAGCATCAAAATTGGAGGCAAGTACAGCAACAGACAGAGGACATGATGTGTCTATATCTCTTCTTAAATAGTCTAAACTGAGCTCAGTAGGCTGGTCAATCAGAGCACTGAGTCATTTTTCCTGCTCTTCATATGGTGTGAACAGGATTCACTAGTGTTTTGCCGTGAATTAGATGTAATCCTTTTCTGATAATGGAAGCCTCTGTGGATATTTGGCTTATACAGAAAGATAATGAGAAAGCGTATGTTCCCTAAATCTTAACTAGAGTGCACATGACACTCTTTGTGGAACCTGATTTTGATACTTCTGATTTTACACAGACTTCCCAGTGGCAGTTAAGAGTGAGGGCTATATGACTCATAATATATAAGTACATATGGCTTACAATTGATTTTATATATGACATATATGTATACATATAATTATATATGTGCTTTTATATATGTTCTATATGACTTTATACATATATAAATATAACAAAAAAAATCAAGTGCATTGTCGTAGTTGATTCTGGCTCATAGTGACCCTATAGGACCTAGTAGAACTATCTTATATGTTTTCTAAGAACTGCCTGGTGGATTCGAACTACTGACCTTCCGGTTAGTAGCCCTAGCTTTTAATTACTATGCCACTGGGGTTTTCATTCATCCATATATATATATGTATATGTATATGTACATATATATATGAGATATGATAATAACATTGGCAAACTTATCCTAGAAAAAGTGTTACCTGTCTCATTGCTGAAAAACACTACAGTCAACTTTGAAGCACTCCCCTTTGGAAGCTCTGCACCAATGCCAGCTCCTAGTCCACTCTTCAAATCAATTTGGGAACTCTTTCTGGAATGGTCATCACAGCTGTCATCATATTATCCTTGATCTCCTTCATATCATCAAAATGTCTTCCTTTCAATATTTCTATTATCTTTGGTTAAAGAAGAAAAGTCACCGGGGGCCAAATCAGGTGATTAGGGAGGGTGTTCCCGTACAGTTATCTGTTTACTGGCTAAAAATTCCTTCACAGATAGCTATACAATTAAGTTTGTGAACTTGCCATGGTGCCACTGTACGCAATGGCCATTCCAGAAAGAGTTCCAAAATTTCTTTGAAGGGTGGACTAGGTGTTGGCATCAGTGCGTAGCTTCCTAAGGGGAGGACTTTGAAGGTGATCACAGTGACATTCAGCAATGAGGTATGTAGCACTTAAAAGAATTAAGTTCGGGGACTCAACTGTCACACCCTGTATGTGTTGTTGTATAGGGTCCAGTCAGCTTTGACTTCTGTTTATCTTCAGCCATGACTGTACTTTAGAACCACCTGAAAGCTCTTAAACCCCTCATGCTTGGTTTGCACCCTAAAACAATCACATCAAAATCTCTGGGGGTAGTAACCAGGTATCAGCCTTTTTAAGGTTCCTTCTGTATTTCCTACATGCCGTCAAGATTGCTAATTACCACCTTATACAGTAAATCTGGAGTACTTGAGTTCTACTTAAGGTAAAAATAGCACCTTGATTAATAAATACGTAATATATCTAAAAGCAATGTGAAATCTCTGGTGGTGTAATGGTTAAGCGCTAAGGCTGCTAACCCAAAGGTCAGTAGTTAGAACCTACCAAGTGCTCCTTGGAACCTGTATGGGGGCAATTCTAGTCTGTCCTAGGGGGTCACTATGAGTCGGAACAGACTTGGCAGCAAGGGATTTCGGGTTTTTGGGGTGATCAATTATAGTGGTTCCGACTCATGGCGACCCTAGGCACTTGGCACTTGTCTTGGCAATTATAGTGGTAGTAGTAATGATAATTGTTAACAGTAATGTGGATGATAGCTGTTGTCGTTGTTGTTAGGTACTGTCAAGTTGGTTCCAACTCATAGCAGTGATTCATAGCAGTGATACACAAAACAGAACAAAGCACTCCTCCGTCTTGCACCACGTCCACAATGGCAGCTACTCAGTGGTTATTTTCCAGGTTGCAAATCCTCTGCTTTACAACCTGCCCAGGCAGCATTCATCCCCACTGCTTCGAGGTGCGTGGGCTCCAGCAACATCAGCACTGCTTGTGTTTCTGCTCATCACGGAACAGTACGCTGTGATTCCAGATAACGACAAAGCAGCCTGTGTCATCAGTCCTTCCTGAAATCGGCATTGTGACTGGTTGGCAGGTGCTGTCAAGTCAGCTCTGAGTCACCGTGACCCCGCTTACAACAGGAGGAGCCACTGCCCTGACCTGCACCATCAGCCCAATTGTCGGTAAGCTTCAGTCCATTGTTGTGAGCGCTGTGTCTTCCACTGTCTTCCAACCCCAGGGGCCTGTCTTCTAGCAATACGCAGCACAATACTGTGCTCTAATTCTTAGAGTTTTCATAGGTTAATTTTTGGAAGTAGATCATCAGGCCTTTCTGCCTAGTCTGTCTCAGTCCAGAAGCTCTGTTGAAAGCCGTGCAGCATAACAACATAGAAGTCACCACAGGACAGCAAACTGATATATAGGTGTGGGAAATAAGCATGGAGTTGAGATATTCCAAGCATGTAAACTATTTTTCTGATACATAACATACGTACACATGTATGAGCACACACACACTACCCACAGATACGTTATGAATGCACCCTCTGTGACACGTGCTCCACTATACATACAGGCAAAGACCCTGCTCTCCCAGAGTTATCGTTCAAGTCAGGAATATCAGTATCAAAACAAATGAGAAAATGCTGTGCTTGCAAAGATTGTATAAATAATAGCAATTTTATGGAAGATGGTATGATTAATAGAGCTAGAGAAATTTAGAACTATGTAGATACATTTATTTAATGTAAAAAGAAAAAATCAAACAATAGAAAATAAATGGGAACAAATGAACCTGAAAGTATATTATGTAGGTTTCAGAGATCCAGATAATTATTTTAAGTGATTTTAAAATACAGCATATTTGAGGGAAAGAAACTACGAATAAATCTTTTATTTCATCTGGTAGTTTTATGATATTATGGCATTGTCATTCAGTGATTTCAAAAGTTCAAGAGGAATAAGAAAATTAGTAATTATACTAATTTCATTAAGAGCTAAGATTCCTGTCCTAAAAGAAACACAAAAATCAAAGAAGTTAAGGAAAAATCAAGTATCATCTTTACAAGAATTTTAAAATTATTATAAATTTATGATTTCTTTTTACCTCTAAATAAAGATATGTTGAAGCAATGGGCACCCCATACCAAGTAACACCCCAAACACCTAGAGTAAGGAGTCCTAGAGGTACCGTGGGTCAGCACTCTGCTGCTCAAGTCAAAGGTGGGTGGTTTGAACTGACCTCCTGAAGTGGTCAGCATCTAAGAGAGGGCATAGGTGTCTATATCTCTTTTTCTGAGAGACAAAAGACTGAGTAATAGATTCCCATAAAGATTACAGCCTAGCAAACCTTATGGGATGGTTCTTCTCTGTCCTGTAGGGTTGCTATGAGTGGGAATCAAGTGAAGGGAACAAAAGAAGAAGATCAAGATCAAGAACAAGAACAAGACATATGGTATTTGTCCTGCTTGGGTAGCTGAGTTGATAGAGCACTAGACTTTTAATCCGAGGTTCCAGGGTTCAGGTCCTTGACCAAGCACTCTTTCACTATATGGAAACCTCGGTGGCAGAGTGGTTAAGTGCTCTGGATGCTAACCAAAAGCTCAGCAGTTCAAGTCCACCAGGTACTCCATGGACACCCTTTGGGGCAGTTCTACTCTTTTGTACAGGGTCACTATGAGTCAGAATTGACTTGATAGCAACGTGTTTTTTATTTTTAATTTTTATTTTACTTCTTATAGTACCTACCTTAGTTTCCTACTGTTGCTATATTAGAAATAACACAGTTGAGTGACTTTAAAGACCAAAAATTTATTTTGTCACAATTCAGCAGGATAAAAGTTTCTATCTTGCCATTCCTCAGAAAGAATGGATTTAGACAGTAAGCGTAACATGCCTGTTAAAATCCACTCAGAAAGAACCAACAGAGGTATTTTCAAGGGATGGATCAGTTTGGCAATATCTAAAGGAAGTTTCTTTCTCAGCTCTGAGGGAAGACACTTGTCTCTTTCAGCTTCCATGGCCCATATGTTTCTGGGTTCTGTGGTAACTCTCATGTAGTATCTGTCTTCTCCAGGTTTGTACTTTTTTCTGGGAAATTCTGTAGAGTCTTCCCAAACTAAAAAGGGGGTTGAGGGGACAAGTAGGATTTGTGTGAGGTTGGGCAGAGATTCTGTTACAGACCGAAGGAGAATCAAGTGTCAAATAAATGACTGTCAGTGTGAGAACTTTGTACTCATTCTTATTTGAACAAACCAATTGCAAACATGTTTTGAGAAAATTAATTATATACTGGGAAATAAATGACATTAGGTGACCATAAGCCAAAAAAATCAAACCCAGTGCCATCGAGTCAATTCCAACTCACGGCGACCCCAAAAGACCAATGAGAATTGCCCCACAGAGTTTCCAAGGCCGACATGGCAGATTGAAACTGCTGTCCTTTTGCTCAGCAGACGTAGCACAGAACCACTCTGCTGCCAGAGTTTCCTAATTGACCACAGCTGGGTTACAATGTCTTAAAAAGAATCAAGTTTTTTGAGCACATATGATGAATAGTCCGAAGTATGACCATAGGCTATCTACAGTTTGCTTTGGAAGATTCCAGCAAACAACAAGAAACAAAGCCTCAAATACTGAAGGAGTAGTTAGACGGCTATGACAGAGGACTGACAAGCACTGAAGCTGGATGAAGTCCTATTTGGGGGGTATACTTGATCAGTTCCCTAATACAAAGCTTTAGAAAATGTTAAAAGATATCAGAGAACATGACACCAATGAAGTGACGCAGAATGAACTGGAGTGAATTGTTCACTGGGGTGGGAATCCCACACAATGGAAACCGCTGTTTAACACTATAGACCGTATGCTTACCACTGGGGCATGAAAAGTGGTTCCTGATTTTAGCTAAAATGTAACTTTATGTAAATTTAGTTTGTTTCCTAAATGCATTTTGATGAATGTTAATCATGAAATGCCCAGATACTATTTTCTTTTCTTTCATTAAATATGGAGCACAAAATTACATCATATAATTGAATACATTCTAGAATTAAAAAGCAAATTTACTAGAAATTCATTTTACTATGATGTCTTGGAAAAACCAAAATTCACTATCCTTGAGTTGATTGTGACTCATAGCAACCCTACAGGGCAGAGTAGAATTGCCCAATAGAGTTTCCAAGGAGTGCCTGGTGGATTTGAACTGCCGATCTTTTGGTTAGCAGATGGAGCACTTAACCAGACTGCCACTAGGGTTTTCATGCCTTGAAAAGGTTTACTCAAGATCTAGTGCCTTCAGTGGGGAAGTACTTGTCACTAATTTATGGAATTGCTAACTGGAATTTCATACTGTCACCTAATCCTTTGCGGGACATGTAGAAAACATTAAGGGACACTCATAAGGAGAAAATTAAACATCTTCATCTTTCATTATAATACATTTTACCCTACAAGGACCTGTAATTGTTTTCTAATGTATACATTGTGTATGCGTGCACATACGTGCGTGTGTGTGCACACACACACTCAGCTCTGCGAAGTCTCTTTTTGGTCACAGCTCAGTGACATCTGGTGAGCTGTGATAGTCAGCTGTGTGACTTGTCAGCATACAGGTCTTTTCAGTTTCCTAGCAGGCTCTGTGGCCCTTCCACAACCCCATTAATTCAGCCTTTTCTATTCTTTTCACGTGTTCTATAATCATGACAATGAACCGGGAAGTAGCTATGTGAGAAATGCACAGCAGACACAACCAATTTATCATGTTCTGTTAAATTAAAGAGTAACAATAAAAACAAAATTGCCCATGACTCTGTGAAACATTTTGAAGGATTTATGATGAGTGGATGGTGGTAGAGTAGTCTGACCAGCAGTGGCCTCTGCCCAGGGCAGCAGATGAGTCTCACACACTCATAGGATGAAACAGTACCCTTTAACAATCCAACATGTAAGGGATGCACTCTTATTTACATATGTACAAACACCCTTGATGGAACTCTTTGACATTAGGACTTTCTGTAAATGATATCAGAGCCTTCACTGTAGTTCCAGATTGTCAAAGGAAACTCCACATGTTATAGAATAGAATGGCTCCGGAGGGTTTTCCTGCTGTCATCTTAATGCAAGCAGATTGCCAGGCCTATCTTCTATGACACTGCTGGGTGGAACTGAATGTTCAGCCTTTAGATTAGCAACGAAACTCAGACTGTTTGCTCTACCAAAGGATGTTAATGTGGAGAGACTATTGATCTTCCATGGGAAGTAAGCTCTAAAGTTCCAGGATAGAACTAAGGTTGGCTTCAATATCAAAGAAACAATATTCATAGAGTGATAGAGTCATAGATTTGAAAAGAAAATTCAAGATTTCATCATCTCTTCTAAACTCGCTCAACTGAACCGTTCACTTCATCTTTGGATAGTTTTAATTATTCCCTTTATTTTCTAAGTTGAGAATCTGATTTCCTGTGATTTTTACTCATGTACAGTAGTTTTTGAGTCGGATCAGACTCGACGGCACTTGGCTAGCTTGGCACAGTAGTTTTACCTTCTGGTGTTACCCAGAGCAATTGCACACACTTCTCAGATATTTGAATACTAAGAACTGTGTTTTTCATTCTCCTAGCTAAACTTTCTGCCATTTTTCTTCTTTGAAAGATTTGTTTTCATATTCCCTTATCGTTCTGGGCAAGCTGATCTTACTTAGTCAAGCCTGCCACGAACTCCTACATAAATTATTTAATAGTGGCTGTGTACCCCCAAGGAGCCAAAATGAAAAACACAGTCAGTTACTTAACCTTTGTTGTCATTGTGGAGAACATATACCCGATGTGCTGATTACCTGGCAGTGAAATAATTTTCTCATGTTGAACTTTATATCAGAATCAATGTATGTGATCAAATAAACGATGTATTCTGCAACAGTATTCCTACAATAAATGCAGTAACTGATTTATGAGGCTAAGGAAGCAAAAGCAAAGAAGCAAGATTAACTTTGACTTTGTTGTGCACTCACCTTTGGTCCCATCTCTTCCTAAGGGTTTGCAACAATGAAGTCCAACAATGAAGTCCATAAACTTAATCGTTCTAAGTGCTGCGTACCTCATTGCTGAAGATCAGTATGGTCACCTTCGAAGTACTCCCCTTGGGAAGCTATGCACCAATGCCAGTGCCTAGTCCACCCTTCAGAGCAATTTTGGAACTCTTTCTGGAATGGCTATTGCACTCAGGTGGCAGGTTCACAAACTTAATTGCACAGTTGTCTATGAGGAAGTTTTTAGACAGTAAACAAGTAACTGCACTGAAACACCCTCCCTCTTCATGTGATCTGGCCCCCAATGACTTTTTCTTTACCTGAAGAGAACAGAAATATTGAAAGGAAGACATTTTGATGACAGTGAGGATAGAGCTGTTTAAATAAAGAAAGAGGGGAGGAGGGTGTAAGGGAAGAGAGAGCCAAGCCAAGTTCTGTGGAGTCAGATTCGACTCATGGCGACCCTAGGGGCCAGGGTAGAACTGAAGGGAAGAGAGAAGGGGGAAGGAAAGGAAGGGCAGGAGAAAAGAAGAGAGATAGGAAATGAGGGATGGAGGGAGGAGGGAGGGAAGGAATGAGAAAATCAAGAGAAAGAAAGAAAAGAAAGATTCCTGGTGCTCATGTGCCTTATATTTTAGTGAGAGCAGGTAGACAACAAGCATGGATAAATGAGTGAGTGAGTGAAGGAATGAATGTTTTCCCAGTCATAAACATTTTAGAAAAGCACAAAGCAAAGCAAGAAAAGCAGTGGTTAGAGAAACTCTCAATGAAAAAGTAGCATTCTTGTCAAGACTTGAAGGTGGTACTAGAGGGAGTTAGGTGAGTATTTGAAGGAAGAAGGTTCTAAATAGAAGAAAGATCCTGTAAAACTTTCCCTCACCCAAGATTGGGACCTTACTTGGAGTATTCATAAAACATCAAAGCCAGTGAGGGTACAGTGGAAATAATCAAGGGGTGGAGAATATCATCTCTTGCTTCGCTGTGAGCCACTGAACCTCGCTTTTTCAGCCAGTGGAAACTTTGGTGGTGTAGTGGTTAAGTGCCACTATTTGGAAACTCTGTGGGCAGTTCTTTTCTGTCCTATAGGGTCGCTATGAGTCAGAATCAACTCTACGGCAGTGAGTTTTCTTCACCCAATAGGATGTATTGAGGAACATTTCATGTGTTGCAGATAAAATAGTGTTGCTCTTTTTTGCATATTTTGTAAGATATCACTTGCATGAATATATCATGATTTATGTAGCCAATCTTTAATTTATGGACATCTGTTTTGTTTTTAGTTTCAGACTATTTGAAAAAGATACAGTTATGGACATTTTCTTGAATATGTATATGAGCAGGAAATATTGAGTCTATATATCAAGGGCAAGAATTATTGCCTATAGGTCCTCCCACAAGCAAGTTTCACTAGATAGTTGCAAGAGATTTTGGAATCATTTGCACCATTTTTTCTTCTCAGCAGCTCAGGAGAAATCCCACTCCTCTGTATCATCCCAAGCACTTTGTGTCATCAGAGTTGTAGAGGTCTTTCCAGTCTGCTGGCTGTTTAGTGGTATTTCCTGATTTTAATTTGAATTTCCCTTAATATAATGAAATTGATCATAATTTCATATATTTCACAATGATTTAGATTCTTATTTTGTTAAGTTTTCATAATTCATTAATCTCCCCCTGTACTTCTACTTATGTCTTTTGTTTTTATTATTATGTTGTAGGTCCATGTTGGAAATCCTGGTGGGATAATGTTTAAGTGCTATGTTTGCTAACCAAAAGGTGGGCAGTTTGAATGGAAACTCGATGGGGCAGTTTTACTCTGTTCTGTATACATTCGGGATGTTAGTATTTCGTTAGCTACATATGTTTGAATTTTTGCTCTGTCATTCTATGCCTTATCTTTTAATTTTCTGTATGACATCTTTTAATAAATAATAATAATAATAAATTGACCTTAATCTCAATCTTTTACTTTATGATTAATGATCTTATTAGCCTACTGAAAAAATAATTTCTACACACTGAGGTCATATTTTTAAAAATTATTTTAAAGGCTTTATGTTTTTGTTATTAACATCTGTATTCTTAATCTACAAGGAATTGACATTTATGTGTAGTATGAAATAGCTACCTGTTTTCATTATTTTCTCATCTAAACATTCAACTGTTCTAACATTTGTTAAGAATATGGTCTTTAGAAATCCAAGTCAGTGAGATACCATCTCACTCCAACAAGGTTGGCCACGATCCAAAAAACACAAAGCAACAAATGCTGGAGAGGATATGGAGAGACTGGAACTCTCCTACAGGCCCGTGACCCCTAGGCCTACTGCTGCCCCAGACCAGAGAACATTATTGAGGTCAACTGTTTGGACAGGAATGAACTGGAGTTGGGGGCACAATGTGACCATATGGTGTGTGTACTTTATGGTTCTACACATCTATAGGATGCTGTCCTAGTGACCTCTTACTAGAAGGGAGAGGAGAAGCTGGAGAGGAGGGAACAGGAGATTAAGAGGATATAACATATATAGAACGAAAAGGAGGAGTATGCTGTCACCAGACAAGAAGAGCAGAAGAAGCTGCAGATAGGTGAGCATGCAAGTTTAATTTGGATTGTACACTTTCACTTAATCACAAAAAAAAAAAGGTCTTCCCCCCTCTGTCCTTCAATGCCATGAAAGGGAAATCTTAAGAAACATGTAGCTGAGATTAAAAAGATAAAAAGAGTAGAATATGTAGAACTTTACTTGAGTCCATTTCACTGTTTACATCAAAAGGACAAAATCTTAGGAAAATATAATTTAATAATACTAGCCTAACAAGAAACAGTAAAACCTAAATAATGTTAAGTCTAATAAAGTAACTGAATCTGTAACAAAATCTCAGAAAGAAAACTGTACTTCCAGAAGAACTGCCCAACCACTTTACTGACTATTCGATAACTAGTTAAAAATTTTAAAAAAATTTTCCAGAGCCTAGAAAATTTTGTAAAGCTATTATTACTCTGTTAATACAGGGAAATGAACTGACAAGGATATTATGGTAAAGGAATATTTCAGGAAAATTTAATCCACGTGGACATGGAAGAAATAACTTAAATGAAATATAAATAGTCAAATTCAACAATCTTTAATATGATCTGGTTACATTTCCCTCCCTCTTAGGAATGAAAATCTGGTTTAACTTTTGAAAATCACTAAATGTAATGAAATTAACAGACTGAAGATGAAAAGTTGTATGAGAACATTTTGATAGATCCAGAGAAAGAATTTAATAAAAATTAAAGTATATGAGTGATAAAGCATGCACACACATACACACACACACACACACACACACATGCACAATTCCCTGGTTGGCACAAGCTTTAAGCCTTTGACTACTATCTGAAAAGTTGGCAGTTATAAATTACTCAGAGGTGCCTGGGATGACAGGACTAGCAATGTGGACCCAAGATGTCACAGTTTTGAGAAAATAAGAGAGCAGTTCTAGTCTCCACATATGGGGTCACCGTGAGCAGGAATTGACTCAAAGGCTACAAGTACCAATGGGAGGAAGTAACTGCCTAACACTTTTGCATCTACCAACATAACCCTATGCAAAAGGAAACATTCTAAAAAAAACCACACACCTTGGTGACGTAAGAGAACCTCCTCAAACTGATTAAAAAATGCTACATATTAACTACATCCATTCTTCCTCTTCTTCCCCTCTGTCCTCTCGTCTGCTTTTTGGTCTCCTCCTTTACTCTATCCTCTCCCTGTAGTTCCAGCAGCTTCCTGCGTAAACAGTTACGTGGAACTATGCAAAGTTGCCTTTCATACTTGGTTGTCAGTGGAAGAGCAGTGGCAGCCGCACAAGGGTGACAAAAGCATCCATGCAGGAGCGACGGCTGGCAAGAGGTGTGGGAGTAAGCAATCACGCAGAAGAATGACACAGCCTCTGGTGTGAGGAAGCAGTTGATAGAGTAGGTTAGCATCAGGTGTCCTAGTCATCTAGTGCTGCTGTAACAAAGATGCCACACCTGGATGGCTTTAAAAAGAGAAATTTTATTTTGTCACAATCCAGTAGGCTAAAAGTCCAAATTCAAGGTGTCAGCTCCAGGGGAAGGCTCTCTCTGCCAGCTCTGGAGGAAGGTCCTTGTCATCAGTCTTCTCTGGGACTGGGAGTTTCCGAAGCACGGGGACCCTGGGACCAAAGGATGCATTCAGCTCCTGGCACTGCTTCTTTCTTGGAGGTATGAGGTCTCCAAATGTCTGCTTGCCTCTGTTTCCTTTATATCCCAAGAGGCTGCCCCAAGCCACAGTAGAATCCAATATATTGAGTCCTGCCCTACCAGCACGACTCCTTCCCATCTTCCCTCATTAATCTCAGAGGCTGGGTTTACAATATAAAGGAACATCAGCCACTACTGTGAATCATGGCCTAGCCAAACTGCTACACACAGTTTGAGGAGACAGAATTCAACCCGTGACACCAGGGGTGGTGATGGTAGACTGGTTATATACAATGGGAACTGATGACATGTATAATACATTTATGGAAGGAGGATTCAGTCTTGTCACTCCTGGAGAAGAGGCTTACAAAGACGGAAAGGTGAAAACTGAGTGCTCTGTGGAAATTTTTATCCAAAAGTCATTGACCTTTTGAACTCACCGATCAAAAGAGTGGAAACCCTGGTTGGCTAGTGGTTAAATGCTGCATCTGTTAACCGAAAGATCAGCAGTCTGAATCTACCAGACACTCCCTGAAAACTCTGTGGAGGAGTTCTACTCTGCCCTGTAGGGCCACTGTGAGTCAGAACTGACTTGCACTTGATGGCACTGGATTTTCTAGTTTATTGAGAAAACAGCTGATGAAACAGCCATAGCTAAAAAACGGGGACAGAGGAATTAACAGACAGATCATAGAGACTTGAAGATACTACAAATCCAATGTAAGTATGTTTTGTAATTTATATTTTCTGTATGTAAAGAAATTTGTTCAGTGTCTGCTTTGACTATTGAGTTTTCCACTCACAAAAAATTGAGTTCAGCACATTGCAACAAGAGCATCTAGAAATAGAAAAACTGAGAACAAAAAGCAATTATTGCTGACAATTTGTCAATGATGGGGAAAAGACAAAAGTAATAAAACTTGAACATAAAAAAAATTGCAAGCTGGAGAAATTGGCCCACTTTCTATATAGCAACAAACTCAAAAGGCAAAAGTCTATTACAATGAAAACTTAAGCGTTTGTTGTACTTCACAATTTGCATTTAATTTAAAGATTCTCTTCACCTGTATTATTGATTTGATCCTATGACATAAATAGAGCAAATATCTAGCGTTCCCTTTGAGTAATAAATTACGTAGAATAACGCTTAATAGCATGAGCTTTGAAATAAAATTTGTTTGGGTAAAATTTTGAGTCAGCTTCCAGTTTGATGTGTAAACTTAGCTGAATAATTTAACATTCTGCATCTATATAAATGGAAATCGTAATACTTAATATGCTGTTGGAAAGACTGAGATAATGCGTGTAAAGCACTCAAGAACACTTAGTAAGCAGGCACTGTTATTTTTAAATGAGGTAAATAAAAGAAGTTCAGAAGGATTAAGATATTTTCCAAAGTTGCATAGTTAAGAGGAGATGGGGCCAGATTCACGAACTTTAATTCTAAGTCCAATTAATGTTGTATACAGCACTCTCTATCCTGCACGCAATCTTATCGTTTGTTGCAAGCTAACTCCTAGTCTTTGAATTTAAGCAAAAGTCCCATCTAGTTTGCTTTGTATCAAAAGAGATGGTTTAATATATGAAAGAACTAAACTTCAGAAATGTTTTCTGAAATCCTGGGCTTAAAATGATTGGAGCCAGCTGGAAGAAGTAATAACCTGTAGTGACACAAGTACTTAGAACCAGAAGGCAGATGAAAATGCACATCTGAGGATGGGTATTGAGGATTTAATGGACCAGTATTTCAAAAGTAAGCACCCAAAGAGAAACGAGAGAAATGCCTTCCTTCCTGCCTCCCTGCCTCCCTCCTTCCCTGGCTTCATCTCTTCCTTTCCTCTATCTGTCCATCCTCTGATCCCTCCCTCTCCTTTCTCCCTCCTTTTCTTTCTTCTTCCATCTTTCTCTCTCTCATATTTCTCTCTCTTCCTTCCTATCTTTCCCAGTTTCTTCCCTGCCTCATTCAATTAAAACAAAATTATTCCTTTAGAAATTATTACATATTGTAGCAAAAGAAAAATAAATGTGAAGAAGTAGAACTCTATTAAAAGACCGGACTTGATGGTCCAACACCCTGGAAGGTCCCCTGAAGACACAGACCCTGGACTCTCTGTCACCCCATTCCTGAAGCCAACTCTTCAGACAAAGATTGGACCGGACTATAAGACATAAAATGATACTCACAAACAGTGTGCTTCTTAGCTGAAGTCTATGTAGGGGGATAATTGATCAGCTTCTTTCCAGAGGTGAGATAAAAGGGTAGAGGGCAACAGGAGCTGGTTGAATAGACATGGGAAATACACAGCGGAAAGGAGGAGCATGGTGTCACAGTATAGGGGGAACAGCTATAGTTACACAGCAGTGTGTGTGCAAGGTTTCATCTAACAGATTGGCTTGGCTTGTAAACTTTCACTTAAAGCACAATAAAATATTTTTTAAAAAAGAAATTATTATACATCAAGCTTTGTAATACATGTATTAGCTAGCATTTGTAGTCTAAAGGAGCTTATATTTAACTAGAGAATCAAATAAATAGGTGGAGAACTGCAATGCTGTGAGATAGTATGATGGAGGAAAACACAGGCTACAGTCTCCAAGCATCCACCCTGAACCCTAACTTGGAGGAGCTCAAGCTTGGAAAGATCTGGACAGTACAGGTGTGGAGGCGGCTAGCCATTGATGCTGAGGTCCATGAGTCCTAAAAACCAATACACGGAAACTGAGGAGAAAGCAGTTTAGACGAAATAGTGAGCTGGTTTCATTTTGAAAACTTTGACTAGTTCTATACAGTAAGAGGAGACCCTAGTGGTACAGTGGTGAAGTGCTACAGCTGCTAACCAAAAGGTCAGCAGTTCAAATCTGCCAGGTGCTTCTTGCACACTCTATGGGGCAGTTCTACTCTGACCTACAGGGTCGTTATGAGTTGGCATCAACTTGATGACATTGGGTTTGTTTATTTGTTTTACGTATATATATAGAATGAGAGAGACATGTTGCCACACCCAGTGGAGGAGTAAGCAGTTTCGAGAATAAGTGTGTTTGTATGTGAACTGATTGTTCTCCTGGCAGGCTAGCTGTGCTGGTAGCGGCTTTTCTTAGAATCTTACTTTCTCTATATTTTTGTTAAACCTGTCGAAAATTGAACTTGTTCCCAGTGAGGAAACAGAAATGAAGCACCAGGCATGGCACTCTAGAGGTCACCTTTCATCAGTGGTAGGTATCCATTTCAGTTTTTTGGTTTTTTGTCCTGTTGCAAGTGCCAACCTCAAATCAAAGCCCCTGCCATCCAGTGGGTTCAGACCAGCTCTTCTTAACCGCTGGAGAGCATCAGGCTAAGGGCCATCATCAGAAGTTCAGCTGTAAACTCACAGAGGAGAGAGTTGCCAAGAACCAGCACATTTCCGTAAGCTTCTAGCAGCCTCCCTTTCTGGTCCTGCCCCAGCATCTGGATGGGCCCAGCTTCCAGCTTTCCCTTCAGCTCACTCCTGTCTCCAGGGCTGGTGTCGGTTCTCTGTTGTTTTTGCGTATTGGTTTGTTTTCTCGGGACTTTACTTCTTTGCTCGTCCCACAATGTTGCAAGGTTTTATGACTTAATTCAAGTTATCTTGTGATCATATTCTGCTTTCATGAATATATTTGTTGGTACTTAAGGTGGTTCTAGAACAACAGAAACTTAAAGATGGAAATCTGAACTTGGTTCTTTGATCTGATTAAGCTAAATTGTCTGTGACCTTCTTGTCAGTGGTAAAGAGACAATGTTAGCTCATTTCACACAGGGACAAAACAGTTGCTTCAATTATCACCTGAAAGCATTTATCTCAATGTATGTAAGAAAGCAATCTTGCTATGATAAGTTTTATGGAAACACAAAGTATAATGGGTTTGGCTAGTAATTTCTAGGAATGCTAGAGATCTTGGAGTGGAAAAAAATGATGAGTTTGGGGATTTTAAATTCCCAGTTCAAGGTCCATAAAGGACCAGAAATCGTCTATAATTGCATTAGAAGCAACATTATCTCTTCTAGCCATGCAACTGAGATTTCTGAAGAGCAAAGATGAAGTCTAACCTAGTGGGTGGCTAAATCACAATGTAAATTAAATTAACAAAGAAAATTAAAAGCAGTTAGAGGCAGAGCCATGTGGGGAATTCCTGGTGAGACTAAAGACTATGAAGTCCGTAACTCTGTTGAGTGTCCTCTGACTGCAGAAGCAGCCCTTATGCCCTGTTTGGGAATATTAGTCTGTTCTTGACTGAAGAAACTGTAATCATCTTCCCTAAAGTGATTACGCCTTGCAAGAGACCCGTTTATGATCAATTCTTGGAACTACCCTGACCAAATCTCACTGTTTATAGTCCAGCAGCTTCCAGTTTTCATGGAGACTGTCATAGACTGAATTGTGCCTTCAAAAACATGTGTCAACCTTGCTAGATCATAATTCTCAATCGTGTGTGGTTGGCTAACATTTTGGCATCGGATACGGTTTTTCTATGTCTTGTAAACCCTATCTATAATGTGTTGAAGAGAGAGGATTAGCTGCCATTATGTTAATGGATCAGCATCAATCAATAAGATTAGGTTGTGTTTTATCCAATTTCTTTTGAGATAACAAAAGAGAGAAGCAAACAGAAACATGGAGACCTCGTACCCACAGGAAACAAGAGCCAGAGGAATAGCTCCACCTTTGGACCCAGGATTCCTGTAATGAGAAGCTCCTCTACCAAAGGAAGAACGATGACAGGACCTTCCCCCAAAGCCAGCAGAAAGAAAAACCTTTCACTGAATCTCAAGTGGAAACCCAGGTCACACGCCAGTTAAGTGCTACATTTGCTAACCAAAAGGTTGACAGTTCAAATCCACCAGGTGCTCCTTAGAAACTCTAGGGGACAGCAATGTTCTGTGAGTCAGAATCTACTCAATGGTAGGTTCTTTTGATGGATCTGAGGTCCTCAGTTCAGATTTGTAGCCTGTCAGACTACAGGAGAATAAATTCCCCTTTGTTAAAGCCATCCACTTGTGGTGTTTCTGTTATAGCAGCACTAGACAACTATGACAGACATCTAGTGTGTTAACAATTCTACTTGGTATGCCAAAAGAAACTCATTTTTTAAGGAGTTTTGTCAATAGTATGTTTATATTTTTGTGTATCTATCCACCTGGTGGGGTAGTGGTTAAGTGCTACATCTGCTAACCAAAAGATCAGTAGTTCAAATCCATTAGGAAACTCTATAGAGCAGTTCTACTCTGTCCCATGGGGTTGCTATGAGTCAGAATCAACATGACAGCACTAGCTTTGGTTTTGGTTTAGTGACTACCTGGAGTCCTGATGATGCGGCAATTGAGAGCTTGGCTGCCAACCAAAGGGTGGTCAGTTTGAATCCACCAGCTGAGGTGGTTTGACTCTGTCTTGTAAGGTTGCTATAAGTAGAACAGATAGGCCGGCAGTGGGTTCTGTTTGGTTTGCTTTGGTTATCTATCCACCCACTTACCCATCTATCTGTCTGTCTATCTCTATATCTCTCTCTCTCTCCCTCTTTCATCTATCTATCTACCAATTAAGGAGCCCTGGTGCTGCAGTAGGTAAACACTGAGCTGCTAACTGAAAGGTCAGCCATTCACACCTGTAGGAAGACCTGGTGATTTGCTCCAGGACAAATTACTGCCTAGGAAACCCTAAGGAACTATTCCTTTCTGCCCTATAGTGTCTGTACAGGGTTGCTACAGGTGACTCAATGACATACAACAACTTTCACCATTTCATAGCTATTTGCAAAACACAGGACACATAAACAGTATCTCCACTTTATTTTCTGAGAACTAATTACCTACTACTGGCAAGGGTGTACCTGGCAGGCACTGCATAGCTTCTCATATCTTAGAATCAGACTGGACAGTGAAAATCCTTTCAAAATCATAATTACGTTTTGTTGTAGACATGGAAAAGTTGATCCTCAAATCTAAATAAGAATAGAGTTGGAGGTTTTATAATTTCTCATTTTAATCTTACTACAAAGCTAAAAACACAGTTTCTACTTAGTCAGTTTGGAATCATGGTGATCCCATGTGTGTCAGAATAGAGCTGTTCTCTAACAGGTTTGCAATAACTGATGATTTGGAAGTAGACCACCAGGTCTTTCTTCTGTGGCACCTCTGGATACAAGCAAACTTGCAAAATTTTAGTTAGCAGCCAATCAAAGTAATAAAAGCTTCTGATGTAAGCATAAACTCATTGTTCTCAATGGAATAAAATTGGAGTTCAAAAATAAGTCCATATATATGTGTGTATGTATATACATATATATACATATATATATATATATATATATATGGATTTATTTATTTTGATAAGCTTGCCAAAGCACTTCAATGTGCAAAAGAACAGTCTCCTCATCAAGTAATGCTGGGTCAAATGGATGTCCAAATACATAAATTAAATACTGAAACACCACCTCATACCTAATGACATACATACTGACTCAAAATGGATCGAAGTCTGAAATGCAAGCATTAACCTACAAAATTCTTAGAAGAGAACATAGGGGTAAATCTTAGCTATAAAAAGTGATAATCTGAAAAATGTTTTTAAAAAAAGCTTACAAATCATACAGCTTATAATGGATTTATATCCGTAACATGTATAGAATGCTTATAACTAAATGGCAAAAAGAAAAACATCCTCAGTTAAAATGGGCTGTTGCTAGTTGTTGTTGAGTTGAATCTGTCTCATGCCAATCCCACGTGTCACAGCACAACTGCCCCATGGAGTTTTCTTGGCTGTAACCTATGAGTTTGAATCTACTCAATGACAATGACTTTGTTGGTTGTTTTTTAGGGGCAGGGAGTTTGTTAATGCAAGCAGTTTACCAAGTCTTTTCTTCTGCAGTTCAGCTAGGTGGGTTTGAACTTCCAGCATTCAGTTGAACATGAACCATTCGCTCTATCTACCAAAACCCAACCAAGCCCACTGCTGTTGAATGGATCCCAAATCACTGTGACCCTAGAGGTCAGAGTAGAACTGCCCCATAGTATTTCGAAGGAGCACCCGGTGGATGTGAACTGTTGACCTTGTGGTTAGCAGGTGTAGCACTTAACTACTAGGCACCAGAGTTTCCTTGTTCTATCTAGGCACCTTTAAAAAAAAAAAAGTAAGTTAATGAAATAACTATTTCTCTAAAGAAGATACACAAATAGTCAACAAGCACATGAAAATGTCCTTAACATCATTACCCACTAGGGCCATGCAAAGCATAGATAACAAGTGTTGACAGTGATGTGGAGATACTGGAACACTGTTGGTATGAGTTTAAGATGATGCCACCAATTTGGAAAACAGGCTGGAGGTTCTCCAGAAGTTTAAACATACAGCTATCATATGACACAGCAATCCTACTCCTAGCTATATAGCCCAGAGAAATGAAAACATATGTCCACCCAAAAACACTGTACATAAATATTTACAGTGGCATCATTCCTAATAATAAAGACTTGGAATCAACCTGAATGTTCATCACTCTATGAATGGATAAATTAGATGTGCTAGATCCATCCAGTGGAATATTACTCAAAAAACTCACTATTGTCAAGCCAATCCCAACCCACAGTTAACCTTATAGACAGAGTAGAACTGCCCTATAGAGTTCCCAAGAGCACCTGGTGGATATGAGCTGCCGGCCTTTTGGTTAGCACCCACAGCACTTAATCACTATGCCACCAGGGTTTCCTGAATATTGTGAGACAATAAAAAAGTAGAGTGGCTGCCTCAGTACGTGTGCCTGAAGAGAAATGGGAAGAGACTGCCTAAAGATTTAAGTTTTCTCCTGATGTGATGAAAATGTTTTAAAAATTGTAGTGATGGCTGTACACTTCCATGAATATCAAATACTAAAAACCACAAAATAACCACCACATTGCATACTTCAGATGGTTGAACTACATAGTTTCAAATTAGATGTCAGTACAGTTACTATCAAAAAAGGAGGGAAGAAAAAATAAAATGATGAGAAGAAAAAGCGAAGTCTCCATTAACCCAGACATTGAAATTTCCAACTCGCTATTTTTAGCTGTCTATGTGCCAATATGTCCTTTGTGTCATCTAGTGAGTTCTGACTCATAATGATCCATGTGACAGAGTAGAACTGCCCCATAGACTCTTGCAGGCTATAATCTTTGGGGAGCAGATAACCAGGTCTTTCTCTCATGGAGATGGGGAGGTGGTTTGAACTGCCAGCTTTTGGATTAGCAGCCCATTGATTAACTGTGACACCACCAGGAGTCTGAGGAAGAGTTACAGTGCAGGCTGGAATAGCTGTCTTTATTTTTGAGGAGAAATTTGGTGCTTCCTACAGAATGAGTCCAGGAAATAGCACGTCTGGAATGTAGGCAGTCGTCTTCAGTCTCTTCAGTCCTACTACACTCTAAAATAGAATCGCCTTCAGCAACCCAATATTGACGGAAATGCTAATGGCACACACATCCTCAAGGATTGCATTTTGCATCTTCCTAGCATGCTAGATCCACAGCTGCTCTTGTTTTAATTAGCTGAATTTTAGAGGACAGTTTGTTACATTCCAGTGGATCACTGGAAGCAGTGATCAGAAGCGGCGATACTATTATATATTTGTTTGAGAAAGATCACATCAGCTTTGATGTATAAAGTACATTGGAATGGTTGGGAAAGACTAGATGCATGGAAATCACTTTAGTCTTGGATAAAAATGTTCAAGGACATATTTAAGCAAAATTCAATAGATGTTCAGCTTGCTACACACTGAAGACACTGGGTGTACAGTTTCAATTTATATTCTCAGAGTTTGCCTTTAACTAGCAAATAGCCAAGTGATTACATTAATACAGGAAGTATTTTTATGGCAAATTCAGGGACTTAGCTAGAATAGAAGTTTGTATAATCAATAGCATTGTTCCATCTAAAAAAACTGCATTTAACAAGAGAGCTGAAGGATCTGAACAACTGGCCCAAATAAATAAGATGCACAACAGGATGGAAGAAGTATGTTTTACTCTTAGGGTAGGACATCATATTTCTGTCCATGTAACATGTGAATAGGGCCAAAGCCAAAGCCATAGCAGGAAGGTTGATTGCAAATTATACCTACCCTGTAGGTCAGAATAGAACTGCCTCATAGAGTTTCCAAGGAGTTCTTGGCAGATTTAAAATTACTTGCCTTTTGTTTAGCAGATGTAGCACTGAACCACAATGCCAGCAGGTTTTCTGTGAGGAGGGCAGCCACACTGAAAAGTCCAAGAATAGGGCCGAAAGCATTTTGTGAAGCTCAGTTATACGGAGTTCTCTCCTTTTCTCAATATGCTAAATAGCTGAAACTCAGGACTACAGTAGTTTTTCCTGCCTTTGAAATGTTACTTAATAATATGCAGACTCAGGATTTCTGGACTAGGTTTCATATTGGCTTTTCTTTTTATCCAAATGAGGACAGGAATATCCTCCATGTCCTTACCCATATGCCTTCTTGTCGTATTAAAAACATTGGCAGTCATTTGCGAATCTCATCAATCTCCTCCATCAATTCACTCAGAGCTGGTGCTAGACAGCAGATGGGAAAAAATGTGCTCCCACCAGCCAGTTTATCCCCAAAGACTAGGGCTGTTGCTTTCCCAGGCCTGAGTGTTATTAATCACCTGGGATGGTTAGGAGATCAGGACCTGCTTAAACCAGCGAGGAGCCCGGTGGTGCCACGGCTAAGGTCACTGACAGCTAACCCCAAGGCTGAGGGCTTGAAACTGCTGGTGGCACCTGGGAAAAAGGGTGACTGTGTGCTTCTGCAGAGACTTACAGGCTGGGAACTCCTGTGAGGTCCATATGAGCTGAGATCGACTGAACTGCAATGGGTTTGGTAGGTATAAATCAGGAGTGGTTTGTTTGTTTTCAAATCTCTGCCTGTTACTGTGGTGAGCGAAGAGGGGAGCTTTCCTAAGTTCAGCTGCTATTCCTTCGTCTGTTCTTACTGATACCACTTTAGGTTTCATCGTGTATAACGTCACAGCAGCTTCGTTCGATGCTCGGTCCATCACTGGTCGTCTTCACACTCCACTCTCACATATAAGATTGTTGCGCATTCTATCTGTCCTCACGGGAAAGGCTTTCACATGAAATAAGGGATGCAGGGGGGCGGGGCAGCAGCTTCTGCTGGTGCTCTGATTCAGATAACCGGGGATGCCAAACCAAAGCAACGTCAAGTTGATTTCAACTCTTAACGACATTGTAGGACAGAGCAGAACTGCCCGTAGGGTTTCCAAGGCTTTAAATCGTTATGGAGTCATATTGCCACATCTTTCCCCTGCAGAGCGGCTGATGAGTTCGAACTGCAGAATTCCCAGTGCTTAACCACTGCACTGCCAGAGTTCTTTAAAGATAAGACCAATAAAAAAGGTTGCCACTGAGTCAACTATGACTCACAGTGACCCTACAGCACAGACCCTGTAGAGTTGGCCCATAGGTTTTGCAAGGAGTAACTGCTGGATTCCAGCTGCCAGCATTCTGGTTAGCAGCCATAGATCTTAACTGCTTCACTAGCAGGGTTCCCTTGGGGGTAGGACAGAGGACTGACCACGTGTTCTCCTAGTTAATCAGCATCACCTTAGATCATAGAGATGGACTTGCTACAAACATAAATTTCACTTTGAGAGAGCAGTTGGTGGGCCCTCCTCATGTAAGACCTTGCTTTTGTCCAGACCAGGAGGGAGGCTGGCCAGGAGCAGAGCTTTGTTCCTTTCAGTGCACTGACGGCGATGAGGCAGGTTCAGTTCTATAAACTGTGGTTGTCTTTGCATCCCTGCCCTCCAAAACACCTCTGTCACCATTTTGGAAGTCAGTGAGAGTCAAGGAGGGCACTTGAATAAATTAATTAGCCTGAGATGTGTAACTCTGTCTAGTTCTTGTGGACAGTCACACTTGGAGACTGGCTTAGACTTTGATGGAGGAAATGTGACAGAACAAGCCAGCCAGGAGGGAGACTTGTGTGGCATTTCCTTGGAGGTCTTGACCGAAAGAGAGCAAACTATCAGAATAGTCTCTAAAGGCCAGAGCTTTAAGGTTTTTTTTTTTTTTTTTTTTTTTTTTTAAAGTTGATTAGAGAGGACTCTGTTACTTCATGGCTTGGCTTTGCTTTATCCACTAGTTACCCACTTATGTGCCCAAAGTGCCTCACAGGAGGTAGCTACAGAGGCTAGCCAGCCCCAAGTTCTCATCTCCCTGTGGTTCTAACAGTCCAAAACAGGGGACAGGAAAGGCAGCACCATCATCCTAGGCAAACCCAGACCTGTTGAGCGGATTCCAACTCATAGAGACCCTATAGAACAGAGCAGAACTGTCCCTATAGAGTTTCCAAGGAGTACCTGGCAGATCTGAACTGCTGACCTTTTGGTTAGCAGACGTAGTCCTTAACCTGCCACCAGAGTTTCCTTAGGCACGGGGAACACTTAATAAGTCACCTAGACTGTGAGGTATAGTAACATAATGATAACAAAATAATACACTATGATAGTAATTACATTTTTTACATTATTTGCTAAGTGTTAAGTACTGTGTCAACACCTTGGAATACACAATGTAAGTGTTACCCATTAGTTAGCCTGTGAAGATCACCAACACTCTCCATGTCTGGTTCTTCTGTATTGCTTTGACACAGAGGAAGACCTTTCTAGTTTCTCCTACAATTGCACTGCCATTAAAACAGTTCCAGCCACTGGAACCTGAGGAGGGGTGTTGTACCATTTTCAAGCACAGGCAGAGTTAAGTACAAGTGCAGAGCTTCCACTTTGAGTGCAGCGAAATTACGAGATTCTAGGACATCAGATCTCTGAGCTACCGCATAGAGCGTTCCTGCTCTACGCAATCATCCCGCATTTCATTTTCCCAGAGCCAAAAGGAGGCACTTACTGTGTTAACCCACCAGAATTCCAAGATCACTTCAGCAGAGCCTAGCCAATCCTGAGAAACAGAAATACGAGAACTGCCAATTAAACTCGTGAACTCATCCTAGAAAAAGTGCTACATAACTCGTTGTTGAATACCACTAGAAGCACTTTCTAAGTATTTCCCTTGGGAAACTATACACCGACGCCAGAGCCTGGTCCACGCTTCAAAGTAGTTTTGAAACTCTTTTTCTAGAACAGCCATCAGAGCTGTCATCGTACTACCCTTGATGTCCTGAAAGTCATCAAAATGAATGTCATCCTTTCAATATTTCTCTTATCTTTGGACAAAGAAAAAGTCATTTGGGGCCACATCAGGTAAGTAAGGAGAGCTTTCCAATACCGTTATGTGTTTACTGGCTAAAAATTCCTGAACAGACAGCTATATGATTAAGTTTGTGAACTTGACACCATGCACAATGGCCTTTCCAGGAGGAGTTCCAAAATTCCTTTCAAGGGTGGACTAGGTGCAGCCATCGGTGCATAGCTTCCCAAGGGGAGTAGCTGGAAGGTGACCACAGTGATATTCAGCAACGTCTGTAGCACTGACAGTTAAGTTCAGTTAAGTTCGTGGACTTCATTGTCAGACCTCACAGATATGATTATTGTGCTTACTTTACAGGTATTGAAGCCACAGTGCAGAGAGGGTGAGTAACATCCTAGATCACACAGCTAGCAAATGAAATCAGGTTAATCTGAGCCCGTATTCTAGTGTATAATCAGTATACTACTCTGGCTTCACTCAGAAGAGGACGCAGCTCAGTCTCCAGGCATGAAACCAGCAAGAGCTCCCCAACCTGCAGAGCTCCAACGTAAGCAGATGGCTTCCCAGGCACTTGTAGTCAAGATCCGTTGGGGAGAATGCATTCCAACATGTTTTTCCCCTCCCACTGCCTGACTTTCCACGTTTACTTAAGCCACTGGTATTTCACATTTGTCTTAGAAAAAGAAAAATTAAACATGAAATCCATACTCTGCCCATGCTAATAGATTGTAATCAAACATGAGTAATGTTTCGTATGTTTATGGTAGCTTAGAAGCAGCAAAAATAGTCAAAATATTTAAAGAACAGTCAGATACATGCCAACCAATCAGAGTAAAATCTAGCTTAATATTATAAGTGTGCAGTGGTGGAATACCAGCATTCTCTTAAAAAAAAAAAAAAGAAAAGAAAAGAAAATTCAGTCATTATACTACAATTTATGTAGGAATATGAATGGATATACCAAAAATTATATTAAAATTAAAGAATATAAACTTCAGGATAAATTTCATTAAAAAATTCAACTGTTTTTGCTGAGTTTGGTATGAATAGTTGTCTCCAATTTTTTTTAATTTTAGAAGTCTATTGCAAGGAAAGCATTCTTTGTATTTGAAAATATTGATTATTCATATTCCTGTTAATTACAGTGTTTGCTCTGTTAGATAGTATCTTGGAAACACTTTGCACAGATTTTTGCTACTCAGATTATCTGCAAATTTTGAAGAAAAACAATCTGAAAGCTTTCCTTGTTTGTGTTACTTCGTTTAACAAGAAAATCACTAGTCTCCTTCACTTGCTCCTTAGAATATCCTTTGACTACCAAACTTTATTTACTTAAAGAGAAAGATATATTAAGCGCACAAATGTTTAAAACTTCAAGTTTTTTGTGTACGAGTATGTATGTGTATATAGAGTAAATATAATTGGGAGACAAGAAGCATGATTTAAGTTTGTAATCATGGATTCATTTATCTTTTACCATCTCAGAATCATTATTAAATTATCAGACCAACAGAATCAAGAACAGTTTAAGACTTTCTAAATGGAGAGGATGTTCCACGAGGCATAGTATCAAGTTTTTACTGCCTCTCTAAATTTCTCCAGAGCATGCTGCTGACATCCATGACTAACTGTTTGAGCTCTGCCAACGCCCTTCATCAGGCTGGCCAGCAGACTACGTCAGGAAGGTGGCAAAGGTTGGGCATCATTATCTCTGTGAACTTGGTGCTCACTGGGGAAGGTAAAGGGAGCCCTTACTTTCTCCTTCCCTGGATCACATTACATAAACAGGATTTGGCTAACTTCTTCCACAGCAGCATCTGCTCCCCCGATGGTCCCTTGTGTACCCATTTTGTTTTGTCCAAGATGCAGATCATGAGTAATGGATCTGGCTGAGCCTGATAATGCATGATGTAATTGTCAGAGGGATTTAATTATTCTCACGTTACATGTGGGATTATTGTATATTGCCATCTCCAGTTCACTCAGGCAATTTAGAATCGGGCATAGACCACAAGACCTGGAGCCCTTTGAAAAGTCACTAGCAGCACCTCGGTTTCTCCCTTACCTGTCTCAGAGCTTACAACAAGTATGTTGTTTTGTTTTCCAACTTATAGAATACTTATAAAGATAACTACTCCTCTTACATCATCTCACCACTGCATAAAAGTCATCTATCCATCCTGCAAGACTTTTTGAAAATTGCTCTGTATTGAGGAAATTTCAAATCCACCTTAGCTCGATTCTTGGGTCTTTACTGGGCTCCAATCTAAGCTGTCATTACTACTCAATTATCAGGGTGCTTAGAATCATGTGGTTTTGTCTACAACTGCTAAAAGCACATGCTGTTGTTTTTATCGGTGTCTGTGTTTTCACAGTCACGAATTTTATCAAATATTCTGTATGTAAAGTACAACATTATAGTAGTTATTGTGAACCTCCATAAAAAAATTTTTTAAGAATGAAGTAATAACTAAAGTAAAAGGAGATACACAGGAATTACGATTTATAAGCAGTATTAGTACAACAAAAACTACTTCAGATTCTGTATGGTCTGGTATGGGAGAAGGTCAAAGGGGGCAGGAGGGAGGATGCCATGACTTACCTCACAGGGTGATTCCAGTCCCAAAGGTGACACTTGTAGGTTTACCCATGGAGAAGAGGCTTCAGCAAAACTTTCAGAATAACACAGATGAGGAAGAAAGACATAGTGATCTACATCTGAAATTTTGCCAGTGGAAACATGGGTAACAACAGAATATTGTCCTATATGGTAAAGGAAGGTGAGCCCCTCTGGCTAGGGGGCTCAGCCAACGTCATGAGCAGTCCTCCTTTGGTTTTTACCTTTTTCCTAGAACAAGATCCTAGGCACAATTTCTTCATTTGACATCAAGCAACTGATCATCCATTCATTTCCCAAACTGAATTTTTCAGAGACAATATATTTTTCTGTTTTTACAATGGCATTCTTAATAAGGAGAGATATAGGTATAGGATTAGGGATACATATAAACTAAAACTTGTTGCATTGAGAAGATTCCAGCAGACAACAATCACCTAGAACAAAGCAGAGCTGCCCCATAGGTTTTTCAGGTAGCAACTGGTGGATCTGAACTGCTGACCTTTGAGTTAATAGCCAAGCTGTTAACCACTTCACTACCAGGAAACCAGATATAGGTATAGGTGTGGGTGTGTGTTTGTGAGTGTAGTTGGGGGTGAGGTGGGAGTAACGGTAAAGGTATAGACACAGGCACAGGCATGGTACGCCATGGACTTTCAGAAGAAAAATCAAGTCTATCTTGAAGAAATACAGTCAGAAAGCTCCTTAGAACCTAAGACGCAAAATGTTTTGATTTGCATCTCTGTAATTTCTAATGGGAAAGCCGGTGATGCTATGTATGACTCAGAATTGACTCCATGGCAATGGGAAAGTCTAATGATCCTGAACATCTTGTCTTATGTTTTTTGGGTTGCTTGGATGTATTCATTAACAAAGGTTATGTTCATTTTTTGATTGTGTTGACAGGTTGTCTTTCTGTCGTTGCGTTATTGCAGTTTCCTACGTATTACAGAGAATAGATCTTTACAGGATAAGGTATTTCTAAGGATATTTTCTCTGACTGTAGGTTATCTATTCATTCCTTTGATAGCCTTTTGATGAGCATGAATTCTTAATTCTTACAAGCATGAATTCTTTTTTTGTTTTTTACAAGGTCTTGTCTTTCTCTTTTATCTTCTTCTGTTTGTACATTTGTTATTAGGTTCTTATGCTATTTTATGAGAGTATGTCCCATGGTTTACTTGTTTTCTTCTGTGAGTTTTATGGTTTATGTTTAATGCTTAGGTCTTTGATTCATTTTGAGCTACTTTTTGTGTATGACTTGTGAGCCTTGTTTTATTTTTCTGTGGATGGGTAGCCGGCTTTGCCAACGCCCTTTATTAAAGAGACTGTTTCTTCCCCCAATGGCTCAACTTGGACTCCTTGTCTAAACTCAGCTGGCCATAGATCACTGGGTTTAATTCAAGTTTTCAACTATATCCTGTTGATCTATGTGTCTATTTGTGAACTCCAGGCTGCTTTGATTACAGTATGTATCTGTTGTTGTTGTTAGGTGCCACCGAGTTGGTTCCAACTCCACGACAGAACAAAACAGAGCCTGGCCCTGTATAGTGTGTTTCTATATATGGGAATGTGAGGTCTCCTGATTTGCTCTTTTTCTTCAATATTCTTTTGGGGTTTCAAGCTTTCTTTTCTTTCCATATGAAATTGGTTATTATGTGTTTTTTTTTTCCTTTTTTCATATCAGTAAAGAATGTTGTTGGGATTTGTATAGAGATTGCATTGTATCTACAGATCACATTGGGTAGAATTGGTGTTTTTACCATAGCCAAGCCAAGTGCTGTCCAGTCGGATCCGACTCATCATATAAAATCTTTTAATCCTTGAGCACAGGATATCTTTGCATTTTTCTAGGTCTCTTTTTGCCATCCTATAGTATTTTTGTGTGTTGATCTTGTAACCTTGCAGTATTACTAAAGTCTTCTATTAGTTCTAACATTTTCCCTGTGGAGTCTTTAGGGTCCTCTATGTATAGAATCATGCCATCTGCAGGTAGAAACAGTGTTACTTCTTCCATTTGGATCCTTTTCATTTTTCTTTCTCCTCTTATTGCTCTGACTAGGACTTTCAAGACAATGTTGATTAAGAGTGGTGATAATGGGCATCTCTGTGTTGTTACCGTTTTCAAAAGGATGATGCTCAGATTTTTCTGCCTTGAATATAATGTTGGCTGTTGATTGTGCATCTATACCCTTAATTGTATTGAGAAATTTCCCTTCTATTCCTATTTTGCTAAGAGTTTATTTTCAGGAAAGTTTGTTGAATTTTAGCAAATGCATTTTCTGCATCAATTTATAAGATCACATGTTTCTGTTCCTTCATATTATTTACATGATGGATTACTTTGACTGATTTTCTAATGCTGAACCACCATTTTAATCCTGGTATGAATTCTGTTTGATCATGATGTGTAATTTTTTTGATATGTGTCTGAAGTTTATTAGCTACAATTTTGTTGAAAAATTTTGCATCTATGTTCATAAGACATATTGGTCTGTATTTTTTTTGGTGTATGTGTTTGTGGTGCCTTTGCCTGGTTTAAGCATCAGGGTTATGCTGTTTTCATGGAAAGAGTTTGGTAGTGTTCCTTTCTTTCTTATGTTTTTGAAGAGGTTGAAAAAGATTGGTGTCAACTCAGTTCTGAAAGTTTGGTAGCATTTTCCAGTGTAGCCATCTCATCTAGAGCAATTTGTATTGTTGGCAATTTTTTGATCACATCTTCAGTCTCTTTTGTTGTAACAAGTTTGTATAAATTTTCTGACTTAGTGTTTGTTGCCTTTTGGTTTGTCTGTTTTATTTTTTCTTTCAGAAAATCAACTTCCATTTTCTCTGTTTTATATTTTGTTTATTTCTGCCCTGATATTTATTATTTCCTTTTTTCTAGAAGCTGTTAGCTTCTTTTCTGTTTCCTTTTCTATTTCCTCAGGTTGTCAATTTAAATTATTTTGGGTCTTCTCTTTAATGTAGGCATTTATTACTATGAATTTGCCTCTGAGTACTGTTTTTGTATGTTGCAGAAGTTATGGTATGTTGTGTTTTCATTTGTGTTTGATTCTAGGTTTCTTTTTTTTAAAAATTTTACTTTTAATTTCTTCTATTCAATAGTTTTTTCATAGTGCATTGTTTTGTTTTTTCATTTCGATCTTTATACTGTTAAGAGAAAATGTTTCATATGATTTCAGTCTTTCAAAAATTTGCTAAGACTTGTTTTGCATCCTAATGTGTGCTCTATTCTGGAAAATTATCCATGTGTACTAAAGAAGAATGTGTATTGTTCTGATGTTAGGTGGGATTTTTTATATATGTCCCTTGTGTCCAATGGCCTATGGTTTTATTGAAGTTCTCAGTGGCCTCAATGATCTTTTTAGATGGTCTGTCTATAATTCAAAGTAGTGCACTGAAGTCCCCTACTATTTTTGTAGAATTGTCTAATTATTCTTTCACACTAATTAATATTTGTTTTACATATTTTGGTGCATTGCTGTTCATATTTATAATTGTATATCTTCTTGCTGGATTGACCCTTTTATTAGTAGGTAATGACTTCCTTGGCTTGGCTAATGACTTTCTTAATCTCTTGTAACAGATCTTGATTTAAAGTCTATTTTTATCTGATACCAGAATGGCTGCTCCTGTTCTTTTCTATTTACTGGTTACATGAAATATTTTTCTCCATTCTTTCATTTTCAGTCTATTTGTGTTCTTTTGTCTAGGATGCATTTCTTGTAGGCTGCAGCAGAACGGATCCTGTTTTTCATTTTTATTCATTCTGCCACTCTCTACCTTTTGCATGGATTGTTTACACCTTTACATTTAAGGTTATTACTGAAAACAAAGTATTTACTTCACTCATTTTGCTATTTTGTCAGTTTTTTATATCTTCCTTGTTATTATTATTATTTTTACTTACATTTGGGTGCTTTCTTCTGATCAGCTTTTTTACTTTTGTTCCTCTTTTCTTCCAAATGTTTTTTGTTGTTGATTCTGTTATTGCATTTTTATGCACATAATGCATGCCTTCTACATTTGTTTCTCAATTGTGCCTGTCCTATGTGGGACATTTTGAAAAACACTGCTATGCCAGTTTTTTCATATATGTTGCTGTAAAAAAAAACATAACATAGTGTACTTTGCAAGGGGAGTGCACAGTTAACAAACAAATGTAGAAAGTGCACATTCTTTACATAAAAATACAGTACACAATTTATCATTGCCCCAATGTTTAAAATATGAACAACCATTAACATACAAATTTAACATAACAAATCTTTTCCTTACATATTCCTCCTTCACCACTTTTTGTTGGTGTGTCTCCAGTAACATCAACATAAACCTATTTTCAACCTATATATATTACTTTGTACTTATGTCCTATAAATTTGATGTTATATTACTCACAGGATTTGATTACTGATTTTATTCCCTGAAAGTATTATGTGCTTGGTCCTTATAATTGTACTGCATTTTTGGAAATCTCTCTCTCTTTCTTTGTCTCTTTGTCTTTCTCTCTCATTTTTTAACTCATGCATTCATTTAGTCTTTCCCATGTATAATATGAGTATATAGATAATATACTTGCCTTTCCATTTGGGGCACTGCCTTGAGTAATACATTCAGAGCTGGTCTGAAACTGGCAAATTCTCATAGCTTCTATTTATTTGGGGATATCTTGATCTTCCTTTTGTTTTTGAATGGGAACCTTGTGATGTAAAAAATTCTCAGTTGGCAATTGTTTTCATATACTGTGTTATGAAGCTGTATTTTCTTCTGGCCGCTACAGGTTCTAAGGAGAAATCTGCACTAGTTCTTATGAAAGACCCTGAGTATGTTTTATTGCATTCTTCTCTTGCTGCATTCAGAATTCTCTCATTGCCTTTGGTTTTCAAGAATTCTTCTAGGATATGTCACAGAGTTAATCTTTCCATGCCTCTTCTGATGGGAGTTCACGTAGCTTTCTGTATTTGTGGGCTTGATTTTCTGTTAAGGTCTGGAAATTTGTTTGAATATATTTTGGACAGTTGTCATGGTACTCTGGGATTCAAATAATTCTAATGTTAGATTTCTTAATTGAATCCCATATTGTCTTTTGTATTTGTTTGCTTTCTTTGTTCTGTTCTCTTAAGACTTGGTAAGGTCAGTTGTTTTGCCTTCTACCTTATTTATTCTATCTTCTGTCTATTTGATTGTATCATTGACTCTCTTGCTTTTCTAATTTGGTTGTTTTATTCTTCAGTTAAAGTAGTTTTAGTTGTTTATGTTTGATGTTTCCAATGTCCTTGTTGTGTCTCTCATTTTATTCTTTCATTTATTTCTCGACTTACACTAGTTTGTTTTCTGTGTACTTTTTACTTTATTTAAACATAGTTAGCACCACAATCTGAATTAGCCATTCTCTGCATCAATCTGGCCTCCAAAGAAGAAATTTCCTCTTCTTCATGTTCTGTTTTTGATTCATCCTTCTTCTCTTGTGATTTTATGTATTTTAATATTTTTTGTTGAACTTGGGCCATTTTATTATCTTTTATTATTTACTTTAAATTTTGTTCTCTGACATTTGTAAGAAAAATTTTCTAATTTGGTACACTCATGGCACAGCAGTCAAATGCTCAACACTCAACTGGAAGTCCAGGGCCCAACATCTACCAGCCACTCCCCCACAGGAAAAAGATGTCATAGTCTGATGCCAGATAGAATTTCAGCCTTGGGAAACCCACAAGGTAGCTTCACTCATCTCTATTGGTTCCCTCTGGGTGAGAATTTACTCAGTGGCAGTGGGCTTTGTATCTTTTCCTGATAACCACTAGAGGATTGTCTTATCCTTAGTTTCTTCCTTTTTTATTTCTTTTTTCACAGCTGATTAAGTATTCTGAGTACATGATCTCTGGAATTCAATATGCACATACAGTAGGCAGGGGTTAGTTGATGGTAGATGCTGATGTGAGCAGTGGGACTCAGATGTCCTGGGACAAAGGTGAAAGACTCTGTTTTTTGTTTGCCCTCACAGGTGTCCCAGCACAGATTCTCCTATATTGTCCCACTGTCGACCATTTCCCTTTTGTCACCCATTCATTTGACTTATTCCCCTCACTCTGCTACTTTTGCATTTCCTCCCAGTCCTCCGTCCTAGAATCTCAGGGCTCAATGAGATTCAGCAGCACTAGTTCACAGCCTTGCATTCTCCTTTTGCCCCCTTTTCGTTGTGTGGCCTATGAACTCCCACGGTCAATTCATGCCACCTTAAAAAAAAAAAGAAATTAAGCCATGTCTTCCTCAGATTAGTTTCCTTTCTGTGCTTGCTGCTTGAGGTGTCACCCAGTTCCCTCCCAAAGTGGCATGTGACAAAAATTTGCAGTGATGAGCAAGCACTCCCAGTGTCAGAGGGTAGATTCTCCCCCTCCTCTATCATCCTTATTCTTCCTCTCCTCTGCTTCTGGACTCACACTGATTCTTGGCCACCTTAGCTGCCTTTTGGAGTTCTGAGACTTTAGTCTGTATGTCATGGATCAAACTGCATTCCTGTAAAAAAAAAAAAAATGTGTGGACCAATTTAGCTAGGCCATGATTCCTGGTGTTGTGTGAGGTTCCTCCATGTTGTAAAGATGATATGAACAAAGGTCGGTGGGTGGCAGTTGTGTTGGTAGGGCAGAACTCAGGGTATAAGGTTGTTTTGTACCTCTAGGCAGTCTCTTGAGATATAACAGAAAGAAGCCAACACAGAAACCTGGGACCTCATACCAGAAAGCGGTACCTGGAACTGAGTGCACTCTTTGGAAAGGACTGCAGTCTCTGCATCTCAGAAGCTTCCAATCCAGAGGAAGAGTGACCAGAAGGACCCTCCTCCAGCCCCAGCAGAGAAGCCTTCCCCTGGAGCTGACACCCTGAACTTGGACTTTTCGGCTTCTGGACTGTGGCTAATGGGTGGTGGCGTCTGGTACTGCTACTGCAATTAGATGGCTTTAAAAAGAGAAACCACAAGTGGATGGCTTTAAAAAGAGCAATATTATTTTGTCACAGTCCAGTGGGCTAAAAGTCCAGATTCAGCAGCTGTGACAAAATAAAATTTCTCTTTTTAAAGCTATCCACCTTTGTCTTCAATCTTCCCCTGGACTAGAAGCTTCTGAGGAAAATCTATCACAATATATCCTTGTTTATTTCCTTAAAAATGTTAACCAATGCATACTCAATACTGTAAGGTATCTGGAGTATCTGGTTTAACATTCACCCAGTTTTATGAAGAACTTTTTTTTTTTTATCACATTACTGTCACCATTTTACAAGCAGTGACACGGCGGGAGGAACAGTAACTTGCATGGGATCAAACAGGTGGTGAGTGACAAAATACAGACTCAAACCCAGTGCTGCCTCTACTCCCCGCCTTTGGGCATTATGCTATGCTGTCCTGTCTCCTTTGGTTTTAAATTTACTTCCCTTGGTCTGATACGAACACGGCCTCTCTCAGCTTCCTCACTCTTCAGGACACACTTGGAGCTCAGGTTCTGTAGGCTCAGTGGTGTCTTCTTTGAACTGTAGAAGTTCCAAGCTCTATCACCAGCCACAGTGACTCAATGAATGAATCAGACAAGAGGATATTATGAGGATATTAAATAACTGAAAATGTTAGATCATAGCCATAGGAAAAGAATATAAACTCTCAGCTGCCTTTGCTAAGTGTAGGGATGAACTCCTTTACAGACAATCAGAGGCCCAAGGCAACAGGACTTAACAAGAAGATGAAGCAGGAAACTAAGCTCAGCAAGCGACCTTAATTAATCCTCCTACTCTGTACTTACCCAGTACACTGTTAAAAGGGAAGTGCTTCATCAGTCTTCAAAATAATTTCCCAGATCATGCCATACCTAATCATGTATTCCAATGTTTATCCTTAGGAAGCACATATAAGCGTACAGCTCACATAAAGCTCGTGTCAAGGACTTTAGAGTCAAAAACCACTGTCTGTTATTATCAGCGTGGCTTTGGTGATTTAACCTTCCTGGATCACACCCTTAAACTGAGAATGCCAACAAACTGATATTGCTGTTGTGAATTCTCACCTAGGCTGATGCACACATAAACTGTTTAGCACAGAGTCAGGCCCACAGTAAAGATGCTCAAAATAGCTGTTTTACTGAGAAGGTGAAGTTTGACTTTTGTATCTCTAACGTGTTTATTTTCATTTCCCTTCCCCTGTTTCCACTTCAATAACAGAGATCCTGAGTAGTTACTCTCTTAAAACCAGATCTCAGAAAAAATATTCATTTCTTCTGTAAGCACACACTACATGTCTAGGCTATGAAAGGAGCTGTGTCAGGAGAGGGTTTTCTGTGATGAAGAAGTTAGATGACTTTCCTAGACTTGTGGCCCCTGCCAGTATTCTAGTGAAGAAAACCAAATTCCCTTCTTTGGGAACAGTTTATTCTACTGGTAAAGAAAGAGAATATGTCCAAATTTATTTATTTTTTTCATAGAGTTGGGGCCAAGGTGTCTTCAGCTTGTCAACTCATCCCTGCGTCAAATCTCAACTCAATCACTTTTGGAAGTATTCCCAGAGTGCCCCCCAAAAGTACAGGTGATTCCTCGTGTGCTAATTATCCTCTATTGCCATATGTTTGATCAACTGTGAGACTATATGTTTCTATCAAAATTTATTCATGGCGACTCTACCGTCGCTATGAGTCAGATCCTACTCAATGGCACTGGGTTTTTTTAATACAGATTTACTGCCCACTGCTTTTCTTCATAGTTTACTCCCCTAAATAAATTGATAAAAAAAAATAACACACAAGCACAGATGTAATATGTATGTATGTATGTGTTTTTAGTTTGTCAGATTACAGTTTACTCATTCATGCAGTCATTCATAAGTCCATATGTCCATAAGTTCATATACCATATATATAGACATACATATACATATATATACATATATATGGGCTTATGTAATATATATGTTAATATATATACATATACACATAAAATAGATACGGACTTATGAGTCATATATATCAAAATATATGACATATATTGATATACATATGTTGTATATGTACATATACAATATATGTAATATATATGGACTTACAAATGACTGCATGAATGAGAGAAGTAAATGAGGAAAGAGGAGGAAAGGAAGTTCCACTTCTTTAAAATATGTGTTAAGTTTGAAAAAGTCCAGGAAAAAGCTTATTACCTGTAAAATTTGCTTAGAAGGGTATTTGTTTTTCATTATAAATTCAGAACCTCAAAGATTGAAAAAAAAAAGAACATTTCTTTGTAGAAGGTAGTTTTCTTTATCATTGTCTTTATTCACTCATTCTTCTTATTAATTTTCTGTTTTATATACTTCCACATTTTTTTTTATTGTCTAAACATTTATTTATCCATACAGAGGTAACAGCCGTATGGAGTTTGGATTGAGGTGATTAAAGTGTATAATACAAGTCTAATTCATAGCAGTTAAATGGCTCTTGAGATGTCTTTATCTTCTTAAAATTAGTTTTTAAATTTATGCAATTGGCTTACATTTTGATTAGGAGAGTTTTGGTAAAGTTTTAAAAAACTAATTTGTGAGAAGAGTTAGTGGTTGTTTCATGTGAAGTAGGTAATAGATGAATGTTAAGAAAAATTTAAGAGGTAAGTCTTAATAAGACATAGACACTGACTTCCAGCAGTTCACAGGAGCAGGTGCAGAAGAGTAAACTGTATGTAACTAGATTCAGAGTGGATACCTTGGTGCCATCATAGGTAAGAGCTGTGACTGCTAACCCCAAGGTAAACAGTTTAAATACAACAGTTGCTCCTTGGAAGTCCCATAAGGCAGTTCTACCCTGTACCATTGGGCCACTGAGTCAGAATTGACTTGACAGCAGCTGGTTTGTTTTTGCTTTGTTCTTGACTTGCAGACTGCTACAGGGGCTAGTAGACCAGGCTTCTTCCATAGCTGATGATTTAAGGCAGTGCCGGGGTCTCAGAAATGGATCCACGAGAAGATGAGAGGCATCACAAGCGCTGACGCCAGCTCTAACTCCCAACTTACAGACGCGAGCCTCTGGACACAGCTGGGGGAAGTTTCCTAGTCTAAGATACCAGGGCCCTGAACTACAGATTTTCCCACAGTCTATGCAGCCTTCCATCTCCTACCACACTCACCATTATTTTCTCTTGTACTGATTAATTCAAGTTCACATACTAGATCTTTTGAAAGCGCTGAAAATGTCCTTCTCTTATTATTGTAATATACTGTTCTGGTTGCTTCACTGCTTGTATACACTAGCCTGGGTGCTAACTGATGCAACACAGTTATAGCTGCTAGAAGCTTAATTTGTACTCTAAATACTTCCCTTGAGCTTTGAGTGTCTTGCTGCCTTGGGACCAGCACGGGTGGATCAGTAACATGCTCCCTTCATATGCTATTGAGTTACTACTCTTTATCTGTTACGCGATTCCTTTAAGCCCCCGACTATATTAGAATTTCTAATTTTAGATCTAAGTACCACTATTCTGAAACTTAGATTTATCACATATTTCATCTTACTTTAAAAACAAGGCAACAAAATCCTTTTGTAGCTGATCAGAATCATATCCTCCTATTTCTCCTTAAGGATCTGAAATTTTATTCCCCACCCCAAGATCTATTTAACATACTAAATATTTGTGTAGCACAGTCCTTAATATTAAAGATTAAGCACAAACTCTTAAGACTAGAAACTAAGTACTTAGACAATATAGAGAAGAGCCTGAGTACAACGGACTTACCAAGCTAGCTTAAATGTGGTGTATTGAGGAACATTTTTTAAATCATTATATTCAACTATAGGCAGCATCCCTCAGTTAAGATGTTATTACTATAATGATAGATCATTCATAATTCATAACTCAATTATCTGAAGAAAATTTTATTTCCACTTTACTGCATATCTTTGAAGCTTGACCAGCACCTAAGCTTCATTCAATAAACATAAACATTTATTGAATTTCTACTGTCCCACAGGTAATTGTACACAGCATTCAAATGCTCATAGAAAAATGTGAACAATTCATGGAGATAATACAAATTAAATTTCTAAATTTAGTCTAAGGTTTTTTTCTTGATTGAACAGTTAGTTTTTCAGCAAAATTTTCAATCCATAGTTATGATTTCCTAGATCTCTTCCACTCATCCATCCACTGTCCATCCGTCCATCCGACCATCTGTCTGTCCGTCCATCCATCCATTTTTTTATTCACTACATATTTATTGAAGGCTTCTCATGTACCAGACCCTGAAACGGGAGCTTCTGTTTTGTCTGGGAAATGAAGAGTAAAACTCTGCTTGCACAGTGACTCATGAAAATTTGTAAAGCTTGTATTTTCTGCTGCCACAGAGAAAGAGACTAGCAGAGCTTGGAAAGGTGTGGCTGAGTACTTCAAGCAAACTGCACGCTTTCTTCCTAACTCTCCTAAGTTTAGGTTCCACTGATCAGGAATACGAAATCTCAGAGCAAATAAACAGAATAATTACTTGTCTTCCTGATAAAACTGTCCTCACGGATTTAATAAGTAGTATTTACATGAAATTACATGAGCTTTGGTTCTATTGGGCCTATTACAAATTATTCTAACCTTATCAAACCAAAACCAAACAAACAAAATCATAAAAAGTCAGCACAAAGACAGCACAAAGCCAGCTACATTAAAATATTGTGAGAGGAATAGTGTAAATATCTAAAAGTCTGTAGTTTGGAGTTTTCAACTGCGGAACTTCAACTACCTATCACTCACCTAATAAATTAAGCTGGTGTTCAGAGAAGGCTGCACATAAACTGAGAGGGCGGGGGAACAGGAAAGAAAATCTAAGCCAAAAGCCAAAATAGACTGAATTTACCTTTAGAACACTATTTTTCAACTGAATTCTGAAAGATGTTCTAATAAGCCTACCCTCAATTACACTTCCCTAAAGTTTTTTTCATTAGTTTTAAACTTAGGTATCAATCAAGGGATATTTATTTTAAGATTTCAGTTCATTCAACTCCTTTGTTATAGGTCACACTTTAAACTCATCCAGGAATGTTTTCATGAACAACCTTCCAACATGGAAAAATGTGATAGGAAATGAATAAATAAATTTAACAGCACTAGAACTGTACTTGGCATGTGGTACAAGCGGTTATGATTATTTCATTATTAAATCTGTAAAATGGGAGAAAGAGACAGCTGTCTCAAAGAGTTCTTCCAAAGATGCAGATACTCTTTGAAACTCAAACCTGAAGTTTTCAGAGGCTGACAGATTATATCATTCTCCCTGGAAAGTGTCAACAAGCTCCCATCCCCTCCCATGGGTATTCACCATGGTAGCAAGTCCTACCCTGGGAAGTAGAGAGGAGGGCAGAAAGCTACATCACTTGGCACCATCCAAAATCAGTTCATCTCTGAAGTGGCTTAACCATGCATCTGCCACTTTCCACAACGTGAGACCTGGGATTGATTTATTTTTGCTCATTTATTTTGCCCCAGTGCTGCTCCTCTTGATGTCCTATTATGCAGTAAACAGACTTGGGCCAGGATAACAGTGGGTGGTTTGATTGTCTTGCTCTTCTGGTCTCAGCAGGAGCTCCGTCACAGGATTTCCTAGAGAGTAGACTTGCTGGAGGTTATTTGCAGTCAGCAGGCATCAAGCCCAGGCACCAAGCCGTGGCTGCTTGCCCTCCAGGGACCCAAGCCCTGTGCACTCCTGGCGCCAACTTGGCCTACCCGAAGGCCAGTAGCTCTCAGGAGGACCTGGCTTCCTCAGCTGGCTAGGCATGCAAAGCAGAAGACAGCTGGGTATTAGATTCCCAGAGGGTAGTAGCCTTTCCATGAAAGCAGATTGATGGAATCAAATTGATTTGTATTTTTGTTTGTGAGGTTTCCTCATTATCTAAAAGTCAGACCAAGGTCAAAAACAGAGAAGTCTTCAAGGTGTGATGACGATGAAGAAGGGTGTGATGAGAATGGACTGTCAATCATTCACTCCTCTTCTTTCATGGGCCAAGTGCTGGGCTAACTTAAAGCCATTGTTCTCAACCAAAGCACAGTTGATCCACTGAGCCAGAACATTCTTTGTTGCAGGCTGCTGTTCTGTGGATTGCAGGGTTTTAGCAGCATCCTGGGTCTCTGCTCACTTGATGCCAGTAAGGCCCCCCAGCTGTAATAACAAAGCAAGTATCTCCAGACACTGAAAAACATCCCCATGGTGGGAAGGGACATAGTCAGCCCTAGCTAAAAGCCACCCTATTCGATCATCAGATTTCACCCTTATAATTACCTTCTGGGTTTGACATCACTTCCATCACTACATACATTATGATTACAATAATAGTGGTAGCAGAGATACTAGTGGCAAAAGTAGTTGTTGTAATAGCAATAATAGTTAACATTAAGTGCCAAAAAGTGTTTTGAGAACATTCCATATACGAAAAACCCACTGCCATCGAGCACATTCCAACTTACAGTGACCCTATAGGACAGAGCAGAACTGCTCCACAGAGTTTCCAAGGAGCACCTGGCAGATTCAGACTGCCAACATTTTATTTAGCAGCTGTAGCATTTAACCAATGCATCACCAGAGTTTCCTATAGGAATTCATTTAATCATAAAAATCACCCTGTGACAGATGTCTGGAAACCCTGGTGTCATAGTATTTAGGAGCTATACCTGCTAATCAAAAGGTTTGTAGTTCGAATCCACCATGCACGCCTTGGAAACCCTATGGGGCAGTTTTACTCTGTCTTATAATGGTCTTTATGAGTCGGAATTGACTTGACGGAAAGAGGTTTGGTGTTTTGGGACAAACACCCTGACAGTTAAGGTCAAACAGTGAGTAAGGGGGAAGAAATCCAGGGATCCATTCTTAGTCTGACCCCGTCACGTTGTTTTGACACCTGTAGACTATTTTTTGTTTGTTTGCTTTATTCAAGGACCAGGCTACAATGAGCAAATGGATAATGTCTTGCTTCAATCTCTTCAAAAATAACTTTCTTAAATAGGCTCAACAGTGGAAGTTTTAATACACAACGTAGAGACAGACTTCAAAATCTGGCCAACAAAGCACAATCAACAGAAGAGAAAATAAATAAACAGAAACTACTAAGAATCAAACACTTTTGCTCATCCAAAGACTTCATCAAAACATTTCAAAGACCACCTCCAGAACCAGAAAATGTTTTCAGCAACTATATGTCAGACTGACATCTGATCTCCATAATCTACAAGGTACTGCAAAATGTTAACGAGGAAAGGAAAAAAAGCCCAATTAAGCACTGGGCAAAGGAGAAGGACACACACTTCACTAAAGGGGACATCTAGACAGCCAAAAGACACATGAGGAAATGCTCATGATCATTAGCTATTAAAGAAGTCCAAATCAAAATGACAACGAGATACCATGTCACGCTAACAAAGTTGGCCATGATTCAAAAAACACAAAATAACAAAAACTGGAGAGGCTGTGGAGAAATTGGAACTCTCCTACACTGCTGGTAGGATTCTAAAATGGTGTAACCTCTCTGGAAAACAATCTGGCACTTCCTTAAAAAACTGGAAATAGATACACCATTTGACCCAGTAAACCCATTGCTTGCAATATATCCTACAGAATCAAGGGCAGTCATACAAACAGATGTATGCATACGAATGCTTATTGCAGCATAGTCCACAATAGAAAAAAGATGGAATCAACCTCAATGCCCAACAACAGATGAGTGGATAAACAAACCATAGTATAAACACTCAACGGAACACTATGCAATGATAAAGAACAGTGATGATTTTAGGAAGCATCTCATAACCTGGCTTCAACTTGAAGACGTTATGTTGAGGGAAATCAGTCAGTGGTACAAGGACAAATACTGTATGAGATCCCTACTATTAGGACTTAAAAACAGACTCATGTACAGAAGAGAGGGGAGGAAGCGAGCGAGAGGGTTCGTAACAGTAGATTACTTGATAGAAATTTTGGTTGAGTGAAATCAGTGACAGCACACATTAGAAAGAAGATCAAATTGGTAGGCATGTAAATTTATATGAGAATGTACATTTTCACTCAGTCGTAATAAAAATAAAAATAAAAAAAGAAAGAAAGTCAAATTTAAATAGACTTCAACATAATCCGAAAACTCTTCCAATCTTAACCCAATATTTCAAGGACAGAATAGCAGAGGCAGGAGTCTAGGGACCATGCTCTCAGGGGACATGGAGGCCAATTGGCATAACTAGCCTATTGCTAAGAGACTCTTCTGCACCTCATATTGATCAGTTGTGTCTGGGATCTTCAAAGCTAGCAAGCTGTCATCTGAGGCATACCAAATGGTCCCAACTCAGCTGGAACAGATGATCATCAAGGACACCAACAACATGAAGGGGAACAAAAAAAAACAACAACAGAAGACAGGAAGACACAGGTGAATGAGTGACTATATTAACATGTGACAAGAAGAAGCAGGTGGTGCCCGGCCACCACCAATGACAGCCACGATGGGACTCACAATGTTGAGTCCCAGTGGCAACACGAGAGAAAAAAGGGTGCACCCTAAGAACTCCACTAAAAGACTGCAATTGATGTTCCGAAGGTCTGGGAGTTCCCCTGGGAGCATGGTCTCTAGACCTGATGCTGCCCCTAATCATAAATCGTTACTGAGGTTAACTCTTGGGACAGGAATGGTTTGGACTTGGGGACAGAGTGACCACATCATGTGTGCACTTTAGAGTTCTGTGAATCTATAGGATGTCGTCCTACTGGCCTGTTACTAGAGGGGAGTGGAGACAGTGAAGAGGAGGGGACAGGAGATTGTTAAGAGGTTATGACATATATAGAATGGAAGGGAGGAGGGTGCTGTCACTGGGTAAGGAGAGCAGAGGGAACTGCAGATAGGTAGGCATGCAAATTTAAATTGCATTGTACACTTTCACTCAACAACAGTAAAAAAAAATAGAAATGAAAATAACTTTCTTACTCCTTTATTCACTTCAACAGGTGTTGTTAACATGTTTACTTAACCCTTGTGTTATGCTGAAAGTTCATTACGGGGAAGGCAGAAAGAAAGAATTAGGAACCACTGACTCGTCGGCACTTGGCTTGGCTTGGACTTTCCAAGTTACGGGCATTATTTCACCGCCCCCCACTCCCACGGCCCTCCCGCCAGTACATGCTGTCAATCTCCATTGAAGAAATCTGAGGCTCACGGAGGGTGCGTAGCCTGGTAACATTTCCACAAGCAGTGAGTAAAACAGCTGTCTCCAATCCTAGGTCCCTTCTACCAAGTGATACTGTCTCTTCAGGGAAAATATATATACATACATATACACACACACACACACACATATATATGTATCCATCTTTATACCTTTCAACTACAAATAAATTTGTGAATTGTTAAGAATTTGATAAATACGTGTGGTACTTACTGTACGGGAAGAAGCTCTTCCTTTCATTTACTTCAGACTTCCCTTATCTTTCTTATTTCACAGAAACATTTATTTTCACAGAATAAAGAGTGGAAACATTTCTGAGCAGCTACACCAAAATGTTCCAAAGTCCGCTTTGTGACACGTCATCTCAGTGTATAGCTCAAATTCCAGTTCTTCATGAAATTGTCTATGATTTCCCAGCTGGAAAATTCTGTGCCTCTTCTGAACTTGCACAGGGCATGGTTTCAGTGTTCCTGCCTTTGGTGCCTGGATATTTATAAACACATCTAAGTGCTCTATGAAAGCGTTCACTCATCTATGGTGTCTTTCTTTCTTTAAACCTATGCTCTCCGTTTTCTCTAGACTTATGAAATACTGTTGATTGACTGAACACATATGGGACTGAAACCATGTGGAAAATAGGAAGGCTTTGTCTAGTTTCCAGAGAATTTTTTACCTGGCATTAAATTAACATGGAAGGTATTTAAACCTTCTGGTCACGCCTCACAACTTAGAAATTGGCAAGTCTCTCTTTTCCTCTTCTTGCCTCCCACCTTCTTCCTTAACAGGTGTCATGTCTGCATGAAAATTTAATACACAAGTACACCAGTGACCACTGTTCTCTTAGGTATCTGTGATAGGCTTTGAAGAAAAGCTCCAGATAATCCAACAACTGATCGTTTCTTCCTTAAAGATCATGAGTCTTTCAGAAGCCACACTGAAGTTTGATTTTAGCATGCTAGGTTGTACTCACACGGTCAAGCAAAATCCAGTGGCACACATCTGTCATTCAATGAGACAACAGACACTATGACCACATCAATCCTGCAACTCCTAAGTTAATGGCAGTGTGATACAATGGTTAATGTGGAACAGGCTGAAGACGTAATTATGACCCTAAAACTGGCAAAAGCAAAGTGCATGGACCAGGAAAGTTACACACATTTTTCCAAGAGGTGTACTTGCTGTTGAGTTTCTGAGAGATAGATGGGTAGGAAACAAAAGGGAGGAAGGAAATTACTAGAAGAGAATACACCAGTGTCCAGAGGCACACACAAAAATGATGTTTGGCATGCCACAGTGAGTGAAGGCAATACATGTGGACCATAAAGAGTGACAGGATAAGATTGCAAAAGTAGAACACGGACCAGTTACTGAGAACTTGGTCTACCATGCCCTCTGCGGAAGAGAAATCAGGTCCACGTTTTAGATGTTCAGCCTGGTAACAGTATGGAGTGAGGAACAGAGTTGGACAGTGGAACCAGACTCAGATACCCAAATGCAGCCTGGAATCCTCACTCAGAGAAGAAACAGGATTTCCACAGGGGGAAAACAGTTTTGGAAACACTGCATTAAGAGGGGCAATGGAGCATTGAAGCGGAAAGGTCTAGTATGTTCTTGTGTGTGTATTGGTCTGGTCTGGCAAAAGATAAAGAATTCAAAGTTGCCAGTATACAGTGGTCCTTGAGGGTATGAATTTGAATGAAACCAACAAGGGATATTTACAGTGAGGAAACACAAACTTAAACTTTTTGGTTAATAGCTGTAGCCATTAATCACTATGCCACCAGAGTTTCTCATTATCCTAACTATTTTATGATTCTATTATTTTCTTAAGTGCTACTGCTGCTAAACTGAAGGTTGGCAGTTCAAATCCTCCCAGGCACTCCTTGGAAACTATGTGAGGCAGTTCGGTCTACAGCATCACTTTGAGTTGGAATCAACTAGACAGCAACAGTTTTTTTTGTTTTGTTTTTTATCCTGTTATTATGGTGATACAGGTTAATGAGAACAGCCTCTCACATCCTTTCCTTCAGCAGCACAAAGGAATTAACTGAGGGGCGTCAGGATGAGAGTTTGCAGAGTTCATTAGCGTGGCCCCATGAGGAGTGAAACTAACACTTCGGAGTCTCTGGATCGTATCAGCCAATATAGAAAGAATGTACCAAATTTCACTGACTAGATTTTCAGGCACTTCTGCCTTGGTAATTTCTTCTGACTACAAAGACAGAGTGTATAAAGGTTGCTTAGCCACTTAATATTTGATAAAAGCTTACACTTGATGTAACTAAAGCACCTTTGTCACTATGTATGCGTGCAGGAATGCACACACATACATATACAAACACAAGTGCTAAGTGAAAATAAAATAAATCGATTCTCTTTTCCTCTTATAAAAATATCTTCATCAGTAATTTACTGATAGGCATATCTAATTAATTCACAGGATGTCAGAGCTGAAAAGAATCTTTCACATTATGTATTCTAGGAGTCTCCTCAGATGATGATTTTTGTCAAGAGAAGGGAACAGATTTGTGTGAGGAACTCTGATGGTTAAGTTCATGTGTCGGTTTGGCTTGGTCGTGATTCTCAATAGCTGGGCAGATACTATGTAATCATCCTCCGTTTTGTGATGATATGTAAGTAGCCAATTGGCTGAAAGGGGATTTTCCTGGTGGGTGTGGCCTAAATCTAATACATGAATATTCTGGCAGAGCTCATCTTCTCTTCATCTTGCATCTGACTTGCCATCCTCTGACATCTGGCTTTTGAGATGTGAGCCAACAGCCTACAGTCTGCCCTGCTGAGTACGGACTCATCAGCCCCTGCAACCACATGAGTCAGAAGACGCCTCCAACCTACCGCCTGACTGACTGACTTGGGATGAGCAAATCTCCAAACTGTATGAATCATTTCTTTGAAATAAATCTTTCTCTCCCTATATATACATAAACATATATATGCATACATACATATAAATATATATATGTATACACATTTCTCTGGTTTTCCTCCTTTAGAAAACACAGACAGGAACCATTGTCAAAGAGAGGCCAAAAAAATCAAGCCAAAAGCAGCACCATCAAGTTTATTCTGACTTGTAAGAGCTGGTTAAAGCACAGCTCCTTGTTCCTTTCACTTCTCGTTTCAGAGTAGGGAAGACTTGGGACATCTGGACTCAGTCATACTTAGAGATAATTATATTATTTATAGATTTGAAATATTAATTTGATAGATTAAACCTAGCACTGTAAAAGTTGACATGAAAGAAGGATTTGTAACAGATCCTGGGAATTAGAAGACATTCAAAATATTATTAGGCAAAGAACATATGCTCTTAGTATATTCAGACTTAGATGAAAAACACTTAGATGGAAGTGTGCAGAAGGTCGTATTTTAATACAAGCTAATAATCAACCATGTCCTAGAAAGTCAGCTTCTTTCCATGTACCTCAGTTTCCACATTACAATTTTAAAGTGAAAGACTAGGTTATTTCAAACAGCAAAAAGGCTTCATGATTCTATGTCTTTTTGTCAAAAGGTTGGGTACAATACAATTTAATATATTTAAATAAATATAATTAAATCAGTATTAAAGTGACATCTATTTTAATAAGTACAGAAGGATGAATTTTACTCATGGTCTGGTTTTTTCCTCTCACATCATTAAGCTAAATCAGTGTACTGCAAACACCAGCATTATTGACTACATGTCAGGGATTATCATAGGGGCTACTGATTTCATCACAAACATCGCTGACATGAAGGAATCTACAGTGTTTTCATAGAAGTCGTATTTATAAACCAATGACCATAGTATAAAGTAACAAAGGCTGGTAGCACATGTACAGTCATGAATGACATATCAGTTGTCAAGACTTCATAAAAAAACTATTCAAAACAATGATTAGTTTTCAGTATTCTATGGGATGGCAATTTAGGGGTTTCCCTGCTGGTGTCACTGAGTTCACTGGTGGAGCTACAGTCAGATGAAACTTGGATCCTGGACAGTTCAAGGTGGTCTCACTCACCTAACCGGTGGTTGATGCAGACTATTGGCTGTTGCCACAACTGAGTTTTTTGTCCATGTGGCTTCCCATTCTCCAGTAAACTAGGCTTTATCACAGCATACAGTCCTAAGCTTTGAAAACAACAAACAAAGAAAAGGAAAAGAAAAAAAGGAAGCTGCAAGGCTTCATAATGCCTTCTGAATACCTAGGTTCTAGGACACAAACAATGTCATATTTTAAATCTTAGATTCATCAAAGCAAGTCACAAGACCACCCCAGAATCAAGAAAGAAGAATAGACTGTTGATGGGAGTCTCTTCATGGAAGTATCAGTTCTACTAAGTCAGTCAATTCCAACTCACAGTGACCCTGTGCACAACAGAATAAAACACTGCCCACTCTTGCGCCATATCCACAATTGTTTTTATGTTTAGCCCATTGTTGCAGCCACTGTGTCAATCCATCTCTTCAAGGGTCTTTCTTTCTTTGGTTGACTTTCCACTCTACCAAGCATATGATGTCCTTCTCCAGGGACTGATCCTTCCTGACAACATGTCCAAAGTATGTAAGATATAGTCTTTCCATCATTGCTTCCAAGGATCCTGCTGGTTGTACTTCCAGAACAGATCTGTTTGTTCTTTTGGTAGCCCATCGTACATTTAACATTCTTCTCCGACAGTAATCAGTAATATCATATTGTAAGGAAATGCTAACACTGGGAAGTGTAATGCATTGTTGTTGTTGCTGTTAAGTGCCATCCAGTTCATTCCAGCTCATAATGACCCTATGTACAATAGAACAAACCCTTGTACAGCCCTGTACCATCTTTACAACGATTGTTATGCTGGAGGCCATTGTTTCAGCCACTATGTAATCCATCTTGTAATGAATCTTCCTCTTTTCTCTGACCCCACGCTTTATTAGTAGATGAAACAAAGTCTCACCATCCTTCTTCTAATGAGTATTCTTGCCGTACTTCCTGAAAAACAGAGTTGTTCTCTGTTTTAGTAGTCCATGGCATATTCAATATTCTTTGCCAACACTATAGTTCAATGGCCTCAATTTTTCTTCAACCTTCCTTATTCATTGTCCAGCTTTCAATATGCATATTCAAAAAACAAAACAACCAGATTTCTAGCAACTATCTAATCTAAACCCTCCCCCTCCACCCTCCCTCCCTCCCCTCCCTTACAGCTGTTAAAGAGTCTTTTCTTCTATACATAGGTCTATTTTTGAGATCTTATCATAGGGGTCTCATACAATATTTGTCCTTTCGCCGCTGACTACTTTCACTCAGCATAATGCCTTCCAGTTTAAACCAGGTTATGAGATGTTTTCTGGAATCATCATTATTCTTTATCCATGATAGAGCTCACTAAGTTGAGTCTCACTGCCAACACAAGAATAAAAAGGGGTGCACCCTGAGATCTCCACTAAAAGACCTCAATTGATGGTCCAGCAGCTTCAGGGCTCCCCTGGGAGCATGGCCCCTGGCCCTGATGCTGCCCTTGCCTATAAATCATAACGAAGGTCCACTCTTTGGACACGAATGAATTGAACTTGGTGATGCAGAGTGACCATATATTGGGTGCACTTTATGGTTCTATGCATCTATAGGATATCATCCTGCTGATCTCTGGCTGGATGAAGGAGAGTGGGTGGAGAGGAGGGGAAAGGAGGCTGTTGGGAGGATGAGACATGTATGGAGCAGAGAGGAATAGTGTGTTGTCACCGGGCAGGGAGAGCAGTGGAAGCTGTGTATAGGTGGGCATGTGAATTTATATGGAAATGTACAGTTTCACTCAGTCATAATAAAAATAAAAGAAAAACAATTGCTGGCCGATCGTCACTCATAGTGACCCTACAGAACAGAGCAGAACTGCCCCATTCAGATTTTGAAGGGCACCTGATGGATTCAAACTGCCAGCCATGAGGTTAGCAGCCACAGCTCTTAACCACTGCACCACCATCACCTCCACTACAAGGTGATTGAAAACACTATGGCTTGAGTCAGAGGTACTTTAGTCCTTAAAATTACACATTTACATGCTTCAACAAGGTCGTTGGCAACAGATTTACTTAGTGCAATGTTTGATTTCTTGACTGCTGCTTCCATTGGTGTTGATTGTGGATCCAAAAAAAAATGAAATCGCTGACAACTTCAATATTTTCTCCGTTTATCATCAGGATGCTTTTTGGCCCAGTTGTGAGGATTTTTGTTCTCTGTCTGTTGAAGCGCATCCATACTGAAGGCTACAGTATTTGACCTTCATCAGTAAGTGTTTCACACCCTCTTGACGTTCAGCAAGCATGGTTGTGTCGTCCGAATGCTGCACATTGTCAACGCGTCTGCCTTCAACCCTGATGCCATGTGCTTCTTCATGGAGTCCAGCTTCTCAGATTATTTTCTCAGCATATAGATCGAGTAACTATAGCAAAGGGATACAAACCTGACACAAATCTTTCCTGACTTTGAACCACGCAGTATCCCTGTGTTCTCTTTGGATGACTGCTTCTTGATCTATGCACAGGTTCCACACTAACTTAGTTAAGTGCTCTGGGATTTCCATTCTTTGCAATGTCATCCATAATTTATCATGATCCACACAGTTGATTGCCTTCGTATAGCCGATAAACACAGGTAAACATCTTTCAACTGCTTTCAACGGAGGTCCATCTAACATTGGCAGTGGTATCCCTGATTCCACTTCTTCAGACTCCAGCTTGAATTTTTAGCAGTTTGCTGTCAATGTACTGTTGCAGCAGGTTTTGAATGATCTTTAGCAACAGTGTACTTGTGTGTGACATTAATGATTCTGTTTTGTAATTCCTGCATTTGACAGGATCATCATTTATTGGATAGGCATGATGATGGATCTCTTCCAGTTAGTTGGCCAGGTAGCTGTCTCCCATACTTTGGCATAAATAAGTGAGCACTGTTGGTGCTGTATCTTGTTGTTGAAGTATCTCAATTGCTATTCTGTCCAGTTCCTGGTGCCTTTTTTAAATTTTTGTGGCCAATATCTGCATTTCAGCTTGGACATCTTCCTTCAGTACCATGAGTTCTTGATCATATGCTACCTCCTGAAATGACCACACATCAACCAAATCTTTGTGGTATGGTTACTCTGTTATTTCCATCATTTTTGATGCTTCCTTTGTTTGTCATTTATTGTTTTGTCCAAGGAATCCTTCACTATTGCAACTTGAGGCTTCAATTTTTTCTTCAGAAATGCTGAGTGTGTTCTCTTTTGGTTTGCTAAATCCAAGCCTTTGCATAGGTTGTTTACTTTACCTTGTCTTCTTGAGCCACATTTCGAAATCTGCTCAGATCTCTTGTTTCTTCATTTTTTCCTTCTGCTTTAGCTACTCAACAATCAAGAACAGATTTCCATGTCTCTTCTAACATTCATACTGGTCTCTTGTTCCTTTCCTGTGTTTTTAATAAACCCTTGGCTTTCTTCATGTATGAAGCCCTCGATGTCATTCCATAAGTCATTTGGTCTTTGGTCATTGGTGTTTAATGTATCAGTTTAATTCCTTATATGGTCTCTAAATTCAAAGTCACACTTCGGCTCTCGTGTACTTGTTCTAATTTTCATCAGTTTTAACTTCAGCTTACACAGGGGCGGTTGATGGTCTGTTCTGCAGTTGGGTCCTTTTCTTATCTGTCTGATGACACTAGTTTTTCCATCATCTCTTTCCGTATCTGTAGGTGACTTGATTACAGGGCATTCCATCCCATCTGGTAAAGTGGGGTATGAGAGGGAGAATTTGAGGGTGAGAGAGAGAAGTAAGACAAAGGACCCAAAGGTAGGTTTGTTGTGTTGTGGGAAGCGACTTCTATACCAGTGCAAGGAGTCTGGACTTCCTTTCAAAAATTATAGATATCCATTAAGACGCTTTATGTTAATAAATATTACTGAGTATTACTATGGAAGACTGGTTAAATTAGTGAGAAATGAGATCAGAAAACAAAGATACCAGTTAGTAGAAGACTGAAATAAGTGAGATTAGGCATGAAGAATGTATGTATTTTTGAACATTCACTAGTTTTTAGGTAGTGTTAGACATGGAAGAGAAGACACATGCCTACAAAAGCCCGGTGGAAGACTGAAAGTTTGAAGGAAAGAAAAAAAATTCCCAAATGTCTCTGAAAGTTTTAGAGTTGTCTTGTTCAAAGAATATCTGTTTAGGACTGTGTTTTTTAATTAGACAATGTTACAACTTAAACTGCTAGTTGCTACAATAGGATTACAATGTTTGATCTCTAGGGTATCATTTTCATTTTTACAGGGGTTTTCCGGATGCTTACCAAAATTTGTGAATTTCCATATTATGGTAGGACCAATAAGGGAGTCACTTCAGGACAGAAAGTCCTATTAGGTGTTTTGATTTTGTTACAGGAATCCTCTTCATGCATCTATACCTAGAGCTGCACACTGGGTGACCTAGAGATACTGAGAAGACTTGCATATTGTTTCTGTCCTCTAAGAAGTTACTAGAATCAAATGGATAGACACACGTCTGACAATTAAGTCAGCAAACTTAATTATCTGAGTGCTATATACCTCATTGCTGAATACCACTATGGTCACCTTCAGAGTACTTCCCTTGGGAAGCTGTCACCAACAGCAGTGCCTACTCCACTCAAAGCGGTTTTGGCAGTGTTCCTGGAATGGCCATTGCTCATGGTAACACCATGGCAATTTCACGAACTTAATCATATAGTTGTCTGGGAAATTTTTAGCTAGTAAAGAAATAACTGTACTGGAACACCCCGTACGCATCTGATTTAGCTCCCAATGGTTTTTTTCTTTACCTAAAGATAAAGGAAATATTGAAAGGAAGACATTTGGATGACATTCAGGACACCAAGGTTAGTATGACAACAGCTCTGATGGCCATTCCAGAAAAAGAGTTCCAAAATGGCTTTGAAAGGTGGACTAGGTGCTGGCATCAGTGCATAGCTTCCCAAGGGGAGTAATTTGAAGGGGACGGTAGTGATATTGAGCAATGAGGTATGGAGCACTTTCTCTGGGATGAGTTCACAAACTTAATTGGCAGTCCTGTGGGCAGACAATGACCCACATATTCCTACTGAGGGCTATGTAACCTCTAATAAGAATACATCTTCACATATGTCGATACAATACAAATACAAACTAAAATTTTACAGTCTTACCACTGTTGATATTTGGGACTGGATTATTACTTGCTTGGGTAGCTGTTGAGCATGGTAGAAGGTTTTCTTCACTATCCCTGGCCTCTATCATTAGATGCCAGTTATTACCTCTCCACTTCTCGAGTAAAGATAACCAACAGTATCTCCAGACAGTGCCATATTTCTTGGGGGATATGAGGGGTGACAAAATCACCAGTAGCTGATAACTTCTGATACTGATACACACAAATACATAGAACAGATATAAGACTCAGTTGTTGATGTGGCTAATCTCCTGTTAAAAACCAGGTAGAAAACACTGGGAGAAGCTGGACAGCAAGCCATTTCCTCTCCAGACCTAGGGAATGCATTTTCCCTCGTGCATCAGGGAGAGTGGGATGGTTGCTCATTTTGAAGTCATCAAAGCAGAACAAATTGCAATAAGCAGAAAGCTGTTGTGTTTGAATGCGTTCCATTCTGATTGTCATTGAAAAAAATCAAAAGAACAAAATAGAAAGAGGTAGGACACAGGGGACAAGCAGACTGAGAGAAAAAAGGCACTGATTTGGTCATAATTGGTAGTGAATACAAAGAATGGGATACACATTATTTATCAAATGAACCACAGAGGCTGGAAGCATGCTTGAATATTTGCAATACCCATGTTCCAAATCAGTTATACATGGAGAATAAAGAGGAAAAAAATGCACTTTTAGAATAGATCCATTTTTATAACTGTAGAGTCATCTCATGTGCCTATGGGGAAAATGCCCATTTTTATGTTTGAGAAGGTTTTATTTTACAGAGCAATAAGATTCGTCAATTGCTTTTAAATACGTAGATAATATCTGTGTTCTATCTCTTTCTAAAGTAGGTCTTTCCCAAAGCTTTACCTTGTAGGTTTCAGCTGAGTACCTAATATTTAATACACATTTTTAAAAATAATAATTTATACCAGGACACTAGATTGACCTTAAAAAAAAAATGCTTCCTATGTGATATTATGTCTATGAAACAGAAAAGCTTAATAAAGTCTCCCTACCTGCCTACCACAGCAGGGAAGGCTTGTCTTTTGGGTATGCCATTGTCTCCAGGCAGTCCCTGTAGAATGTGAAAATGTTACCCAGATTAAGATAATGCATTAATTAACACCTTATGACCAAATGTGAATGAGGTAATCTAGTTACGCCATTTACTCATTCAACATGTATTACAGGATTACCATATGTCAACAACTGGACTAGTTACTGGGGACACAAAAGCGAAACAGATATGGACCCTTGACTAACGATGATATAGTTTATCTGGAAAGATAGATTTATTAACACATAAATTGCACTTATGCCATCACCTGTTATAGCTTAAAGTATTGATTTTCCTCTAGCTCTATTTTTAATCCTCTTCTCAGTATTCACAGTACTGGTGCTTTCTGAGCATATTAGCATTATATTACAGTCACCGGGGACACTTTTTACAGTTGCAGATGCCCAGGTTTGTCCTTCCCTGAGACAGATTCTATCAGTATCTCTGGGGTGGTTACTCGGTAATAGAAGTTTTTAAACTTCAGGTTATTCTGTTATACTTTACAGATTTGGAAAGCACTGCTTTATTTGCTTTCCCTTAGACAACTACACCTCATGGCAGAGCTTTGATTTAAATGCGTCCCAAACTCACCCGATCAAAAGAACCACAGAAACATTTCTTGAAGGATAATTTCCAAGAGATCTCTTGGAGAGGTCTAGGTCAATCAGTTTGGGTTAAAACCTAGAAATTTGTACCTTCGAGAGGAGTTCTATGAGATTCTTACGTTAAGGAAAGTTTAAAAATAACTGAGAAACATATACTTAACTTTTCAGTAGACTCAGTGTCCTCTTCCCAAATGTTCACTTATTCTAGGATATTCCACAAAAAGTGGAAAAATAATCCATTATAACAAGAATCTCTCTCTTCTACTCTCCTCCAAGCCTCTGGAGGAGTTTTTAATTCTTCTGCCCAAACTTCACCAGTTCCCATAAGCTCCCATCACAGTCACCATCACCACTTGACTACATGGGTGATAGTTCATTTGGCAAACCATGGGATAACCCATACGTGTCAGAGTTAAATTGTTCTTTGTAACATTTTCAATGGCTGTGACCTTCCAGGAACACAGCACCAGGCCTTTCTTTCAAGGTGCCTGTGTGTGCACTCAAACTTCCAACCTTTCTGTTAGCAGCCAAGTACATAAACCCTCTGTGCCACTCAGGGATGTCCACTAAATTCTCGTGATGCTGAGAAATTTAGCAACCATTGGAGGTGTGTTAGAATCGTTTCTCACTAACCTGTGATTTGTGTGTTTCTGCTGACTTCCGTGTTGAATGATGTCAAGTTGGTGGCTTGAAATCAGCTACAGTGGGAATATTTACATCACAGATACTGGCAAACAGTACAAACTATGACTCATTTATCCAATTATCGTTTCTCTAAGTGGAAAGTAAACATATTTCATAGGACTTGGAAATAAATTGAACTTGACAGTATTCATTCCAGAAAATACTTAAAAGCAGAATTAATCAATGTGAATATAAATTTTATTAACCATCTGTATTTCTACATGTGAAGTGCAGGATAAGTGTTCGGCTGTGACAATGCTGGCAGTTGGGACTCACCAGCCACTCCAAGGGAGAAGGATGTGACAGCTGGCTTTCATAGAAACTCTATGGGGCAGTTCTACTCCATCCTATAGGTCACAGTGAGTCTGAATTGACTCAACAACAATGGATTCTGTATATAAGTATAGTATCAAAAATATCTTTGGCATCAAATGGGTGGGATCAAAATATTTACATTTTCAAGATAAAGGAATCAAAAGATTTGCATAACAATGATACACATAAATGATAGAAAAAGTTAAAAAAAATTCTCTCTTAAGCTCCTTGTGACTCTGGCACAGTGATAACTGCCAAGGAGTTCTGATAATAAAAAACACATTTGGTTTGGGTTTCAGCCTTTCTGTGGAGGGCAGATGCCACCACGGTGGAGGGGAGAAACAGAGATCAGATGGCCTGTGGGCAGCCCACAGCCACAAAGCCCAGGGAGCAGAAAACCCTGAGGGACTGATACCCCTGCAAGAGGAGAGCACCCCTGGTACTCCAGCCGTTCTTGTTGGGGATATGTTACACACAATGACCAAGTTGATGTTATACCGGGTAGAATTTCTCAGAAAGAGTACAAGTAAGGACTTAGCTTAGTGCAATCTGAGTTACTGTTACAAAAGTAACCTGTAAGTACTCCAAGACTGGAAAGTTGGTGACAAACATAAACTTACAAACATGTAAATGTATCATTCTATTATTCGGGGTTTAATATCCTTTTTAACTAAGAAATGTAATAAATTTGAAAACATAGCCCCCAAAATGTTTTGTAATATAGGAAACAAACTTTAGGGACCAGGGTGAGGGGAAAGCTAAGGCCAGCCAAGCCAAGTGCCGTCGAGTCGGAGCCAACTCATGGCGACCTAAGGAGACTGAGTAAAAAAGTAAGAAAATTACTAGTTCAGAGAAAAAGAGGACTATAAAGAAGGGAGCGAACAAGAGTTAGGGGTAGGGAGGAGAGCAACCGAGAAGACAGAACCCTGACACAGCCCAGCAGCGTGCTGCCACCTCCCACAGCCCATTAAAAAAGCTGTTGTCATCAAGCCGATGCCAACTCATGGGAATCCTATAGGGCAGGGTAGAACAGCCACATAGAGTTTCCAGGGAGTTCCTGGTGGACTCAGACTGCCAATCTTTTGGTCAGTAGTCACAGCACTTAGCCACTAGACTACGGGCACCATACCCAATCCTAAACTAATTAACAAATGCTGCGAACACGTGGATACTCTGGGCGAATATCTGCGTGTTGAAAGGCGCCCTGGTGGCCATCGGTGAAGTGCTTGGCTGCTAACTGAAAGAATGGTGCTCCCAAGTTGCTCAGCAATTCTGAAGATCTGTTTCCGTAAACCTTCCATAAAGATCTTCATCTGCTTCTATAAAGCTTGCAGCCAAGAAAACTCCACGGAGCAGTTCCACTCTGTAAAACTGGGTTACTGTGAGTCGAAAAGCAACGCAAAGGCACCTAACAGAACAATATGTATGTGGAACTTGCACATACATGTTTTAAGTCTGGTGAAAACCTCTGCATTTTGTAATTTGTATATTGTAAAAACAAGCATATGAACTGGGCTTCCCATCTGGCTTCTATTTCTCAATAAGCAGTTACAGGAAGTTGCAGAAATGATAGGCATTGTTTTCTTTTATCTTAACAGTCCATTGCAATGGCCAAGATTAGCCAGATTTTCAATAGTCAGGAGATACTCAGTCACTATCTGTTATGACAGTACTACAGTGGCCTCTTGGCATCAGAACTCAGTAAGATATGGAAGAAAAAACAGTCATTCTCATTTATCATCTTTGAGTTGCTGTGCAATTCATTCAAGCCCATTTGTTTATTTAAATCATGCAATTGAAGTAATGAGGATTATGGCATCTAAATATCAATATTGCCTTATGTTCTGATCAGCCAGCATTTAATCTCAGAAGAGTTCACGAATAGTTATATTCTTGTTTCCCTAAAAGGAAATAAGGGAAAGACACACATTCTATGGAACTTGAATTTACTGGGAATGTAAAGGGACTTACTGGGGGGAGGGATGGTACATTATAAGATTACCAGTTTTATTAAAATTACTGGTTAAATAACATACCAGCATTTACAGAATAAATAGAAAAGGCATATGTCAATTTTCACTTCAAAATAAAAGAAAGGGATATGTAGTTGGATAAGTTTTTTGATATCTTTCAGTAGATTTTGGCGCTTACCCCAAACCCATCACTGTCTGAGGCAATTTGTTATTCTGTTTTTACAAATGACATCCTAAACAAGGATCAATCTAGATATAGGCATCTGATTAGATATGGTACACACCCAAACTCTGTCTTTGGGTGTTTCCAACACACAGTGACACTTTAGGGTTGATTCTAATGTGTAATGACACTATAGGACGAAGAAGAACTGTCCCATAGGGTTTCCAAAGAGCAGCTGGTGGATTCCAATTAGCACACTCTCAATTAGTAGCTATAGCTCTTAACCACTGAGCAACTAGGCCTCCTGTTGTTGTTAAGAGCTGTCAAATTGGTTCTGACTCATAGCGACCCTACACACAATAGAACGAAACACCACCTTGTCCTGTGCCATGCCCCTAATTGTTGTTACATTTGAGCCCATTGTTATGACCACTGAGTCAATCCCTGTTGTTGAGGGTCTTCCTCTGTTCCACTGATCCTCTAACCCTCTACTTTACCAGGCGTGATGTCCTTCACCACAGATTGATGCCTCCTGACAACATGGACAAAATATGTAAGACGTAGTCTTGTCTTCCTTGCGTCTTCCAAGACGGATTCATTTGTTCTTTTGGCAGTGTGTGGTATAATAATATTCTTCTCCAATGCCACAAGTCAAAGGTGTCAGTTCTTCTTCTGTCTTCTTTATTCATTGTTCAGCTTTCACATGCATGTGATGGGATTGAAAATACCATTCTTGGGTCAAATGCCCCTTAGTCTTCAAGGTGATATCTTCGCTTTTCAAAACTTTAAAGAGGTCTTTTACAGCAGCTTTTGATTTCTTCACTGCAGCTTTCAAGAGTGTACACTGTGGATCCAAGTCAAGTGGAATCCTTGACAACCTCAATCTTTTCTCTGTTTATCATGATGTTGCTTACTGTTCCAGCTGCAATCATTGTTGTTTTCTTGATGTTAAGGGGTAATCCATATGGAAGGCTGTGGTCATTGATCTTCATCAGTAAGTGTTTCAAGTCCTCCTCACATTCAGCAAGTGAGACTGTGTCATTTACATAACACACGTTGTTATGTGTCTTCCTCCAATCCTGTCGTGCCATTATTCTTCACATAGTCCAGCTTCTCAGATTACATGCTTGGCACACAGATTGAATGGGTATGGTGAAAGGATACAACCCCAACACACACTATTCCTGACTTTAAACTACGCACTGTCTCCTGTTCTGTTTAAATGACTAACTCTTGATACATGTATAGATTCCTTACGAAGACAGCTAAGTGTTCTGGAGTTCCCATTTGTCATAATATTGTCCATAACCTATTAAGAACTGTATAATTGAATGCCTTTGCATAATCAATGAAACACAAGTAATCATCTTTCTAGTATTCTCCACTTTCGACCAAGATCCGTCTGACATAAATGACATACCCAGTTCTGTGTCCTCTTCTGAATCTGGCCTGAATTTCTGGCAGTTCTCTATACATATATTGCTGCAACTACTTTTGAAGGATCTTTGATAAAATTTTATTTGCACCCAATAGTAATGACCTTATTCAATAATTTTCACATTTGGTTGGATTGCCTTTTTTGGTTTAAAAAAAAGCATAAATATTAATGTCTCCCATTCAGTTGGTCAGGTCGCTGTTTTCCAAATTTCTTAGCATGGATGAGTGTGTACTTTCAGCACTGCATCCATCGTTGAAACTTCTCAAATGCTATTCCATCAACTCCTGAATCCCCCCCCCTTTTTTTTTTGCTAGTGCCTTCAAGGCACCTTGGACTTCTGCCTCAGCACCTTTACTTCCTGACTGCAGGACACGACTTGACATGATCAAACTTTGACCAATTCTTTTTGGTATAATGACTCCGTAGTCTTCCCCACCTCCTCTTTTTTTTTTTTGGTGCTTTTGGTGCTATTTAATGTTTTCCCTGTAGAATCCTTCACCATTGCAACCGGAGATTTGAATATCTTTTGGTTTTTGCAGTTTGAAAAATACAAAATGTATTCTTACTTTTTTGGTTTTCTGTCTCTAGGTCTTCTCATATGTCACTATAACACTTTGTCTTCTTGGCCTTTGAAATCTTCTGTTCGATTCTCTTAATTCATCATTTATTTATTTTTTTTGTTTTAGCTTCTTGACATTCAGAAGCAAATTTCAGGGTCTCTTCTGACATCCAATCTGGTCTTTCCTTTCTTTCCTGTCTTTTTGATGACCTCTTACTTTCTTCCTGTTTGAGCTCTTTGATGCCATTCTGTAGCTCATCTGATGTTTGATCATTAGTGTTCAATGAATCAATTTTATTCTTGAGATGTTTTCTAAACTCTGGTGAGATACTCTCAAGGTTGTACTTTGGCTTTTGTGGAGTACTGTAGAAGCTTAGTTTCTCTGTATTTGTTCTGAGAAAATGCATGCCATCTTATTCTTTAAAACACCATAGGAAAAAAGGGATTGAGCCTATGACTTTTTTCACTTGAATTTCTTTTAAAGTACTTACACAAATACTCTAACACACACACATACATACACACTGTCACACATACATTTTTTTGTTTGATCTTAATATCATTCTCCTTGGACAACTAAGCTGTCCAACAGTACAACAGCTCCCCATCACTCATCACTCACTACAGTACCTGGCACAGAGTAGATGCTCAGTAAATACAAATTAACTTGATGACTGACTAACTGATTGACATAAATAACTCTACAAGTAAAAAGATGACTAAACACATACAAAGGAAATGAGCCTGAGGAATTAAAGGCATTATTTCTGACAATGTGTTTTTTATTGAAGGGGTGTTTATGCCTGCATTAAAAAAGAAATCTAGATTAGTGCTTATTAAGCAAGAGATGTATGTGAGAAAATTATTAATTAGGGTCATCATGGTTCCATTGTAAAGGGCATTGTAAACCCTTCCAGTTTTAGATCTTAGCCTTATTGAAATCTGTCACTAAGTAAAAATATTGAGTTAAGCATATCCCCTTCTGGGAAATTTCATGGGTAATTGTGAAATCCAAGAACATTAACTCTTACTGACAGGTTGTAATGGCTGTAATAAACTAAGGATTCAGAGTCTTATTGAGTTCAGGCAAATAAAAAAATATATGTGTTTAATAAAGTAAGTGTGAACATGTCCAATCAAAGTACTTGTTAGGAGTGTTCACCCTGTGAATCAACAAGTACTTGCTGAGAGTCTACCAGCTCTTACATACCCTTCTACTAGTGGCACAGAAAACTTTTCTTGCTATCTACAAAAAGAAGGACAATAGTAACCACCACCTTGCCATCAAGTCCATTCCAACTCACGATACCACATAGGTTACAGAGAAGAATTGCTCTGTCGAGTTTTCTTGGCAGTCAGCGTTGAGAAGCAGACGACCAGGGCTTTCTGCAGAGGTGCCCCAGAAGGCTGTGAATCACCAGCTGTAAGGTCAGCAGTCTAGCACAAACTGTCTGCCCCACCCAGGGAATCTCTTCTCCTCATAAAGAGGCTCACAGGTGACAACCTCAGTTATACCACTTACAAGTTAGGTGACTTGAAGCAACATACTTACCCATGTTTCTGTACACAAAGAGGATATAATAATAGTACCTTCTTCGTATGTGTGTTGAGACTATTAAATTGGATAATTTCTATTAACAGTGCTTAGTAACAATCCTGGCACATTGGAAAACTCAATATAATTACTTACTATTTCAAAAGAACAAGAGAAGGTGACAGACAACAAGGATGCATAGCGTCTTTTCTGGAACAGCTTCTTAGCGCTTTAGACACTGGTATGAAAAAGGTGACTATGGTGAGCGGAAATGTTCCAGAAAATTTTTAGAGAGGGTATATGACTGACCAGAACCTGAAAGACAGAAAGTATAAAAAACCAGTTGAGATCAGACTATGGTGCAAGCAAAACTGAAGGCTGGAGCTCCAGGAGAATGCAGTACACTTTTGAGAACAGTCCAGCAGATGTATATATGGTAATTATAGCAGGCAGGAAACCCTGGTGGCACAGTGGTTAAGTGCTATGGCTGCTAACCAAAAGGTCAACTGTTCCAACCCACTAGATGCTCCTTCGCAACTCTATGGGGAAGTTCTACCCTGTCTTCTAGGGTCACTGTGAGGTGGAATTGACTTGAAGGCAATGGGGCTTGTTTTTTATGGCAGGAAGGGGGATAGAAATTGAAAGTGATTCAAAAGTAATCCAATAATGAATATTCATAGGGTGAAATGACACCAAAACAGAGTCATAGGGAAAATTCAAAGTGAAATATCAGTTAAAAAAGATATTTTAGAAGCCCCAATTTAGTGAAAACAATCTTATAGATGAAACAGAGAAGCCAAGTTAGCAGAGTGTATGTTTAGGAGATGAGGAGCTTAGTTTAGCTAGAGCAGAAATTGTTACCAAAAACCAAACCCACTTCCATCAAGTCAACTGCAAGTCACAGAGACCCTACGGGGCAGAGTCAAACTGCCCCATAGCGTTCCCAAGGAGTGTCTGGGGAATTCGAACCATCGACCTCTTTGGTTAGCAGCTGTAGCACTTAACCACTGTAGCACCAGGATTTCCTAGGTCTTATAAAGAGACAATAACCTATGTTTTCCCTGTTATTTTACGTTTTAATCTTTTTTATATGTGTCTGTAGGTTCCACATCTCTTTGGAAGGAGCCCTAGTAGCAATGACAATTAAGCCCTGGACTACTAGCCAAGAGGTTCACGGTGAGAACTCTCTTAGTGACTCCTCAGGAGAAAGACTTGATGATTTGCTTCTGTAAAGATTACAGTTGAGAAAACTCCACAGGTTGGTTCTACTCTGTCATATGGGGTCACTGTAAGTTGAAATTAACTCAACCACACTTAACGAAAACAACAAGTCAAGTTCCTTGGATTCTGCTGTGAACTCTGAAAAATGGCCTCTGACAATTGCCTTTTTTTCCTTTTGTTTCCTCATTGTGAAAAGGAAACAGTAGCTACTTAGAAGTTCCAACATTTAAGACCATGAACTGCATTATTTTAAGGGCTACATACCTCATTGCTGAATATCACTACGGTCACCTTTGAAGTATGCCCTTGGGGAAGTTACACACTGAAGCCAGACCCCAGTCTACCCTTCAAAGCAATTTTCAGACTCTTCCTGGACTGGCCATTGTGCGCAGCGGCAAGATGGCAAGTTCGGGAACTAAACTGTAGGATTGTCCGTGAGGGAGTTTTTAGCCAGTAAACAAAGAACTGTATTGGAACACCCTCCCTACTCACTTGATCTGGCCCACAAAGACTTTTTTCTTTACCTAAAGATAGAGAAAATACGGAAAGGAAGACATTTTGATGCCATTCAGGACACTAAGAGTAATATGATGACAGCTCTGATCGCCATCCCAGAAAAAGTTACAAATTGCTTTGAAGGGTGTACTAGGTCAGTGCATAGCTTCCCAAGGGGAGTACTTAGAAGGTAAGTGCAGTGCTACTCAGTGATGAGGTCTGTAGCACTTTTTCTAGGATGTGTTCACAGACTTGACTCTTTACATCCATTTTGCTGGATCAATATTTTAGTTCACAATTTACTGATGGGGAAATTAAGGTGGAGATTGAGATAGATAAAGTGCTGAGCCTTGATTTATGCAATAAAACGTGATAGAGTCCAATATACCCAAGGGTACCTAAGTCTAAAAATCAATGTTCCTTCTAGTGTGTTAGGGTGCCTCACAAGTACATAGAGGTCATTGATTGAATGGTTTCCCCCAAAAAAATGTGTAGAGCAGTTTGGCTGGGCCATGATTCCTAGTTCTTTTTTTTTTAATTTAATTTATTTATTTATTACAGTAAATGAATAAAATTTCTAACATCTGTCAACTACTAAATCTATGATAAACCCTCACCCACTCCTGGCCCTTGGAGCCATCAAAGAATATTTCTCCTTCTGTAGGTTATTCTATTTCTAAGACCTTATAACAGGAGTCTCATACAACTTTTGTCCTTTGGGGGCTGACTGATTTCACTCAGCGTAATATCATACAATTGAAGCCACGTTACGAGATGTTTCCCAAAAGCATAACTTTTTTCTTTTTATCACAGCATAGTGTTCCACCGAGTATATGTACCACAGTTTGTTTAACCATTCACCTGCTAATGGGCATCTAGATGCTCCTGTATGGTATACATCGTACCTCCGGGATGTTAACCAGGAAGAGCGGGCTGCAGTGCTGACGGTGCGGCAGGATTTACAGTACAAGACTGTACTGGGTCATAAGGCAGTACTGGGGGATCTAAGGGAAAGGATCTAAGGGAAAGAGGTGGGGATCTGAACCCACCAAGAAAGTAGTGCCAGGCACAGGGAGCCTCCTCTGGACCTGGGGTCGCTCAGTAACAGGCAGTGTCTCCAAACAAGAGTCTGTTGCTTCTCTCAAAGCTGGGGACTGATCTATTCTTTCTTTAGGACAGTAGAAGAACAAGTGATAATAATTTAAAGACCATAACAGAAAAAACAAAGGAATCTTTCGGGAGATTATATGATAGCCAGAACACCTCCAGGTCCAAAACATCAATTCAGATGTCAATACATCTGAGATAAGACCATTATGCCCACCTAAAGAAGATTTACTCTCTACAAATTCCTAGGGCTCATAAGTCCTTGTCCCTTCCTCCCATAAAACCTCCAGCTAATTTCCACTTCAGGGGGGCCAATTTTGGAGGAAGATCTCCTCTGTCCCCCTGCCTAACGGTGCTCAATAAATGTCATGCTTCTTATCTCATCACTTTCTCAAAGACTGGTTGTGTGTGGCAGATGGCACAAACTCGGCTTGGCTTTGTGGTAACACCTGTGCCTCTGAAACTCCCAGTCCAAGGAAAGACTGATGACAAGGACCTTCCTCCAGAGCCAACAGAGAAAGCTTTTCGCTAGATGACACCCCACATTTGGACGCTTGGCCTGCTTCACTGTGAGGAAATAAATTTCTCTTTGTTAAAGATACCACTTGTGGTATTTCTGTTACAGCACCACTAGATGGCTAAGACAGTAGATGATGAATACTGGTTAAATCAAAGACCAAAATGTGATATCCAGGATATGGTCAGACACTGGAGTTGCCAAAGTAGAATAACACAAGATTCCATGTGTAATTTATTCTCCCCAGAAGGAAAAACTCACAACTACATGAGACTATGTGCCTCCAACTTAGATCATATTGGCCTCCCTACACATCCAACTTAGAACATACTGGCTTCCTTATACATCTCTTAACAAACATTTTAAGCTCCACCCAATAACAAGACAACAACGCAGAACAGATAAGGCCATGTGAATCCAATTCTCACTTTTTCACAGCTATTAGCTTCTAAACCCCTGATCAAACACAACTGTTAACTAAGAATATTTAATATAATTCTCACCTCCAATATGTGTTAACTCCAAACTCCCTGATCAAAGTGAAGTCTGGTATGACCTCCCCAAAAACAACACACTCACTAAGATCTCACTCTTTTACAGAGGAGTAGATGGGTGCTACACTTTCTCCATCTGGGAGTAACTGTGTTTGTTGTGAAATTTACCGTAACAGCCGACACAAAGATTAATTTTATGGAAAGTATAACAACAACAAAGCCATGAAAAATAGATTTGGGGAAAACGTCCTGCAAGACGAGGTTTTGTTGTTCCACTATTTGCTCTCTTAATGTTCTTGATGGATCAAAGATAAGTCATTGATTTTCCATGTGCTCAATGTTTTTTCTTGTTGTAAGGCTAGGAGTAACCAATTCCAGTCTCTGTACACGTTCGGCATGGGGCTGAAAGGCACTTACTCTGCTTTAAATGCTTTGTCATTTCTCTGTGTTTGTCATCAAGAATGTTTGTTCAATTCATATTTTTCAGTAATTGTGACAATTGATAATCATTGAATGATCTCTTTTCCATGTCAAAAAAAAAATTTTGACTGTTGTCCATTTGACTCCAACTTATAACAGTCCTACAGGAAGGAGTAGAACTGTCCCATATGGCTTCCAAGGAGCAATAACAGTGTTAGAACTGCAGACCATTTAGTTACCAGCCGTAGCACCTAACCACTATGCCATAATAGTTTCCTTTTCTATGTCAGGTGGAATTAATTAAATGTGTGTTTTCAAATAATTACGAATGATAATATGTTCAGTCAAAATCTCCCTTTTACCAAGGTACTTTTTATAGCAACAATAAAACAACAACCCACTTTCACAGAGTCAGTTCTAACTCACAGTGACCCTATAGGACAGAGTAGAACTGCTCTGCAGAGTTTCCTCTTTTATGCTGTTGTGTCTTAGATTCACAGGTGTATTTTTTCTCCCTTTCATTTGAACATGTCAAAATGATACTGCCTGCAATTATTGCTCATGGTGTATTTATGGACTAAATAATTAAATGAATGATTTTATGTAGGAAAATTACTTTTTTGAAGCCAGATTTGACTGACTCACTGCCTCGCCCAGGTTTAAATTACACACACACACACGTATAATACTCAAAGTATCTCCACACACACCCATACACAGAGCTCTTTCCTTAAAATAATGTCAAATCTGAAAGAATGTGTAATTGGCCAAGTCTCATCAAGTACAAATTGCTCAGGTTTTATGTTCTTTGTGATGTGTAACTATGCAATCAGGGTAAAGAAGAGGCCATAGTTAGCTTCAGTCTCCATCAGAGCCTGAGGAATAAAGATTTAGAATGACTCCTTTTGGCTCCCATAAGGAAAGGGGGAGACCGTCCTCTGAGATTGCTCTTTATGAGGTCAGGCACCATCTCCAAAGATCCCCAGGGAGCATGGGGACCTCAATGGCACATCACCCTGGTTTTTGCAATTTTTTGCAAGATTCGGCTCTCCAGAAAGCTATGCAATATGAAATGTTTAGAAGAGCATTTGGAAGAAAAAGTATTCTCAAATCCCCTGAAAACCAAGAATAACCACTATGCACAGGACATTGATGTGACTGGATGATTTAATGTGACACATCAGCATTTGAGAAAATACAAATCTAAGGTTATTTAGTGCTTGGCTAACAGCTTCTAAATGCAAAAGTATTTTTTCTCTTAGATTTTACTATTTTGTGTCTCATTTCAGCAGTGTGCAGATGCAGTGGTATTGTTAAATTCCCTGGCTCCACTCCAGGAATGGAAACACTAGTGGTGTAACGGTTAAGTGTTTATGGCTGTTGACCACAAGCTTGACAGTCTGAATCCACCAAGTGCACCTTGGAAACTCTATGAGGTAGTTCTACTCTGTCCTATAGATCACAATGCATCAGGATCGACTCAAAGCAAGCGGTTTTGGTTTGAACTACTTCAGGAAAGATGTTTCAGAAGCAAAGTTTCACTGATTGAAAGCAGTGCCGATTTGAAGTGACCTGATTCTTGAGGTCAGTTTCACATCATGGCAGGAACCTGCAAGGCAAGAGTCACTCAGTCTTTATAGAAAAAGAGCCAGTTTAATGGGATCTTATACCCTGTGGAAACCCTGACAGCACAGAGGTTAAGTGCTACATCTGCTAACTGAAAGGCTGGCAGTTCAAATCCACCAGGTGCTCCTTGGAAATGCTACGGGGCTGTTCTACTCTGTCCCCTAGGGTCGCTATGAGTCAGAATCGACTCGATGGCAGTGAATTTGGAATATTTCTTATACCATCGTAGAAGCCCTGGTGGTGCAGTGGTTACACATTCAGCTGCCATTCAAAGACCAGCAGTTCAAATTCACCAGCTGACCCTGGCAAGCCCCCTGGGGCAGCTCTATTCTGTCCCATAGAGTTGCTGTGAGTTAGAAGCAATTCCAAGGCAATGGGTTTTTATGACCTCTGAAAGCATCGTCTCTTTTTCTACCTCTGTCTGATATGTGATGGACTGTTCTTTGTGATTACCAACGATGAATCTTAACTGAGATCAAGGTGAAGGGGTCACCTGGATTGTCCCTGCCATTCTGCTTTCTTAAACTCCAGCTGCTAATTACGTGTCACATTTGTGTACTTCACAAACAGCTATTATGCATTCAAATGTGTGAAATCTGCATAATGGTACAGGAAATGTCATTGCTTTCCACATGGAACTTCTCTTGACAGCTGCTAGAAGTTCACATTTAAATTAAAAGGTCCAAGGTGATACTCTGGTGACATAGCAGTTAAGAGCCACCCTCGTGGAGTAGTGGCTAAGTGCTACAGCTGCTAACCAAAAGGATGACAGTTTGAATCCAGCAGGTGCTCCTTGGAAACTCTGTGGAACGGTTCTACTCTGTCCTATGTGACTACTATGAGTCAGAGTTGACTCTAAAGCAATAGGTTTGAGTTTTTATTCCTTTTTTTTTATTATGACTGAGTGAAAATGTACATTCCTGTATAAATTTACATGCCCACCTATATGCAGCTTCCACTGCTCTCCCTACCTGGTGACAGCACACTATTCCTCTCTGCTCCATACATGTCTCATCCTTCCAACAGTCTCCTTTCCCCTCATCTCCACCCACTCTCCTTCCTCCAGCCAGAGGTCAGCAGGATGATATACTATAGATGCAAAGAACCATAAAGTGCATCCAATATATGGTCACTCTGCATTGCCAAGTCCAATCCATTTATGTCCGAAGAAGAGACCTTCGTTATGATTTATGGGCAAGGTCAGCATCAGGGCCAGGGGCCATGCTCCCAGGGGAATCCCAAAGCCGCTGGACCATCATTTGCAGTCTTTTAGTGCAGACCCAAGGGTGTACCCCTTTTCATTCTCATGTTGCCAGTGAGACTCAACTTAGTGAGCTCTATCACTGATGGTGGATGGGCACCATCCGATTTGGTTTTAAGCAGACAATTTAGTATTTCTTGAGCTATCAAAGGTCTCCTTCAATATCCTGTCCACTGCCCCACTCACTGCCTTCGGTGTATTCTGACTCTTAAGAACCCTGTAGACAGAACAGCACCTACTACTCCACAGTTTCCAAGGAGCACCCGGCAGATTCGAACTGCTTACCTACCAGTTAGGAACCACAGCACTTAACCACCACGTGTCCAGGGTTTCCGCCCACTGCCCAGGAAGTGGAAATTTGAGAAAATGAGCACTGAAACAGTGCAAATCAAAAAGGAATGAGTATATAATTTTTCAAGAACCATTTAGAAAATATCATGATTTTGAGTTTTAACAGGGAGCCTGAGAACCACTGTAAACAATGTCATCGAGACTATAAACAATCTAACAATTAAAGACATCTGAGACACTGAAATAAGTCCCCAAACAATTGTGTAACCTTCCTCAAAGTTGTTTTTCAGAAGGAACTGGATGGAACAAATTCCAGAGACCTGTGCAGAAAGTCTGACTTGGATGGCAAGGTGTCCTTCCAATGGGGGCGTGGGATGGTGGAGTGACGGGGCAGTGGGGAGGTGGAGGGCTGGGGAACGACTCCAGCGGGCTGCAATCAGGACTGGAGAATTGAACCAAAGGAGCGAGAAACTGGGCATGTGCAACATCCCATAATAAGTCCTGCTACCAGTCCCAGAAGCCCCCGCGGCAGGAGACATCTCGAAGTCTGCAAGGGTGCAACCAAGGGACAAGCAGTCACCTGCCAGAAAAGGAAATACTCAGATCCCCATCACTGACTTGTCACCAACTATACCCTGGGCATAGAAGGGCTGTAAAACCCCAACCCTGAACTTGCTCCGTGGCGCAGCTTGCTGGAGGGCTATTATTTTTCTGCCACCCCCCCTTCTAAGTTCTATCATTTTCCAATACATATTTCTGTCACGAGCTAGTCAAGTCTCCCTGAGGAACTCTTTGTCAAAGGTCTGACAGGACCTTTGAGGGTCTTCACAGATCGCCAGTAACAGATAACCCTGGTAACAGTCTCCTAAATGTTTTCACATCCTTGGTGGTATAGTAAGAGCTACGGCTGCTAACCAAAAGGTCGGCAGTTCGAATCCACCACTTGCTCCTTGGAAGCGATACAGAGCAGGTTTACTCTGTCCTGTAGGGTCACTATGAGTCAGAATCAACTAGACAGCAACAGGTTAGAAGTCGCCTTCAAGTCAAACAATGGTCCAGATAAATCGTTAAAGAATGTTTCGCTTTAGGCATTGTGATTCTTTAGAAGTTGTATATTTGCAGTTTAAACTTCAAGGGTCGGACTAGAGATATGTTTTCCCATAATCAGTAATTGTTGTAATTTTTCTTTAAGACAATGCTTTTTGGAAACCTGCTGACCATGAATTGTTTTACTAGCAATAAACCCAAGTATCAGAGTCCGTAAACGATTTCTCTCCTTTGGAACGTTTTTTGACTCCATAATCAAGATGCTACCCCAATTTGAAGATTAGATGTTAAATAAGTTTCTATCCATTCTACTGGTAGTTTAAAATGAATTTTGTTTTAACAACAAGTATTCAATCATATTGGTACTGATGTCCTCAAAGCGCGTTAGGAAGAACAAGAACACACATAATTATAAGTATTTTTATTAACTGGGAAGAGCTAAGCACATCTGTAACGCTTTCATGGGCAGGAAAAAGGAAGAGAGTCCTGGGGCTGGACTGCCTGAGTTCTGATCTCTGGTTGGGTAGTTTGGACTGGGTCAGTTGAGAAAAAATTGTGTAAACTATGGGAAACCCCGGTGGTATAGTAGGTAAGTGCTACACCTGCTAACCAAAAGGTCTGCAGTTCAAATCCTCCAGGTGCTCATCGGAAACTCTAGGGGGAAGTTCAACTCTGACCTCTTGGGTCACTGTGAGTCAGAAAGGACTCGATGGCAGTGGGTTTTTTGTTTGTTTGTTTGTTTGTTTGACGGAGCCCTGGTTGTGCAAACACAAACTCTTGGCTACTAACCAAAGGTTGAAGTTTAAAATCCACCACGAAGGGCTACAGAAAGAAGGCCTGGCAACCCAGATGCTCCGGAGCTCAGTTCTACTCTGCACACAGCTGGTCACTGTGAGTCGGATCAGGTTCCATTGTCCCTGGTTTGGGGTTTTGGTTTTGAGGGCTTCCCTGTGCCTTAGTTTCCCACAGGAATGGATTTTTTTCACATGAAGAAGTTTTACTGATTTGATGAGATTGCTGTGGCTGTTCCTCTGTGTTGGTGCAGTAAGAGTTTGGCTGCTAACCAGAAGATTAGCAGTTCGAATTCACCGCCGGCTCTGTGGACACCCTATGGAACAGTTGTACAGGGTTCTCTAGTATCACTGTGAGCCAGAACTGACCTCAGGACTTTTTTTTTTCCTTTGACGTGTGAAGCACTTAAAACAATGTGTGAAGTATAGTAGTAAACCTTCAATAAATATCAACTAGTATGACTACCGCAATCTGTGAGCAGGCTGCCATTGAAAACTGAAGCCCATTTTTCTTGCCTCAATGACAACCTGAATTTTGCTTAGGAAAATGATAGAAATACTGAAAGAGTAATTGTTGTCTCCCTGCCTATCTTCCCCAGGGCCCCTATCTCCTTCTCCTGAAGATGATGCTTCTTTGGGTTTGCACTCCTTAAAACAACAACAAAAAAACTTACTGCCATTGAGTCGATTCCCACTCATAGTGACCCTACGGGCAGAGTAGAACCGAAGCACTTCATGGATTTGAACTGTAGACCTTTTGGTTAGCAGAGATAGCTCTTGACCACTGCACTGCCAGGGTTTCCTTGAACTCCCTTGAAGAGGTTTTTCATGAAGACCCTGAATGTAAGGGGACCATCTAAGAAAACAGGAGTGTTTGTACTCCTCAGAAATTGATGTTCTTTGGTCTAAATTGAAGAAAGCCACCTAAGACCCATTATATTTTTAAAATTCAGCAGCAGAAAGTTACCAAGAAAGTATACACACCAATGTCTCTGTGACTTGCATTTACAGTGCTGGGAGTTGGGGTGGGGGGTGTCTGACAAGGCGTATAAACCCCAGAACCAAACCTGCTTGTGTCAGACTGGATTCCAATCCATAATGATCCTATAGGACAGAGTAGAACTGCCCTATCAGATCTGTAAGGAGCAGTCGGTGGATCCAAACTGCCACTCATTTGGTCAGTAGCCGGGATTAACTACTAGATCTGCAGGGCTCCAACAAGGCAAATAGTTCTAGTGTATGGCGATGAACTTGCATGACTATCAGCAGTTAACAATTACAATATTTATTCATTAATATCTCTTTTTATGAGGAAGAGCATGACCTTGTTGCCAACTTTCCAAGTTACCTATGTTAATCAGAGTTTTAGGAGAAAATATGCAGCTCCTGAATTGCATTAAAAATTAAGGTTGTATTGCTTGAAAGATTCAGACTTTTTTCTTTCACTAGCGATGTTTGATAGTCATCTGTAACATATATACCCTATGCCTTAGAGTCTGCCAAGGTCAACAGTCAACAAATGAACAAAAAGAGGGAATCTTGTAGCACTGGTGCCCAGCGGTGAAGCCAAAAAGGTCAACAGTTTGAATCTACCAGCCACTCCTTGAAAACCCTGTGAATTGAATGACGGCAGTGTTTCTTTGTGTGTGTGTGTGTGTGTGTGTGTGTGTGAATTTGAATCTATTCAGTGAAATGAGTTTTTTTTTTCTTTTTTCCAATAAGGTTTTCCTGGAAAAAAAAAAGTGTTCAATGACTTGACAGGAAAAAGCTGGCTTTTCTTCTACAGACTATATAGTGGCCTAATGGTTAAGTGCTAAGGCTGCTAACCAAAAGATAGGTAGTTCAAATCCACCATGCCACACATCTACCCTGTCTTACAGGGTTGCTATGAGTCAGAATCTACTCAAAGGAGACAGGTTTGGCTTTTCTCTCTCTCTTTTTTTTAGTATATGAGTCTTAGACCTCACATCCCAGCTGTGAAACTCCTTGTACTTCTTCTGCTGTGCTTTGCTTATTGGATCCTGTTGGGAGTTGTGTTTGGGTAAAATGCATTCTGCTTGTGTGTCTCTGTGTGCACATGTATCGCACCCTCCAGTGAGGAATATGCTACACTTCCTGTTAGTACGAAGAACCCTCAACAGGAAGACACAAAGCAGTTAACAATGGGAACATCTCCATTCCGTCCATCCCATTTAGAATAAGATAATATTGTACATAACTTAGAAATATTTTGGTATTAAGAATATTATAAATTGGGAATATAAAATATACGAAAATTTTATTAAACATCAGCTATACATAGACAGATAGATAGATATAGATATAAGTGCATGCACTTAAAGACTTTAAAATTTTTTCTGATATCATTTACAATTATTTAAAGATGTGGAGTGGTCATGTATATTTGAGAATATTTTAAATTCATAGTGCTTATTAACTTAATGTAAATATGTCTGAATGGGAGTGCATCTTTCACAATTTATATTGTACACACATGAAGAGATTCTATAAGCACACAACTATATGTAGTCACACATCAGTTATTCAAAAGCTCTGGAGGTCATTTCTTTATCACATAAGTGAATTTTTCAGATCACTAAACCTTAATATTTCAAGCAATCATATTTAATTTTAAACATAAGCATATCTTCTGTAGTTCATTTCATTTTTTTAATTTTAATTTTTTTATTAAATAAAAAATGAAAGTGTACATACTCTGTGCTTACAATATTGGGTTAAGATGGGAGGAGTACACAAGTTGTGTTGAAGTCCTATTAATATTGATCTTCTTACTAATGTGTATTGCCATCAATTTCACCCAACCAAATTTTTAAAAACTATCTAATCTATACCCTCGCCCCTTGCCCTTCCACCCTCTCACCCTCCCCACCCTTGTAGCCTTCAAAGAGTCTTTTCTGTTATGTATGAGTCTGCTTTTAAGTTTTTATTGTAGGGATCTCATATAATAATTGTCCTTTTGTCGCTGACTAGTTCCACTCAACATAATGTCCTCCAGCTAAGACCAAATTGAGAGATGTTTCCTGCTATCATCGTTGTTCTTTATCAATGTATAGTGCTCCATTGAGTACCCATACCAGAGTTTACCCATCCATTCTTCTATTGTTGGGCATCTGGGTCGATTCCATCTTTTTGCTGTCATGGACTGTGCTGCAATGAACATTCATGTGCATGTATCAGTTGGTGTGAACAGCCTTGATTCTGTAGGATATATTCCAAGCAGAGGAATTACTGGGTCAAATGGTATATCTATATTCATTATTTTAAGGTAAGGCCAGATTGCTTTCCAAAGAGGTTGCAGCATTCTGCAATCCCACCAACAGTGTAGGAGACTTCCAATCTCTCCACAGCCTCTCCAACATTTATTGTTTTGCATTTTTTGGATCATGGCCAATCTTGTTAGGGTGAGATGGTATCTCATTGTTGTTTTGATTTGAATTTCTTTAATAATTAATGATTGTAAACATGTCTGCATGTGTTATTTGGCTGCCTGGATCTCCTCTTTAGAGAAGTGTCTGTCTATCTCCTTTGCCCGTCGCTTAACTGGATGATTTGTCTTTTTCTTATTGATATTTTGTAGTACCTTATAGATTATGGAGATCAGGCGTTGGTCTGATGTGGAGTTGCCAGATATTTTTTCCCATTCTGTAGGTGGTCTTTTAATTCTTTTGATGAAGTCTTTGGATGAACAGAAGTGTTTGATTCTTATTAATTCCCATTTATCTTTTTTCTCTTCTGATGAATGTGTTTTGTTTGTCAGATTTTGAAGTCTTGTCTATATTGTGTATTAAAACTTCCATTGTTGACCCTATTTTATCTTAGATGAGCTTTATCATTTTAGCTTTTATATTTAGGTCTTTTACCCAATTTGAGTTGATTTCTGTATAAGGTGTGAGATATAGGTCTTGTTTCAATTTTTTGCAGATGGATATCCAATTCTGCCAGCACTGTTTGTTAAAGAGACTGTTCTTATCCCAGTTTAAAATCTTAGGGTGTTTGCCAAATATCAGCTATTCATAGGAGGATGATGGCACCTCTGAGGTCTCTACTTTGTTCCATTGGTCTATATGTCTCTTTTTGTACAAGTACCAGGCTGTTCTCACTACTGTGGCAGTGTAATATCAGGTAGTGAGAGGCCTCCCAGTGTGTTCTAGTTTTTCAGTAGTTCTTTACTTATCCGGGACTTCTTCCCTTTCCAAATAAAGCTCATAATTTGTTTCTTCATCTCATTAAAAAATGTCACTGGAATTTGTATTGGAATTGCATTATATAAGTAGATTGCTTTGGGCAAAATAGACATTTTCATAATATTGAGTCTTCCTATCCATCAGCAGGGCAGATTACTCCACTTATGTAAGTCTCTCCTAGTTTCCTGTAGTAAGGTCTTTCAGTTTTCTCTGTAAAGATCTCTTATTTCTCTAGTTAGGTTTATTCCTAAATATTTTGTCTTCTTGGGGGCTATAGTAAATGGAATTGATTTGGTGATTTCTTCTTTAATAATTTCATTGTTGATATAAAGGAATCCTATTGATTTAGTTATGTTTATCTTGTATTCTGATACTTTGCTGAATTCTTCTATTAGCTCCAATAGTTTACTTATGGATTTCTTTGGATTCTCTGTATAAATAATCATATCATCTGCAAAGAGGGAAATCTTTACTTCTTCATTGCCAATACGGATGCCTTTTATTTCTCTGAGTTGTCTAATTGCTCTGGCTAGAACTTCTAGCACAATGTTGAATAGAAGTGGTGAGAGTGGGCATCTTTGTCTAGTTCCCGTTCTCAAAGAGAATTCTTTCAGTCTTTCACCATTCAGGATGATGAAAGCAGTTGGCTTTGCATAGATGCTACTGATTATATTGAGGAATTTCCCCTTTATTCCTGTTTTTCTGAAAGTTTTAAGCATGAATGGATGTTGAACTTTGTCAAATGTCTTTTCTGCATCAATTGACAAAATCAGGGGATTCTTAACTTTTGTGTTATTAATGTGGTTGATTACATTAATTGTTTTTCTCGTTGAACATGCCTTACATCTCTGGAATGAAACCAACTTGATCATGATGAATTGTCTTTTTTATATGCTGTTGAATTCTATTGGCTAGAATTTTGTTGAAGATTTTTTGCATATAGGTTCATGAGAGATATTGGTCTGTAATTTTCTTTTTTTGTGGGGCTTTTCCCTGGTTTTGGTATCACGTTTATGCTGGCTTCATAGAGTGAATTTGGAAGTATTTCATCTCTCTCTATGGTGTGAAATAGCCTGGATAATATTGGAGTTAATTCTTCTCTAAAAGTTTGGTAGAATTCTCCAGTGAAGCTGTCTGGGCCAGGACTTTTTTCGATTGGTAGATTTTGGATGACTTTTCAATCTCTTCCTTTGTGATAGGTTTATTAAGTTGATCTATTTCTCCTTGTGATAATCTTGGTGAGTCATGTGAATCTAGAAATTTGTCCATTTCCCCTAGGTTTTCAAACCTGTTAGAATATAGCTTTTCATAGCATTCTGTTATCATATATTGTATTTCAGTTGGGTCTGTTGTAACATCTGTCAACTCAGTTCTTAATCAGGTTACTTGTATCTTTTGGTGTTTTTCTTTTGTAAGTTTAGCCAATGGTTTATCAATTTTGTTGATCTTCTCGAAGAACCAGCTTTTGGTTTTGTTAATTTTTTCAATTGTTTTTCTATTCTCTAATTCATTTCGTTCTGTTCTAATCCTTATAATCTGTTTTCTTCTGGTGCCTGAGGGGTTCCTTTGTTGCTCTCTTTCTACTTGTTCAAGCTGTGAGGTTAATTCTTTAATTTGTGCTCTTTCTTCTTTCCGGAAGTGTGCGTTTACAGAGGTAAACTGATCTCTGAGCACTGCTTTTGCTGTATGCCATAAATTCTGGTAGGATGTGTTTTCATTCTCATTTGAACACATAAATTTCTTTAACGTGTCTTTAATTTCTTTTATAACCCAAGGCTTTATGAGCAATTTGTTGTTCAGTTTCCACAAGTTTGAATTTTTACCTATGAATTTTCTGTTATTGATTTCAACTTTTATAGCTCTGTGGTCCAAGAAGGTACTTTGCAATAAATCAATGGTTTGGACTTTATAGAGAATGTTTTATGACTTAACATATGGTCTATTCTGGAAACTGTTCCATGTGCTTTGGAGAAGAAGGTGCATTCATCTGCTGATGGATGAAAAGATCTGTATATGTCAATAAGGTCAAGTTGGTTGATTGTTGCAATAAGATCTTCTGCATCTTAACTGAGCTTTTTTCTGGATAATCTATCTTTAACTGAAAGGGGAGTGTTAAAGTCCCCAACTATTACTGTGGAATGATCAATCTCATTTTTCAATGTTGCCAGTATCTGTTCAATGTATTTAGGTGCTTTAGTATTGGGTGCATAAATATTTAATATTGTTAAGTCTTGATTGAGTACTGAACCCTTCAGCAACGAATAGTGACCAGCCTTGTCCACAATAGTGAATTTTACATTAAAATCTATTTTATCTTAGATTAATATTGCCACACCTGCTCTTTTTTGGGGTATTGTTAGCTTGATATATATTCTTCCAAACTTTGATTCTCAACCTGTTCTTATCTTTATGTCTAAGATGTGTTTCTTCTATGCATCATACAGATGAGTCATGTCTTTTGATCCAGGATATCACTCGCTGTCTCTTTACTAGAGCGTTCAGTTCATTTACATTCAAAGTGATTATTGATAGGTATATGTTTAGTGATGTCATTGTGATATGTTTATTTTGGTGTTGGTATTTTCTGTGTTGTTCTTATTAATCTGTTCTGGGATATTCTTCTTTATGGATTGTATGAGTGTTGATTTTATATTCGTTGAGACTCCTGTATTGCGTTTCTTAATTTCTTAATTTCAAATAATGTATTGTTAATCTGTTTTATGGCTACACGTACTATCCCCCTTAACATATATTTATTGAAATCAATTTTAACTATTTTATAAGTTTGAAACTTTCTCTGCATCAAAAACAACTGTAACTATTATAGTGCATCCCTCTTTTAATGTAATGGTATTATAGTTGTCATGATATGATCATGGATTCCCTTATTATAATACTGTAGCTTTTGGCTTGGTTTGGTAAAGTTTTGTGCATTCCTTAACTGATTAGAAATTTGGATGAAATTTTTTGAATTATCACCTAAAACATACATTTAGGGAAGAGCTTCTTTAAATATTTCATGTAATTTTAGTTTAGTTTTTATGAAGTCTTTAAATTTCTCTTTATTTTCAAAAGTCTTAATTTCATCATTATATTTGATAGACAATTTTGCAGGATAAATAATTCTAGAATGGAAGCTTTTCTCATTCAGGGCTTTGAATGTGTCTGCCCACTGTTTTCTAGCAAGCATTGTTGCGGCAGAAAAGTCAGATGAAAGTCTACAGGGTTTCCCTAGGAATGTTAGTTTTGATTTGAGCTCTGCTGTCTTCAGAAGCATCTGTTTGTGTTTTAGCTTATTAAGCTTAATTATAATATGCCTTGGCATCCTTCTTTTTGGAACTAACTTTTGTGGTGTTTGAAAAGCATCTTGGATATCTATGTTCTCTTTGCTCGTAATCTCAGGAAAGTTTTCTGTCAGCATCTCTACAGCAATACTCTCTATGTTGTCATTAATCCTCCCTTGTTCAGGAACTCCAATTAAACGTAAATTATTCCTCTTCATGGAGTCTCACATGTTTCTTAATGCTTCTTCATTTTTCTTATTTCTTTTCTCTGATTTCACCTCATAAATGCTGGCTTTAGTTACTTTGTCTTCTAGGTTACTGAGTCTAACTTCCATCTGTTCAATCCTACTCTTTTGGTTTGGGGCAGAATTATCCAATTATGTAATTTTGTTATTAATCTGATGTATTTCAGATTGTTGATGTTCTAGCATTTCAAATAGTTTACCAAATTTTTCACTTTGTTCTATTGCATTTTGTTTAATCTCTAGGACGGTTTTATATATAACTCTTTGTGTTCAACCTCTGTTAGATTCAGAAAGGTTTCTTCATCTGGGAAATTGTTTGAATTTTTTGAAGCTTTATTTAGAGAATTTTATGGAGCATTTGAAGGCTGTTTCTTTAAAGGATTAATTATGGTCTCCTGCCTGCGTGCCATCTAGATCCTATTTGATATCTCTGATAATGGATCTAAAAAAATTGTTGGTCACCAGCTGTCTCTATTACTCTAGTGATTTGCCCCAGGTGGGCTGTCAAGGGTGAAGACTCTGCTTATTGGGTAGCAAAGAGGCCACTCTGTTTATGGAGACACTGGGGGGGTGTGAGCCAATCTTACAATGTGAGTGAGAGAAAAGAGCCAAGTAGAGTTGAGGATTTTTCAATAGGGAAATGTTCAGGGAGAATACAAGCCTCTCAGCCTTAAAAGTAAACTGCACTTCTATGCAGGGAGCTGTCCAGATGCTGAAGTGGGAGCTGGGAGCTGTCCAGCAAGCTGGCCTGAACAGGCAGTCAGCAACAGCAGACTTCACCTGCCAGCTAATAATGAAAGTATGTTACCGTTACTGGCCATTTGCAGAAGTTGCAGTTCTCTGTTACAATGAAGCAGCAGAAGCAGAGGTCAGATGGTCGCTGGATCATTTTTGAGAGGAGAAGATTAGTCCGATACTGTTAGCCAGTCAAATACATTAGGTCCTAAGGCTCACCAGACATTCAGTGCTCCATAAAATGTATCATCCAGGCCTTAGTTCTCAGACGGAAATGAGGAGACGTCTGTTTACTCCTCCATCTTGTAACAGAAATATAATATTGAGCATAATAATGCCAGATTAAAGAGAAAAAAAAGAATGTTACTGTAGGTTTTCTACTATATGCCTGCCATTTTCCATATTTGTATTATTTTAGATGATCCCTGGGACCATTGCTGGGAATATGAGACTTTTGGTAACAGGATTCAAGTCATAAAATGCAGAAGCAAAGCTTTTGTTCAAAGCTAGGCCCTTCTTGCATCTTTCGAATACACTGTTTTCTTCTTTTAACTGGAGCATCAGTCTACCACCTGTGGTTTTCTGTAAGTTGTTATAAAAACACAGTTTTGCACTTGCCTCTTTAGATTTTTTTTGGTCAGTGCTAAGTTCACCCCTCTCTTCTATATGTATGACATTCTTTTATATCTTTCTCAGCTCTCCTCAGTTCCTCAGTTTTATTGCTTTGAATGTGTTTTAATCAGAAAAGAAGGTCTGATAAAAATTGTAGGTTAAACTTATTTGAGTAACCAGGGCAATTTTTGTTTGCTTGTTTCTTGCTAGTTTTAGTCTTTCTTTTTCTTTTTTTATGTATATTTTATGTCAACCTCTGTTGCCCAAAAAATATAATATATGAGATGACATTAAGCCACCAAGAAAGACACACAATAGACAGATAGACTGACAGATAGTTAGATATGGTTGTTGTGCAGGTATTTTTTTTCTCAATAACCGTTTTTATTCATCTGTTGATTCTCACTCATTATTTCCACTGATTATACATATCTTTCCTTATAAAATGTCCTAGTTATCTGGTACTGCTCTAACAGAAGTGGATGGCATTTTAAAAGAGAAATGTTTATTCTTATATAGCCCAGTAGTCTACAAGTCCAAATTCAGGGTGTCAGCTCCAGGGGAAGGTATTTCCTCTTTGCCGGCTCTGGAGAAAAGTCTTTGTGTTGCATCAGTCTTTGATCATGGAGCATCCTGGTGCAGGAACAAGATATGAATGACACAATCCTGATGCTGCTTTCTTGATGGTATGAGGTCCACAATTTTTTGCTTGCTCTCTTACATTTTATCTCTTGTAGGGTGAAAGGATAAAAAGTGGTGCAAGCTGCACTCCAGGGAAACTTCTTAGAAATGGTTTTACAGTCCCACCCTAACCTTCTTTAATATAGATCCTACCTCTTATGCACAGAGAAAAATTAGGATTTATAGCATAGGAAAATCACAAAATGGAGGACAATCACAAAATATTAGGAATGGTGGCCCAACCAAATGGTTACACACATTTTGAGAGGGACAGAGTTAATTTGATGATATATCATGGAGGAAATCACAAAAGAATGCATAGAATGAGTAGGTAGTGGAAAGAGTGTACTTGTTAGGGATATTACTGCCAAGTGTCAAATGCTCTGTGGTTTAATTTGGACAGAAACAAATACATATATATATATATATATGTATATATATATGCAAAATTTCATCTTAATACTTTACTGAAATGTACTCTAAAGACATGTGCAAAGGCTAGGAGATAGATAACTAAAAGGGAAGAAAACATTCTGCACTTTTCAAGAAAGAACTGCAGACAGAATCCAGTCCTCGATTGCATTATTGAAGGATTCTATGGACAAATATCAAGCAATGAATGAAGGGTCAAAAGTAGATGGAAGGAATGCACACAGTCACTGTACGAAAAAGAATTGGTTGATGTTCAACCATTTCAGCAAATGATCAGGAACCAGAGACACTGAAGAAAAAGTTCAAGTTGCTCTGAAGGCATTGGCAAAAAACAAGGCTCCAGGAATTGGCAGAATACCAACGAGATGTTTCAGCAAATGGATGCGGCACTAGAACTGCTCACTCATCTACGGCAAGAAATGTGGAAGACAGCTACCTGGCCAACCTCCTAGAAGTGATCTGTACATATATCTATGTCTAAGAATGGTGATCCAACTGATTGAGGTAATTGCAAAATATCATTAACATCACACACAGCAAAATTTTGCTAAAGATCATTCAAAAGCAGCTACAACAGTACATCAACACTGAACTGCTGGCAATTCAATTCGGATTCAGAGGAGAATGCAGGGCCAGCCATTGCTGATGTCAGAAGGATACTAGATACTGGCTGAAAACACAGAATAGCAGAAAGATGTTTACCTGCATTTTATTTATGATGAAAAGGTATTAAGCTGTGTGGTTATAACAAATTATGAATAATATTCCAAAGAATGAGAATTCCAAAAACTTAATCATGCTCATGGAGAACTTGTACAGGGATTAAGAGGCAGTCTTTTGAGCAGAACAAGGGGACACTAAGTCAGGAAAGGTGTGTGTCAGAGTTGCATTCACTATATTAAATACTTATTTAATCTGCATGCTGAGCAGATAATTGGAGAAGCTGGACTGTATAAAGAAAACACAGCATCAGGATTGGAGGAAGGCTCATCAGAATCTGCTGTACTCAGATGACACCGTCTTGCTTGCTGAAAGCAAAGAAGACTTGATGTAGATCAAAGACTACAGCCTTCAGTAGGGACTAGACCTCAATCCACAGAAAAAAAAAATCCTGACAGCTGGATGAATAAGTGGCATCATAACAAACAGAAAAGACTGAAGTTGTTAAGAATTTAATTTTACTTGGATCCACAATCAACACCATGGTAGCAGCCATCAAAAATTCAGAAGATGAGTTCCTTGGATAAATCAGCTGCAAAATACCTGTTAGAAGTATCAAAAAGCAAAGCTAGTACCTTGAAGACTAAGGTGCACCTGACACAAGTCACGATGCTTTTGTCCCATGAGTATGCAAATGTTGGACAATGCATTAGGAAGACTGAAGAACTGATACCTTTGAAATGCGGCATTGGAGAAAAATATTCTTTCTTGATGGTATGAGGTCCCCAACTTTTTACTTGCTCTCTTTCATTTTATCTCTTATAGGGTGAAAGGATAAAAAATGGTGCAAGCTGCACCACAGCCAAAAGAATGAACAAATTTGTTTTGGAAGAGGTACAACCAGTATGCTCTGTAGAAGCAAGAATGGCAAGGCTATGTCTCATGTGCCTTGAACATGCATGTTATGAGGAGAGATCAGTGCTTGGTAAAGCACAGGGTCAGTGAAAGAAAGGAAGACCCTCTGCACAATGGATTGACACGCTGGCTACAAGAATGGCACAGGACAGGCATTGTTCTTTTCCTTTGTATCCAGAACTGAATACATTTCACTCAAGAGCAACCACATTAGCATCACTTGAGTCATATTTTCTGGAAAATAAGTATTTGAAAGAAAATATAAGAAAATCAATGCTAATGATAAAACCTCAATAGCATGTACTTTTAGAAGCATTTTGTAAATATCACAGGTCATTTTGAGTTCTTCCAAAATATATCTAACATCTGTTATTCCAATTGTCTCACAGCTTTTAAAGAAAATGTGCTAATAAAAAAGAAAGGGAGGCTGTCTCCTTCAGTATCCTATTTTAAGGGACTTCTGCAAACCACTACAAATAATATAAAGGGTTTTTTTCTATGTGTTTCTATAACTACATGGGCTTTTTCTGTATAGTATGAGAAGAAAAGCAAATCTCTGGCTTTTTTGTACCATATGATTGTAACGAAATAGCCAAAGAAAAGAAACAGCTTTGAGAAAGAACAGTCGTTCCCTAAAGTTGGAGGATTTAGCAGATTATGAAAGAAAACAAGCTCAAGTTTAAAGAGTTATTAGAAAAATCTAAGAGACCCTGCTGGCAAAATTTCTGTGGTGCTATTTATATGTAGGCTTCAGTGGGCAGTGTGAAATCTAAAATAAGGTTTTAAGAGCTCATTGAGGAGAAGGGCAGAGATCACCCACCAAATGCACTTTAACTAAAGGTGGTATTTTGGTTGATGGTGCAAAGGCTGAAAATGTGGCAAGATCTGCAGGTTCCATGTAGTGTCACCTAAGTTCCATGTTTGCTTCGTGGAGAATGTAATTTTGACAATAAGCGTGTTAGTCCACAGGCAATGTAAACAATGTATTAGGATAATAAATACAAGTAATATCACATCCTTTATGTCTTCTTATTAATTCTAGGATTATTTTTCGGGATCAAAATTTATTCTCACCTACCCAATGCCATCAAGTTGATTCCAGCTCATAGCAACCCTATGCGACAGAGTAGAACTGTGGCACGGAGTTTTTCAGGGAGCACCTGGCAGATTCAAACTGCAGACCTGTTGGTTAGCAGATGTAGTGATTAACCGCTATGCAACCAGGGTTCCCCATTCTAGACTGGAAAGTACAATTTTATGAATAAGTGACAGACAAAATCAAGGTTTTGCTCAATTACAAGTTAACATATCGGCCAGCATCTTATTCCACATACATTTATTTTCACCATCGCATCTAAAAGGAATCACTAATAGTATTTTCCAGACTATAAATCAAGTAAAACAAAACAGCACTGTATAGACCACCGTCCCCCAGGGCTTGATCCTTATCCTGTTCTTCAAATACTCTAAACTTCTTTAATTTCCTCCAAAGTTAGCCCTTGATGTTCTTTGGGACTTTGGGGAGGTGACATACATACAAACTTTGACCATGATGTGGTATCTACCTGCGATGTTTTCATTCCTTTCTCTGATCTGCTGTGGTTTGAAACTGAACAGTGATGTCCAGGTAGACATGATCCATCAGTTTCATCATCAGAGACAATGACCTCTCACAGAGAAGCTAGTATTTTTGCCAGAAAAGAGTTTGCCAATGACCTGACCCTAGACTCCCTGTTGACAGAGTTGGGTGGTCTTCCCTATTTCTTCTGCAGTGCAGATGTGACCTCCCAACTCTGTATTTGGACTGCATTGTTTATTTGGTGCCCCTACCCCACTTCCCAGAAACCCTGGTGACGCAGTGTGTTAAGTGCTACGTCGGCTCAACAAAAGCTAGCCAAAAAGTTCAAAACTGACAGGAGCTCCTTGGGAACTCTATGGGGCAGTCCTTCTCTGTCCTACAGTGTCACTATGAGTCAAAATCGACTCAACGGTAGTAAGTTTGGTTGGGGGGCTTACCCCTCTACCCACTGCCCTTTCCTCATGGTGACTCTCTTTTGTCTCACCGTCTATAAAGCAAACCAAGTATCTTGTGCTCACAGTGAACTATGGATAAGGAGTAAAACAGCTTTAACTGTGACTGTAAACAGCAGACCTTTGTTTTGTAACTTAATTATTCACTATGGGGTCCAGACCAAAGGAAATTTCAGCATGAGCAGCCTTTTCTTATGTTCAGAATAACCTCTCCCTGGGACCCTGGTATTTTGAGAGAAATGTTTGTACTTTTTCTTCCTTCCCTTAAAATGACTTACGTCTCAGATGCTCCCAGGTTATTCATGTAAATGTCTGGAAGTTTAGTGGGTTATTCAATAAATGTACAAATACATATGAAGTTCAAGTGGGGATGTTCAAGTCAACATACACATACGAAGCAGGCTACTCACAGAAATACATGCATCTGTAGTTAAGTTATTGACATAGTAATGTGGCTGCAGACTGGTCCTCCACGTAAGTACTAAATAAGCCAGTGATAGATCTTTCTTCAGAAGTTCTCAGCCATAAAACTCACCTTCTGTAGCTCTGGATACCCTAGTGGCATAATGGTGAAGATTTATGGCTGCTGACCAAAATGTCGTTAATTCAAATACCCCAGGGACTCCTTGGTAACTCCACGGGGCAGTTTTTCTCTGTCTTACAGGGTCACTATGAGTTAGGTTTGGTTTGGTTTGGTTTTGGTCTTCCAGAGTTTTAGATATAGACTTACACTTTTTTAATACAATTTATGAGGAAAATAGAAGAACATGAGCATCATTCTGCTAGGAATAATGATTAGAAGTTGAGTTTAAATAGCCGATTGACCAAGTTCGAACTAAAACTTCGCCTCTTACAAAAAGTAAGTGACTTTGGACAAGTGCCTTGCCCCCTGGAAGCCTCCTGTTTCACCTGAAATATGAAGGAAAGTATAATACCTACCATATAGATCCAGTGCTGTTGAGTCAATTCTGACACATAGTGATTTAACAGGATGGAGTTGAACTGCTCCATGGTGTTTCCAAGGAGCACCTAGAGGATTTCAGCTGCTGAATTTTGGCTAGTAAATGTAGCACTTAACCCCTATGCCATGTACAGATGTCATGAAATATCAAAAATACCAAACTCACTGCCATCAAATCAATTACAACTCATGGTGAGCCTGTGGAGACCAGAGTAGAACTGCCTCACTGGGTTCTCAGGCAGTGGCTGGTGAAGCTGAACTGCCAAGCTTTTGGTTAGCAGCCAGTTTCTTAACCACTGCACCACCAGGGCTCCAGAGAGTTTAAAGTAAAATTACGTATTCTAGTCACTCAAAACACACGAAAAAAAGCACATTATTAAAATGCAATCCATGTTCACTGAAATAAAATATGCATCAAAATGCTCATATTGTTATTTATTGTTTTATTGAAAGTCCTTAAGTGATGCCATGTGATTTAAATCCTTCTGATTATTTTCTGTTTTCACAGATACTTAGTAAAAAGAGGTGCTGTCCAATTTCTAATTAACACTAATAAGATCATTAGTTTATTAGCAGTAGTTTTTTTAATATCCTGGTCCCTCAACAGCTAAACACTTGGCTGCTTACTGAAAGACCAGAGCTTCAAACTTACAGGAGAAGGATGTGGTAATCTATATCTGTCAAGATTAGAACCTTGGAAACCCCATAGGGCAGTTTTACTCTGTCTTATAAAACCAAACCAAACTGATTGCTGCTGTGTTGATTCTGACTCATAGAAACCCTATAGGACAGAGTAGAACTGCCCCATAGAGTTTCCAAGGAGTGCCTGGTGGATTCAAACTGTTGGTCTTTTGGTTAGCAGGCACAGTGTTTAACCAAGGGTAACTATATTTGGAATTGACTCAAAAGCAATGGGGTTTGGGACTTGCTGGTTTATTAATACTAATAAGAATGTGACAGAAGTAGAAATTGCGCAATGAAGTTCAATCAGCACCCATGAAGATTACAGTCTAGGAAATCCTATGAGGCTTGTTCCACTCTGTCATCTAGAGTATCTAGATGACCTAAGGGCATGTAACAACAGTCATCTCTCTTCCTCAGCCTCACCTCCCTTAATTTTCTCTTAAATCAACTAACAAGTTGCTGCAGGTGTGATCTTTCTCCTATCAATGATCCAGGAAATACAGTCCACTGGTTCACTCAAGGAAGAACCTACCTTAACTGGTTTCTGTCTCTTCTGGCTCTTAAGTGTCCCTAGAAATAGAATCCCATGTGTGACTAATCACTTTCTCATTGACAAGACTAAACATAATACCATTGTTGGCTCAGAAAATATTTTGATCCCCCAAAACTTAGCACCCATGATGACTCAGGTCCTCAGTCTTGCTTGTAGCAAGACTGCCTGGCAGAAGATCAGCTGGTTTTACTGGATTCTGCTGTGAGATTTGTTTCAGCTGTTGATTGATTTTATTCATTCACCAGTTTTATGCTCTAACTAATTAAGAACAGTGAAGACAAAGCTAAGAAAACAACTTCTAAAGAATCTTCATATAGAATGAACTTTCTATCTCCAAATTTTTGAAAATACTACATAAACAACACATATGCTGTACATATTAAATTGTTCATGGAGAATTTTCTCTGTCTCTCTCACACATGCACAAACAATGAATAAGGAAGACAGAAAAAGAATTGATGCTTTTGCATTGCGGTGTTAGAGAAGAATACTGAATGTACTATGGACCGCCAAAAGAACAAATAGATCTAGTCTGAAAGAAGCAGAACCAGAGAGCTCCTTGAAAGCAAAGATGGCAAGACTGTGTCACATACTTTGGATATGTTTACAGGAGGGATCAGTCCCTGGAGAAGGACATCACGTTTGGAAGAGTAGAGAAAGAGGTCAGCGACAAAGAGGAAAACCCTCAACACGATGGATTGATACAGCGGCTGCAAAGATGGGCTTAAGCATAAAAACGCATGTGGGCACGCTGCAGGACCTGGAAGTATTTCAGTCTGGTGTGCACAGGGTCACTGTGAACTGCAGTTAACTCAACAGCACCTGACAGTAACAACACAACATAGATACCATAGATTTTAACATGAAAATAATTCAGCGTCTAAATTCACAGTTTAAAATACCTTGCTCTCTGCATATGTTCAACTACAGAAAACCTGGTGTGGCTGCAATGATGGATGGAACACTTGAGTCCGTTTGGGGTGTGCGTTTTGTTGTTGCCAGCTGCTCTTGAGTCATCCCCAGATTCCCAGTGACACTGGGTACAACGGACTCAGAACATGTCCTCTGCAGGATTTTCATTAGCTGCTCCTGGAGGCAGTTTGCCAGGACTTTCTTCCTATTTCATCATGGTCTGAAGGTGCCAGGGACATCTGTTCTGCATCATGGCCGTACTCCAGCCCCTGCTGACAGACAGGCCAGACAGGTGGTAGCTGAGCTTGAGGGGCATTGGCATAGAAGTGAACCCAATTCTGCCACATGGAAGACACAACTCTTCCGTGGAGCCACTGCCTCCAGTTCTTCACTGGTCTAGGGAATTGTGCAAGGTGGAGAAGGGTTCTTACTACACAGTAGTTTTCTCACTTGTGAAACTGCAAGGAAGATGGGATTGCATAATCCTTAAATACATACATACATGTATGTGTGTGTGCGTGTGTGTGTGTATACATACACACCACCTACCCACTGCCATCAAGTTGATTCTGACTCATAGCGACCCCAGATGTCAGAGTAGAATTGCCCGATAGAGTTTCCAAGGGATGCCTGGTGGATTTGAACCGCTGACCTTTCGGTGAGCAGATGCAGCACATAAGCACTATGCCACTGTATATATATGACAAAAGAGCAAATGAGGTGAAGAATGGCACCGAGGACATCATACGTGAAGAAAGAAAAACTTTCAAAAAGAAAAGGAAGAAAGAAAAGACCAAAATAGACACCAAAGGAACTTGGAAACTTGTTCTTGAATGCAGCGCAGCTAAAGGGAACAGAAGAAATGAAGCTAAATAGAAGAGTTTCAGGGGTGGCTCAGGTAGACAAAGTATTGTAAGAAAATGTGCAAAGTCCTGGAGTTAAAAATCCAAAAGGGAAGAGCACACTCAGCACACATATACGCAGTCAGAAAAAGCTTGAGTTTAAGCCATGGTTACTCTGTTTCTGCTGTGAGTCTATGAGTAACTGGTTTAACATTTTTTTTGTTTATTTGTTTTTAGTTTTCCCATCTTACAATGTATTTTCATTATCCTAAAATCTCATAATAAAAGCACCTACATTAAAGTACTGTTGTGCTGAAGAGATGCTTTTATCATGTTTTCACACAGTATCTGGCAAACAACTATGTTTTCAAAAAATGTTAGTTCTCACCATCCTAATTGTTGTCATTATAATCATAATCATTATCATCATCATCAAACATATTTTGACACTGTGGTTCAGGCAATTCAACTTCATTACATAACTGCTGTGACTGCTTTAGACACTCATCTGTCAGTTAATCGTACTGGGGGGCTTGCGTGTTGCTGCAACATTGGAAGCCATGCCACCACGTTTAAAATGTCAGCAAGGTGGGCAGGTTTCAGTCATCCAGACTGAGATTAGGAAGGAGAATCTAGTGATCTAGTTGAAAAAACTGGCCAGTGAAAACCTGATAAGCAGCCATTGAACGTTGTCTGATACAGTGCCAGAAGATGAGTTCCTAGTGTTGGAAGGAATCAAATTATGGCTGGGAAACACTGCCTCTGCAAAATGGAGCTGACCTTAATGGTGTAGATAGAGTACAGCTTCATTTGCTCCTGTGGCATGACTCAAAATGAGAAAGAACAGCTTAAAACATCCATTAATAATCAGAATATAGAATGTAGAAAGTACAAATCTAGGAAAATTAGATGTCATCAAGCAGGACAGAGCAGAATTGCTCCATAGAGTTTCTAAGGAATGCCTGGCAGGTCTGAACTGCTGACCTTTTGGGTAACAGATGTAACACTTTACCACTACACCACCAGGGTTTCCAAAAAATGAAATAGAAGATATGAAGTTCTATATCCTGGATAATGGTTAGTTGAAATGGATTTGTATTGGCCATTTTGAATCAGACAATTGTATAGTCTACTATCCCGGGAATGAAAATGCCATTCCTGGAATGCCACCATATTCATTGTCAAGAATATTTCAAGATGTATGCTGAAGTACAACACCATCAATGACAAAATAATATCCACTCACCTACAAGGTAGACCAGCAAAAAAGACAAGTATTCAAATTTACACACCATCCATAATTACAAAGATGAGGAAATTACAGATTTCTATGCAATCAAGATGCATTGGTAACAACTGGTGATTGGAATGTGAAGGCTGGAAATGCAGAAGAAAGTCTGGCAGTAGGAAAATATAGCTGTGGAGATAGAATTCACATCGGAGATCACATAATAGAATTATTTAGGATGAATGACTTCATTGTAAATGCCTTATTTATTTATTTTTTATTATGATTGAATGAAAATGTGCATTCCCATATAAATTTGCATGCTGACCTATGTGCAGCTTCCACTGCTCTCCCTGCACGGTGACAGCACACTCTTCCTCTCTGCTCCATACATGTCTCATCCTCCCAACAATCTCCTGTCTCCTCCTCTCCCCCCACTCCCCTTCCTCCAATATGTGGTCAACAGGACGACCTCCTATAGATGCCTAGAACCATAAAGTGCTCATACAATATAGTCCCTCTGCGTCACCAAGTCCAATCCACTGATGTCAGAAAAGTCAACCTTCATTATGATTTATGGGCAGGGGCAGCATCAGGGCCAGGGGCCATGCCCTCAGGGGAAATCAGGGCCAGCTGGCACACCTAGTGTTTTGCTAATGAGGACTCTCTGCACCCCACCTTGGTGAGTGGCATCTGGGGTCTGTAAATGCCTTTTTCAATCACATTAACTGCAATTTCATATGTGTACCTGTCTGGATGGAAAACACAAGGATTAAATTGGCTACAGTTGTGGAAGAGACAATGGAAAAGGTCAATATCATCTGAGAGAGGCAGGGGCCGACTGAGGAACAGCCCATCAAATTCTCACATGCAAGTTCAAGTTGAAGGTGAAAAGAATTAGTGCAAGTCCACTAGAGCCAAAATACAATCTTGAGTATATCCCACCTGAATGAAGAGACCATCTCAAGAGCAGACTTGACACACTGACCACTAATGACAAAAGACCAAAGGAGGTGAAGAATGGCACCGAGGACATCATACGTGAAGAAAACAAAATGTTAAGAAGACAGGCAAGAAAGAAGAGACCAAAATGGATGCCAGAGAAACTTTGAAACTTGTTCTTCAATGTTGCACAGCTAAAGGGAACACAAGAAACAGAAGCTAACAGAAGACTCTGAAGGTGGCTAAGTAGACAAAGTAATGTAAGGAAATGTGCAAAGTCCTGGAGTTAAAAATCCAAAAAGAAAGAACACGTTCAGTATTTCTTGAGCTGAAAGAACTGAAGAAAAAATCCAAGACTTGAGTTGCAATATGGAAGATTTATGTGGGGTAAACACTGAATGATGCAGGAAGCATCAGAAGAAAATAGATACACCACAAGGTGCCAAAGAGGCTAAGAGAAAATCAAGGGAGTGTTGCTCCACATCAGCACGAGAAACAAGAGAAGAAAAACATGTCCAATTCTGTTGAGAGGTTTGATAAGATAAGAAAATAAAAAATAAGTGTGGACTGGATTGAGTTGTCTGGAAGCCATTTCTGGCACAAAAAGAGTGGTTGGGCTGTCATAAAAACAATGGTGATACAGCTTTCAAAAATCCAGTTCAAGGAAAAACACGATTCAAGATTTAAGTGCAATGAAGAAGTATGTGAACTGTGGTGTCGGAGAAGAACGTTAAACACACCACGGATTGCCGAAAGAATGAACCAATCCATCTTGGAAGCTGTACAACCAGAATGTTCCTTCGAAGCAAGAATGATGAGACTACGTCACACAGACTCTGGACATGTTTTCAGGGGCATTGGTCCCTGGAGAAGGACATCGTGGTTGGTGGAGTGGCAGGTCAGCGAAAAAAAGGAAGACCCTCGACAAACTGGATTAACACAGTGGTGGCAACAGTGGGCTCGAGCACAGCAACAATTTGTGAGGATGGCACAACACTGGGCTGTGTTTTTTTCTGTTGTACACGTAGTGTTGCTAAGAGTCAGAAATTACTACATGGCCCCTAATGAGAACATGCTATCATAGTCTCAAACCAGAAATAAACTTAAGGTTCAATTATAAATGAATGTTAAATAAGCTGGTGTATTAAAAAATGCTCTGAAGCCACTAAACTGACTTTTTAAAATAACTTTGATGGCAGGATAAAATAATGCAAAAAAAAAAGAGAGAAGATTAACAGAAAAATACGAGGTCTGACCATTAAGTCCACAAACTTAAGTGTTCTAAGTGCTACTTACCTCATTGCTGAATATCACTATGGTCTCCTTTGAAGTGCACCCCTTGGGAAACGATGCATTGATGCCAGTGTCTAGTCCACCCTTCAAAGCAATTTTGGAACTCATTCTGGAATGGCCATTGCACACGGTGGCACAGTGGCAAGCACACAAACTTAACTGAACAGTTGTCTGTGAGGAATTTTTAGTATGTAAACGAGGAACTGTATTGAAACACCCTCTCTACTCACCTGATCTGGCCCCCAGTGACTTTTCTCTTTACCTGAAAATAAAAGAAATATGGAAAGGAAGACATTTTGATGACATTCAATACGACAACTCTTTCCATAAAAAGAGTTTCAAAATTACTTTGAAGGGTAGACTAGATGCTGGCATTAGTGCATAGCTCCCAAGTGAAGTACTTTGAAGCTGATCATCGTGATACTCATCAATGATGTGTGTAGCACGTTTTCTAGGAGTTCCTGAACTTCACTCTCAGAGCTTGTATAGTGCAGAGCATGCTACAGAGTACATAAACAAATGTGTCAAGAGCTCCTGCAGAGGTACAAGACTGGAGAGGAATTCAACCAAAATGTCAAAAAGTGATCATCTGTGTGTTTTAGGATTATGGAAAACTTATTATTTTTTAAAGTCTTTTGTAGACAAATTTGGGAGAAAATAATTCATTTTAAGTCAAAACTGTGCAATCTGCACTGAATGGCTCCCTAGAGTTTTAGTTCATGATGCTGTAGAAGGAAAAAACAAAACAAAGAAAAAAAATCCAGCAAACAAGCAATTAAAAAAATAAAAATCAACATTAGCAGTGTAAGCTGACAGCAGAAGGTGTGAATGCTGGACCTTTTTGCAGTTACTTCAGGATTTCTCTGCACCCATGTGATACAGCAGCCAACACAAGGTACCGAGTCAGATAGAGCTGCACCCTCAGTTCAAAACTCATTCTCTGCCCAGTGTAGTGGGCCTAAAGGAAAGCCCTTTGCCTCTGTGTTTAATCTTTGAAAAGGGAAATTTTGGCAATCATGGCAATGTCACAAAGCAGTTAGTACTTAACTGGGCCCAGAATGATGCTGTGTCACACTACTATCTAGGAAAATACTTGCACAGATGCCCGACATCTGGAGAACAAGCAAGCCTGTCCGATGTCCATCTGTCACGTCAGGATAACCAGGAAGACTTTTCTGACCTTTCCAATTTCTCCTTTCTCTGAAGTCCTAATACACTAGGCCCCTATCTCTTAAAAATAATGAATTCCATAAATCAGCTGCACACCTTAAGCTTAATGAAGCAGGAAATTCTTTAAAAATGGTCCATCTTTTCTGTAAATCTTCAAGAATGCTTAAGTTGTAGCAAGTAAAAATTTGTAATGCAATGAAAAATCTTTCCATGATACATCACAGGTTTGTTAATATTTGTGAGCACAAATAGATATTTGTAATTATTCATGAGGTTATTCAACAAATGGTGCTCATGAGTATCTGTGAGTATATTGATCTCTCTTCCCCTGGAGTGACAGAAGGAAAAGGAAAATTGGGGATAGGAAGAGGGTTTGGAATGCATGGCTAAGCATCTTCATGAACAATTGCCTCCTGTGCCATGAGACCAGAAGAACTGGATTGTGCCTGGATAACATTACTGAATGTTTTGGTCAAAGATGTCACAGAAGAATCCTGATCAAAAGGGGGGAAATGAAGAACAGAATTTCAGATGCTCAGACATTTTGGGGTTAGTGAGCCTGGATGAATTCCTGAAACTATTTCCTAGGGATAATCTTTACAATTTAAACTGAAAATATTCCCTGAAGTTTTCTTGAAATAAAGTAACAGTTTAGCTTAAACCAAACCCAAACCAAGTCCACTGCTGTAGAGTTGATGCTGATTCATAGTGACCCTATAGACAGAGTGGAGTTTCCAAGAAGTGCCTGGCAGATTTCAACTGGTTTACCTTAACTAGTGAAAAATATCTGTCTTGAACATTGTCCCCTTTTAAGAACCATATACACAGGATCAAAGTGACATCAGGAATTCCAAAGATTAGATAGGATTTTAGGAGATGGTGAGTTTTATTTTTCAAACTGTGATTACCTGAAAGTTTACAGTCTAAGTCAATTTGCCATATAAAACCCCGAGCATCTGCCTCTGTGCAGCTCTATCTGTTCTCTTCATCCTGTGACAGACAGCACATTCTTCCTTTCCACTCCTTACTTCCAGGACCCACTTCAACAGCACCTGTCCCCTCCTCTTTATCATCTTCTCTCCCCTCTATAAAGAAACCAGGAGGAGAGCCTCATATATCTGCTAAACCATAAAGTACACATGCCACCTGCATTGCTGTGTGTCCCAAGTCTAGTTCATTCTTTGTCTGAAGAGTTAGCTTCAGCACTGGTTTCAGCTCTGGGCTAGCAGCCAGTCCAGGGGCTGTGGTCTCAGGGGATCCTCCAAGTTATCAGACCATCAGGTCTGGTCTTTTAACACAGCTCTAGACCTACACAGCTCGTTCTCTCATGCTACGCCATGGAAGGGGGTGTTGAGTTTATATTAACAGGAAAGGAATAACTCAGAAAAGGAGGGTGAGAGTGGTCACCCAACTTGAAATGTAATCAATGTCTCTGAATTGACATGCATTTAGCTGGATGTTACTCAATAAGAAAAATAAACACTACACAATATGAGCAAACATTGGTATTCTGTTGGCATTTACGGAAGTTTCTGGGTTGCAACACATACCCTGGCTCGTGTTTAGTGTTCAACACTTTTATTAAACCTTTATTTCTACTTTGGAAAGAAAGTTTATGACTGTCAATTCTGCTGAACTATTCTTAAGATACATAGGAAGAGTGTCATAATTATTTCATGAATTGACTATATATATAAACTTTTTCTATTAATTATCATTGCTTAAAACATCTTTATTTAATTTCCATTTCAGTGAGCTACCCAAAGGAATATGGGCTTTGGGTATAAAGATCTGTGTTTTTCAAATTCTACTTCTGATTCTTTGTAAATACAGCAAAGTTATTTAAACTTAGTCACAGTTGCTCATCCATAAAACAGAGACAGTATGTAGGTACTTCAGAGGTGGTGACAGGATTAGAGATGGTACCTGCAATACGTGTAGCACAGTCCCTGACAGCAACACCATGAATGGCATCCCATTTGTTCCAGTTCTATTTTCATGTCTATCTTTCTACCTTTGTGTTATGGGTGCCAGCTTCATGTAGTGACTTTGTGGGAACAGAAAAGAACTCTCCAGTTATGGGATTTCAACCTGCTATTTTGAAATATCCTCCTCCAGGTTATAAACTCTTGGCTCTGTATTTAACTTCTGTTCCTGCCCGTAGATTTTCTGAGGTCTCTTCTTGTTTCTGACTTTTCTTTCTGGACTTAGATGCTGCCTTCCCTGACTACTTTCTCATTTGGTTTCTCCTTCCTGCCTCTGTATTCCTCACTGACTTCCACGAGGGCTTGGTACGCCAGATGCTGTCCAGAACTCTGTTCTACAGCTTGGTCTACTTTCTAGGCAAGTCACCTCAAGTCACTTCCAAGTGTAAAAGTTAAAAAAAAAAAAAAGATTTTGGAGATGTAATGTTTTTTGTAAAATTTATATACCTTTTTAATTTATACATACACACACATATATGTGTACACACACATACTCATGTAGTATTTTAAAATATAATTAATTTTAAGCCTCATATAAAAACAGCTATATAGGCTGACAAGTTTGAGAGGGCTCAAATGAACCATAGATAGGAAAAATCTTTAATTTCTTCTTAAGACACTAAACTGCCTTTGGCAAACAGCTATTGGTCTGAAAAAACAGGAGAGTATGTGCCTTCTTAACATAAGGGTCGCCACATGGTGGTGGCTCACACATAATGCCTTATTTTAAAGCTGCTATTTATTTGCTAAACTATGTGAGCTCTGAACACCTGTCTGTTTTTGATGACTTCATTTTATTCATTTCTGATTTTATTTATTTGCTTTGTTTTTAATGATAGGACAAAAGATTCTGGTTAGTAGGCATGGAATATCTTACGGAGTTTTCTTATTCCCTGATGTTAAGCCTTAATTTGTGGACCACAGGCTTGGCTGTTCAGCACTTTCTGAGGTGGCATGTGGTATGTAGGAGCAAAAGTCATTTTAGCAACCAAAGGAGAGGGACCAAGTAGGGGGAGAAAATCAGAGCTTACTGATTTCCAGTGGAGAAGTATTAGTATTATTTTATAGGAATTTGGTTATTTACATGCTCTGATTTGATACGGGGGCCTTTAACAATTACACATGGAAACCCCTGTGGAATAGTGTGATGGTTCAGTGCTACAGCGGCTAACCAAAAGTTCCGAAGTTTGAATCCACCAGGAGCTCCTTGGAAATTCTATAGACAGTTCTCCTCTGACCTATAGGTTTGCTATGAGTCCAAATCAGTTCAATGGCAGTGGATTTTAATAGTAACACATAAATGTCTGTTTCACAGTGATCACAGGTATTGTTAATAGTATTCCACTGGGCCATCATCATTCTCAATAAAAATGCCAGGGTTTAATCAGTCTGTGTAGACAGTATCATCCCTTTTTATTCTCTACATCTGCAACTTAAAGAAAAAGGAGTTAAAATGTGATTTTACTCAACAACTAACGAGGTTCTCACTTCCCTAAAACCAGCTCTGTTGTTCTCCCAAGGAGCCTGGTTGATAGGTGCAGTTCACAATTGGCTGCAAAGTGAAAGATTGGGAGTTCGACCCCTGGTGGTGCAGTGGTTAAGACTTCAGCTGCTGATCAAAATGCTGACAGTTCAAATCTACCAATAGTTGCTTGGAAACCCTGTGTGGCAGTTCTTTAGGGTCACTGTGAGTTGGAATAGACTCAATGGCAATTGGCAGACCTGGAGACCTACTTCTACAAAGATTACAGTTAAGAAAACCCTCTGGAGTGACTCTACACAGTAACTCGTGGAATGGCCACGACTCTGGATCTAACTCCACAGTCAATAATTGTAACCCTGCCCATTCACTCACCGGTAAACACAGCAATCAACGCTGTTTCCAGCTACAAATATTTTCATGCTCTCCCATAGGGTCTCATTTCTTCCAGTGACAAATATTCCTACCACTTTAACTTCTCTTAAGAAAGTCATTCAAAAGTTTCCACTAACAGCGAGTTACTGCTTTACCATATGATATAATCTACAACTTTTCTGAGCACTTTTTATGTTCCACACATGTTCTGTAACTTTCTTTATTCCTCACATCAGGGTGACAGTATGAGCTCCATATTGAAGATTAGAAATCTGAGGATCAGACACGAAGTGATGGATTTCAGATTTGATCTTGGATCCTCCTGAATCCAAAACTGATGGTCTTTTCACTGTCACAGTACCCCAACTACTTTGCCAGTTTACACAGACCACAGGAAAATTGAAGTGTGTTCTGGGAGTATGTGGCACAGAGCTGCAGTTTTGAAGTAACAGATCAATATTGGTGGGCAAACATGGAATTACTATTTTCAGATTATTTTAGTTTATTTTTTTATCCTGAGACACTCATGGTTTTATTATATACATGCTCCCTGTTAGTAAAACCTGCAGTTTCAGTGGTGTAAAATGTGTAAAATATCACAGAATTGCACAAAGAACATATTTTCTTCCTCTACAAGTTTGAGAGCCACTGCTTTAGGACATGGTAGTCCTCAAACATCTTGGAGCGAGGTAGTGAGGGGTGATGGGGATGGAATGAGAAGGAGAGCATCAATCAGTGTGGACCACAAGGCAGTCTCAAGAGCATCCTGGCTATCAGTAGGTAATGAATTGCCAGTGGAAATGGAAGAGAAGAGACAGAGGACAAAATACCAGACTCAAGAATAGGGTAAGTGTAGAAAAGGATTGTGAGAGAAAGCCTCAATTAATGATGTTTTCAAGAATCAAGGTTAGGAATTGAATATAGATTATATCAGTTTAAAAAGAAAAGTAAGGGGTTACATTTCTAACAACACTAAAACCCAAACCCACTGCCATCAAATCAAGTCTGACTCATAGCGACCCTATAAGACAGAGTAGAACTGCCCCAAAAGAGTTTCCACAGAGCACCTAGCAGGTTTGAACCACTGGCCTTTTGGTTAGCAGCTATAGCATTTAACTACTATGTCACCAGGATTTCCTTTCAGTACGATAAGCTAAATACCTGGAGATTCCTTCCTTTCTTTCTTCAGTCCTTCCCTCCCCCCTCTCCCATGCTTACTAATAATATCCAAGAAAAGAAGAAATCCAGCAAAAGTCCCAATCTTCTCTTGAAGTTTACCTTTTAGTAAGGGAAGACATGAAAAAAGATTACTGAAGCATATAAGTAAATCATATGGCATGTTTACTTTGTGCTAGACCTTGTGTTTCACAAGTATAATATGATGGTGATGGATATTATAGTACATTTCCTACGGGCACGGCATTGACATTGAGTGGCTATTGTGCTTTGATTTCCTACAGGAAAGTAAAGAGCCAGGTGAAGCCACGGACAGGACCCCAGAAAGCTAGATTGAAGACTTCCTTATATAGGAAGGTCATCTATCCCAGATACACAGTCTAACAGAGTCTGACAAACTTGAATTCTCTCTAGGCTAGCAGTAATCCATAGGAAATCTGATCTGGCAAGGAGAAGTAGCAGCCCTCACCCAAATGACTTCTGAGAAATGGTATTTTTCAGTGTTGGCTGGAAATTCAAGAAGTTCGTCAAAGAACTCTAAAATATTTTTTTACAGATTCTGATAAATAGGACCAGTCTTAAGAATCTTACAGGAAGCGAGCAACTGGTGCTGTTCAGTCTGTGGCAGGCTTGAACCTTGTCTACATGGAACTTAAAATATAGAAGGACATAAGGGCTAGAGCATACCGCCACAGAAGTACACTGCTCACACTTGGAAAAGTCTAAATCGGTTCAAGCTGAAGGTCCTTGTTCTCCAGAGTGTTTGGGAGTTAAATCTATCTCAGTGTCAGGTGATCATTGAAAAATGCCGGTAGTTAATGGACATGAAAATTAATGTTCTTTTAGAGCTGATTTTTTTTCCTCTTTTTTTATTTGATATGATTGCATGAAAATGTACATTCCCGTATAAATTTACATGCCCACTTTAACCTAATATCTTGTCAGTTTGAACTTGATATGTAGGTGTAGAAAAGGCCCAACCCTCAAGCAGCCCAGTGAGAAGCTCAATACCAAGCCATAGTGTGCTCAGGAGAACATCAACTGCTCTAGATGGCTCCTTGGAAACACCTTTTCAGTGATTCTGCCACACTGAAGAATTCTTTATGACTTTCCAAATGAAATGTCCTAGAGAGAGGCACATCATGTATATCTTAATAACAATACTCAAAAGACAATATAGACATACGTGTTAGTCTGAATCTTGATAAACAGATGTCAAGTCAGGATTAAACACACAGGAAATTTATTGGAGTGAATGTCTTTGAGAGGAAGTGGAGGAGAGAGCCACAAGAAGCTAGGCAACTTGTCCACATGCAGTGCACTGTGACAAGGAAGGAAGGAGGGCAGAAGGCAGGCGGGTGGACAGGAAAATGATGTGAAAGCCGCTTAGATTGCAGCGCAGTTTTAAGCCAAAGTCTTTAGTCAAAGAAGTCACGCATCTCCCAGTAAGGGTCAGAATTCTTATCCTCGCTGTCCTGTTTTTGGTTAGAAGCAGCCTTTAGTAAGCATGGCCTTGTGTCCAAGGCTGGGATGGATTTCAGAGAACAGCAGCTGAGACCAAGGATGGATTGTGTCTCCTCCACGAGGATAGCTGTGAGGCTTGTTCTCACAGTCATCACAGAAGATGATGTTTTACTGTGCAAAAATATCTTACTTCCTCTTGAGAGCTTCTTATCCCTGAGAAGTCTAAATACTTCTTTAATATTATGTCATAGGTCTGTAAGTCTTTGCTTTGAGATGAAGGGAAAAGCACAGCAATTGTCACATGGGTAAATAAACATTGATATGTCGAATGGCATGAACCAATCAATATTAACTTCAGAAAAGACAACTTTATATATCTGCTCTCTAAGATAATTAAACTTTTTAAACAAAACTGGTACACTTATAAATATCAGCCAATTTAAAAATTATATCCTTAGTAAATTTACTATTATGTGACTTTTCAGCAAAGTACTTTAAAGTACCATCAGTTCGATATTGATAATCCCAAGCCAGTATGTCTAATGTGGCATCAGGTAGATTTTTGTGTAGCTGTAATTTTATCTTGCACATAGCATGGATTTGTAAATCCATATTTATATTTATATTTATATGAATCATACTTATTGATCCATATTTTTTCCTCGTAGAATCTTTTTGTGTTTTGTTTTTATTTTACTTTTTATGTCTAGTTACTAGAGCATGCTAGAATAGTCCACAAAGTATAATGACGATCTCAGTACAGAAATCTATTCTCTACGATGATTCAACAAATAAAAGCAGTGACTGCGTCTGCAGAATGCTTACCAGATGCTAAAATGACTTTTAAATGCATATACATTCACATAACTCGTAAATTATTTTGGTCAACAGAAGAAGAAAACAGCAGGAGGGCTATTACACAAAGGAATCAAACCTTTTTTGGTTTTTAAAGTCAGTTCTAGATGATGTAATCTGATCTGCTGCCTAATGGCTAATGGCAGAAGAAGCCAAACTCATGCTCCACCAGCTGAGTACATGCTCTTTGTCCAATCTAGGCTTTTTAGTCAGCTTGCTACTCAGTATCATTGTTACGTTTGACATATGACCAGCCTAATACAGAGCCCGTTTTTTACATAAAAGAACAAATAAATATAATTTCAATCAACAATATTTGGGATAATAATGATTCTAGAAATACAGTACTTCCTACTATCTGTCCGAGAGATACTTTGTGAATTCTTAGCTTTAGATATGGGTTAGTCACTGTTTCAGTGGAACATGGTTAAAGACAAATTGTCATATTATGAAGCAACCTTGTTTTCAGCTCGGTAAAATAAAGCCCACCAGCTCCAGGGCAGGTGAAGCAGCACTGTGGCAGTGGTCACGTTTGCGCACCGTAGTTCATAAAGGCTGCAGATACATTATGATTAATGGACAGCTTACTATTTCACTTAGAACAAAGATCTTTGGTTGCATACAGTTTTTGTTTGTTTCATTGAATAGAATTTTCATAAAAAATTACTTGTCCATACTCCACTGTAGGTGTTTCAAACTTACAGGGCATTTCTTGGGCAAAACCAATTTAATTAAATAGGAAGAGACTGGTGGCTTAAACTGTTAGAAACAAATATAATTTGTAATTGATCTAAGTGGCCTTAACTTGCAAAAGTACTGACTCAGAAAGTATTAAATTAACATACACGGTTCCTTAATTTTCGTAAGGAGGGGAAAAAACACAGTGATGAAATCAACTCTGATTTCCTACTTGCAAGTATCAAAATCGAAATCCTATTTTCACTCCAAAGATTACACCTGCCACTCAGAATGGATACCACAGGGACAGTGCCTAACATGAGTTCTGATTAGAAAAGTTTTTAACGGGTGGCTAAAATTATTTAAAGCAATTAAACCGCACTGATTATGAGAAGATATCAGTTTCCAATAAGTAAGTGGAATGTTTCCAAGGAAAGTCTATTTTGAGAAGATGACGCTCTCAGTAGCTCTGGCTTCTCTTTTAAATGGATGAAGCAGTAACAGAAAAATGATTACTGTTGAATTAAAAAGGCCCTGTGGCATCTGGCTCAGTGGTCCACAATCTGTCACATTTTGATGAATACATAAAGCATGGGCTGAGCTTGTCCTGGTGCCTCTCCCGCGCAGGTGGTCAGCCTGCGTGTGCAAAGGCACAACTTCGTGTGCATCCCACCCCACCGTGAGGCATCCTCTCCCCTCCTAGTAACGTACAGACATGGCTACTAGGCTTCCAGAACAGCCTGGGAACTGACCTCCAGAGTTTGGAACACTGGCTTTGATTTTGTCACTGAGCAAGGCACTACAGCTGTCATATGGCTCTGCATTTTAAATTTTGGTGTCTGTCAATCATAGGCAGACGAAGAGAAGGAAATCCAACTCTGAAACCTGGTAGTTCTGTGAAGAGTGCTAGCCTTCTCCAGAGGAATCTCAGTCAATGTGATGCTAGCATTCACATCTCTTGTTCTTAACTGGTCCTAAATTTTAAACAGTCCTTTTGGTTTCTGAAAGTATTTTAAAGATTCATGGTCTCAAATAAAATCAAAGGGTAAAACAAAATTGAAGACTGGAGAAAAGAATGAGAATACTCTGGTACCTGCAAGTGCAAAGTAGCCCCTAATTCAATGAAAACCAACGATGCAAGCCGTCCAAAGTATTCAAGCAGTGTATGCCAAGATACATTCTTTACCCTCAACAGAATTAGCATAAAACTTTGGGGTATGTATTTAAGATGTAGAGACCTTAAAGGCCCTAGTACTTTGGTATAAGGTGGCTGTTCTTTCTAGACTGACTGACAAAAAAGTTAAGAAGCTAACTCCACTGTTTTTGCCACATTCTTGCTGACTAGCTTTGATGACACATCTGTTCATTGGCTAGAGGGAACAGGACAAGGACAGCCAGGTCTTTGTGAAGTTGCTCCTTAGAACTAGGTCTCTGTTACATGATCCGTCAGGCTCCATATACATTCTGCTGGCTTTCAGAAAGTGTGAAGGGTTCAGTCATTTCAGATTCACTCAGACTTACTTTGATTAGACATTTTAAACTTCGACTGCAACAATTTAAACTATGTACTTATTTTATTATTTTAATTAATACTTTAAAAGATATGAGAACCTCTCTTTTTACTTCCCCCCTCTGGGACTCATTATTATGTATTAGGATTGCACTGAGCATCCAATGAAGTCATCTCTTTCACATCTAAAGTAGCATTTTAATTCTACACTCTACAAAATTCTACAATTTTGACTAAAATAATAATAAAGAAACCCACTGCCATTAAGCTGATTCTAACAAATAGAGACACTGTAGACAGTGTAGAACTTCCCCCATAGAGTTTCCAAGGAGAGCCTGGTGGATTTGAACTGCTGACCTTTTGGTTAGCAGCTATAACTCTTAACCACTATGCCAAATAATAATAATAATATTTGGAAATAAACTTGACATAGAATGTAATATCTATGTAGGACTAGCAGTAAAGCATCCTGCTTCTGGAGTATATAATACGGAGTCCACATTTTTTTTTCAAATAAAAGTGTTTCTGTTTCTCTTACAAATGTTTTCATAGGGAAAAATAGAAAATAAAAAAAGAATTATTGTTCTGATTCTATTAAAAGATGGCAGAGTAAACAGACATCGCCTCATTTCCCTCTGAGAATTAAGGCCTGAATGACATTTGTATGGAGCATTGAGTACCTGGAGGCCTGAGGACCTAACATATTTGACAGGCAACAGTATCAGACTAATCTTCCCCTCTCAAAAATGATCCAGGGACCCTCTGACCTCTGCTTCTGTTGTTCCATTGTATCAGAGAACTTCAGCTTCCACAAACAGCTGATAATGTACTTTCATTATAAGCTGGCAGGTGGAGTCTGTTGTTGCTGACTGCCTGTTCAGAGCAGCCCACTGGACAGCTCTCAGCTCCCACTTCAGCACCTGGACAGCTCCCTGCATCCCCAAAGCCAAGTGCTGTGGAGTCAGATCCAACTGATGGCGACCCTAGGGGCCAGGATAGAACTGAGTAGAACCCCCAGAATATTCAAGGAGTGCCTGGTGGATTTGAACTGCTGACCTTGTGGTTAGCAGTGGTAGCATGTAACCCACTACATCATAGAAGTGCAGTTTATGTTTAAGGCTGAGAGGCCTGTGTATCTGCCTGGAGATCTGTCTGTTGAGACACCTCAGCTTTTCCTCCCTCTCTTCTCTCTCTCACATTGTAGAGTTGGCTGACAGCTCCCAGTTTCTCCTTAAGCAGAGCAGCCTCTTTGCTACCCAATAAGAGTCCACCTGGGGCAAATCACTAAAGTATTAGAGTCAGCTGGTGAAAAATAATCCTTTGAGATCCATTACCAGAGAAATCAGTGTCTAGATGGCACACAGGCAGCAGACCATAATTAATCATTTAAAGAAGCAGTCTTCAAATGCTCCAGAAAATTCCCTAAATAAAGATTAAAAAAATTTCCCAGGTGAAGAAGCCTTTCTGAATCTAACAGAGGTCAAAGACAAAAGAGTTATATATAGATATATAGAACCCTCCTAGAGATTAAACAAACTGCAGTCGAAAAAATGAAAAATTTGGTAAGCTATTTGAAATGATGGGACAATGATCTGAAATATATCAGATCAATAACAAAATTACAAAATTAGACAATTTTATCCAAAGCCAAAAGAGTATGACTGAACAGATGGAAGTTAGAATTAGTGACCTAGAAGTCAGGTAACTGACACCAGCATTTATGAGGTGAAATCAGAGAATAGAAATAAGAAAAATGAAGAAGCATTAAGAAACATGTGGGACTCCATTAAGAACAATAATTTATGTTTGATTGGAGTTCCTGAACAAGGGGGAATTAATGACAATATAGAGAGTATTGCTGTAGAGATGCTGACAGAAAACTTTCCTGAGATTACAAGCAAAGAAAACATAGGTATCCAAGATGTTTATTGAACACCACAAAAGTTAGACCAAAAAAGGAAGACACCAAGGCATATTATAATCAAAGTTAATAGGTTAAAACATAAACAGATGCTTCTGAAGGCAGCAAGGCTCAAAGCAAAACTAACATTCCAGGGAAACCCTGTAAGCTTTCGTCTGACTTTTCTGCCAAAACAAAAATGGCTAGAAAACAGTGGGCAGACACATTCAAAGCTCTGAGTTAAAAAAACTTCCATCCTAGAATTATTTATCCTGCAAAGTATTCTACCAAATATAATGGTGAAATTAAGACTTTTGGAAATAAAGAGAAATTTAGAAACTTCATAAGAACTAAGCCAAAATTACATGAAATATTGAAAGAAGCTCTTTCCTAAATACATATTTTAGATGACAATTTAAGACACTTCATCCAAATTTCTAATCAGTTAAGGAAGTCACAAAGCTACAGTGTTATATTCACCAAAGCTACAGTATTATAGTAAGAGAATAAGTGACCATACCATGACAACTATAATATCATCACATTAAAAGAGGGATACACTATAAAAGTTACAGTTGTTTTCAATCCAGAGGAAGTTTCAGAGTTATGAAGGAATTAAAACTGGGTTTAATTTTAGTATGCTAAGGGGGATAATACACATAGCCATAAAGTAGATTAACAATGCATTGCATCAAAATAAGAAATGCAATACAGGAGTCTCAATGAACACAAGGCCAACACTGAAACAACAACCCATAAAGAAGAATGCCCCAGAACAGAACATTAAGAGCAATATAGAAAACATCACCATAAAAGTAATTACATCAAAATGATGGCACTAAGCACATACCTATCAATAATTACACTCACTGTAAATGGACTGAACGCTCCAATAAAGAGACAGTGAGTGACATCCTGTATCAAAAGATATGACTCGTCTATATGTTGCTTACAAGAAACAAACCTTAGACTTAATGATATGAACAAGTTGAGAATTAAAGGTTGGAATAATATATATGCAAGCTAACAATACACAAAGAAGGGCAGGTGTGACAATACTAATCTAAGATAAAATAGATTTTAATGTAAAATCCACTACTGTGGACAAGAATGGTCACTGTTTATTGCTGAAAGTTTCAATACTCAAGCAGGACTTAACAATATTAAATATTTATGCACTCAATATGAGAGCACCTAAATACATTGCAGAAATACTGACAACACTGAAAAGTGAGATAGATCATTCCACAATAATAGCTGGAGACTTTAACACTCCCCTTTCAGTTATGGATAGATCGCCCAGAAAAAAGCTCAGTAAAGAGGCAGAAGATCTTATTGCAGCAATCAACCAACTCGATCTTATTGACATATACAGATCTTTTCATCCATCAGAAGATGAATACACCTTCTTCTCCAATGTACATGGAACATTCTCCAGAAAAGACCATGTGTTAAGTCATAAAGCAGTTCTCTAGAAAATCCAAACCACTGATTTACTGCAAAGTCTCTTCTCGGACCATTAAGCTATAAAAGATGAAATCAATAACAGAAAATTCATAAGTAGAAATTCAAGCTCATGGAAACTGAACAACACTTTGCTCATAGAGCCTTGGGTTACAGAAGAAATTAAGGACAAAATAAAGAAATTTATGGATTCAAATGAGAATGAAAACACATCCTACCAGAATTTACGGGATACAGCAAAAGCAGTGCTCAGAGGTCAGTTTATTTCTATAACAGCACATATCTGGAAAGAAGAAACAGCCCAAATTAAAGAACTAACCTTACAGCTTGAACAAGTCGAAAGAGAGCAACAGAAGAACACTTCAGGCACCAGAAGAAAACAGATTATATGGATTAGAGCAGAACGAAATGAATTAGAGAACAGAAAAACAGTTGAAAAATTTAACAAAACCAAAAACTGGTTCTTTGAAAAGATCAAGCAAATTGAAAACCCTTTGGCTAAACTTACAAAAGAAAAACAGCAGAAGATTCAAACAACCCAACTAAGAAATGAGATGGGAAATGTTACAACAGACTCAGCTGAAATAAAAAATATCATAACAGAATACTATGAAAGGCTGTACTCTAACAGGTTAGGAACCTTAGGGGAAATGGGCAAATTTCTAGACTCATGTGACTCACCAAGATTACCACAAGGAGAAGTAGATCAACTTAGTAAATCTGTCATAGAGGGAGAGGTTGAAAAAGTCATCCAAACTCTATGAACCAAAAAAAGTCCTGGCCCAGATGGCTTCACTGGAGAATTCTACCAAACTTTTAGAGAAGAGTTAACTCCAATAGTATCCAGGCTATTTCACACCACAGAAAGGGATGAAATACTCCCTAATTCATTCTATGAAGCCAGCAGAACCCTGATACCAAAACCAGGGAAAGATCCCACACAAAAAAGAAAATTACAGACCAATATCACTCATGAACCTAGATGCAAAAATCTTCAACAAAATTCTAGCCAGTAGAATTCAACAGCATATGAAAAAAATAATTCATCATGATCAAGTTGGTTTCATTCCAGAGATGCAAGGCTGGTTCAACATCAGAAAAACAATTAATGTAATCAACCACATTAATAACACAAAAGATAAGAATCACCTGATTTTGTCAACTGATTCAGAAAAGGCATTTGACAAAGTTCAACACCCATTCATGCTTAAAACTCTCAGAAAAATAGGAATAGAAGGGAAATTCCTCAATGTAATCAGTAGCATCTATGCAAAGCAAACTGCCTTCATCATCCTGAATAGTGAAAGACTGAAAGAATGCGCTTTGAGAATGGAAACTAGACAAGGATGCTCACTCTCACCACTTCTATTCAACATTGTGCTGGAAGTTGTAGCCAGAGCAATTAGACAAGACAAAGAAATAAAGGTCATCCGTATTGGCAATGAAGAAGTAAGGATTTCTCTCTTTGCTGATGATATGAATGTTTAAAGGACGAATCCAAAGGAACCCATAAATAAGCTATTGGTACCAATAGAGGAGTTCAGCAAAGTATCAGGATACAAGATAAACATAAGTAAATCAGTAGGATTCCTTCATACCAACAGTGAGATTATTAACAAGAAATCACCACATCAATTCCATTTACTATAGCCCCCAAGAAGACAAAATGCCTAGGAATTTTAGAGAAATAAGAGATCTTTACAAAGAGAATTACAAGACCTTACTACAAGAAACTGGGAGAGAATTACATAAGTGGAGTAATCTGCCCTGCTCATGGATAGGAAGAATTAACATTGTGAAAATGTCTATTTTGCCCAAAACAATCTACTTATATAATGCAATCCCAGTACAGTTTCCAGTGACAGTTTTTAATGAGACAGAGAAACAAATCATCAACTTTGTTTGGAAAGGGAAGAAGCCCCTGATAAGTAAAGCACTACTGAAGAAGAACACTTTGGGAGGCCTCTCACTACCTGACTTTAGAACCTATTACACTGCCACAGTTGTCAAAACAGCCTGGTACTGGTACAAAAAGAGATATATAGACCAATGGAACAGATTAGAGACTGCAGAGATGCCACCATCCTCTTATGAACAGCTGATATTTGACAAAGGCCCTAAGATTTTAAACTGGAGTAAGAACAGTCTCTTTAACATGATTCTGGCAAAATTGGATATCCATTTGCAAAAAATTGAAACAAGACCCATAGCTCACACTTCATACAAAAATCAACTCAAATTGGATAAAGGACTTAAATACAAAATCTAAAACGATAAAACTCATACAAGATAAAATAGGGTCAACAATGGAAGTTTTAATACACAATAGAGACGGACTTCAAAATCTGACAAAGTACACTCATCAGAACAGAAAACAGGTAAATGGGAATTAATAAGAATCAAACACTTCTGCTCAACCAAGGACTTCATCAAAAGAATTAAACGACCACCTACAGAATGGGAAAAAACACTTGGCAACTCTGTGTCAGAGCGATGTCTGATCTCCATAATCTATAAGCTGTTACAAAATGTCAACAAGAAGAGGATAAATAATACAGTTAAGTGATGGGGGAAGGAGATGGACAGACATTTCTCTAAAGTGGATATTCTGACAGCCAAACGAGAGATGGAGAATTGCTCACAATCATTAGCTATTAAAGAAATTCAAATCAAAACTACAGTGAGATATCATCTCACCCAACAAGCTTGGCCATGATACAAAAAACACAAAACAACAAATGCTGGAGAGGCTGTGGAGAAATTGTAACTCTTCTACACTGCTAGTGGTACTGCGAAATAGTACAACCTCTTTGGAAAACAGTCTGGCGTGTCCTTCAAAAGCTGGGGATAGATATACCATTTGATCCTGTAATTCCACTGCTGAAAATTTACCCTTCAGAAACAAAAGTTGTCACATGAACAGACACATGTACACAAATATCTGTTGCAGCACAATCCACAATAGCGAAAAGTTGGAATCAACTACGGTTGAATGGATGAGCAAACTATGGTACATATACTCAATGGAACACTATGCTATGATAAAGAACAACAATTTTAGAAAACATCTCATAACATGGTCTCATTTGGAAGAGATCATGCTGAGTGAAATCAATCAGTGTCAAAAGGAGAAATTTTGTATGAGACCCCTGCTATAAAGACTTAACAAGAGAATTATCCATAGAAGAAAATGACTGTATTCGCTATGTGGTTGGGTGGGGGCTGAGGGTTTATCATAGATGAGTTAATTGATAGATGTTAGAAATTTCATTCTTTTATTGTAATTAATAAAAAACTTTAAAAAAATAATAAAAGAATTATTGTTCTGAATTACACATAATGTTACCACACATAATAATTACTGTTAATAATAAAAATCTTTCTTTTGAGACTTTAATTCAATGTGTAATGATTATTTTTCTCTAGCAGAGCCATACTGTCAGGCTGGTAACAAATAAAGGACTAAGGAGGTGCTGAGACTATATTAAGGGGGGTGGAAAACTTTGGAAGCCATAGATGTGAAGGTTGCATAGCATGTTGAACTTAATGTCACTGAACAGAAAAAATGTGGGAATGACTACTGCTTTATAACAAGCTACAACAATTGAAAACAAATACACAAATTTTGTACTTCCCCCCAGCAGTGCCCAGGTATACCCATTTTATTGTACTGCTCTTTTATCACACGTGTGTGCATGTGTGTGTGAGAGTGTGATACCAATATATTCTAATTTTATCACTGAAAGCCAGAGTTCTTTAATTTTTAGTGGAAGCAAGCATTTGTCTTAAGCGTGCTTGCTTTTTAAAGCATCTGTTCATACCCGACACGGCACTTGGCTTGGCCGTTCATACCCTTCGCCCACTGATTTAGGCTTTAGTGGTTTCCTCATGAGGTTTTGTGAGGTCTTTATATAAACAGTCTATTAATTTTTATTTGCTTTCACATTGATTCACCTGATTAATTTATGTAAAGTTTCATATATGTATGAGTTACAATTGAAAATACTTTTTGTCTTTCTTGTTTCGTTCATAGCTTTTAATCTTAGATGACAGAGAACACTGGAATGAGGGCCTCCTGATAAGTATAATTGCCAGAATGAGAAGATCAACCTGTCCTTGTATGAACAGCAGCACAGTTTATGCCAGAATGTCAATCTACTAGCTAATCGTCCATATCATCTTTCTGAATTGGCATCTGGATTTGTGTTTATCTTCTGATACACGATGGTCTCCCCCCATCAGACTATCAGATTAATATGACTTCTTTTCTAATGTCATGGAAATTTCTGTATCATGTGTGCGTAGACATTGGGTAGTTTTCAGTTATCTCAACCAGCTCCTCTAAAAATGTCAATTAGGTTCAGCCAATTTGTCTTGACCTATGATATAGGTATTGTATCAGATTTCAAAGTCTTTTCCATGGAAATAACTTTCAGTTGAAACAGAGCAAAGACTTGGGAACTTTGGAATTTCCCTTCCAAAAGCCAACCCACTGCCATTGAGAAATTTCCCTTAAAGAATTATAATATTTTAGAATGCAAAATTCTAAATGTATCATAATACTTTTTATTTTTGAATGGGTAATTATGCCAATTTACATATAGATACATACAGACATAATACATATATATATATGTATATGGAAACCCTAGTGGCACAGTGGTTAAGTGCTGTATCTGCTAACCAAAAGTTGGCAGTTCGAATTCTCCAGGCACTCCTCGGAAACTCTATGGAGCATTTCTACTCTGACCTTTGCTCTGACCTTTAGGGTTGCCAAGAGTTGGAATCAGTTTGACAGTAGTTTTTTTTTTTTAATATATATACATATCGGTGTGTGTCTGTGCGCATATATATATGTGTGTGTATATATGTATTCTTTTCTAACAAGAGTAAAACTTAGAACTATTCAGTGCATTCGCCAAGGTCTGGGAATGAGGTAGTCAGCAGTCTGGGGTCGAGCAGAGGTGGCGGGAGAAGGATTTAAAGGTCAGTATCCTTTTGATTATACCAGAGATAAGCTATGCCCTTGGTTAAGCCAGAACCGCAATTTGATGACATTGATCTTATCTGATTCCTGCTAATCACAAAAAGTCAATTCATCAGTATTCCTTTGCATCAGGGAACAATGGAAACTTCTCTCCCTCATAATGAGTTATAACTCTGAATTCTCAGTGATCTTTAAAATGGAGTGGAAAGCGCAGACATTCTGATCGTACTTGAATAAGACTGATTTTCATCTCAAGTCTTCATTCTTTTCTTGGATTTCTTACCAATGGATTCTCTTTCATAAGAATTTTATACTCTACAAAGAAGAACATTGCATAAATTCAAGTGAGTATACATCGAATAAATTCAGGAAAGGGAAATGTACAACACATTTTCAGAAATACCTATGAAAAGCTCTCATAAATCAAATTAAAAATAAAACTACATCTATAAAAGAAGATGGCTTAACTTGGTAAGCTTAAAAAATAAAATCATTCATAAATTGACTGCAATTAAAAGGAACAGCCAGCTCTAAACCAAATGTCTTTTTTCAAAACAATTATTGAAATCCAAGGAAGATATAATTTCCTTCTAATTGATTCAATTTGGTCCTTGAAGAAAGGCTTTGCTTTAAGGTCCCAGAAACCTTAGAAGTCATTCTACACTTGGTCTCTCCTAAGATATCTATCATCGAAGCAGAAAAACAAAACTTGGAAATGGTTTGCCAGCAACAAAATCTTCCAGGCCCCTGTTGAAACAGGGATCTCTCAAGTCGGTCACTGGTCCCTCCTGTCAGCAACAAAAGCAACTCTGGGGAGCTGAAACCTGAGCTCCAGTACCTCGCCTGGAGAGGATAATTGTGGCCAGGCTGACTGTGCCAGAAACTCACAACAGCTGTTCCTCCGCTTCCCCCAGTCCCCTCCGCTTCCCCCAGTCCATTGCCACGTCTTATTTGTGTTTATCTAATTCCAAGGTAGATACACTCCTGTTTTCTTCAAAGACCACTTCTCTCCCTTCTCTATTCCTCATTCTCCCTTCTCTATTCTTCACTGTATGTTTTATTTTGCATGTCTTGTGATATTGTCATGCTAGAGAAACAGGCTCCAGCGGGGTTTCCCACACCAGTGGGAACTTTTCATTTTAGTAACAGCCCTTACAAAGAGGTAGCCGATCAGGCCTGCTAGCATGCATGGTTGTCTTGAAAGGAAAGAGTTTAACCAATCACCTTATTCTCCTGAGGATAGCTAAGAAAAACTCTGGGACAGCACTCAGACAAATGTTGAATACCTGTGCTACAGGCATCCCTAAAAGAAGTGCTTAGGATGGATGTACTTCCATGTGGAGTTTCTGGTTAAAAGGACAGAGAATATGACTTAAGAATAATTGGTGAGTACTTGGATGGACTTGTCTATTGTTTACATGTCTCTCTTTCTAATTACACAGTCTCTTCAAGGTTCTTTTCTTCTTTACCCAGAATTCTGGCCATACACATGTATCAAGATGCTCTCTGGGCAATGAGAATCAAGATTGTCTACAGGAAATCTTTCTCTAAACAATTTTCAACTTGGACTGATGATATGCAAACTTTATTAATATGATGTAGGGAAAAGAATAATAATGATAACAATTTCAGTGTCACCTGGTAACTTCGTTTTTCAAATTCCTTTATCTCTGAATAGGAAATATCAAGATATTTTAGTATAGCTTCATTTCACTCTTTTCTTGTTCTAAATGTGATGAATAAAAAATGCAGAGATTAGAGCATATAAGTCATTTTCTGATAGGCTATTTTATTCTGATTGTCATGACTTCTTTATGAGGAATGAGGGCACTTGTTGTTGCCTGTGTTTTAAGACAGCTGAGGTTCAAAGACTATAAAAAATAACTGAGCTGAGATAGGAGAGCCACACTGGGACAGAGCTGACCGTCAGTATCAGGTCTCCAGACCCTAAGCCCCCTGGCCTTTTAGCTACACCATGCTGTGTCTCTCAGATATCCTCGTACTAATTTATAAAATGTCCCCTACCTACCCCTTATTGCACTATATGTAATGCTCTCACTGAGCCTCTAGTCAGCACAGAGCTTAGCACATGGTCTGCCGTCCATAAGTAGACTATATTACTTCTTGAAATATTTAGCCAGGTTCCTATGTCTCTTCCAACTGGTTATTTGTCTCACTGAAGTGTAACATGGGAACCATACTGGTTTAGTCATTAAGTGCTACAGCTGCTAACCAAAAGACTGGCAGTTCTAATCTACCTGGTGCTCCTTGGAAATGCTGTGGAGCAGTTCTACTCTGTCCTACAGAGTTGCTATGAGTCAGAATCAGCTTGATGGTACTGCGTTTGTTCCTGTGGTTTAAGTATAACGTGGAAACCCTGGTGGCTTAGTGGTTAACTGCTACAGCTGCTAACCAAAAACTGGCAGTTCAAATCTACTAGGTGCTCCTTGGAAATGCTATGGAGCAGTTCTAGTCTGTCCTATAGGGTCACTATGAATCAGAATCGACTAGCCTGCAATGAGTAAATAAAACAATTTTCATAGTTATGTAAGATCGTCATAACTTTTGTTGGTTTTGAATTACTTGTTTGGAGGATAAGGGGATTATGTGACCACAAAAGTTCTTATTTGAATTATGTTTTTAACTTCATGTTAAAAAAATGAACTTATTCTTTCATGGAAAAGCAAAATGTGACAGGGATTTCTCCTGTTTTGGTCCTCCTTGTTTCGTTTTTTTTTTTTTAAAAAAAAATTAAGCATGAATAAATAAATGTTACTTATCCTAAAAGCACTGGAGGGGTCCTAGTACAGTCAAAGCCAGGACAAGGATGGTGGTTAGAGGCCTTGAGTTCTATGCTCGCTTCTCTAAAGGTAACTATGTGACAGGAGAAAACTCCAGGGTCTGTTCTAGCTGTTCATCTGTAAAATGCAGGCAGGGTATGTAGAGAGGTGAGAGTGATGAGACCAAACAACATTTAGGTGTCTTGTGCCACCACAGACAGTCCCTGTGTTGGGAACCAGATCTCTTCCTAAGTTTGTCTATAAGTTGAAACTGTAGGAAAGTCAGAACAGGTACATAAGGTCCTTATTCCATGTCAGTTAGTCCAATGTGTGTCTTAGTGTATATATATATATATATATATATATACACACTATATATATATATTCGAAGTCAAGTGCTGTTGAGTCGGATCCGACTCATGGCGACCCGAGAGGCCAGAGTAGAACTGCCCTCTGGAGTATTCAGGGAGCGCCTGGTGGATTTGAACTGCTGACCTTGTGGTTATATATATTTATATATTTACCCTTCTAGGAATACAAAGGAAACTCTGGTGGTGTAGTAGTTAAGTGCTATGGCCACTAATCACAAGGTCAGCAGTTCAAATCTGCCAGGTGCTCCTTGGAAACTCTTTGGGGCAGTTCCATGCTGTCTGTAGAGTTACTATGAGTCAGAATCGACTTAGCAGCTGCGGGTTTTCTTATGCATGTAAAGGAGGCTTGGTGGTACAGTGGTTAAAGTTTCAACTGCTAATGAAATGATTGGTGTTTCAAATTCATAGCAGCTCTGCTGGAGGAAGAAGTGCAGCCTGCTTCCCTAAAGATTCACAGCAGTGAAAGCCCTACGGGGCAGCCCCGCCCTGGCTTATGGGGCTGCTATGCATTGGAATCAGATGCATGACAACGGGTTTGGCTTGGTTTATGATACAATCCTGAAAAAACAACGAATCACTTGCAAACATGCAGCGAGCATTCTCAGGAGTGCCACAAAGTAGTGTGTGCTTCATTGGTAGAAATCATCGTATTTAACTGATTACAGCAGTTTGCTCTTAAGAAAGACTCGCCTGTAAACAGACTGTCGTAGCCTGGGGACTATGTGCAACAAATAACTCACTCCTCTATGGCATACCTTCCCACCCCTTAAGCAACTTCTGATCATTGACAGTCCTGACTTGTAAGTTCCCAGCTTTTGCTTCTCTGACCCAAACACGTCTCGCCTTTGTGTCTTGTCATTACAAAACGTTAATATCTGAATTAACTAATTTAGGAATCACTACTTTAAAATATAGATTCCAGGGCCTCCATGCTACAAAATTTAATTTCAACTCTCCAAGTATGAAATGCAGGAGTCTGTAGTTTCTCCTCTATATAACACATTTTTTTGATTTGTCTTAAACCCAAACAGGGTATGGTGTTAGGGCTTAGGCACCATGGCACAGTGGCATTACAGCTTAATGACAAAACAACATTTTTTCCCAGATTTAAAACAATTGAAATAATGTGGAGATTATGGTAAAGTGGAGATTCTGATCAGTTGTCTTGAGGTCTGTCCTGGGGTCTGTGTTTTTAACAAACTCCCAGCTTATGCCAATGATACAGGGCTTAGATCTAGTCTTTGAGTAGAATGGGTAGAAAAGAAGAGTTGTGATCCAGTTCAAATAATTATCACTTATTAACTTAATATTTCCAAACCTCAGATCACTTTTACATATAATTAGTAACTACAGTGCTTACCTTCACCATAGTATAGAAAGCAGACACGTAATGCATGAAGTGCGTTACACAGTCTGAACCATTATTTTGGTGAGGAGATTAATGTTTGAACCCAAAGGATGACTTTCTTTTCAATTTATAGTGTTTAATTCTAGACATTTAATGAGGTATCTAACACATACAGCCCCCTACCAGATCTCTTAGAGTTTTATATTATTTACAGATTGATTATCTTCCTTTGAAAGGTGCTACATAAGTTAAATTCCACTGACTCAGTTCCAAGTCAGAGTGACCTTTTAGGATAGAGTAGAACTAACTTCAATGCCCGTGAAAGCAGCAGCCAGGAAATTAAAAGACGCGTTGTACTGGGAAAATCTGCTTCTAAACACTGCGTTCAAGTACAGAAAAGTAGAGAGGTTACCTTGAAGACTAAAGTGTGCCTGACTTAAGCCATGGTATTTGGTATTTTCAATCAAGTTATACTATGCATGTGAAAGCTAGACAATGAATAAGGAAGACAGAGGGAAAAATAATGCTTTTGATTTCTGATGCTAGAGAAGAATACTGAGTGTACCACGGACTACCGAAAGAACAAACAAATCTGTTCTGGAAGAAGTACAACGAGAGTGTTCCTTGGAAGCAAAGATGGCAAGATGGTGTCTAATATACCCTGGACATGCTGTCAGGAGCGATCTGTCCCTGGAGAAGGGCATTAAGCTTTGTAGAGTGGAGCATCAACGAAAAAGAAGAAGACCCTCCGCAAGACGGACTGCCACGGTGGCTGCAACCATGGACTTAAGCGTGCACACGATAGAGGGCACGGTACAAGACCAGGTAATTTTTCCTTCTGTTGTGCGCAGGGCCACTATGAGTAGGAATTGACTCAATGGCACTAACAACATTGACAGAACTAACTGCCTCATAGGGTTTTCAAGGAGTAACAGGTCTGTTTGAACTGGTGACCTTTTGATTATCAGCAGAGTACTTAACTACTATGCCACCAGAGCTCACTCTCTGTCTCTCTATATATAGACACACACACACACACGCACGCACACAAGCACACACACGCACATGCACACTCACGTGCACACGTGTGTGTGTGTATGGATATATACATAGATGGAAACCCTGGTGGAGCAATGGTTCAGTGCTATGACTGCTAACAGAAAGGAAAGCAGTTTGAATCTGCCAGGCACTCCTTGGAAACCCTGTGGCGAAGTTCTACTTTGTCCTGTAAGATCCCTGAGTCGGAACCAACTAGAAAGCAATGGGTTTGGTTTTTTGATATATATACATATATGTAAAGGTATGTATACATATCTATGTAAAGATACTTATATGTAAAGAGACAAGAGAAACAGAAGCCGAAGTACCTACATGAGAAATTTAGGTGATTTCAGGACAAGGAGACTGTTCTTCCTATGGAAATTCTTGATAAATCCACGAGATGGAAAGGCAGTCTATCATTGTTCATTTCCCAGGCTTCCTGAGCGTAGGAAGACAGGCTCAAAAATGTTAAAGTAAATTAACTCTGTGAGCTATTACGTTTGCTTTACATTTTAAATGAAGAAAGTGATGCAAATTTGTTAAAAGCCTGATTGGGTCCATTAGCAAAACTGTCAGAGCAGACGCATTGGGAAAAGTATCTTGAGGTTCACTGCACAAATTCTCTCATAATCCCAAGTACTGCCAGGTCTGGGGAAATGATTTATTCTCACTCTCCAAGATGTTAGAAAATAGCCAGTATCAGTGTGTGTACATAAGAAGGAAGATGCATTTTCAACTAAACAACAGTAATGACATGGCCCATACAGACATCCTTACCCAAAACACCAAACCAAATCCATTGCCATCCAGTCAACTCTGGCTCACAGCAACTCTTCAGCACAGAGTCAAACTGCCCAATAGTGTTTCTAGGGAGTGCCGAGTGACTGAGCTGCGCACCTTCCAGTTAACAGCTGTAGCACTTGAGCTTTGTGCCACCAAGGTTACCCTCAGTGTTTCAGTCATCTGGTACAGCTCTAACAGAAACACCACAAAGCAGATGGATTTAGCAAAGAAAAATTTATTCTGACATAGTCCAGTAGGCTGCAAGTCTGAATTCAGGGTGTCTACTACAGGGGAGGGTTTTCCCTCTGTTGGCTTTGGAGGAAGTTCCTTGTGCTGCGTCAGTCTTTGGTCAGGGAGCATCTTTGCACAGGAACCTCAGGTCTGAAGGACATGCTGTGCTTCCTGTGCTACTTTCTTGATGGTATGTCATTCCCAAAATTTGGCTTGCCTCCATTTCCCTTTATCCCTTGTAGGATAAAAGCATAAAAGGTGGTGCAAACCACACTCTAGGGAAAGTCTCTTAACAAAGGTGCTGCAGTCCCACCCTAACCCTATATTAACATAGTCATCCTATCTATTAGCCACAGGCAGAGGTTAGGATTTATAGCACAGGAAAATCATAAAATGGAGGACAATCATAAAGTATTGGGTATCATAGCCCAGACAAAAGGCTGCACACATTTTTGGGGGGACACAGTTCATTCCCTGACAATTAGCGAATCCATGTATCTCTAGATTTTAGTGTATTGTACAGAAATTTCTTTTATATTACTCATTTTAAACTCAGCCAGTATACCTGCCTCCATGGTCTCTGCTGACATCCAGAAACATGTGGACATGTGTGCTTATTCAAGTACAAATTATTGTCACTAACATCGATTCTACTAATTAATGTAAAACTATGATATTCACTTTTTGGTTACACTATCAGGGTTAGGATATCAGGATAGTTCTCATAAAATAAATAAGTTTTGTTTATTAATTTTGTTATTTAACAAAGAGCATTGACAGGAATTAAAAAACTGAAGAAAAAGTTCACCCCAAGTGCTAGCACTCCCCAAAGAAATGTTTTTACTGACGTTTACATCCGAAGAGTTATTACTTAAATAGAAGTTTGTCTTTTTCAAGTACAGTTTTTGTAACAATTGTGTCACCAGATTCAATCAGAAGGAAAAAATTGGGGAGGTGGGTAATATTATTCCCTCGTTTCAGAAATCAGGAGCAGTAACAGTTCTTACAAAGCTTGCTGTTTGCCTTTTCGGGCAGAACAACCAAAGAAGTAGGAACAAATTTAAGAGTGAAAGAAAGGACTTGGCTGGGGCAGACATACTTCATGTGGGGCCATCAATACCTCAGGCTCTTCCAAAAGAGGACAAATTTAAAACTCTCTGCCGTCAGTCAGTCTGACTCATAGCGACCCTCTAGGGCAGAGTAGAACTGACCGATAGGGTTTCCATGGAACAGCTGGTAGATTCAAACTGCTGACTTTGGGGCAAGCAGCTGAGCTCTTAACCACTGCACCGCCAGGGATCTGAAGCAAACAGCGGGTGGCTGTGACAATCCTGGAGAGAACGGTTCTTCTCCCAGAACCTCCTGTTGAAAGGCAATGGAAAACTGAGTGGTGCTGCTTAAAGTGGGCTGACTGATAGAGCAGCAGCAAGCGCATTGCAGGGTAACTCAAAAATGCCATTTCAGGTCCTAAACCAGACCGACAGCATCAGAAACTCTGGGTCAAGATGCAGCCGTCAGTGTTTTACAAGCTCCGTGGCTGGTAGGGAACCCTGGTGGTAGAGTGGTTAAGTGCTCTGCCTGCTAATCGAAAGGTCGGCGGTTCAGATCTGCCAGCTGCTGCCTGAGAACTCTATGGCGGCGTTCTACTCTGTCCTCCAGGGTCCCTATGAGTAGCAATCAACCAGATGGCAGTGGGTTTTGTTTTCGTTGTGGTTCTTGTTTTTTTTTTTTTTTTTTGTCTTTGTTTCGGTGGAGTTTTTTTTGGGGGGGAGCGGTTGGCTGATAAATGTGCTCACTGAAATTTCGGAGCCCTGACTGTAGGTGGTTTGCAAACTCTAATGACACAGAGGTTAAAAACTATGACTGCTAAACAAAAGATCTGCAGTTTGAATTCTTCAGGTGGTCCTTGGAAACAGATCATATTCTATAGCAGCAGACTCTGTTTATAAGTGTTTTTGCAATCAGATTTGACTTACTTGTTTACGAAATTTCAGTTTCACTTAAAATATGGAAAAGTTAGTACGTTTGACTAAGATGTTTTTAACTCATTTTAAGTTTATAATGAATAAAATTGTAAAATCATTTCTTAATGTATATACAAGAATTTCTCAGAGGATAATTTTAGCGTGCTTGTGTACATTTCTGCCACACAATTCAACCTGAGTCAAGATTTGTGTGGGTGTGAAATCATTTTCTATTTGAAAGCAAAAGAAAGGGGAAAAGGCAGCTTTAACATTTCGAGAAACAGTATACTTGATAAATGTGCGAGTAACGGTTGATAAAATTATTTATTAAATGTAAATGTTTAATATACCTGTCATTTATAAATATATTTACTATTCATATACTGGGACAATACTTTATGTTATTTGTTTCTATAATTTTATCTGTTATGTAGACTTCAAATGCATCATATTGAATTGGAGCATTGTTTGTGATACTCACACTGTCTACATTTCACTTGCAAACAGAAATATTTTTGACCACTGTTATATCTTAACCACAAAATAGAAATGCCTATGAATTCAGTTCTCTCCTCAGTGAGACAGAATACGTAACAGTCATCTAAAATTCTCAAGTAAGAATGTCCAACAGATACGGTGTTGTTGCTAAGTGCCACTGAGTCAGTTCCAACTCGCAACGACCCCATGCACAACAGAGTAAAATACTGCCCTGTCACAAGTCACACTCACAATCATTTTTATATCTGAGCTCTTGTTTGCAGCCACTGTGTCAATCCATCTTATTAATGGTCTTTCTCTTTGTCACTGTCCCTATGCTTTACAAACGTGACGTCCTCCTCCAGGGACTGATCCCTCTTGATAACTTGTCCGAAGCGTATGAAACAAAGGAAGGTTTGCCATCTTTTCTTGTAATGAGCATTCTGGTTAAACTTCTTCCAAGTGAGATTTGTTTGTTGTTCAGGTCGTGGGTATATATTTGATATTTCACACCAACACTGTAATTTAAAGGCATCCTTTCTTCTTCAGTCTTCCTTCTTCATTATCCAGCTTCTGCATCCGTACGAGGCTACTGAAAATAATAGAGCTTGGATCAGGGGCAGTTTAGTCCTCAAATGACAGCTTTGCATTTTAACACTTTAAGGAGGTTTTTTGCAGCAGGTATTTCACATGCAGTATATCATTTGATTTCTTGACTGCTACTTCTATTGAAAAGTAAACATGTCACCTTGGAAACTAAGGTGCACTTGACCCAAACCATGTTATTTTCAATCACATGATAGTCATGCAAAAATGGGTCAATGAATGAGGAAGACAGAAGCAGAACTGATGCCTCTGAACTGTGGTGCCGGAGAAGAATGCCGAAATGATCTCTGAAATTCCATTCCAAGCTTCTTCTTCAGGCATTGTAATTACTTTGCATTGTGAGTTAAGTTTTAAAGGTTTTCATCTCTCTCTGTCTCCATTTTTTGTTATGATCTACGAAGAATTATTTCCTTTCAAAAGAAATCAACTCTTAGATACCACATGAGTGCAAAGCAATGGTAAGGTCAGCTACATTATCCAGAATAATTCTCAGAGGTGAGGAATTCCATCATCTAGTGTGACTGGCAGTTCAGCTTCAGCAGGCACTCCTTGCGAACTCTACGGAGCGGTTCTACTCGGTCTTACAGAGTCACTATGAGTTGGAATAGACTTGACAGCAGCAGGTGTGACTTCAGTTGGTGGGATCTAGCACGCACTAAATTTGTAGTCTTATGAGCCTCCAATTTTACTTCAAATGATAATATATCAAAAACTTACAACCCTGAATACATACAAACATTTTTAATGTACTCCTATGTGAAGTTGTGGCTTTTGTCATCCAAACATTAATTTTCCAAAGAGAGAATTACAACTGAGCCTCTCTCAAAAGAACACATTAACCCTTTATCATATTGAAGTCTGAGGAAAATACGACTTAAATATAATGCTTTAAGACAGAAGGCCCAAAGTTTTGAATATTTTTTCTCAAAATGACTGCGTGTTATGTTTATGTACATAAAGGACAAGAGCCTTCTGTAGCCCTATTGCTGTTTCACAAACTAATCAGAATCTCCTCTGCCTATTCAAGCAAGTGCCTCCTAGGGACATAATAACATGCACACGGAGATGAACACGACAGACCAGTAGGACAGACATATTGAGTGGGTGAGTGAGACATTAAACAAATAAACACCAGATAAATACATATAAATACTGATAAATAATGAGAAAGAAAACAGTAACTTTTGACCACATTATTAGTTAGCCAGGTAGCTTAAAGTATGCAATTTCTATACAGGAATTAAAGGGACTCTCCAGTATCTAATGAAACTGGTGGTTTAGTGGTTAAGTGCTATGGCTGCTAACCAAAAGGTTGGCAGTTAGAATCCACCAGGCACTCCTGGGAAGTGCTATGGGGCCATTCTACCCTGACCTGTGGGGTCACTTTGAGTTGGAATCAACTCAACAGCAGTGGGTTTTGTTTTTTGGTTTAAGTAACTAAGCTATTAAACTTTATATAGGTTTCAGTTTTAATCTACAAACAAAATTGCCATCTGTTTTTTTTTTTTTTTTTTTTTTATAAAATGTCTTTCAGTCTGTTTTAATCCCCAACTGACCAGTTATTCTGGAAAAAGTACCTTGGTACTTTCAGATTCCTTCTTCATTTCTACCTTTTGAATTTGGAATCTCTATTTCTAGCTTTTAAATTGATCAGCTGTTCAAACAGATTACCTGTAAGAAGTTCTATGACACTTTGATGGTTTTATCTCAACGGGAAAATAATTCTGTCCTCTAATGAGGAGATTGTTTAATGTATCATAAGTTAGTTGACCAGGGCATGTGAGAAAACACAGACCCTTAATTCTGACACTTGTTTGCTTGATTGAATGCTTGTTGAGGTGAAGGTGTTTGGAAGCCTCTCAAGTAGCATTCCATTACTAATTCTAGCCCAAGTTCACAAACTCACTTCCTCCCAAAAGTAAAGCTGTGGTGAGGATTGAAAAGACATATTAGTTGGAGGGAAAAGGATATGGCTGGAGATTTGGGTTAGAGCCAACACAAAGCATTTGCTATATATTAATCCAGGAGTTCCAATCCCTGGCTACATATTGGAATCTCCTGGGATCTTTAAAAATCTATAATATCTGTGCTCCTAAATTAAACAGGAATATCTATTTGATGTCATAGGTATCCTTTGTAAAGAGAGATGAGATCACAATTTGTAATTAAGATTTAGATTCATTCTCAAAATGTGGGCAATATCTAAGTAAGGGACTTAAATACTATATCAAGAATACAAATGTGATAATCTTTAAGAGATTACATTGGAATACCAAAACAGCTCAGCAGTTCTGTGAAAAATAAACTGGTAGAAACAACAACATCCCATTAGATAAATAAATGTGAATTGCACTAAAGTAGTAGTTTAGACACATCAGAACATTTTCTTTTCCTTTTTTTTTTTTTTTAAGAAAGGTCTTTTTAAGACTCATTAAGATTTGCTGATGTGAATATTTGAAGTGGGAAACATAGAGATGAGGGATTTAGGTCAATTACTTGTTTCTTTCCTGAAAGGGGCAATCATTAGTTCTGTTCATCAAGGTGGGATGTGTAATTCATCCTGTGCACAAAGGAACAAAAAAAATTTGGGAATAAAAAATGCATTCGGTATGGGCATGCCAGGGTTTACCTATTTACAGGTTTATTCCAACATACGCATTGTTGTCATTTGTAGGTGTTCCTGAATCAGTTCCGACCCCTCGCAACACTATATACAACAGAACAAAACACTGCACAGCCTGTCCTCACAGTCATTGCTGTGTTTGAGTCCATCGTCACAGCTATTGGTAGCAATCCATTTCACTGGGGATCTTCCTCTTTTTTTCCGATCCCCTTATGCCCTTTTCTAGGGACTCATCCCTCCTAATAACATGTCCAAAGTACATGAGACAAGGTCTCACCATCTCTGCTTTTAAGGAGTATTCTACCCACACTTCTGTTGAGAATGTTTTGTTTCTTCCAACAGTCCACATTACATTCAGTATCCTTCACCAACACCATAATTCAAAGGCATCAATTCTTTTTTTTTTATTTTTATTTAACATAACTGAGTGAAAATGTACATTCACGTATAAATTTACATGCCCACCTATATGCAGCTTCCCTGCTCTCCCTGTCCGGTGACAGCACACTATTCCTCTCTGCTCCATACATGTCTCATCCTCCCAACAACCTCCTTTCTCCTCCTCTCCGTCCACTCCCCTTCCTCCAGCCAGAGGTCAGCAAGATGATATCCTATAGATGTATAGAACCATAAAGTGCTTCCAATATATGGTCCCTCTGTGTTGTCAAGTCCAGTCCATTCTTGTCCAAAGAGTGGACCTTTGTTATAATTTATGGGAAAGGGCAGCATCAGGGCCGGGGTCCATGCTCTCAGAGGAACCCCCAAACCGCTGGACCATCAATTGAGGTCTTTTAGTGGAGATCTCAGGATGCACCCGTTTTTATTCTTGTGTTGCCAGTGAGATTCCTCTCTGTGAGCTCCATCGTGGCTATCACTGGTGGTGGCCGGGCACCATCCAGTTCTTCCGGTCCCAAGTAGATGTAGGCACCCACTCTTGAGGGTCTCTCTGTCTTCTTCGTTGTCTTTACCGCATGTCATTTTGGTCCTCGGTGAGCATCCGTTCCTGCTGAGTTGGGACCATTTGCTGTGTCCTCGGATGGCAGCTTGGCAGCTTTTAAGACCCCAGACTCCACTCACCAATGTGGGGTGCAGAGAGCTCTCTTAGCAAAATGCTAGTTGTGTCAATTGGCCTGGAATTTGTCTAACAGCATGGTCCCCCGCCCCCTGCCCCAGCTACTCTATCCTTGCAGTATTGAGTTAAGATGGAAGGAGTACTCAAGCTATGCTAAAGTCCACTTAATGTTGTTCTTGTTTCTAATGTGTGCTATCACCGCTTTCTCCCAACTAGATTTCTAGTAACTATCTAAACTAAACCGTCCCCCCTTCCCCCCCTCCCTTCCCTCCCTTGCAGCTGTCAAAGAGTCTTTTCTTCTATACACAAGTCTGTTTTTGAGATCTTATCGTAGAGGTCTCATACAGTATTTGTCCCTTTGTTGCTGACTACTTTCACTCAACATAATGTCTTCCAGTTGAAACCAGGTTAGGAGATGTTCTGGAATCATCGTTATTCTTTATCATTGCTTAGTGCTCCATTGAGTATATGTACCATAGTTTACCTATCCATTCTTCTATTGTTGGGCATCTGGGTTGATTCCATCTTTTTGCTATCATGGACTGTGCTGCGGTAAACATTCTGGTGCATGTGTCCATTGGTGTGAAAGGCCTTGATTCTGTAGGATATATTCCAGGTAGTGGAATTACTGGGTCAAATGGTATATCGATATCCATTTTTTTTAAGGAAGCGCCAGATTGCCTTCCAAAGAGGCTGGACCATTTTGCAACCCCACCAACAGTGTAGGAGTGTTCCACTTTCTCCACAGCCTCTCCAGCATTTGTTGTTTTGTGTTTTCTGGATCATGGCCAATCTTGTTGGGGTGAGATGGTATCTCATTGTTGTCTTGATTTGAATTTCTTTAATAACTAAAGATCGTGAACATGTCCGCATGTGTTTTTTGGCTGCTTGGATCTCCTCTTTAGTGAAGTGTCTGTCCATTTCCTTTGCCCATCATTTAATTGGATGGTTTATCTTCTTCTTATTGACATTCTGTAGTATCTTATAGATTATGGAGATCAGGCATCAGTCTGACATAGAGTTGCCAAATATTTTTTCCCATTCTGTGGGTGGTCTTTTAATTCTATTAATAAAGTCTTTGGATGAGCAAAAGTGTTTCATTCTTAATAGTTCCCATTTATCTATTTTCTCTTCTGTTGATTGAGATTTCTTTGAGAGATTTTGGAGTCTGTCCTCATTGTGTATTAAAACTTCCATTGTTGTTCCTACCTTTTCTTGGATGAGCTTTATCATTTTAGGTTTGATATTTAGATCTTTTATCCAGTTGGAGTTGGTTTTTGTATAAGGTGTAAGATATGGATCTTGATTCAGTTTATTGCAGATGGATAACCAATTTTGCCAGCACCATTTGTTGAAGATGCTGTTTTTACCCCAGTTTAATGTCTTAGGGCCTTTGTCGAATATCAACTGTTCATAGGCAGATGGTGTCATCTCTGGGGTCTCAATTCTGTTCCATTGATCAGTCTGTCTGTTCTTGTACCAGTACCAGGCTGTTTTGACCACTGTGGCAGTGTAGTATGTTCTAAGGTCGGGTAATGAGAGGCCTCCCAGTGTGTTCTTCTTCTTTAGTAGTACCTTACTTATCCGGGGCTTCTTCCCTTTCCAAACAAAATTGGTGATTTGTTTCTCCATCTCATTAAAAAATGATGCTGGAACTTGTATTGGGATTGCATTATATAAATAAATTGCTTTGGGTAAAATAGACATTTTCGCAACAAAGGCATCAATTCTTTGATTTTCCTTATTCATCATCCAGCTTTCACACGCACATGAGATTTCAGAAGATCCCATGGCTTGGGTCAGGTGTGTTCAAGGTGACATCTTTGCTTTTTAATCATTTAATGTGGTATTCTGTTGCAGATTTGCTTAATGCAGTATGCGTTTGATTTCTTGATTGCTGCTTAAATTGGCATTGATTGTGGATACAAGTCAAGAGAAATCCTTGACAATTTCAATATTTTCTCTGCTTACCATGATGTTGCTTATTGGTGCAGTTGTGAGGCTTTTTGCTGTCATTATGTTGAGTTGCGATCCACAGTGATGGCTGTAGTATGTGATCTTCACTGGTAAGTGCTTTAAGTCCTCCCCACCCTCAGCAAGCAATCTTGTGTCATCTGTATGTTGCAACTTGTTGACAAGTCTCCCTCCAATCCTAAAGCAGTATTCTTCTGCATATAGTCCAGCTTCTCTGATTATTTGCTCAGCATGAAGATTTCCCAAGCATAGTGAAGGAAAACAAACCTGACATAGACCTTTTCTGATTTTAAACCACACAGTATCCCCTTGTTCTGTTCAACTCCCTCCTGAGCACAGTTAAGTGTTACAGAATCCCTGTTCTTTGCAATGTGATTCCAAACTGCTTATGATTCACACAGTCAAATATATTTGCATAGTCAATAAAACACAGGTAAATATCTTTCTGGTGTTCTCTGCTTTCAGCCTAGATACATCAGCAGTGGTATCCCTTGCTTCACAGCCTCTTCTGAATCCTACTTGAATTTCTAGCGTTTTCTTATTGATGTACTGTTACAACTATTTTTTAACTGTCACTAGCAAAATTTTACTTGGATATGATAGTAATGGTATTATTCATCAGCATTCTTAGACTGGAAGCTCCCCTGAAACCTGTCCACCACGGATGGTCCTGATGGTCTCTGAAACATCAGAGCATAGCCTTCAGCATGAGAGCAGCATTCACGACGCCACAGGACGACAATCTGACAGACAAGCAGTAGAACTGCCAGTGTATGTGGGGTATACCTAATCTAGAAATTAAGAGAAATATGCAATGGAGAGATTGGAAAGTCATTCTGTGAAAAGCTCCAGCAGTTGATAATGTCACTTTGGAGTCACATAAAGATGGGGAAGAATAAAGAGACTGTGGCTACAAGGCAGGAGGACACCATTAACTAATTTATGGGTAGACGAAAGTAATTAAAACAGAATAGCAAATGACTAACATCCTGAGAACCAAGATCATTTTGTGATTTAAACACATATAATGGGAATAATTATTCAATCTTACAAGACAAAAGAAAGGAAGGGTTTTGATTTTAAACTAACTAGACAGCTAATTTGACATTTCATTAAGTATTTACTCTGTTTTCTTTAAGTTGATATTTCTGGATGACCAAAGAGAGAACTCAAAATGAGGAAGCATTTTTGTATGCCACAAGTAACTGAATATCTAGAGTGATTAAATCTCCCTGTGACATATGTGTTTGTCTGAGCTTTAGCATAAAGAACATACGCTGATTCAAAAAGCCTCCTTGCAACTGCAATCCAGAACCAACTGTTAGTAACACTGGAGTGAAAGCCAGAATCCAGGCTCTCTGGTAACCAGATCTGTCTCTGGTGTAGTTTGAAATCCCCTAGGAGCCCAGGTTTGGCAGCATGCTGGGGTGCAAATAAGGAGGGGAGGGTCCCAGAACAAAAGACGGTTTTTAGGCCCTTCATGGAAACCCTGGTGTCATAGTGGTTAAGTGCTACATCTGCTAACCAAGAGGTTGGCAGTTCAAATTCACCAGACACTCCTTGGAAACTCTAGGGAGCAGTTCTACTCTGTCCTATAGGGTTGCTATGAGTCAGAATTGACTCGACGGCACTGGAACTGGGTTACTGAAAAAGGAAACCCTGGTGGATGTGTGCTACATCGGCTAACCAAAAGGTCAGCAGCTCGAATCTGCCAGGTGCTCCTTGGAAACTCTATGCAGCAGTTCTGCTGTGACCTACAAGAGTCACTATGAGTCAGTATTGACTCGATGGCAGTGGGTTCAGTTCTGGTTTTATTGAAAAAATAAGGACTTTAGGCAGGGGTCTTTATGATATCTTTGCCCAGACTGGATAGACATATGAGCCATTTGTCTTTATAAGAGTGATCATTGCAAAAATTTTTTTATTAAAGATTGGGTGTAAGACCCCTGAATTTAAATGAAAACTCTTCAGTTCTCATTCATGTGTACAGTAATTTTTATTTTTATTATCTTTCTGCATTTCTACACTGTGCCTACACAACAGATTGGAAAATAGTGACTAAGCTATAGCTCTATCATCCCAAAGTATATTGAACATTTGAAAATCAACTTTCTCACTGATTTTAATAGTCCTGCCAGCCAAGTGCCGTCAAGTCAGATCCGACTCATGGAATTTTAATAGTAGTTTTTATTATTTCATTCTTTAGTAATTATTCTTACTAAAAACTACAACCTAGCTATTTCTTACTTTTACATGAATATCTATCTCCAGTATTTTATTCTTCTCTTCATTGTTGATTTATTTCATTTAAAAATGTATATACATAAATTCCATGTACTAATTTTGTTCCATCTGTGGCTGTTAGGAAACCCTAGTGGCATAGTGGTTTAAGTGCAACATCTGCTAATCAAAAGGTCAGCAGTTCAAATCCACGAGATGCTCCTTGGAAGCTTTATGGTGCAGCTCTACTTTGTCCTGTAGGATTGTTATGAGTTAGAATCTACTGGACAGCAATGGATTTGGTTTGGTTTGGTTTGGTTTGGTTTTGGTTGCTTTCAAGTCAGTTCTGACGTGTAATCCTACAGGACAGAGAACTGGCCCATAGGGTACCCAAGGCTCTGATCTTTACAAAAGACTGCTGTGTTGTCCCAAAGAGTGGCTGCGGAGTTGAACCACCAACTTTCCAGTTAGCAGCTGGATGTTCAATCAGTGTACCATCAGGTCTCTTTAATTCAGACATAGACTTCAATATTTTTTTCTTAAAGTACAAATAATGGATGCTTTTCAAAAAGAATATAGATTATTCAGGTGACTATGATAATATGCATTAAAAACATCTCCTGTAATCTCCCAACCCAATGGCTTTTATCAAATGCTGATACATACTCTTTCCAGGCTTTCATATTTTTCTGTATGTTAATATACTCACTTTTCCGCATAAAGTTTTCATAAAGCATAATAAAATGAGGTCCTTTTTAAAAATAATTTTCTGTGCAATCTCCCATGTCATTAAGAATTTTTCTGCATAAATTCAATGACTGTATAACACTGCACATTATCATCTTACCGTGCTATTATTTTTTATTCATTATAAATTTAGAATAGTTCCTCTTTGTTGCCCTCACAATGCTTGATTAAAACACTGTGCATACATCCATATTTAAATATCTTACTGTCTTGAGTGTAATAAGATTACTGGGTTAGAGAGTATGATAATTTTCCTAGGGTTTTTGTGGTATATACCTACATCATTTTCAGGAAAAAAGAAATGATTATTTGTTTAATCTAGCTTCTACTCTGCTGTAATCCAAGACTATTCTTTACCAGTCCACCAAGAACATGAATTTTATATAAAGTAAAGCTTATCTTCATGTGCTAGAGTCCCTGCTTGGGGGCTAATATGATGGATATAACACTAGAACACTCATCTACATTAGACCAAATAATCCATGATCCTAAATAACCTGTTGCCCTTGACTTGATACTGACCTGTAATAACCCTATCCCCAAACCAAATTCATTGCCATCAAGTTGATTCCGACTTACAGAGACTCTATAGTAGAGCCCAAATGTTCCTCAGAAGCAAGGATGGCAAGAGTGAGTCACACGTACTTCACACATGTTATCAGGACAGACCAATCCCTGGAGGGTGATATTACCTTGGTAACCTAGAGGGTCAGTGACAAAGAGGAAGGCTCTTGAGGAGATGGACTGACGCAGTGTCTGCAACAATGCGGTCAACCCTAACAACTGTGAGGGTGGAACAGGACCAGGCAGTGTTTCACTCTGTTGCACACAGCATTGCTATGAGTCAGAACCAACTCCACTGCAGCCAACAACGACAACAACAACAGGACAGAAGAGAACTGCTCTGCAGAGTTTCCAAGGCTGTAAATCTTTAGAGAACCCAATTGTGTCATCTTTCTCCCTCCCAGCAGCTAGCGGCTTTGAACAACCAACTTTTGGGTTAGCACCTGGACTCTTAATAGCTGTACCATGAGAGCACCATGGTCCGCAGAAGAAGAATGTGACAGTCTGAATCTGTAAAGATTATATCCTTGGAAACCCAATGAAGCAGTTCTCTTCTGGTCTACAGGGTCACTGTGAGTTGGAAGTGACTCAAAGGCCATGAGATGAATCTAAATAGTCAACCAATATTTACTAACATCTCACACTATGGAAATGGGTTGATGGAACTTATATCACAAAAAGACTCTACCCTCCAGAACTGACAATCTAACTGGGGAAGAAGAGAAAAAGAAAAGAAAAAGAAAATAAGCTGCAAATGTACCTGGTCTATAGACTCCTCCAGAGCAGGGCGTCTATCTTCTTTTCTTTCCCTAGAGAGTAGCACAGCGGCCCATGCTCAACAGGGTAAAGATGTCATTAGCTAGACAGGTTTTCAGTTAACTGATAAACTAGACCTGTAGATAATATAGAAAATAAGAGGTCTGGGGAGAAAGAGAGAACTTTCAGATATAGAAGCTCCTGAAAGCAATAGGTCTAGCTCTGAATCCAAAGGAAAAAATGACAGGTCCTTTACTGAGCAAGAGAGGACTTTGCTGAGCAGGAGAGGAGGCACTTTGAGTCTTTCGTCTCTTCAGTGCTTTTCTGTCCTAGGACCACGGAGAATCCTGTAGTTCTGATTGAGCACTCCCTGCCATCAAATCCACTCTGACTCATAGAGAGCCAAGAGGTCAGAGTAGAACTGCCCTACAGAGTTTCCAAGGAGCACACGGTAGATCTGATCTGCTGACCTTTTAGTTAGCAGATGTAGCACGTCACCACTATGCCACCAGGTTGTGGCATCGTGGTGGAGCAGTACATAAGGAATGCAGAATTGTGATGTGCCTTGCCCCGTCTTCTCTTTGATCCTACTCCCACGGAGCTTCCACCATACCCTATCACCATACCCTATACATCCAAGCAGACACCTGGTATGGCATTGTAGACGACAGTTGTGTTACTGCTCTCACTTCAACTCATTGTCTTTCCTACAGTTCTCTTCAGTGGTGGGTGTTTTCTCCCACAGAGTTCTCACTAGCACTGGGCTTAGAAGCAAAATATAACACCTACTTCTTTTCTCCTCATTTCCCATTTTTGGAATGTTCTTCCTTCTGTCTCCTTAAAAAAGCTTTATGTTGTCATATCATTATCTTTGCCAATGACCAATGACCAGATCATTTCCCCATATTTTAAGATATTTTAGCTCTCATCTTGCTCTTTGTTTGGCTTCCAGAACAACACACACCTTATTTCTTCTCCTGCCTTACCGACGACAGTTTCTCAATAACATTTGCTTGTTAGGAAACTTGATGATTTCTTAATGTTGATGGCTTTGGTCCTCTTTTCTACCTGCACACATAGCACTGATCTGAGCATCTCTACTCACAGCTTTGAATACTGCCTATATCCTCCTGCCTCCCAATGTCTATAGGTAGCCAGGCTTTACTCCTGGATTCTACATGCACATTCCCAACAACATACTTGACATTTCCACTTGTGTAATAGACATCACAAACTCAACACGATACAAATTGAACTCATTCTCCTCCTAATCATACAAACTTAATTCACTTGCAAACATTCCTATTTCCAGTGAGGGCAGTGTCCTCCTTCTGAATGGCTTGAGTCCAAAGTTAAAATTAGAGTCATCTACGCCTACTCTCAGACTTTCTATATTCATCCCTCAGGGGATGTTATTGACTTTATCTTCTAACTGTATTCAGAATTCAACTACTGACCTTCACCTCTGTTGCTGAGACAATGGTTTAACTCGCCATCCACCGTTGTTCTAGATCACTGTCACAGCTATGAAGTGAATGACCTACTTCTACTTCTGTCTCTTGTATTCTAGTCTTAACATAATAGCCAAAATGTGTTGCTTTATTTTGTTTTTTTAAATACATGAATCAGATCAGGTTTGAGCATCTTGGCTTAACAACTTTCTGTTGGCTACTCATTGTACATAAATGCTAAAATCCTTAAAATGGCTTATCCTTTTTCTGATGTGGTGCCCACTACCCTTCTGACCTCATTTGGCACTACTGTTTTACCCTGTTCATTCTTCTCAAGACCTCAGCCATGCTGGTATTTCTGGAACACATCTCTCAAAATCCAGCCTTGAAGCACTGCCACCAACTGTTTTTTCTCCTTGAATCACTCTTGTCTTTCCTTATTGCCTAGAAGACTGCTCTCGTGGGCTTGATATAATCATGCAGTCCTGGTGGTCCAGTGGTTAAGAGTCTAGCCGCTAACCTAAAAGTTGACAGTTTGAATCTACTATCTGCTCCTTGGGAACTGTGTGAGGCAGTTCTACTCTGTCCTATAGGGTTACTATGAAAATAGAGAGAGGCTTCCACCCTGATCCACAGACTTGAGACATTCCATTCTCTACAATCAAATAAGTTGTTTCCTTGGTATAAGTCTCTCTCTCTACCTATATATTTACAGGGTTTACTCTCTAGAGAACCTAGCCTAAGACAGCTTCCAAAATAATGTGCTGTAAATTCGAACCCCAGTACATATAAATGGGGCCCTGGAGGCATCGAGGCTAAAAGCTTAGCTGCCAACCTAAAAGTTGGCAGTCTGAATATAACACCTGCTCCTTGGAAACCATATAGGGCAGTTCTGCTCTTTCCTGTAGGAACACTATGAATCAGAATCAACCTGATAGCAAGGGTTTAGTTTATGCTTAACACAAAAATATGGCTATATGTCTATCTGGGAATAGTATTTTCTTTGGTGTGCTAATGAGGATATATCAGTGTAGGATGTGCCCTAAACCAAACACTTTTGAGATACAAAATCAGTAGTTTAGGCACAGAAACAGGCAAGGAAAAACTGGAGAAGACTGATGTCATGTGGAAAGTACCAAGGAGTCAAGGGTGAAAAGAGACAAGGAACTTCCTCAAGTTTGACAGAGAAAATCTTCTCTTGGAGCTAGTGGCCTGAATTTGCACTTCCAGCTTCCTAACTGGAATAAAATAAATTTATTTTCACAGCCATCCACTTATGATGCTTCCGTTGCAGCAGCACTGAGAAACTGAACTGCAGTGACTTACTTCATATGGGTACAAATGACTTTAGAACTCCAGTTAAGGTCAGGGCCCTGGCCTTAGCAGCAGTGACTAGACTTCAGATTTTCATTTGAAATAGATTATAGAGGCTGTTTATTTGATGTTTGGAATCTGTGAATCTTACTCATACGATCCCAGTTTTTAAAACATTCTCTTATTCTAACCATCTCAACAGTGATGAAACAAGATGCTTTTCCCCAGGGAAATTGTGCTTAAGATTTGAATGTATGTGCTAACAGAGACCCAAACACCAACTTGGCATGTTTTCTGAATCCTATCCACATAATTTACTCTGAATTATTTTACTTTTTCAAAGTATATAGAGATAAAGAAAACACATAAATTGCAATAATCCACACTAGTTTACTGGGACACTATAGGTTTTATCCAATTAGATTCCAAGGACAATGTACTTAGAAATCACATACAGTTCTACAGCCTTGAAAACCATACCGCCCTCTCCCAGTTTTTGTCTACTTTGATACTCTTCTCTTACTACACTCACTTTTATTTATCTATTATTTCCTATCTGACTATCAGAGCGATCCAAAAAATTGTTTGTATTTAGAGTAAGCATTTACTTGTGCACACCACGCATTTAAAGGTTTCACTCTGCTGCGCCGCTGGATCATGGAAGTGTTTGTCTTCCTGGCTTGATTTCTTTGAATATAGAACACCAGGCCCATGGCTGGGGGCAAAGCTGTGGCTAGAGTTACAGTTCTGCACAGAGATGTTCCGGGCAAAACCACGACTAAATTCTCACCTTCCGAGTTCCTGTTAAGAGGCAGGATGTAGGTAGGGAAGGCATTTCCTCAGATTCACCTAACTGTACTATATTAACACAAAATGAGTGTGCCATATCTCTTTGTTGTATACTCTAAACCAGACTCTGTCTATCAAATCTATCTACCTAGCTGCCTACCTACTTTTGTACCTATTCCATCCATCTGCCTATCCATCCACCCAACCATCCACCCATCCACCCATCCATCCACCCACCCACCCATCCACCCATCCATCCACCCATCCACCTATCCATCCATCCATCCACCCACCCACTCATCCACCCATCCATCCACCCATCCACCTATCCATCCATACACCCAGCCATCCACCTATCCATCCATCCATCCATCCATCCATCCATCCATCCATCCATCCATCATCTATCCTTGTTGTTGTTGTTAGGTGACAACAAATTGATTCTGACTCACAGCGATCCTATGCACAACATAACGGAATATTTCCCAGTCTTGTGCCATGCCCACAATTGTTTTTATATACGTATACATGTACATATATACATACATACATACAAGGACTGACAACTCAGTTTGTGAACTCATCCTGGATGGAGTGTGACATACCTCATTGCTGAATATCACTGCAGCCTCATTTGAAGTACTCTCCTTGGGACACTATACACCAATGCTAGCACCTAGTCACCCTTCAAAGCAATTGTGGAACTCTTTTTCTGAAATGGCCATCAGAGCTGTCGTCATATTACCACTGATGTCCTGAATGTCATCCAAATGTCTTCCATTCAATATTTCCTTTATCTTCCAGTAAAGAAAAAACTCACTGCAGGTCAGATACAGTGACTAGGTAGGGTGTTATAATACAGTTATTTGTTTACTAGCTAAAAACTCTGTTACAGGCAATTATACAATTAAGTTCATGAACTTGCCACCTTGCCACCATGTGCAACGGCCATTCCAGAAAGAGTTCAAAAAGTACTTCGAAAGTGACTGCAGTGATACTCAGCAATGAGGTATGCAGCACTCAGAATAATTAAGTTCTTGAACTTAACTGTCAGAACTCATATACATATATACATGTACATATACTTGTGCATGTATGTATGTATATATACATAGATATTCTAAATATTTATATGTATATAAGTATACATACTCCAAAGACTTTCACTGGAACATGAAATGACTGTGGTACTCTATCTTTTTAGGTTATTTCATAAATCATAACACATTAATCTGTCTATAACTACTAGTTTTTTTTCTTTTCTTTCCAAAAGAATCAGAACATGTATAATTATGACATAACCTCAGTAAAGGTTCATATCAAGCTTTGATTTGTTCTCCAGTCTTTTTATCTTGCTCACCTATTTTTGAACAATGATCATTCCCTCCCTTTCCTTCCATCTCCCTTTCTCCTTTCTTTCTTACTTTCTTCTTTTTGTTCAAGTCACATTAATAGACTTATGGAATCTTTCCAAAGCACTGAATCTACTTTTCATGCTTCATTACATTGACAGCTGATGGTTAATGGAATAGTGGAATTACAATAAAACCCAAAACCAAACCAAACTCACTGCCATTGAATTGATTCCAACCCACAGTGACAGAGCAGAACTTCCCCATAGAATTTCCAAGGAGCACCTGGTGGACTTGAACTGCCAACTTTTTGGTTAGCAGCCACAGTAGCACTTAACCACTATGCCGCCAGGGTTTCTGGAATTACAACAGGGGATAGAAAATGCTAAGAACTAAAATTTACTTTCAGTAAGCCTACCATAGTGAGTGGGAGCCAACCTACGTATTCACCCTAGTGAGCAGCTGTGGAGCTTTTGTGGAGCTGGAGCATGGCATAAGAGTTTGCCTGCATTTCTGCACAGGCATCTCCACATGGGCATCACTACAGACCTGTCACATTTTGATGACAAGACACCAACTGTCAGAAGATGCACATTTCTTTATTGGCAGAGGATGCAGAAAGCTACCAAGTGATAAATACAGTAGGAGCTTACAGGGACATGGTGTGCTCAGAGACGGAGGTGTGTTTTTTGAGGCTGTAGAGCTGTATGTGATTCTAAGCATCTGGTGTGAGTATTTCAGCCCAGTGTGGATATTCCACAGGGAATGAAGGGCTCCCTCCTACCCATTCTGGTGACATTGCTACACACCTACTCACTCATCAAATACAAATAATAGTTTTTCTTTCTTTTTTTATTGTGGTAAAAAAATATATAACAAAACACCTGTCAATTGAACTGTTTTATATGTACAACTTAGTGACATTGATTATACACTTCCTGTTGTGTGACCATTATTGCTTCCCTTTTCTGAATTATTCTACCTCAGTTAACAGAAACTCACAGCCCCCTAAACTTTAACTCTCCCTCCCACCCCTAGCAATTACTACAACAAATTCATTTTTACGGATTTGCCTAGTTTAGGTAAGGGAGATCACACAGTGTCTATCCTTCTGTGACTGACATTTCATTCAGGAAAAATGTTTTTCAGGTCCTTCCCTGCTGTGACACATGCCAGCACTTTGTCTCTTACAGGTGAGTGCTATTCCATTATATTTACACACCACATCTTATCCATTTGTCTCTTGATTGACATTTTGGTTGTTTCTTCTTTTGGGTTATTGTGACTAGTGCACACAATACACATTGGTGTACAGGTTTCCATTCGTATTCTGGCTTTCAATTTCTTTGTGTCTTTACCCAGGACTGGGATTACTGGGGCGTATGATAGTTCTGTGTTCTGTATTTTGAGGAATCAGCAGACTATTTTCTGCAGGGACTGTACCATCAGCAATGGATGAGTGTTTCAATTTCTTGGTATACTCCCTAATACCTGTTCTTTTGCATTGTTTTGACCATAGTTATTTTTGTGGCAGTGAGGTAGGATCTCAACGTGGTTTTGATTTTCATCTCCCTGATGGCTAATGGTGACATAGTGGTTAAGTGCTACAACTGCTAACCAGATGTTCGGCAGTTCAAATCCACCAGACATTCCTTGGAAATTCTATGGGGATGTTCTACTCTGTCTGTAGGGTCACTATGAGTCAGAACTGATTTCACAGCAGTTTGTTTAGTTTTAGTTTTTAATGGCTAATGTAAGAGCCGTCATGGTGCAGTGGGTAAGTGCTCAACTGCTAACCAAAAGATCAGTCGTTCAAACCAACCAACTGTTGTGCAGGAAATAGATATAGTAGTCTGCTTCCAAAAAATTACACCCTTGGAAACTCATTAGGGCAATTCTGCTCTGTCATATATGGTTTCCATAAGTAAGAATCAACTTTACAGGGATAGGTAATTATTAACGATATTGAGCATATTTTTATGTGCTTGTTAGTCAGGTGCACATCCTCTTTGAAATGTCTGTCTTTTTGTTGTTAAGTTGTATAAGTCCTTTATATATTTTGGATATTAAAAGCTTATCAAATACATGGTTCTCCATTTTTTTCCTCCCCATCTGCAGGTTGCTTCTTGACTTTGGTGATAAAGTCTTTCAATGAGTGAATTTTTTTTTTTAATTTTATGAGATTTCTTTATTTAATTTAAATTTTGTTACTTGAAATTTTGATGTTATTGCACCAGGTTTTTGATGTTTATTGTAACACTGAAAGAAATGACATTGGTCCAGTGCATTCTAGCTTCAGATCCACCCGGAGTCCTTTCTTTTATTTTGCTAATCTCTTGAGTCAACCGGATGTATTTCCATTCACCTATATGCACTATCTAAACTTTATAAATTACATGTAATAAAGGGAGACAGTTCTTCTTAACAAAGAGGTAGATATTATTCTTTTCCAAAATTTATCTTGGGTTTTCATTTCATAATCACTCATTTCACTGGAAGTGGCTGCTCTTGTTTTCTCCATTCATTACATGAGTATCAGGGGTGGTTTATAGTTCAAGGAGTTTTCGAACAAAAAGTAGACATTGAGGATTATCTCCACCCACTCCTATTCCAAACTATGTGCTGGCACTATTTAATAGTAGTTAAGAACTGAACATCTTCATTGTAAGTATATAGATATTAGCAGGACACTGACAGCACTGCACTTTAGGACTCCCCCTGCCCTCAAAAACCCACTGCCATCAAGTCGATTTTGATTGATAGTGACTATATAGGTCAGAGCAGAACTGCCCCACAGAGTTTCCAAGGAATGCCTGGTGGATTGAAACTGCTGACATGTTGGTTAGCAGACATAGCACTTGACCATTACACCACCCGAGTTTCCCACTGTAGGACAGATCTCGAGATACTCTTTGTGGCAGTGAAGGCAACACAGTATGGTTGTCGGATTTACATTGGCCAGTATTAGTCAATTTTAGCCCATTAACAACTAGGAAATTGATGTTTCATTGATCCATTTCATTTTTGATAACTTCCAATTTTCTTTTGCTTATACTCCATGCATTCCAGTTACTGATGGCTATCTGCTGTTGTTACTTCTCATTTTCAGTCATGCTATCACACGCTAACAAAATTCCCTCACAATCTACTGCTGCCATACATGGACAGGGAACTGCCAGAAGTTCAGCTGGGATTCAAAAGAGGATATAGAACAAAGGATAACATTTCTGTTATTAGAGGGATATTGGCTGAGAGAAGAGACAACCAGACAGAAAGATATTTAACTGTGTTTCATCATGAAGGAATTTAACTGTATGTATTATAGCAATTTGTGGAGAATGTAAAGAATGATCTTGTAAGATTGTTCCCAGAAACATTTATGCCTGTCACATAGTAGTCACCAAATAATACTAGCTGTTAACAGTATATTATCATAGTCACCTCTGCGCCATTGATGTTCTTAAAAAAAAAACAACAACACAAACTCAAAGCCATAGAGTCAGATCTAATACATAGTGACACCATAGGATACAGTAGAACTACCCTACAGCTCTATAGGGTTTTCAAGGAGTGAGTGGCTGTTAGATTTGAACTGCCAACCATTTGATTAGCATCTGAGCTCTTACCACGACAGCACCATGGCTCTCTTGACGTTCCAAGGCCTCAGAATCTCTTTGAGCTCCACAGGTGACCATGTCTGCACGGTCTACAGCCAAGGAATCAGGATGCTCCCTCCCCTCTCCTCCACAGACCACTGGTGCACACTACCACATTCCTCAGTCTTCACCCTTCTTCCTCGTCAGCTTGAAATATCTAATTCAACACTTCCTATTCAGTGAATGATAAAATATTAGAGCTTAAAAGAGATCTTCTGTACCATTTAATCCAGCTTCCTCATTTTACAGCAAAGAAAACCAAGGCCTAGAGGCTGCCATTCCAAAGTGTCTTGTATACCTTCTCACATCACAGTACTGAAAAGTTAATGAAGTTGCTGCTTTGAGTAGATTCCTATCCATGGTGGCCCCACGTATGTAAAACAGAACTGCTCTTTAGGGTTTTTAAAGCACGAACTTTCAGAAACAGATCACTAGGCCTCTCTCCTGAAGGACTGTGGGACAGGTTGGAGTTACCAACCTTTCAAGTAATAGGTGGGCACTGAACACAGGAATTTGATTAATGATGATAAATTATTTTTTTATTAAAGTAAAGGAAAATTTTCTTTACTTCTCCCCCTTTCTCTCAGAATCCGATTTTCCTATCACCTGTTATCTTAAGGCAGTATTTCTCTAAATGATTTTTCAGCTGCGAACAGAGGAGTGGAGGTAGGAGGAAAGACTAAATGGCAGAGGAAAAATCTATACGAAACAAATCTTGAAAATGAAAGCCTCTTTAGAAGTTTGAGCATTTTACATTCAAAAGGCTTTCAGTGACGAGTCAGGAAAGAGATTTGCTAGCAAAGTGTTAACAGAAAACATTTCAGAAGAAGGTGATTTATTCACATTATGCTTCTCTTTCTGGAAACTGGCATTGCTTCGCAGGTAGTCCCATTAATTCTCACTGCTAACACTTTCAAGTTGTTAGCGGGTATTTTATCTACTTAGCAAGATAAGAGGTTGAAAGTCAGGAAGGTAAATAACTTAGAGATTTCAAATGTACAATACTTATCTCTTTCCTTAGTAATGAGGAAGACCACTACATGAGTGTCTCCGAAGATAAGACTCTTTCCAAATAATAGAACCCAGAGATGGTGTCTGGATACATGTACCCTAGACCTCTAAAGATACTTTTGATCTAATCAATTTTAGCTTTTCACCACAGATTTAGGGTTCCCCACCTCCCCAGACTTCTTGCATAGTTCTTTTGGAACTTGGAGTATATGTGAACTAGATCAGAACATAAAATCTGGTTAGAGTAACAAAAGATGCAAAAGATCTCCCTCCAAACTCTTCTTAATTGCTGTTGACTCAGTGTATTCTTGAATTAGGAAACTATTGACTAAAGGAAAATGTAGGTCAAAGACCCATATTAAGCAACACATCCCTAAATACTGATCAGTGTCATCTCCAGGGAATGAGAAAAGTGGCATCTTTGCCAGTTGTCTTCTGTATCCTAACCTCAAGGTTAAGAGCTAACCTCAAGGTGGGACCACATCACCACTCCAGGTCCTTTCTTTGCTCCAGAATAGCACAAATGATTGACATGCCCACCTTATAACTGAAAGGTTGGTAGTTTGAATCTATCCAGAGGCACACTGGAAGAAAAACACTGGCAATCTACTTCCAAAAAACCAGCCACTGAAAACTCCATAGAACAGAGTTCTACTCTGGCACAGATAGGGTTACCATGAGTTAGAATCTACTCAGCTGCAACTGGTTTATTGGATGCTTACATTTTAATGTGTCACACTAGCTACGGCAGTCATGACCCCTCACAGCACAGACTAAAGCCTTTTTCTGTGTTTGCCGAGATGAAGAGTTTACCTAAATACACCACTATAGATTTACCTTTTTTGTAAGTCTTATCCTTAATTGGCTTATTCCACAGGAGCTGAGGATCTTAATCAGCAGATGACCATTAGGTAGATTGATCGCAACAACAACAAAAACGCTTCTATCAGGAGCCCTGGTAGTGCAGCGGTTAAGAGCTTAGCTGCTAACTGAAAGGTCACCGGTTTAACTCTAGCAGTCATTCCTTGGAAACACTACAGGGCAGTTCTACTCTGTCCCGTAGAGTCACTATCAGTTAGAATTGGCACAGGGGCAACAGGCATCTTACGAATTTGGTGTTTTCCAGAGTCTTCTTTTGGGTTTGTTTAGACAAGGATGAGACATTTTTCACTAGGGGATTATATAGCTTTCTTACTCTATACTTCACTTCTGTCAATACATGTCTTTACGATTCAGAAAAATATAATAAAACAAAAGAACAACAGATTTTCCTCTTTAAGTTTCCTTCAAAAGGCTCTTTCTGTTTATTGAGAGATGGAAAACAAGCCTAGTCTTACAAGAGTGTTTCTTCAAAAAAGAAGGATATGCAAAGGTTCATCATTTTCTTTGATTCTGTGGGAAAGCAATCCATTTTGGATCAATCGCTATTGGTTCATGATTAGCCACTGGTATTCCCCATTAAAACTAAATTAGACTGTCACCTAGCAAGCAGTATTTGAACCATGTTTGAATGTCAGAGAAGTCTTCAACAAAGGTAGAATATTAATCAGAAAGGGCTTTGGAGAGCTGAAGCTAAAGTTATAAATATTTCCTCAGGATATATTATATAAGACAATTCCATTACTGATGAGGCATGAATGCTTCTAATGGCATATTCCGTAGGGTGATTTATTTTAATTGTCACTCTGGGACCTGTTATTACATAGTGTTAGGATGGGTCACTGCATTAGAAAATTAAAGCTGATGAAAGACATTCATTTTTAGTTGGTTTGTAAATTCAGGCTTTGGGGATAAAGGGATGCTGAGTGTATATAAACCTTGACTGACCATTTGTCACCACTCACAGCATCATCTAGTGTTAATGACACTCAATGGCTCAAGAGCACAGAGAAGCTCTGAGGACCTTGGGGTCTCCTGTGCAAACCCCATGTTACCTGTGGCCAGGATGCCAGGCTTGTGATACTACAAAATGCCACTCAGCCCAGGAAGCCAGCTTTCTGGCTATTGCTAGGTAGGTTTGATGTCAGATGTCCAGAACAGAAGCAGAATTGTAGAAAAGAAGAAAACTAGCATTTACTGAACTCTACTAGCAGACAGGAAACCCTGGTGTCATCGTGGTTAAGTGCTAGTTACTAACCAGAATGTTGGCAGTTTGAATCCACCAGGTGGTCCTTGGAAACTCCATGGAGCAGTTCTGCTGTGTCCTGTAGCATAGCTATGAGACAGAGCTCGAAGGCAGTGGGTATGGGTTTTGTTTTGTTTTGGTAATGTATGACAGACCGACAGTATATCAACAGGGAACAGTCAGAAAATCAAGTCAGATGAAGATGCGGATGTGGAATGAAGGATATCATTGCTGATGTCAGCTGGATCATGCCTGAAAGCAGAGAATAACAGAAAGACATTTACCTGCCTTTTAATGACTATGTGAAGGCATTTGACTATGTAGAAGATAGTAAATAATGAACAATAATGAAAAAAATGGGAATTCCAGAACACTTAATCATCCTCATGCAGAATCTGTATATAGACCAAGAGGCAGTCCTGCAAACAAAACAAGGTGATACTGCATGGTTTGAAATCAGGAAAGGTGTGCATCAAGGTTAAAACCTTTTATCTTGCTTAATCTATACATGAAGCAAATAACCTAAAGAGGTGGACTAGATGAACACAAGCAAGATGTCAGAACTGGAGGAAAATTCATTAACAATCTGTGGTGTGCAAATGAGGCAACTTTGTTTGCCGAAAGTGAAGAGGACTTGAACAACTCACTGGTGAAGATCAAAGACTACTGCCTTCATTATGGGTGATGACACCTTAACCTAAAAAAAACAAAAACCTTCTCTACTGGACCAATAAACAACATCATGATAAACAGAGGGAAGTTTGAAATTGTCAAGAATTTCATGTTACTTGGACCCACAATTAATGACCATAGAAACAGCAGACAAGAAATCAGTATGTATTCCATTGGGAAAATCTCCTGTAAAAGACCTTTTTAGAGTATTAAAAAGCAAAAATGTCACTTTAAAGATTAACGTGTACCTAACCCAAGCTATGGTATTTTCAATTACCTCTTATGCCTGTGAAAGCTGGACAGTGACCAAAGACCAAAAAAGAATCGATGCCTTTGAATTAGAGTGTTGGTGAAGAATATTGACTGTCTGATGGGCCAGCAAAAGAATAAATGAATCTGTCGTGGAAAAAGCACAGCCAGAACGCTCTTTAGAGGGAGTATGGTAAGAACCCACCTTGCGTATTTTGGACATATTATCAGAAAGGACCACTCTCTGGAAAAGGGCGTCGTGTTTAGTGAAAGCAGAAAGCAAGTGAAAAAGAGGAAGACCTTCAGTGAGATGGCCTGACATAGTGGCTATAACAAGAGCTAATTGTTGTTGTTGTCAGGTACCGTCAAGTCAGTTCCGACTCACAGTCGCCCCATACATACCAGAACAAAAGACCACCTGGCCCTGCACAACACCCACAGTCATTTGTATGCTTAAACCCATTGTTGCAGCCACTGTGTCAAGCCATCTTGGCGACAGTCTTCCTCCTTTTTTTGCTCACCATCTACTTTATCAAGCAGATATTTGATCCTATAACAATAGGCTAAAACACAGCCACAGTTGTGGAGAAGGATCATGACCAGGCAGTGTTTTGTTCCGTTACACACAAGGTCACCATAAGTCAGAACAAACTGAAGGGCATCTCACTACAATGACAGAGTAAAAGGACAGATGGGTTGTACTGTATTTAGCATTTTACCACCTCCGTGTCATTTCCCCTGAAGCCCTTATGGCACACTGGTTAAACTGCTGCTGCTGCTAGCCAAAAGGTTGGCAGTTCAGATCTACCAGGTACTCTCCAGAAGCTCTATGGGGCAGTTCTGTCCTGTCCTATAGGGTGGCTACAAAGTCAGAATTGACTGACTTGTTTTGCTGTTGTTTTTGTTTGTTTTTAATCTCATTTCCCCTCTAAAGTCTCCTAAGTTCGGTGATACCACCTTTAATTTAAAAAGATACCTTATAGTACAGTGGCTAAATGGACGGCTGCTCACCGGAAGACTGGAGCCTAAAACCCACCAGCCACTTTATAGCAGTAAAGGCCGGGCTCACCGCTCAGCTGTACTTTAGAATCTAGGAGTGTGGTGCGGTTCTCCTCCGTCACAGAGTGGTCACGAGTTGGAAGTGACTTGATGGTACACCACCCCCACCCCCACCACCGCCACAGGCTCATAGAGACTGAGGAACTTGTGGAAATTACAGTTAGTAACAGACTATGGCATGAACGATTTAGTCTGTAATGAAAGCCCATGTGCTACTACATTTCTAGTGGCATGATTTTAAGAATACAAACATCATCACTAGGATGCATTCATATTCAGACCTATACTGTGGCCTTGAACCCACTGCCATCCAGTACATTCTGACTTATAACAACCACGTAGAACAAGACGGAAATGTTCCATTGGTTTTACATGGAGCAGCGGGTGAATCTGAACTGCTGGTCTTTTTGGTTAGCAGCCTGTCCTCTGCCTTAGAGAAACACTGTGTATTTTTTTATTTGTTCAGATGGTGCAAGTGTAGGGGGGTGGGGGAGGGACACAGAAGGGACTGGAAAGCACAAGACTTAAAGATGTTGAGGACTCAAGCCACTGATGGAGTTTTGAATGAGACCCTTCAGTGCTAGAAAGCCTTTGAGGTTACACGCAAAACCAGAAAATGCATAGATGTACTTTGGATGACAGATTTGCAGCTATTCGTTCTGTTTGCTGCTTAAATGAATTCATCTTTGATGTGTTAAAATAGCAAATTGCCTGAAATGTAATGTCTAGTCAGTTTCCAAAACAGATGAAGAAAGTGAGATGTCAAAAATCTTGTCTGCTATTTACATAATTATCAGATTCAAAAGGAATTGTGTAAATGCAAATGAACATACAGGTACTTGCCATGGGGCAATTATCCAAATTATAACCATTTTGTCTGAGAAAATTGTTCCCTAAGCATTTTAAAAGTAGAAAGCTTCGAGTTTGCAGAAAGTAGCTCTTAAATGTGTAATCTACTGGGGCTGGAAAGCTGAGGGACTGTATGCAGGGTGATACAGGCAGTGTTGCCCATTGGTCTCCCCATCTCCAAATACTTTGTTTTCTAGAGAGCCTAGTGGCACCTGTCCTCAATGGTGTCATTTTTAGTTCCTCTCGTCTATATGCAGGCACCACACTGTATTTCAACAATGTACTCTAGATTACACGTAAGTGGTAACACTCGGATTGCATAGTCACTGATTTTCATTGAGTCCAAATCATTTTTTTTTTAAACCATTGCAGCTCCTTATGGAAGAGCAAATAAAAATCCTAGCATCTCCAGGTCATTGATTAAAGAAGTTGAAAAGTGACGTGTTTACAATCTTATTGTCTGAGTTTCCAAACTTAGAGGAAACAATGAAAATGTTGTTTCCACTGATCTGGGGTTATCTTAAACACTCCTACTTCAGTGGATTATTTTCATTTTTGAAATGGTAAATCATTACACATCTATCTCACAGTGATTTGTTATATCAGTTCTTATAAAATTTTTAATAAGAACTTTTTAAAAAATGAAAGATCTTGTTTTTTCAACTAGCTAAGTAATGGCAATATAGAAAGTGGTTATCAGCATTAATAAATTAAGAATGCTATTGTTGGTTTTGTTTGGCAACTATGATCCAGAGTGGACATCTTCTTTCCCAAATTCTCTGTCTTTCTTCTTATCTTACGCATTTCCCTCTGAAGGAGCCCTATTTTCTGGTATCCAAGATTCTGATCTTCTATGTCATACATACTGTTTTTCTCTTCTGTTCCAGATGTAAGTGTCCTGATTAGGAGTTCCAGGGATTCTCTCTTAACCATGTTTCGTGCTTTCATGGCACTTCCAAGATCGTTCAGCTCTAGAGGATTATCACTTACACCACATGTACACCACACTGGTCGCCTCTTAGCCCCCCGACTCCTCCCATGACCAGTTCATTCTGTCTCTCTGCAGTAAAGCTGATTTAATTTCCTGTTCTCTATGTCTTCTGGCTTCTGTCTCTACCAGCATCCTGTTGTTCGTTTTAGGGCCTTTCCTTATGGCTGCTGTTCTCCCTAGAGTACAGGAGGTCTCACAATTAAGTCCATGAAATTAATTAGAATAATCACACACCTCACTTCTGAATATCACTACATTCACCTTCAAAGTACTCCTCTTGGAAAGCTGTACACCAATGCCAGTGCCTAGTCCACCCTTCAAAGCAGTTTTGGAATTTGTTCTGGAATGGTCATTCATTGCACGTGGCGGCACAGTGGCAAGTTAGCAAACTTAATTGTATAGTTGTTTGTGAGGGAGTTGTTACCCAGTAAACAAATAACTGTATTGGAAAACCCTTCCTACTCAACTAATCTGGCCCCCAATGACTTTTTTCTTTATCCAAAGACAAAGGAAATACTGAAAGGAAGACATTTTAATGACTTTCAGGACATTGAGGATAATATGAGGACATTTGTGATAGACATTGCAGAAAAAGAGTTCCAAAACTGCTTCGAAGACTGGACTAGGCACTGGCATCAGTGCACATCTTCCCAAGGGGAGGACATCAAAGGTGACTGTAGTGATATTCAGCAATGAGGTATGTAGCACTTTTGCTAGGATGAGTCCTCAAACTTAGCTGTCAGAACTCATATTCTAAACCTGCTAAATTTTCTGTACACCTTGTTTCGACTTCCTTGTTGCTACTTCATGAAGTTTCAATTTATAAACAATTGTGTTTGAAATCTAAGGCTTTATCATCATACACCTGTAGTCTTTTGTATGCTATTTTTTTCATGCCAACTAAATAATATACAATGAAATAACAGTAGAGTTCATCTATCATTTTCACTGCTACTGTTTAATGGGTCCTGTTTTAGTCATCTAGTGCTGCCATACAGAAATGCCCAAGTTGATGGTTTTAACAAATAAATATTTATTCTCTCACAGTCTAGGAGGCTAGAAGCCCAAACTCAGGGCATCAGCTGCAGGTTAAGGCTCTGGTGGAAGGTCTTTGTCATCAACCTTCCCCTGGTCTAGTGCAGGGACCCTGGTGCTTCTGTCCCGGGGCTACGAGGTCTTCCTGTCTCTTTATTTGCTTCTCTCTTTTTACACCTCAAAAGAGATTGGATTGAGACAGATCTTTCAGATTGAGTTCTGCCTCATTAACCTAACTGCCTCTAATTCTGCTTCACTAACCTCATACAGGTATGGGGGTCTGGGGACCATGCTCTCAGGGGACGTAGAGGCCAACTGGCATAACTAGCCTATTGCTAAGAGAGACTTCTGCACCCCGTATTGGTGAGTGGTGTCTGGAGTCTTAAAAGCGAGCAAGCTGCCATCTGAGGTACACCAAATGGTCCCAATTCATGCAGAACAGGTGATGACTGAGAACAGCAAAGACATGAGGAAAACAGAGCCCGGGAGACAGAAGGACCCATGTGAATGGGAGACTGCACCAACATGTAACCAGAAGAACCAGACTGTGCCTGGCAACCACCAAACATAGCCGTGATGGGGTACACAATGTTGAGTCCCTGTGGCAACAGGAGAAAAAGAAGGGTGCACCTCAGGAACTCTTAAAAGACCATAATTGCTGGTTTGACAGCTTGGGGGATCCCCTGGGAGCATGGCCTCCAGACCTGCTGTTGCCCCTGTCCAGAAAACATTAGTGAGATCAGCTCTTCAGATTAAAATGGACTAGACTCGGGGACACAGTGTGACCTCACACTGTGTGTACTTTGTGGTGCTACTCACTTATAGGGTGCTGTCCTACTGGTCTCTTTCTAGACGGGAGGAAAGGGGGCAGAGAGGAGGGGATGGGGGATTTTTAAGAGGACATGAAAAGTATATAATTAAAAGGAGAAATGTACTGTTACCAGGCAAGGAGTTGCAGACAGGTGGGCATGCAAAATTAATTTGGATTGTACACTTTCATTTTCTTGCAATTGAAAAAAAAAAGCCCTTCTTAGACTTTTATAGGCAAGGATCATCATTTAGGAGATTTCTCTGAACACTTCAGAAATAATTATGTAACCCTAACACAGGTGCAATAGTTTAAACTTTTCTGAAATTTTCTAAAAATTACTACATGCTTAGGTCTATGGATTTTTTAAAAACAATCTAATGATCGCAACTTATCCTTTTGAGCTCATTTACAATCTATTAATGTATTTTTGTACATGAGAAGTATAATTTACAAACTGTCATGGTTGGAATTGTGTCCCCCCAAAAATGTGTGCAGCCACGTGGCTGGGATATGGTTCCCAGTATCTTGGGACTGTTCTCCATTGTGTGGTTTTGCTAACCTGTATGTTAAAGGATTAGGGTGGGGCTGCGAATTCCTGCTGTGGGGGGAGTTTCTCTGGAGTATGGCTTGCCCCACCCTTAATGCTTTTAGCTTGCAAGGAATAAAAGGAAAAAGAAACAAAGCACAATTTGAGAACCTCACTACCATCAAACAAGCAGCACCAGGAGCAGAGCGCATCCTTCAGACCAGAGGTTCCTGCGTGAGGACGCTCCCTGGACAAAGATTGATGCAATACCGGACTTTCCTCCAGAGCCGACAAGGGGAAAGTCTTTCCCTGGAGCGGACACCGTGAATATGGACTTGCAACCTACCAGACTGTGTAAGAATAAATCTTTCTTTGTTAAAGCCATCTACTCTGTGGTATTTCTGTTAGAGCAGCCTAGCTAACTAAAACACAAACATAGAGAGGAAATGGTATTTTTTTTTCAGCCTGCCACAAATTGTCAACAATTTTCTTAACTGTGCAGTTTTAGCTTATTCACTCATCAGACAGCAACAGTGTCTAATATTTATATCATAAAGACAAATTTAATGAAGTCTGTATAATATCATTAAACAAGATTTTATTTCTTAATCTTTATTAAGGCTTTACATTCAAATCTGGAGGAGATTTAAATATATACACATGTTTTTCTCCTTCATTTCCTATACTCAATTAGGCATGATAATCAGTCCTGTTAATTATGTTTTCTGTGTAGTAGTAATTAACTTTTTTCAGATTGTCTTCCAGTTTTCAAAGGAATTCTACATGTGTTATAAGATACATATATCATGGTAATATACGGACAGCATATTGTATGAGGTGGGTAAAAGCTGAACTGTTGTAACCATGGTGCCCTCAGAATTGTAGCTTCAGTAAAACAGCCCAAGCTGTGTGTTTCCTGGCGGTGCTAGCATCTGGTTCGTGCAGTCAATCCAGTGTGATCGCACTGGAACTTTCTAGGGTATTTTCTTTTTCACATGGTTAAAAGTAGACCCATAGTGTTTCTGTATTTCCATTTCTCAATTCTCAGGAAAAGGAAAGAAAATATGGAAAAGGAATGCTCCATGTCAACCAGCTTGAGAGAAGAAACGGCACATGTTATTTCTGTTCGCATAATTGCACTTAACTCAGAAACTGCGGTGACTTAGTGGTTAAATGTGGCCTCTGTTAACCAAAAGGTTGGCAGCTCAAATCCTCCAGGTACTCCTCTGAAATGCTATGGAGCAGTTCTACTCTGTTCTATAGGGTTGCTATGAGTCGGAAGCCACTCGATGGTAATTTTTTTTTTTCTGTTTTTTTTTTTTTTTTAGGAATTTCAGGGAAATTGGTAAATATAGCTAGCTGTCAACTAGGTACACAGATGTAATTCAACTATTTTGAAAGAAATGTCAATTTATTTGCTCTAAGTTCCAGCATTCAGAGAAGTTAAGCAACTTGCTTGTATGATATTGCTTAGATATCCTCTAAACCCAGCTGAGATTTACAGACCCGTATAAATCCTGGCATAGTGCTTTTCACACCCACCAAACCAAACCCACTGCTGTCGAGTGATGCCAACTCATAGGGACCCTACAAACTGAGCTATGAGTTTTTCACAGAGCAGACATTTAAAAACAAACAGAACCAGGACGTACTGGTTGTTAGCTGAATTTGTTATTAACCAGCCTGCATTTATAATTCAGAGAAAGAGAAGGAAGGGAGAGAACACGGTCCGGTGACGTGTGAGATGCAAACACACCCACAGACGCGTGTGCATAAGCGCACACAGGCACATACACAACCACATGTACCCCACCCCCAAATTCTCCCTTCAGCTCAGACCTTTTCATGATTAGTTCCCGGGCATATGTGGTTTCTTCATGTTAGCAGTGCTAGCCAAAACGCCACTGTCACCTAGTCAACTCCATCTCATAGCAACCCTGAAAGTCAGGGTAGGACTGCCCTGGAGAGTGTCCCAAAGGCAACTGTTAGGCTACCAGAGAAAGCACTTAGCCACTGTGCCACCACGGTTTCTGTTAGCAGTACTAAGATCCCATAAACAACTCTCTGCAAACTCCTAACAGAGTTTTAGGAAAGGATCCTTTCTCCCCATGAGTCAGCACCCCACAGTCAGTTATTACTACAAAAGTTCAGGATTGTGTAGAGTATCAGAAATTACCCTGTAGTTTACAACAAACAAAAATACCTTTTGCATTCATTTAATTAAAATAAAACAAAAAAGTAATCTTGTAACAATTTAGATATCTTGAAACTCACATGAAACGTTGTATACAGTGTGCTTTCCATAGCTAGCTGTCCCCTGTGTTCACCTCTGTTTACATCATTATGAAATCCAGAAGAACCACCCTGAGAAACCACTTTGTTCTGTTTCACTTGCAGTTGAGGCTCAGGGCAGAACTGGGTTTTTTTTTTTTGCACACCTCGTTACCTCAGTTGACTGCCTAGCGGGCTGTGCGTTAGACATCTCAGAGTCTGAGACTTGGTTACAGACATTCGGAAGCTGTAAGTTGATGTGATCTTTTGCAAGAAAATTTCTGTGATCTTCTGATTCCCAGTGTTGGCATCATGATAAAACTAAATCTTAGATGCTAAAAGATTTAGCACACCACTTAGCAAACTGTAAACATTCAGTAAAAACAGAATAATAATAAAAATCAAACCCATTGCCCACAAGTCATTCCTGACTCGTTGCAACCTTACAGAACAGAGTAGAACCATCATTTCAGGGAGTGGCTGAAGAATTCCAACCGCCAACTTTTTTTGTTTAGCAGCCGAGCTCTTAACCACTGTGCCACCACTGTCACTAATTATTATTGATGTCACCTCCCTCCCCACTTGCCCCCTTGTCTTCGTCAAAGTCAAGGTACAGGAGTACCCTTGGCCATTTCAGGTATTTCCCTTAAACTAATTTTTTTTTCTCCTGATTTTTTCCTAATAAAGTCATGAAAACTAGTGGAGTTAACCTGGTAAGAGGAGTGTTTGGCATGGTTCTCTGAGACTGGCACCTATCAGAGGATACTATGGGTCCCAGCAAGAGAAGGTGACTTTCCCAAGCACATGTGAACAGAGGAAACAAGCCGTTTGTACTGGCTGAAATCCCTTCATTCTCCCAATCACTGTTTATTATTGCTTTTCCATTTGAAACTTCTTTCCAAAAATAGAACAGTTGTAGTTTCTTCACATGGATTGTTTTAACTTAGATCTGAGCAAAATGACTTCTTTATTAGAAGCAAATCTGGACTTGACATTTAAGGGGGAAAAAAGATGAAGGCAGATTAGCAAAATGCATGTGCCAGATGTCAAAGAATGCAATGTGATGCCTATAACCTCACCCTGCCACATAGCAAATTATTGGACATTCTTTCCAGTGGAAATATGGTTCTCAAAACTGGGATCTGACCTTGGCTAACGTGAGCGGATGTGCTGAGAATAACACAGGAAAGAAGTTATTAGCAGAATGTATACATAAGTTTTCTTCCTGGACTTCCACTGCCTCTCTGTGAGATACATAAGGCATACTTTTTTCTGTATCTAAACTACAACAGTTTTTGTCCACCTGATGTGTAATTTGCATTATGTGCTATTACTCAAAAGAAAAATATGTCCAACATAAGGAATTGTAAGAGTGAGATAACTAGCATAAAAATTTGCACCTGACGCTGGAATCAGGGAACAACAAATGCCAGACCCAGATATGGCATCTCCAGAGGGATCTTGGGTAACATTTTTTTCCTCTCTTTTTTGTCAAGCTTTGGAATTAGATGATTTTAGAAAAAAATAGGTTTATTGACATAAACTGACATTATAGCAGAATGCATCATATTTATGAGGTCTATGAGTTTTGACAAATGCAGAAGCGCTATGTAACCACTATTAGTCAAAGACGAGTTTCAGGGTCCTCCAGTCCATCCCAGCTCCTTTATAATGAAATTCTCCCATTTTCAGTCTCTGAGAAATTCTGTGCTGTTTCCTATCCCACTAGTTTTGTTTTTTCTAAAAGATGAAGACAGTCTGGCTTTTACACTTAGGTTAAAAAAAATCCAAACACAAACCCAACGTCGATTCTATTCCAACTCACATCAACAATATAGGATAGAGCAGAACAGCCCGATAGAGTTCCCAAGGAGTACCTGGTGGACCTGAACTGTAGACCTTTTGGTTAGCAGCTGTATCACTTAACCACTAGGCCACCAGGCTTTCCATTCTCCCATTCTATTAAAAGAGTCAGTAGTCTGCATGTTTTTATTCAGGACTAACACTGCATTCTAGAAAGGCACTGCTGTTTATCATTCACAAGCTGAGGCACCTTTGAGTTGTCCATTGTTTTAAAATTTTGAATAAAGACACTGCAAATTCTTCACTTAAAAGTTTTTGTGGGAAGAAGCACTTTTCTTTCTCTTACGTAAATATCTAGGGAGGAGACCCTGGTGACCTAGTCTTACGTGCTGTGGCTGCTAACTAGAAGATCAGCAGTTCAAATCCACTAGGTGCTCCTTGGAAACTCTATGGGGCAGTTCTTCTCTGACCTATAAGGTAGCTGTGAGTCAGAATCGACCCAACAGCACTGCGTTAAATACCTGGGAGTGGTATTGTTGGACTACGATGGTGACTGTATGTTTAACTTTATTAAAAAAAAAAAAAAAAACAACTACTAAATCATTTGCTAGGACAGTTGTGTAATTTTCCATTATCATCAGCAATGAACTGAAGTACCACTGCTTCACATCCTTGCCAGAGCTTAGTACTGTCATGCGTTGTTGTTTCATTTTATCCCTGCTAAGCGGTATTTGGAAACCCTGATGCCATAATGGTTAAGAGCTATGGCTGCTAACAAAAAGGTTGGCAGTTCAAATCCACCAGGTGTTCCTTGGAAGCCCTCTGGGGCAGTTCTACTCCACCCTATAGGGACTTTATTAGTTGGAATCAACTCAACAGCCATGAACCGGTGTTTAGTGGTATATAGTTGTGGTGTTACGGTTTTAACTTGTAAATTTCTGATAAATAAACCTCGGTGTCATAGTGGTTAAGTGCTACACCTGCTAACCAAAAGGTCAGCAGTTCAAATCCACTAGGCCCTCACTGGATATGCTACATGATAGTTCTACTCTGTCAGAATCGACTCAATAGCAGCGGTAAACGAAGTGGAGCTCATTTTTTTCTTTTCTTTATGTGTTTATATGTTAATTATAGATACTCATTTGGGAATTGCCTGCTTAAACTGTTAGCTTATTTTTCTTCTTTTTCCCTTATTAATTGATGATACTTAAACTTGCCAATTTTTACTCTTAGTGTTTGTACTTTTGCTCTAACATTTAAGACATCTTTTTATCAAAGGATGTGAACATTTCCTCTTATGTTATTTACTAGAAGTTTTGTCATTTTAAGTTTTATATTTAGCTCCATGAACTATGTTGAGCTAATTTTTATTCAGGCTGTAGGAAATAAGATGAAGATTAAGAATTTTTTTTTTTATTACTAATGTCCAAATTTTCTAGCAAAATTTGTAAAAAATGTTTTCAGCATCCAATTACAGTTACATCTATGCAAAAAATGAATTAACTATACACGCATGGGTCTCTTTCTAAACTCTCTATTCTGTTCCATTAAACTCTCACCAGGACTATGCTATGGTAGTACTATCACTTTGTAATGAATCCTGAAGTCAGACAGTCAGACTCTTGCAACTTATTTTTATTATTTTAGGAGGTTTAGCTTTGCTTATCTACTTAAGTTTTATGACTATCTTGTCTATTTCTATGAAGGAAAATTTAGCTAGAATTTTTCTTAAGATTGTATTGCACTTTTATCCTTCAGTTTGAGGATATGTAAAGAGAACAATATATATATATTTTTCAGTTTATAAAGGTACTTTATTAAAGTTTTCTTTGATTTGTTTCATCATTGTTTTGTAACTTTCAGTGAACAGGACTTGCATGCATTTTCTTAGATTATTATTGTTGTTGGTAGGTGCCACTGACTTCATTTCAACACACAGTGACCACATGTGACAGAGGAGGACTTCCCCACAAGACTTTCAGGCTGTTGGCTCTAAGGGAGCAGATTTTCAGGTCCTTCTCCAGCTGAGTTACTGGGTGGGTTCCAACTGCCCGCTTCTGGTTAGTAATCGAGTTCTTAACCATTGCCCGACCAGGTCCCCTTGCCTTTCTTAGATATATAAATTTATGCTCACCCATAATTATTGTGTGGGTATTCTTCTCCTGATACTTAGATATATTTTTACTTGTGTGTGTGTGTTAGACATATTTTTATGTGTGTGTGTGATTATGTGAACAAGCACACTGTCACAGAATCTCTTAGAATTTTTAGCACACACTAAGGAAAATATTTTAAAGGAATATTACAAAATAAAATAAAATAAAAACGTTGCCTTCAAGGTGATTCCCACTCACAGTAACTCTATAAATCCACTGCAACTGACTCAAGTCTGACTCATGGTGACCCTAGAGGTCAGAGTAGGACTGCTGCATAAGATTCCAAGGAGCTATAGGGGATAGAAATAGATTTGTGTTTTAGCCCATAAATTGAGCTTGTCAACATAATTTTTAAATAACGAGTTTTTCCTTTCAAATATTTAGCTTAAGTGTGTATAAAGAATATATTTTGACTAAGTGAGATTTTTGAATGGTTCTGAGTAATACTTTGGAACATCCTAAACAAGACGATGGATGGTAGAGGTGGGATTCTGTGCTGTCAACTTTTCCGTCTGTCCATCCTCACTCTTCTAGTACAGAACAAGACATTAGGGATTTCCATTTATATCTACCTCAAGCCTATTGTATCCCGGGTTCTAACTCCTAGGCTGCCACGGGCATACAGAGATACCACTGGAATGTTTGGGCAGGTAGTGGACAACTCGATCAGCAATTGAGTAAACTAGTTCTGGACACTGGAGTAATTCTGGACTGAGTGCATTATCTCAGTTTCCTTATGTATTTGCAAAGAAATTAATAAAAATCATCAGTTTTTTAAAATAATTACTATGCACATTATTTTTAAAAATCACCTTAAAACGAAACCGATGAAAACATAACCTCCTCATGGTAACACTTTAAGCCTACCCCATTTGACTGCAAATGTGGATTTCATAGAAATAAAGGCTCATTTCAGGTACTGTACAATGGCAGAAGTTATGACCAATGTTTGATATAAATATAAGTATATGAACCTTATTCTATCATAAAATTCACTCAGACAGAAATAATTCTGTAGGAAAAAGGTACTCTGAAAAATAAAAACTAAAATATAATCAAAAATATCTTTTATGGTGTAGTAGAAAGCAAATAATTTAAGAGATGTTATTTTAATTACCATGAAAAATGTTTTCTAAGCAAAAGTTCATAAACTTTGGTATCTAAAGCTATGCCTACCTCTCAAGCTTCTGTTTGGTCTGCAACATGGAACCAACGTCAGCACATGGTAATGACTGTGGCAGGCGTGAGTACTGGAGCCTCGACTTTGGTAGGTAAGGGTAGTTATATGCAGAGGACAGTGATAAAGTGTGTTTTGACATATTGAGTTTAATAACCCATTGTTATCGAGTCAATTCCAAACCCGCAATGACCCTACAGTGCAGAGCAAAACCATCATATATGATTTCCAAGGAGCAATTTGGTGGATCTGAACTGCTGACCTTTGGTTAGCAGCTGTACCATTTAACCACTGTACACCAGGGCTCCTCACTGAGCTTAAAAGGAAAAAGCAAGCCTATTCGATAGCATCAGCTCTGATTCATAGCAACACCATAGGACAGAGTAGAACTTCCCCATAGAGTTTCCAAGGAGCGCCTGGGAGATTTGAACTGCTGACCTTCTGCTTAGCAGCTATAGCACTTAACCGCTGTACCACTAGGCTTTCCACACTGAGTTTAGATACCTGAAAATCATGTAAGTCAAGATAACTAAGTTGGCATAGAGATATATAACTGTTTTGTATACACAGTGTATCTCCTCAGCATAAGCAGCAACTCCACGCATCTTTACAGATTTAAGTGACTCACTCTATAGTCAAACGTTGATTTTTTCATGAAATGTGTTAAGCGTGGGAAATTGGAGAAGGGGTTTCATATTTGATGAGAGTTTTCTTTTTCATGAGAAAGAGTCATGATCTATGTATGATGTCACATAATATCAGGTGGGTTCTTCGTTTTTAGGGTTTCCATATTGCTGAAAAATTTTCAGTTGCATGGCACTGCATGACTTGGCACTGTAGCTCAAAAAAAAAGCAAAACTGTGCCACAGACCTTATGTCCATGCTGCCACTAGGGCTCCTTGCTTACACCTGGGTTTGCTTAACCCAAAAGGATAGAATCATCTCTAGGAACCAACAATAAGCTGACTGCAACATATATTCTATCTAACTTATGATATATGTCTTCTTGGTCAGTGACAGCTGTCATTACATAGTCAATCTTGTATTGCTTATAAATGAAAAATAAACAAACAATGAATATTTCTCAGGCTCAGAAACTAAGACATGGAAGAAGTAAAATGCCACATGGTTACCCTGCCATTTTCGTGCTCTGAAGGAAGATAAAAGTTGTTACTCTTTTCAGTTCTGGAAAATACTACGTCATTGAAAGACATTTGATCAACAAACAAGTATTCTTTAATGTCCACGTGGAATTGATGAATAAAGCCTAACTTTGCTTTAAAGAAGTTCATGAACTTATTGTTATTGGGAGAAGAGGATGTAGAAAGGCTGCATAACAAGATGCTGAAATATATGTATTAATCATAGACTGCAGATTTTTTTAAAAGAGAATAATCATTATGAATCAGGGTGGTCAAGACAGACTCCTGTAAAGAAGAGAAAATTAAATTGTTTTTTGACAGTTTTGGAACCTGAGATCGTGTGAAAACTTGAAGTGAACATGCAACACACAGCGCACATACGAAGAAAACAAAGACCTACGTGAGCTTTGGGAAAGAGTAAATATTTTACCCAGTCAAGAAAAAGAGAAATATTGAGTGTCTCCTATGTTGTAGCTACTGTACAGTATGCTAAGGACACTACAATGAACAAGTCTTAAAACTGTCCCCAGAGAGTTGATTTCCCAGAAAGAGACAAACAGATTAACGAGTATTTTGAATATTGCGCAAATGTTATGGTAAGAGGAAGAGCAGGTGCCCTGACAAAATATATTAGAGGCAGTGAATTAGCCTTGGCGCAGTCAAATAAATCTTCTTGGAGGAAATTCTTGTAGGGAGAAATCTAAAGGAAGTTTGGAAATTAGATGTGGTGGGGGTAGGAGTGTCTTAGGCCAAAGGAACAAAAGGTACAATGATTTAATCTCAAAAAATAAAGAAAGAAACTTATTATCATTGGCTCTTGGGAATCTATACTACTTGGTTCAGAGCAAATGACTTTGGAGAGATCCCGATTATTTATAAACTAGCAAAGCTAACTACTATCAGGGCCTATTTTAACAGCAAGATTAGATAGATTGGCATTTCAAAAACACTGGTCCGGTGCTGGATACAATGGGCTGTGGGTAAAATTACACCTGCTGATGTAGTGAATAAGTGCTATGGCTGCTAACTGAAAGATCGGCAGTTCAAATCTGCCCAGCACTCCTTGGAAACTCTATGGAGCAGGTCTACACTGATCTGTAGGGTTGCTAAGAGCTGGCATCGACTTCACGGCACGGGGTTTGTTTTTCTTGGTTTTAGGTGGGGAGGTATTTCTCTACTTCAACAGAGCATGTCGGTAGCATGAGCAAAGGTAATATAGTGAGGATACAGAGCAACAAGATAGCAGAGAGAGCTTATGTATGCCAAATAGCAGATACGGTGAGTCTATGGGTATAGGGTTGCTATAAGTCAGACTCAACTCAGGCAATGTGTATGGGTATAGGGGAAAAACAAAGGAATCAAGCATGACGCTTGATTCTGTCTTGGAGAAATAAATTGATATTTGTATCATTTACTAAAATACTAAAATATAAAACCAAAAAAGAAGAACACGATGGAGTTAAAAAAATGACAGTGTAAAACTGTCCCATAGAGTGTCAAAGAAATGGCTGGAGGAGTCCAGCTGCTGACCTTTTGGTTAGCACTTGAGCTCTTAATCACTGTGCCATTAAGGCTCCCTGTTATTTATAGAATAAATATATTTAGCAGTAAAATTATATATATACCTATTTATATATGTATACACACATATGCACACATAACATATTTTTACACAGATAACACTCAGCTTCTGTGTTTGTCTGCCAGCTGTACCCTCCCTCCAATGAGATATTTTTATAAGCACTAACATGCCAGTTCATTTGGTGCATGTTCTTGGGGAGAAAAATTGGTCTAGTGCTCTTCCAAGAACGCCTTGTGAGGGAAGGGCACAGGCAGGCAAACAAACACTAAAGGTTTGCATTAATTTCATAAAGATACGGTGAAGATATAGACAGACATATGGACACAGATCTATGGAGAGATATGCATTGCTTAACATTCTTACCATTCTAAAGGCATAAAAGTCTGCGGTTCCATAAGTATCTCCCAATCAGAGAACTGGACGTAGAGGAAGTCCTTTGCTAAGTAGGAGATCCAACGTGTCTTGCTAGCTCTCAGGTCTCTCATCTTCTCTAGCCCTGGGGCAGCAGAGAAAAGGGTCCCAGCTCCTCTGCTTCCTGCCTGTTCCACTTGGTAATATGACCAAAGCACCAGAGATGAAATCTCACCATCCTCACCTCTAAGTAGCATTCAGGCTGTACTTCTTCCAAGACGTGTTCATTTTTTAGACAGTCAGCACTTGGCTTGGCTTGGTGTGGTCAATATTCTTCACCAACACCACAATTTAAAGGCATCACTTCTTTGGTCTTCCTTATTTATTGCCCAGCTTTCAAATGTAAATGAGGTGATCGAAAATACCTCGGACATAGGGACATAGTCAGGCACACCTAAGTTCTTAAAGTGAAACATTTAAAAGAAAAAAAAAAAAAAAAACGCTTTTAAAAGAGGTCTTTCGCAACAGATTTGCCCAGTGCAATATATCATCTGATTTCTTGACGGCTGCTTCCAGGAGTATTGATTGTAAACCCTAGTAAAATGAAATCTTTGACAAAGTTTTGTTTTTTCCCACTTATCAAGGTGTTTATGGAGCTTTAAATAGCAAACTACAGAATTTAAAATAATCCTATAACATGTAAGGAAAACACTGTGTCCCCAGACTGCAGACGTCAGTATGATGCACCAGTTATATTATGAAACTAATCCATGGAAGCTATGTGCTCTATATTTGTTATTGGACTACTCTAGAAGTCTAGAGCTAAGGCTAGGGAACTGAGCTACAGTAGCAGATGAGGGTAGAGAAAGAGGCCAAAGCAGATGAAGGAGTGCAAAAACATTAGTTTTCCTTAGGAATTTCTGCACAAACAGCAGGCAACATGAAATGAATTAAATCAGAAAGAATAGTTGGAGGACCGCCTCTCTCTTAATTTAGCTTTTTATCAGTTCTCTAGCACGAGGTCATCAAAAACCTTAGTGAGCTGTGGAATAGCTGAGGTTTCTCATGGAGGAACTACAAATACCTTAAAAAAAAAAACTTGCTGTCAAGTCAATTTAGACTAATAAGGACCCTATGGGACAAAATACAATTGCCCCACAGGGTTTCCAAGGAGCAGCTGGTAGGTTTAAACTTTGGACATTCTCCTTAGGAGCTGTAGCTCACTGAGGCCGTTAACTGCTGGGCAACCAGGGCTCCTCACTTGTCTAGAAACTCAAAGACTCCAAGATGCAACTTGATACCTTTAAAAAGGGAACAGAGTTAGGTTATGACAGTATCGTGAAATCACACCAAACCAGTTTTAAGTACCATCATTTCCTTCCATGGTACTTCCTTTGTAATCCGTGGTTGTTTCTAAAACTACACTTGGTAGTTTTTTGAGTTTCATTATCATTATTATTTTAGGTTGGTTATTTATTTCAGACGTGTGTTATCCAGTCTGGAAACCCTGGTGGCGTAGTGGTTAAGTGCTACATCTACTAAGCAAAAGGTCAGCAGTTTGAATCCGTCAGACACTTCTTAGAAAGTCTATAATGTGGTCCTACTCTGTCCTATAGGGTCTCTATGAGTCAGAATCAAGTCAATGGTCACATGTTTGTTTTTTTGTTTTGTTTTGTTTTGTGTGTGTGTCTGTTAATTACTTGGTTGCTTTCATTACGTGTTCACTACAGTTGATACTCTTGTGTGTCTACTAGATTCACTGGGATGTTTTTTGGCATATGTTAAGTGATTCTTTTTTGATTTTGTTTAAATATTTAAATCTTTACTTTGAGACGCTTTTATTATTTTGTGTGTAGATGAGAGCATCTCAGTAGGAGGGAGCTCAGATTTCAAGTGTGCAAGTGCAGTGACATCAATTTCTGGTCTACGTTGCGTGATCCCTTCCCTAGGGCAATGACTCGTCTCTTGGGGACCTTCTTGCCTTAAATTAAAATTGTGCAAAACAGAAATAGGGTTTTTTTTTTTTTTTAGGTCTCTATACTTTTTAAATATCTTTCTTCTATCAGTTCTCAACTTCTTATAGAGAAGGCTCCATCAACCATGAAATCGTAAGCCTTTAAGATGAAACAGCTTTTAGAGGTCACTGCATTTACCTTCCCTTAAAATACAGAGTCCTTTCCACATTATTGAGGAAACCTTTGTGGCTTAGTGGCTAGGTGCTACGTACGTACTGCTAACCAAAAGGTCAGCAGTTCAAATTTGCCAGACGCTCCTTATAGGGTAGTTCTACTCTAACCTATAGAGTCGCTATGAGTCAGAATCGACTCATCAGCAGTGGCTTTGGCCCCATATTACTGAAGATGCATACCTTCTGTTTAAAAATTTAAGTGAATTTATATAGTTTTGAGGGTCAATTCCAATTAAGCTAATTGCTGTCTGTGTAGTGCTTTATGGTTTCAGTTCTATTTCTTAAATAACGGAATCTGAGCTGCCACACAACTTGAATATTTAAATAAATTACTTACTGTGCTTGGTATCTATAGATGCTCTTCCTTCCTTTTCAGACTTTCTTCAGCCCAATCACTCATCATCCTATTTTCTGCCAATTGTCAGGGAATACCTAACACAGATTACTGAACACATATCCTGACAGTGGGTTTTACTTTCTTAAGATTTTATGTATTTTCAAAAGATAAAAATAATTATTTTGGACAAGGTGATGACAATTTTGTTGCCAATCCCAGGGTACAGCAGGGAAAGTGTCTGTGGACAGAGTGCAAATTGCCTTTGAAACAAGTGGGACTGTGGGAACACATCTGCCTCCCTGAAACTCATTTTAGGCTGTAGGTTGTCTTAGTCAATTGGAGGCGAGACTTGTTTACTGGAATACATTTCATCACCACTGAGCACTCTGGATTGCCATCAACCCTTGGAGAACAGGGTTTAGGGAACTTTCATCTGCTGCACAGGCGTTTACTTCATCTTTATGACCTCATTTTCTAGTGTTTCTGCTGACTTTCTTTCTTTTTTTATTATGATTGAGTGAAAGTGTACAATCTAGTTTAAATTTATGTGCCCACCTATGTGCAGCTCCTTCTGCTCTCCTTAACCAGTGGCAATACACTCTTCCTTTCTGTTCTGTACATGTCATATCCTCTCAAAAATCCCCTGCCCCCTCCTCTCCACCCTCTACACTGTCCTCTAATAAGCAGCCAGTAGGATGACATCCTATAGATGCACAGAACCATAAAGTGCACATACAATGTGGTCACTCTGTGTCCCCAAGTCCAATCCATTCTTGTCCGAAGAGTTGACCTCAGTGATGATTTATGATCAGGGTCAGCATCAGGTCTAGGGGCCATGCTCCCAGGGGAACCTCCAGGTGTTTGCACCATCAATTGTGATCTTCTAACTACCGAATTTCTTAATTCTTCCTCTTAGAAAGCTTAGAAAATAATATAAATAAAAATGACATCGCTTTATCACAGTGGAGATGGCATGTTGTTAGGTGCCTTAAAATCAGTTCCTACTCACAGTGACCCTGTGCACAGGACAGCAAAACACTGCCTGGTCCTGCAGCCCCCTCAGAATCGTTTCTATGCTTGAGCCCACTGTTTCATCCACTGTGTCAATCTGTATCATCAAGGGTCTTCCTCTTTTTCATCAAACCTCTGCTTTGCCAAGTATGATGTGGTTCTCCAAAGACTTTTCCCTCTTGATAATATGGCCAAAGTGTGTGAGATGAAGTCTCACCATCCTAACTTCCAAGGATCATTCTGGCTGTACTTCTTCCACGACAAGTTGATTTGTTCTTCTGGTAGTCCATGATATTTTCAATAATCTTCAATAACATTGTAATTCAATTCATTGATTATTCTTTAGTCTTTCTTATTCCTGTCTGGGATAGCAGAGATGAAAAAGCCAAGCCTGATAGGTCCTAGAGTCATAGTGGAAGTCACACCCTTTTGGAGACAGGAGTGATAGCATGGAAGTCACTAATCTATCTGTCTTATGGATGAATATTTCTGATGGTAATTTATGAACTTACACAGGAAGAAAAGCATCGTGTTATGAAAGCTAATGCAATATACATATAAAATTCCCATAAAAGGGAACTAAAATCTAATTTCAGACTTCAATATCCAACAGCCATCTATAAAAGCAAAAGATACAACAAATGAAGCTGAAATAATCATCTGCTGTCTGAATTCATTGATTAGAATCACACAGAACACTTAACTGTTGCAACTGGATAAAGTCACCATCCCAAACAATCCAGTTTTAATAATAAGGCATTTTAAAGGAGTTACGGGTATCAAAGCCCAGCTGTGACTGCATTCACCCTTAGATGAGAACATAATCTTCCATCTCTTGCAAAAAACAATTCCATTTTCCTTCCCTGATGCAACAATTGTGGATTTTAATAGGACCAATAGTAACTTTCACAGTTGGTGAAGAACCTCCATGACCATCATGATCAAATGGCTGTGTCTACAATTCTGTGGCTCTGATTTTCTCCATAACCTGATGAGGAGTAAATCTGATGACGACAGAAGGCAAAATTGGCAGTTGTATATAGAATGCCCAGCTTCCCTGGTCTTTGAAGGTGTACAGAGGACTTGCCTTAAAGTCACAGACTTTAATGTGTTCATTGGAAGATGTCTCGTTGTATATGGCTTATTGCAAATGACAAGTGTTTTGCATCCAACCAAAGCTGAGTCTAGATCCAGTCTCTGTCAATTACTTAATAGGTAGCTGATTCAACCCTACCAAATCTTTAAGAATTGATGGATTCAGCTGGGGGTAGGGTGGGGAAAGAAACAATGACTGCAAAATAGTACCATGTCCAAAAAAGGTTTGCAAGCATTAACACTAGTTGTTGTTTACCAATCATGATGTCCTTTTCTAGCGATTGGTCTTTCCTAATGACATGTCCAAAGAAAGTGAGACAGTCTCTGCTGCCTTTCTATCTACAGAGCATTCTGATTGCCAAACTGGTTTGTTCATTCTTCTGTTTTATAGTACATACTCTTCACTAACATCACAATTCAAATTTACCAATTTTTCTTATGTCTCCCTTTTTTATTGCTCAGCTTTCTTATGCATATAAGAGGATTGAAAATACCATAGCTTAGGTCAGGAGTACCCTTGTCATTGAAGCGGTATCTTTGTTTTTTAAGACTATGAAGAGGTCTTTTGCAGCAGATTTTCTTGGTGCAAAAGGTCGTTTGATTTTTGGTCCACTTGCTGCCTGTCTGAGAGGGTTGTTAAATATTTCTGCAGAGTTTGGCTTTCTTTATTGAGAACTGACACTGTTAGGAATGGAAAAATATTGAGAGGAAGTTACAGTAAAGCATGAAATCAGTGGATTTGCTTTTCTAGGAAAACCTTGCAGAGTTACCTCTGAGTATTTTTCGTATTCTGAATCAGTGTTTGCACCCTAGTGGTGTACTTGCCATATGCTCGGCACTTGGCAGACAAGGCAACTTTGTGACCTGTCATAAACAAAGCTTTTGTCCTGTAAATATTAAGACACCAGTGCTGCTACCTTCTAGTCTGAGAGTCCACAGTGTGGCGGGACAGAGCTCTGGAAATGCCACGGTCCAAGTGGCTAGATTTGGGCTCATCTTTTTAACACCCAGTAGCTGTCTATTCCGGCTGGCCCCATATGTGTTTCATTTCTCCTCCACTCCCATTTAGTGGGGCTGTACTCTGAAGTCAGTAGAATGTGGTGTTTCCACTACTTGTCATTCCAGAAGTACTTCTGTCTGCAACAAATTTACAACTTAAAGAAATCCTGAGGATCTGTTCAGGAGAATCTGCTCTTGTTAGAAGAGTCAATCCTTGGGTTAGCTCATCTTTATATCAACAAACACAATAAGCAAAACAATCAAGCAGACACAGCATCCTCTGCACTCATCATATACCATTTTGACTTTATATATTGTTGTTTTCTGGTGTCTTGGAGTCTAATTTTGACCCGTAGCATCCTGACATGACACAGTAGAACGACCCCATGAGGTTTTCTGTGCTCTGATGTTTCTACAGAAGCAGACAGCCAGGTCTTTCTCCAGCACAGCTGTTGGGGGTTTCAAAGAGCCAAACTTTCAGTTAGCAGCTGAGTGTTTAACGCCTGTATCACCAGGGCTCCATCTATAGGTACTACCAAGTAATAAATTATCTCATGGTGCAATATGCAATGCAAGAAATTTCAGACATTTGAGGCCTTCTGGTAGTGGTTTTAAAATATTCGTAACATTCATATATATTCTAGAACAAGTATCACGTGTTAGACTTTCAAAAGGCCATTTCAGATTCGATGGTCTCCATCTCCTGGCGGTGTAGTGATTGATTGCTACATCTGGTAACCCAAAGGGGGGCAGTTCAAATCCTCCAGGTGCTCCTTGGAAACTCTGTGGGGCAGTTTTACTCTCTCTTACAGGGTTGCCATGAATCAGCATCCCCTCAAAGGCAGTGGGTTTGGTTTCGTCTCCATCTTCTCACCTGTCATATGAGCCATGGTGTGTACAAAATTCTATGTCCATCAGAAATTTAATGACTTTATATCAGTGAATAGTTCGTGAAAAGGTATTTATGTATCTACTTCCTCCAACTCTACTTGGAAAAAGTGAAATACATAAAACAAACATATCTTCTATAGATAAGATTTGGGAACCCTGGCAGTGTAGTGGTTAAGAGTTATGACTGCTAACCAAAAGGTCAGCAGTTCAAATCCACAGGCACTCCTTGGAAACCCTAAAGGACAGTTCTAGTCTGTCCTTTAGGGTCTCTATGAATTTTAACCAACTCAACAACTCCCCCCTTTTTTTTAATGGATAAGACTTTTTCAAAGTAGTTGATAAATACTTTCATTTATTTGGGGTACATAACACCTATTTAGTTTTTGATCACTTGTGCAATTAGACTCCTTTTGATAATTTTTGTGTGGCATTTATCTTCCAATTTACAATTTGACCCTCTAGAAACACTGCTGTCTATTCAGGCTCAGATTGCCTGAGAATCTGGGATGTTTCTGCTTATTCATGGGAAAAGAATCTATAGATCTCACTGGGATCTCAAAGAGACACTCTACTACCCTATAGATGTCCAAATCTGCTGCCTCTAGAAGACTCTACAGGGGTTGATTAAAGGGGTTTGGCATGAATCTGTCACACAGTGGGTATTCGCAAAGACCACCACCATTTCCTTGGCTCCCAATGCAACTTCTAGCAGGTGTCAGGGCCTCAATAAATAGCTGCAGAGTTATCTGTGCTGCATCCCTCCTAGAAAGACGTTTCCTAGTAACAGGTCCATTTCTCATCGAGTACTGAATGACTCGCGACACCCTTCTTTTCATATTCTGCATGGGTGTACACATTTTCACAGTATCATGAAAACCGTGTTGTGCAGTCTTAGTAGGATGATAACACGCATTTTTTCATATTGTAAATAGATGCTTTTGTATCTAGTAAATCGCAAACCAGAAACATTAGAAAACGCATCCCAAAGCCAGTGGTTGGAATGATATTTTATAGGTTTTTTCATCAGAGAGCCATCCTTCACTAGTACGTCATAGTTATGAAATTGCTTTTTCAAACAGTTAAACTCCGAAGGATTTTGCTTATCATCATTTGAAAGCTGTTTCCGTCTCCTCTGGGGTCCACTTTATTCCAGTGGATATTTCTAGGCTCCATTTCATGTTTCTAGCCACTGATCTCCATGTGGTAATTTGGCCGAGAATAACTAGAGTAGATTGACACTGACACTAAAAGAATGGGGATTTTAAATCATGGAGACAGCAGTTCCCATTTTGATTCAGTGAACACTCTGAGGGCCTGTTGTGTGCCACACACCATGGTGGGAGGAAATTGGTAAGCTTCCGTTACATTGTGCCATTTAACTGAATCTTCATATGGTCCATTCCATGAACCGAGGAGAAGAATATACTGTTTTACAAGCAAGGAAAATGAGGCTCAGGCAGCTAAGTGACTTTCTTAAATTAGTGTAGGAAGCAAGAAGCAGGACCAGGAAGAAGCATAGGACTCTATTTTGGCGTATCCAGATATCTTCTCTTCAGTTATTTAACTATTTCAAAGTAGGTGTGACAGAATGATTTTGGCAGATACATGTTGATTAGTTTCCAGGAGGTACACGTTCTTATCAACCAGAAGAATTTAATATTAACAGATAACCAGCTGTTATGGATCGAACTGTGTCTCCCAAAAAGATGTATATCAATTTGGCTAGGCCGTGATTTCCAGTGTTGTGGGACGGTCCACGATTCTGTGAATTTCTTCCATGTCGTATATCCTGTCTCTATGATATAAATAAGGTCAGCCGAAGTTATGTTCATGAGGTAGGGCTGAGTCTACCAGATGCGATTGTGTTTGAGGCCAATATCTTTTGAGTTATAAAAGAGAGAGAAGAGAGACACAGGCACTTCAGGTCACCAAGACACAAGGGGCAGAAGAGTAGGGTTCCTGCCCTGAGAAGCCCCTTGACTGGGGAAGACTGAGGACAAGGAACTTCCTCCAGAGCTGACGGAGAAAGAAGCCTTCCCCTGGAGCTGACTGCCTGAATTTGGACATGTAACCTACTAAACTGTGAGAGAATAAGCTTCTGTTGGTTGGAGCCATCCCCTTGTAGCATTTCTGCTATAGCAACACTAGATAACTTAGGCACCAGCTATCAGACAAAAGACAAAAGGAGACATGGGCGAGTAGCAAAGGAAGTTAACTGCCGGGAAGTGCCGCTGTCATCCCTTGTTGTTGCTGTTAGCTGCCTTCAAGTTCATCCTCAACTCATGGAGGCCTCATGCACGAAGGAATGATATGCTGCTACCCAGTCTGGGCAAGTAAAAGGAGAGGTTGGACTCCCCAGATGTATGGTCCAGGGAGCTGGGTAAAACAACCTGGGAGAGGGTCACTCGCCAGCCAGCATGAGCGCTGGACAATCTCAGAAGGCAAGCACATAGTCTGAGATTCAAACCCCTAGAAAGGAAGCACTTACTGGCTGATGCTTGTATCTCAACAGGGATATAGGGATAATGATGAAGACAGTTCTGGGCTTATGCAAAACTGAAAGCTAGAATACACCTTTGATGACATAAATTAAATAGGGTACAAGGTACCCTACAGGGTACAAGGAAGATGAGACAAGTCACACCTTAGTCTTTCAGCCTGCAGCATCCAGCCTCCATCCAGTGACACCTCTGGGAGGAACCTTACAGCCAGAGATGGATCGCCCATTAAACAAGACCACTGCACACTGAGGGCATCAGTGCAACAGGGCATCACTTGCCCAGAGCAAAGACAGGACACAAGGAAAAGTGAGTGCACAGCGATGATTCAAAACAGACTTCACTCGTTATCCTTATTATCAATGGAAGAAGATATTGTTCAACAGTTTGTTATAAAATCATTGAAGAATTTGTAAGGACAAAAATAGAGAAATGTTTTCAATTATAACATGTTAGAGATGAAAGATCTATACAGAAACAGAATATAGTGATTTGTTGTAATTTTTTTTTTTTTCTGATCATTAAGTTTGTTTGATGACATCTAGCACCATGGTTAAGAGTTCAGCTGCTAACCAAAAGGTTGTAGTTCAAATCCTCCAGCTGCTCCATGTGAACTGTGGGGACAGTTCCATTCTGCTCTACAGGGGTTATGAGTCAGAAGTGACTTGACAGCCATGAGTCTGTATTCATGTTGATTTTGGTTTTTGTTCATTTCTAGTCACAGCATTTTCATGAAAGAAGTAATCAAAGTAGAAGCAGAAGTCATGCTGTGAACTGAATCATTTACCCCCAAAAATGTGTGCAACAGTTTGATTGGGCCATGAGTCCCAGTGGTTGTCCTCCGTTTTGTGATTTTCCTATGCCGTAAAGCGTAATCTCTGCCTGTGGCTAATAGGGCTATAGTGGATTATGTTAAAGAAGATTAAGGTGGGAAACTCGCCAGGTCACCTCCCTGCTCCAATGTAAAGGGAGTTTCCCTGGGGTAGGGCTGGCACAACCTTTTATCTTACAGGAAATAAAAGTAAATGGAAGCGAGTAGATTGTGGTGACCGCTTACCACCAACTAATCCATACCGGGTGCAGAGTGTGTCTTTTGGACCTGAGGTTCCTGTGCTGAGATGCTGCCAGACCAAAGGAAGACTGACGGCAAGGATCTTCTCCAGAGGCCCATGGAAAGAGAAAGCCTTTCCCTGGAGCCAGCAACCTGAATTTGAACTTCTAACCTGCTAGACTGTGACAGAATAAACTTCTCTTTGTAAAAGACATCTCTTTGTGGTACTTTTCTGGTATAGTGGCACTTGATGACTAAACCAAACCACTTAAGGCAAAATTGGTGAAAGCCCTTTTTTTTTTTGGCACTGGAAGATCGCCAATGTTATGTTGATTGTTGATACAACTAGGTTCACTGACTTATTTGTTTTTTGTTGTAGAATATGTGGAACATACTTTTGTAGAGAATGTGATATGTAGCAAAACTCTTAGTAGTTTGCATCCACTAAAATTTTTATAACTGGTTCATGTCTTTCCACTGAAATGGTTTACACTGCTTTTGCATTAAGTTGCCAATATTATAGTTAGACCTTGGATAATCACTAATATCATAGTTAGATCTTTGATAATTAAGACATGCACACAGACATAATATGCATGTGTATATTTAACTCAAATATCCAGTTTGAATGTAGCAGTGAGCAGAGTATAAGGGACCACAGGTTACCAGCATTTAAGGCTCTCACATGCCTTCACAAAGCCCTGCTAACAGGGACCCAGCAGGCAAAGAAACTGATTTGAAAGGTTGTGAATCAGGAGCGGAAGACACAGAGCAAAAAGCACAGGCTTGCAGCTGAAAACATGTAGCTTCAATCCAACACAGTATATATGTGTTTGTACCAGTGTGTTTGTACGTGTAACATTGTAAGGAGGAGCTCTGCGTGTGCTTTCTACCTATTAAACAACCTACTAAGTTGATTCCAACTCAACAGCCCTACAGGACAGAGTAGAGCTGTTCCATAGTGTTTCCAAGGAGCAGCTGGTAGGTTTGAACCACTGACCTTTTGATTAACAGCCACAGCTGTTAAGCACTGCTGCACCAAGGTTCTCTTACTTATTAGTTCCTTAAATTTGGGGAACTTCAGTTTCCTCATTTAAGGTGGTAGTTACCCAGCAATCACGTGAGGAAACAAACTGCAGTGTTAGGTCTGTGACTCAACTTCATTATGCATTGACTTATTCATCTTTGTTATAGGATGACAAATTAAAAAAAAAATCTTGTACTTTATTTTACTATTTCTGTGAGCTCAGACTTTTGCATCCCTATCATTATGATATTGAAAAATAATTATATATCATTATTGTAGGTGTTGTATATAGAATTGGGGCTGGCTGGGGAGAAAGAAATGTGTGGATCAGTTATTTCTGAATTTTTGAAAAAAAAAAGTAGGCTGAAATGAGATTATGAAGGTGGTATCAGCAGTGCTAACTTTGTATATATCCAGCCTGAGGCTCTATCTGCTCTGTTAGACAGGTGACACTAATTTGTGCTGTTGCAAAATCATCAATATAGAGCATATCTTATTTGTCAACACCAAAATGGATAGTTCCACTAACAAGTGCACTAATAATTAAAATTAAACACCCCAGTAAGGGTGACATAAGGCCATAAATTTCAGTTTAATTACATATGTTTAAAATGCCAGCCAAGTGCCATTGAGTCGGATCATGGAGATGAGAAAAAATATATTTCAGATTCATTGTGAATGTGACAAGTAATGCATGCAAAGTTCTTGTCTGTGTTCTAGTTATCAAAACATTGAAACAACTGCATTCGGGAAAAAGAATGTTACAAAATTCAAAGGGAAAAATAATGCTCTTTGAACAACTGATAAAAGTGTATGTGCAGCGAAGGGGCAGGGAGAATGAACAGAGTAAAGGAAAGAGGAAAATGACATAAAAAGAAACAAGAGAAGGATGAATATTGATTTCCAATTGCTAACGTAATAGATTGCAAACAGCAAAGGGTACCATTCTCTTCCTGTCTCCCTAAAGCAGAGCTGAAATTCACTGAGTTCGTTTCACACTATTCGTGCAGGCTCCTGAAGCTTGGACGTGGAATGTGGGTCATTAAAGGAAAGTGGTGGGAAAATGACACCTCCCAGATTGTAGAGATGACACTGCGTAACTAAACCTCAGGCGATAACTTCCTAAACTGTCTATAAGCAAAGTTGTTTTGCCTTGATTCTGTGTTTAAATCGTAATTTTCAAAAAAGTGGAGAAATTAATTACACAGTGTTTAAAAGTTAATACTGAGAAACCATACAATAACACTATATGACAGTAACTTTAAAAAAAAAAAACAAAACTCTAAGACTTGCAAACTTTGAGCATTGAGACAATCCTGATGGAAGTAGCTAATCATTCCACTGGTCACTTGAACAGGCATCCAACAGTAATTCTCCAAACACACTACAAAAGACAATATGGAAAGAGCAAACAGAGGTACTGGAGGCACAACTCAGTTTAGATACTAAATGTGCCTCTGTAAAAAAATTATGTATACATATATATGACAATTAACATTCCTGAGTCTCCTTTGTGAAATAATATTAGCAACACAAACCTTTCATGGTAGTGGCAAGAATTAAATGAGACAAAGTGTGAAAAATGAAAGCACTAGCTACATGGAATGCACACGTAGGAGTGACAGAGATGACCTGTACCCAGACAGGAGGGATATGCTGTAAATACACATACACATGTACACAAAATACACATGCGTGTGCCTGCTGGGATCAACTCAAGAACAACAGACTTGGGTTTTATGTGTGTGTGTATACATGTATGTGTACATGTGCATATATATGACCCAAATCATTGCTGTCAAGTCAGTTCTCACTTATGATGACCTACTGTGTTCCAGATTACAACTGCACACCACAGGGTTTTTAAGGCTACTTTCTTTTGGAAGCTGGCTGCTAGGCAACTCTGTAGATATTGAATGATGATATGATGTTGGTCTTGAGATACAAAATGTGCTTCACTTTATCACTGCTCCCAAGTTTTGGGGACAAACATTTCACTGGGGAATGGAGGGCTCTGTTTGTCTAGACATTCATTAGCCAACTATACAACTGTGTGTCTTCACACCTGTAATCCAGATGTTGCTGAACACAGAGTTGCTTTTACAGTAGTTTACACATTGCTGCATTTTAAGTCAGTAGTTCATTATGCTTGAGTGTTTTTTTTTTCCCCCTGAAGTAGGATAATAATAGAAAATCTTTCTGCAGCTGTCAAGGCGGCAGGAACAACACCCCATTGCTAGACGGCATTAACTATACTGTGTCTGAATGCTCTGGAGCAGTGCCAGGCTTACGTCAGTGCCTGTGCAGCCCTTTGTCGCTAAGACTCAGCATTAGAATAACACAGGTTAAAACTTATTAGTAGACAGCTTAAGATAATGATAAGTGGCCTCGTGGCAGCGATCTAATCGAAAAGACCTTTTATGCAAAAACAGAACACAGTGAAGGAAGAATGTAAGACTAAGTGTAACCCTGATGAATGTGGGCTCCCCAATTGCATTTTGCTGTGAAAATGAAGAGGAGCTTCAATCCCTACCATCAGCATGAACAATAGCAAGAAAGCAAGCCAGGCAATGAACAGTTTGATCCCATTCTTTTACTCCTAACCACTTCCAGGTCATTCTGCTTTCCATGGTATTTGGTTTTTGTTTTGTTTTGTTTTTGTCCTATACAACTATATAGTGTTTTCCTGTCTAACTTCCCCACAGGGTTTCCAAGGAGTGACTGACTGGTGGATTGAAATTGCTGACCTTTGGGTTACCAGCTGAGATCTTAACCACTGCGCTACCAGGGTTAGTTCAAACTCGATGAGAAACTAATTATTTGGGTATGATTTTGAGACTACTAGGTGTATTAACTATCATGCAGAGGAGAAAAAGCTATGACTTGTAAGGGAAAGAGCTGAAAACAATGGATATATCCATCTTAAAACAAACAGTGGAAATAAAACATAATTTTTGTTATAGGATGCTATCTAGTTAAATTGTACTCAGAACTCATTCTCCCCATTCACTTAATGAAGAAGTTTAATATTTAATATTGTGAAGTCTACAGGTATTACTGCAAAGCTGTCTCAAGTCTCTCTTGAGGACTGTAATTTAACAACAAACATTGACTATGAACATACCAACCAGTAACACATCTGATTAGAGACTTAAGGAATATGTAGGGTGTCCTTGCTATTCAGATTGCTTGAATGCTAGGCACTTTTTTTTTTCTTTTCTTTCTTTCCTTTTAGCAAGCTTGTGAGTGCATGGGGAACCCTGGGGATGTAGCGTTAAGTGCTACCTCTGCTAAACATAAGGTTGGCAGTACGAATCCGCCAGGCGTTCCTTAGAAGCTCCATGGGGCAGTTCTACTCTGTCCTATAGGATTGTTGTGAGTTGGACTCAACTCAGTGGTAATGGATTTGGGTTTGGTTTGTGAGTGTACAGGATACAAAATTACAATGTTAAGTATTAAATCAAAAGTCTGCTGAAATAAATCTGGTGAAAAACTTGGTAAAGCAACCAAGTATAAGCCAAGATCCCTCAAAATTTGATTTGGGATGCTCAGTCTTAGATATATGAATATACAGTTTATTCCCTAATAACTACCTCTCTGTCTGTGGCCTATGAAAATGAATTTGAACTATTCCTGACCAGTCTTCTACCAATTACTGTCACCTTTCCTTTCCCGTCCATCATTTGACTGGTTTACATTTCTTTACTTGTTTTCTGAACCACAGTTCTTCTGTTCTGTTAGTCAAGTTAACAATTCCACAACAAAACCACAGTGGCACAGTGGTTAAGTGCTACAGCTGCTAACCAAAAGGTCAGCAGTTCAAATCTGCCAGGCATTCCTTAGAAACTCTATGGGGCAGTTCTACTCTGTCTATAGGTAGACAGAACTCAGAACTCATTCTCCTTATTCACTTAAGGGAGAAGTTTAATATGTAATATTGTGAAGTCTACAGGTATTACTATAGTGACTATAGGGTCACTATGAGTTGGATTTGACTCAACTTTTGGTGGTTTTGCAAACTATGTCTGATTTCACTTTGGACAAAAAATATCAAGTTATTCTCAAGTTATTTCCAACTCATGGTAACCCATGTATATCAGAATAGAACTCCACTCCATGAAGTATCAATGGTTGACACAGTTTTTATTCAGCAACAGGTGCTTCTCCAGAGATGCCTCTAGATGGACTCAAACTGCCGACGTTTTGGTTAAAAGCTGAGCACTAAACCAACTGTGCCATCCTGGGTCTCCTAAATACAAGCAGCTGTATTTCAAGGACTTCCTTGTTTCCAGACACTGTAACTTTGAAATAAGTTTAAACAAACTCTGTGTGCAGTCCAAGCTAAAAAGAAATCTTTACCAAGCCCATGCTCCTGGCTGACTAACTGACAGACAAGCATTCCACATACCAGCGCAACCAGTCCTTCTGTAGGTGACCACCTCAGTAGGGAACATTTATCTTGATGGCCTCAGCTAAATTATAGGCTAGTCTGTTGCTAAACATGCAGATAAACCCAAAAATGAAGCCCAGTGCTTTGAGTTGATTCCAACTCTTGACAATCTTCCAGGACAGAAAAACCCCATAGGTTTTTCCAAGGAGTGGTGGGTGGATTGAAACTGCTGACCTTTTGACTACCAGCTGAGCTCTTAACCATACACCAGCAGGATTAGGTCAACCTTCAGCCTCTCACATCCCAGTCCCAGTAACAGAGCCCACACAGGCCTGGTGTCGAGGTGAGTTTGCCAAACATGGGCCAGCTTAGATACCTCCCATCTATCTGGGGAGTTATTTTATCTAGCATTGCTTTTCAGTCCTACACAGATAACAAATATCATTCCTTGTGTTTTTCTTTATGAAAGTCTCCCTTGAGATTTTAAATATGAGAGTTTAGTAGCCTTTAAAGCCACAGGACAAAGAGCACATAATGGAGAGGTGACCGGGAGACCAGTTTTTGGTCTCACTTCTATCAGGTGTTAAGTCTGTCGGCTTGGATTGCTTCCTCGTATCTTTGAGTGCTGCATTTATTATATATAGAGGCTCATCCTACATCTGTGACTGGCATATGTTTATATTTAAAGTCACATAGTTTGGTACAACAGTGTTGTCTAATTTATCTCACATAACATTTCACTTGGCCCATAGATTTCAAGCTCTACGGGTTAAGGGTTGGATTAGGGGGTGCATTGGAAAGCCTGTTGTGTTGTGCACAGTGCTGGGAATGCAGTTGGAACTAGCATGCTAAATACATACAGATTGCCTGGCTGCTTGCATGTAGATATTGCCCACACGTTTCTGGTGGAAATTAATAATAAGGAACAAAACATTCATTTCAAGGGTCTGCCCTCAAATCATCTGTACTGTTTTTGCTTTGTTACTCCAGAGATAAGTCTTCCAATTTACTTAAAAATAAAAGATTAAGTCTAGGTCTCGCTCTTAATCTTCACCCTAAATCCTTAGCTTTTAGCCTCTTCACATCCATTCCCCAAGGAACATGTTGGAAGCCGGAGAAGGATGTTATTTCTGACAGAAAAAGAGTTCCCAAAGACACAGGACTTAGATCAACAAGAGTTCCTCTCCGCTTTTAGTGTCAGGCCTTTAGGTCTTTCAGACAATGGTCACGAGAGGGGCTAGGAGGGCTGTAACATCTGCAGTCACCATGACAAGAGGGGGCTGGACTGAGAATCTCAAATTATTGAAAGGAAACAGAAAAGGCAGACGTTCCGTTGTTATCATCTTAAGCAACCAGCTCAGTTCTTTTCCTAGCTAGGGAAAACAGTATTCAAGACTGGTCAGGTTTGGGGAAATGTTCACTGGTTTCCCACCAAGTACCCCCATCATGCCAGAAGTTTGGGTTGGATTCCTGGTTCCCTTATAGACAAATCTGCAAAGGCAATACTTCCAGAAATACAGGAATACACAGATGGGCAGAAAGCACTGACGGCTCCCCTGGCTGCCAGCCACTTTGGACAATGTCTGATAGTAACGCTTAATCGCACATCTATCGCGGGCCACTATCTGGCACCACCACGCGCCTGCAGTCACTTGTCATTTGGATCACGCCTCTTAGCTTCTAGTACCAATTTGAAAATGGTAACATTCACAGCTATTTTTATTTCCCTCCAATGGAACACCACGATATCTTCCTCTCCTGTTTCACGCTCTTCCTCACATATATTCGAATATTGGCCTCTTTCTGAACTCCTTTGCTCCAAGAGAGGGCTTTTCTCTGTGCATTAGCACAGCTGTAGAAGTGCTCCCAGTTTATGAAAACTGTGAATTCATACAGGCAGATAAAGGTGTCTTCATGTAAAGCTGAATATTCAAGGGAAATTCTGAATTGCCAATTAACCAATAGTGAAAGCACAAATCTTCCAAGTATCTATCTTGGAAACCATTAAAGCTTTGAGTAAGGTCATTTAAAATAAAAAGAGGATAGCCAAGTGCCTGTTTGAGCCAAGAAAATACGACGTTAAAAGTATGTGCTTGTGTGTGCATGAGCACGCTAACATACATTCACCATAGGCATACTGACGAGATTTGAAAGCTACTGTTCTAACAGCATGCAAAGCATGTGTTGGGTGGGACAGAAAAATAAAATACATTTGCATTTGCTTTGGGTGTGTTACGATTTACCCCCCAAAAACTAATTAATACCACCCTGGTGGGTGTCGTTAGATTTGTGTCTTCTCCAAAGTAAGGGACGGCAGATTACTTCTTAGCTACTCCTGTTACCCTAAAATTACAGCTTGGGCTGGTGTGTCTTTAATGAAGCACACCACAAAATAATTTATGCATTTTCAGAATCAGTCAATTTCTAATGCCAGTTTGGCAATGATTACAGTAGTTTACTAGAATCACGAGAAAAGCTTTCTTTTTTTTTTTTGCTTGATAAGATGAGAGAGCACTCAGTGGGAAGCCAAAAGAGTAGAAAGAGGTTCAGCTACCCTGTTCTTTGGAGAGATTTTGAAGGGGAAAGTTAACCTAGAGACCTGAGAGGATATAATAATGATGATACCTAATTTGAAAAACTAAAGTAAAACATGGCAGTTTAACTTACTCTGTATTCTATCCTTCCCTCCTACCTCCCGACTGAAGGACAAAGGGTATATTTACAAGGTAAAGGATTTCAGCACCAGGTAAAAGAAAGTCATCTAAATAGTTGGCCCTCAGTACAACTGGACTGTCTATCAAATATGAGATCAATGGATGTGGCAGGAATGGTTCATTTAAATTTGTAGTCCTCTAATTAACATATTATAGATAACACTGCAGAGAATGGAAATTCTGGAACACTTAATTGGGCTCATAAGGAATCTGTATATGGATCAATTGGCAGTTATTCAAAGAGAACAAGGGAATACTGCGTCGTTTAAAGTTAGGAAAGGAGTGTGTCCTTTCACCATATCTCTTCAGTCTGTATGCTGAGCAAAGAATTTAAGAAGCTGGACTATAAGAAGAATGTGGCATCAGGATTGGAGGGAGATTCATTAACAACCTGAACTATGCAGACAGATGACACAACCTGGCTTGCTGAAAGTCAAGAGGACTTTAAGTACTTGTGGATGCAGATCAAAGGCCACAGCCGTCAGTATGGGTCACAGCTGAAGTCAAGAAAGCAAGATTTTAACAATTGGGCCAATAAGCAACATCATGAAAAACTGAGAAAAGACTGAGGTTTTCAAGCATCTAGTTTTACTTGGGTCCATAATCAATACCTTTGGAAGCAGCAGCCAAGAAACCAAAATACACACTGGGACAAAACAGCTGCAAGAAACCTCCTTTAAAGTGTTGACAGTACTTTTGCACCTGACCTAAGCCATGGTGTATTCGGTTGCCTCATATGCCTGGAAAAAGCTGGACAGAGAATAAAGAAGAATGAAGAAGAACTGATACCTCTGAATTATGATGTTGGGGAAGAATATTGAATATGCCATGGACTGCCAGAAGAAGGAACACATCTGACCTGGAAGAAGTGCAGCCAGCATGTTACTTAGAAGAAAGGACACTGAAGATACCTCACACATACTTTGGACATGTTATCAGAAGGGACGAGTCCCTGGAGAAGGGACTGCTTGGTAAAGGAGACAGTGAGTGGCAAAGAAGACGACCCCTGGTGAGATGGACTAACACGATGCCTGTCACAACGGGCTTGCACATGATGGGGAGGATGGCACAGGATGGGGCAGCGTCTTCTTCTTTTGCACACAGGGTCACTACGAGTTAGTACTGTCTAGACTGTAACTAGAAGCAACTACTACATAATAGCTGTTACCACTCCATGGAGAGGAGACAAGAACTTAACTGAGAAATACAACCGAGGGTCCCTCAAGGACCTGAGGGAAGAGCGGCCCAAGTGGAGCATGATCAGGGAGTGCGACCTGGGTACCAGCAACAGCTGGGTAAAGTCAAAGATACTTTTAGTTATTCCATACTTGTTATTTTGTTTTTTCCTTTTAGAATCAGTGACATTTAAGCCATGGTTTGTTGAAGTGGTCAAATTACAATATTTTTGTATTAAAGTAATTATTGTATTTTAAATTAAATATGGTATACACACATATGATTGAAACGTTAGCAAGCTGGTTTTTGTTTCTTCCCATGATAAGAAAATGTTCACATGGAGTCAAACAGGGATAGGATTTGCTGAGACTGCCTGGTGGACTGGAACTGCTGACCTCTTGGTTAGCAGCTGCAGCATTTCACCACTACACCACCAGAGTCTCATGGATTAAAATCCTAACAGAATTTGAATGGTATTTTACCTTTTCTTATTAATGTTTGATGTATTAAGAGTCAATTTAAGTTATGTGCATTTTTTTTTTGTACCAAAAACTGAGGGGGAAAAAATGGAGAAGAGTTCTGGATCTAATTTAATTTTCTGGCTGTCCTAAACCTTTCATTAGTAATCAGAACTTTTATATCACTGCGTTTAATGTTAAACAACTTGAAATTGACAATGCTTTAAGCAGACACAGGTGCACAATTTTCAAAGATTATTGCAAGATGAAAATGTAAGTCCTGATGTTCAAAACGCAGGATTAGAGTGCCAATGGTCTCTTTTCAACTTGTCATGGTGCCACTAATGGTCATTGCTGGTAATATATATGTATATGTATATATACATATATTAGCACATATTTTTACCATGCATGCTTATATTGTGCAGAACATTTAACTTGCATGTGGAATCACTGAAATTGCAGGATTTGCCTTTCATGGGTCATGCTTCCATATCAATTTGGTTCTTGCCAAATCAGTGGAACATTCCGAAAAGCTACCCAAACATTTTTGTGTGTGTTAGTACGCAATAGAATTTTTAAGTGAAAGTGTATAATCTAAGTCAATTTTATATGTCAATCTCTCTGCAACTATGTCTGCTCTTCTCACACTGTGACAATACATCTCTCCTTTTCACTCTTTACTTCCAGTATCTACTTAACAAACACCTGTCCCCTCCTCTCCACTCTCACCCAACTGTTTTTTGTTTTTTTATGTCACTTCTTGATACACACACGCTAACCAACATGTTCTATCTTCATGTACAGATAAGGAGAGACTGAAAAAGGAAAAACTGTCTTCTGTTTTCTTCCATAATTTTCAATGGTAAGTATCTGGGTGACGCAGAGAAATAACATGAATAAGAAAGGAGATGACAGGGTTCCTTGGTCATTCATGTTTCTTAGAACTATACTCCTTTCTGTGTTTGAAGCAAATATTGGTCTGAAAGTAAACCATCAGCATTTAGACCATCAGCAGGCCCTGCTCACCAAGTAGTGAATGTAATACTCTTGACTAGCATCGTCGGTGTGAGTCTCACGCAACCTCCAACACATCAAGAATCCACTAAAATCCTGAGGCATGTAAACACAATCTAAGAATAGGGCTGCATATTGTATGTAACTCCCATGTTCATGCACCTGGTACACGGCCCCAACTGGGCTTCACTGACAAAGCACAATGTCCAAGACAAAATCGTTAGGTATTTCAAGAAGGTGACCAAATATGAAGCCCTTCAACATGTGGGACTGTGTTCAACTTCACATGTGGCACCTTCAGCAATCCAGCACTGACGTTGCGAAACAGGGCAGCTAAAGTCGCAACGTGATTAAAAAACAGCGAAACAAACATGATGCTTGAGTATCAGAACGGCTCCAACACCAAATGTGCAGGGTGCACAGAGGTTTACTTGAGCACGCATAGTCAACAACAGTGAACTTTTTCAACCGTTTTTCACATGCGTTGTCTGAATACCATGTGAAAAATTTCGCTACAGATCAGCCAGTAAACACAAAGAAATCTGTGCATACTTCACTTAATGTAAGCTAGTATATATCTCATCTGTTGGTTAATCTGTCTCTGATTAGAACCATACTGTTATAAAACCATACTGGGATGTCTTTAAAGTCCTGGTCAGAGTAACCAGTTACTTTACATTTGACTTCTATAGACATTTTAAAATAGTGCTGTGTTTTTGTTTGTGTGTGTGTTTGTTTTGAAATGGTGGTATATAAGTAATTTTCTTATCTGCGTTTCAGAGCTTTGACCATGACATGCTACCCAAGGTCACCGTGTGTACAAAACGTATCAAATGACACTAATCTATATCTCATTTAATAACAATTCATTATAGGTAACTCATTAATACATATTGCTGAAATGACATTATGGATCTTGCTGAAATGACATTATGGGTCTTGCTGAAATGCTAGCTCACGAAATTTTAAGATATTTAAACTGAACTGCGTGATATTTGGAGACCCCCGTATATCTAAAGGAAACCTCAATGGTTTAGTGGTTAAGTACCACCTCTGCTAACCACGAACTTTGCAGTTCAAATCTGTCAAGTGCTTCTTGGAAACTCTATGGAGCAGTTCTACTCCATCCTATAGGGTCTCTACAAGTCAGAATCTACCTGACAGCAGTGGGTTTGGTTTTTGGGGAGACAGAGTACATCTAAATGTTGAGGGGAAAAAAATACGACCTTTCTAAAAAGGATAATTTTCAGTAATTGATTATTTCTTGCCCTGAAAACCAAAATAAAGCAATCACAAAGTTGGTTTACTAGGTGTACCATACCTCAAATGACGGTCTTAAAAGCTACAGGAACAAATTGATCCTGGTGTTTTAGAATTTTCTGAATTATTATATATTCATCCTTACATATATTATTAATGTGCTTTTTGAAGATGATGACCAAGTTATTTAGTCTCATTTGTTAGAAAAGGTAATAGAAACAGAAGTTAATTATGCAAAGCCTTATAACTACCAGTAGACCAAAAAGGGACCCTGAAACCCCATCTAGTGTCTGTGTGCTAATCTTCTCTTGAAGAATTGGTGCATAAGTCAGTATCTGTCTCTCTATAAGTTATAATGGGAATAACTATTTCATAAAACTTAAAAACTAAATATATCAATTTGCATAGTATCTAGCATAGCAACTCAAATATTGTATACCAGTAAATGTACATTCTTTTGTCTGTTCTATAATTCCATGAAGTCAAATCCTATTTTTGTAAATATTTAAATTCTGGCTGGTATTTGTTTATTAAATGCTTTTTTGATTTTTCCTTTCTGTGGTGATAAAGCCTGCCTTGAAAAATGTCTTCATATCTTGCTGCACTATTCCAATATCCTAAATTTCCTCATCTGAATCACATGGTATGATAACGGTTTCTAGGAAGACTATACAAATTCCTTTCTGACTTTTTTCTTATAACAGAAAAAAACAAAACAAAACATAGTGAAGCTGAGAATTAAAGTGAGTACCCACTGATCCTCATCTTTGTTTAAGCCAGGAATCCTGGGGTCATTCTTCAACACTGACTGCCAGGGACAAGTTTTAGTTTTTCTAAATTGCTGATTAAACCTACAGTAAGCTCAAATTATGTGTCTGGGTCACTAGCTTGTGAATCTACAGCAACTAGCAAAACCTCAGGGCTATTTTTGTTCTGTTTGTAACTCAACCACTTATTTAGAGTTTTGAGAAGTCTGCAAAAGTCTAAATTTACATGTTCACTTCTTGGTGGAGATTTCATGCCCCTCACGTTAACTTGCAGAATGGGTACCCTATGAGCTGTTGATACATTGTGCTGAACTTGCCAGAAAATAATTTATGATGGTATACAGCAATCCCTGATATGACAAAAGAGACAACTCAATTCACCACACTGCTATTTTTTAAAACAGTTTAAAATTAGTAAACAATCACAGAGAAGAAATTATGGACTAGATGAGACTAGTTTTCTAAACATGTGGCCAGCAATTTGAATGCTTACTTAAAAATGGACTTTTTTAAATGACAGTGTTAATATTCTAAAGACTACTTAGGAAAAAAATATAAGCTGACTAATTATTGTGGAGCAGATTAAAAAGGGAACCAAAGACTTGCCACTTTCCAAATGCCATGACATAAGAATTTTAAGAGGAATTACTTCAAAGATAAAATAGATAATGGAAACTTATCCAGATCTTGAAGAGAAAATATTGTTGATACACACAGAGGCAAACATATATGTATATTGTACAAAAATAGCATTATGAAGATTAAAAAAATTGCCAATGTAAAATTGAAAACAAAGAAAACAAAATATTAAAATCTCGATTTCAACAGCATATTGAAAATATAACACAGGAAGTGGAGCTCAGTCTCACTAAGGAAGTAATGATTTGTTACTTCAGCTCTAAAATGCTACACCGAAGAATTCCCCACGCACAATATATTTAATAAAAAAGAAGTTTATTTCTGCCTCATTTACATTACAATTCCTTCACATTGGTGCAACAGCTCTTCCAGCGAGGTCCCTTAAAAGTCCAGGTTTCTTTTATTTTTCTGTGATTTCCCATCTCTAGTTTCTGTCTCCTATTTGTACATTTAAGGCTATCAGCACCACATTTGATTCCAGTTCATGAAAAGAGGGAAACATTTTTTAACAAGATGAGTGGCAACTGCATACAAAATTTCTGTGCATATTCCATTGGCAAAAAACCTAGTCACACGGCCACACACCTACTTGCAAGAGAAGCTAGAAAATGTAATTCCCAGCATGGGGGTCATGTGTTCCGGGAGAAGTGGGCATTCAGTAAACAACTGCACACTCTTATTCCCGTACACAGTACACATGCTTAAGCCAAGTCAGAAAGCCTAATGTTTCACAGGATCACTGTACGGACACCAAAAATCAGTATTTATGGCTAGGTTGTATTTTCTTTTTAAACTTGAACGTGGAGCCTCAATCTCTTGGGATTTTAAGTTTAAGAGGTAACTGATCCATCCAGTCCACAAACCAATGTGCACAGACGTCTAGTCCCGGCATTAACGTTAAGTTCCTTGATTAGATGCTGGTTCTAGTCTTTGAGAGGAACTTCTGTGTCGGATAGCGTCTGGGTCACAACTTTGTCATCTAGAGTTAAATCATTGTCTGTTACCACCCCTCACCATGGCTGAGGAAGGTTTTACGTAGTGTGCCTTATATATTTTAATAAGTATTAACTATATATTAATTTTGTAGCCTATTTCCTGCTAATACAAGTTCTGGAGCCTATGGTTGCTTTAAGAGTTAATTATTCGGAGGACTTTTTCTTTTTTGGCTCTGCAATTTCCTTAGCAAGTAGGAGATGATCAGACCGATGTGTTTCTCGAAGGTTCTCTGTGGCAGAATTTACCTGAATTAACTGGTGAGTTTTTCTTATTTGACTGCTTCAGTGCTGAGCTCATTCCTCTCTCATTTATTTTAATAATATACCTGAAAACTTTTTAGGCATCATTAATTTAAAATTAATCAGAGATACCTGAATGAGAAAATTTGGAGAATAGTATCTGTCTTATTTCCTGTTGCTTTGAAGGCAAAAGCAGCTGTCTTTTATGAAAGTGTGTGAGTCTAACTCCATGTAAACTCTGTTGCCTGCCATTTTTATGTGAAAAGTAGTCTTTCTTTCCCATAATTCATCTTTTTCTTACAATAACTTGCCCAAATGAGAAAGGGCAACAAACAGCACACCTTGTTTGGTTCTTTCTTGGGTGTTCTTCCTCCACTGTATTCTCTATGAGCACATTTTTTTTGCCCCCACCTGGTTATTGCAGATAAGTTTTAAGTAAATTTATTTGCATAAACAACAAGGCCTATAAGTCTAAAATAGTAGTTTCCTCCCTTTTCATCATCTAATTGTTTAAAAATATAAAACCCACACTAAATCAGTTGCTAATGAGTCCCTAGTGATGCTCTAGGCAGAATGGATCTTGCCATTGGGTTCCCAAGCAGCATGGTGGACTTGAACTGCCGAACTTCAGCTTAGTAGCTGTGGTCTTCACCACTGCACCACTCACAGCCTTTCCTTTTGTTCATCCCCTTTCCAGGGATCAAATATTGGTAGGAACAACATAACACCAGCTGTTTTAGTCAGCTAGGCTGCTCTAACAGAAATACCACAGAGTGGATGGCTTTAACAAAGAAAGATTTATTCTTACACAGTCCGGTAGGTTGCAAGTCCATATTCAGGGTGTCTGCTCCAGGGAAAGACTTTCCCCTTGTCGGCTCTGGAGGAAAGTCCGGTATTGCATCAGTCTTTGTCCAGGGAGCGTCCTAACGCAAGAACCTCTGGTCTGAACCACACGCTCTGCTCCCGGTGCTGCTTGCTTGAAGGTAGCGAGGTTCTCAAATTGTCCTTGGTTCTTTTTCCTTTTATTCCTTGCAAGCTAAAAGCATTAAGGGTGGGGCAAGCCATACTCCAGGGAAACTTCCCCCATAGCAGGAATTCACAGCCCCACCCTAATCCTTTAACATACAGGTTAGCAAAACCACACAATGGAGGACAGTCCCAAGATACTGGGAACCATATCCCAGCCACGTGGCTGCACACATTTTTGGGGGGACACAATTCAAACCATGACACCAGCCAAACATGTGTTGATGTATTTTCACAGATGCTGTCTGTGGGTTCTCTGCAGAAACAGAACCAGTCAGCAGAAACCTGAGTCTCACATACAGAGCGAGAAGAGAGATTTTGTTTTGTCTTGTTTCCTTTCAGAAATCGGCTCAGGAGATTGTGCGGGCTGGACAGTCTGAAATTCACAGGACAGGCAACAGGGTTGGAGATGCCCCCAGTTTTGTGTTCTGAAATTAGTATGTCAGGCAGTGTGCGTGGGAGGGGAATTTGGTCAAGATGTCTACTTGTAGTCTAAAATAACGAAAAACCAAATCCATTGCTGTCATGTAGATTCTGACTCACAGCGACCCTAAAACAGAGTAGAACTGCCCCACAGAATTTCCAAGGAGAGCCTGGTGGATCTGAACTGCTGTTCTGTTGGTTCGCAGCTGTAGTGCTTAACCATGATGCCACGGAATGTCCACTTACGCTCAGGAGGCCAACTATTCCCTTGAGAACCGCCCCCCCATTTTTTTCCCCCTTCTTAATCCTTTTGACTGAATGGAAGAGGTCTACTCACATTATGGAGAACAGTAAGCTTTAATAACCCTTTTGTGCCAGACTGTACATACAGTGACTATGAAGTTTTCCAGCAGTATGCATAGTGATCACGAACTTTTCTAGCCTCTCAAGTTTATCAGGAAGCTTCTGTATCACTGACAGCGTAGCTCTAAGGCAGGGCCCTTTGTTAGTGTTTGAAAACAAACAAATGAGTGTGTGCCAAAACTGACAAGTTTTCTACAGCACTGTATGAGGTGTCTGAATTTTGGTAGGAAAAATGGACATTTTGAACATTTTTACTTGGTGCACATATGTACCAATAGACTAGGGTGGGGACTCCAGGATATAATTAGTGGGACTTCATACTTACCGCTAAATGCTTAGGGTGGGCTTGTGAGAAGGAGCAAGGAAAAAAAATTCCATATTACCTACCAGTAATGGAAACACACTACGTCAACAGAAAAATCCAAAGCAGAAAATAATTGAGAAGATAATTTAATCACATGTAACTACTTCATAACAGCAACTAGACTAGTGTTTAAATAGGCAGCTGGTACCACAGCATAACCAAACGGACAAATAAATTAACCATCACAAAAGCTAAAAAAAATTGAAGTAATTTACTAAATTTGAATAATTATTGATTAAATCATGGTGATGGTATAGAAATATGTGATTGCAAAATTAACATATTTAAAATTATATGCTTTACACACAGAAAAAGCCATTATCATGCTTATTACTTAACATGGTCTTGACAATTTTAGCTGAGGAAACTAAGACAAATTCGCAGATGTTATTCATTTTAGAAAGGCATAGGAAAAAATAGTATTTTCAGTAAATATAGCTATGTACATGGAAAAGCTTTCCTCTCTGAGTTCTACTGTAAAAGGAGAAATTATTTTTTCTCTTAATGTCAGCCTTTTTATATGTTCTCTAAATCACTTTTTTTGTTTCCTTTTCATGAGTTCTGTATATGGTTAATTGCCTTCCAAGGACAGTGTCAACCAAAACAGCAAAACTCTCAGTATGATGGACTGACACAATAGTCAAGACAATATGATCCTAACTGTGATCACAAAGACAGCACCAAGAACAACTTGACAGTCAAGGGGGGTGGGCTTCCAGTGGCGGTGGTCCCCCTTAGAAGTTCTTCTTTGATTCTACAGTACCCTGTTAACTACTGATGTCAGACTTTTTCTTCATGGTCAAATATCTTCCAAGTGTTTTGTTTTTATTTTTGTCTTCTAATGTGAATTCTTCCATTTCCTGACTTCCCTTTCACTACACAACTCCTTATCAACTGAGTTCAGCTGCTACCATTAGACCAAATCGGCTGTCAGTGAGACCAACTTTGGAAATCTTGGTACCAGCAGGTTAGGAGTTAGGCTGCCAACCAAAAGGTCTGGCAGTTCAAATCTACCAGGTGCTCATTGGAAACCCTACAAGGCAGTTTTACTCTCTCCCACAAGGATATTATGAGTCTGAATGGACTTAACAGCAGCAGGTTTGTTTGGTTTTGATTTTAAGATCAACCATGAAACTAATTTCATTTCATATCACCTCATCTGTGAAATAGTAATTGATTATCTCTTCCCTTAATATTCTCCTTCAACCAGTTTTCTGTAGTTCGATGCCTTGTTCTTCAAGTTTCCTACTGTTCTAGTACTTTCTTTTAGTAAATCTATCAGTTTTTCAGTTTCTAATGTTTTGATTCAAACCATCTTTATTTCTGTCCAGTTTTATGAAACAGCAGTGTGTGTTCTAAAAATGGTAAATCTAGCAAGCAGCAGTTTAGACTAAAAATTTTAAGTGTGGGATGATTTGTGTGTAAATACGGATTAGAACCACGCCATGAAATACTATGCTTTGCTAATCAAACAGTTTGAATGCCATCCCATTGGCAGAAGCAATCTTCCATCTATTAGGCAGAAGCATATTTTATATATTGGAAGTGATCAACAATGTTCTTCTAAATAAAAATAACACTTTAATGATCATAATATGGGTACCCTAGTGGCGTCATGGGTTAAGTGCTATGGTTGCTAACCAAAAGGTCAGAAGTTCAAGTTGGCCAGGCACTCCTTGGAAACTCTATGGGCAGTTCTACTCCGACCTCTGTGGTTGCTTTGCGTTGGACCAGACTCTCCAATATGTGGAACACTACTGTAAAGAAGTGGAGCAAAATGCAGAGACTTTGTTTTTTGAAAACGAATATGAGTAAGTTTTTCAAGCAATATTTTTTCTTGCATTGCTGTATTTTCTAAATTAAGGATTAAGGATCTGTTTATTTACCTTGGAAACTAATGGCAGTGTGGTTAAGTGCTGTGGTTGCTAACCAGCAGGGGAGCAGGAAATCCTCTAGGCACTCCTTGGAAACTCTGTGGGGCAGTTCTACTCTGTCTGCAGGGTCTTCTATGTTGTCGCATCGACTTGATAGCAATTGGTTTCATTTCTTATTTACTTTAGTAAAATAAAACAGGTTTTGTATTTACAAATGAATACACCACAAAGTTCCCAGGTAAGGATGTGACTGTGACATCCCACTACCTCTCAGTTCACTACAGGAGAGTCCAAGGCATTGGAACTTAGAATATTTCCCATGTGTCCAGCAAAAGATGGAATCAATAGACAATTTTATTTTACAGTAAATTTCATTTGCCTTTTGTCTTCTTTCATCTAAAACTCTAAAAGAGCTCACATGAATCTTTATATGTACATACTCACATATGAGGTCTGACAACTCCTGAAACTTAATTGTTCTAAACGCTACCTGTCTCATTGCCAAATATCACTACTCGCCTTCAGAATACTCTCTTGGGAAGCTGTGCACCGACACCAACATCTAGTCCACCCTTCAAAACAATTTTGGAAATCTTTCTGGAAGGGCCACTGCACACATCGGCATGGTGGCCAGTTCATGAACTTAACTGTATGGTTGTGTCTCTGAGGGAGTTTTTAGCCACTAAACAAATAACTGTACTGGAACACCCTCCCTACTCACCTGATCTGGCCCCCAGTGACTTTCTTCTTTACCTGAAGATAAAGGAAATATTGAAAGGAAGACATTTTGATAACATTCAGGACATCAAAGGTAATATGAGGACAGATTAAGGATCAGAACAGGACAAGGACTCCCAGGAGGGCTTCAGGCTTCCTTTTAGTTGTCACTCAGATCCCCTTCATTTTTGAGCATTTTCTGGGTTTCTATCACTGGAAGTCCTAGGTCCATTTTGTACTTTTTTAGCCTCAAACCCAGCATACTACCTCCCCAAGGAGCCTTTCCTCTTTTTTAAGGGAAGAATGGTATTTATAAACCAAGATAAATGAGTTAGGAGAATTGTTTAAAATGTTTCTTTTAATATAAACTTTGTTTATATTATAACTTGTAAACTTTGTTTATATTAAGCATATATATATATAAGCATATATATAAGCATATAAATATAAGCATATATATAAGCATATAAATATAAGCATATATATAAGCATATATATAAGCATATATTAAGCATAAATAGCCAGAGTGTAGCATTTATCTAGCAATGGAAAAGTAAAGGAAATGAGTACTCTAGAAAAACAAATTATTATAGTACAAACAAGGTGTGGTGGGGAAAGATAACATATGAAACGAATTACACAAATTGTTAGCTAGTTGAAAATGAAATTTAAGCGTAAGTACATCAGATCCATACTGAAGAAATTAAAAAGCATCACTGATGGAACAAACAAAACAAATAAAAGGACAGATAATGTTTTTGGAGGCAAAAATTGAGTATAGTAAAAATTTCAAGCTTTTTGAAATGAATTAATGAAATTAGTAGCTAAATCCCAATTTTTTGGAATGCCACAGAAAGCTTAATTGAATGCAAATGCAAAAATTATAGGTAACAAATAATAAAAATAGAGATGACGTTGCTAAGCAATAAGAATGTACATTTTAGTCTAAAATAGCCAGAGTGTAGCATTTATCTAGCAATGGAAAAGTCAAGGAAATGAGTACTCTAGAAAAACAAATTATTATAGTACAAACAAGGTGTGGTGGGGAAAGATAACATATGAAATGAATTACACAAATTGTTAGCTAGTTGAAAATAATTACATTAATTTGCACCATTGTCTAATTCTGATCAGATTTCTATATTAAAAATTAAACATAAAACAGCTAGAGAAAATGTTGATAACTGAAAAACAGAATGGAATAATTTGCTGCATAAAAAATTCAAAACTTTTTTCTGTAACACTGTAAAATACCATGAGCAGAACTAGAAAGCAAATTATATGTGAGAAAAAAAGTTGTAACAATAAAAGCGTCTGCAGTACAATAAAATACATACTGATGAGATAGCTTATGAAATAGTAATTAAAAATTCAATGTATATATTGTAACTAATCAAATGAAGACAGAATCCAATTAATAAACATGTTTTCATGTGTCTCATCAAATTTTTCTTTTAACCTCCAGATTGTCAATAATGCTTTAAAACAGAAATTATGCACTGAGTAAGAGAGTGAACTAGTATAGACTATTCTGAAGGTTATTGATAAAAAAAAAAAATCTTTAACAGACCTATAAACCCACTGCTGTTCAGTGGATTTTGACTCATAGTGACTGTCTAACGCAGAGTTAGGGCTGCCCTGCTGAGTTTCCGAGGAGCATCCAGTGGACTTGAACTGTCAACCTTAAGTGCAGACATAGCACTTAACCACTGCACCTTCTGGGTTTCCTCAACATGTCTATACTGAGTTGGAATCCACTGAGCAGCAATGGATTTGTTTTGTTTTGGTATACCTATTTATCCAAGAATACCAAGTCGATAATTTTACAGGTGGATATTAAGAAACAAGCTTTTATTTTGAACAATACCATCTGAACATTATTTCAAATAATATAACATTATAAAAAAATCCACATGTGGATATTATTTATACATGATGTAGACACATGATATAATGCTGTGTGGCATGAATTTTCATGTTTGAAAACCACTGCAGTAAAACTGAGATATCGTCAAAATATTAAAAGAAAAAGACAAATTAAAATCTACTTAAAATGCATACATACGTATATTATCATATAATATTCAAGAGTTTAGAACCACATATAACGGATACTATTAAAATGATTTGGGGGTGGTACAATTGTAAGTTTAACATGTTTTATATTTCTGACTTCTTTAGAAACTGTGTATTACAGTTATCTGAAATATCTGTACAAACGAAAACAGATTGCCTTGTGAGGAAACAGGACTTCTGTTTAACTGGTTAGAGAGGAAGATACATGACACACGGAAAACTTCAGTTTTTGAAAATATTACTCTAAAAGCTGCTTATTTATCTTTCCACTAAACCCCCCCAAAAACCCAGTGCCATCGGCTCATAACAACCTGAATATACAAAAAATAAAACAAGAATTGTGTGTAAACAACCCAAAATTATATTAGAGTTTTATTTTTTTAATCTCCAAATGTAATTATGAGGTGATATGGAGTCAGTTCCTCCTCCTGGTGACTCTTTGTATAATAGAACAAAATACTGGCCAGGCACGCCCCACCTTCCCAGCTGTTGCTGTGTTTTAAGTTGACAGTGACAGTCAGGGCATCAGTGCAATTCCTTGAGAATTTTCCACGTTTTAACTGGAAGAGAGACAGGTATGCTGTCTCTCTTCGGGGACTTGTACCTCCTGATGATGTACCTAAAGTATACAAGACATATGCTCGCCATCCTTGCTTCTAAGGAGCATTCTGTCTGTACTTCTTCCAAAACAAATTTGATAGTCCATGGTATAGTCAAAATTCTTGGGCATCAATTCTTCTTTGATCTTTGTTATTTATTGCCAAAATTCCACATGCACGTGAGGTAACTGAGAACACCACGCCTTGGGTCAGGTGCACCTTAGTCCTCAAAATGACATTTTTACTTTTTTTTTAACACACCAAAGAGGTCTTTGGAAGCAGATCTGCCCAATATAATATGTTATTTATTTATTTGCTTACTTTTTGACTGCTGCTTCCATGGACATTTATTGTAGAACCAAGTAAAATGAAACTCTTGACAACTTCAAACTTTCTTCCATTTCTCATGATGTTGTTTATTGGCCCAGTTTATTTTATATCGAGCAGTCATCAATGTGAAGGCTGTAGTCTTCGATCTTCATCAGTAAGTATGTCTCCACTTTCAGCAAAGAAGATTGTGTCATCTATATACTGAAGGTTGTTAATTAGTCTTCCTCTAGTCCTGATGCATATTCTTCTTTATTCCCCAGCTTCTCAGATTATTTATTCAGCCTACAGATTGAATAGATATGGTGAAAATATCCAGTCCTGTTGCACACCTTTCCTTATTTTAAACCACAGAGTATCCCTTTGCTCTGGCTGAATGACTTCTTCCTGCCTCCTGTATGGTTCCTCATGAGTACAGTTTTGAGTGTTCTGGAATTCCCACTCTTTGCAGGGTTATTCAGTTATGATTCACACAGTCAAATGTCTTTGCACAGTCAATGAAACACAGATAAATATCTTTCCGACACTCTTTGCTTTCGGCCATGATCCATCTGGTATCAGAAATGGTATCCTTCCTTCCCTATCCCCTTCTGAGTCTGGCTGGAATTTCAGTCCATTCTCTGTCCATGTACTGCTGCAACTGCTTTTGAATTATTTTTAGAAAAGTTTTAGTTACATGTGATATAAATAATATTGCTTGATAGTTTCAGCATTGCATTGGATCACCTTTCTTTGAAATAGGCACAAACATGGATCTCCTTCAGTCATTTGGCCAGGTAGCTGTCTTCAAATTTGTTGGCACAGACAAAGGAGTGTACGCAGAGCTGCATTCCCATTTGCTGAAACATCTCAGTCATCACTCAGTCAAGTCTTAGAGCCTTGCTCTTCCCCAGCGCCTTCAGTGCAGCTCGCAGGTCTTCCCTCAGCACCTTCCTTCAGTTCTTGTCACCTGCTACTTTCCACAGTGGTTGAACACTGACTGTCTGAATAGCCACACGTACTGATGTTTCTGTTGACCAGGATGTGCCCTAAAAGAACAAAAAACAGACGCCGTCAAAGTTTTGACTCATTTCGTTCAGCCGACCTTCAGGACTTCAGATGTTGTGAATTTAAATACATATCAGATAAGATACTGTATTGTATTATTATTATAGAATATTTTATTTTTCAATTATTTAACGATCAAAACCATATAAACCCACTGCCATCGAGTTGATTCCAACTCAGAGAGAAACCTTGGTGTCGTAGTGGTTAAGAGCTATGGCTGCTAACTAGAAGGCCAGCAGTTTGAATCTACCTTATGCTCCTGGGAAATTCTATGGGGCAGTTCTTCTGTGTCCTGTAAGACGGTTATGAGTCAGAACTGATTCCATAGCAATCGGTTTTATTTAACAATAGGTAGAGTTTAACGCTACCAGTCAAAGGTTCTCGTTAAATTCCTAATCTGTTTAAAATTACTGAGGATACCCTGGAAAAGTAAATCTCAGCAGACGAGAGCAGATTCTTCCTGTTGTTAGGTGCCATTCAGTGGATTCTGATACATAGAGACCCTACATGACAGAGTGAACCTGCCCCGATGGGTTTTCCTGACTGTTCATGTGAAGAAGCAGATTGTCAGAAATCACAAAGCAACTGCATTGGCTCTCATTTAGAATTACATTTAAAAATGAATGCTGAGATGGAAGTTTGTCTTTACTTTCATCTGACATATGTGGATGTGAGAAGGAAGCCAGCCCAGAATGTTGCCACTTCATTTCAGGTGTTTGGAAACTCTGGTTGCTCAGTGGTTAAAGGCAATGGCTGCTAATCAAAAGGCCAGCCATTTCAGCCCAACAGGTGCTTCTTGGAAACCTTATGGTGCAGTTCTGCTCTCTCCTACAGTATCACTATGAGTGAGAATTGATTCAGGGACAGAGGGTTGGGTAGTGGGTCAAGAGGAAAGACTCTTGCTTCCCATGGCGGCCCTGAGCCCTTGTCTCAGCAGGCTACCTTAGCATCCAAAAATCTCTTTGAGAAACATTGGACAGCATCCAGTGGCTAATGAAACCACAGCCACCCTCTCCTGTTCTGACATTGCAGACCAGGAGTCAGTTTCAGAAGGCTAGAACTACAGCTAGCCTTCTCTCGCTGCTCAGCTGATGAAATTCATCACTTTGAGAAATATAATTCAGCTTGTACAGGATACATCGTTAACTGCATTTCACATGGCTCCGAGGGTGCTGGGGTCTGGGACTTAGCCGCTACACCTCTGCAGCTTGGAAGATACTGCTTACAGGAATTAGGGACAAGAACTAATGGGATTTTTTATGGCAATTTAACTTTTAGTTGATACTTTCTATTCTTTGGCTTCCTACAGAATACATCTGGAGGTTTCGTAGGGGGATATATGTTTTATTTTTTCAAGTGCTTACATCATGTATGGCAGATAGAGAAAGGGATACATTTAAAAAAAATAAAACTTTTAAGGAAAAAACAACTCTTTCAATTCAGTCAGGCTTGTGAATAATACCTTCTAATAAGTTGTCTGGATGCAGGTTATGCTCCTTGCACCATCCCCTCCATTCCTCCAAGGATAGCAAAGGACACTCTGTTTTCTTCCAACCAAAACACTGGGGAATTGTTGAAGGGAGAAGGTAGCTCTCTTATAAGCAGGTGTATTGTATCAGGGAAACACCTCTTCTAATTCAAACAAGCAAGCAGACAAAAATCTCTTGCTATTGAGTCACCCCACGCCACATTGGTGAGTGGCTTCTAGGGTCTTAAAAGCTAGCAAGCTGCCATCTGAGGTACACCAGATGGTTCCAACTCAGCAGGAACAGATGGTCACCAAGGATGACAATGACATGGGGGAAAGAGAACCCAGAAGACAGAAAGACCCACTTGACTAGGTGACTACATCAACTTGCAACCAGAAGAACTAGATGGTGCTGGGACATCTCCAGTGACAACCGTGATGGGGCTCACAAAGTTGAGTCCCAGTGGTAACATGAGAACAAGAAGAAGTGCACCCCGACAACTCCACTAAAGGAGCTCAATTGATGGTCCAAAGGCCAGGGGGTTCCCCTGGGAGCACGGCCCCCAGACCTGATGCTGCCCCTGATCATAAATCATTACTGAGGTCAACTCCTCCGACAGGAATGGATTGGACTCAGGGACACAGAGTGACCATATCACATGTGCACTTTATGGTTCTGTGCATCCTAGGATGTCATCTCATTGGCCTCTTACTAGAGGGGAGTGGAAAGGGTGGAGAAGAGGGGACAAGAGATTGTTAAGAGGATATGTCATGTACAGAAGAGAAAGGAGAAGTGTGCTGTCACCAGGCAAGGAGAGCAGTGGGCTGTGCACATAGGTGGGCATGCAAATTTAAACTGGACTGTACACTTTCACTCAATTACAATTAAAAGAAAAATCTCTTGCTATTACTACTGTACTTTTTTTTATTGTATGTATGTCAGCTATTGCTTTTTAAATCTAGATGGTGTCCTAATACTGTGAGCCTGCTGAAAAGACAGAAACTATATAGGTTAATGCCATGAAATATTATCACTGAATAGGCATATTAAAATTGTAAATCAAGCACATCTACTAGTTGCCAGTGTGTTCCTGTGACAGCATGACACACTTAGTTTCCTAGGCAGTTGCAGTATTGCTAACAGTGTACTAATGCCGTGTCACGTGGCTCCGTTTAGAAACCCGGTGGCAGCAAGGAAGCAAATCTTGTGTCATGTGTCACTGACCAGAGGCCACTGTACTCCATTCAGATCCTGATGTGGGAGCTCACATTCAGTCTGGAAGAGATCAAAATCTAACCAGACGGCAAGAAATATCCTTCATTCTTTTCCATATACTTTTGTGACCCTAAAGGTCTAAAAAATATGGCACAGTCAGTTTAAGTTAGTCTAAAGTTTTGCAGTTCAAGATTTTAAACCTTGCTTAAAGAAAATGTTACATTATGACAGATGCTCTAAGTGACTGAGATGAGAGGGAAAAAAAGTTAAAACATACGAAAATAACATATTAAGGGAAAACATTGTTTTTTTTCTTAAAGGTTTTAGTTATTTTGTCTTAGGAATCTAATATTATGTGTATATTCAGAATACTTGGTATATTTTTGATTATCAGTTCTGAAGTGTGTTCCCTTTATTTTCCTATATATTATTCCTAAGTTGGTGGTGGAATGATATACGTATGTAAGTTCTGATTTCATTATTTTGTGCAACTTGTAAGGAATGACATTTAAACATTATAACTTTATAAAGACTGAATCTTTGATTGAAAATGGGTTCTTTCATGAAATACTATTTTTTTAAGTTTAGCTTTTCAGCTTATGATATAAAGAATTCAAAGAGCTTTATAAACAATATTCCTAGACCTATTTTATTCAAACTTTGTAATTCTTATTAATAAAGTTGAAAATTATCTAAATTCTCTGATGTAAAAGGACTGCCAATTAAGTTGGCGAACTCATCCTTGAAAAAGTGCTACACACCTCATCGCTGAATATCGCTACAGTCACCTTTAAAGCATTCGCTTTGGAAAGCTATGCACTGACAGCAGTACCCTTCAAAGCCATTTTGAAATTCTTTTTATGGAACGGCCATCAGAGTTGTCATCATATTACTCTTGACGCCCTGAATGTCATCAAAATGTTTTCCTTTCAGTAGTTCCTTTATTTTCCAGTAAAGTCATTGGGAACCACAGAAGGTGAGTAGGGAGGGCGTTCCAACACAGTCATTTGTTTACTGGTTAAAATCTCCCTCACTGACAACTATACTATTAAGTTTTTGAACTTGGCACTGTGCCACCATCTGCAAAGGCTGTCCCTGACAGTTGTCCCAAGGTGCTTTGAAGTGTGGAGTAGGTGCTAACATAGATGCATAGCTTCCCAAGGGGAGTATCTCAAATGTGACCTCGGTGATGATATTCAGCAGTGAAGTATGTAGCGCTTAGAACAATCAAGTTCATGGACTTAATTGTCAGAGCTCGTATGTCTACATGAAAAAGGTAATACGTACGAGTGAGAAGAGCCTGTTGGATCTCATATAAGTTAAGATTCTCCATTTGCAAGTGAAAGAAAACTAAAGTGAGCCTCGTTAGTGGGTCTGTAGACCTTGGCTCTTGAGTGCTACCACTGATTTACCTAAAACCTGATTCCATGCCTCTATGATTCTCAGAACAAATTCTAAACAAAGAACTTCATCAGTAGTGGACAGTGTTGCTCTGAAAAATACAGTTGACAGAGGCTCATCTCTAAATGCTCAGTCAGAGAATTCCCAGAAAACAGAAGCAGGCTACACACCCTAGACATTACCCCTTGTGTCAGGTGTACACCAGAACACACCATCATCTCTCACTCACGTGTTCCTTTTTCTGAACTCGGTGCCTGACACGTTGCTGGGATGCTGGAAACTATGCCATCAGTATTTTGAAGACCAGCAGGATCACTCATCATATATAGTTAATGGACTAGGAAGAAAGACCTGGAGATCTACTTCAAAAAATTAGTCCATGAGAAACTTACGGGTCACAGGAGAGCGTTGTTCAATGAGCTTGCCGTAGGCAGCTCGACAAGAAGGACTCTTCACTGGAGGAGGACGTTACGGTGGGTCAATAGCGGGCCAGTGCAGTCCAGCACGGCAGACCTCTAACCCAGTACCTGCAATAATGAGCTCAAACATTCTGGTGACTGTGAGGATGATGAAGGACCAGGCAATATTTTGATCTGTTATACATACAGTCACCAATAGCAGAAGCTAACTCAAAGGCAGCTATCTTATCTAGCTACCTACCTACCTACCTCTCATGTATCATCTGTCTATCCATCTAGCCATCAATCAACTATCTATCCAGCCAGCCAGCCAGCCACCTGTTTACCTACCTACCTACCTACCTATCTATCATCTATCTATCTACCTATCTATCCACCCACCTACCTATTTATACCAGAGTAGAATCTCTGATATGGTGAAGGAAGAGTCAAGTAATTATGTATTTCTTCCTCATATAAGGAAGACTAAGACAGGACTACAGTAATTTCCTTAAAACAGGTGTCTCCTGAGGACAACCCGCACTCAGCCCATTTGTTTCTCTCCTCAGAACCTCCTTAAATAGAAACACAGCCACCAGCTAGCCAGAATCCACTGAAACAGGCAGTCCGTGTTAGTACCCCAGGTGACCATTAGCTCGTTAGCTACTGCATGGAGGGTAAATTCTCCTCTTCTGGGCGGAGAGCTAATGAACAGAAATAGCTAACTTCCTCCTTTTTCTAAGTGGGAATGGAACTCAGGCCCTAGAAAAGGCTTGCTCACCCTGGAATGCCCTCCACTGGTGTCCTCACCATCTTATATTTTGTAACTGATCTTGCCTGTATAAACCAGTGTCTACAAGTTGCCTACAAAGAGTCTTAGGAGGCACTTAGTCCCTGCTGCCTCTTTGCTTGGCCAACCAATAAAGCTGCCATTAGTTCCCCTCAATCTGTCTCTGTCTTTTTGGCCTGGGATGGAATGGTGCCAAACAGAATCCAGAGTTCCTGGCAACAAGACTACATTTTACTTAATTTTTCCAATAACCCTTTGAAATACATATTACTCCCTCATTTTAATGGAAGGAAATTGAGGTTCAGGAAAGGTAAATGCCCAAAGTGTCACAGCTAATGAAAGGCTGGACTCATATTTGGAAATCACATCTTTATGACTCCAAATTCTTTTGAAAGAAATGACATTTGGTGGAAAATGCTTTTTCATCAAAGTGTTACTGTACTCAGTAAAACTGCAACAGGGATATAAGATCAAATGAGAGCAGACTATTAAGAAAAATTATACTTCTTTTTTCCCACTTAGTTATCTTCAAAATAATTCTGAGATAGAAGAAATAGCTTAAGTTCGTGGCTAGGAGCATGGTTTATAGAGCCAGGCTGGCAGATGCTTTCCTGGAGACACGACCTTCATAGAATTAATTTATGTCTCAGTTGATATATAAATTAAATATAATACTGGTACCTACTTAGAGTTTCCTTAAGAATTAGAATAAATAATATATGGAAAATATCCACAATATTGCCAGTGCTGGCACACTGAGCTGCATGTGTTTCATATGATTATTTGTATTATTATAATTTTAATTTTTGTGTAGTGTTAGGCTGAAAAATTACTTTTTCTCCTTTATTCAATTTATGTCGGGGTAGAAAGTTAAGAAGCCTACCTCAGCTTTTATTTTATGTTAAGGCTTTGATTAGACCATGAGAAAGGCAGAGCCATGTCTTGAAGAAGTCAACATTTCAGAATAAAGAAACAGAAACTGTCAGTGGTAGTAATTACAGGATCATCTGATATTTAAATAGATTTTAGACTTGTCAAATTCTCATAAAACTTCAGTTGATTCTAGTGTCAAGGTATGTAAAATAAATGGAGAAATGAATTTGATGTTTGTTTCCTCAGTGACTCATGAAGATCCCTGGTGGTGTAGTGATTAAGCATTATGGCTGTTAACCAAAAGGTCAGCAGTTCAAATCTGCCAGGTGCTCCTTGGAAACTCTATGGGATGGTTCTGCTTTGTCCTGTAAGGTTGCTCTGAGTCTGAATCAACTCAACAGGAGTAGGTTGGTTTTGTTTGGGGGTTCACTGAAGATCAAAGAGTTTAAAAGTCAGGTACAAGGTAAATTACATTAATCATGCAACTGGAACTAGAATCTAGGTTTCTTGAATTCTTCTTGACATGGCAATATCTCGACAATATTTTACTTTTATAACTTGCTGTCATTGTTAACTGTCATTGAGTCAGCTCCAATTCATGGAAACACTACATGTAACAGACCAAAATGTTGCTTGGTTCGCCACCATCTCTATGATCTTGGATATTTCTGAACCCAGTGCGGAGGCCACTGTGTCAGTGCATCTTACTCAGGTTTCTCTCCTTTCTGCCGACCCTCCACTTTGCTCAGCGTGGTGCTCTTCTCTAGCAGGTAGTCTTTCCTAATAAAGTCAGAGAGACAAAATCTTAACATCCTTGTGTCTAGCAGCATTCCAGTTTTATTTACTCCAAACTTGATTTATTCATTTTTCTGGAAGTCTACAGTATATTCAATATCCTTTGCCATATTACAATTTTAATGTGTCATTTCTTCTGTCTTCTTTTTTAACCTTGCTCTGCTTTAGTATTCCTACAAGGGGCTTAAACATACCACGGCTCGGGTCAAGGGCATCTGAGTCATCAAAGTGGTATTTCAGATGTTCAGATTTGAAATTCGTTAATGGATATTACTTGATCAAAAGGTCTTTATCCACAAAAAATGTTACACCTAAGGAAATTTCTCTTTCACCAGTTATCATTTTTGCTGAAGTGGAGGACTACTGAACAAAAATAGAATGACATACATACACACACACACACACACACACACACACACACACACATATGAGAAATTTCTTGGATGTAATAGAAGGAAAAGACTCCAAATGGGGATTTCAGATTGTTAGTAACACAACAGTTTTCTGATTCAGAGCAGGTAATGAGACTTTCTTCTTTTCATGACAACATTTCACAGCCTATCCTTTATTTTGATAGAGCAATTGAACAAATACACTCTTGAATTTTCAAAAACCTCACATAATATACCTCCATTTCCTATTGCTTTACCAGACTCATTTCATAATAGTATTATGTTGCTAAAAATATACTGTTAAAATACAGAGATACATTTAAGTATACATTATTTTTAAAGAACTATCAATAGCTTTTAAAGGAAACTTCATCTTAGGAAATGAGGAAAATTTGAAGAAACGTCTGTAGAGATAAATAACTGCTTGATATGCAGGACAGAGTACATTTAATACAAGGACTGAAAATTAAGCTTGGAAACTCATCCTAGAAAAAGTGTTACATACTTCATTGCTGAATATCTCTACAGTGACCTTGGAAGTACTCCCATTGGGAAGCTATCCACCAACGTCAGCACCTAGTCGACCATTCAAAGCAAATTTTGGATCTCTTTTTCTGGAACGGCCATCAGAGAGCTGTCATCATATTATCCTTGATGTGCTGAATGTCATCAAAATGTCTTCCTTTCAATATGTCCTTTATCTTCTGTAAAGAAAAAAGTCTCTGGGAGCCAGATTAGGTGAGTAGGGTGGGAGTTCCAATACAGATATTTGTTCACTCGCTAAAAACTTCCTCCTAGGCAACTAGACAAGTTTGCAAATTTGTCACTATGCCACCGTGTGCAATGGGCATTCCAGAAAGAGTTCCAAAATTGCTTTGAAGAGTGGACTAGGCACTGGCATTAGTGCATAGCTTCCCAAGGGGAGTGCTTCAAAGGTGACCTTGGTGATACTCAGCAGTGAGGTATGTGGCACGTAGAACAATTAAGCTTGCAGACTTTGGGTAAAATAGACATTTTCACAATGTTGAGTCTTCCTATCCATGAGCAGAGTAGATTACTCCATTTAAGTAAGTCTCTCTTAGTTTCTTGTAGCAAGGTCTTGTAGTTCTCTTTGTAAATACCTCTTATTTCTCTAGTTAGATTTATTCCTAGGTATTTTATCTTCCTGGGGGCTATAGTAAGTGGAATTGATTTGGTGATTTCTTCTTTAATAATCTCACTGTTGGTATAAAGGAATCCTACTGATTTAGTTATGTTTATCTTTGCTGAATTCTTCTATTAGCTCTAATAGTTTACTTATGGACTTCTTTGGATTCTCTGTGGAAACAACCATATCATCTGCAAAGAGGAAAATCTTTACTTCTTCACTGCCAATATGGATGCCTTTTATTTCTTTGTCTTGTCTAATTGCTCTGGCTAGAACTTCTAGCACAATGTTGAATAGAAGTGGTGAGAGCGGGCATCCTTGTCTAGTTCCCATTCTCAAAGGGAATTCTTTCAGTCTTTCACCACTCAGGATGATGAAAGCAGTTGGCTTTACATAGATGCTACTGATTATATTGAGGAATTTCCCTTTTATTCCTATTTTTCTGAGAGTTTTAAGCATGAATGAATGTTGAACTTTGTCAAACGCCTTTCCTGCATCAATTGACAAAATCAGGTGATTTTTATTTTTTGTGTTATTAATATATTTGATTACATTAATTGTTTTTCTGATGTTGAACCAGCGTTGCATCTCTGTAATGAAACTGACTTGATCATGATTAATTATTTTTTTTATATGCTGTTGAATTCTATTGGCTAGAATTTTGTTGAAGATTTTTGCATCTAGATTCATGAGTGATACTGGTCTGTAATTTTCTTTTTTTGTGGTATCTTTCCCTGGTTTGGGTATCAGGGTTCTGCTGGCTTCATAGAATGAATCTGGGAGTATTCCATCCCTTTTCATGGTGTGAAGTAGCCTCAGTGGTAATGGAGTTAATTCTTCTCTAAAAGTTTGGTAGAATTCTCTGGTGAAGACATCTGGGCCAGGACTGTTTTTGGTTCATATATTCGGGATGACTTTTTCAATCTCTTTCTTTCACCATGAGTCTGATCCTACTCGACGGCACTTGGCACTTGGCTCCTTTGTGATAGATTTATTAAGTTGATCTACTTCTCCTTGTGATAATCTTAATGAGTCATATGAATCTAGAATTTTTTCCATTTCCTCCAGGTTTTCAAACCTGTTAGAGTACAGCCTTTCATAGTATTTTTGTGGCAAGCCAAGTGCCACCATGAGTATTCTGGTATGATGTTTTTTATTTTAGCTCGGTCTGTTGTAACAACTCCCATCTCATTTCTTCATCGGGTTATTTGTATCTTCTGCTGTTTTTCTTCCATAAGTTTAGCCAATGATTTATCAATTTTGCTGAACTTTTCAAAGAACCAGCTTTTGGTTTTGTTAATTTTTTCGATTGTTTTTCTATTCTCTAATTCATTCCAACTCGACGGCACTTGACTTTTGGCTAATTCATTGAGTTCTGCTCCAGTTCTTATAAACTGAGGGGTTCTTCTGTTGCTCTCTTTCTACTTGTTCAAGCCGTAAGGTTAATTCTGTAATTTGGGCCCTTCTTTCCAGATGTGTGCAGTTATAGAGATAAACTGACCTCTGAGCACTATTTTTGCTGTGCTACATTCTGGTTGGATGTATTTTCATTCTCATTTGATTCCATAAATTTCTTCATTTTGTCCTTGATTTCTTCTATAACCCAAGGCTTTTAAAGCCAAGTGTTGTTCAGTTTCCATAAGTGTGAATTTCTACCTATGAATTTTATGTTATTGATTTCAACCTTTATAGTTCTATGGTCTGAGAAGATACTTTGCAGTAAATCTATGGTTTGGATTTTACAGAGAATTGCTTTATGATGTAACACAAGGTCTATTCTGGAGAATGTTCCATGTGCGCTGGAGAAGAAGGTGTACTTCTCCATTGATGGATGAAAAGATCTGTATATGCTGATAAGGTCAAGTTGGTTGATTGTTGCAGTAAGATCTTCCCCATCTTTACTGAGCTTTCTTCTGGATGATCTATCTATAACTGAGAGGGGAGTGTCGAAGTCTCCAACTATTATTATAGAACGATCTATCTCATTTTTCAGTGTTGTCAGTATTTGTTTAATGTATTTAGGTGCTCTGCTATTGAGCGCATAAATATTTAATGTTGTTGAGTCCTGCTTGAGTATTGAGCCTTTCAGCAATAGTGACCTTGTCCACAGTAGTGGATTTTGTATTAAAATCTGTTTTATCTGAGATTAGCATTGCCACACCTGCTCTTTGTATATTGTTAGCTTGGTATATATTATTCCATCCTTTAATTTTCAATTTGTTCATATCTTTAAGTCTAAGGCATGTTTCTTGTTAACAACATATAGACAGGTCATGTCCTTTGATCCTGGATGTCACTCACTATCTCTTTACTGGAGTGTTCAGTCCATTTACATTCAGAGTAATTATTGATAGGTATGTGCTTAGTGCCATCATGTAGGTGTAATTATTTTTATGTGGATGTTTTCTATATTGCTCTTAATGTTCTGTTCTGTGCCATTCTTCTTAATGTACTGTTGTTTCAGTGTCAATTTTGTGTTTGTTGAGACTCCTGTGTTACATTTCTCATTGTGATACAATGCATTGTTAATTTGCTTTATCGCTACATGTATCATCCCCCTTAACATACTAAGATTAAACCCAATTTTAAATACTGCATAACTGTTAAACTTCTTCTGAATCTGAAATGTCTATAACTACTGTAGTGGACCCCTCTTTTAATGTGATGGTATTATAGCTGTCATAACATGATGACAGATTCCCTCACTTCATAATACTGTAATTTTGATTAAGTTTTGTGACTTCCCTAACTGATTAGAATTTTGGAAGATGTATCCTGAATTGTCACCTTAAATATACATTTAATGTTTCTGTTTTTCTAAGGGAAGAGCTTCTTTCAATGTTTCAAGTAATTTTGCTTTAGTTTTTATGAAGTCTCTAAACTTGTCTTTATCTTCAAAAGTCTTAATTTCACCATTACATTTGATAGACAGTTTTGCAGGGTAAATAATTCTTGGATGGAAGTTTTTCTCCTTCAGAGCTTTGAATGTGTCTTCTCACTGTTTTCTAGCCAGCATTGTTTCTGCAGAGAAGTCAGACAAAAGCCTACAGGGTTTCCCTCAGAGTGTTAGCTTTGCTTTGAGCCTCACTGCCTTCAGAAGCATCTGTTCATGTTTCATCTTATTAAGCTTGATTTCGACGGCACTTGGCCAGCATAATATGCCTTGGCGTCTTTCTTTTTGGGTCTAGCTTTTGTACTGTTTGATAAATATCTTGGATACGTATGTTCTCTTTCCTCATAATCTCAGGAAAGTTTTCTGTCAGCATCTCTACAGCAAAACTCTCTATATTGTCATTAATCCCCCCTTGTTCAGGAACTCCAGTTAAATGTAAACTATGCCTCTTAATGGAGTCCCATATGTTTCTTAATGCTTCCTTATTTTTCTTGTTTCTTTTCTCTGATTTTTTTCATAAATGATGATATCAGTTGTTCTGTCTTCAATGCCACTGAGTCTAACATCTATCTGTTCAATCCTATTCTTTTGGTTTTGGATTGAATTATCTAATTCTGTAATTTTGTTATTGATCTGATGTATTTCAGATTGTCGATATTCCAGCAGTTGAAATAGCTTACTAAATTTTACATTTTTTTTCTACTGCATTTTGTTTAATTGCTAGGAGGGTCCTATATATAATTTTTTGTACTCAACTTCTGATAGATTCAGAAAGGCTTCTTCACCTGGGAAATTTTTTGAATCTTTATTTTGGGAATTTTCTGGAGCATTTTGAGGCTGCTTCTTTAGATGATGAATTATGGTCTGCTGCCTCTGTGCCATCTAGACACTGTTTGATTTCTCTGGTATTGGATTTAAGAGATCACCAGCTGTCTTCTAACACTCTAGTGATTTGCCCCAGGTGGACTCTCTGGGGTAGAAGTCTCTGCTTAGTGGGTGGCAAAGAGGCCACTGTACTTATGGAGATACTGGGGACTATCAGCCAACCCTACAATGTGTGTCATAGAAGGGTAGGAGGAAAAAATGCCAAGCCTCTCAACAGACAGATCTCCAGGCAAATACATAGGCTTCTCAGCTTTAAAAGTAAACTTCACTTCTATGCTGAGAGCTGTCCAGGTGTTGAACTAGAAGCTGTCCACCGTGCTGGCTGAAATAGGCAGTCAGGAGCAGCAGATTCCACCCTCCAGCTGATAATGAAAGTACGTTACCAGCTGTTCAAAGAAGTTGCAGTTCTCTGATACCATGAAACAGCACATGCAGAGGTGAGACAGTCTCTAGCTAGTTTTGGAGAGGGGAAGATTAGTCTGATACGGGTGCCTAGTCAAATGTGCTAGGCCCTAAGGCTCCCCAAACGTTCAGTGCTTCATACAAATATCATCCAGGCCTTAGTTCTCAGAGAGAAATGATAGACGTGTGTCTACTGTGCCACCTTTTAATGGTCTCCCTTAGTTTTATTATTTTATAATTATTTTTAAAACCTTAGCCCCACGTTACCACTTTCCCCCAGGGTTCTCACCTCTTACACATTCCAAACGTGCCTTAAACACATCAGTGTATGTTCTTCCACTACCTCTATAAAGAGGTGCATGTCTTATATCATCTTAACACAAAGGCAGGAACTCTGGTGGTGGAATGGTTAAGTGTTGTGGCTACTAACCAGAAAGTCTGTAGAGCAAATCTGCCAGGCGCTCCTTGAAAATTCTACAGGGCAGTTCACTCTGTAGGACTGCTATGCCTCAGAACTGACTCGATGGCAGTGGGTTTTTTGGTTAACACAAATATACACGGAATTTAAGGATTAGGAAAAGAGGATGAATACAAACTTCCATTGAAAACAATTTTTAAAAGTGATAAAGTGTCTTTCAACATATTTCTTCTTTCAATAGCCCTGGTGGTATGGTGGTTAAGTGTTCACTTGTTAAACAACAGTGTTGGAAGTTTAAGTCCACCAGCTGCTCCTTGGAAACCCTGTGGTTTTGTAGGGTTACTATGAGTCAAAATCTGTTTGAGTTCCCTCCCCACTCCCCAGGTTCTCCTTTTAATGAACCTCTTATTAAGGTAGCAGACATCTCTTTCTTTTCTCTATTCAAATCCTGAGCCATCACAAGGTAAAAATAAAAAGCAATTTTACAGTTTCAGTTTCTACAATTTTATTCTAATAGTAAGCAAAATTAAGAGACTTACTTGAGTGGTTGGAAAGCTATGAAACTATGGTAAATGATACATTTTTGCTGCCGCAAATATATTTTAACACTTGGCTATTTTCACAAATATTCTCATTTGTTTCCCCTCTCTCTCTAAATTTTCTCTTGACATAGGGAAACAATGACCAAGCAAAGAGATGGCAGTAATATTGCTGCCCCAAGACTAGACCAAGAGACTCTTATGTAAGTATCTGCCCCATAGGTCTTTTTAATGGACTGAACTGAGGATAAGATTCAAAGTTTGAGTTATTTGTTACTTATGATAATTAACACATAATTCACTTTAGGAACTTGCCAAGTGTGTATGTGTCCATGCACATGTGTGTGCATATATACATGTATGGATGTTTTCAATGTACCTAACTACCATCTTTCTGTCAGTTTGTCCTACTGTGGTGGCTTGTATATTACTATGATGTTGGAAGCTATTCATCAGTATTTCAAATACCAGTAGGATACCCAACAGTAGACAGCAGACAGTGCAACTTCCAGACAAAGGCAAATTAAGAAGAAAGATCTGAGAATATATTTCCAAAAATTAGCCCATGCAAACCTTATGGATCACACCAGAATATTGGTGGAAGGTGAGCCCCCTAGGTTGGAAGGGATCACACACATGGTGGCCTCAGCAATGGACTCAAGCAAACCAACCATCATGAAAATGGCACAGGGCTGAGTAAAATTTCCTTCTTTTGGACACGGGCTGTCAGACTCAACTCAAGGGAAGTAGAAACAACAACTGTCCATCAACCTAGGTTCTGCACCCAAATCATATTCAAAACAGATCTTTTGTAATAAAATATATCTCTCCATTTGACAGGGAAGACGTGCTCCCTCTCCTACTGTCCTCCCTGTATGATTTGTTTTGATAATATTCGTATTCATGAAAATGTAGCAATTTAGCTTCCCAGTTCTATACCAAAGCCAGGGAACGACCCCACCAAAAAAGAAAATTATAGACCAATATCACTCATGAACCTAGATACAAAGATCTTCAACAAAATCCTAGCCAATAAAATTAAATAGCATATTAAAAAAATAATCCATCATGACCAAGTTGGATTCACACCAGGGATACAAGGCTGGTTCAGCATCAGAAAAACAACTAATGTGATCAACGGCATAAATATCACAAAGGATAAGAATCACTTGATTTTGTCAATTGATGCAGGAAAGGCACTTGACAAAGTTCAACACCCATTCATGTTAAAAAGTCTCAGTAAAATAGGAATACACGGGAAATTTCTCTGTGCAGTAAGGGGCATCTATGCAAAGCCAACCACCTACATCATCCTGAATGGAGAGAGACTGAAAGAATTCCCCTTGAGAATGGGAACTAGACAAGGATGCCCACTGTTACCACTTCAATTCAATATCATGCTAGAGGTTCTAGCCAGAGCAATTAGACAAGACACAGAAATAAGGCCATCAGCATCAGCAAAGGAGAAGTAAAAATCTCCTTATTTGTAGATGATCTGATTGTATACACAGAAATCACTAAAGAACCCATAAATTAACTACTGTAACTAATAAGTGTTGAGCAAAGTAACAGGATACAAGATAAACATAAGTAAATCAGTAGGATTCCATTACACCGACAAGGAGAGATCATCAAAGAGGAAATCATCAAATTGATACCATTTAGTATAGTCCCCAAGAAGATACAATACACAGGAATAAATCTAATCAGAGAAATAAGAGACTTATATAGAGAAAATTACAAGACCTTACTGCAAGAAACCAAAAGACTAACATAAGTGGAGAAACGTAGCTTGCTCATGGATAGGAAGACATAACATTGTGAAAACGTCTATTTTATCCAAAGCAGTCTACATATACAATGTAATCCTAGTACAAATTCCAGTGTCATTTTAACGAGATGGAAAAACAAATCACCAGCTTTGTTTGGAAATGGGAGGAACCCTGGATAAGTAATCCACTTCTGAAGAATGGCAACCTACTGCTGGCCCTGACTAGAAATCAGTACTGAGTTCAACTCTTCGGACAAGAATGGACTGGACTTGCGGACACAGTGTGATCATATGTTATGTGTACTTTTTGGCTCTATCCATTTATAGGAGGCTGTCCTACTGGTTTCTTTCTAGATGGGAGAGAAGGAGGTAGAGAGGAGGGGACATGTGCTCATTAAGAGGATACTAGAAATATAGAGTGAAAAGGAGGATTATGCTGTCACTGGATGAAGAGAGCAGATGGAGCTACAGATAAGTGGGCCTGCAAAACTGGTATGGATGAAGAGCCTATAATAAACCCCCATTCGTCAAATTCATTAAAGTGGATGCTGATTTGGGCAACTGAAGCCAGAGCCATACAACAAGGTTACGGTTTGTTTACGGCAAAGAAATGAAATAACATATAGTCCAACCTACAATAATTAATGTATAGTAAGCACATCATCATTTATTTAAATTAAAAATAATCCAGTAGCCCCAACTTTCCTTGACTGTAGGATAATTTAGGATATATACCAATGGAGAGCAAGATCCATATTAGATCCATGTAAGCACCCCTCTCGACACTCAGTACATTTCTGCATGTTCAGCTACCCACTAATACATTTCAAATTAGGAGCAGTAAAAGGATAATATGGAATATTTTCCAGATGATTATGATACTTTTTTGTACCAATTAAACTGGCAAAGATTGTTAGAAGTTTTGAATTTTACATAAGAAAGAGAGAAAATCTTTTTATTCTAGATTTTTTTTTTTTAACCCTAACGACCAAGGAAAACATTAACAACTGGTGAGGTACATACCTTGGTTTTAATTTACTTCCTGAATATCTTTTCAACAGAGTACATTTTCATGACAGAGGGAAATGTATTTAATCCTTGTTTGATTGTTTTATTATTCATTTATTTTAGCAATATGCTTGAAAATCCTATCTGAAGTTGCTTTGTGTGGAATGCTAGACACTATTTCTATAAACTGTGTGCTTACCTTACAGATACAGCAAGCTAAGGAGAGGGAAAGAGATCCATCATGGCTATGCCAGTGACAGTAGCTTGTGTTTCTAGTACAATTCTACCAATGATATGCCAAATCTTATTTGCTTATTTTTCTTGGCTTTCTCCAGTGGAATACTTTACCTGCTAATGTGCAGGTTTTGGAGACTGTTTGCTGGAAACTAAGCTCAATTCCTGTTTGTTTCTGACAGTTTGGAAAGAATTATTTATTGCTTTTATGGGAATGTGCTTCTTCTGTCCTCTCATGCTGAACCTTAGCTTTGTGCTCTTAGAATGATAATAATCTATTTCTTTCCTCACACTGCTGAGCCTGGAGTGACCTCGTCTGACCCAATTGAAATTGATTTTGTTGTTGAACTCCTAGCTGGTGCAAATTAATCTTAGATCCATACAGGATCAGGGAAGCAAGACAGGAAGTACAAAGACCTCAAGTGCTGAGGGAGAAATTAGTTCTAGGGAAGGTATTTTAAGTTTGGCAAGATAAATGGTTACAATGACTTGCTTTGATAGAACATCTGTAGGAAAGGAGAGGAGAATGACAAGGCTTCTCAGAGAAAAGCTGTAATTTCATAGCCTAATTTCCTGCCCGGTCCTGCAAAAATATCTGCCCACTTTTGACAGTTGATGAAAATCACCCAGGGTTTGATTCGGTCCCTAGCGTGGGACAAGTTGAGACCCATCTTTCCTTCAGACTCTCGAGGCACTAGCATTTCCGCAGACAGGGAAGGTTTCTATCACATCATTAGAACTCAATCATTTAGCCTTTTGTAAAGTTCATTCCCAGTTCCTGAGTGACACTGGCCTTTTTGCCTGCTAGTCATATGACACTTACTGAATGTCCCAGTTAGTGGGGAAAACCAATTTTATTCTGGGATAGCTTTTGTAACTTACTGTTTCTCTTATGATACAAATACATATTGGTATTCTAAGAATTAAAACGAGAGTCTTTCTCTTTAAGGGGGTCTCCTAGTCCAAACTGAAGCCCTGCTCCCTTCTTTTTTCTCTTTTTAATCTTCCTGACAGTCACTGAAATCCTTCTAGTACACACTTTTTTAATTCTTACAAAGAGAGAAGTCTAATTATTCCTCTAACACACTGACCTAATTTCCACCGTTTGAATGGTCTCCCTCTGAACAGTACTCTCTTTGACAGGCCTTGGAGATGTTAGCTATCCTGGGGCCTGCTGCCTGTGTCAGATTACTCCCACCCATTAATTCCTGACTCACCATGCCAAACACAATGGAACCCTCAAACAGACACATGGGTGCCCACGGGACTTGCAGGCTGGGTCACACTGAAATGCCATGGTCACAGTGATGAATTCTGAAGTCCCGGGTCTATCAGAACAGAAACCAGGGTTTTACTGGCTCTACTGGTCTCTATCATCTTCACAAATCAGTCACCCCAAATTCATCTTCCCAAAGATATGATTGTCTTGTTATTTTTCTTTCAGTCTAACAATCTTTTTTTAGTCAATTTTCAGAAGACTTTCAGCTAACATTCATGCCAGGTCTTAATTTAAAGCTGATGATACTGGAATTTTTTAAGTGTGTTTAAAAATTGTTTCATAATAATGCAAAACACTGACGATTTAACATTTGTCTGGTAAAGATGAATGAGTTTATGTTCATCGGTAAATAACCCAGATATGATTAAGCTGAATAGTTAATGGTATCTTACCAGTCACAGGCAATAATTTCTCTTCTGCGTGTTATCTTCTCTAGATTTATAGTTTTTACACAGCTGAAATCACAGTGGTCTCTCAGCTCTGTTTCTGTCCTATGCCAGTTTCTATCCTTCTTTGTGAATGCCATAATTTTCATTTGACCAAATGTGCTACATTCCCTATTTTATTCTTACTTTTACTACTGGAAGGATATATCTATCCTATAAGTTTACATTTCTATTAAATAATCAGCTTTGAATAAATTGCTAGGAGGAGTACAGTTTCTGGGTTGTAGAAGTATAAAAATGTAAATAATTCTCACCATCTGTTGACATTTTCTGTTCAAAGAGTTGCCTCAGTTTGCATAGTCACCAACAGAGGCCAAGTCTAGGAATGTGCTTCTGTCTGTACATGCATGTACAGGCATGCACGAATAAATTGCATCCATGTTTACTGATTGTAAGAAAAAACAAGAATTTCTGGTATCTTCCTTTCTTCTTATACAGAAAAGCTCCACAGAGTATTTCAGAGGATTATTGCTGTGCTCAATATTCCACCAGTAAAAAAACAAAATAAAATAAAGAATTTAAATGGAAAAGCCCACTGCAGCTCAGAAAGATCTGGGGTAAACCTTCAGTTTGTCAGGACAGTTCATACAATGTTCTTATTCAAAGAAACGATGTCCTTGTCTGTAAAGGTAAACACGACCTCTGACTCTAAGTCACTGGGGTGGATTAGTTTGCATATTTGAATAGGTCGCATAGTAAGTGTATCCTAAGGAGCCTTCAAAAGAACTATGTGAAAGTATATGAGCTTAAAAGACATTAGAGCTCTAGAAAACGTTTACTTGTGGAAAGGAGGCTCTGATAGAATCATCTGAAGATGAAAAGTGTTTCAAAGTTCCCTGGAATTCTGTATTAGGAACCCTCAATTATGGAAAGTTTTCTTATATAAAATATAGTCCCTACATTAAATATTAAATAGATCGGCTTCATCTGCATGGATTCTGATCACCTAAAATGAAAGTGATTTGGAAGACAGCTAAACAATTAAGCATAAGTTTTAATTCAGCAGTACAAAAGAAGGCAAAAAACTCCCCTGTTGGACAAATTTTATGTGTTAGTTTAAAAATGCAAAGTCCAGATCAGACTGCAATTCTCAATATTCAGACTAGTCTATTATGTATCAAAGAAGAATCTTTAACTTGAATCCAATTTTTCTTGCAATGTGAGTGTGAAAATAAAAGCTTTTGACTTGAAATTCTCCCCAAGGAAAATCTACAGTATAATTCTGAATAAGTTACTGGCACTATCTTTAAAACTCTAATGCGCTTGATCACTATGGGAATGTGAATACTAAAAACAAGTCATTTATAGATCTTGCTGGGTTCTGTTTCTCAGCAGATCCAAAAAACAAGACAAAATGCCTGTAGTGGACACAACATGCTACTAAACTAATGAAACATTCCACTTGCACTGGGAAAAATGAGTCCTGAATTAAGATGAAGTAATTCTCAAAAATCCAAAATATCTAAAAGATAAGCCCAGAAAGTGTGATTGGTTATTCTCTAGTGATTGATTGGTACAAAACGCTAGTAGTCAATAACATGTAGTGTTTGCTGATCTAACCAGTCAAAATAGGTTATGTTCACTTAATCATGGGTAACCCTTCAGTGGTGATCAATACTGTAATTACAATATATAAAGAAACAGCAAGAAAAAGGAAGTCATAATAACTTACTGCGCATGATGTCTTCCTTGTGTCTCTGAGACATTTACCCAAACAATTACACCTCATTCTTCTGCACTGGGTTCCACTCTGCAGATTTAGCATACAAATCAGATGATTATCTAATTGGATTTTGATTCTTTCAAAACTTGCTAAATTTCTATTCTTTTTTTCCCCTCTTTTCACAGTGTATTTGGGATTTACAATACATGAGACAAATGGTTGAAAATGCAATTAGAGCCCCACATAGAGTGTATGTTACATTTAACCTTGGGTATACAAACATTTAAGTGTTCGTCAAGTTCTGCTTAATGTTGATATTAAAACCAAATGAAAAAAAGTACTTGCTAATGAGGAAAATGGAAGATGAAGTCTTTGTAATTATCCAAAAAAGACACAGGACTGAATCCACAAATCCTTAAATATTGAGCTGTCTATTATGTTACAACACTGCAAACTATATTTGCAGTTAAAAATTCTCTATTCAAGTTGAGTGGAACATGACAGTTTTCTTTCTCTTCATCAACAGTAAGTCAAGTTCATTGCTCTGTTATAGATTTAATGGTTTGTCTTGAAGAAATTTCCATCAAGCTATCTTTCTGCTTCTTTTTTCAGTTGAATAGCAAATCTGAATATACAAAGTGATTTGAATATACCAAGCACTTGTGAAACTGTGTGGAACGTTAAAGCATCATGGTATTTCAGTCAGGACTTCTCTATAGAACAGCTCAGAACACAGGGCTGTTTCAGAGAATGTTCTGATACTTTTGGGGTTTACTATTGCACGGTCTGGGAACATAGACAAGATGGCATTAAAAGGCCTTTTCCCAGCTATGAGTCCACGATTTAAGGAGCACAAGCAAATGCAAGGTAAGAGTCAAAGAATTAATTCCAACAGACATAACTTACCTTGACACAGAAGGACACAGCAGACTGGAACTCAAGTGAACAGTAGCTAGTCATCTTTGATTCGTATCACATTTCTCTCTCTCACAATCCTTTCCGTCCTCTACTAAATCATGCAATGCTCTACTACCAGATGTAGATCATTACTGAGAAAACACACCTACTGTTTCAGCTCCCTTGTCTCTTAACATGTAGTGAATATCAGGCCTATTTCATAAGATTACTGTAAAAATTCAATGAGATATTTTTTTGTAAAATGTACACCACAATGCCTGTCATGCAGTAATAAGTCATAAATATGAGCTATTATTATCACCACTGGCTGCCAGAGACATAGTGCTAGTTTCAAATTAAAATTGCTAAGAATCATATGAAAGCTGTAGAGAATCTCAAGAATAAATAATTTATTTAAAATTCACTGAGCTCCAGTACAAGGACATATGAAGTAACTAAATTTTGTCCCTTGAAACATTTATACAATGCAAGCTTCTCTTGCATTAACCCTATAGTTGTTTCAAATTAAGAAAAAAAAAGTACCCTTATCGTGCAGTCAATCCTAATTCATAGCAACCCTAAAGGGCAGAAGAGAGCAGGGCCACAGCACAGAGTTTTCAAGGAGCTCCTGGTGGACTCCAACTGCTGACCATTTGATTGGCAGCTGTAGCTCTTAACCACTATGCCAGCAGGGTTTGTGTTGGAACTTGAAGAAAAATGAAAATAAACTTTCTCATTTGCTGACTGAGATCCCAACACAGCAAACTGGCAAAACAACTCAGACAGAAGGGAAACAAGTCAAGTCTAAAGCAGAAGAGAGGAAGAAGCGAGACGGCAGAAGAAGACTAGTCAGAGAAGTCTGGAGGTATCACACACGTATATAAACATGCTGATGACTGCTTACACCTCATCCGTCATTCTTCCTGAACTGTTGTCATTCTTGTCAGGTATCCTCAGTTCAATTAATCTTTTACTCATTTAACAAACATTATTCAAAATCTACTCTGTGTCCGAACACGTTCTGGATGATCAAGATAGAAAAGTCCCCTGTCCTAAAAAAACTTAAAATTCTGAATCATTGCCTTTGTCTATGCAGTAGATATATACATGAGAGAGGAAAAAATTGAGAGTAGTGGCAGAAAACCAAAGCATAAAGGAAAAGAGAGGAAAGTAAAAGAAAATAAAACCTGTAGAAAGAGACCTAAATAAACTGAATTTGCTACCATCCGTTGATTCCGACACATGGCAAACCGGAAGGTTTTTCTAAGCTGTAATTGTTACAGGAACAAATTGTCGGGTCTTTTCTCTTGAGGAGCTGCGGTTTCAAACCACTGACCTTATGGTTGGTGACCAAGTGCTGGAGCACTGATTGCAGCACCAGGGCACCCTATAGGCCTAGGTGAAGTCAGTCTAACATCTCCAGGTCTCCGGATGATGGCTCTCTCTCTCTCTCTCTCTCTCTCTCTGTGTGTCACTGTATCTCTCCTTAGATATATAGAACAACAACAACAAAACCCACAAATCTGTTGTCCAGTTGATTTTGACACACAGTAACCTGACAGGACAGAGTAGACCTGCCCTGTATGGTTTCCACGGAGCAGATGGTGGATTTAGATTGTCAGCCTTTTCGTTAGCAGCTGTAGTACTTGACCCGTATGCCACTGGGCAAACGTCAATCTACTGTTTCCTAAAGTACACCACATTGAGTCTGCTGCCGCACAGTGGAATAGTCAACCCTTTTTCAGGGTAACACTAAGCTGCTTCCCGTACTTTGATCTTTGCCTTCTAAATTCTTTTTACAAGCTCTAAGTTTTAAGAGAGATCTACAACACATCGCAACATGGACTGCTTCTCTAGATCAGCTGCAGTGTTCTTTCAAAGCTAGGATGGCAAGACTTTGTCTCATGTACTTTGGACAAGCAGGAAGGACCAGTCCCTGAAGGACATCATGCTTGGTAAGCTAGAGGGTCACAGGAAAAGGGGAAGACCCCTAATGAGATGGGTGACACAGTGGCTGCAACAATGGGCTCAAACATAGCAACAGTTGTGAGGGTGGTGTGGGACAAGGCAGTGTTTTGCTCTGTCTCCATGAGTCAGATCCAGCTTGATGGACCTAACAACAACAAAGTCACTCAGCCAGCTGGTAGGAGAGTCGGCACTGAAACCTAGATTTACCGGGCATCCTTCTGATTATCAGGGTTTTCCCTATTTAACCTATCTCTGTCCACTGAGAATAAAAGTTTTAAACAACCAAGTATCAGTCTCTACTTAGATTAACTCCTAGACTGACGGATCAGCAGTGTGTCTGTTTGTATGTTAAAATAATAATAATAAACCATCTGGTTCTTTACTAAGATTTGGCTAAAATAAAAGTCAATTCCTTTCATGTTGACTTTTGACTTACTGTGACCCCCTGCCGTGTCTCACAGTTGAGCTGTGCCCCATAGGCTTTTCCAAGTTTCCTCTAAAGAACCTCACCACTCCTTTCTTCCCAGGTACTTTTGTGTGCACTTGACCTTTGAGCCTTTCAGTCAGCAGCCTAGTGTGGCCCTTCTTAGCTAGCATAAATAGTACTGAATTTAGAGGACACCCATCTTCAAAACCAATACCGGCATCTCAATGGAATATCTCTGGGAACAACTGAACCAGTCAAGTTCTATGAGGCCTGAGGTGTTTTAAACTAAAAATAATCAATCAATTCTTCCTGTAAAATTATTCACTGGCAGTCACAATTCCCAAGTCTAGTCTCCAGAGTCAGGCTGACTCCAAAGCGGTCCTCTTTTGTCTGGGAACACATCCAGACAACCTTGACCAGAAAAGAGACTGTCCCAAATGCAAATGTCATCATCTACTCCAATTTGATTCGTTCATTACCCACAGCCGTGTGAACCTGTGCCTCGTCTGCTGTCCCTTCCTGTCACTCTCATTCAGTACTCCCCAAACAGGCCAGGTGCTCCAACCAGTCTCAAGAACCAGGTGAGACCTGCCCTAGAGTCACAGAAGAACTGAGGTCAACCCTAAGTGCTCACCTAAGGAGAGGATGTAGAAGATAATCACTTAGGCCACATCATTCATAGATCATCACTAAACCCAGCTAAATGACACTCTCTATATTAAACTTTCTCAGTCTCATAATCAGTTCTAAATTGGCATCTTTACATATCACTTGGAGGTGAGCACAAAGGGGATTCCACAGTCAGATAGCATTAGATGGAAACATATTTTTAACACATTCAGAATGTTCCTCAGCTACATTCCTTCTCTTTGCCTTATCAGGTAATTCTTCATCCAGACAGGAAATCCCTGTCCTTGTAAAATGATAGTATGTGACTCTTTCTCTTTGCTGCTCAACACCCCCTTGCTCTCAACCTGACCCTTGACCACCCTTTATGGCAGAGATAAGGTTTGACTTCAACTAAATTCTAACATGACTAATATATTGTCATTTTTCTCATCCAGGCCTTACTGGCATTTCCAAACAACAGTGCACATCACTAGAGCCTTTTGCATATTTCTCAAGCCATACCTTATCTGGATTTCACAGTTCATCATACATACACACAGACACACAGACATACACATCTACATATGCACACATACAAATAAACAAGGTCCAACAATTAAGTCTGCGAACTGAATTATTCTAAGTGCTACAAACCTCAACGCTGACTCCCACTAGGGTCACCTTTGATGTACTTTCCTTGGGAAGCTAGGCACCAATGCCATCGCCTAGTCTACCTTTCAAATCAATTTTGGACCTCTTTCTGGAATGGCCATCGCACACGGTGGCAGAGTGGCAAGTTCATAAACTTACTTGTATAGTTGTGTGTGAGGGAGTTTTTAGACACCAGATACATAACTGAATCGGAACACCCTCCCTGCTCATCTTATCTGGTCCCCGGTGACTTTTTCTTTGCCCAGCAATAAGGGAAATATTGAAAGGAAGACATTTTGATGATATTCAGTTCATCAAGGGTAATATGGTGACAGTTCTGATGGCCATTGTAGAAAAAGAGTTCCAAATCTGCCTTGAAGCATGGGCTAGGTGCTGGCATCAAGGTATAGCTCCCCAAGCGGAGTACCTGGAAGGTGACCATGGTGATATTCAGCAGTTAGGTATGTAGAGCGTTTTCTAGGATGAGTTTGCAAATTTAATTGGCAGTCCTTGTATATACAAGCATACAAATACATATATATACATAAAATAGTACATTATATATATATAATCACAGTCCATTTTTGTCACATCAACCTGTTTGCTCTTCTTTCATTGCCTTCTCTATACTGGCCTGCAGAGCCTTTGTGTTTCTGTGCTTAAACTTCTAGGCAAAAAGATGGAAATCTATACAAACAATGGACCTTCCCAGCAACCCTCAATTCACATAAAATATCTGTTTTATCAGGGCACTGTGCTGGCGGCATCCACATAGGTCTAGAACAGCATGTAGACGATTTTCAGAAGCATCCAGGATTCGTCGGAGCAGCATAGCCACACCATGACTACATTACACTGATTTCTCACTTTAACAAGATCCTTGGGGGGAGCAGGTTTAAAAATCATAAATAAATAAATAGAAATCTCTGCTGACCAATCACAAGTAGCCCAGTTCTGAGACCTGTCCTAGGTAAAAATGAGGCCCATTAAGTCCATCTATGAGTAAATACAGTACACACTGCTAGAAAACCTTGATTGTTGGCAGGGTTTATTTTATTTTATTTTTTAAAAGTACACATTCAATGCATCCTTGACCACATCTTCTAGAAGACCAATAACTTTTCTAAGTACAGAAGTAAACTGAGCTTGCCCTTGCTCCCCTGTGCACCTCTACAATAGAAAGAATGGCAGATGATATGGAGAAATACATGTCTTTCCCTAGTTATTTCACACAATGAAAACACTACAATACATTGGTAAAAAAGCAAACCTATTACCTCCCATCAAGTCAATTCTGACGCATAGTGCATCAGTAAGTCAGAGTAGAACTGCCGTGTGTGGTTTCCAAGGAGCAGCTGGTGTGGATGAGAACTGCCAGCCCTTCTGTGAGCAGCTATAGCATTTAACCACTGTGGCATCAGGGTTTCCATATACTGGTAAGTGCCTAATAAATTGGCAGTGTATGTTTGCAGGTGTGCAATGCTTCCAGTTTTGTCATTTACTGCTTATAATTATTTTTTGAATTTTTCCCATCAGGAGTGCAGATTAGAAGAAAATTACCAATAAAACCAATTACATCTAACCTTACAACTCTGAAGTACTTGATAATTTATAAAATATAGAAAGAGTGACAACCACATGCTTTGTTTTTATAGTTTAAGGAGCTTTGGCTCAAAGAGATTCCATGACTGTCCCAAAGGCAGTTGAAATACATCAAAAGCAGTGACTGTCTCCTGTTTTGAGCCCTGGTGCAGCAGTGGTTAAGAGCTGTGGCTGTTAACCAAAAAGTCACATTTGAAATTCACTAGCTATTCCTTGGAAAGCCTATGGGACAGTTCTGGTCTGTCCTGTAGGGTCACCATGATTTGGAACAGACTGCTGAGCAACAGGTTTGGTTTGGGTAGTTTGGCCACCTATTTAAGCAGGAGTATATCTTGATTTCAAAAAAAGAAATTACTGTGATGCTAAAAATTGCAGTGCATAGATAAAAAGACCAAGGTTACCAGTACTTTTTCTATATCAAATCTAAGGTCATGTCCATGCTTTCCACAGAGCGCCTGGTGGATTCAAACTGCTGGCATTTTGGTTAGCAGTTGTAGCTTTTAACCACTATGATACCATGGTTCCCTCTTGTGAATATATGATACTTAATTAAGCGCATGTCTTGCTTTTCAGTGGAAACCCTGGCTGCACAGTGGATAAAGGCTAGGTCTGCTAGCCAAAAGGCTAGCAGTTTGTATCCTCCAGGTGCCCCTTGGAAACTCAAAGGAGCAATTCGTCTCTGTCCTATAGGGTCCCTATGAGTTGAAATCAATTCAATGGCAGTCAGTTTTTCGGTTTATCAGAAGGTATGTTTTCAGAGGACAAGGACATTATCTTAAATAACCATAATAAAATTATCTAAGTTGGGAACACAGTATCAATGATACTGTCTTATCAGTATTGATTACCATCTAATTCACAGGACAAATTATAACTGTGTCAGTGGCCTCAAATAATGTCCTTTATTGCTCTTTTTCTTCACAGATCTGCATGTAATATAACATTACATCTAGTTGTCACCACTCTTTCTTTTCCATTAACCTAGAGCCATTAGTCCGGTTTTTCTTGGCCCTGATGACAGCTACTTCATAGAGTGTCATTCAAACAAGGTTCACCTGACATTTCTTTTCTGATTGGCAAGAACATCTCAAAGTCTTGTTGTGTCTTTTTCATAGCATCATATCAGGGAGCACATGATATTTTGGAAATTTCGAGGGATGAATATGCAAACATACTCTCCATCGCAGAACTTTTGTGTGCTGTTTCTAGCACCCGTATATCACTCGTGAATGAGTTATTACAGTAAAACTTACCAAATGGTACTTTTTTAACTCTATTATTTCTTCAATATTTAATAACTGATGTCCTACTGTGTGGAAAAGTTTCCCTTTCTCATGAATACGTGTTAATTAATTACCTTTAAATACGGACAATTGAGTCTTTAACACTGAAAATTAAATTTTCTCTTAGAAAATCTGATTTGCTTCTTTTGTGTGTGTGTGTGTGTCTATGCATGTGTTTCTAACAAATAAAGCAATTATCTTACTGAAGAGACATTTTTGTCCCAATCGTATGGAAATTAGGGATCAGTTTGTTGATGAGGAGTATGAAGTGGAATTTCTGAGCTTCATGGTCGATTGATCATTAAAAATTATGTCTGTCACTGGCATATAGGTCCAGAACAATTAAAATGGCAGTGATATGTCCACTGTGCAATGGCATAGGGGACAAATCACTCTTCGACAAATCTGGTGGTGATATGTTGCCATACAGATGTCATTTGTCCCAGGAAATTTTGTCACTTAAGACCAAAAATAACATTTTAAGAGCACCTTTAAGTCAAGCAAAGTGTGATATATGATCTCAGAATAAATAAATAAATAATCTACCCTTTGAAGAATTACAATTCTGGAATAACAGATGTGATAACTAATTTCTAGGCAGCATAAGAATTTTTCTTTTTGAGTTAAGGTCTAAGATGAGGAAATCATCTCTAATTCTGAAGAAAGTACTTAGGTTATCATTTGATTTACCTGAGGACAAAAACCACAAATGCAAAGAAAATATCAGATAAATCACTAAAAAATGCAGTTCATGAAATGTCACTAAAACCTCTCATAATTTTAGATGCTTAGCAAGTTTCTCTCTATTCCATTAGAAGAACGTCTTGTCACTATCAGCTATTTTTTGGAAGCCATTATTATTCTAAAGACAGAAAATGCTCACTTAAAATGATTTTACTCTGAAACTTTTATTTGAACACAGACACAACGAGAATTATTTTTAACTGGAATTTTGTTCTTAGGAAAAGGTAACAACACATTTGTCTTAAATCTGAAGAAAATAAGTTTTAGGAGGCTTATATTAAAGCACTACTTTGTATGCATACACTTCAATTACTCTTCAAAGCTTAATACACATCCAAAATATTGTATAACTTTGATTGAGCATTTCACATACTCTGTAGACTCCGAGGCTCTATAACACTACCAGTTTTCACATAAACGCTCTGTACCCTTCTCCATTCACCATTTAGCAATAAAGGACTTTCAGTTTATGATCTGACCTGTTGAGAAAGCAAGACCTGAGAAAACTGAATCACAGTCAATACTACTACAGATATCTTAAGTTAGGAAGTTAATCACAAGCATCATTCTCAGTAGTGTATTTTACTTTCAGTAAAAAACATTTTACTATTGGTTCCTCCTTGTAGAAATTGCAGAGCTGAGTGAAGACAGTGTAGGCATTAGGTTAAGTGTGTTGCTTGAATTCTCCCAACTGTTCTAAGATATGGGCATCATCCTATGTCTAGCCTATACATGAGGCAACAGAGGTTTTGAGAAGCTAAGTGATTTTAAGTGACTACAGTCATACAGATTAGAAACAGAGGAGTCAGACTGACACATGACCAGTCAGATGCACCAAGCCATCTTTCTGCAGTAAAGAGCCACACTAAACATCAAGTAGAGCAGATATAGGTATCAATCCTGGAATGCTGATTTCTTTCCTGCTGCAAGAGATCTCTTTAATTTATTTAAAATATTTCATTGTGCTTTAAATGAAAGTTTACAATCTGTGTCTAACTGTCATACAAAAACTTGAGGACACTGTACTGTGTAACCCTAGCTGCTCTCCCCACCCTATGACAGCACACTCCTCCTTTCCACCCTGTATTACCAGTGTTCTTTCCAAGTAGCTCCTGTCTCCCTCTGCCCTGTCATCTCACCTCTGGACAGGAGCTGCCCAATTAGCCTCATCTATATGTTTAAGCCAAGAAGCACATTCTTCACCAGTATCCTTTAATGTCTTATAGTCTGGTCTAACCTGTGTCTGAAGAGTTGGCTTCAGGGATGATTTCAGCTCTAGGCTGACAGAAAATCTGTGAACCATGTCTCCCATGGAACTCCCAATCTGTTGGATCATCAGTTTGGTCTTTTAATAGAGCTCTAGTTCTGCACACCCCTTTTTCTCCCCCTGCATCCCGGACTGTATGTTCAGTTCCCTTTCAAGGCTGCCATTGGCAATGGCTGGGTACCATCTAGTCCTACAGGTCTCATGCTGATGCAGTCTCTAGATCATATGGCCCTTTCTGTCTCTTGGGTTCATATTCTCCTTGTCTTTGATGTTCTTCACTCTCCTCTGCTCCAGATGGGTTGGGACGAATCAATGCTACTTAGATTGACTCTTGCTAGCCTTTAAGACACCAGATGTCACTCACCAAAGTGGGATGCAGAACCTTTTCTTAAAAAACCTTTTGTATGCTAATTGACCTAGAAATTGCCTGAAACCATGGTCCCAAGACCCCTACCCCTGCTATTCTGCCCTTTAAAATGTTAGGTTATATTTAGGAAGTCTTTTAGCTTTTGGTTTAGTACAGTGTGCTTACCTCCTCTCTACTCCACATTGTCCTTCCTTTAACCCAACCCAATTCATATCTACTATCTAATCAGTGAATATCCCTTTCCCTCCTTCCCTTCCCTGTAGCCATCAAAGACTGTTTTCTTCAGTAGTTAAACCTTTTCTTGAGTAGTTATAACAGTGGTCTTATACAATACTTGTCCCTTTGCAACTAATTTCACTCAACATAATGTCTTCCAGATTACGAGAGGTCCCCAGAGGAGAGCACCATAGCCCCTCCCCACTTGATGGCCCCACACTACTGCATTACAGCTGAGTAACCTAACCTGTTAACCAGACAACGTAGTGAGAGCTTTTATGCCCACAAACAGCAAATGACAAAGCACACCTAAACTAGCCACCTACAATTACTGACAAAACAAAAAAGCAGAACAAGACAAGCACACAATCCATGAATAAATAAAACAATACCTGAATATCTAGGACATAACAGATGATATTTAAACATATGAAAAAAGTAGGACAAGATGAACCAAATAAAGAATTAGACGATTTTCCAGTGGAAGAAAATGCAGTGGAACTCCCTGACAGGCAATGCAAAAGTCTAGTGTTTTGGACTCCATAAAAGATTAGAAAAGAAACCGTGGAAAATATAGACAAAACCAAGGAAAACACAACCAGAATCAAGGAAACACAGAAAAAGCAATAGAATAATTCACAAAAATAATACCAGAACAAAGTACCAAAATAAATAAACAGGAATCACACAAAAATAGCAACTAGAAATACAAAAGATAAACATGAAAATTTCAGAATTGGATAACTCAATAGAAGTTTTTAGGAACAGATCTGAAGCAATTCAAGACAGAATCAGCAAGAATGGAGACAAATCCACAGATACCACTTTGAGGAAAAATCAGAGAAAAGAATGAAACAAATGAAGTAAATTTGAGAATTATATGGGACACAATCAAGAGCAACAATTTGCATGTGGTTGGAATTACAGAACAAGAAGGCGAAAAAGGCAGAGAGATTTTGAAGATTTGCTGGCAAGAAACTTCTTTAATATGAAAGATAAAAAAAGAAAAAAAACAAAAACAAAAACTGACCACCTATTGGCTTTGGCTAATAAGCTCAACAAACCCCATACAGAAATCAAGGACTGACAATTAGGTTTGCAAACTCATCCTAGAAAAATTGCTACCCACCTCACTGCTGCAGATCACTGCAGTTACCTTTTCAGTACTCGGGAGCCATGTACCAATGCCAGCACCTAGTCCACCTTCAAAGCAGTTTTGGAACTCTTTCTGGAATGGTCATTGCACATGGTGGCATGGTAGCAAGTCCATGAACATAACTGTGTAGTGGTCTGTGAGGGAACTTATAGCCAATAAACCAAGAAATGTATTGGAATAACCTCCCCACTCACCTGATCTGGCCCCCAGTGACATTTTTCTTTCCCAAAGATAAAGAAAATACTGAAAGGAAGACACGCTGATGACATTCAGGGTATCAAGGGTAATACAACAACTGTTCTGATGGCCATTCCAGAAGGAGTTTGAAAACTGGTTTGAAGGGTACACTAGGTGCTGGCATCGGTTCTCAGCTTCCCAAGGGGAAGACTTCAAAGGTGACCTTGGTGATATTCAGCAATAAGGTACATAGCCCTTTTTCTAGAATGACTTTGTGAACTGAAGTGGCAGTCCTCTTATAAATCCTCAAAAGAGAAAACTACTTAGCAAGAATAACATGGCCTACAGAACTTTCTCTTAAATATAATGGTGAAATGAGGGTATATCCAGAAAAACAGAAGTCATGGTAATTTGCAAGAACCTAAATCAAACTTATAAGAAATATTAAAGGGAATCCTTCAAATTAGATGATCAATAAGATCAGACAACCACTTGAGAGTCGGATAAAGAACAGAAACCAGTCTAGCTGACGAACTCCCAATGTTAAAACAAAGTTAAAAAATTTAAAACACCAATGTCCAGAGATGTGAATCTTTAAATGATAACAATGTCCAAAGCGAAAGTCAAAGCAAAAAAACAAATGAAACAAATGGCAAAAGGGCAGAACTCTCAAATGGAGAGAAAATCAAGGTGGTATCAAGTAATAAGTGACTGATTTAAATGTAGGAATGTAAGTGTAAGTTTCAAAGTCACTACAAAGACAGTTACCAAACATACTCATCAAAATGAAAAAGAAGAAAAATAGGAAGGCTCAGTAGACAAAATCTATAACAACAAAAATTCCACAGAACTCCCCACAAGAAAAAACAAAGCAAACGGTACACCATCGAATAAACAATCAAACAAAAAAACCTTCACAACAAAAAGACATCAATAAACTCACAACCATTGATAATTACTCTGAAGGCAAATGCCTAAAATGAGCCTGTACATAGGCACAAAGAGTGGCATCATGGCCCAAAACCATGACTTCAATATGCTGCCTGTAAGAGACATACCTCAGAAACAAGTATGTTAAAAAATATCAAAGGATGGAAAAAATATCAAGCAAATAGCTACCAATAAAAGCAGGAATGGCAATATTAATCTAAGGTAAAATAGATTTTAAAGTAAAATCCACCATAAAAAAAAAAAAGAATGGACTTCATACAATGAACAGAGACACTCCACTAAGGAGGCATAACCTTATTAAATATCTATGGACCAACAGACAGAGTTCGTAAAACATAAAACAAATTGTAAAAGCACTGAAAAGAGAAATCGATAGTTCCACAACAAGAGCAAGAGACTTCAACTGCAACTTGCATTAACGGACAAAACATGTAGAAAGAAAATTAAAAAGATACAGAGGATCTAAAGGCCACAGTCAACCAATCTGACTTTATAGACATATAGAGAACACTCCACCCAAGAGCAGCAAACTACATATTTTTTTCCAATGCACATGGGATGTTTACCAGAATAAGCCACATTTTAGGTCACAAAGCAGCCCTCGGTAAAATCCAAAACATTAAAATAATAAAAAGCAATCTTTCTGGTAACAATGTCATAGAAGGAGAAATGAAAAACAGGAGAAGGATGGAAACAATAAAATAAAATAGAAAACATTGAAGCTGATTAATGCCTTATTTAAAAATCCCTGGGCAGTGACAGAAATCAAGATGGGAGGAAAAAAAAAATAAACCTAGAATCAAATGAGAGTAAGCTCAGAGGTTAATTTATAGCAATAAATGCACACAGCAGCAACAACAACATATAAAAGAAGGTACAAAATCAAAATGCTGGCATTACAATTTCCACAAATACAAAGAGAACAGAAAATGAATTTAACCTTCATCAGAAGGAAGGAAATAATGAAGATCAGAGCAGAGATAAATTAAAAAGATAACAGAAAGCAACAGAATCAACAAAATAAAAAGGTGATTTTTTTGAGGAAAAAGATCAACAAACCATTGGCCACACAGATACATGAAAAACAGGAGAGAAAACAAGTAATAAAAATAAGAAATGGGATGAAAATCATTATAACAGATCACACTGAGATAAAAAAGGATCATAACAGGACTATGAAAATTTATACTCCACCAAATTTGAAAACCTACAGGAAACGGACAAGTTTGGAAGCACGAGCTCCTTAACTAAACTAAAAGAAACTGAGGTGGAAAGCCTGAATAGAAATACAATAAATAACAGACTGAGGAGGTAACTGGAAAAAAAAATCCCAATGACAACAACAACAAAAAGCCCTGGCCTGGGTGGCTTCACTAGAGAAGTCTACCAAGCATCCAGAAACAAAGCTCACATCAGTACTACTCAAATTATTTCAAACTTTAGAAAATGAGGGTATGTTCCAAATTTATTCTGTGAAAGTAACATAACCATGATGCCAAAGCCAGGCAAATACACCAACACCACAAAAACAGAAAATTAGAGACCAATATCTCTTAGGAATATAGATGTAAAAATTATCAGCATGTCAGCCAATAAAATTCAGCATCATATCAAAAAAATAAAACACTACAACCAAGTGAGTTTCCTGATTAAAAAAAAAAAAGAAAACCTTAATAAAATAGGCCATATGAAAGAAATTATTCAACATAATAAGAAGTATCTATGCAAAACAAAAAGTCAACTTCATTTTCAATAGAGGGAAACTGAAAGCATTAACCCTGAAAACTGTAACAAGACAGGGATGCCCCCATCACCATTCTTATTTCACATTGTACTAGAATTTCTAGCTAAAGCAATAAGGCAAGAAAATAAATAAAGGACATCCAAATTTGTAAGGAAGCTGTAAAGCTGCCCCTTTTGCAGACAATACAATACTCTATCTACAGAATCTTAAAGATTCCACAAGAAAACAGTAGTGTTGTATGATACATGATAAAAACACAAAAATCATTTTGATGCCCATATATCAGCAACAACAACAAAAAGCTAGGAAAAGGCAATCAGGAAAACAATACCATTTGTAAAAGTCGTAGATACATCCAAACTACGAGGGACTCAGTTGCTGGGCTGAGGGCTGGGAATTATGATTTCAGGGGCATCTAGGTCAACTAGAATAACATAGTTCATAAAGAAAGGTTCTAGATCCAACTTCACTTAATAGTATCTGGGGTCTTGGAAGATTAAGAATGGCCACTTAAGATACATATATTGGTCCTGCCCACCCGTAGCAAAAGAAAATGAAGAAAACCAAAGACCAAAGGGAAATGTTAGTCCAAGGGACTGATGGCCCACAAATACCACAGCCTCCACCAGCCTGAGCCTTGAACAAATAGATGGTACCCAGCCTCCAGCAATAAAAGCTCTAATACGAATCTCAGTAGTAGATTCAGAGTGGGAGAATAATGCATAACAGAATCCAAAATCACACACACAAAACAGCCTTGTTTTTCTGGAAAAAAAAACTGGAGAAACTCCAAGACTATGACACCTCTGTAATTCAGAACTGAAACTACTCTTGATGTTTGCCCTTCAGTCAAAGATAACACATATTTATAATACAAGCGATAACACAGGTGACATATATGTTTCTTAATTTTCTCACGTAAATAGGATCAAATGGGTCACACCTGACAAAAGTAAAGATGAGAAGGCAAGAAAGGACAGGAAAACAGGCCGACTGGGAACAGTAACTCAGGGTGGAGACGTGGAGCGATTACAACCGGCACCACAAAACAATTTATGTATAAACTGTTGGAAGGGAAGCCAATTTGCTCTGCACACTTTTACCTACAGCACAATTTTAAAAAGAAGAAGAAATTTAGAAAAGCCTTCAATGCCAGGAAAGAAGGTTTGAAAAATAAATGAGTAAACTTAATAAGGACAAACAATTCTCCCAGGAAAAAAGAAACAGTGGAATAAAGAGCCAAATTTAGCATTCTGTGTGACTCCAGCATCTGTGTTCTAAACTAGATTTCATTTATGGCTGATTCCATCTCCTTGGTTCTGTATCCCAGAGAAAGCTTAAGAATCACATACTTGATAGAAACATGCGTGAAAGACAGAAATTGGAAGAGGTGTTTTTGAGTGATTATTCAGTAGTAGTGGATTTGTACTTACCTTTTCCCTAATCCAAGTGCTACGTCTGCTAACCATAAGGTCAGCAGTTCGAATCCACCGGGTGCTCCTTGTAAACTCTAGGGCAGTTCTACTCTGTCTGTAGGGTTGCTATGAATTGGAATCATTTTGACGGCTGTGGGTTTGCTTTGAGTTTCTCAAATTTCAGTTACCAGAGTAACCTCAGAACGAATTTTCTTGATGTTTTTCCTATTGCTATAGATAGCAATAATTGACTTTTGGATTTAATTTTTTGTTTTACTTTAGTCACAAAATAAAAGCAGTAAGATTGTCAGTTGTCTTTAAGTAAGTACTCAGATACCTTCTTTTTTTTTTTTTTTTTTTTTAAAGAAAATGACTCTAGCTGCCTGGCCACAGTTTAATGATCCAGCTGTGAGGATTTACTTTTACAGTGTGCCAATAAAGCTCTCAGTTCTCCAAAACTTCAGGAAGGGCACATAGAGAAAGTAAATGTGGAGCTGAAAAAATTATTAAAGCCAAGTCATGGAGCTATTTGAAAGCTGTATCAAACAGTTTAGACTTTACAAATCTCAGAGTAAGTTGCGACAACACCAACATCCCTTACCACTTTATCTATGATATTTATCTTTTAAAATATCTTGCTCCCTGCACAGACCCACGCTCAGTAGTCCCCAGGTGGACATTTTCTTTTCTCTGCATGTCACATAGAGTTTTTTTGATCTTTGAGTTACTGCTGTAAAGGAGACTTCTTGACCACGTCATGTGTCTCTGAGAGTGATGCTGAATGAGCAGGATTTCAGGAAGTGAGATTTGAGGAGCTTTGTCTGTATGAAGGAAACCCCCGATGGCATAGTTGGTTAAGTGCTACATCTGCTAACCAAAATGTTAGAAGCTCAAATCTGCTGCTAGGTGCTCCTTGGAAACTCTATGGGGAAGTTCTACTCTGACTTCTAGGGTTGCTATGAGTCAGACCTGACTTGACGGCAGTGGGTGGTGGTGGTGGTGGTGGTCTCTATTAAATTCTTCTAATTTTGATGCAGGAGAAAGAGGAGAAGTAAGCCACGGTGACCTTAGGAGACAGCCAGCCTGACACCAGAGACATTTTGTTGGGAGCTATACTGCAGGAACAGCAGCGTCATTTCTTTGCTGGCCTGAGATTATGTTTCTTACTTTCCATGGAGAGGTGAGATGAGCAAAGAAGTCCACTGCCTTCTAGCAAAGAAGAAGAGGCAAAAATATCCTACAGGAATAAGCAAAAGAAAATATCCTCAACACGACACAGTACTTCTGACAGGCTAGTAGTCAGCATGCAGACAAAAGACAGCCGTGTTAACTTCCTAAGGGGTTTGCTGTCAAAACAATGGTGGAAACTCATGTCTTCATAATGGATCGTATGAGCAAGAACTGTTCTTTGTCACCAGAGACTATATAGCACGCTCTTCTCATGTACATTTGGATACTTGACAAAAGTCTCTTGGATGAAGCTTAGAGTGACGTAAAGAGGGGCAGGATATACACGCACAGTCTCTACTATTCCCCAGACAAGTTATCTACTGGATGTTCTTAGAAATTCCTCTGGCTATGTTTCCTACTTTGCAAAGCTCTAAATGACCTAGGAGATGTAAGGTATTCATGATGCTTATTTGCTACGGTGCGCCCGGGAGGCACTTCTCTTGGGGTGTGCCACAAGTCTGCTCAAAGGTGTGTCAGGCAAAGCAGAATCTTACCAAAGAAATAAAGCAGGGTGAGCTGATTGAAGGCAATAAGATGATGGTGATTTGCGAAGTGAGTAATATAATTCTTTGCACAGAACTGTTCCCAAGGGTCGACATTTGTTCCTTTTCAGGACCAGGTCCTTGACAACAGAATAGCCTGCCACCTGTCTCTGGTGAGATCTCCCTTGCTGGAAGAGTTTTAGAGAATGAATTGTTGATTCTTGGGGAAAATGCTATTGTTGGAGAAAAATCCCCACCACCACCACCTTAAAATTCTTATTTGAAAGCTTTGAAAGAGAATCCACCTGAAAGACTATCTGAAAGGAAATTGTGGTAAACAGGAGGAAAAAATACTTCATGTAGTTACAGGCACACAACTTTGCAGGATATAGAGTTCAGAGACAACAACTTCAATTACTACCCAAAACACATAATGTAATAATTGTTTCTAATCATTATGCTTTTATCTTCAGATGCTGCCAATGAGGGGACTGATGCAACTGACTTTCCATTTAATAACATGATTCTGAAATATGTCCAATTCAGGTTAGTAGCAAAACACACAGAGACACACACAGCATCTTCAGTAGCAGCAGGTTTATATGAAACAGTAACTTTTCATGGTTCTTTATTTCAAGCTCAGAAGTTTGCACCTTTGACGAGTGAGTACTGGTTTCTAAATAAGAACTGTTTCAGGTCATCTGGTGAGTATCACTGAAACAGGGATGATGCACTGCACCCAACGCTCCTGTCCTGGTATCTTAGACCCAGAAAGAAACACAACACCATCACTGTCACCATTACTACCAAAACAAAAATTTCCTTGTCCCTGGTAATCTCATCATTGCTGTTATCATCACCAACATGACCACCATTCTTCTATTACCAGCCACAAGGTACTCACTTTTCTAGTGAGTTTTTTCCTCCAGCATCTTCATAAGACAAATCTTAGTATCCCAAGTTTTAAACTGAGAAAATTAAAGTTTAGTAAGATTGACTTCTCTAAGGTCATACGGTTATTTAATAATACAGGCAAAATTTGAAGCCCAGATACACACTTATCCTCAACTCTCTTAACATGTATTTACTAAATATGTCCTATGTGCCATATGGCACAGTGTTTTCAACAGTGGGTTCAGGAATAACAGTGGTTGTAGAGATGACACGGGATTTGACAGTGTTTTGTCTGGTCAACTGTCTTAGGCTGAGTTTTGTAGGGAAGCAAAACCAGTAACATGCACAATATGTAAAGTGAAAGATTTATATAAAGGAAACAGCTCACCCAGTTGTAGAAGCTGAAATGTCCCAAGTCCAGGATTGGAGTACAAGCCTAATGTCACCATGGAAGCTGGTGAACCAAAAGTCAAGCAGGTCAGAGATTAGACAGGGGTTGGTAAACCCAGGGTCAGCAGGTGAGGGAATAGGACTTTTACACACAGGCCGTGAGAGTTGATCAATCCCAAGAACTGCTAGTTCAAGTCCCAAGAACCAGATGTAAAACGGCAGGAGAGCAGGAGCTGCTGTAAACATGAGCAGGTGGCAGACAGGGAGATGGAAGCTGAGGGTGGACAGTTAGCCATCACAGGCCCCACCTCCATCACTTTGTATAGCTGCCAAAACTTTGGCTCAGCCAAGTTGACACACAGTCTTAGGTATCACATGTTCATAGAGTTTCAGTGAGACAGAGACGACTCCGTGGCACCTAACGATAACAGCAGTAGGCCACATAGGGCCCTGGTGGTGCAATGGTTAAGAACTTAGCTCCAACAAAAGTGTAGCAGTGCAGATCCACCACCCATTCCTTGGAAACCTTACGGGGCAGTTCTACTCTATCCCACAGGGCCACTAGGAGTTGGAATCAACTCAAGGACCACAAGTTTAGTTGTTTTTTTCTTTGTTGTTGTTTGTTTGTTTTATATGCCAGACAACACTAAGGACTCACTACCAGTCGCCATGCAGTTGACGCTGACTCACGACGACCCTGCATGCGTCAGAGTAGGACACTGCTCCACAAGGTTTTCAGTGATTGATTTTAGGGAAGTAGATTCCCTGACCTTTTTCCAAGGCATCTCTGGGTGGACTCAAATCTCTAGCCATTCGGTTGCCAAGTGAGTGAGTTACCAGTTTGCACCACCCGGGGCCTCCCCTCCTAGATACCAGGGATTCACTAGTGAACAAAATAGGGCAACAGCCACGCTCCCGTGGAGCTCACATTTTAGTAGATAAACAGATAAGCAAGTTACATGATTTCTCATGTGACAGGAAGTTCTAAGGAGGCAAGCAGAGCAGGGAGAAGGCTAGGAGATGCTGAGGGAGAAGAGCGCCTTTCAGAGACCTAATTCACTTGAACATTCTGTGCCCAGCTATTGCTATATGCCCTGTACTTCCTATACATGGGATGTCACTTAACTTGTCACAAACAGGAGCTTCTTTCACACCTAAGCTTGTTTGTGAAAACACCTGCCCTTAGCCTAACAGCGTCACTCTTTTAATCTTTATGTGAAAATGTCCTACTCATTGGTCAAGTCCGCTCAAGTTTTGTCCTCGTTGCAGAATCTCTTCTGTAGCACCTCTTGCATGTCTTAGGGGTGAGAACAGGGCGTATGTAAACTCATGGGTGGACGCGAATAACCTTCTTGACAGCAACAACACTCTATGAAGCTGCTAGCATATCACCTAGTATGTCACATGCTAATGTATTTTGTTTCTGTCATAGCGACGGAAATCCTGATGGTGTCATGGTTAAGGATTGACTCAACCATAATGGGTTTGGTTTGGGCTTGGGTTATCATAGTGATTTTACTTTTCATGAAAGCATTATTCATACCTTACACTTCATTCATCTGTCGCTCTGTTGTGCATATTCCTTTGCAGACATTTATAGGATCAAATCAAGTGCATCAGCTAATTAAATTAAATACACATTTAGTTTTATGCCTAAACTTGACCTCCAGAAACTTTCAGACAGTCTCAGACAGTGCATAAATGACAGGCCACAGATAAAATAATGCAGAATGTAAAGCAGGTTTTGAAGGAGGTCGTTTCCTGTGAACTGCTGTGTGGTCTTCGGCAGGTTGGTTAACCTCTTTGAGACTCAGTTTTTAATTAACAGTAAGTATAGTATCATTCATTTTATTAGTCAAATCCTTGACCTGTCATTTATTAACTATGAGAATTTTTTTTCTGGTTTTGTCTCCTTTCTTTTAGTATTTGGTTAAGTCATTTGGTCAGGAGCTCCAATGATACATGAGAAGAGATACTTAACATGACAGTGTACAGTATGAATAACAGTTGCTTTACTTTTTAAGTTCCTCAAAGACTAGGGCTTATTTTGATAGTCTTTAGGTGTATTACTATTATCATTTCAGGTGAATATTGCATCTTTATACACCACTGTCCAGTGTCAAATAAAATTACTCCTAAGAGTCAAGATGTGAATTTAGCCAGGCACTGTCAAAGATACTCGAGTACATTTAAAATGAAGTGAAACCTGCACATTACATTATCATCCCATACAATAGTTTTGTTTTGTTTTTAATCAATTCTCCACATTGCAAATAATCAGTAGATCATAAATGTGGTTGATTATCAGATGAGACAACATTATCTTTTAGAAAATTGCAAACAAGAGGGAAACCTGACTGAACGGGATATGAATTAATATGAAATTCAAAATCGGAACATTTGTGACACTACAAAGCAATCATCTGAGAATATTATACATTAGAAAACTGGACCATTTGTCTGTTAATGGTAGTTGTAAACCCTAGGAGAGAAACTGTTTCCTAGTAAATAGCAAATTAGAACAACAGAGCAAGAGTCATAAACCAGTTTCATCAGCAATTGTTTATGTCTTTGTGAAGAGTTTAAATGTAACCTCTTGGGCAGACATTTATTACTTTTAAAATTTAGCTATGTTTGTTCAGTAAAGTATTTTAAGTGATACCTTGTGCATTAAAAAATAGTATTATACAAGCAAATGTTGATAATTTAAGATATCAGAAACTTAAAAGAAATATTAAGCAAATATTAGCAGTAGTTCTTTCAATTCTTTATAGAGATTATATTTTTGAAAAATATAAACATAATCCGCATAATTTTGAAATTGGATTTTTTCATCATCATTTTGTTTGTTTTGTTCTTTCTTTTTGCTAATTTCCATGACAATAGGTAAAATTCTCTAATGCTATCAGAGTGACTTCATAGGATTCTATCTCATGTTATAGTCCAGATATGACCAAATATACAACATTTGAGAGGTCCTTTCTATCATTTGTTATTTATTCTATCAACAAATTTCTGGATATATTTTCTTCATATTATTATATAGTCTCTTCAATTAATTTTTAGTGGAGATTTAGTATATGGATAAAAGATTGAAGTTGTCAAGAATTTCATTTTAATTGGACCCACAATCAACATTTACAGAAGCAGTCAGGAAATATAAGGAGGCATTCTGCAAAAGGCCTCTTTGAAGTGTTGAAAAGCAAAGATGTCACCCTGAAGACTAAGACGCACCTGAGCCAAGCCATGGAGTTTTCAGTCACCTAGGATGTATGTGAAAGCTTACCAATAAATAAGGAAGATCCAGGAAGAACTGATGCCTTGAATTTGTGGTGTTCGTGAAGAATATTGAATACAATACTGACTGCCAAGAGAACAAACAAATCCGTCTTGGAAGAAGTATGACCAGAATGCGCCTTAGAAGTAAGGACGGAGAGACCAGACTATATCTTACACACTTTGGACATGCTGTCAGGAGGGATCCCTGGGGAAGGACATCATGCTTGGTAAGTAGAGGGTCAATGAAAAACAAGAACACTCTCAATGAGATGGATTGACACTGGGGTTGTGGCAATCTGCTGAAGAAAAACAGCAATTGTGCGGATGGCGATATCCCAGTGTGCACTTCTGTTGTGCACTGGGTTGCTGAGTCAGAGTTGACTTGATGGCACCCAATAACAGCAACAAGTGACTGAAGAAAGTGCACACTGATATAAATTCTCACAGCAATAAGTGACAGGTGACTCTTCTTCCTGCATCTTTACCCATTTAAAATACTAATTTTACTTTCATCCTTCTATTTCAAATGGCTGGAAAATGTCTCTTTTTTGTACTTACAAGAATTACTTCTCAGAGTATTGTACTGATGATCCCTTGTGTGACTGTAAATTCATCACTTATATTCTGGAGTGCTTCAGGTGGGTTACATAAGGTGATATAATTACGAATTTTCTGATGAATTGAGCCAAGAAGCTAGACATCAACAGAAGCCAACTGCTTATGTAGCAGAAGCTAGAGACACATATCAGGTCTGGCAACTAAGCCCATGAACACAACTGTTCTAAGTGCTACATACTGCATTTCTGAATATCACTACAGACACTTTCAAAGTACCCCCCTTGGGAAGCTGGGCACTGATGCCAGTGCCTAGGCTACCCTTCAAAGCAATTTTGGGACTCTTTCCGGAAAGACTATTGCACATGGTGGCAAGATGGCAAATTCACAAACTTAACTGTGTATGTTAACTCTGCCAGGGAATTTTTAGCGGTAAATAAATAATTGTGTGGAAGCACCCTCTCTACTCCCCTGATCTGGTCCCCCATGCCTTTTTTCTTTACCCAAAGATAAAGGAAATATTCAGAGGGAGACACCTTGAAGACAGTCAGGACATCAATGGTAATATGGCAGCTTTGATACCCATTCCAGAAAAAGAGTTCCAAAATTGCTTTGAAAGGTGGGGTAGATGCTGGCATGGGTGCATAACTTTTCAAGGGAAGTGCTTCGAAGGTGACTGTAGTGATATTCAGCAATGAGGTAAGTCACACTTTTTTTAGGATGAGTTCATGAACTTCACTGACAGTAGCCGCATTATTCAGTGAATTCTCCCTATTTTCTAATAAATCTCAAAACACTCTGTAGCGTTTTTGAATAGGTGTAAATGCCCCAGAATCGTGATGTCACTGTTCTTTTATTGCCAGGCTTTGTGCCCACTTTCCATTAGCACTCACCCTAAGAATGAAACAGCCTCCTGTTAAGGCAATCAAAAAGACGCCAGTCTTCCTTGATCGGGAGCCATAGAGAAGGGCCAATGCCACATCCGCATCCACTCGTGAGAGATGTCACTTCTCATAAGTCTCCAAACAATACCTCTGCTATGTCCGTCACTTCCTGAACGTGACAGCTCCCCTATACACCTTTGATCTCCTTCTATTACTTTGTCCACATATGTCTTACTGGTTTGGAAAAGCATTGACTATTTAAAGTTATTGAAGCTTTTGTTGCTGTGCTTTCTTTGTTTTTCTCACGTAACAGCACAAGTATTTCCTAGCCCATTTGCCTTTTAACACATTTAAGGCATGCTCTGCCATCTGAAGTTTATAATTTGACATACACAAAAATATCAGTCTTTTACAATTTCTGCTTTAGAGTTATGTTTAGAAATCCCTTTCCAATGAGTAAGTGAATCTCCACCCACAATTTTCATAATATTGTGTTGCTATAATTCGTATATTTAGATCTTTCATTCACCTCTAAATAATTTCACAAAGAACTGTGAGTTCTAGATCTAAATTATTATTTTTTTCATAGATTGGAATAACTCACATATGCGTGTAGGATTTGGTTTTAAAATTTGAAGAGCTAGTTAGGTTTTGCATGCATGGACTCTTAGTTTCTTGCAAGGGAGTCACAGCAAGGCTCACCACAGTCTTTACTGAGTCAGAGAATTGTAACTAACAATTACAATCACTGTATTACTTGAATAAATAGAGTCCAAGTCTTTAAACTTCATTACCTTTCACAAGTGGTCTCAAAAGGAAGACTTGAACCATGGCTTGAACTCTGTAGAGGTCCATCATAGCCCAGGTCTAAGAATTACGGTAGTAGACAGAAGAATCTCAGCCTAAAACCTCAGTCTTCAGAGAGTCAGACTCAAGCAGGAAGTTTCTTCAACATCCTCTCTCACTGAGTGACTAGAAATTTGGGGTTTATATGTGAACTTTGCATTTTGGGTTCACATGAGGGTAACCAGTGGGAAATCAAAGATTAGTTAGTTATGTTTTCTCTCAAAGGTTAAAATATCACATCTTCCTTTCAGAGTTAGAGATTAGAGAGCCTGTTTAGGCTTATGTCTCAAGGCTAGTTTATAAAGATTAACCATTTTATGTTTTATTTTATTGCAGTATGTCATATCAAATTCAACTTTAAGGTTGTTTACATTCTTCACACATTTCACATGCTTCTATATCTAAGTTCAGGGATGTTCTAAATGACAATATGCACTTCAGAAGAATTTGTATTCTCATGTTGAGTAACAGTCTGTAGATACTTATCTTCTCAAGTCCACATTGAATACCATCTAACTGTATTTAACACTACAGAATACTTCAATAATTAAAAAATGTTCAAAGTATACAAATCATGTTTTCCGACTATAATTAAACTAGACATTAATATGAGAAAGGAATTTAAGAAACTTAAATATGTGTATATTAAATGCAATTAAATAATCAGTTGGTCAAAGAAGTTCCAAAGGTTATTTGTTCAAGAGAAATGAAGATGAAAACAAAACATACTGAACTTACGAGTTGCAGTTAAAGCAGGGTTCAGAGGAATACTTATAGATGTAAAGGCCTGAATTAAAATAATAATAATAATCATCTAACTTTCAAACTTAAGACACCAAAAAGAAAAGGAAATCTTAAGTAAACAGGAAAAAAAATTGGAATACAAAAAACAAAATGCAGAATACAAAACAAGAGAGAAAAATAATAAAACCAAAAGCGAAGTCTTTGAAAAGATAAAAAAGAGAAAAGGTGACAGATCCCTAGCTAGACTGACTAAGGCACAAATCATTAAAATCAGGACTAAAAAAAGAGACATGACTATGACCTCATGAAAATTAGAAAGTGTTTTCCAATAAACAAGATAATATTGACAAAACAGACAAATTCCTAGAAGCACACAACTACTCACAGTGATGCTAGAAGAAATAGGAAGCATGAACAGATCTGGAGGTGATTTCTTTACATGCTCCAGACGGATCCCTGCACCCCCTAAAATCCAACAATTGAGTCTGTTCTGACTCAGAGCAACCCCATAGGACACAGCATGACTACCCACAGGGTTTCCAAGGCTATAATCTTTAGGGAAGCAGACCGCCCCATGTTTCTTCTATGGAGCCACTGGCAGATTTGAACCACTGACCTTTGGATTAGCAGCCAAGTACTTTAATCTCTGCACCACCAGCTCCTGCTGCAGACTGATCGATCCTTAGAAGGTAATCAGGCTCCTGAACCCCACAGCGCATCCTCCTCCCTTCAGAGTTCAAGTACCTTACTAATTATCAATGGACTTGTGTCACTTGTAGCTCATCTCATTCAATTAGAAGGATGTCCCAGATAAAGTGTAACAGTATATGTTCTGTAGGTCCTCCAGGTGATTTTTGTCCCTGTGTGCTAAGTGACAACAGGCAGTAGGAGTTAACACCAGTGCAAATCTGTGCATATATGATGTTCATTTTAAGTGTCTGCAAACTGCTCTGATTCTTTCTCTGGAAGAAATACAAGCATTCATTTTCCAGATCAGCAGTTACATACAATAAACCTCATCTAGCAAAGCTACTTCACGTGCTACAGAAGCTGCTGTTGGGGTTTTTTTTTTTTTTTTTTTTTTTGGTTGAGTTGCAATAGCCCACCGTTAGACTCTAGGATCCTTCCAGCTGTTACTGGAACCCTATTGGTGAGTTAAATGGAAATATGATGAAGTCCACCATCCTTATATCTTTAGGTTTCCAAGCATAGCAACAGTCTTTGCCAGTCTCCCCAGGATGTTACAAACCATAACAGTTGGGAATCAGGAAAAGGTAGTTGTAGAGATTTTTACTTAGCCCCAGAATTATGATACAAAATAAGGTCACAAAAGGTCAGGGAAAAAGTTGGACTTGTACCAAATGCCAAGATTATCTCTTCCACCTACACATTCAGGAAGCAGAGAATGATGTTTAGATGGGCCCAAGGATGGGTGAATCCACTGCTAGCCATAGTGGTCGAGGACTTCTAGAAGCTCCCACACTAAATAAATGGCCACAATGATGCTACAAGTCTCTAAATATAACCCACAAGATAGATTCTGTGCCCAGCAGTTCCTAAATCCCTCAGACTGTTTGCGAATTTCTCCAGACACAGCACAGAGTTGCCTTAACAAATGACAGTAGGTCATTTTGCGGACAGAGAGACACATTACTCTGTGTTCCTGGGATTGGGAGTTTATCTTAGTTTGCAGTTTTAAGCAATACAAGTGGTGCAAATACAGAAGCTGGGCAAGATTTTGCGACTTTTTGTCCTAGCTGCTGTGCTCAAGCTCCTGATCATACTTTCGTACTCCTCTGGTTTGTGTGGTCATCCAGTACTCTTGTTGACTGCTCATTTACTTCAACCTCGGGGATGCTGTGTTCTATTAACCATCTCCATAGTTCTCTGCAGATCTGTTATCCTGGGTACCACTCCAAAACCGATGCTCATTTCAAAAGCTGGACTCACTTTGTTGCCTATGGTTAAGTGTATCCACCTGTCCTTTTTGGTTTCAGGATCCTGACATTGCCACCACCGAACCTGAAGAGTAACAACACCTTCTATGATCAGTCCTGGCCTACAGAGGAGAGCCAGCACCAATCTTCTCACTGACATGTTTGTTCCCTTCTTACAAATGTAGCCATTATCGCTTTGATAAGCAGAGAAAGCCCTTGCAAATCAGAGTCATGCAGTGAGTTTTCTGCCTTTATATGGTACACCCACTCATCTCTACGATAATACTCCAAGCCTTTGATTCCTTCTTCCACCATCGGCTACAGTGACTCGGACTCTGTCGTTTCTTCTTTACATGGTGTGTGTTGTCCACTGCTCTTAGGGTCTAGCCTACCATTCCATAAGCACAGTCTCCCGGGGTCCTCAACAGAGTGTGACATGTTGTTTCTCAGGATGGCTCTTCTGTATTCACTAATCCTCCCTTTCACACCTTCATTTTTCACTCTCATTGATTCTGCACTGTCGGTAGGTAGTGCATTCACACTTTCCAGGTACCTATTGGTAGATCTTAATGAGATCCTGCAGCCCTTACCAGGTGTGGCCTCTTTCTTCTCATTAGAAGCTGTCTTTCCCCGGATATCAGCCTGCAAGTCAAGAGTAAATGACAGGCCAGACCTTGATGAAGATACATCTCTGCAAAGTCTTCAAACAACAGGACAGCTCTGGCCTCCAACAGAGGGGAAGAAGCCTCTCGTGAGGTCACGTGGTTAAGGGGATGTTGGCATTCCCAGTTTTCAAATGCTTATCAGTGCATTTGTTCCTCTCTCCCCTAACAGAGACCCCACTTCTTCCAATCAGAGCTCTGACCTGACACAGAAGACATGGCACAACTGAGAGTCCGACCTGCTCTGCAGATCTGCTATTCTCGTGGTTTAATTCTACATCTGATACAAGCTTTTTCCACCAACCAGATGCAGGAGATGAGAGTTGTCTGTGTGTATGCATGTGCACACACGTGCACATGCACGCATGCACTGAAAGGCTTATGGAGAAAATTAGTTTCTCGTTCAACAATTTATACACAAATTGTTTTGTGATGTTGGTTGCAATCCTCACATTATGTCTGCACTCTCCCCCTTTTCTTTCCATCTTGGTCTCCCCACGTCTACTGGTCCAGTTTTCCAGTTTGCTCATCTTTGCCTCTGAGCAGGTGCTGCCCATTTGGTCTCTTATACTTGATTGAAATAAGAAGCACTTTTGACTCGAAGGCACTTGGCTTGGCTTGGCTTGCTTATATATAACATATATATAAGCTGGTTTTATAAAACCAACATATATATATATATAACATATATATAAGCTGGTTTTATAAAACCAACATATATGTTGGTTTTATAGTCCCATTTAATCTTTGGCTGAAAGGTGGACTTTGGAAGTGATTTCAATTCTGACTTAGCAGGTACCCAGGGGCCACAGTCTCAGGGGCTCCTCCACTCTCTGTCAGAGCAGTGAATCTGATGTCTCTGAGGGTATTTATGTGAACTTGAATATTGTGCTACATTTTTCTCCCACTCTGCTCAGGACCCTCTATTGTGATCACTGTCAGAGCAGTCGGGGGTGGCAGCCAGGCGCCACCCAGTTCTTCTACACTCAGGATGGTGGAGGTGCTGGGTCATGAGGTCCATTTGTCCTTTGGACTAATATTTTCCTTGGGTCTTTGGTTTTCTTCCTTCTCCTTTGCTGTGGAGGCATGGAATCAATAGACGTATGTTAGACAGCCACTATCAAGCTTATGAGACCAAGGATGCTACTCACCAAAGCAGCACGTGGAACATTTTCTTTACGGATCATATTATCCAAATTGACCTACATGTCCCCTGGGATCATGGTCCCCAGCCCTCAGATCCAGTAATTTAGTCACTTAAATTGTTTGGACATGTCTAGGAAGTTTCCACGACTTTGCCTTCGTCAAGTTGCACTGATTTCCCCTACATTGTGCGTTATCTTTCCTTTTTACCAACGTTAATACTTGCCTACCATCTAGTTAGTGACTTTTCCTCCCTACTACTGTCCTACCTTGTAATCCTCAAAGACTGGCTTTTCTTTCTTCCACTTTTATAATAATGGTTTCATATGACATTTGTCCCTTTGTGATTTACTTATTTCATCCAGCATAACACGCCCAGACGCACTCATGTTCTGAGATATTTCACAGGTTTATCACTGTACTTTATTGCTGGGTGGCACCCCACTTGCACCATAGTTTGTTCATCCATTCACTTACTGACGGGCACTGAAGTTATTTCCATTTTTTTTGCTGTTGTCAATAATGTTGCGATGAACTTGGATGTTCACGTGTCTACTCATGTTATTTCTCTAGGATATATGCTAGTAGTGATATTGCTGGATCATACAGTATTTCCATTTCTAGACTTTTAAGGAGGGAACATATTGTTTTCCAGAGTGGTTGTACCATTTTACACTCCCGTCAGCAGTGTATAAGAGTTCTAATCTTCCTGAAACTTCCCCAACATTTGTTCTTTTCTTTGTTGTTGATGTTTTTTGTTTAACAACAGTAATGCCAGTAATGCCAAGGTCAGATGGTATCTCACTGTAGCTTTCATTTGTATTCTGCTAATGGTTAATGAGTGTAAGCATTTCCTCACACTTCTGTTAGCTCACTGAATGCTTTCTTTGGTAAACTGATTATATTGTTTCCCATTCTTTAATCGGATTATTTGTCTTTTTTCTTTATTGGGTTGTGGAAGCATTCTCTAGATTTTAGAGAGTAGACTTTTGCTGGACAGGTGGCAGCCAGAATTTTTTTCCCAATCTGTAGCTTCTCTTTTTGCTGTTTTGATGAGGTTTTTTTAATCAGGATAAGTGTTTAATTTTTAGGAGCTTCCAGTTACCTAGTTTCTTTTTTGATAATTCTGCATCGTTAGTTGTGGTCTGTGTTATATTTATGACATGTATTAAGGTTCCTAATGGAAACCCTGGTGGTACAGTGCTTATGTGTTACATCTACTAACCAAAAGTCCAGCAGTTCAAATCCACCAGGTGCTCCTTGGACACTCAATGGATCAGTTTTACTATGACCTATAGGGTCACCATGAATGGGAATTGAGTAGACAGTGGTATCTTTGGCTTTTTGTCTATTAGGGTCCTTAGCATTGCCCCTAGTTTTTCTTCTATGATCTTTATTGTTTAAGGTTTTATATTTAGGTCTTTGATCCATTTTGAGATGTCTTTGTGCAACAAAGAGTGCCTCTGACTGTGACACTTACTCTTCAAAAGCTAATTACAGGCTCTCATCTTTCATTATGTTTTTCTAAAGCAACAATTGCCCCAGCAACATCCAATTAATTCTATTGTCATTATAATAACTATTTGTCTCATATTTCTCAAGCACTTGACACACTGAAACTGCTAGTCCATTTCCAGCCATTGATTTGTCAACCTCGTTCAATAACAAAGAACATTTTAATAATTACACCTCAGGCCTGTCTATGCTCCACCTACCATCTGCAATGATATCTTTACTGCCCACCATCCAGCAGATAATTCAGTTCTGGAATTTCATTTTAGCATCTGCTTTTCCAGAATACTCTCTGTACTGACTGCTGAAGAATGAGTTCTCTGGAAGGGAGACAGTAAGTTAAAAAAAATACTTTGGAGTGTCTCGGGATCAACACATGTCAGTATGAAAGGGATAATAATTATACAATATTGATTAAAAATCCTTGCCTGATCTCACAGACTTAATTTGGAGACTGAGATTTGTTTTTCAGACATTGCCCAGGCCGCTGAGCCAGATAACATCACAGTTCCTCTGACAACCCTGGGTGACTCTGGCTCACCTTGTGACCCAACTTAACCACCCCCCTGAGCCCTCCAGCTTGAGATGGTGACATCACCTACCTTGTGACTCCAGACTACTCAGGGACAGATCACCATCCAGATAACATCACAGTTCCTCTGACAACCCTGGGTGACTCTGGCTCACCTTGTGACCCAACTTAACCACCCCCCTGAGCCCTCCAGCTTGAGATGGTGACATCACCTATCTTGTGACTCCAGACCACTCAGGGACAGACCACCATCCAGATAACATCACAGTTCCTCTGACAACACCCCATGATTCTGGCTCACCTTGTGACTTCAGGCCTTGCTCAGGGAGCTGAGACCACCACCTAGGTAATATCATAGTCCCTGGACAGCCTGACTCATGACTAGCACTCCTCCAACCCTCCCCCCTCCCCCGCACCTGAATAAGACTCCTTTTTTTCTGTAACCCTTCCTCCTTCTTCCTATAAAAACCCCTGGCTTGAGATGAGATGTTAAGATGATTCTTAAGGTGCTAACCCACCATTTTTGAGATCACCAGCCATCTGAATAAAGCATAGTCCCTGCCTGTCTCTGTATCTGACTTTGTAGTGACAGGCAGAGCAAAGCTGTGACCATGTTTTCCTGTTACAAGTAGAGGCAAAATTTCAAGATAGCAGATGAAGCATTTAGATTATGATACAGTTAAAACAAACACCTCAGTGAATCTAACCAGGTGATCTGAATCTGGAAAGATCCTTCAGAGTTGTGCCAAATTGGGGCAAGGATGCTAAAAAAATTACACCAACTCTACAGACAGTCATTGAATTCGAGATACTCCCAGAAAGTAGGTTTTACCTTGGGCGAAACAGGTTACTTTAGCTGAAGACAGTGAGCTAGCAGCATTCCCAGGAAATGAAGAAAAGTGCCTGCAGTCTTCAAGTAGGAGGAGGAATGAGTTCCTTCAATGGCACTAGCAATCTTTGACAAGGTGACCATATTTCCCATGTGAATCTCCTACGTGACTAGCTTACTGCCCTTTGAATTTGTAAGGACCCATTACAAATACATTAGGAACAGGGATTTCCAAAAAAAAAAAAAGGCTCAAAAATCAAAGACCACATATTTAAATATAAACAAACTTCTAGATTATGCTGATTTTTGATTCACTGGCCTTTAAAGAAATGAATAGCTGAATTAACTAAATAAATGTACATAAACTATTTCAAAAGAAGGGTTTTTGAAGGGAAAAGGATTTCATGGCAATAGGGATCTGGGAGAGCACTGCATTAGGTGTCTATATACCTACCTCTACCTGCACTCCTATCCTCCCCTCCTCTGATCAAAGACTGAGCTCTCCATAAGGGCTAAAGATTCAGTCCCCAGCTGATTCTCAATCTTCTCCTGTGTCTACAGTTTTGAACTGTCACTTTCAAGAGGACCATTCTCATAAGAACACATATATGTGTGCTAGCATATCCCAAATGATTTTCCTAACTAGGCGTCATCATTGGCTACATATAAAAAATGTCTGTATTGCTCAACTTTTACCCTCTTTACTGCCAAACTTTCCCAGTGGGTTTTATACTTAGTTCTATTCACTTATTACCCACAGTCACATCCGCTCCAATCTGGATTCTAACGCTTCATTGAGATGCTTTTTTCAAGACCACTAGTTATTTACAGATTGTCGAATCCAGTGAATTAGATCATGCTGGCTCATCTCAATCTTTTATTCTCTTGAAGATTTTTTAACACACGTAACCATTCCATCTTCCCTTCCCTTCTTTCTACCACTGTTCTTGAATTTCAAAATTTTATATACTCCTGGATTGGCTTTCTGGCTTCTTTCCCTTCTGTGCATTTTCCTTGGCGACTTTTGAAGCCAGGAAAATTCTGAATCCCCTTCTTTCTCAGAACTCATATCTCACCACTATCCTTATCACGTTATACTATGATCACAGATGATTGAAATTCTGTCCAACTCAAAATCCATTGCCCAACTGAGTTTACTGATTACATCCTCAGGTATAGGCACCTACTAGGACAGAGTCAAACTGCCCCATTGTGTTTCTAAGTGGACTGATACCTCTTTCTCACACAAAGTAGCTGACGCGTTCAAACTGCCCAACTTTCAGTTACCAGCTGAGTACTTTAATGGCTGTGCCACCAGTGCTCCTTAAATGCCATCTAAAACCAAAAAAAAAACAAAAAATAAAAATGAATACCCTTGGCCATCAAGGAGATCCCAACTTATAGCACCCCTCTGAGGACAGAATGGAACTGCCCCAAAGGGTTTCTAAGGAGTAGCCGGTAGATTCAAACTAACAACATTTTGGTTAGCAGCTAAGGTCTTAATGACAATTCCAAAATACACAGCTTACATCCAAACAAAACATCTAACTGTCCAGTGGACATTACACTAAGGTGGCTGTCATAGATGAAACTGTATCTTCCCCAAAACATGCATATCAATTTGACTAGGCCATGACTGCGGTGTTAAGAGAAGTTCCTCCATGGTGTAAATGGTACCTCTGTGATGTTAATAAGGGAGGATGGGCAGCAGTTGGGTTGGTGGGGCATGACTCCCATGTATAAGATAGGATGTGCCTTGAGGCAATGTCTTGAGATGTAAAAGAGAAAAGCTACCAGAGAGATTTGTGGACCTCACACCACCAAGATGCAGTGCCAAGAGTTGAGCACTTCCTTTAGAAAGGGCCTGTGGGCCCTGTGCATCAGAAACTCCCAGTCCAGGGGAAGACTGATCACAGAGAACTTCCTCCAGAACCAGAAGGAAAGCCTTCCCCTGTAGCCCACACCCCAAATTTGAATGTTTAGCACACTGGACTGTGACAAAATAAAATTTCTCTTTTTAAAGTCATCTGTTTGTGGTGTTTCTATTAAAGCAGAACAAGACAACTAAAACAACGGCTCACACATTTTCAAAATTAAAATGCCTACAACTAAATCCTGATATCTAGTCTCCTAAAAACATTCACGGATTTTGCCTTACATAGTAGTAATAACAACTGTTCCCCCAGACCTCCTATCTTTGTCAGTGACACCTATCTCAAATAATTGGCTCTAAATGTGCTTCAGAATAACTGCTCTCTCATTTCAGTAATTTCTGTCGATCATGCTACCACAACCCTTGCCAAACCAAAAGCCAAGTGCCGTCGAGTTGGGTCCAACTCATGGCCACATCCCTTAAGTGCTTCAATTTCTCTCCAATTTCCATAGTCGTCAACTGAATTCTAGACATTTTCTTTTTTTGGCTAAAATATAATACTATCTCCCCAAGTACTCCTGAATCCTTGGTCCATTGAAATCTATCATTCATATGGCAAAAGAGTAATAATCTAAAAGTGAACTATGTCACTTTGCCCTCAATATAACTCAAACACTTTCTACAACACTTCCATAAACAAAGTTATTAACATGCGCAAGGAGGCACTGAGTGATGTCTCCTTTAATTCTTTGCTCACTGTTGTGTTTCTAGCCCACTTAACTCCTTGAAACTTAACCTTTTATTGGCTCAAGCAAAAAAAAAAAAAATGCTTTCTTCCCCAGGAACTTCACACACGATGTCTCTCCTGTCTTGAAGCTCCTGTTTGCTCTTCCTCTACGTGGTCTTACTTTAAAAACCGCGTCCACTGTGATGTCTTGCTAACTACGCACCTCTCCGCATCTGCTGTGCTCTTCATAGCACCTTACTTTCTTCTTCGAACTCTTCCTCACCTATATTTGTTATTTCACTATTTTATTGTAGGTGTCTCCTGCTTTAAAATGAGCAGGGATTATGTATTTTCTTCTCTCTGTTACCTACTCAGCAAGGATCTGGGATCTAGCAACTGATACTTATTTGTTCAGTGAATGGATAAAGTGATACCTCCAATTCTGTTTTAAGGCCCAGTCGGGATACTTGCTGTCTCACTTTGGTCTTTAGTTGCTGTATTTGACATGGAAGAAGCTGGAAAGCCCAAACACAACAGGTGGGAACTCCCTGTCCACCACTTATGACCCTTCTTCTAGTCCCATTAGGCGCCAGGACTCATTAGACAGATGTAGAAATTGCCAAAAATGTAAAAAGAAAAAAAAGAAAAAATGCTGCTGTCAAGTTGATTCTGACTCATAGCGACCCTATAGGTCAGAGTACAACTGCTTCACAAAGTCTCCAAGGAGCGCCTGGTGTATTCAAATTGCCGACCTTTTGGCTAGCAGCTGTAGCACTTAACCACTACACCACCAGGGTTTCTATAAAAATTACAGTGTGGTACAAACAGGAAAAAAGACAGTCTGGCAGATGCATGTCAAATACTGGAGTGTCTAAGGAATAAGCAACAATAGCTAGGATTTTGAGGGACCCTCTGAGACCATGGATGGGAATGCCTCACGATGTGATGTTCTTGTTCCCCGTATCTAAAGGGCACAGAGCTGAGCCACAGTAAGTGGTTGTGATCCTCTCCTTTTAGCCAGATAGTTGTGGACAACAGGTTTGTGGGAGTCTGGGATAACAGCACTAACAGTGATCATGTATACTGGAATACATCTATTTTTTTCTATCTGCACATGAATTATTTCCCCTAATTACTCTCATTTGAAAAGGTTCGTAGGGCTGGTATTATCTCCATTTTACAAATTAAAAAAATTAGAAAGATTAAAGCATTATTGCTGAGACCATACCTTTACCCTAGGTTTCCTGTCTAATTTTTCTATGAAGACAATATTACTATATGGTTGTGGGTAACTGGGGCATCTGCAAAGGGTCATCTGCAAAGTGTTTGCTGATGATTAAGGCTTCTGCAAACACTTTGTTCATCTTGATTGAGAACTTTTGGAATTTAATACCCAGATTTGGGCTAAATTTCAGAATATTTTCTTTGTTCTTGGTGCTTCCTGTAATATATTGCAAAGCCAAGCATTGTGCTTCTAAAATATTCCCTGCAAAAGCAATGCAATGTATTGAGACCTTCCCTCAAAACAAAATAGCATTTTCCCTACTCCACAGCATCCCTGATAAACTGCTCAGGATGGTATGAGGCACATGATTTCAGAAGCAGGCTGCTGTTAGCACTTGGCCAGCAGTAAATTAAACACACACATGCCAAGTAACTCTTCATTTAAAAGAATCACAGTGATAACCAGTCTTTGTCACAACTCTTTAAACAAATACTGCATAAACAACAGTATTTATTAGCTCCTGAACTGGGGGTGACAAACAGAAAAACAAAAAACTATGAGAAAATGTTACAACCATATATCCTTTTAAGAAAAAAGATGCAATTTATTCCAATTGTCTCTGAAATTATGCAACTAAAGGACTTGTCAAATCTCTTTCTAATTAAATTCATACATTTGTTCCTCTTCAAAAATGGCCACACACTCCATCTGCTAGTGCAAAATGCTTGGATTTTTCAGCCAATATTCTCAGGCAAAGCTACTGACCCCAAGTCGAGGGGCACCAGGCACCTGAACCTTCAGAGTATCTTTCGGAAGACAGTTAAAAGAATTTTCTCTTTGCACTGAGTTATTTATTTTAGGGTAGAAAGATGGAATCCTGCAGGAAATTTAAATCGTTGGAGGGCTCCAGTAGCAGGCAGGACACTGACAGGTTGACGAGCATTTTTAGCGGGATGGTAATCTGGTAGCAACACACTGATTCTTTTTAACAGCTCATATGGAATCAGAGGAGTTGTTAACTGTAGAGCCACTCGCAGAAACAAGGCTCAGACACTCCGTGTGCATTTGCCACGGCTTCTGTGTTTCAGCCACGTGCTGTGTGTCTTTGTTTGTGACGGCTGAACAGAACCACAGCACCTGTGACCACCCAAAGGATGTGCAAGCTCTGCCCACCTATTTCTTCTTCATTCTGACCTCACTCCCAGTTTCATTTAAATTAAAATGCAAAACCTATTTCTAGCCTCAGCTCAAGTGAAATACCCCTGTGGGACATCTTGCCAAGACATCCCATCCTACAAGACTTAAATCATTTCATTCACTCTTTCGATCCTGTCCATTTCGTTCGTTCACTCAGTCTACATATAACACGTAAAGGTTTTTATTTCTAATTCTACATTCAGTTTTGTTTCTGTTTCCTCGCAAGAGCTTAGGTCTCTTCTTTCTCTGGGTTCCAAATACTTATCGCACTAACCATTTGTCCTTACCTGCAACTGTACCTCTTTTGTGACTTGGTTATTTGTTTCTATATAAGGTTTACAGCAAAATGTGATTTCAAAATATATATGACTCTATAGTATATTCTCTGGTAAAATCTAACTATTTATGTTATTATTTTATAAATAATGAAGTCCATTATAAATAATCATTTGGGTATAAAGTTATTATTGCGCTGAATAGGGTCGCCTTGAGTCGGATCCAACTTGATGGCACTTGGCTTGGCTAGATGCATTATATATATGAAGCTCAGGCAAGTTTTCTAAGAGGGAATTAGGTGTCATATTACTCAATTCCCTATAATCATAGGCAACACATGTCCTTGATTGCCTAAGTAACAACACACATAGGTTAATGTCATTGCTTTTTCCATCCCTATTAAAAAATAAATATTGCTTATATATTTGGAAAATAAACATTTCTTCCCTTGGAAAAGATGAACTGAAACCATACCGACTGCCTTTGTGTCGACTCCAACTCATAGTGACCCTACGGCACAGGGTAGTAATAATTTAGTGTCAAGGCCTTTCTCTTCCTTCTTCAGAATCCTCTTGAAACTCTCTCCAGGTTTAAATTTCTTTCGTCGTCTCCTGCTGCCAACTGGTTCTCTTTCTTCTGACTGCCTCGCAGCATCTGCCTAGAGCCTGTCTGAGATACATCTCACATCTAACAAAAAAGTGGACCTTGAACTTGAACCCAAGATTATCTGATTTACATGTACACTCTTTCCACCAACACGCTTTTAGCTGCTTCACTTGAGACTCCATGTTCTTTTTCTCAGCAAAAAAGATCTTTCAAAATCTGTTATTTTCAGTTAAGTGCAAAAGCATAATGATAGATCCAAGTAGAAAAACGGTATCTTTTAAAGGCTTATTGGACAAACTGTGTGCTGTAAGTTGATTAATTCATGTGTGGACTGTTGAAGAAATTGACTTGCGGCACATTTGCTACTATAGACATCAAACATTGCATCGTCTCTAAGCAATGTCAAAGAACCTTATGTTCTCTCTGTTCAGCCCATTGAGAGGCAAAACCCACAGATCCAAAGAGAAGAGATATACACCAAGAGAAATATTTCACTTAGTTCAGCTGAAAAATATTTCCCTCTCAGGTTTACCTGATTTGCCAGTAAACCAAAAACCAAATCAAACTCACTGCCATGGAATATTTTCTGAAGCATAGAGACCCTACAGGACAGAGCCCAACATCCCCATAGAGTTTCCAAGGAGCATGTGGTGGGCTCCAACTGCTAACCTTTTGGTTAGCAGACACAGCAGTTAACCACTTTGCCACCAAGAATTCGCCAATTTTTTGTATCATTTATTGCATGGAACAGGATGTGAGCTAATATTTACTATGCATTTAAACAAAGGAACATTCCACCTGGAGCAAAAGCCTCCTGGTATGTGAGGTAATGCTTGATTTTTCAAAAGCAGGGAAATGCAAAAACATCATTGGAAATACAGCCAAAAACCTCATTGGAAATACAGCCAAAAATTTCAAGGACTCACAGTAGAACTAGCAGCTATAACAGTGGCCTAGATGGTGGTTTGCAAGAGAGACAGGAACTTTTGGGCCAAACTCCTTTTCAGGTAGAAATAAGCATTTAATTTTAAATGGGAAGATTATTACGTGTCTGCTGGTTCCCAATATCACCTTCTTTTGAATTTTACCTTTCTGTTAAAATATATATGGTCACTATGAGTCAGAATCAACTCGATCGCACTAGCCTTGTGGTTAACATAGACATATATACTAAGAATTATAAAGAATTTTTGGTGGGGTTTCTAGACTTGGAAGAAAGTGATACACACAGAAATACACTTTTTTTAAGTCTGTGTCATATTCTAGGTATTCTGCTGAGTAAGTTATATATACTTTCGTTATTTTAATATTCAAATTGACCTCACAATTTCAACATATTGTTCTCATTTGAAAGAACATCTAAAACAGTAGAAGTTTAGTAATTTGCCATGCACACAAAATTGAAGGGACAAGCCGGGATTCAAACTCAAGTCTGTCAGACTTCAACACATTTTCTCCTAAATCACGTATCACTCCAGATGAAATCTCTCCTAAAGGACAATTCATTGTTTCCTAAATTTTCAAGAAGAGTTTTCCTATTATTACTCAAATACTTGTATATTATGTCCCCCAATAAAGCATTCTACTTCAAATCACTTAGCATGTTTTTCTAGCTTGACTACCACTCAGATACTAATTGGATTATGTTACAGTAGCCAATAACCCCTAAAATTCCAGTGACTTAATGCACAAAAGTCCATTTTGTTTATTCACCATATAAGAGGTCTGACAGTTAAGCCTGTAAACATAATTGTTCTAAGTGCTACATAACTCAATGCTGAATCACACTATGGTCACCTTCGAAGTCTCCCTTGGAAAGCTGTGCACTGAAGCCAGTGCCTAATCCACCCTTCAAAGCAAGTTTTGAATTCTTTCTGGAATGGCCATTGCAAACAGCAGCATGGTGGTAAATTTGTGAACTTTATGTATAGTGTGGTCTTTGAGGGAGTTTTTAGCCTGTAAACAAATAACTCTATCAGAAAATCCCCCCATTCACCTGATCTGGCCCCTAATTACTTTTTTCTTTATCCAAAGATAAAGGAAAACATTTTGATGACCTCCAGGACATCAAGGATAATATGACACCAGCTTTAATGGTCATTCCAGAAGAAGAGTTTCCAAACTGCTTTGAAGGGTATACTAGGGGCTGGCATCACTGCATAGCTTCCCAAGGCGAGTACGTCAAACACAACCATAGTGGTATCAGTCAGCTGGTGCTGCTCTAGAGAATTACCACAAAGTGGATGGCTTTAAAAGAGAAACGTTTATTCTTACACAGTCTGGTAGGCAACAAGTCCAAATTCAGGATGTCCTTCAGATGTAAGCTTTCCCTCTTGACCGCTCTGGAGGAAAGTCCTGTGTTGTATCCAACTTTGTTCAGGAAGGGTCTTGGCACAAGAACCTCAGGTCTGAAGGATGCGTTCCTCTCACGGTGCAGGTTTCTTGACAGTGTGAGCTCTCTGCTTGCTTTCCTTTCCTTTTATCTCTTGTAGGATGAAAGGATAAAGTGTGGTGCAAGCCATACTCTAGGGACATTCCCTTTACAGTGGCCCAGGGAGGTGATCCTATAAAGGGATTTACAGCCCCACCCTAATCGTCTAACACACAACATAGGAAAATCACAAAATGGAAGACAGCCATAAAATATTGGGAATCATGGGCCAGCCACACAGCTACACACATTTGGGGGAGAACTTAATTCAATCCGTGACAGTGTGGATGTTACAGTCCCCCCAGTCCTCTTTAACATGATCTTGTCTATTAACCACAAGCATAGATTAGGAATTATGGCATAGGAAAATCACAAAAAGGGGGGCAATCACACAATACTGGGAATCACGACCCAACCAAACTGCTACAGACATTTTTGGGGGGGAGTAGAATGCAACCCATAACAATATTTTATGTTATTTGGGGGAGGTCTGTGTTACACCCAGTAACCAAAAACCCAGTTTAACAGAGGGGCCACTAGCTTGTACCTGTATCATATAAATCTTGAGACCATACTCAGTGCTCTAGTAGAGGAAGAAAATAATAGCATTGACAAACAGATGACTAAGCTGTAAGAGTTTTCAGTGGCTGACTTTTCTGGAAACAGAGGCCAGTCCTTCTTCCCTTCAGCTGGAAGCTTCAGAGGCTTAGAGACCAACCTGGTCCTTTACAAAGGCCACACTGAGCTCCTGGGACTGCTTTCCTTCTTGGTGGTATGAGGTCCCCAAATCTCTGTGCTAACTCCTTTCCTTTACATCTCAAGAGACTGCCTCAAGGCACAAAACAATCTTACACAGTGAGTGTCCTACCAACACAGGCCGTTTATCCACCGTCATTAACATCACAGAGGCGGGATTTACATCATGCAGCAACCTGACACAATCCCCAGACACATTTTAGGGGGAACACAATTCAATTCAACACATTGCTATATGCAAGTGTAAGTAAAATTCAAATAGAAAAATTAGTATTTGAGACTTAAGGTAAAATGTTAGTGAATTAGGTTATTTTATAGCAAGAACTGTGGATTATATTAAGTAGTCTTTTAGGAAGTCTTATGTTGCTAATGCTGAAGAATATTTGTATGTCACATTTTATGAAGAGGGATTCTGTTACGCTAGTGGACTGTTCATGTCCCAGGAGATTTAACCCTACACAGTTACAAACCTGAGAATACATCTGTGTCACGTCTGTCTCAGGGCATAAAGGATGGTACATTTCACTGATCTCAGGTTTTTAGTATCATATTTCTCAATTCCTCTTACTCTTTTTGTCCCTAATCAATTAACTTTATATTTCACTTTCCTTTTGTCCACTGGATGGTAAATTATTTCAAGCAGTAGATCTTTTATTTTAATGTATGTACTTCCTATAGTACACACTAAAAAAGAAAAAAATACACTCCATTGATGTAATAACTCTTCCATGGAAGAACAGATCATATTTGTAAAACAGGGAAAATAACCAAATCGCATACATCTTAGGAGAGGATGAAAATATACTTTGATTATCAAATATAATGTTTGGTTACCTAACAGTTAAAATAGAGTTGATCTTATCCAGAGATGTTCAAACAGGTATCAGAAATAATTTATACAGTTCAAAATTGAGAACTTCCAAAACATATGTAATGGACATTTACTGTATTCAAAATTGAAAATGGAAAATATTTAGATATGCATTTTATTCCACTTAAAAACAACGGCAAACTCATTATTTGCTAATATTAACAACATTGAAACCAAATGTATTTCAATGGAAAAAAAACAGTGAGAAGAACAGCACTAACTTATTGGAAATTGGTTTAGTGTTTGGCTTAACTGAAGACACTTGGATCCTGCTATTTCTCCATTAAATTTGTTTCACATGTTGTGTTGCCTGAAATATATACAGAATATCTGACCTCACAATGACCTGTAGTAGAAAGGGAGAAATATTGCAATTGCATTTTCAAACAAATTTAGATATTCTTCTTCAATAACACACCAATTCTAGAAACTATATGTGAGGCTATAAATCACTTTTATATGACCTTTCTAGCCATGCTCTTATAACTTTCACCAAACGACTGAATGGGCTATGCAAATAGGGTGGTTTTGGCCCACCATGGTGATTGGACAGCTGTCATTAATGCAAATAGGGTGAATGGTATCCTTGTGGGTGGTATGATCATGCAAATAAGGTGTATTAAACGCTAATGAGGGGATTGGTCACTTTTATCATCCTGGAAGGCTTAAAGTCAGCCATCCTAAAGGTAGACTGGAGAGATCACACTGCCACCAAGAAAGAAAACTTAAGAGTGGAGTGTCCTGTTGTACCTGGGATTCCAGCACAGAGAGCCTCCTACACCCAGAAGACAGAGAGAGAGAGAGCTGTATCAGTAACGACAGCAAGAAATGGCGAGAAGCAACCAACAGGATGCAGCAGCAGCTCTGGCAGCAGGAACAAGAGACCAGCAAGAGGTGGCACAGTGGGCTTCCCAGCCCACAAAGGAAGAAAGTCAAACTCCTTTGGGCTGAGGCTTACTGATGCAGACCCTTGCTTCTGGGCACTTAGAGATAAAGAGCTTTGTAACACTTGGCTGAGCAGGGCCGAGCCCATGCTGACACCTGGGGCCTGAGGGGCTGCGGAGCTGAGGACAGAGGCTAAGGGCTAAGGGGCCAAGGGCCAGAGACAGTCTTGCCTGCAGGTACAACTGAGAAGAAACTATCTTGATCAAAGACGTGCGTGTTTCTGATCATGAACCATAACCTGTTACTTCCCTAATAAAGCCCATAATCTTCAGTATTGTTTGTCTGTTCTGTGTGACCACTGCAATGAATTATCAAGCCTAGCAGAGGAGTAGTGAATGTCATTGGAGGGACAACTGGTGTCACAACTGGTAGAAAGGTTGGGGAGGAGCAGCGTCTGACCTCTGCTTCATTGAGATCAGCCATGGGAGGATTATAATGAGGATTCTCCCCGTTGTCAAGTTAAAAAGGGTCAGAAGCCACTGTTGCTATACCATTTTTGCACTGTAGTTTAATAAAGTTAGTTATAATATGGAATCTGAAATAATGTCACTGAGACTTTTGTATAATCTGTTCGTCTTGTATTTCGAATGAATCTTGGCATTTTTTTATGATCATGAATTGTAACACTATGCATTGTCACTTGGAAAATATTGGTTTATGTAGATCTTTCAGAAGTTAAGCTTTATTGTTATAAAAACCTAAACCTGCTGCTGTCTCATTCATTCTGAGTCCTAGCAATCGTGGAGGACAGAGTAGAACTGCCTCACAGAGTTTGCATGGAGTTCCTGGTGGATTTGAACTGCTGACATTTTTCGTTAGCAGTCACAGCACTTAACAACTAGACCATCAAGTTTCCTTTAGTATTATAAACAATAAACAAAACAAACAACAACAAAAAAAGAAACAACTCCTAAATATGACCACTGATTACATCAGAGAAGTCTTTAAGTGTGAGAAAGCTGTGAAGCTCCCCGATGGCAAACACAAGTTACCCTAAAATCTAATGTTTGCCAGAGGGCTAAAATTTTATGAATGGCAACAAACATTCTCATTTGTCCCTTGAATTCTCAGGCTTTCTTTGTTCATTTGCAAGACAATGTCACATACTTACCACTAAATAACCACCACTTGTCTCTTAGTCATTACTTCAAATTAAAATTCTGTTGCATGAAAATACAAGTGGTTAGTTTAGCTTGAAATTCAATCCTGCAAGGTATTCCCATCCAGACAGTCATTGTATCCAGTATGTAGCAGAAATGTTTTTGACATATATGTACCATTTTGTAACATAGTCTACTAAAATATACATCAGTAAGTTTAGAGAGTTCATAAAGTAGTAATGTTTCCTGCTTAATCAAGGAGATTTTTAAATGTAACTGCTCCCTCCAGCTCCTTGTCTGGTCTACTAAGAAATGGTATAGCTTGGTGTCTCTACCTTCCTTCCTTGACTCATGCTAAGGTGCTAGAAATTTCACCCATAACTGCTGTTCCATCAGCAGTGCTGATGTCAACAAAAGGCAAATAATATATTAGCATCTTTACGGAAATAATTTTTATCTCACTGACCCCTGGAAAGAGTCTCAGGGACCGACAGAGGTCTGTAGACCACACTTGGAAAATGACTAACACGTTCCCAATTCCTACACTTTTAGGCATAGTCTGGAAATATGAATTATTCTTTATAACGATTCCATCTTTCTTCTGTAGGTTAAGTTGGTGACATTCATTGTCACAGTAAGAAACACTGGCTAATTTTGCAATCTTTACTTTGCCAGTTTTTAGCCTCAACCAGGTCTGCAGGCAACAATCACTGACTGTGGTCATCCAGAAGTGGTATAAGCACATGAATCTTGCTTTTGGGGTTGTGTTCTAGAGGAGATAATTCTAGAAAAGGGAAGGTTTTTTACCTAAAAAGATGCGTGGACTAAATCAGTCTGTAGAAATCCACCCACTGCTGTCAAGTCGATTTTGACTCACGGTGACCCTACAGTCAGAATCCACTTGATGGCAGTGGGTAATATTCTACAGAGTGATTTAATCCACACATCTTTTTGGTAAAATTCCTTTGAGATGGTTCCATAAAATTGATCAAAGAGTAAAGGTGAATATTGATTAAAAGAGAAAACTTCCCCAAACTGGAAATTCACAGGTAGGAGGAAAGAAAAAAAAAAAGATGTTTACCAATATATGTTTATTTGCTGTGGTAAGCCATTATTTTTCTGTTATCAAGAGAATCTATGCATTGACTAAGAAACTAAACAAACCTTCATATGCACAAAAATTGGGGGTCAGAAGATTTGTTCCTTGCCTACCATGTAAAACTTGCCGAGGACAGGCAAGCAACATTTAAATACTTTTACATCGAGTCCCTAAAGGGGCATTCTATATGCAGTTGGAAAGAATCAATTCAACAACATATGTAAAAATCAATTTGATGGCAATAGAGTGACTTCATTTATTACAGTAATTAGTGAGGATATACCTGTGGCTTCATGTCTATCAATATAATAATTGCACAGCATGCATTGAAAGTTGTTTTTCCAACCAGGTTGGGGGTTCAGCCTAGTCTCTTCATGCCTCTGTCTAATTTTCCTGTAAGTAATGAATCACATTCTTAAAGTCACTGGTTACAGCCAGGTGGGAGGCAACATTATGGCCGGAGAGCAGTCTGACACCTCAGCGATGGCAACCTTTACGTCTAACCGAGCTAAGTGGTCACAAAGAAGCAGTGTCCCTCCACCTTCAAAAAGTAAGGACGCATTCTTGCAGAGAAGGGAATAATTCAAATTTTGAAGTAAATTAGTGAGCATTTAAAATAACATTTATAAAAAAGTAAATAATTCTTTCTAAACATGGAAGTCAAAATGCGGCAGCAAATTAAACATCTTAACTCGTGCCATGCGCGCTACAGGAGCACACCAATGCCAGTTCAGACGATTGATTCGGTTAGAAGAACCAGTGCTAACTTCATTATTTTCTAAAATGCTGTTGCTTCCTTTACACTGCCGCGTGTGCTAGGGCGAGGCCCGAGGCAGTGGTGGTCTCGGACTCAGCACACACAGCAGTGGGTGCTAACAGCACCCCCAACCCGCGCCCCCCCGTCTTTGAGAAGCAAGGCTAATCAAGCACAACAGAGAGAGAGAAAGCTGTTTGCATTGCAATACTGATCGTTCACCCAAAATTGTTTGGAATATCATATGAATGCATTTTATTCTCCAATTGTAAAAATAAAAGTTACACTAGTTATTCTCATAGTAACACGGGCCTACCATTTCAAGAACTGGCTGTTCCTTAAGGTTTTACAAAGTGTCACCAGATTTAACTAAGTAACACTTACAAAGCCTCTAAACCGCTTATTCAGTAGGGTTTGGGGGAAGCTTGAAGAAGTCGAAGACGCCGTTCAGCTGATTCTGACGCCGCACGTGCGCGCACCTGTCAGTGCGCCTCGCTTTCACAGCGTTTGTATGCGTTATCAGAGGATGCGTTGCTGGAGTCTTTGTTGGCAACCAGAGCAGAATCACTTGTTTGTAAGTAAAGACTTGATGGCGGTGGTGGTGATGTTCGGTCCCCTCAATTCTGACCGCTGGGGACCCTAGAAGACAGAGTAGGAGCGCTCCATAGGGCTTCCTAGGCTGCAGCCTTGGTTGGCTCAGATTGCTGAGTCTTTTCTCCCACGGAACCCTGCAGGTTTTCACAGCGCAGCCCTTTCAGTTAGCAAGCTGGTGGCTTCCGCATTGCATCACCACAGCCCCGTGAAACACAGGACAGCGAGATACACAAATCTCAATTAATTATCGCTGCCCTATCACTAGCGCTTACTGAAATGCCCATTGCATAATTGTAGTAAAGAAAATACATGTTTGTTACAGCTGGTACTTCGATAAATATAATGAGGCTCTGGTCATCAACTTCATCCGTTAGGAAAAGTGTCAGGCATGAGTGATTACAGTACCAGCCGCAGAACACATCTGCATAGGCATGCGACGTCCGACAAAGTCAGTCCAGGAGCTTAACTGTTTTAAGTGCTACATACCTTGTTGCTGAATATCACTACAGTCACCTTCGAAGTACTCCCCTTGGGAAGCTATGCACCAACACCAGTGCCTAAGCCTCTTTCAAAGCAATTTTGGAACTCTTTCTGGAATGGCCATTGCACACGGCGGCATGGTGGCAAGTTTGCAATATTGACTGTATAGTTTTCTATGAGGGACTATTTAGCCAGTAAACAAATAATTGTATTGGAACACCCTCCCTACTCACCTGATCTGGGCTCCCATGACCTTTTTCTTTACCTGAAGATAGAGGAAATATTGAAAGGAAGGCGTTTTGATGACATTCAGGACATCAAGGGTAACAGGATGGGAGCTCTGATGGCCATTCCAGAAAAAGCCAAATTGCTTTGAAGAGTGGAGTAGGCACTGGCATCGGTTCATGGCTTCCAAGGGGTGTACTTCAAAGGTGACTGTAGTGACATTCAGCAATGAGGTGTTCAGCACTTTTTCTCGGAAGAGTTCCCCAGCTTAACTGTCACATCTGGTAGTTGTTCTGCACTAGACTCTACCTCCATGGCACCCACAAGTACGCGTATCTGTGACAGGCAGCCAGATAGCTCTGACACGCATAGGCCAACTGCAATGAACACATGCACAGATTAACTGTATATTAGTGCTTGCCTGCAGACTAAAATGATTATGTGCGCAATATTATCAAAATCTATAGTAAGGGAAGAAAACTGAATGTTGAAGAATTAACACAATGACTCAGAGTACACATACAGACTTCTCTTTGTATAAAACTACACTTCAAAATGAGCTTTGTGTTGATTTATTGAAAGGCCCATGAGGCTTTTTAGCAAAAATTGAAAATGAGAGTTTTGAAAAAGCCATTTGGACAATAGTAAATGCAACATTTTAATTATTGTATTTATTTTATGAGGCAATATGCACGTCTCAGACTTTGCATCTTTCCAAATCTTTGGCAGCAAATACCCTGCAACATAGAAAGCAGATGGCCCACTAATTTTAAAGTCCCATGTTAACCAAAAATATTGGAATATGGTAAAAGTTGAATTAATAAAATTATATGCAAACATCCAACAAAAACGAGTGCACGTGCCAAATTCAATACCTACTCAGTTGGAGCCCTCCACTGCTCAAGTCTGCAGAAGCCATAATAAATATATTCTTTAGGGCTTTCACAAGACTCAGCATGGAAGCCAGATGGAAGTTTTTATTTAATCTGGCCCTATTCAAGCAGAGCATATTTCTGTCCCTGTTACCACATATCTGTACTCTAGGTTTAAACTCTAATGGGGACAGGTCTAAAATATTAACTCTATGTAGTAACTTGTTTAAAAAGATACTGTATATAAAACTTGTGCACTACTGACATTTGGGACTGGGTTATTTCTCATTGTCAGCATTTATATTCTACGTTGTAGGATGGTTCTGAAAATCCCTGGCCTTCACGCATTAGCCCTACTGCGTCCAGTAGTCGTGGCAATCAAAAATGTCTCCATGTATTGACGGATGTCACTTGAGATAAAGTCACCTCTGTTTGAAAACTGCTATAAGTAGAGATTTCTTAAAAGAAACCCTGAAGACTATTACATCTGTGGAGACCGGGCCTATCAACCACCATGTTTACCTTGGGTTAATACTTTAAAGGAACTGTTAGAAAAGAAAATCCAATGAACTATTTATTTGCCCTTCATTAATTTACATTTTCTAATTCACTTCAGAATTCCAATAAATGTTTGAAAGAAGAGCTGATAAATCTTAACATTTACCCCTAATTCAGTTCACTGGACATGTGCACAGTATGAATAACTAACTAACTGGGGGAAAAAAAAAAAAGGATGCTCTTGGAGCCTTGTTTTCCCCACTCTGCCTCCTACTGTTCTAGTCGGGCTCCTATTCAACCTATTCAACATCGTATCAATAAATTGTGCCATAGTCAATTACCGGAAATAGTGGACAGCATCCAGCAAGGTGAACATCCAGAGAGGAGCCTTCATTTTCTATTATAAACCAAACTCACTGCCATCAAGTTGATTCTGACTCATTGTAGAAATCAAGTACTGTTATGAGTGCTGCCTTTTCAAACGAGAAATGGTCTTAGTTAAAATACTTTTTCCTTTCTTGTCTATATCCATGAGTGTCAGGACCATTGCCAACTTAAACTGTTAACTTTGAAAACCCAGCGCCTCCTCAGTTAGGAAATTTAAACTTCTGTAGTATATACAGTTTCAATTATCTAGTAAAAACAATTGTACTAGAAAGAGAAGATGTGATATTTGTATCAGGATTTTCCACAGAGTTTTAGCTACACTCTGATTCTCAACAACCCTTAAAAGCCAGTAGAACTCTAGGAAGCTAGTTCATTGATAATTAGTTATAGATAGACAGACAGACAGATTCAACCCCTAGTGACCTTTAAAATGATGCTTATACACTGAAGGAAACTAAAGCATGTGAAATGATGTGTTCTAAAGCAGGAATCCTAGAGAACTGCATTACCAAGTCCTAGAATCAAAGGGCTCAAGTCATTAAATGTTTCTTTTGCTTTCTCCCCCTTTTACCCAAACTATATCCTTAGCCCAAATAGTCTAAGTTTTTGAGTCACACATGAATTTTTTCATAAATTGTTTCATATCAAGAAGTTAAATGTATGGTCTGAATTAAGGAATAATTTATATACAGTAGCAGAAAGGAAGTATTTCTCCCTTACAACTGAAGGACATATAAAACTATGAAGGCAGCATCGGGTGAGAATTAGAGTGAGGCATGTTAGGCTTGGGATCTGGCTCTGTCAGGATACCTGGGTATAAATTATTTGACGTTTATGACTTGGAAGTGGAGATTTGCCACTATTAAAATTATTTTATTAATAGCAACATTAATAGAATCGTAATATATTTAATAGCACTAATGAAAAGGAGAGCACCAGATTTAAAAAATAATAATTCGGCCCTTCCAGTTTCTTCATTAAAAAGTAGTTTAAAGTAGTTTAAACACTAATAGTACATGAGTAAGTACTAAGTATTCTGAGACTTAGGTAAACCAAATCAAATTCACTGCCATCGAGTCAATTCTGACTCATAGACACCCCACGGGACACAGCAGAATTGCCCAATAGAGTTTCCAAGGAGCGCCTGGCAGATTCAAACTGCTGACCTTTTGATTAGCCTCTGTGGTATCTTACTACTATGGCAACAGGCTTAGATATTATATGGCAAAACTAACAGAAATCTTGAATGAGTTTTATAAAAGCACACTGATTTTTGCTGTAACTTGTCCTTAAAATGTGGATGTTTCTTGTTCTCTATTGTGGTAACATCAGAGACTCTACCACATTTCAATTCTCACTGGAACAATGGTAATCCCTAGTGTCTATTTGTAATCAGAATTCTCTCTTAAGTTCCAGATCTGTATATATACCACCTAACTGTCCTGCAGGCCAGGTTGACTCCACACACACAAAAGCGAATTAATCTTTCTTCCCTCCCTAATGATCGCTCTTCTCTGTTTTCAGTATGGGCACCAGCAGTCAACCAAGTCCAAATCACAGAACTCATTCTTTATTCTTTGATTACCACCTTCTACATTCCAGCTTGTAATGCCACCCGCGGCCCAGCTCTCTGCTGTATCACATTTGTTCTGACATGGATTGTTCCTACACGCTCTCCTCTGACTGCCTCATGGTTTTCCCAGACCAGACTGACCAACCCCAGCTAGCCATTCTTTGCACTGCACTCCCCGGTCATCTTTCACGGCCATGAATTTGATTATGTCACTCTGTTTTTCAGAATTTCTGCATTGGTTTCTTACTGTCTTCAGGCAATTTTTATTTCCCTTAGTATGGAATATAATACCTCTCTTTGTTTCCCTTTTAATGTTTCAACTCAACTTCCAGCATCCCATTACATTTGAAAAGCAATAAAGTCGTAAGTAACAAAAGACTTGGCCTATCTGAAGGGGTCATTCTTTCTCCTCATTCCATGTTTTTACACAGTCTCTTACCTCTGTTTACCTTCATCCATGCTGTCTACCTATTAACAATCACTGATTCCAATTATGGAAACCCTGTGGGCGTAGTAGTTATGTACTACATCTGCTAACCAAAAGGTCAGCATTTTGAATCTACCAGGTGCTCCTGGGAAACTCTATAGGTCAGTTCTACTCGGTCCTAAAGGGTCACTGTTGATCAGAATCGACTCAGAGGCCATGGGTTCAGTTTTTTGGTTGAATCAAATTACTACTGATAATTCTTCTACAAATGATGACTTACCATGTGCCCACTGCCTTTGCTATCCCACAATCAAATAATTTAATGCACACATTTAATGTCCTAGGTTATGCAAATGTTCTTGTGCAATTTAGGGATACAGAAAGAGAGTCAGAGACAATCTCTTCTCAAGTATCATGTAGTTAGGAGACGATTTAAACCCCAGTCATTGACTCCAAAATTCTAACTATTTCCAAGTGGTCTATTTTTAAAACAAATCCAACTAAATATCACCTCTTCCAGAAAGCTTTTCAATGTAACCTTACTTTTCAAGTTTGGAAAAGGGCCCTGGGCACATATCTTTCATTCTTTTGACAGCCTGTTTAGATCATCTGTGTACACATTTGTTTGTCCTACTGACAGGAAGCTCCATGAGGAGAATGACTATTTTACATGTTATTTTAACCATCAGTGATTAGCATAAGCCAAAGTCAAATCAAACCAAACCCTTTGCTTTCCAGTCCACCGTGACTCATAGCTGCCTTTTCGGACAGAGTAAACCTGCCCCATAGTGTTTACAAGGAGCAGCTGGTGGACTCAAACTGCTGACCTTCTGGTTAGCAGCAGAGCTCTCAACCACTACACCACCAGGGTTCCAATGACTACCATGGTACTGCTGATTTGGTAATCCTTAATGGCTGCATGACTGAAGGAATAGAAGTGACAGAGAGCTGAAACAGAATTGGGCTCTAGATTACAATCTGAGTAATATCCATGGTCAAAGTCACGTTCTTTATTCACTTTTTAAGAAATGCATACACACACACATGTACAAAATTAGTGCATGTTCTTTTCACAAGGTTCTTGGTCTTACAAAAAGAACTTGTACTGATTATGTAATATAATAAGATATTAGAGATACATCTGGTAAGTTAAAGTGGTTGGAAAATTAGATGGGGTCTGTATGAACTCTCTGCTTTCCAAAGAAGCTTTAACTAAACCGTGTACACGTTGTTCTTGGTGTTCATAAAAGCTGCTCTCACTCTCTTTTTCCCTGTGTTTTGATTCTTTGACTAAGGAACTATAATTCTAGCTGAAACATCAAGTTTAAGGAGGTAGATCACCTGAGTTGCTGCTCTTAGAGCTGAGTGTATTTATAGTTCATATTATACAAGGTTTTTGCTCAAGGTCCATCATTTCAAGGTTTTTTTTCTTCTTCATTGTAACAATGCTCACATGCTTACCAACAGACTGACATTTATCACCACACACCGTAGCAGATGACACGATTTATCACACCACTGTAAGCATTCTCACCTGTGCAGACCCCTTCCTGGGTAAGAAGCATCAGTTAAAATGCTTCTTGAGTGCTGTCTCAGGACCTGTCTTCAGTAATTGTCTTCTATAATCAGAATTTGAAACCATTGTGTATCATGTTTGAAAACATCTCTGTCAACATTAGTTTGTTACAATTAATATTTCAAACCAGAAATGTTAGCGTGTTGAATGTTCTTCAAGGGAATCATTTTCTTTGTAAATGTGTTAGTCTAATTTAATCTAATGTCAGTGGAAAATAAGGGATGCTGTACCTGGGGACACTGAGCTGGCTTCTGAAATTCCATTTGTATCCACCTGCTAAGAATATTGATTTATATACCGAAGAAAATGAGGTTAAATCTCTATTTTTTTTCTTTCTTTGAACTAAGTTGTTATAAAGACCTTTAGTAATAATGGATTTTTTCCTCTTGACTGTATAGCTCCTTTTTTATAAGCAATTTATTATTTTTGACATTTCAGAATTATCTTATAGAGGGTAGCATAGAAAATCTAAATGCTTCCAGCCCGTGAATCTTTCTTTCTAATGCTAATTTTAAAAATCAAACTTGGTTTTGTATTTAAAGGTACCACTTACAAGGCAGCTTTGGCAGTTCAACCAGGACATAGTAATAGATGTAAACCATGGGACAATAGCCAATTTACATGCATTCTATGGAATCAAGAAGTATCTTGTCAATACATTTGCAGGTGGCATCAGAGTTTAGTGATACCAGAGAAGGAAGAACATCTGGTTCAATCTGGGCTAAGTCAGAAGGACTATAGCAATGTCAGACTCTGTCATCAATGGTAGATAACAATGTCCTCATCAGATGCCCTGGGTCTCTGGGTCGTGACCTAGAAAATGGGGAAACTGATCCTGATATTCTTTTGACCTGTATGTTGAAGGCTTTACAGATTCAGGTTACAGACTCCTGGATTCTTTGTTCTTTTGGTTTAACAAGCAGAAGAGAAGAGAAAATAGATAAATGGGAATTAATAAGAATCAAACACTTCCACTCATCCAAAGACTTCATCAAAAGAATTAAAAGACCACCTACAGAATGGGAAAAAATATTTGGCAACTCTATGTCAGACCCACGCCTGATCTCCATAATCTATAAGGTTCTACAAAATATCAATAAGAAAAAGACAAATCATCCAGTTAAGTGATGGGCAAAGGAGATGGACAGACATTTCTCTAAATGCGAACGTGATCATTAATTATTAAAGAAATTCAAATCAAAACGACAATGAGATATCATCTCACCCCAACAAGATTGGCTGTGATCCAAGAAATGCAAAACACTAAATGTTGGAGAGGCTGTGGAGAGATTGGAACTCTCCTACACTGTTGGTGGGATTGCAGAATGGTGCAACCTCTTTGGAAAGCAATCTGGCATTACCTTAAAATAATGGATATAGATATACCATTTGACCCAGTAAGTCCTCTGCTTGGAATATATCCTACAGAATCAAGGCCATTCACACCAACTGATACATGCACATGAATGTTCATTGCAACACAGTCCATGACAGCAAAAAGATGGAATCGACCCAGATGCCCAACAACAGAAGAATGGATGGGTAAACTCTGGTATGGGTACTCAATGGAGCACTATACATTGATAAAGAACAACGATGAAAGCAGGAAACATCTCTCAATTTGGTCTTAGCTGGAGGACATTATGTTGAGTGGAACTAGTCAGTGACAAAAGGACAATTATTATATGAGACCCCTACGATAAAAATCTAAAAGCATACTCATACATAACGGAAAAGACTCTTTGACAGCTACAAGGGTGGGGAGGGTGAGAGGGCGGGAGGGCGAGGAGCGAAGGTTTAGATTAGATAGTTGTTAGAAATTTGGTGGGGTGAAATCAGTGACAATACACATTAGTAAGAAGATCAATATTAGTGGGACTTCGACACAACTTGTGTACTCCTCCTATCTTAACCCAATATTGTAAGCACAGAGTAAGCACATTTTCATTTTTTATTTAATAAAAAAAGAATATTGAATATGGAAAACATACTGAATTATGGAGAATCATCCATTTTCACTTACATTTTTAGTTATATTTCCCAATTAAATTAGCCACTTCTATTAATTAATGGCGTATTTGCATACAGCATGACTCACTTCTTACAAATGGATTGTAGAGCCCTGGAGGCTCTCCCAAATAAAGTAATATGAAATAAAGCAAAAATTGGGGTGAAAAATAAACTGTTTAGGATGTCTGATGCACAAGATGAATACTATAAATTCTTACTCATTTACTGAAGATTTTGAATGCAAGTTTAACATTCAATAACCAGAAACCAAAGCAGTGATAGGTAAAACACATAATTGAGAATTCCTGAGAAAACTCTGGTGATGTAGCGGGTTAAATGCTACTCAACAGTTCAGATCTGCGAGGCGCTCCTTGGAAACCCTGTGGAGCAGTTCTACTCTGTCCACAGGGTCACTATGAGTCAAAGTTGACTCAATAGCAGGAAGTTTTTTTTTTTTCCCCACTATTTATCATATAACTTGACAGATAAACAATTATCTGATTCTTTAACTTCCCAATGACACCTCCTTAATAAGCCAAAACTTAACCAAACCCATTGCCACTGAGTAGATTCTGTCTCATAATGCCTTGCTAGAATACAGTAGAAACGTTGCATAGTTTCCAAAGACCTCCTGGTGGATTTAAACTGCCAACCTTTAGGTTAGCAGCCATAGGTCTTAACCACTGTGCCATCAGGGTTTCTACCTCTTTAATAAGCACCATAATTTCATATAGAGACATAGTTTTCATAAATCCAGACTCCTATATGAGCCCAAATAATGTATTACCATAGTATCAATGTTCTCATATGTATGAAAGGTTGATATCAAGAGTCTTCACTTTCGTTATCACCAATAATGGTGAGATGTTGTTCTCTACCATACACTTTTGTCTTCTCCTTCAAACCCATATTTCAAAGCTCCACTTTCTGGCTTCATTTCTTATTTCTCTTCAAACTTTTCATTTTCTAATTATGATTTCCAAGTTATCTGCTTTTAACCTATCCCTCCTACTAGAATGAATAGTCTGTAATAGCAACAATTTTTTTTTTGGAGGGGTCCGTTTTGTTCATTATATCATTCCCAGGATCTAAGACTGAATCTATGACAAAGTAGGTACAAAGGCTCCCAGTAGTATAAACGGTTTACTCTCAGCTGGTAACCAAATGCTTAGCACTTCAAATTAACCCAAGGGTTCCACTACACACACGTACACACACGCATACAAAATAAAACAAATAAAATAGACCCAAAAATCCAAACCCATTGCTGTGGAGTTGATTCCAGCTCACAGCTAACCTGTACGCATAGTGACCTAGACCTGGCAAAGTGCTTCTATAAAAATTACAGCCAAGAAAACTCTATGAAACAATTCTACTCTGTAACACATGAGATCTCCTAAAGTCACAAATCAACTACTAAAATAAAATCAACAAGGTAGATCATAACCACTCGTTGACTGAGTGGAATAACGGATGGACATTGCCAACAGCCTGAGTTTCTGTATCTGATCCAGCTGTATCGGGACCCACACAGTGACCAGCGTATAATGGAAGAGAACCAAGGTTGAGACAGTGGACCTGTCTTTCTTCTAAACTCTTCCTGCAGTTTACCAGGGGACTTCAGATGTGTCTGTGAGCCTGCCACCTCTGAATCTCATCTTAACTACTCACTACGGCAAGGAACTGTGCTTCATTGTGCCCCTGGTCCCACCACAACTAAGCTCTGAACTGATGACGCAGCATCAGTGTGATAGGCATTTATGTCACAGTTCCTGGTTTGTACTGAATAAGCCACTCACTAATATTTGTGCTGTTGAGGCACCTGTGGCTCAGTGGTAGAATTTTTCCTTCCACAAGAGAGACTAAGGTTTTATTCCCGGCCAGTACACTCCACAAGCAGTCGCCGTATGTCTGTTGCTACGATGTTGACTGGGTTTCGTTGAAGCTACCAGACTAACCTTAGATTGATGGAGTGCACGCCACTGTGATTGGCCCCATATTTTAGAAGGCTCTATTCCTTCTCCAGGTCTCCAAAAATCAAGTCTCCTTTGACCCAGTTTACAAAGTTCTGCCTGTAGTTAAAGGATTTATTGTTAGTCTCCACTACATGTTCAAAAATACCTTAAGGATTTCTTGGACTGGCTTCCAAGGTAATTCTTTGCATTTTATCTCCAGCTCTCTGCATTTCCATGTAGTCTTCGGGTAAATTATAAACAAGACAGGGCTAATCTGCGCATGGGGTTTAAGAACACTACAGACACTCAGCAGGAAGGAGACTGAGGGCTGAAGCAGATCTATGAACGCTGCCTGTACCATTGCACTGTGATAAAAAGCTAATGCTAGACATTGTCTGGGATTACTCTTGAATGACTAATCAGTCTCTGTTACTCTGATTCTAGATTATTTACTTGGAAGTCTGAAGAATCTTCTATTCAGACATCATGACAAGCACAGAATAAAGGAGAAAGACAGGCAAAGTTGTTTGTCCTTAGAAAACCCACAGACAAGCCTATCTGGAGGTCTTCACTTTTCCTTCTTAGTTGTTTATAAGGGTGTTCTCATACATAGCAACGTCCACCTAACTTATCTTATCCACACTGTTTTTGAAAGGCAGCTTGGGGTCTTACTTGCATCTTCCACAGAATGAACCTGTGCCCTTGAAGTTAAGATCATTCTAGATTCTTCAATAATGTGAGCAAAAACTCTTATTCTTCTGTATTACGTTTCATATTCACAAAAGTGAAGTTTAAAAAGTACTATATATTCTTTACTATATTAAATTTCTTCAAGGTAAATTACCATGATAGAATTTCAGAGTCCTAGGTTTATAGAAACTGCACTAAGAATATATTAGTATTTGGGACAATCAGATAATTTAATATGCTTAGCAATATACATACACATAAAACCCAAAACCAATTTCCCAAGTCAGTAATTCTAACTCCATAGGGTTTCCAAGGAGTGGCTGGTGGATTCAAACTATCACCTTTTTGGTTAGTGGCCTGAGCTTGCCATAGCTCGAAGGAACATGCTTGTCTAGCAAAGCTTTTGTGAATACCGCAGGTAGTGACTAGACCAGGTACTTGCAAAGAAGAGTTTCTCAGCACTTTCCTTGAGGAGCACGCAGTCCAGTGAAGAAGAAAACACATGCCCATAAATAATGACACCGCAAGGCAGCACCTGACGAACGGTGTTCAAGAGGCCTGGAACTCTTCCGGGGGAAGTGGAGAGGAAGAAGGCAATCTGTCTGAAAGCGTCAGTGAGTATTTCACAGCAATGGAAGCACATGAGCTCAACCCTGGAAAAGGGCAGGGCATACACGGAGGAAATGGAGTGTAGGACATCCTGTGCTGAGTGATCTGTCCATGGCAAACCACTAACGGAGAAACAGAATGAAGGATGTGTCTTAAAGCACAAAGATTTTTGTGTGATCTGAGTATAAGGCATGTGAGGGGCAGCAGTGGGAAAATCAGCCTGGATCAGAACCAGCAAAGCCTCACTCAGCCTCGGGGCTCAGCAGTGGTAGCTCTGTTAAACGTGAAGGTGGACAGACTATTGATTTTCAGAAATTGATACCTAAATATAATACTATAATCTCATTTAATTAGAAGTAAAATAGTGGAGAAAGTGATATTCGCAAATGTGGTGTTCAAGCTGCAATCGGTTTATTAACTGATTATACTTTATAAGGCTTCTTGTAGTTTATAAGGGCTCCTTTATTCTGTTCTGTCCAACAGTGGTCCTCACAAATGTCAAAGGGACAGGCATCTGAGTTACTTCCTCTAGTAATGATATGAAGTGATCTTAATTTATAAAAACAATTATAGTTTATAGTTCCCATTTATATTATTTTGTCAATTAGGCAACTGCCACCTTCCTGCCTTTGTTTTTATTTTGTCAGAAAGCAAAAATTTTAAATCTATCAGGTCTTCAATCACAATGACTCCAAATTCCAAGATTCTGTTAAAAAATGAATACGTAAAACTAAATGCATATTCTGTGTTATAAGTGAATAGAAGTTATTATTTCCCACATCAAAATGCCTCATAACTCACTGATGTGTGGGCTGTGATGTTCATATATCAATCCTGCCTTCCATCCAACAGGAAACCAAGAGGGATAATTCTTTCTCATCTGCACACACAATCACTAGCTTTTTTGACTTTTATAAACGTGTAAGAGCTAAATTATATTAATTACATCAATTATATTAATTTGCTTCTGCAAATTGTTATTGATTAATAAAACATTTCTACTCAATTTTTCTGTGTATTAAAATATATACACATATTTTTATAAAATAATGTATAAAAATATATATATTTGTTTTATTTCTTCCAGGGCAGAGGGACCAATGATTGGTATTGTGATGATCTTGATAGAGAGCTATTAAAAAAAAAAATCAAATTTAGAAAGATGTTTATTTTAATAAATTCTACAAGTCATTTTAAACTGAAAAATAAAGATTATCAAACTATCAAATTCTAATTGAACATTAGGAATATGATATATTCATAAGTCAATATACCTATAATACTGTTCCCTCGGGTTTTGTGTTCAGGGCACTTGACGCAACATGCTTCTTGAAATGTGGCAGCCAAGTCCACAAAGTGGTTGCTTCTATAAATGAAAATTGTTTCACATTGTTATCAGAGGAAATGACTTAAGATGCCTGTCCCTTTGACATTTGTTAGGAGCAGCACTGGACAGAGCAGAATAAGGAAGCTCTTGTTTCTAGAAGCTCCCATGGTTTTCATCACAGATCTCTTCAGATTGTTTTGATGTCAGTAGCCAGCTGAGAATTGCTAAGAGGGGCCAATGAGAAAAGATGTGTGTGATTATAAAAAGGCAAGGAAGGAAGAAGGAAAGGATCAAAGCATCTTCTTTAGATGATAAATAATCTGCTCACAGTGAGTTCTCTGAGTTTACTGGGGCCTCAAGCAGTGCGCAGAACAGCAGTTTAGTGTGCTCTGACCAATCACCTTCTGAAAACCAAATCCCAGTACTGTTTATGACTGCTTACACAGGCAAATCTAATTAGAAAGAGAAATTTCAGTCGTTTGTGACAAACTGTGCATTATTTTAAAATTAGCTTTTCAAAAAAAAATGCTCCAAGACTCTGGCAAAACTGAACATTCATTTTCACAAAATGTTGACTCCATGGAGTCACTGTAACAAAGCTTTAACCATCTCTGCCTTCCTTTGCTAAATCTTTCCCAAGCCTTCAAGCTAATTTGAAAATGGATTGAAATAGCATTTTTGCATAATAAGTGGAAAGATAGTTGATAATGGTGTGCATGCCATACAACTACTGTCTCTTTTATTGTTCAACTCTGGTGGTTTTATACGTGTTGTTATGTAGACATCAAAAACACGTATGTGGGGAAAACAATTTTGATGAACAATTTTAATATGGAAACTAAAGGGTACAGATGTATGTTATTGTACATCATTTTAGTGCCTAGAAAAAAGACAGCACACTTTTTATTGCAGGCTGCTATTTGTGCATGCTGACAGAGAATCACATTTTTTTAAAGCCTATACTGACACTTTAACACAGTTTGCTGCAAAGAAGAGTTTAATTTTCCTAAACTGTGTTCTAAAAAGTCGAGAAACGAAAGGAGCCAGTTTTCAGTTGATAACATTTGGAGTACAGGAGATTTTCTGGGCAGCCAAAAGCACCGCTGTGGGGTCCATTTCACTCAGAGCAACCCTATAGGTCAGAGCAGACTGCCCCACAGAGTTTCCAAGGAGCACCTGGAGGATCTGAACTTTTTGCAAGAAGTAGCACTTAACCAGTATGCCAACAAGTTTCCATTTTTCTGGCTAGAAGAGTATTTGAAGATGTGAAAACGGTCAACCAGTTTGAAAACTCCTGTATTCTCTGCTGCTATCAGGGGCTCACCAGTCAGTTCAGATTCTCGGTAATCCCATGTACGACTGAAAAACGTTGCCTAGCCTGCGCTGTCTTCACAACTATGTGTGTGCCTGAGTCCACTGTTGTACTCACTGTACATTCTGAATGCCTTTTTGCCTCAGAAAACCAAACCTGTTGTTGTCAAGCCCACTCTGACTCACAGTGACCTTATAGGACAGAGTAGAAGTGTTCCATAGGGTTTCCAAAGAGCAGCTCGGGGTTTCAGACTGCTAAGCACTTGGTGAGCAGGGAATCACTGAACCACTGCACTGTCGGGATCCCTACCTAGGGGCTCAGTTGCCAAAATTCTATTAGTAAAACTCTGTGGTGATTCATTGGTTAATTTTTAAAAGCATGAGGACTGCCAATTAAATTTGGGAACTCATCCTAGGAAAAGTGCTACATACCTCACTGCTGAGTACTCCCCTTGGGAAGTTACTCCCTTTGGGAAGCTATGCATTGACACCAGCTCTTAGTCCACCCTTCAGAGCAATTGTGGAACTCTTTCTACTGTAATGGCCACAAGAGCTGTCATTGTATTACCCTTGATGTCCTGAAGGCCATCAAAACGCTTTCCTTTCAATATATCCTTTCTCTTTGGGTAAAGGAAAAAGTTATTGGGGACCAGATCAGGTAAATAGGGAGGACATTCAAATACAAGTCTTTCTTTACTGGCTAAAAACTCCCTCACAGACAACTATACAATGAAGTTCATAAACTTGGCACCCTGCCATGGTGGGCAATGGCCATTCCAGAAAGAGTTCCAAAATTGTTTTGAAAGGTGGACTAGGCACTGGCGTCACTGCATAGCTTCCCAAGGGGAGCACTTTGAAGGTGACTGTAATGACATTCAGCAATGAGCTCTGTAGCACTTAGAATAATTAAGTTTGTGGACTTGTCAGAGCTCGTACACACAGACATACATGTATCTCTTTAAAATACTACCTATTTTTCTTTGAAGTGATTTAAGATAGAGAGAAATGGCAGGGAAGAGGATGAGAGCAAGCTTTCATTACAAGCACAGGCCAAGGCCTCCAGCTTTCTAAATCCCTGTCTTAGGCATTTTACTGGTTTATTTTTCACTGTAAGAAGACTGTTCTTTCTGCCTTAGACTATGAACATGATAAAGTTTTGTTCCTATATGACATCAATAAAAATTATAAAATTCATTGTGATACTGTAAGATTAGTGTAATTTTTAGGATAACCCCAATATGTCATTATACATGAATTAGTTTTTTTTTTGTTTTAAATACTAACACCTTTTGACTTAAAGGGAAAAAATAAGTGTCTCATATGTATATATGTACATATGTATAAATATGTATACATGAGAGTAGATCAGGCACTGACATCGATGCATAGCATCCCAAGGGGAGTGCTTTGAAGGTGACTGTAATGATATTCAGCAATGAGGTATGTAGCACATAGATATATGTCTATACACATATATAAGTCATTTAATTTGTACAAAAATATTCAAACCTTTTTGGATTGCCTAGGTGATTCAACACAGCACATTCAACATCAAACTCACACAAAGGTAGAGTGACCTGAATTATTTTATGACATAGCAATGTTTTGATCACAAAATGTATGCTTTTACTAATAACTATATTTGAAAGAGAATATAAGAAATGGGAAAAGAAGATCAAAGAATTAAGTCTTTAAAATGTTTAGAAGATGATAAAGCCTGCTTAGCAAACCAGATTCAATGTACTCTGGAAACTGCTTCCTAGGCTTGGACGGAAGAGATTTTCATACACAGAATCCAGGCCTCAGATCAATACTGGGTAAATACATGAGGTTTTCTTAGACCTTAATCATGAACCCTTCAGATCTTTCTAGTCTGAAAACGAGCCCCTTTAAAGTGTAAAGGATTCTACAAAAGGATTTCAGACTGAGCTGGTGGCATGATAACATGACGAAACCATTTATCTAACTGAATGACTGCAGACCACGAAGAAAGCCAGTACTGTTGAATGAGATCAGCAAAACCTTTAATTACTGATTAAAGATACAAGCAAGTGACAGGCCTGCAACATTAGCCTTGGGCTTCACCATTTCCTTCCCTTGCAAATGGGATCCACCGCAGATCTGTACTGGAAATAGCCTTTTAGTTAAAAAACAAAAAATCCTTCAACAATACTTTTATGACCACTCTGCACACACACATAAACATACACATGCATTGTATATGTAAGTATGTGTATATAAATGTTGTATGTGTGTATGTGTAGAGAATATAAGAAAAAGAGAGAATATTGGCATTCTTATAAAATACATGAATCAAAGACAGCTTTTAAAACAAAAAACAACTATTTTCTTTGGAGAGTGAGGTCTGGTGATTTTTTTTCCTCTTCATACTTTTTCAGTGTATTTTTACTTCCTATTAGAAAGATGTAAGCACTGGGGTAGAACAGTGATTAAGTCCCATGTCTGATAACCATGAGGCCAGTAGTTCAAATCCATCAGGTGCTCCTTGAAACTCTATGGAGCAGATCTACCCCATCCTACAGGGTCATTAGTTGACTGCAGCTCAACAGCAATGGATTTCTTTATTGTAAGGACACATTATTTCCAATACTTGAAAAAATTGAAAAATCCACTATCATACTTTTTGCCACTAACCTTTCAGATTTTTCTTATGCACAGAAATTTCTCACTGCTAATCAATTTTTAAAACATCACAACTGACTTAATTCTTTCATTGCTGTTAAGTGTCACCTAATGTTAATGGTTAAAAAATGTATCATGCCAGGTATTTTAAGGGCTTTATCACGTAATTCGGTAGTAAGCTACATCATATTACCTAAGAATTAATAATTCAGCATCATGCCTGAATTTCCAGTAAGAGCTAATATTTTCTACTTTCCACATCCACATACTGAAACCTAAGGGAAATTGGTTTTGTTTTGTTTTGTTTTTATTGTGATTAAGTGAAAGTATGCAATCCAAATCGATTTTGCATGTCCACTTTTCTGCAGCTCTTTCTGCTCTCCCTGCCTGGTGACAGCACACTATTCCTTTTCATTCTATACTTGTGGTATCCTCCCAACAATCTCCTGTCCCCTCGTCTCAACTCTCTTCTCTCTTATCTAGAAAGACATCAGTAGGACAGCATCCTATAAATGCAAAGAACCATAAAAGACACAAACCACATGTCTACCTTGTGTCCTCAAGTCCATTCCATTTTTGTCCAAAAAGTTGACATCAGTAGTGCTTTCTGGGCAGGGGCAACAACAGGTTGAGCGGCCGTGCTCCCCGGGAATGCCCCAGGCCATTCGGACCGTCAGTTGGTAGAGTTTTTTGGTAGAGTTCTTCAGATGCTCTGCTCTTTTTCTTGTGTTACTACAGGAACTCAACACTGTGTATTCCATCGCAGCTGTCTTTGGTGGTAGCCGGACACCATCTGGTTCTTCTGGTTACATTTTGATACAGTCTCTCATTCACATAGGTCCTTCTGTCTCCTTGGCTCTTTTTTCCTCAGGTCTTCGTTGTTCTCAGTGATTATCTGTTCTGGATGAGTTGGGACCAACTGGTGTACCTCAGATGGCAGCTTGCTAGCTTTTAAGGCCCCAGATGCCATTCATCAATATGTGGTGCAGAAGACTCTCTCAGCAATAGGCTAGATATGCCAGTTGGCATCTCTGTCCCCCTAGAGTGTGGTCCCCAGCCCCCATCTCTGATACTCTATCCCTGCAATACTGGATTGAGATTCAAAGTTTTCAATTTAAGGTGAAGTATAGTTAAATGGGTCTACTTTCTATTGTGTGCTGTCACAGCTTTCATCTAACCAAATTTCTATCAACTATCTAATCTATGACCAACTCTCTCTCTATGTCCCCTCCCTCAAAGAGTCTTTTCTTCTGTACATGAGTCTATTTTTATGCTCTTATACTAGGGGGTCTTATAGAAAATTTTCCTTTTGCCTCTAACCAATTTCACCAAGCACAGTATCTTCCAATTGAAACCAGATTATGAAATGCTTCCTAAAATCATCTTTGGTCCTTATCATTGCATAATGTTCCATTATGTATATGTAGTATAGTTTATCCATTCGTCTGGCGACAGGCATCTGCATTGGTTCCATCGTTTTGCTATTGTGGACTGTGTTGCAATAAACACTCGTGTGCTTGTATCTGTTCATGAGACAGCCTTTGTTTCTGTAGGATGTATTCTCAGCAGTGGGATTACTGGTTCAAATGGTATATGTATTTCCAGCTTTTTAAGGAATGGCCAAATTGCTTTCCAAAAAGGTTGTATCATTTTGTAATCCCACCAATAGTGTAGCCAAGTCAAGTGCCGTCGAGTCAGATCCGACTCATACAGTGTAGGAGAGTTCTTATCTCTCCACAGCCTCTCCAACTTTGTTGTTTTGTGTTTTTAACATCATGGCCAACCTTGCTGGGGTGAGAGGTATCTCACTGTAGTTTTGATTTGGATTTCTCTGATATCTAACGATTGTAAGGATTTCCTCATGTGTTTTTTGGCTCCCTAGATGTCCTCTTCAGTGAAGTGTCTGTCTGTCTCCTTTGCCCATTGTTTAATTGGGTTATTTACCTTTTTCTTGCTGATATTTTGCAGTACTTTGTAGATTATAGAGATCAGACATTGGTCTGACATATAGTTGCCAAATATTTTTTTCCCATTCTGTAAGTGGTCTTGTAACTCTTCTCGTAAAGTCTTTTGATGAGCAAAACTGTTTCATTCTTAGTAGTTCCCGTCTCTATTTTCTCTTCCATTGATCATGCTTTGTCAGATTTTGAAGTGTCTGCGTTGTGTATTAAAATTTCCATTGTTGATCCTATTTTCTCTTGCACAATCTTTATTGTTTTAGGTTTCATATTTAGGTCTTTGATCCATTTTGGGCTAGTTTTTAATGTGAGGTGTGAGATACGGGTCTTGTTTCAGTTTTTGCAGATGAATATCCAATTTTGCTAACATTATTAAAGAGACTGTTTTTACCCTAGTTTACAATATTATGGCCTTTATCAAATATCAACTGTTCTATTGGTCTACATGTCTCTTTCTGTACCAGTATCAGGCTGTTTTGTGCACTGTGCCAGTGTAGTAGATTCTGAAGTTGGATAGTGTGAGGCCTCCCACTGGGTTCCTCTTCTTCAGAAGTGCTTTGCTTATCCAGGGTTTCTTCCCTTTCCAAACAAAGCTGGTGATTTGTTTTTCCATCTCATTAAAAAAAAAAAAGTCACTGGAATTTTTATTGGGATTGCATTATGTATGTAGATCACTTTGGGTAAAATAGGCATTTTTGCAATGTTAAGCCTTCCTATCCATGAGCAGGGTAGGTGAAACCTAAGGAAAATCTTAGGTTTCATGCACCTAATAGTATGAAATCATTGCAAGCCAAATTGTATTCAGGAGTTAAAAATGCTTCTCCTCTCCTCCATTTAACACATGAGGCTTCTGAAGTAAGTCTAGCAGCAGCAATCTCTTATGTATATGGAAAATAGCTTGGAGTGGGAACAGTCTAGAATTAAGGAGACTAGCTTGGGATATAGTTGAAATTTTATTTGATGACACATCTCTTTCTATCTTGAGATGGTATTTAACATATGCATCATTAGTTACCTTTTCCGTGTGTTTATGACATTTCCCTACGTCTGTTGTAATCTCTGGGGTATCCAGTCCTCAGCACACAACCCAGTGTTTTTTTCTGTTTGTTAGAAAAAGTTCATAAATGTTTATGAAGTTATCATTCTGTCTAGAAGATCTCCGAGGCTCAGTGGTAAAAAGTTCAGTTGCTAACCAAAAGGTGAGCAGTTTGAATCCCTCAGGTACTCCCTGAAAACCCTATGAGGCAGTTCTTCTCTGTCTCCTATGGTCAGTATGAGCTGCAGTTGACTTTACAGGAACAGATTTTTTTTTTTTATTTCTTTAACTTTTTGCTATCTAGTGTAGTTCTTCAAGGCTCAAAGGATTTTGATTATTCCTTCATTTTCTACTTAGACTTTGGATATTATCCCCTGTGCAGAAAAGAGTTAACCTAGCAGATTGCTATCCTTAGAAAGGTTTGCTTGCAATGCTGTCCACTAGTTGGGCATCTGAGAACCTGGCTGGTAAATAGATACTTACACTAACATAAACCTGTCCCTACTTGATCGGAGTGTCTCCCTGAGCCCAAAGTGTCTGTACAAACAGCACAGTTGATGTGACACACCTGCTTTCCTTCTGAGAATCTTATGATGTGAGGCTGAGTGTGCCAAGTGACCAGCCTCCAATGAAAACTTAGGGTGCTGAGTCTCTTATGATCTTCCTTGGTTGACAATACTGCAGATCTGGGGTCACAACTCCTTTCTGGGGAGACTGTGTTCTCTGCTCACAAGTTCTGAGTGAAAGCCATTTGGAGCACAGTACAGCTAGATTCTGTGTTAATAGTGTGGTCATCTGCAGTTTATCACTCACAGAATAAACATGACAGGGATGAGCAGAGCAGCAACTATCTCAGCTGCCGAGGTTCTCTAAAGTTTGGCTCTCATCCCAAGGTAATGTTAGAGTACATCCTAGCACACCCCACTTCACACCTTCAGAGAACACCTGAGTCTCTTGCTCTCCATGTGAAATGCAAAGCCCCAATAGCTTCTTTATTTTACATATATGAGAAATATATATATTACACATAAACAATAAGCTAAGTGCCGTCCAGTCGGATCCGACTCATAAATAATACATAACACAAATATATATACACATTCTATACATAAATATATGTATTATATATGCATTATACATAGTTAGGAAGTAATATAATAGCATGAACAGTAGGATTCTAACCTCTATCACAATATATACCATACTGTCTCTTCATTGACTCTAACTAGGCACTCCTCTCTTATCCTACCTGTCCCAAAGTGGTAATATTTACCAAGAATCCTGTGTCTATCATATATGTGTATACATGTATGTAAATTTATAAAACACCAAACCAAACTCACTGTGGATTCTGATTCACAGTGACCCTACAGAGTAAAGTTTTTGAGGAGCACATGGTAGATTTGAACTGGCAACATTCTGGTTAGCAGCTGTAGCACTTAACCACCACACCACCAGGGTTTCCATATATATGTACAAGGTCTGGCAATTAAGTACACGACTGTAGTTGTTTTTAACTGCTGCATACTTCATTGCTGAATATCGCTACAGTCACCTTTGAAGTACTTCCGCTGGGAAACTATGCATCAATGCCAGCTCCTAGTCCACCCTTCAAAGCAACTTTGGAACTCTTTTTGGAATGGCCATTGCCCACAGGGGCAATGGCAGCAGGTTTGAAAACTTAATTGCATAGTTATCTGTGAAGGAATTTCTAGCCAGTAAGCAAAGAACTGTATTGGAACACCCTCCCTATTCACCTGATCTGGCCCCCGATAACTTTTTTCTTTACCCGAAGATAAAGGAAATATCGAAAGGAAGACATTTTGATGACACACAGGACATCAAGGGTAATCTGACAACAGCTCTGATGGCTATTCCAGAAAAAGAGTTCCAAAGTTGCTTTCAAGGGTAGACTAGACGTTGGCATTTCTGCATAGCTTCCCCAGGGAAGTGCTTCAAAGACGGCTGCAGCGATACCAGGCAATGAGGTATGTAGCGTTGTCTCTGGGATGAGTTGGCAAGCTTAACCGGCAGTCCTTGTGCATGTATCCGGGTCCACCTCTTATCTTCCTTCGCCTCTACTCTACCTGTCTAATCAAACACTCTTCCCTAAGAACCTGTGAACACAAAATAATGTATTTCCCCCATGGATCACACACCACACACTTACCTTTCCCCAAAAGGAGCTGTGACCACACATCTGGAATACTCTCTAGCAAAAAAAGTTCATTAGAGACTCAGCACCCAAGGCTTTTTATTATCAAAAAAACATTACTGGTTGTTCAGTGTCACCATAGTTTAATTTTACCTTTATTAATGGCTGCTAAGCAAAAGGCTGGCAGTTTGAATCCACCAGTCACTCCCTGGGAACTTTATGGGGCAGTTCTACTGTGTCCTACAGCGTCACTATGATTTGGAATGAGCTCAGTGGCAGTGTGTTTTTAACTTAAAGAAAGGAGCCCTGGTGGTAAGGTAAGAGGGCAAGTTTCATTTGAGAAAAGTTGAACATGGTTGTGGGAAGTGCCTAGTAAGGAGTGTAATACAAATGCAGCCGGAGAGTATAGCCAGAGAGACTTCAAATGACTCCAAGTTATTTGGAGAGAAAACTGAAGCCTTCAATGTGTATGCAATCATAAAATGACTGAAAAATATATCATAATAATATCATTTGTAATCTTAAGGCTATTTCAGAATACAAGTTTTTAAACAAAGATATTCAGTGGATGGCAACTAAAAGAAACAAACTTTCCTTGTGATAAAAAATGTGTATTACACTCGGAGTAAGCTCAAATACAGTATGGTAGGTGAAGAGAAAGGGGATCTGGCTTGAAGCTTCAGCTGCATAACAGACTAACTGTACTCAGAAAGACTGCTGTTTGTCATACTTCCTCAGCAACAGCCTCTGCTTTTATTTATGATGGCAAAGGACACAAAACACTGCACTGCTGTCTCCCCCGCACTTGCACGTGGACGTGTGTACACCGATCATTACAGTTCACAGGGCGACCGTGGGACACACTCTAAAATGGGCCTCTAGGAAGCGGGTGCTCTTTGGTTTCCTGCATGTCCTTACTTTCTTTTTCCAGAAACTAAAGTCGGAAACCTGGTGGCTTCCCGGTGAAGTGTTACAGCTGCTGACCAAGAGGTTGGCAGTTCAAATTCACCGCTGCTCCTTGGAAGCTCTATGGGGCGGTTCTGCTCTCTCTATAGGGTCCCTGGGAGTCAGAACTGACTGGATGGCATCTCACAACAAGGTCAAGAATGAAGACATCTGAATCATTAGTAACTTCCCTGAACTTTGTTGTCTAACTCCAGAGAACCAACCAAATGCATCCCAACTCGACACATCTTTATTGAGTTGGTTATAACTAAACAACAAAATAAAAATTACATTTCACTCACCTGACTGGGGTGAGATTATAATGCAATATGTGTAAAAGGGTTTGTAAGACTAGTGTTAAAATACTAATTGCTACCTGTGGAATTTAACAAATCAGGAAGCCTCCTCATATGATTTACCTTCCAAATGCATAGAACGTTGTTCATTTAGCATTCACAGGTATTTAAATTATTATTCATTTCAAAACATGTCTGTAAAAATTATAACCGTCATTCATATATTATGGAGGCTAAGCTTTTGTTTCACATTTTAGTGCCCAGTCTATGGTTTTATAGGAGATAAAAAAGGAAAAGAAATTTAAAATCTGTGGCTTTACAAAGCTAGTCTGGCTGCTCTTTATCAATGTTGTTTTTAGTCCGTTTTGTTCTGTTATAGAAGTCCCATTACATCTGGTAGGATGTGGCAGCCTCTCACTTTGTGCAAGTCTTCCCAGTGACAACTGATGTGACTTCCCAGGCTCTGGGCTCCTGAACCATAACTCTGTCCTTTCTGTGACAGGCTCAACTTTTTACATGCCACTATTACACCGGAACATTTAGCCGAAATCTTTGATAGTTGACAAAGTGAGTCTGTTCTGATTCCTTAGGGATGGAATAACTTCATCAACATTATATTGGTGTTAGTGACTCCTGTTTCCACATCAACAGTTACATGGCACTTAATGAAAATGTGGCAAAACGGGTGACACTAATTAACAGAAAGCTCCTTGAACAGTCAAAGCTTCCTGTCTTCTGGCTGAGGTCACTTGCCAGTGCACATGAATTCATAAAGACTTCTAAAAGAGTGATTCCACACGTGACATCACTTGAGAAGAATGCTAAGAATAGCCTAAAAACTCTCATGAAGTAGCAGCGCAAGCTTCCCTGAAGACACCCTGGGGAAATCTATTTGATCACTGGTATTAAGGCAAGCCTGGATGGTAGAGTGAGTGTGAGATTGTCATTAGGCTTCTTTAAGCAGTTCTGTAAGTTTCATCCAATTATAACTTTTAAAGACGGGATGATCCTGATTTAAAATTCTTTGTTATAACAATCAGCTTTTGTCAAGAAGCCTTCCTAAGAACTACATGAGGAAAAAGCTCTTGGGATTAAAAGATAGACATATAGTACTTGCCCTGATGTCGCACTGGTTAAGAGGTATGGCTGCTAAGTGGAAAGTCGGCAGTTTCAATGGAAACCCTACGGGGCGGTTCTGCTCTGTCCCGTGGGATCACTCTGAGTTGGAATCAATCTGATGATAGTAGATATTGAGCATTCTAGCATCTTAAAAGGACTGAACACTCCAGTAAAAATAATTATCTTCTATGGAAATGCTTAAGTGAAATTCAACAAGTATTTATCATCTCTTTTGGTTCTCTGGAATGTAAAATTGAATTAGACATAGCCCTTGCTTTCAGAAAGACTCCATTCTAGTAAAACAAGTGAAGAGACACTCCTAGATTATAGTAAATAAAAAGAAAGTTCCTGATCAAAAGCTGGAAGAGTAGAGAAGAGAATTTTAAGTTCTCTCGGAAAGCAGACTTTTTTGGAGGCGAATCAGGAGGCTAGAGGTTCAAGTCTCCCCTGAAGTGCCTCAAAAGAAAGACCTGGTGATCTGCTTCGCAAAAGTCTTCCATTAAAAACACTATGGTTCCGTTTTGACACGTATGCTGCCACCACGATTTAAAATCAACTCATCAGTAACTTTTCTTTTTTTTAAATAAGTTCTAAAACTATACTATAATAATACTAAGATATATACAATATACTATAATAATAGTAATACATTATCATTTTTTATTATGTCATGCAGATATCTGTACGGGTGGTGCAAAAGCAATGCTGGATAAAAATCACTGGTGTCTTTAGCATAAATCAAGGAGGCATCAGCAAATTCCATGACTAATCATTGCATTCTTCACCATCACACATTCCAATATTTTGGAGTTGGGGGAGTTAGACTCACAAAAATATTCTTGGTAAAGCAGTAAAGATCATTAATTTTTTTAAATCTCAGCCCTTGAGTACAAGTATCTTTGTATTTTGTGAAGCAAAATGGGAAGAACGCTTCATCTGTATACTGCGGTATGGTAACTAAGGAGAAGAAGTTCTCTGATTCTTTGAACCATAAGCTGAATTATCTCATTTTTAGTTGAAAAGTTTATAGAAAAAACTGCGGCTATCAGATTGTGATGTATAGCAAGTATTTTCCAAAACAAAATTGTGGAATGAGCCTGTCATATCAAGTAAAATAACTGAGAGAATATTGGCTTTATATGATAAAATTCAGCCCTTCATGCAAAAGTTAGAATTTTGGAAAAATTAGTCACCATGATACTAAGACTTTTTGATGAGACTAGTGTTGATACTAATGCATGTGGTTTCTGAATATTGTATGACGACACGTGTCATCATTTGGAAGATGCCCATAACTCAGTGACCTAATGTTCTCCAAATGGCATGGCAATTTTATGTCACGATGCCGTAGAATTTTGCATAGGTAAACAATCTAACTAAAGTACAAGATGGTAATTTAAGGTAAGCCACTACAAACAACAAGTGAGCAATTCCAGCTCTGCAGCCATTTACTGGAACATCTCAAATGGTATTCTGTCAATTCCTAGAGCTGTGTTTTTCACCAGTGCCTTCCATGCAGTCTGGACTTCTTTCCGTCCCATCAGTTCCTGATTGCAAATCACCTCCGGAAATGATTGAATGTCGACCTATTTTTTTTTTTTTTTGCCATAATAACTCTGGATATTCCTTCCGTCTTCTTTTGATGCTTTCTGTATCATGAAATATTTTCCCCACAGCAGTCTTCAATGTTGCTACTTGACACTTGAATTTTTGTTTCAGTTTTTTCAGCTTGAGAAATGTCAGGTGTCTCCATCTTTTCTGCTTTTCTATCACCAGGTGTTTGCACATGTCACTGTATTACTTTGCTTTTTCCTTCTCAAGTTGCCCTTCGAAATCTTCCATTCAGCTCTTCTTACTTCATCATCTCTTCCTTTCACTTTAGCAACTCTCCAATCAAGAGGAAGTTTCAGAATCTCTTCTAACACCCATTTGGTATTTTTTCCCCTGTCTTTCTAATGATCTCTTGATTTTTTTCATGAATGATGTTCTTGATATTATCCCACAGCTCATGTTGGTGTTTGGTCATTAGTGTTCAGTGCTTGAAATCTATTCTTGATATGGTCTCTAAATTCAGGTGAGATATACTCAAGGTTGTAGACTGACTTCCACGGACCTACTCTAATTTTCTTCTGTTTCATCTTAAATTTGCAGATGAGCAACTGATATTCTGTTCCACAGTCAGCCCCTGGCCTCTTTCTGACTGATGGTATTGACATAGTTAATTTGATTGCCATGTATTCCATCTTGCAAGATCCCTGTGTATAGTTGCTGTTTACATTGGTGAAAAAAAAGGGTATTTGCAATGAAAACATCATTAATCTTGCAAAATTCTATCACACAACTTTGGCACCATTTCCACTGTGAAAACAGTATTTTTCAACTACTGATCCTTCTTTGTTTCCAGCTCTTGCATTTCAATTACGAGAAATTACCAACGCATCCTGATTGCACTTTCAATCAATTTCAGACTTTAGAAATTGACAAGAAAATTCAGTTTCTTCATCTTTGGCCTTACTTGTTGGTATTCAAATTGAGATTTGAATAATAGTCGTGTGAACCGGTCTGCCTTGTAGGTCTATGAACACTACCCTATGACTGACAGCATTGCACTTCAGGATATATCTTGAAATGTCATTTTTGACAATGAAAGCAACATGATTCCTCTTCAAGTTGTCACTACTGAAAGCAGCAGTCAAGAAATCAAAAGATGCATTGCACTGGGCAAGTCTGCTGAGAAAGACTCCTTTGAAGTGTTAAAAAGCAGAGGTTACCTTGAAGACTAAAGAGGACCTGACCCAGAAATTGTGTTTTCAATTGACTTATATACTTGCCAAAGCTGGCTGATGAATAAGGAACCCAAACTGACACCTTTGCATGGTAGTGTTGCTGAAGAATATTGACTATGCTGTGGACAGCCCACCCTGGTTGTGTACTGGTTAAGTGCTACAGCTGCTAATCAGAAGGTGAGCAGTTCAAATCTGCCAGATACTCCTTGGGACTCCATGGAGCCATTCTACTCTGTCCTTTAGAGCTGCTATGAGTCAGAACTGACTTGATGGCAGTGGTTTAGGGTTCATTTTGATGGATTTGCAAAAGGCAAATATATCTGTCTTGGAAGAAGTATAGCCAGAATGTTCCTTAGAAACAATGCTGGTGATGCTATGTCTCATATACTTTGGATACATTGTCAAGAGGGATCAGTCCTGGAGAAGGACATCATGCTTGGCAAAGTAGAGTTTCATCAAAAATAGGAAGGCCCTCAGCAAGAAAGACTGATACAGTGGCTGCAACAATGGGCTCAAGTTTAACAACAATTGTTAGGATGGTGCAGAACCAGGCACGTTTCATTTGTCTGTACACAGGTTTGCTATGAGTCGTAACTGGATGGTGCCTAAGGACAATAGTACAAAGATCGATGACATGGTCTCAGATTTCACATGGCAAATAACTTGGGGAAAATACCACTTGACCTTTTGGTTTGTGTTAAATTGGATTATCTACAATCATCTAAAAAGCCTACTAAAACTATACCCTCCTTTTCCAACTACGTTATCAGTGTGGAGCCAGATATTCCACATATATTTTCAACAGTCAACATGTGGCAATGTATTGATTCAACAAGCATGTATGAGAATCATCTATTAAGCCAGATATTAAAAATAGTTGCCCAAAATGGAAACTTACATCACTCTTCTTACTAATTGTTTTTTGGCTTGAAAAATATATTTATTTTTCACAAAATGATACAGTTGTATTTAATGGGCTAATCAATTACCACTGATTAGAATAAAAACTAACCACACTGTCCTTGAGTCGATTCTGACTTACAGAGACACTACAGGATAGATTAAAACTGCTCCATAGAGTTTTCAAGGAATGCCTAGTGGGTCTGAACTGTGAACCTTTTGGTTAGTAGCTGTAGCACTTAACCGTTACACTACCTGGGTTTCCGTACTGCAGACTTCAAAAAGACCAAATCGAAGGGCAGCTAAAATAAAGCTCTGCTGGTAAACTCTTAAAAGTGCCATTGGATGCACAAAGGATAAGAACCACTTGATTTTGTCAACTGATGCAGAAAACGCATTCAACAAAGTCCAACACCATTCACGCTATAAACTCTCAGCAAAATAGGAATAGAGGGAAAATTCTTCAGTGCAATAACAGGCAGCTACACAAAGTGAACTGGCTACACCATCCTGATGGAGAGAGTCTGAAAGAACTCCCCTTGAGAATGGGAACTAGGCAAGGATGCCCACTCTCACCACTTCTGTTCAACATTATACTAGAGGTTCTAGCCAGTGCAATTAAATAAGACAAAGAAATAAAAGGCATCCACACCAGCAAAGAAGAAGTAAAAATCTTCCCATTTGCAGAAAATATGCAAGAATTCTAAAGAATTCATCAGCAAACTACTAGAACTAATAGAAGAGTTCAGCAAAGTATCAGGATACAAGATAAACATAAGTAAACCAGTTGGATTCATGTACACCAACAAAAAGGTCATCAAAGAAGAAATCACCAAATCAATACCATTTACTATAAACACCAAGAAGATAAAATAACTAGGAATAAACCTAATCAGAGAAATGAGAGGTTTATACAGAGAGAATTACAAGACCTTCCTGCAAGAAACCAAGAGACTTACATATGTGGATAGGAAGACTTAACATTGTCAAAATGTCTGATTTACCCAGAACAATCTACATATACAGTGCAATCCCAATAGAAAGTCACTTTTTAATGAGATGGAGAAACAAATCACCTACTTTGTTTGGAAAGACAAAAAACCCAGACAAGTAAAGCACTACTGAAGAAGAGGAACACAGTGGGAAGCCTCACACTACCTGACCTTAGAACCTATTACAAAGCCACAGTTGCCAAAACAGCCTGGTACTGGTACAAAAAGAGACATATAGGCCAATGGAACAGAGTTGAGGCCCCAGAGGTGCCACCATCCTCTGATGAACAGTTGATATCTGACAAAGGCTCTAAGACTGTAAACTGTGGTAAAAAAAAGTCTCTTTAATGACTGGTGCTGGCAAAATTGAGTATCCATCTGCAAAACATTGAAATAAGACCCATATCTCACATCTTGCAAAAAAAAAAAAAAACTAACACTGGATGCCAAGCCAGTCAAAGACCTAAATATCAAACCTAAAACAATAAGATCATGCAAGAAAAAATGCAGTCAACAATGGAAGTTCTAATACATGGCTCAGACAGACTTAAAAACCAGAAACAAAACATGATCAACAGAAGAGAAAGTAGATAAAAGGTAACTACTAAGAATCAAACATTTTTGCTCATCCAAGGACTGTATAAAAAAGACCACCTACAGAATAGGAAAAAATATTTGGCAATTACAAGTTGGACAGACATTTGATCTCCATAATCTACAAGACACTGTAAAATATCAGCAAGAAGAAGGCAAATAACCCAATTAAGCAATAGGCAAAGGAGATGGACAGACACTTCACCAAAGAGGACATCCAGACAGCCAAAAGACACATGAGGAAATTGTCATGATCATTAGCTCTCAAAGAAATCCAAATCAAAACCACAATGAGATACAATTTCACCCCAACAAGACTGGCCATAATTAAAAAAAAAAAAAATGCTGGAAAGGCTGTAGAGAGACTGGAACTAGCCTACACTGCTGGTGGAATTGCAAAATGGTACAACCTCTTTGGAAAACAATTTGGCGTTTCCTTAAAAAGCTGAAAATAGATATACCAGTTGATCCAGCAATCCCACTGCTCAGAATATATCCTACAGAAACAAAGGCTGTCACACAAACAGATAACATGCACACAAATGTTTATTGCAGCACAGTCTACAATAGCAAAAAGATGGAAAACATCTAGTTGCCCATAACAGATGAATGGATAAACAAACTATAGCAAATATACTCAGTGGACCATTATGCAACCATAAAGAACAATGATAATTTCAGGAAGCATCTTGTAACCTAGTTTCATTTGGAAGACATGCTGAGTGAAATCAGTCAACAGTAAAAGGACAAATATTGTATGAGACTCCTGTCATGAGAACTTAAAAACAAACTTACGTATAGAAGAAAACACTCTTTGATGGCTACAAGGAAGGTGGGGGTGGGAAGAGGAGGTTGGTCATGGATTAGATAGTTGATAGAAATTTGGTTGAGCGAAAGCAGTGACAGTACACAGTAGAAAGAAGATCAACTTACCTGGTCTTCACCATAAAGTGAAAGCTTTTCTAATCTCAACCCAACACTGCAATGATAAGAGTAGCAGGGGACTGGGTCTGAGTACCGTGTTTTCGGGGGACATTGAGGCCAACTGGCATAACTACTTTAATGCTAAGAGAGTCTTCTATACCCTATATTGGTGAGTAGTTCTGGGGTCTTAAAAGCTAGCAATCTGCCATCTGATGTACACCAAATGGTCTCAACTCATCTAGAACAGATGATGACTGAGAACAACAGAGATGTGAGGAAAAAAGCTCAAGAGAAAATAATCCATGTGAATGGGAGATTGCATCAATCTCTGACCAGAAGAACTAGATGGTGGCCAGCCACCATCAAAGACAGCCGTGATGGGGCACACAATGTTGAGTTCCAGGCACAACACAAGAAAAAGAGAGGTGCAACTCAGGAACTGTACTAAAAGACCAGAACTGAAGATCTGAGAGCCTGTATCATCCAGTGGGAGCATGGCCCCTAGACTTGCCACTGCCCCAGACAAGAAAACACTACTGAGGTCAACTCTTCGGACAAAATTATACTAGACCCAGGGACACAGTGTGACCATATGGTGTGTGTACTTTATGTACTTATAGGAGGTTCCATGCATTTATAGGAGGCTGTCCTTTCTCTTTCTAGATGGGAGAGAAAAGGGTGGAGAAGAAGGTAAAGGAACTTGTTAAGAGGCTACAACAAGTATAGAACGAAAAGGAGGAGTGTGCTGTCATTGGGCAAGGAGAATAGAATAAGGTGCAGATAGGCGGGCGTGCAAAATTGATTTGGATTGTATACTTTCACTTAATCACAATAAATAAAAGTGCCATTGGAGAATGAGCAAGAATAGGATTTAATGGCTGATGAAATATGGAAGGAGCCCTGCTGGCTTAGTGGTTAAGAGCTTGACTACTAACCAAAAGGTCATTAGTTTGAATCCACCAGCTGCTCCTTGGAAACACTAAGGGGCATTTCTACTCTGTCCTATGGGGTCACTATGAGGATTGACAGCCATAGGTTTGGGTTTTTTGCTAAACATAGAAGGAGAAGTTGCATACCACTGAGATTCTTAGTGCAATGACTTTTAGGATAGTGGTATCGTTTCCTAAGACTCTGAAGCCGGCAAGGTATGTTGGAGGTGAGATTAAGATTTCCATTTAAAACATACTGACTTTTGTTTTCAGAGTCACCAAAGTAGCAAGTGTGACAAGGGAGGAAGATGTCCTAGAGGCAGATGGAAGGGTTGGAATTCCCCTTCAGAAAAACATTGGGGCTAAAGTTACACGGTTGAGTCCATCAAGAGCAGAGTGGTTGTACAAGTTCTTAGACTGACAGAAGACACAGATAAAAACAAATACATGGAGCTGAGAAATCAATGTCTGACATTTCCATTCAGAGGGCCAGGAAAAACAGGAAAAATAATAGTAAAAATAATCAGAGCTAAGAGACCTTAAAGAGTGACATGTCAAAGCCACGACAGAAACTTATTACGAAGGACTGATTTCACAGGACCTTTTAGAGTTAGTACGTATTTGTTAACTGCATGTCAAATGTGACACTTTCCCCTCTTCTTGTGTGTGACAAGTGTACAAGTGAAAAACTATCATAGTCATCACAGTTGTTTATTTTCACTCAAAGGTAGATGACTTTACACTACTGAGGTCAACTTTTTGGACAAAAGTGGACCAGACTCGGGGACCAGTGTGACTATATAGTGTGTGTACCTTATGGTTTCCTGCATTTACAGGAACCTGTCCTACTGCTCTGTTCCTACATGGGAGAAATGAGAGTAGAGATGAGGGGGCAGGAGCTTGTTAAGAGGACACAACAAGTATACAGTGCAAAGGAGGAGTGTGCTGTCCCAGGGCAAAGGGAGCAGAAGGAGCTGCAGACAGGTGGGCAGGCAAAGTTGATTTGGATGTATATTTTCACTTAATCACAATAAAAAAGAAAAAAAGTCAAATATTGGTGATTTTAGCTGTTCTATCTTCTTATTTTGTGTTACATTTTTAAGATTTGCATCATATTCAGATATTTCAAATAATTTCAAGCCTACTATTCACATAATTCAGTGTATTCATTTCTGATTGGTGTTGTAAGAAATTATCACAAATTTAGGGCTTGAAATGGCACAAGTTAATCACCTTATAGTTTCTGGAGATCAAAAACCTGAAATGGGATTCACTGGACCGACAACGGGGTGTCCTCAGGGTTCTGTTCCTTCTGGAAGCATTAAGACACAGTCTGTTTTCCAGCTTTGTCCAGATTTCAAAGGCTGCCTGTATTCTTTGGGTCATGGCCCCCTCTGTCTCTGTCTCACATTTCTGACACTGTCTCTTGTACTTTGCCTTTCTGTATTAAAAACAGAATAAACCAAAACAAAAAAACCTTGTGATTACTCTGGGCTCATCCAACAGTCCCAGATAACATCTCTATTTTAAAATTATCTGATCAGCAGCATTAACTCTACCTGATAACTTAACTCCTCTTTGCTATGTACTATAATTTATTCACTGGTTTCTCGGATTAGGACATGGATGGACATCACTGGGAGGCTATTATTATGCTCACCTCATTCATGCATATTCATTGACTTGATAACTATTTAATAACTATTCATGAAATAATAATAAATCAAACTATAAACGGTTTTACTGAGTTTCTTTTTATAAAAGCTGGAAAGACTACAATATGTAGGATTTTATGATCAATAAATGCATTATATAAAGTGGAAAAATAATTTTCTGTTTAAATAGCATTATCCAAAAACTGCTTAGATATGGTAAATAAGTTCTCTAAAACATTATCTTTGAGAAAAGTTTCTGAAAAATTTGTTGATGGCAGTAGTTAACTAGTATACAAAGAAGATATACTTTTTGTAATATATAATCTATTGAAATGCTGATTTTTAAACCACAAGTATATGTAATATTCATAATAAAATTGATTTTATTCTGATTGATTTAACATACACTTTTTATTTTAAAAGCAATTTTCCTATATGATTAGTTTCCCATACCAATTTTTATGTTATCATAATGCCACTGATGAAAAACATAACGCACGTTTCAGATGTGTTTTCAATGCAGCACATCCACTAAAATATAAACAACAGAACTGTTTTCACTGGAGAGCTTTCTCTTTCCACAATGCCATTTTATTATTAAACTATATTATTTAGAGTTAATTACAAAACCCCAAAACACACTAGTTGCTGTCAAATAGATTCTTACTTATAGCAACTCTAAAGGACACAGTAGAACTTTCCCACAGTTTCCAAAGAGGACCTGGTGGATTTGAACTGCCAACCTTTTGATTAGCAGGAGTAGGCCTTAACCACTAAGCCACCATAAAATAGTTACAGTATAATGTCAGGTCTGTTGATGACTTACTTTCTTATACTGCCTAAGAGGCCCTATGGTACTGAAGACTCATTCAATTCACCTGACACTTACAATTAAAGCTGAGGAAGATACTAGCTGATTTCTAAAAACTGTATATTCCCAGTGGGCCTGACAGCTGATGGAGACAGACGGGTTTCTGCCTGTTAAAGGGTGGCATCAATTGTTAGATTCAGTCACAGGTACATCAGGTGGAGAGCTGTGGAAAGCTAGCACACCTTCTCCCCACTTCCTTGTCCTTCTGTGAGAAAATATCATTCCAGCAGAGAAGATAATTCACTTCCAAAAACAGGAGAGGGGAATGTATTTTTGTTCCCATAATGCTGAGTACAATGTTTAAGAACTGAGCAACAAAAAGTGACTTATCTTCGGGGATGCTCTGCAGTAACAACAGTGCCATGGTTTCTTTTTTACCTGGAGAACATCTGCTCAGTTGTTTAGTGAAAGTATTTTAATGTGATCTCAAATAATCCTATTTATTAATTCCTTCAATTATTTCTCCATCTATTCCTAATGTCAAAAGGGAATCAAGGTCTATAACTAAAATAAGAGAAATATAAAAAAACAAAACCCACTGCTACAGAGTTGATTCTGACTCACAGCAACCCTATAGGAAAGAATAAAATGGCTTCATAGGGTTTCCAAGGACTGCCTGGTGGATGGAAACTGCCAGTCTTTTGCTTAGTAGCCAGAGCACTTAACCGCTACAGCACCAAGGTTTCTAAATATGATACACTCTTCATAATTTCTGCAGCTATTTTTGCAAATTACTAAACCCCAAGAAGGTTAATAATAAGCAAGACAAAAGAATTGACGGCTTTGAATTTTGGTGTTACAGAACACTGAACATCCTGCAGACCACCAAAAGAACAAACAGATCTGTTCAACCACAGGGCTCCTTGGAAGCAAAAATGGCAAGACTAGATCTTGCATACTTTGAACATGTTGTCAGCAGGGATCAGTCCCTAAAGACCATCGTGCTTAGTAGAGTGGAGGGTCAGTGAAAAAGAGGAAGACTTTCAACGAGATGGATTGGCCCCGTGGCTACAGTGATGGACTTCAACATAAAGAGGACTGCGGACACAGTGAAAGACCAGGCAGTGTTCCATTCTGGTGTGCACAGGGTTCCTATAAGTCAGAACCGACTCCACAGCACCTAACAACAACAAGTAGGTTAACAGAAGTCAGTCAGTCAAAAAGTCTGGCTGCCACATGATCTCCCAAGCTTGAAGCTGGCATCCTGAAGCGTTAGCGAGAAATCAGCCCTGAATTTGTGACCAGACGGTCACAAGGTTAGGCTGTTGAGTGGATGTCAAGTTTGCAGCTGGCATCTGCCTATTGTCAGCCTGAAGGACTGTGTCCTTTTATGAGCTCTGGTCCAGCTTCAGATGCGTGGGGTCAAAGAAAAGCTACATGGCAGGTGGTTAGCAAACAGTGTCCATCTAACTCGGGAGCTCTAAACTAGCTCCGGGTAGTTCAGGTCAGACAGAGAGTGTGTTGTTTGGGTAGCTATTTACACGGAAGGAGAAGTGGGAATGTGAGGTCTGGATCCATTTCCAGGTGGGCATTGGATTCACGTTGCTTATCACAACAATGATGAGGTTTTCCCACTTTGCCCCTGCTTAGCACAAGGCATTTGGTCAGGAACAGGAAACCAAACCAAAGATACTCAAGCAAATTAGGGATCAAAATTGTACAAAGATACTTCCACGCCTAGACCAGACAGAGCAAAGGGAAAGAGTTTCTGCAGAAAAAGAGAGAGCACTGCCTGTGGCTGAAGCTCTAGGAGGTTTCGTGACCAAATGCAGAAGGGTACGACCGCTGCCCACCTGTGCCCACAAACAGAAGGAGCAGGGGAAACACAACCCGCATCTCCCCTTCCTCCTGATCTTTATTTTCAGAGCCCCCTTTTGGCTAAACCCAGTAGGAAATCAGAGGGCAAGGCAGCCCCTTCCTGCAGCTCATAACAGGCATTCTGCTGAGGCGCAGAATGAAGTGGAGATGGGCGAAGGGGGGATCTGAAGGTAATTGGGGAATATTTACTACACTCACCTAAGAAATGACTCATTTAGAAAAGCTGGCCACTAAATTGTCTTCCATTTATCACTAGCCATTAGACCTTTGGATTATGGCTAACATTATCCTAGACTGTCTTCACCTGTGGGCTGGTACCACTCCACAAGAGCTGAGCCTGCTTACCTACAACCTGAGATGAGTCGTTTAACCTTTAACAAATAAGATTTTAATGTGTGCCATTAACTTTGGGAGGCAAAGTCAAAAAAGAAACCACTACTAAAAATAAAATATAGCACAGAAAAAGACCTAGTGAAAGAAGACGACCTGTGCCTTCCCCAGGCACCAAATTACGCAATTGATTTCTACAGCGTGTGTGAGTTGTCAATTACACAGCCTTTCTGTCTAAATTACACAGAAACACATCCTCCTCTTCCAAACCCAGGCTCTGTGTTTGGGTTTGTAATCCTCTCGAGGTTCTAAGCCCAAAACAAAGCAGACCCACAGCTGCCATCATTTGTCCTTGTGGCACCTTGAGCACCTGTCTCGATTACATCTTACTTTAGTAAATATCAGCTTCCAGAAACTGAAAGAAGAAATAAAAATAATAATGAGATATATAGTGGTTACAGCTTCTTTTTCCTGACCCTGGAGATTGATATTAAACACCAAGCTACTTCAAATGTTGCTGTAACATCACTGTTCATACATTTATCAAGCACCTACTGCATGTCAGGAAACTGAGATAAAGAGGTAAGTAAGACGGGCATAGTTTCATTCTCTCAGGACATTACAATCGAGTGACGGAATTCAGGCAGGAAACAAATGTTCATATTAGCTAGCTTATTGTGTTTTCTTTTCCCCACCAAGAAGTAGACTTAGATAAATCCTTACAGGAAATAAAATATATGGGGGACATTTTATATTGTGGGCTCAGAAATGATCTTTCTGAAGTGACATTTAAGTTGAGAATGAAATATTCATAAGGAGCCACACATAAGTAGAGGTATAAGATGAATGTTCCAAAGAAATCAGGAAACATAGTTGTGTACAAAGTAGCTGCCACAATTCTTCCACAAACCAAAAATGAAATCCATTGTCATCCAGTCAATTCTGACTCATGATGATCCTATAGCAGAGTAGAATAGCCATGTGGAGTTTCCACGGAGTGGCTGATGGTTTCAAACCGCCAGCCTTCTGGTTAACAGCCAAGTTCTTCACCGCTGTGCCACAAGTGCTCTGTGATTTCTTTGAATTCCTGCATGTGTGTTGTTCTTTCCAGAAAAACATGGAGCCGATTTTCATCCTTTCAGTTTGAGCCATCTTTGAACACATGTCTACAGTGGATATGAGTGTCTGTTCTGACATAACTTTCAGGAACATGACAGTTTCCACTTTCCACTTTCTTTTTGGAGAACAGTTGCCAAGAAAGAAATGTACATACCCTAAACCCATCAAAACCATGAAAATGTCGAAGCTAATCACCTGGAGAAAGATGAGGGAACACTTAATCACAGATATGTAAGTGGAACATTGAACCTTAGAATCCAATCCACAGACTCACTGAATGAACAAAATAAGTGTTCCTGTCCACCTGATCCTTGCTCAAATGCTTACCCCAGAATTACAGAACATAGTAAGTCATTATTTTTATTAAGCCACCAAAATTCTGAGTGGAATCAGCAACAAGAGATGATTGAGAGAATGAATGTAACTACCTTACAGCAGAAACAAGACTGACATTTTCAAGAAAAATAAATTAGACCCACTTGGCTAAAGCATATTGAGCAGTAGGGAGCTGGGAGAAGACATAAGCCAGGGAATATTCAGAATTCAGATTTTTGAGGGAGGCTTACAAATAATGTGGGGGCCTGGTGGCACAGTAGTTAAGCCTTTGGCTGCTAACCAAAGGTCAGCAGTTTGAATCCACCAGCCACTCCTTGCAAATCAGGGCTTGTAAGTTCTACTCTGTTCTACAGATTCACTATGAGTTGGAATTGACTGGACAGCAATCGTATATCTACAAATAATCAGCATGATTTACTGTTCTTGATTGCCCATAATAGAAACTGGGTTTGGATGACTAATCAGAAAATGAACTCGTCTTCTAATCTCAACCTAATATTGCAAGGATAGAGTAGCAGGGGGATGGAGTCTGGGGACCATGTTCTTGGGGGACACCAAGGTCAACTGGCATAATTAGCCTATTGCTAAGAGAGTCTTCTGCACCCCATATAGGTGAGTGGCATCTGGGGTCTTAAAAGCTAGCAAGGTACCATCTGATGTACATCAAATGGTCCTAACTCAGCTGGAACAGATGATCACTGAGAACACCAAAGGCACAAGGAAATAAAAGCCCAGGAGACAGAAGGACCTATGTGAATGGGAGACTGTATCAACATGTGACCAGAAGAACCAGATGGTGCGCGGCCACCACTAAAGACAGCTGTGATGGGCCACACAAGGTTGAGTCCCTGTGGCAACATGAGAAAAAGAGGGATGCAGCTCAAGAACTCTACTAAAAGACCACAATCAATGGCCCATTGGCCTGGGGAGGCCCCCAAGAGCACGGACCCTAGACCTGTGGCTGCACCTGTCCAGAAAACACTACTGAGGTCAAGCTCTCTGGACAACAATGGACTAGACTCAGGGGCACAATGTAACTATATAGTGTGTACTTTATGGTTCTATGCATTTGTAGGAGGCTGTCCTACTGGTCTCTTTCTAGATGGGAGAGAAGAGGGTGGACAGGAGTGGGCATGAGCCTGTTAAGAGGCTATGACAAGTATAAAATGAAAAGGAGGAGTGTGCTGTCACGGGGCAAGGAGAGCAGAGAAGCTGTAGATAGGCAGGCATGCAAAATTGATTTAGATTGTATACTTTCACTTAATCACAATTAAAAAAAATAAATTGGAAGCAAACAAATTTAAAAAAAGAAACAGAAAAGAAAATGAACTCAGAGAATGCTAGGTGGCTTAGGTTAACTATTTCTTTCAGATACATAATAAGAATAAAAACAACCTAAAATCTAATGACCACTTCAGGTTAAGAAGGAGGAGGAGATGGAGTCCTGATTTTCAGCCAGTATGCATACACTGAAGAACTTCTCTCAAAATAAGAATCTCCACACACTCTAGGGGAAAAAAACCTGGTAGTCGTTCACCGGCACATAGAAGTTTACTGAATACTTACCATGAGTGTAATATGAAGTCGTCATAGGATTTTAAGCAAGGAATGATATTACATGAAAGTCATTTAAGGATGACTCTTTACCTACTGGATAAGAAAGGATTGGGGACTAAAATCAGGAAGATTAGTTAGAAAGTTATTAATGACCCACACGAGGAAATGAGGTGACTAGAAACAAGGCCTAAACACTGAAACTGGAAGGAAATGGAGAGACACAAGAGCTACCGCAAAAGGTGAACCAGCAGAATATATTTACAGCTTGGCTAAAGGTAAGAGATAAGAAAAATTCAAGAAAGAACCTGATATGTTTGACTGGGAGAACTGGGTAAATGGAGAATGAATCATTTACTGAAATTGGTAAGCCTTGAGAAGAAAATATTTTGTGCAAGAGTGTCATAGAATTTAATTAAAAAATCAGTTTTAAAACATAATTTTTGACCCTTGAATGCATGTCATATGTAGTTCAGCAAAGAAGGCAGATATGAAGCTGTGAACCTGAAAGCCATTATTTTATTAAATATCTGAATTCAATAAGCCATTAGCTTATGGAATATCTTATCAAATATCAAAGGACTGCATGAGCTCAAATAGGGATGGGGAGGAGACAGAAAATAAAAAGAATGACCTGAGAACGCCTTTTGGGGTATCCCAACATTTATGAGTCCATTAAAAACAGAAAAACAACAACAACAACATGAAGGCTGGTGAGAAACGGTCAATAAGAAAAGGAGAAGACCAGAAATGTTTAGGAAAGTTGAATAACATGAATTGACAAAAGAAAACTATTTCAACCGAGTGAGGACGGTCAGGTGCGTTGAGCGCTCTTGTGATATCAACTGTGATGAGAACAGAGACATGAATATTGAGTTTAACACCTTGTATGCTGATAACCCAAGCTGTTGAGTTGACTCCAGTTCATAGGGATCCCATAGGACACAGTAGAACTGCCCCATAGAGTTTCCAAGAAGCACCTGGTGGATTCAGACTCCTGGCCTGTTGGTTAGCAGCCTCTGCACAGTTTCCAGTGATGGTCTTTAAAAGACAAATTTTAGTAGAGCAGTAGAAATAGGGGCCATATTAGAAGACTAATTAAGAGGTAGTAATTTGAAGAGAAGGCAACTAAATAATTTTTTTGCAAAGAATTTCTCCTCTTAATGAAGAGAAAAATAATGAATGGTGGCTTGAGAAGGTAGGACTAATTTGAAACAGTATTTTGACTAGTGGTTTACAGCCGTTGGAAAGGGAAAACTGATGAGCAAGACAAAGAGTTGTGATTAAAAAACGGAAACTAGGGGGTAAGAATTTATTGGGTCTTAGAAAACATAGGTGTCTCTTTTTTGTAAGAGCAGAGAAGAATACATGTGGCAAGAATGAAAGTAAGATTGTGGAATCTGAGATGGTACACAAAAGAAACTCATGTTGGTTGCTTCTATTTTTCAAAAGAAACGAGATAAGATGGTATCATCAACTGAAACTCAGTTCAGTTATGGGTGACAGTTTGAGGAGACAGGGGATCTGGCAAAGATGCAAAGGTAACAAATCAAAGAGCAGGAAAGCAGACTTATAAAGGCAGTGCGATCATATTACCCAGACATGTGGTGTGCTCATTTCACATCTGTGATCAGTGTGGATGTCCAGCAATCTTCAGCTGCTTCAGATCTCACTGAAAGTAAACAAATTATTGAGTCCCATAGGTTTTGGGGTTTGGTTAAGGTAATAGTTCCAGGGAAAGAGGAACGGAAGGAAGAAGAGAGGTTTTCAGAGGAACGACTGTTGAACAGATGGGGATTAAAAAAAAAATAAGCTGTGATGTGAGAGAGGTGAACAGACTGCTGGAGAATGAAGAGTCTGTGCAGCCAAGAAAGTGGGAAAGCGTCATGAGGCTGAACGTCCCGTGGAAACACCAGAGAAGGAACTGTGACGGCGGTCAGAGGGAGCTGGGGGGAATTCCATTTGTGAAGGAAGTGTGGAGTAATCAGAAGGTCTAGGGTATCAGCATGGAAGTTGGCTGGAAACAAAGATGGTTAAATAGAGATTAGGCAGAAAACTTTTTAAAATTAATTTATTGAACATCTACTTTGCACAGACACTGTAGGGGAAGCATAAAAATTATGTGACAATTCTGCATTTATTTGTGCTGTGAAGATGTAAGAGTTGCAGCCATTTCTAAAAGTTTGTAAGTTGTATCAAATGCCTGAGTTAAAAAACCAAACCAAGCCCACTGCCACTGAGTCCGGTCCAAATTAAAAGGCAAAAGAAAAAGCATAGAAAGGGAACCTGAAATGTTTTTGAGATCCGATTATAAAACCCAGGCTGTACTGTGATGTGAGAATATCTATTGTAATTATTTACTCTTCTTTACAACATAGGAAATATTAAATAATGAGTCTAATGTCTTAAAAGTATTAAGAAAATTTTCAGAATATACTGTCAGTATCAGCATTCCAATTTGATTAACGATTTCAGTAATCACGGATTTGCCACACTGCTCTAACCTTTCTTAGAATTATCCTGAGTCACAAATTGAATGGACCTCGGAGTCATGGAACCTGACACCTCTTTCCTGAACCACATTTAATGATGGGAACTAAGATCCAGAGAAACTGAATGACTCAGACAGGATCTTCCACTAAATAAATGGCCAAGCCCGGATTTCAGCACTAGTGACCAGGTTCAGCCTCACCTCCCTGTCACAGTGTCACTTCTCGAGAGGCAGAGCATACCCTTCAATTCCCTGGAACCTCTGCCAGGCTTGAATAGTCACCGCTAGTCCTGAACAATCAGTCATGAAAACTGTTATCACTGCCATGAGGATGGAAAGTATTGTTGGAAATATAAGGTCTGCATTCCTAGGCAAGAAATGAATGAAAAAATCTTTTTCAGGACATGAGTGGTGATATTCATCCTAGGCCTCATTATGAATATGTGCCGCTTCTTTTCCCAAAACACAGCTTTTCAAGAAACTCAAACTCTATTATCACATAATGAAACACAAAACTTCCCAAAAGAAAATCTAAAAAGATTTTATTTTTATTCTCTTGAAAAATCTAAATGGCAAAAATTGTGGTTACAAAAACTGATTTTAACTTAGTAAGAGCAGTCATGTTAGTTTTTTTCCTGAACCATTTAAAGCATACCATTAATGCAACAGCTGAAGTATAACGCAGCCTGAGGCTGCTTGCAGCAGCACCTTAATTTACTAAGGCTTTTACCTCACACCTAAGTTATAGTTGAACTAAAGACTACTTCAGCTTATTATTTGATAATATAAGGACACACTGTGGAAGAAAGGAAGCTGAGTTTCAGTTATTTAATTATAAAGTCAAAGGTTTCCATCTTAGTTTCTGAAGAAATGTATTGACAACATAATCATGCTAAGTATCTTATATTTTTAAATTAAACAAGAAATTTACCTGTTGATTTATCTCTCTATGTGCACTTTGTAATTCTACATACATTATTGCACTAAATTGTTCCCGGTGTTCTGATCCAGGTGCTATTTAAAATTAAAACCATAATCTAAGACAATTACATACTGCGTTCAATATACTCTGTATATTGAACGATACGTATGTAGGAGATTTGTTTTGTTTGTTATATAAATATAGGTAATAAAAATAACCTGTCTTACTAGCTACAGAAAAAAGTCCTAGAAATATGCAAATAAGCATATCCAAATATCATCAAGACAAAAGTTTTCGCAGCCTAAGAGTATAGATTTATCTTGGAGAGCTTTAAAATATCTGAGAGGAAATATACATGTATCACCATTCCTATTATGTAATTTCTTGTTGGCTTTCCAAGAAATCATCAAATTAAAGATCTGAGACATTCATTTGAAAAGGAAAACACTGAAGACTACTGACAAGATATTTGCAAGATTGTGCAACAGTTTTGAAAATGGAAGACAGCAGAAAAGACAAATAGCTAAACGAATAGGTTTCTGTAGAAAGTTTGTGGTGAACCAAGTGTTTTTCTATCATAAGCATTGTTTTGAAAAACTTGCTATTTCTTGATGGAGCCCTGGTGACACAGCGGTTCGGTTTCTAACTGAAAGGTCAGCAGTTCAAATCCACCAGACGCTACGTGGAAATCCTATGGGACAGTTGGACTCTGTCCTATGAGGCCACTATCTGTGGGAGTCAACTGCACGGTAACAGGTTTTACTGTCCTATAGAGTTGCTATGAGTCAAAATCATCTCAACAGCAATGGTTTGTTTGCTTGATGTAATTATTACCAATTACATAGTTTAGAAAACCAGGACTAGCTGGGGCATCCTAACAGTATTTTAATGCTAGAACTCTCTGTCACAGGCTCACAAATTATTTACCAAAACCACCAAACCCACTGCCATCGAGTTCAATCCAACTCATAGCTCCCCTAGAGACAGAGTAGAACTGCCCCCGTAGAGTTTCCTAGTAGATTCAAACTGCTTACCTTTCAGTTAGCAGACAAAGCACTTAACCAATATACCTCCAGAGTTTCATTGACAACACAGTTCCCTCAAAAAACTAGTAGGAAACTGATGAATTTCCTTTCAGTCAATTACTTTCTATAATAAATACATTGAAATTATGTGTTGAATATTATCCTTAAGCCAGATTGACCTCATTGCTTGTTTGTGTCTAAGCCTCTCTTTCTCAACTTGAGTCAGAAAGCCATGTGCTTCATGTGATCTTTCCATGGAGTTCAGTTTTAATGACTATGTGTTTGCTTTTCTTAACACTTTCTCAATCAAGGCTTTTGCCCTTTGAGGACAACAAAGAAATATAAACAGAAAATTTTGAAGTCCCACATTTCCAAACTCTCCCTTTCCTTTTCAGTTTTGATTAAAAGCCAGGTATTTCTGCCTGAACACACAAAACATTCTCCTAATGTTTTGCTAAAGACAGTCACTAATTGCCAACAAACACAAATAACACATCTGCTAATACCTACTTCTCCTCTAGGGCTATAAGCTCAGTAGGCATGAGGCCTGTCTCCCAAATTACTCAAATAATATTTTCACCAAATATATTTTTTCTACTGATTAACTGCATTTTTTTCTACTGGATTTCTATCTTTCTTTCTAGTTTCTGCTATCAGTTTTGTTGTGATTTGCTTTCTGCCCATTAAGCAATACTACACTGTTTAGGATTTTGCTACAGCAGATAGATGTCTAGCATCTGTTTATTAAAAGCAACCCTAGCTACTAACCTCCAGAAGATTTCTACACCATGCCAAAATGGCCAACTGTTTGTAATATCATGTTGCACAGCCACTATCTGAGAGATACCCCAAGAAGGGTGTGCCCTCGGCCACCAGTAAGTTGAGATCATTATCTGGTTAGGGGTTACCTGGAGAAATCCAGGACACTGGTTTGAAAACTTAGACAGAACCTGAAGAAGCTAACAACTGGAGAGTATGAGCTAGCCACATTTACAGAGAGTTCTTTCTTAAAGACGATGATGGGCAGGACGTTTCTCTTGCTGCCACAGCTCCACAGAGATGCTGGCTGGAAGCAGCCACAGTCAACATGTGCCTTCCAGCTGTGCAACAAGCACTAACATGCTGCTATCTCATGCCATGAGACAGGAGGTACTGGTTACTACAGGCCAGGGTGGAAATGGAGGCCCTCTGTTAGGGCTACACTCATCTGTTCACGTGTGTAACCACCTCTGACTACAAGGGAGTCTGGAAAAGTTAGTCCAGGTATGTTCCCAGGGGAAAGGGGAAAAAAAAAAATCAGCAAATAGCTAGCCAGCCAAGCCAAGTGCCGTCGAGTTGGAACAGCTAGCCAGTCTCTATTAAACCTCTTTGAACCCAAAGCTATTCCATTTAAAACTTAGTTCTATATAAATTGGACAATGCCTATATAATTCTTGAGGACAGTTCTTTTTTTTAATTGGTTGAAGTTTACTGAAGATATTTAGAAATCAAAGTAAATATTTAGACTCACAGCAACCCTACAGGACAGAGCAGAACTGCCCATAGAGTCAAGAAGCACTTGGTAGATTTGAACTGCTGAACTTTCAGTTAGCAGACACAGAATCTAACCACTATTCTACCAAGGTTTCCAAATATTTGGGTTACGGAGTGTCGTGGATTGAATTGTGTCCCCCCAAAATAGCTGCGCCATGATTCCCAGTATTTTGTGACTGTCCTCCATTTTGTGATTTCTCCTACACTGTATGTTAAAGGACTAGGGTGGGACTGTAAATCCCTTTATAAGATCACCTCCCTGCTCCACTGTAAAGAGAGTTTCCCTGGAGTGTGGCCTGCTCACCTTAATCCTTGCAGGCTGAGAACTGGGAACCTCATACCAACAACAAAGCAGCACCGAGGGAAGAGCATGTCCTTCAGACCTGAGGTTCCTGCGCCAACATGCTCCCTGGACAAAGACTGATGCAATACTGGACTTTCCTCCAGAGTTGAAGAGGTAAAAGCCTTCCCCTGGAGTGGACATCCTGAATTTGGACCTGTAGCCTACCAGGCGATGTAAAAATAAACTTTCCTTTTTTAAAGCCAACCTCTCTGTGGTATTTCTGTTAAAGCAGCCCTAGCTGACTAAACCAGGGAGTCACAGTGTTCCAAAGACGAGATAACTTCTAAAGACTCTTATAAACCATTTTATGTCATTAACAGAGAAAGGCTGAGGAACAGCCTTTGTATAATAATAATTTATCCTAGAACACAGCTTCAGTGTGACCTGGAGTTCCTGTTTTCGGAAAAAAATCCAATGCCTAAGAGGAAACTCTCCCTATTAAGTACTTATTAAGCTATTGTTTGACTTGAAGGTGCCTTAAGGAAACCAGTTTCTTCAAGTCTCAACTCTCAAAAGGACACCTAAGGGAAAATGGCCTCAGAGAGTCACCCCAATTCAATGGACCCCACAAATCTGAGTTCCAGGAAAATAAAAAAATGCTTTCTTACCCCAAACAGAAACTCTTTGTCCCTGAAGCCCTTTCTCTCCATTTCCCCGCCCTGTCGCCCAAGGTAACAATGGTGACATCTACTTTCAGTCTTTATGTATTTACCTATTCTAAATGTTTCAGATAAGTAGAATCATAGAATATTCATTCTATTTTTGTCTCACATATTCAACTTGGCATAATGTTTGAAAGCTCATCCACGCCACAGCATACATCAGAACTTCATTTCTTTTACTGCTGAATAATATTTCTTTGCATGTATGTACCACACTTTGCTTATCCATTCATCTATTTATGAATATTGGCGCATTTTCACCATCACAAGGTACTATGTAGGGGTGGGAGCCATACTCATTTTATGGAGATTCTGCTGTTGTGAGGTGGATGGGATTTAGCTAAGAGGCAGAGAGAAGAAACGTTTTAGTAATCTGAGTGGGAAACCATCTTTCTCTGAACCGGAGTAGTGGCAACGAGAATGGACAGAGGACAGATTTAAAAATGAACCGAGAGGGGAAGCTGGTAGAGTTAGCGATTATTTGTAATTCAAGCATTCGGGGTAACTGAGTGGACGATGGTGCCATTTGCCAAGGAAAAGATTAGGTCCAATTCTTTCCCATCTTACCCAGTGTAGTCTTTTTATGTCCTATGTTTCCACCACAGGGTGCAAGCTTTCACCGGTGAAGACAGAAGATGGTGAGCCTCTATAAATGGCAGAGGACCACCGAACAGCATGTGTCAATCAGGGCACCTTGCTGGACCCTCTGGGTGACAGCACCCAGGATCCTGCTGATTCTTGTTAGGTTGTTGTTAGGTGTCATCCAGTTGGTTCTGACTCACAGCGACCCTATGTGCAACAGAACAAAACACTGCCCAGTCTTGCACCACGCCCACAATCATTGTTATGCGTAAGCCCATTGTCAATCCATCTCGTGAAGGGTCTTCTTCTATTTTTATGACCCTCCACTCTACCACACATGATGTCCTTCTCCAGGGACTGATCTTTCTGACAGCATATCCAAAGTATGTAAGACGCAGTCTTACCATCTTTGCTTCCAAAGAGCACTCTGGTTGTAATTCTTCCAGAAAAGACCTGTTTGCTCTTTTGGCGGTTGTCATGGACTGAACTGTACCCCCCAGAAAATACGTGTAGCCATGTGGCTAGGCCATGATTCCCAATATCTTATGATTGTCCTCCATTCTGTGATTTTCCTATGCTGTACTTTAAATGATTAGCGCAGGACTATAAATCCCTTCATAAGATCATCTCCCTGCTCCACTATAAAAGGAGTTTCCCTGGAATATGGTTTGCACCATCCTTTATCCTTTCATCCTACAACAGATAAAAGGAAAGGGAAGCACACAGAGAATGGGGAACCTCACACCATCAAGAAAGCAGCACCAGGAGAAGAGCGCATCCTTCAGACCTGAGCTTCCCGTGCCAGGATGCTCCCTGACCAAAGACTGATGCAACACAAGGACTTTCCTCTAGAGATAAAAAGAGGGAAAGCCTTCCCCTGGAGCAGACATCCTGAGTTTGGACTTGTAGCCTGCCAGACTGTGTAAAAGTAAAGTTTCCTTTGTTAAAGCCATCCACTCTTGGTATTTCTCTTAGAGCACCAGTCCATGGTACATTCAGCACTCTTCTCCAACACCACAATTCAAAGGTATCAATTTTTCTTCTCACTTCTTTCTTCATTGTCCAGCTTTCACATGCCTATGATGTGATTAAAAATATCATGGCTTGCGTCAGGTACACTTTAGTCTTCAAGGTGACATATTTACTTTTCAACGTTTTAAAAGAGATCCTTAGCAGAAGATTTTCCCAATACAATGCGTCTTTTGATTTCTTGACTGCTGCTTCCAAGGGCATTAATTGTGGAGCCAAGTAAAATGAAATCTTTGACAACCTCAATCCTTTCTCCATTTATAATGATGTGGCTTACTGGACCAGTTGCGAGGATTTTTGTTTTCTTGACATCAAGGTGCCATCCATAAGTGTTTCAAATCTTCTTCACTTCCAGCAAGTAAGGTGGCGTCCTCCAATCCTGATGCCTCATTCTTCTTCATATAATCCAGCTTCTCAGATTATTTGCTCAGCATATGGATTAAAAGGGTATGGTGAAAGGGTATAATCTTGATGCATACCTTTCCTGACTTTAAACCATGACATGTCCTTTTGCTCTGTTTGCACAACTGCTTCTTGATCCATATACAGATTCCTTAAGAGCATAAGTAAACGTTTTGGAACTCCCATTCTCTGCAATGTTAGCCATAGTTTACTACGATCCATAGTCAAATACCTTTGCAGTGAAACACAAGTAAACATCTTTCTGGTATTCTCTGCTTTCAGCCAAGATCCATCTGACACCAACAATGATATCCCTGGTTCCGTGTCCTCTTCTGAATCCAGCTTGAATTTCTGGCAGTTCCTTGTCCATATACTGCTGCAGTCATGTTTGAATGATCTTTAGCAAAATTTTACTTGTGTGTGATATTAATGATGTTGTTCGTAATTTACATACTTGGTTGGATCATCTATCTTTGGAATGGGCATAAACATGGATCTCTTCCAGTAAATTGGCCAGGTAGCCATCCTCCAAATTTCTTGGCACAGACAAGTGTGCACTTCCAGCATTACTTCTGGTTGTTAAAATATCTCAGTTGATATTCTGTCAATTCCTGGATCCTTGTTTTTTGCCAATGCCTTCAATGCAGCTTTGACTTCTTCCTTCAGTACCATTGGTTCCTGATCACGTGCTACCCTTCAAATGGCTGAACATCGACCACTTCTTTCTGGTGTAACGACTCTCTGTATTCCTTCCATCTTCTTTTGATACTCCCCAAGTCATTTAATATTTTCCCTATAGAATCCTTCACTATTGCAACTAGAGACTTCATTTTTTTTTCTTCAGCTCTTTCACCTTCAAAAATGCAAAATTTTTCGTACTTTCTGGTTTTCCATGACCAGCTCTTTGCACATGTTATTATAATACTTTATTTTGCCTTTTCAACTGCCCTTTGAGATCTTCTGTTTAGGTCTCTTATTTCATCATTTCTTCCTTTTATTTTAGCTGCTCGACGTTCTAGAGCAAGTTTCAGAGTCTCTGACATCCAATTTGGGCTTTTCTTTCTTTCCTGTCTTTTTAATGGCCTCTTGGCTCTCTTCATGGATGAAGTCTTTGATGTCATTCCACAGTTCATCTGGTCTTTGGTCATCACTGATCAACACATCAAATCTGTGCTTGAGATGGTCTTTAAACTCAGGAAGGATATGCTCAAGGTCATACTTCGGCTCTCGTGGACTTGTTCTAATTTTCTTCAGTTTCAATTTGAATTTGCATGTGAGCAATTGATGATCTGCGTCATAGTCAGCACCTCGTCTTGTTCTGACTGCTGATGTGGAGCTTTTTCCCCTGTCTTTTTCCACAGCTGTAGTCCATTTGGTTCCTGTGTATTTGATCTAGTGAGGTCCATGTGTACAGCTGTCATTTGTGTGTCAGTGGAAAGCTGTTAGTATTGCAAAAATCTATCATCCAGTCTCTGGCACTATTTCTATCACCAAGGCCATATTTTCCAACTGCCAATCCTTCTTTCTTGTTTCCAACTTTGGCATTCCAGTGACCAGTAATTATCAATGAATCCCGACTGCAGGTTCGATCCACTTCAGAGTGCAGAAGCTTGTAAAAGTCTTTAATCTCTTCATCTTTGACCTGAGTGATTGGTGCATAAATTTGAGTAATAGTCCTATTAACTGGCCTTCGTTGTAGGTGTGTGGACATTATCCTATCACTGACAGCAGTGTACTTCAAGACAGATCTTGAGACGTTCTCTTTGATGATGAATGTAACACCATTCCTCTTCAAGTTTTTGTTCCCAGCATAGCAGACTATAAGACTGTCGATTCAGAATGGCTAATGTGGGTCCATTTCAGCTCACTAATGCCTAGGATATCTTTGCTTATGAAATCCATTTCATTTTTTATGATTTCCAATTTTCCTAGCTTCACACTTCATACATTCCATGTTTCCATTATTAACAGATTTTTTGGCTATTTCTTCTCATTTTGAATCACACCACATCAGGAAACAAAGATCCTGAGGGCTTTACCCATCCGCATCACCAGGGTCGACTGTACTTTGGGAAGGCAGCTCTTTCCAGGTCGTCTTCTGAGTACCCTCCAACCTGGAGGGTTCATTTTCTGGCACTACATCTGACAGTGTTCTGCTGCTATTTATAAGGTTTCTCCTGGCTAATTCTTGTCAGACAGAAGAAGAAGTGATGCCTTTGAACTGTGGTGTTGGGGAAGAATGTTGACTGTATCATGGACTGCCAAAAGAAGAAACAGATCTGTTTTGGAAGAAACACAACCAAAGTGCTCCTTGGAAGCAAAGATGGTGAGATTGTATCTTACAGAGTTTACGTATGTTGTCAGGAGGGATCAGTCCCTGGAGAAGGACATCATGCTTGGTAGAATAGTGCATCAGCACAAAACAGGAAGATCCTCAGCAAGATGAATTGACACAGTGGCTGCAATCATGGGCTTAAGTATTAAAACAATTGTGGACATGGCACAAGACTGGGCATTGTTTCGTTCTGTTATGCAAGGGGTCATTATGAGTCAGAAGCAACTGGATGGCACCTAACAATAACATGGCACCACAACTTTTGGGAAGCTTTCAGGATCTTGTCTTTATCCCTAATGTTAATAATGATAATAATAAATTAGAGTTTGTTTTTTCATACACATTTGGGAAAGCATTTTGATTTAGGTAACTATGTCCTGCAGCTCTAAGAAAATTTTATGTGTTATGTTTCTGAAAATGTTATTTTCAAAGCTGTTTGGTTCTGATATGCCTGTTAATTAGATATTATTGAACTTACTTGTTGAACCGCTCTTTGTCTTCTCTACTTCATGTTTTTCCTCATTTTTCTGTTATTTCATCTTTTCTAAAATTCTTTCTTGTTAGATTTTTCTTCATTCTGTTTTCCTAAACTCATATTTTATTATGGCAATCATACTTTTAATTTTTAAGAGTTCTTTCTCAGTTTTAGATTGTGTCTTTCCTAGACTTTTTCCTTCATATCTGTCCAAATATTTTATTTAGAATGACATCTCTTTCACCTCTGCTTATTCTGAAAACACTTTTTTAAAAACTATCTTTATTGTTTTCTTGTTGTTGGAAATTTTCCTTAAATCTGTGATGATCCCCAGTTGTCCCTTCTTATTAAGTGCAAGATTTCTGAAAGTAAAGTTATCATATTACATATATAAAAACCAAATAGATGAGCTCATTTTCATGTGGACTATTATCTACATTTCTGCTGTTTTCACCCTTGAGTTTTTTAAAAAACCTTATTCTTTTTCTGTCATTATAGTGGGATCTCAGAATAGTGAAAATACAGATAAATAGGATACCTCTGTAAATCTGCAATGTTTCAGATACATTTTTGAAGATTATGGGGGGAGAATGGCAAAGAAATTTCCCCAGTTCAAGCACGAAGTTTAGTTTCAATCCCAGTATTGTTCCTTGCTTACTCCAAGTAGAAACAATAAGATTCCACAAACTTGGATGTGTGGACTGTGATAATTTTATAAAGCTTTATAATGGCACCCACTTGACTGCCTAATTTTCATATATTATCATGTGATAATCAATTCAGTGTTTGACACTTAACAAAATGAATTGAAACACACAACTATGAATTACCATTTTATTCAAAAGAGATTGATGTCAGTGAAGTTCACTCATCATATGGACCTGGTTGATTTTGCTTGTCAAGTAAACTGATTGCTTTAATAGAGTAGTCCTTTCTGTACAGTTAGAAAGAAGATTTTGATTAGCTTTTTCCACATTTACTGAAGTAATGTAATAGGAGTGAATGCAAAGCAAGTTATCACATTCCCATCTGTTCACTGTTCTGTTAACCACAGAGGTAAATTTCCATTCTGTTCCTACTATGAAATACTATTTTGAGGATAAATTATGTATGGTTACACAAATGTTTTGCCAAAGATGCTTTGATTAATGATATTAATATTATCCACAAACCTTAAGTTAAAACATGCTCTAATTTTTTTCTGAAATTACACATCTAAAACTATGTCATGTCTCAGGTCTGGCATAAGAAGACAGTAACTGAAATAAGTGATTATCTCTTATAAGATTAAAAGACATTTGTTTATGTTTTATTGGCTTCACTTAAGACATGACTTTCTGGCTGCTCAGTAGTGCTATGAGGAAATCTAATGCTTCCACCAGAACTGGGATATGATTAGGTCATCCTGAATAATGAAATTTTATCATTAAAAAATTTACAAGTTACAATTTCCACCAAGGAAGTTACTAAGACAGATCTTTTCTACCAGCTGAAATGCAACTCACATACACTGTGGTCTCAGTTCCAGTTAGTTAGGTGCATGGTTTCTGAAAACCTGAAATGTGAACTAAATAGATTTATGACCTAGAGTGGACATACAATTGCCATACTACCTTTGATTCTCATGACCATTTCCACTCTCAATACTAGACTAAAATATGTGACATGACTTTGGATCATAATACTCAATCACTTTTTAAAAGGAAAAAAAAGAAAAACATTTTCAATACTCAATTACTTTTTAAAAGAAAAAAAACATTTTCACGGAAGTCACTTCTATGGCAAAAAAAGAAGGATATTTGTGAGAGCAAATAATTTTCAGACATCAGGTTTCGTTCTTGTTTACAAGATGATAAGTCTCTGACATTTTAATTATATTCTATTAATGTTGAAGTGTCAAAGCCTTTTTTATGTATATACTTTTTTTAATAAGAAAATATCTTTGCAGTACAGTTTCTATATCTGCTGCATAGTATAAGTAAGGTATCTGTATGAAGCTAAAGCTTTTCTAATATCACGGCATTAGATCAAGTGGTTCTATGACTGTATATGGCAAACAAATGACATATGAAACACAGCTTTAAGGTGTATGAGAACTCAGATGAAGATTTAGTTATAATTTAAGTGAAAATATTCTAAAATTATTTAAACTATAAATATGTCAAATATCCATTTTAATGTTCACTGAGTATTAATTTAGAAATGCATAAAAAATAAGATATTTGTTTTAGTCCACTAGTACTGCTCGAACAAGAAAAAGCACAGAGTTGGACGGCTTTAACAGAGGAAAGTTTATTCTTACATAGTCTGGTATGCTACAAGTCCAAATTCAAGATGCCTGCTCCAGGAGAAGGCTTTCCCCCTTGTCGGCTCTGGAGGAAAGTCTGGCAATGCATTACTTGTTGTCCAGTGAGCATATTGGTACATGAACCTCAGGTTTGAAGGATGCGCTCTTCTCACGGTGCTACTTTCTTGATGGTGTGAGGTTCCCAGTTCTCTGCTTGCTTCCCTTTCCTTTTATCTCTCGTAGTATGAAAGGGTTAAGAGTGGAGCAAGCCATATTCCAGGAAGCTCCCTCTACAGTGGAGCAGGGAGATGATCTGATAAAGGCATTTGCAGTCCTGCCTTAATCCTTTAACGTACAGCACAGGACAATCACAAAATCTAGGACAGTCATAGAATATAGGGAATCATGGCCCAGCCACATGGCTACACATATTTTGAGGGAGACACAATTTAGTCCATGACACTTGTGATTAAAGTTATAAAGCTTACTCAAAAGGTGCTTCTATACATTGTGTAAGTATAAATTCTTTTTTTCTCTAACTTCTGGAGAAAGGTTAAGAATATATATGAAGAGAATTTAAAAATGGATATATACTCATAATGTATTCATATCAAAGAATACTATGGAAAAATCATGTAGCCCCACCAGTCCTTTCTGGCCTCTGCAGAATCTCCCAACCATGGCAATGAGGTGCACTGTTTGGGAGTGAGATGCCTAGGAAAAGAAGATACAATTTATGCTTCAAAATGTATTTTTTAAATATATTATTTAAAGTCACTGGTGGATGGAAGTATTTGACTTAGAAATGTAGAAAGATCAAGACTTGTGTTACCATTTTGTGTGAAGCCCTTACGGTCCACTCCATGTATCGTATTTGTACTCCAAATTCATGTGCCTTCTATGCTGGTTTCCCAGTAATGCCATCCTCCTGTAAGGTATTTTCATGAGTTCACTATGCTAATTTTCTACAGTCATATGTTTAAAAAAATGCACATGGTGGCTGTTATGGAAATACCTCACAGGGAGAGGACGTGGGTGACAAACAAACCTAGAAGGTGCGTGTCATTTGCTTAAAAATACAGTCAGCTGGAGAGAACTCAAGCAGACGACTCTGTCATGTTGGCTTGAAATCCTCGAGGAAAGAGATGGAAGAAGTCATAATTTAGGGGAACAGAAGAAGGCACAGAACAGAAATCCCAAACGTGTGTACAAAATCCTCTCAAATCCTTGTCTGACTTCTAAACTGCATACAAGCTGGAACACTCCAAGAACCCATAGTGAAAATCAACAAGTAGAAGGCAGAAAATACAGAGCAAAGCTTTCAGCTACTGCCTATGGAATAAAAGAGACATAATTCGGAGCTTGAGAAATACCAAAATAAAGGTGTTTAGTAAACACCTCTGGACTTCTATACATTAATCCTAAGAAAATTACAGAATCAAGCATATACAACTTCCAAAAAAAATTAAACTCAATGCCGTTGAGTCAATTCTGACTCACAGTGATCCTACAGAACAGAGCAGAACTGCCACATAGGGCACCCAAGGGACCAGCTGGTGAGTTCAAGCTGCCAATCTCTTAGCAGCTCTTAACCACTACATTTCTAGGGCTCCTTCTAAAAGTTCAAGGTAATCCAATTGTGACTTAATGACTTACCACAATAAAAGTGAAAACTCTTTAGAACAAGATGACAATGGTTCTTCTGCAATGGCCACCATGCAGTAAGACGATTACTATATTTGTATAAATAGAAGAAATTTAACTCATGGCAAAACACAATAAACAAACTGAAAATCATCAAGATAAACCCTAAAATAAGCAATTGTTGGAGTTATCAAACAATTAAAAACCACTACTCTAAACTTGATTAAAGACTTAAATACAGTGATGATCACAATGAATGAGCACATAGAAAATCTTAACTGAAAAATAAAATCTATAAAAAAGTAGAAATTCTAGAACTGAAAAACAAAATACCTGAAATGAAAATGTAACAGTGTAGGATTAACAGGAAAAAAGAGCATTAATGAACTTAACCAATTTTGACAGAAAAAATATTGTTATTATTGTTACTATTTGAAAAAGCTCTTTGAAAACTCAAGAAAGAAATTAGATACTTGATACACTTTGATGAACAATGGAAGTATTAAATAAGTAATCTTTTCTTTTCTGACTTGATGGCACTTGGCTTTTGGCTTTCTTTTTAAAAAGGTATCTTTCTTTTTTTTTTTTTATTTAACATGACTGAGTGAAAATGTACATTCCCGTATAAATTTACATGCCCACCTATATGCAGCTTCCACTGCTCTCCCTGTCCGGTGACTGCACACTATTCCTCTCTGCTCCATACATGTCTCATCCTCCCAACAGCCTCCTTTCCCCTCCTCTCCACCCACTCTCCTTCCTCCAGCCAAAGGTCAGCAGGATGACATCCTATAGATGTATAGAACCATAAAGTGCATCCAATATATGGTCACTCTGCATTGCCAAGTCCAATCCATTCCTGTCCAACGAGTGGACCTTTGCTATAATTTATGGGAAAGGGCAGCATCAGGGCCGGGGGCCATGCTCTCAGAGGAACCCCAAAACCGCTGGACCATCAATTGAGGTCTTTTAGTGGAGATCTCAGGATGCACCTGTTTTTATTCTTGTGTTGCCAGTGAGACTCCTCTCTGTGAGTTCCATCATGGCTATCACTGGTGGTGGCCAGGCACAATCTGGTTCTTCCGGTCCCAAGTCGATGAACGCACCCACTCTTGTGGGTCTCTCTGTCTTTTAGGTTGTCTTTAACCCATGTCATTTTGGTCTTCGGTGAGCATCCGTTCTTGCTGAGTTGGGACCATTTGCTGTGTCCTCGGATGGCAGCTTGGCAGCTTTTAAGACCCCAGACTCCACTCACCAATGTGGAGTGCAGAGAGCTCTGTTAGCAAAACACTAGTTGTGCCAATTGGCCTCGATTTCGCCTAAGAGCATGGTCTCCTGCCCCCTGCCCCAGCTACTCTATCCTTGCAATATTGGGTTAAGATGGAAGGAGTACTCAGGTTATGCTGAAGTCAACTTAATGTTGTTCTTGTTTCTAATGTGTGCTATCACCGCTTTCTGCCGACCAGATTTCTAGCAACTGTCTGAACTAAGCCCTCCTCCCCTCACCCTTTCTCCCTCCCCTCCCTTGCAGCTGTCAGAGAGTCTTTTCTTCTATACACAAGTTTGTTTTTGAGATCTTATCATAGAGGTCTCATACAGTATTTGTCCTTTTGTTACTGACTACTTTTACTCAACATAATGTCTTCCAGTTGAAACCAGGTTAGGAGATGTTTCCTGGAATCATCGTTATTCTTTATCATTGCGTAGTGCTCCACTGAGTATAATGTACCATAGTTTACCTATCCATTCTTCTGTTGTTGGGCATCTGGGTTGATTCCATCTTTTTGCTATCATGGACTGTGCTGCGATAAACATTCTGGTGCATGTGTCCATTGGTGTGAAAGGCCTTGATTCTGTAGGATATATTCCAAGTAGCGAAATTACTGGGCCAAATGGTATATCAATATCCATTTATCTAAGGAAACGCCAGATTGCTTTCTAAAGAGGCTGGACCATTTTGCAACCCCACCAACAGTGTAGGAGTGTTCCACTTTCTCCACAGCCTCTCCAGCATCTGTTGTTTTGTGTTTTCTGGATCATGGCCAATCTTGTTGGGGTGAGATGGTATCTCATTGTCATCTTGAATTGAATTTCTTTAATAACTAAAGATCGTGAACATGTCCGCATGTGTTTTTTGGCTGCCTGGATCTCCTCTTTAGTGAAATGTCTGTCCATCTCCTTTGCCCGTCGCTTAATTGGATGGTTTATCTTCTTCTTATTGACATTTTGTAGTATCTTATAGATCATGGAGATCAGGCGTCGATCTGATATAGAGTTGCCAAATATTTTTTCCCATTCTGTGGGTGTTCTTTTAATTCTATTAATAAAGTCTTTGGATGAGCAAAGGTGTTTGATTCTTCATAGTTCCTATTTATCTATTTTATCTTCTGTTGATTGTAGTGTCTTTGACAGATTTTGGAGTCTGTCCTCATTGTGTATTAAAACTTCCATTGTTGTTCCTACCTTTTATTGTATAAGCTTTATCATTTTAGGCTTGATATTTAGGTCTTTTATCCAGCTGGAGTTGGTTTTTGTATAAGGTGTAAGATATGGATCTGACACCTTATCCATCTTACAGATGGACAACCAATTCTGCCAGCACCATTTGTTGAAGAGACTGTTTTTACCCCAGTTTAATGTCTTAGGGCCTTTGTCAATTATCAACTGTTCATAGGCAGATGGTGTCATCTCTGGGATCTCAGTTCTGTTCCATTGATCCATCTGCCTGTTCTTGTACCAGTACCAGACTGTTTTGACCACTGCAGCAGTGTATTATGTTCTAAGGTTGGGTAATGAGAGGCCTCCCAGTGTGTTCTTCTTCTTTAGTAGTACCTTACTTATTTGGGGCTTCTTCGCTTTCTAAACAAAATTGGTGATTTGTTTCTCCATCTCATTAAAAAATGATGCTGGAACTTGTATTGGGATTGCATTATATAAATAAATTGCTTTGGGAAAAATAGACATTTTCACAATGTTAAGTCTTCCTATCCAAGAGCAGGGTAGGCTTTTCCATTTATCTAAGTCTCTCTTAGTTTCTTGTAGTAAGGGCTTGTAGTTCTCTTTGTAAAGATCTGTTGTTTCTCTGGTTAGATTAATTCCTAGGTACTTTATCTTCTTAGGGGCTATCGTAAATGGTATTGATTTGATAATTTCTTCCTATTGATTTGATAATTTCTTCCTTAACAGTCTCGTTGTTGGTATAAAGGAATCCTACTGATTTACTTATGTTTATCTTGTATCCTGAGACTTTGCTGAACTCTTCTATCAGTTTGAGTAGCTTACTTATAGATTCCTTGGGGTTCTCTGCGTATACAATCATATCATCTGCAAACAGGGAGATTTTAACTTCTTCTTTGCCAATGCAGATGCCCTTTATTTCTTGGTCTTGTCTAATTGCTCTAGCTAGAACTTCTAGGACAATGTTGAATAGGAGAGGTGAGAGTGGGCATGCTTGCCTAGTTCCTGATCTCAAGGGAAAGTCTTTCAGTCTCTCTCCATTCAGGATGATGTAGGCAATTGGCTTTGTATAAATGGCCCTTATTGTGTTGAGGAATTTGCCATCTATGCCCATTTTGCTAAGGGTTTTTAGCATGAATGGGTGTTGGACTTTATTGTATGCCTTTTCTGCATCTATGGACAAAATCAGGTGATTCTTGTCTTTTGTGATATTTATGTGGTTAATCACATTAATTGTTTTTCTGATGTTGAACCAGCCTTGCATCCCTGGTATGAATCCAACTTGATCATGATGGATTATTTTTTGGATATGTTGTTGTATTCTATTGGCAAGAATTTTGTTGAAGATTTTTGCATCTAGATTCATGAGTGATATCCATCTGTAGTTCTCTTTCTTTGTTGGGTCTTTCCCTGGCTTAGGTATCAGGGTTATGCTGTCTTCATAGAATGAGTTTGGGAGTAATCCATCCCTTTCTATACTGTGAAATAGTCTCAGTAGTATTGGAGATAACTCTTCTCTAAATGCTTGGTAGAATTCTGCAGTGAAGCCATCTGGGCCTGGACTTTTTTGGGTTGGCAGTGGTTTGATGACATTTTCAAACTCTTCCTTTGTGATGGTTTATTAAGTTGTTCTGTTTCACATTGTGATAATTTGGGTAGGTAGTATGAATCAAGGAATTGGTTCATTTCCCCTAGGTTTTCAAATTTGTTACAGTACAGTCTTTCATAGTATTTTGTTATGATATTTTTGATTTTTGTTGCATCTGTGGTGACAACTCCCCTCTCATTTCTAATTTGAGTTATTTGTTTCCTTTCCTGCTTTTCTTTAGTAAGTTTAGCCAGTGGTTTGTCAATTTTGTTTATCTTTTCAAAAAAACAGCTTTTGGTCTTTTCAATTTTTTCAACTGTTTTTCTATTCTCTAATTCATTTAGCTCTGCCCTAATCTTTATGATCTCGTTTCTTTTGGTGCCCGAGGGGTTCCGCTGTTGTTCTCTTTCTACTTGTTCAAGATGTAGGGTTAGTTCCTTGATTTGGTTTCTTTCTTCCTTCCAAATGTGTGCATTTATGGAGATAAAGAGATCTCTGAGCACTGCTTTGGTTGTATTCCATAGGTTCTGGTAGGTAGTGTTTTCGTTCTCAATGGAAGCCATGAATTTCCTTATTTCATCCTTGATTTCCTCTATAACTCATGTTTTTTTTTTGAGCAAGATGTTGTTCAGTTTCCAAGAGTTCCACTTTCTATCCATGTTTTTTCTGCTATTGATTTCAACTTTGATGGCTTTATGATCTGAGAAGATGCTTTGCAGTAATTCAATGGTAAGGATTTTGTTGAGCATTGCATTATGGCCTATCACATGGTCAATTCTGGAGAACGTTTCATGTGCACTGGAGAAGAAGGTGTAGTTGTCTGCTGATGGGTGGAAAGTTCTGTATATATCAATGAGGTTTAGCTGGTTAATTGTGTCAGTGAGGTCTTCTGTATCTTTACTGAGATTTTTCTAGATGATCTGTCTAGTAATGAGAGTTGAGTTTAAAGTCTCCCACTATTATTGTGGAGTCATCTAACTCTCTTTTGAGCATAGTCAGTGTTTCTTCGACGTATTTAGGTGCTCTGATATTAGGTGCATAAATATTTAATATAGTTAAGTCTTATTTGTGTACTGAACCTTTTAGCAATAAATAGTGTCCATCTTTGTCCATGATGGTGGATTTGACATTAAAATTGATTTTGTCTGAGATTAGAATTGCCACCCCTGCTCTTCTTTGTTCCATGTTAGCTTGATATATATTCTTCCATCCTTTAATTTTCAGTTTGTTCCTATCTTTAGGTCTCAAGTGAGTTTCTTGTAGACAACATATGGATGGGTCATCTCTTTTGATCCAAGATGACATTCAGTGTCTCTTTACTGGAGCATTCAGTCCATTCACATTCAATGTAATTATTGATAGGTATGTGTTCACTGCTGCCATTGTGATATGTTTATTCTTATGTTGATGTTTTCTCTGTTGTTCTTATTAGTCTGTTCTGGGACATTCTTTTTTGTGAGTTGATTTTTCACCTTTTTCAGAGCTGGTTTTGTAGTTGTTGAGACTCGTGTGTTAGATTTCTTGAAATGGTATGATACATCTTTGTTGTGCTTTACAGCTGCCCCTATGATCTCCCTTAATAAACTATATATAACCCCAATTTTAATAACTACGAGTCTTATCTTTTTCCTCTCCATCTGGAAGGACTATAACAACTGTAGTACATCCCTCTTTTTATTATGATGACACCATAGTTTTCATGATGATCAATGGATTCCTCCTTTCCGTATCAAAGCTGTGATTGACTTTGGAGCCTTCCCTAAATGAGTAGAGTACTGAGTAGTGTGTTGTTCTAAAATATAAAGTTAGTGGTTTTGTTCTTCTAAGCCAGAGCCAAGAACTTCTTTCAGTATTTCTTGTAGTTTGGGTTTGGCTTTTACAAAGTCTATGAGTTTCTGTTTATCTGGGAATGTCTTAATTTCATTTTCATATTTGAAAGACAGTTTTGCAGGATATACAATTCTTGGTTGGAAGTTCTTCTCCTTTAAGGCTTTGAATGTGTCATGCCACTGTCTACGTGCCAGCATGGTTTCTGCTGAGAAATCTGACGAGAGCCTGCAGGGTTTCCCTCTGAATGTTAGCTTTGCCTTGAGTCTTGCTGCCTTTAAGAGTTGCCGCTTATGTTTCATTTTGTTAATGTCTTGGAGTCTTTCTTTGGAGATCTATATTGGGTGGCATACGATATGCATCTGAGATATCTATATTCTCTTCCTTCATGATTTCTGGGAAGTTTTCTTTCAGCTGCTCAGTAATAACACTGTCTGTGTTCTCAGATGTCTCACCCTGTTCAGGGACTCCAATTAATCGAAGGTTTTTCCTCTTAATAGAGTCCCACATGCTTCTTAATGTTTCTTCATTTTTCTTGTTTCTTTTTTCTGATTTCTGCTCAGAGACGCTGGCATCAGTAGCTCCGTCTTCCAAGTCAGAAATTCTTTTTTCTGTTTGTTCCATTCTGTTTTCTTGGCTTTGCATGGAAGTTTCTATGTCTTTGATTTTCTTCTTGATCTGTTGGATTTCAGAGTACCGGTGTTCCATCAGATCGAACAGCTTGCTTAATTTTTCATTTTGTTCTGCTGCATTTTGTATAAGGTCTAGAAGGGCTCTGTATATAATCATTTTGTATTCACTTCCTGATACTTTCATAAAAGGTTCTTCATCTGGAAAACTCCTTGGTTGCTTTGTTTGGGAGCTTTCTGACGCCATGGGTGATTTCTTGTATGCCACAGTTGTCTGTTGCTTTTTGGGTCCCATGTGAGTATGTAGAGGCTGGAAAAGGAACTGTGAGGATGGATTGCAAATGTTTCTCTAGCGACCCTAGGCTGTCTTAAAACGTACACCAGAAGGTCTCTGACCACTTCAAAAGTCAGTTAGATTTTCAGGTGTAGAGGTCCCTCTTCTCAACTGACAAAGTAAGCACCACTATATGCAACCCCAGATGATAATAAATTAGTTCAGAATACAGCAGTGCTACTGCCCTGTTGGCCTTTGCTGACAGGACCTAGCCCTAGGCGACACTGAGTCGAGTACTGCTTTTGTGATAGAAAAACGCTTTCTTGTGGGCAGGCTCTGGCTCCCAAGCTAAGAATTAGGTCCAGCTGTGGCCACCGTATACAAGATGGCATCCTCCATACAGGCAGCAGATAGAGGGGCTAAAAGTGCCAAGAGGTAGTGATACCTCTGCTTCTGTTGCAGGGCCCCCAACGTAGGTGGCCTTTGGTAAATTACTGCTTGTCTGTCAGAGAAGCGCTGTCCTGCTTGCAGGAGCTGGCTCTCAGGCTAAGAATTAGGTCCCACTAAAATCTCGGTACCAACACGGTATCCCGCACACTGACCGTGAAATTCCGTACAAACCCCGCCAAGGCAGATATAAAACTAAAGGCTCAAAGTAGCTAGATTAACAGAGTCTTAAGCCTGGCTCTCAGAATATGGGAATTTTGCCTGCCTATCCCCCCAGCAGCGCGTCTGAGTCTAGCCACTAGGCAAGACCCAGCTCCGCCCACTGGTCAAGACAGAGTAAAAAAAAGTTAAAATGGTGCATTTAACTTCCCTCTGTGAGAGCCAGGGCTAGCCAGGAGCAGGAGTCAGTGAAAGAGAGGAGGTTTTTCACTCAGTAGTATGAAGTCCCAATTAACAGCCCTGTGCCGTGTCCTGAGGCTGATTAGGTGATTAGAAGGCTCCCTTTGATTATCAATTCAGGTCTTGGTTTCCAGAGGGATAGAAGGAGACGTGGGCTTAGTCCACCATCTTGACTCTGCCCACCCAAAAGGTATCTTTCTAAAGATTATTCCTACATATTAAGCATACCTTATTGAATTACAAATTGTTAGGTATCAATTTACATAATGAAAGTGATTGGGGGTAAGGAAATTTTCATATACAACCTTAAATTTTCAGTTATTCTAAGACAGGCTATTCTCATGAACAAATTTTTATGGCACATAGGAACTCATAAAGATTCAGTTACAATTTAAGAGAAAATATGCTAAAATCATTTAAACTATAAATACGCAAAATTGTCCATTTTAATGTTGACTGAGAATTACAAAACTTCACAAAAAAATAAGATATTTGTGATTCAAATTATAAACCTTATTGAAAAAGTACTTTTATATACTGGTGGTAGAAATGTAAATTATTTTGTAAATATAAACTCTTTTTCTCTATGAAGAAAATTTAAAAACAGATAAATGCTCATAATGTATTCATATCAAAGAATATTATGCAAACATTAGAATTGCATCAGTGTAGTCACTTTTTAGTCTACGTTACTTAAAAAAGAGTACAAATATAGATGTATATTATCTCACTCAATTTGTATAAAATAATATTTAGGGTAAAAGTGAGAGATATACCTCTTAAAGGTGGAATATCATAGATTGAATTGTGCCTCCCACAAAAACATGTGTAGCCATGTGACTAGGCTATGATTCCCAGTATCTTGTGATTGTCCTCCGTTTTGTGATTTTCCTGTGCTGCATGTTAAAAGATGAGGGTGGGACTGTAAATCCTTTTATAAGATCACCTCCCTGCTCCACTGTAAAGGGAGTTTTCCTGGAGCATGGCTTGCCCCACCCTTAATCCTTTCATCCTACAAGAGACAAAAGCAAAGAGAAGCAAGCAGGGAATTGGGAACCGAACACCATCAAGAAAGCAATACCAAGAGAAGTGCGCATCTTCAGTATCCATTATCCAGCTTTCAAATACATATGAGGAGATTGAAAGCATCATGGCTTGGGTCAGGGGGACTTTAGTCTTCAAACTGACTTCTTTGCCTTGAGACATCTTTAAAGAAATTTTGCAGTAGATCTGCCAAATGTAGTGTATCACTTGATCACAGGCGTTGATTGTAGATCCAAGTAAATTGAAATCCTTGACCACTGGTTGGCACCTAACAATAATAACAATCCTCATCTAATTAAGAAAGCAAAGATTGATGTTCTGTGAGTAAAACTTCCATGAGAATATTGTTTTGCTTGTTTCCTTTAAGAAACAAGCTGGAAATATACAGCGCCTGAAATTAGTTTTTTCAGGCAAATATAGTCAATTTTGTTTTACATTCACTGCTTAACATATGCTTATTGTGTTTATTGCTATTTTTAATAAGCTATTTTGTACATAACTCATGAGAAGCTCTGGCCAACCTGTAACACAGTTGATGCTGACTCATAGTTAGGCAGAGGGCAGTGGAGGGGGCTATTTAGGATGTACTCTTTGTGTGGCAAATAAAATAATTCACTTGAACTAGCTTACACTGGAAAGTACCCTTCATCATAAGAAGACCATCTATTCTTTCTCTGAATCCCTTCTTCTGCACAAATAATTCTGTTCTCTTTCCTACATATCCAACACTCTGATGGTATTCTATGGTTCTTTGCTCTCCACAAAACTTGCTGTGGTCAATTCAGTTTCAACAGAAACTCTGTAGGACAGAGTAGAACTGTCCCATAGAGTTTCCAAGGAACACCTGGTGGGTTCAAAATGCTGCCATAGTGACTAACAGCTGTAGCACTTAACCACTGTGCCACCAGGGTTGCTGGTCTCTGAAAAAAAAGAGGAAAATGCCTATAGTCCAGATCCCTGGATGGAATGCTACACATCCATCAAAAACAGGGATAGAATCTGTTTTGTTCTCTTTAAGTTCAAATTCCTTACGAGAAAGGCTTCTTTTTGACTCAGCATAGTTCAACTCCGTCTTGTTACACTTAAATCCATGTTGGCCAGGACTTGAGCTGCCGTAACCAAGACCTAACCACCAAAAGGCACATCTATGATCATGGGGACTGTGAAAGCGTCACAGCTGACCTAGAGTAGAAGGCATTAAATAGGCATTCCATTACATACCAGGGTAGTTGAATGGCTAGTCCAAAATAATATAAGTATAAAGGGCAGAACATGATACCCAAACTCCAAATTGTGGTCTAACCACATCATTTAGATGTGAGCTTTTGCAATAGTGGTGGGCAGTCACCGGAGAGAGGATGAGGGCAGTAGGTGGCAGTGTGGGTGGTAGAACATGAAGATACACATGGGACATTTAAAGTCATAGAGGAAAAATAATTTAAATCAGAAAAGTTTGTTTATATTACTAAATAGATATCAACTTGTGGATGGTAATTTACAATAAACCCTGGGTCTTTATGAAAATGCTGTATTCGTATGTGCAGACTCCTGAGGATAAGCATTGCCTGTTGTCAGCAATGATGGACACTTAGGTGAAAAAACTTCAACTGCTTAGCTTACTAAGAATATGGAGCTAAAATAAACTGACTAAACTGAGAGCATAATATATAAAAAATATTATGCATATATACTTTTTAACCTTAACATTTCCAGGTTGATTTCAGCTGGACCACACCACAGTTTTTCTCACCCTGGTCTTACTTTTTAGACATAACTGAAATTTCACAAGACTAGCTCCCAGCCCTTCTTCACCCCTATTTCTACTGCGTGTAGAAAAGTTACATCCTAGAATGTCCGACTTAGCCATGACAAGATCAAACATATTTTTTCTATGGTAATCTGTTTTGGAGAAGTAATAGAAGAATGATATGAGGGTTTGGGGACAGGTACTTAGAATTCAGAAGTAATTAAGAACCTGGGTTGGGGGGAGTGGGCAGAGTATGGACTCAGAAAAGGGCTGAGGATACTAGGCTACTGTGATACCTTATAAAGATCATCTAAAGGGAGCTACCAAGTGATTCACAGTCCAACGATTTTATGAGATGAACACGGTTCCATTAATTTAGGAGCTGAAACCTGGTAAACTTCTGAGTTAGGGTATCAAAAGCACTGAGCATTGTTATTATAACTCCTCACTATGAAAATGCAATGTGGTCAAATTATTCAAAGTCTGGAAACAAAGCCATTAATAATACACTTATCAAACAGAAATTAGATATGGGAAAAAAAGCATTGTGAATGTATACCAAATTGGGATATACAGTTTGACAAGCAGTTCCTGTGTTCATTTAGGAAAACATATACATATGCCACATAAAACATATTGTTCAGATTATGAACTGCTTGAAGGTTCAGAATATATGTTGTACTCATTGAAGTTTTTTCTGTGTGTGTTTGCATGATAACTTGCTTTTTAAGGCTGTCAGCAAAACAAAGTCCACAAAGTAGCTTGAGATATGAAATATTTCTTGAAAGAAATTCACCTTCTTGTAGTGACCACACTGAAAACAGCATTCACTCATAAACACAGCTGCTATAATTTCAGATTGTGGACTCTCTCCCTCAGATCTCTTGCCTACAGCATGGCATGATTTTAGTGTTGTTAAAAATCTGACTGGGCATGTTACAGTGTGCTTGGAGGAATGTGAGCCATGGGGAAAATCTCTTCTTTCTCTGGATGGTGACAGAAGCTGACGAGTGAAAGGGCAGGTGATTTGGGAGCTACCTGCCTACAGTCATGTTTCATCACTCCTGCAATCAAGAAAAGTCAACAGAAGCAACCAGTCAAACCATGACACGTGACATGATAGCTTATAAAATTCTTGCCAATTTGATTATTTACAAACAGGATACTACTTGGAAACTGAAAAAATCTCAATACCACAAGAGAACATTTCTAAAATAAAAAATGATAGACAGTTTATAAATAGCCCTTAAGAATAATAAAAATTCTGCTAGAAACCCCATAGAATGTCCAAGGAGCAGCTAGTGGATTAGAACTGCCAACCTCCTGAACAGCAGCTGTAGCTCTTAACCTCTGTGCCACCAGAGTGCCACAGAAAACCTTTGTTTAAGTGTAATAATTATCATAATTTTAAGGACTCAAATGATACTGTTCCTGAGCAGCTAATTGAAAACTTTTTACTCTCTTCACATGCTTTGAGCAAAACACCCATACCAGATAATCATACTAATTAATATTACTTTTTATAGCATGATTATATCTTTTAAAAGGACTTGGCCACACACTGTTAAGTTTTTCTATCCTTAAACTTTTCCTGAACCTAGCCCAAACTCTACCCTACCTCAAGAAAAATAAACTTTTGATCGCAACCCTTAGTAAGAAATAAATTATTTATCTTGAAACAAATACAGGGACATATATATATAATTAAAGCAACAGTTTCTAAAATGAACACTAATGTTTTATGTTCTGAGTATGTACTATTTTATTATTATTATTTAATTATAATCTACTAGGAAACCCTGGTGGTGTGGTGGTTGAGAGCTACAGCTGTTAACCTATAGGTCAGTAATTTGAATTGCCCAGGCACTCCACAGAAACCCTAAGGGCAGTTCTCCTCTGTCCTATAGAAACCCTATGAGTCAGAACTGACTTGACAGCAACAGGTTTGGTTTTTGGGGGTTATGATACAGTGTTCAGAGCTTGACTACTAACCAAATGGTCAGCAGCTTGAATTCACCAGCTGTTTCTTGGAAACACTACGGAGCAGTTCTACTCTGTCCTACAAGGTCATTATGAGTTGGAATCAGCTAGACAGCAGCAGGTTTGGGTATTTTTCTCTTCCTTCCTTCCTCCTCCCTCTCTCCCTCCTTCCTTCCTTCTTCCCCTCTCTCCCTTTCTCCTTTCCTCCCTCCTCCTTCCCTTCCTCTCTTCGTTTCCAACTTCTTTTTTCCCTTGTTCCTTCTTCTTCTTTTTTTTCCTTTTGGTATGACCTACTAAATTGTTTTCACAACCAAAGAAGACCTGACATTCATAAAACTGGAGTCTGACCTCAAGACACTTGAGTTATTCCTAGTTGGGATACTACACAGTCTAATAAGTTTGCCAAGTATAGGACCTATCTTCCACTTTGCTTTTGTCTATAAATTATTTGTGCTCTCTTTCTATCTCTATAAGGGAGTCAGGAACTAACTCCCAATAAGTGACACAACTTGTGCTTTCTGACATCATTTGTATCTGGGTGTCATGGATCGAACTGTATCCCCCCCAGAAATGTGCATAGCCATGTGGCTAGGCCATAATTCCCAATATTTTGTGATTGTCTTCCATTTTGTGATTCTCCTGTGCTGTATGTTAAAGAATTAGGGTAGGACTGGAAATCCCTTCATATGATCACCTCCCTGCTCCACTGTAAAGGGAGTTTCCCTGGACTATGGCTTGTCCCACCCTTAATCCTTTCGTCCTACAAGAGATAAAAGGAAGGAGAAGCAAGCAGAGAATTGGGAACCCCACACCACCAAGAAAGCAGTACCGGGACCATATCTTGTGCGCACTTTATGGTTCTTTGCATCTGTAGGATATCATCCTGCTGACTTCTTACTACAGGAAGGGGAGTGAGTGGAAAGGAGCAGGTTTGGGTATTTTTCTCTTCCTTCCTTCCTCCTCCCTCTCTCCCTCCTTCCTTCCTTCTTCCCCTCTCTCCCTTTCTCCTTTCCTCCCTCCTCCTTCCCTTCCTCTCTTCGTTTCCAACTTCTTTTTTCCCTTGTTCCTTCTTCTTCTTTTTTTTCCTTTTGGTATGACCTACTAAATTGTTTTCAAGGAGACTGTTGAGAGGATAGGACATATATGGACCAGAGAGGAAGACTGTGCTGTCACTGTGCAGGGAGACCAGCGGGAGCTGCATACAGGTAGGCATGCAAATTTATATGGAAATGTACATTGTCATTCAATCATAATAAAAAAAAAGAAAAAGAAAAAAAGACAGCAGCCCAGGGAGAAGAGCACATCCTTGAGACCCAAGGTTCCTGCAGCAAGATGCACCCTGGACAAAGACTGATGCAAAAAAAGACTTCCCTCCACGGATGGCAAAGGGTAAAGCCCTCCCCCGGAACAGACATCTCGAATTTGGACTCGTAGCCTACTGAACTGCGCAAGAATAAACTTTCTTTTGCTATGGCCATCCACTCTGTGGTAATTTCTGTTAGAGCAGCACTGGCTGACTCAAACACTGGGTCTGATGTACCTGACCTAGACCTGCCAACCAGATAGGCCCCCTTACAACTGATCAAATGCCAGCGTCAAAGAGAAAACGCTGACTCAGAACTCTCTGACAGTCATGCTGGCTGCAGCAGGCCGCCAGGCCTCACTTCGGGAGGCTATAGCAGCAGAAGTTCTGGGTGTAGCAGCAGTGTCTCCAACAGGGATCAAACAGTGTTATCACTGCAGACTTGTGAAGAAAAATCCTCTGAATATGTTAACAATGTTGGGTTCTCTTCAGCTAATTGAAGTATTTAAAAACATGTCTATACACAGCATAGGTGGCACAGTGGATAAGTGCTACAAAGGCTAACCAAAGGGTCAGCAGTTCAAACCTGCCCAGCACTCCTTGAAAACTCTATGGGGCAATTCTACTCTGTCCTGTAGGGTTGCTATGAGTCAGAATCGACTTGATGACAATTTTTTTTCTTTTTTTTGGTTTGGTGTACATACATCAGAAAAACAGATTTTGAGCAGAAAGATTGGACAGACACGTTTTAAAAAGACAGTTGACTTCCCATCTCACTCTTCCCTCTTCACTGGGAAAGGTGGGTGCCAATCTTGTATTCTAAAGTCATAGAGGAAACTCCGGTGGCTTAGCAGGTAAGTACTACAGCTGCTAACCAAGAGGCTGGCAGCTCAGAACAGCCAGGCACTGCTCTCAAACGGTATGGGCAATTCTACTCGGGCTATAGTGTCTCTATGAGTTGGAATAGACTTAATGGCACTGGGTTTGGTTTTTTGGAAACCCATCAGATGGTTAAGCACTCAGCTTCTGACTGGTATGTTGGAGATGCAAACCCACCGAGACACTCTGCAGAAGACAGATCCAGAGAACACCACAGGGTAGTTCTATTGTACCGCATGAGGTAACTTTGAGTAGACACCAACTCCACAGCAGGTGACAGCAACAGCAACCATATATTTTGTAAGTAATTTCTAGCAGACCCATCAGAGAGATTTAGAGTAGACCGAGAAAATAAAACAGATTTTAAATCAGACATGCGCGTCTGCCGAAGGAAAACCACAGGGAGGCGAACCAACCTGAATCCTTGGTAATGGAATAAGGAATGTGTGGCATCATTCAGACAAGTCTGCATCCCCGGGGATGTTAAGGCAAGGCACATGTAAGAATGCTTGGTGATAGGGTTACCAGATTCAGAATATAGAATTCCTATTAAGAATATAGGATGTCTAGGTAAATTTAAATTTAAGAAAAATAATAAAATTTTTAACGTATGCAAGCTCCATAAAATACAGAACAGAACTGAAATATTTTTATTATTATTATTTGTGACACCAGAGGCTTACTTTAACTGGGGTGAGGGGGAAAGGCAGCATTTGAGATAAAGGGCAACCAGGAGAGTGGGAGAGGCTGGTATTCAGCCTTCAGAGACTTAGCTAAATGTCCCTCAGATCAAAGGCCAGTTATAGTTCTGTCTCGCTGACCCTGGAATCAGCTATGAATCCCACAAACTTTCTTCTTCTTTTCACTTAGCTCTTTTTGTCTCCCCTTTTGTGGGTGGTAGGGTAGCGGCAGTAGCTACAGCTGCTAACTGAAAGGCTGGAAGTTCAAATCTACCAGACACTCCTTGTAAACTTTATGGGGAATTTCTACCATGTACTTTAGGGTCACTGTAAGTCAGATTCAACTTGATGGCAACAGAAAGTCGAAGATCCCTCCACAGGTGGCTCACACTTCTCTGCTTCTTACTACCTCTCTACCTGGATTCATAGTACTTATGAATAAAATCAATGTGATTCCTTAAAAACAAATTTTTAAGTGTTTCACGGGATATAATTGTATTAAAAGAATTATTCAATTTTTATATGGAATTCAAGTTTAACTAGGCACCATGAATTTTATCTAGCAGACCTACTTAGTGGCCTAGTTCTGGATAGTTGGGAAGAGGAAGAAAATTTGGAAAGACAAGGAACCCTCAGCAGAAACAAGCTAGTGGTACATGGCATAAAGCCACAGGCTGGGAAAGGAGACATACAGAACCATGTGAAACTGAGATACATTCTCTAGTCAAAGGAACAGCTCTTATTTTTTTTATTATTATTATATTAAATATGATTAAGTGAAAGTATATAGGCCAAGTCATTTTTGCATAACTGCCCATCTACATTTCTGTCTGCTCTCCCCACCCTGTGAGAGGACACTGCTACTTTTTGCTCTTCACTACTAGTATCCTCCCAATGAACACCTGTCCCTTCCATTCCACCCTCTCCTCTCCCCTCTGGAAATAAACCCATAGCACAGCCCTCTATAAATATATAAAACCATGAAGTACACATAACCACATGCTCACTCTGTGTCCCCGAGTCCAGTCCATTCTTAGTCTGAAGTGTTGATCTCAGTGCTGGTTTCAGTTCTGGGCGGCAGCAAGTCTAGGGGCCAAGTTCCCAGGGAACCCTCCAGGTGAAATACCCCTTTATATTGCAAGAAAAGTTTGAAGACAGCATCAAATGATCCGGACCTTGTAAAAGGAGTTGGGTTTATCCAGAGATTGTATCCAAACTCTCTAACAACCAGTATATCATGAACACAGCTGGTTAGGATAGAAGTTGATCACAGAGACAAGACAGGGCCCTGGATGTTTCCTGCTGTTTCAGGTATTAACTCTTTGCTTGCATGATCACGAAGATGGCTTGGGAGCTTGGGAGAGTGCCATAGGATGCTGGGGCACAGTGAGGCCCTTTGGGGTAAGGTATATGATGGAGGCATTGGATGTGAACCAATCTATTCATATACAAATATTAATATTTTAACATTTGTTACAGCTGAAGATCAGATCTAAACCCTACAGTCGAGTCCATTAATCTGTAGCAACCATCCAGATTTAACAATTTGTGGGGTTCAGGGAACACAAAGAAACTTAGCCTAGAAAGACTTACTGTACTGCATTACTTCTTTTCCTTTAGTAGCAATACTTAGGACAATAACATGTTGGGATCATTAAACAGAGGTAGCAGTGAGAAAGTGTGGACAGGTGGAGAGGTGAGCATGGAAGGAGTGAAGAAAACAAGTACTCCCGCATCCTAATTTTAGGATCCTAGTTGAGGAAAGAGTATCAACTGAGTTGTTTCAAGAAATTTAGAAGACAGCCATTTGGCCAAACGACATACCTGTCTATTCCATACACCTCCCAATCCGTATACTGTCTACTCCAAAGAAGACATCCATATACTTGCCTGCTCCAAGAAAAGATGATTCAGTGGAATGTGTAAATTATTGATCAATATCATTAATATCATATGAAATTCCATTGAAGATCATTTAAAGACAGTTGCAACAGTACATCAACATAGAATTGCCAAAAATTCAAGCCACATTCAGAAGAGGACATGGAGAGTGACATAGCACTACTGATGTCAGATGGATGTTGGCTGAATGCAGAAAATATTAGAGAGAAATTTACTTGTGTTTTATTGACTACACAAAGACACTCAACTGTGTGGATCACAACAAATTAAGGATAACATTGCGAACAACGGGAATTCTAGAACAGGTTTGTTCATGTGTAAACTGAATATAGACCAAGGGGCAGTTGACAAACAGAACAACGGGATATTGCATGGTTTAAAGTCACGAAAGGTGTACATCAGAGTTGTGTCTACCATTTCTCCATACTTATTCTCTCTCTATATACTGAGCAAATAACCAGAGAAGCTGAACTACTTTTGTATGATGAACATGGCATGAGGATTGGAGACAGTCTGTGATATGCAGATGATATAACCTTACTTGCTGACAACAAGGAGAACTTGAAGTACTTACTAATGAAGATCAAAGGCTACAGTCTTCCGTATGTATTATATCTTAACATAAAAATGCAGAATCCTCACAACTGGACCAATAAGCAACATCATGATAAATGGAGAAAAGATTGAAATTGTCAAGAACTTCATTTTACTACACTCCACAATCAACAGTGAAGGCAACAGCCCCCAGGAAATCAAACAACGTGTCACACTGGCAATTTTATTACAAAAGATCTTTTCTATAAAGTGTTAAAAGAAGAAATGTCACTGCGAGGAATCAAGCCAGGGTATTTTCAATTGTCTTATATACATGAAAAAGCTGGAAATTGAAAAAAGAAGGCCAAAGAAGAATCAAAGAACTGAATTATGTTATTGGTGAAGAGCATAGAGTGTATACCACAGACTGTCAGAAAAACACAGAAATCTGTCTTGGAAGAAGTACAACCAGAATGTTGCTTAGAAGCTAGGATGGTGAAACTGCATCTCAACCTTGGGCCTGTCATCAAGATGTATCAGTTCCTGGAGAAGGCTACCACACTTGATAAAGTAGAGGGTCAGCAAAAGATAAGAGGCTCTCAAGCAGATAGGCTGAAACATTTTCTGCAACAGCAGGCTCAAACAAGGCAGGGATCATGAGGATGGGGCAAGATGGGGCAGTGTTTCTTTCTGTTGCACATAGGGTCACTACTAGTCAGAGCTGACTCAGTGCCACCTAACAAAGGTAACAGTTGAGGGAAGAAGAAAAAGTTCTACATGAATCAAATTTATGAGTTTAGATCGATACCTCAGGCTCAGTCTTCTGTTTTCGAATGTAAGAATGCATTCATGGGTAAAGTGATTTTAGGAGTGTTTTTACTCAGAGACTGAATGCTAAAATACTACCATTTTCAAGGTCTTTCATGAAGTAGTGGTACTAAAAGGGAGAAATTTTATATAGACGAAGTCTGACAAGTCCGTGAACTTAATTGTTCTAAGAGCTACATAGCTCATTGCTGAATATCACTGCAGTCACCTTCAAAATACTCCCCTTGAAAAGCTATGCACTAACGAGTGCCTAGTACACCCTTCAAAGTAATTTTGGAACTCTTTCTGGAATGGCCATTGCACACCATAGCAAGTTGGCAAGGTCGTAAACTGAATTCTGTAGTTGTCTATGAGGGAGTTTTTAGCTAGTAAACAACTAACTGTATTGGAACACTCGCCACACTCACCTGATTTGGCCCCTAATAATTTCTTTCTTTACCTAAAGATAAGGAAATACTGAAAGGAAGACATTTTGACAACATTTAGGATATCAAGGGTAATATGACAACAGTTCTGAGGGCCATTTCAGAAAAAGGAGCTCCAAAATGGCTTTGAAAGGTAGACTAAGTGCTGGTGTCGGTGCACAGCTTCCCAACAGGAGAGTGTCCAAGGTGACCATAGTGATATTCAGCAATGAAAATATGTAGCACTTTTTCTAGGACGAGCTCATGGACTTAATCAGCAGTCCCCATACACATAGAAACAAGAAATATTAACCTTAACGAGAGTAGTGTCATGGTTTGATTTACATGCTACTTACTAAGTATAATATTATTAACCAAAACCATGGTTTATTTTGAGTTTTTCTCCTTCCCTTTTACATATGATGTTATTGTGACGGCTAATGACTTGCCTCTAATCACACAAGCTAATAAAAACAGGCCCAGGGCATGTCTTTGTAGATAAAGGTAATTCTCATATTATTCCAATGGATCTACGTAGTCACAAATGTGATGCCTCATATTAGGAGATCTAGGTAACTCAAGCTAAAGGGCCTGTCTCCACAACCTCTTTCTGAGCAGGACCAATACGCCTTTCAGCTAACGTGGAGTGCTGAGAGTTAGACACTGCCAAAACAGGACACAGGGCAGTGAAAACTTCTCTTTGAGATTAAGACTGATGCAAGAAAAAGTAACTGTGATGAGTCCTGATAATCATCAGGCTCTATTTATTGTTAAAATAAGGATTTGTTGCTCCAGCACCCTACAGTGTGTTATAGGCATGTTTGCTGCATGGGTGCTCCAGGCTGGGCACATACACTCCTATGTAGGCCATGTAAGTGTTCAGACACTTGAAAGTTGAGCATTCTGAAGCCAGGAGCTGACAGACAGAACAGACTAATACTGAAAAAAAACGAACTGAATGCAAGATTTGTGAAAACATAATAAGGAGAAAAAGAGAAGGAAGCTGAGAAATGAGTTAAGTACCACAATAAATAAATTAAGTGGCAGAAAGACTTACTTTATTCCAACAAGGAAATTTTTAACTTGGAGGTTGTCTGAGTTATGTAATGCCACTATAACTGAAATAGCAGAAGAGGATAGCTTTAACAAAGGGAAATGTATTTTCTCATAGTCCGGTCATCTGAAAGTCCAAGTTCAGGGCACTGGCTCCAGGGGAAGACTTTCTCTCTCAGATCTGCTCTGGAGGAAGGTCTTTGTGGTGCATCAGTCTTCCCTTGGTTTGGTAGCATCTCGGGACAGGAACCCTGGATCCAGAGAAGGGCTGTTTCCTTCATGGTCTAAGGTCCATCCCTGTGACTGTCTGCTTGCTTCTCTCTCTTTATGTCTCAAAACAAATGGACTTAAAACACTATGCAGTCCTGTAGATCTCATCAACATAACCACTGCTAATCCATCTTATTAAATCACAGTGACAGAATGTACAGCACATAGGAAATCTCGTGAAATGACAAAATGATCAAATGATAGACAATCATTCAATACCAGCAATCACGGCCCAGCCAAACTGCTACACAGATTTTTGGGATTACCTAATTCTTCCCAAGGCAGAAGTTCAAAGAAAGCAAGCCAGCAAGACTTCAGATTTTCTGAAAGAGATGTTTTAGCCTCAATCTTAAGGATGACTTTAAATTATAGCTATGGAAGACACGACTCACAGCAAAACTAAGCGGAACAGGATGCTTATGGTGTAAAGATGCTGTTCAATCACCTCATTCTCAATATATATGAAAATGGAATCTGAAGATAGTACTATGTCTTTAAAATCAATGCATCTGGTTGCACTAATGAAATATTTCCTAGGTGCTTAGATTTGAAACTGACCATATGTTTCCATCTCTGTTTGAAAGGGAAACAGAATGTTTCTGTCTCAAATCTACAGCTAACAATGGGGCTGTACATCCTGAGCCTTTGCTCTGCTTGCACTTAATTAGTGCTGAAGGAAATCTCAATTACAGGACTACGGTGCAGCAGACCAGCCATTGACTTTATGACAACGTGCATCTGAACGAAGCTAGAGCAGAAAGCCTGCTGTGCACAGTCTGCGTGAAAATCACGAGCGTAACTGACTGTCACTTGGGTACCCTTCTCCTGCTGGGAACTAAGGGACATTCTGTTGAATGCCAGCCCATACGTCCAAAGGTCATGATTCTATGACTTAGGCTCACATTTATCACAGGGATAAGATAAGACCCACTTTCTGTGAAAAGGTCAGCTTCACAAAGAGCATCAGACATAGCATGTCAGCTGGTCTCTGGTGACTGTATTATGGGCTGCACATTCTTTATTGCCTGTCTTTGAAACCACCTGTCTAGTGCACTTCCTGCTTGTGACAATAACAGTTTCACCATTCCATTGACACCACTCTAATTAGGACTAAACTTCACCCACTGAGATTACCTTTCTCCCTGGCATATTGCCACTGAACAGGCAGTAAGTAGGGGCTGCATTTCTGTTTCAATAGGATAATAGGAAAAAAAATGTATATATATATTTCAAATCACTCATTGCTGGAAGTGGGAGAAGGGCTAATAGGATATTAATCAGATATTATGGATAGAGTTAACAGGATATCATGTATACTGTTCATCCAACTCAAAAGGAAATATTAAGAGAATCATGAGTTCTGACTGGTGTCATTACAGAATTCAAAAGCATCAAAGTATAATGATGCCGATTCCTCTTTCAGAAATGTTTCAGAGCCCTCGATAACACGGTCCCATTTTTAAGCTAGCTTTGGTTCCATAGTAGTTAGAACTTGGTTACTAACCAAAAAGTCAGCAGTTTGAATCCACCACGCACTCCTTGGAAACTGTGCGGCAGTCTTACTCAGTCCCATAGGGCCATTGCGAATCAAAGCTGACTCAGTGGTCAATGATTTGATTTGGTTTGGGTTTTAGGCTAACACAGCTTTTCCTGTGGGCTGCCCCTTTGGAGCTGGTTTGGTCTGCAGCTTTGAATTAGAGATTTGCAGGTGTATTACAAGGAAGGGATCAAGTCTGTTGTTGTTTAGGCAACAGCTCTTGAATAGCAGAAGCCATTCATTCTTGCAGTTGATAATAACATTCCAGTTCCCTGTTTATCTGCATAATACAGTGTTGGTTTATGATTGTGTTAATTTAGACATACTGATGGTGATATGTCTTTGAAAAGGATAAAATAACATTTAAAACATGTATAATTGAAGCATCTCTGTAAACAAAACAAAAAATAATAATAAGATAAAAATCTGCAACTTACCAACCTCTAGTGTATCTATTTATTACATCTGCCCACCTCCTGAGAGAAATGCATTATCCATATTCATTTTTGAAAGTCAGAATTCCAAATGCCAGTCTGAGACTTCCATTCTTACCGTAATAAACATTTTTTAAATATAAACTAAAAGAAGAGTTTATTTTACACATTTTATTTCCCAAACTTTGTGGATCTCATTACAATTCCAATTTCTGAGTTTTCATTTAAAATAAGAAAAATCATGGAAATTGTGAAGACATTACAGTATCCTTGGAAGGCTGTCTACTTTATTTCCTTAATAGGCACATAGCTGTCAAACAGCATACTCATTTCCATGCTATCAAACTCATAGAAATCCATATTTAAAGAAGAAGGCTCTTTAAGATGCTGCTTTGTTTTGCTGTGTGCTGGTGGCAGAGAAGAGGATTTAATCTTAAGTCACTTATTGAGAAGTTGATTAGCATTTAGGAAATTATATCCTGAAAAATAACATTTTACTTTTGTATGAAAAGCTGTTTTTGTTACTAAATAAATTTATTAACATACCTCTTGAACATATCCATCCAATTCAGTACAGTTCTGGCTTACATGTAAGAGTTTTCTTAAGTTAATATAAGTTTAGGCAAAATTACATGGAAAACAGAATTTCTTGGATATGTTTTAAAGACTTTATAACGCTACTCTTTATTTTCTAATGAGTGTTTTTATAAAAGTATCAGTCCTCCATAATGGCATCATTTATATTTCTATTATTATTTCATATAGAGATCAAAACGTTTAATTTTCCAAGTTTGGAAAAGTCCAGCAAGGTACTCACATTTAAAATAGCAGCAGTCAAACGATGACTTTGTGTTATATTATGTTTAAATATTTGGGTTTCATCATTTGGGTTTAATCATTAATATGACCTATTTTTAGAACGGTCGATTTTTTGTTCTTTTTCCAAAGAGGTGTACAATGAAAGTCTTGCAAATAAGCTCATAATTTTAAAAAAAGAGTACAGCGGTAATACAAAATATTTTTTACGCAAAATGGTTATTTCTAATAATTAAACAGAAAGTAAAAACTTGGCATCATTTGAGATCATGGTTCACTATGTTACAAAAACTAATCATCCCATCAGTTGTATAGTCTCACAATTAAGCTCAAAGCACCGGCATTCGGTTTCCTCATGCACCATTAGGGGGCGATGTCCCCTTGTGGGACAGCCTTTGTCAAGTAGCCAAAGAATGAGAGACACAAGGCTCAGAACTGTGGACTCTATATAGTCCACAAAACAATTATCCTTTGCCTTGATCTCGGTCAGCATCACCAGTAGAATACAGACAAGCCTGTCCAGTGTTTAGATGAGAGGTGGAGGTTGCTTCAGAAACTACTTGAAGTAATTAATAAGTATATTGGTCATCAAAAGACACCTTCTCTCCTTGGTGAAAAGGAAAAATGGGGCTGGGACAAATATGGCTCCAAAGTGGCTTTACTTGGTCAAGTTTTTTAGCATGTTCTCTCTCTCTCCCTCACTTCCCTCCCTCTCTTTCTATATACATATCAGTGTCTCTCTAGGAAACCCTGTGGTATAGTGGTTAAGTGCTACATCTGCTAATCAAAGGGCTGGTGGTTTGTATCTGCCAGGCACTCCTTGGAAACTCTATGGGGCTAACCATAGAAATATAAGGTCATTATGAGTAGGAATCAACTTGATGGCAGTGCTTTTGTTTTTGTTTTTTTGTTGGTTTCTCTCTCTCTCTCTAAAAAAAGCAACCAAACCCACTGCCATAAAGTCAATTCTGACTCATAGCAATTCTATAGATGTGTGTGTGTGTGCGTGTGTGTGTGTGCGCATGCGTGTATGGCCCTCTATATATGTGTATACACACACATGCACACATATATACAATATATAAATACCAATACAAAACAAACAAAAAATCCTAAAAGCATTCTTCTTTAAATACTGGTTTCCATGAGTGTGATGGCATGGAAATAAATATATTATTTAACAGCTATGTGCCTACTGAATAAATACACAACCTTTCAAGGAAATTGCAATGTCGTCTAGCTAATCACAATTTCTATACTTTTTTTAAGCCAAGTGCCATCGAGTCGGGTCCGACTCATAATCTAAATGAAAAGTTGAGAATTGAAACTGCAATGAGATCAACAACGTTTGGAAAATAGAATACACACAAACATACAGAGAGAGAGAAAGAGGCCAAGTTCATTGCTTTTGAGGCGATTCTGACTCATAGCAACCTTATAGAACAGAACAGAACTGCCCCATGGGGTTTCTAAAGATTGGCTGGTGGATCCGAACTGTCCACCCTTTTTGGTTAGCAGCTGTAGCTATTAACCACGGGGCAACCAGGGCTCTTTAGAGAAAGAGGCCAGGGAGTGGACACACAGACGTGTCTGTGTTTGTTCTAAACTTGAGTTTCTGATAATTTATTCCCACTACATCCAACATATGGGCATGCTCGCCACGTGCACACACGCGCACACACACACACACCCCCCACTGCACAATGCAGTGTACTGGAAGTTCCAGTTCCACTACCCTAGCTAGTTTTAAATTAAGCAATGATATTTCCCTTGTTGCGATATTCTTTCCTCCTGGTAACTTAAGATGGCAATGTTCATGTGCCATATGTAGCCGTTCATCCCTTGTTACTTTAGAATGCAGCATTAACTCATTAATTCCATTTTAACATATTCACTGGTGCTTTTAAGAAAGACATACTGGAAAGTACAGTTAGTATTATTACAGTCTCTAATGCATATGCTAACATATTTGTTTGTCTTGTTTTTTGGTGTTGCTTGAGAATATTAACAACATCTTAATATAATTTGAGTCTTGATTGTGTGTGTGCTTGCTAGAAGCTTTGTAAAGCTGAGTATTTCCTCTTATGCATAGCTAGGCCGTTTACCCCGGCTTCCCTTGCTATTGGCACAGTGGTTAGAAGCTACAACAGCTAATCAAAAGATTGATAGCTCACCTTTACCAAGTGCTCCCCGGAAACCCTGTGGGGCAGTTTGACTCTGCCCTACAGGGTTGCTATAAGTTGGAATCACCTCAATGGCAACAGGTGCCTTGAAGTTAGCAGTGGACATGTGACTCACACTAGACCAAGAAGTGTGAATGAATATGATAAGTAATATTTCCAGATCCAACTTTCAAAAACTGGATTCCTTCATGTTTTCATGGTTCCAACCGAAAAGAAGAAAGATGATTTCCAAGAACATCTGGGAGCCACATCTTGGAAACAGAAGTCTTTAATTCCCCTAATACCCTGATTGCACTGACAAAGGTCAGTCACCAAATCCTGCCAAATCCGCAGACACCTAACCATCCTCACAGGCCAGAGCACCCTGCATGCCACCCTCATCACAGGAATGATTCTTGGGCTGGCCTCCATAGGGTGGTCTCTTTGTATTCTCTCTTGCTCTCAGCTCCTTCAAAGCCAAGATCCCATGAAGGCTGAAGTTCCTACAAGTTGCCACATGAGGTTGGCCTCAGAGGAGAATAGATCAGGTGCAGATAGATACAAAAAGAGATGAACACTGAGAATCTGCCTGCTGTCAGCCAGCAACAATCTTAAGGGCCCCACGTCTTCTGTCAGGACCCAGGTATGAGGACGCACACACAGTGACTGCAACAGGCTTGCTGGCAGGGTATAGTGGTGCTTTCCAACGTTCTCCAAGACAGCTGTGGGCACAGACTGAATAGGGAGAGTCTGTAGGGTCTCTGGGGGCAGTCAGCTGTGGGGATTATAGTTCTGATGTCTACTCTGAATAGCAAATGGGACCAGACAGAATAAATAGGACATGGTACTGGATCAGAGTTTTCTATGTTCCCTGTTGGGCCTGGCATCAATATTTCAGAAGCAGAATCCTGGAAGAGTCTCGGGTGATCCCATGAAAGGGGCCAGGATGAGAGGATAGTCTCTTAAGAAGTGGACAAGTATCACCCTGAGCAGAAGAATGGAAACCCTGTGGGTGTAGTGGTTAAGTGCTATGTCTGCTAACAAAAAGAGTCAGCAGTTTGAATACACCAGGCCTTTCTTGGAAACTCTATGGGGCATTGACTCGATGGGCTGGAATTGACTCGATGGCAGTGAGTTTGGTTTGGTGCAGAAGAATACTTGGGGAGTTGGAGGAAGAGTTGCTTGGAGTGTGAGAGTGAAGAACAAGTAGCAGGACGAGAAGTTCCAGCGATGGTGGAGGAAACACCGAGCCTGAAGTTACAGTGGGGAGTTTCATTCTCCTCCAAGGAAGATGGAGAGCCTTGAGCAGTCCCGAGCCAACAGGTTGACTTTTATTTTAACATAATGGCCCACACTGCTGTGCGGAGGACAGACTGTCAGAAGCAAAAGAAGCGGATGTCTAGTCAGGAGACTCTTGCAACGATCTAAAAGAATGACAGTAGAGTGGGTTAAAATTTTGGTAGTACAAGTAAGTGAAAAGGGTTTGAATTCTAGAGAAATCTCGCAAGTCAACAGAACTGTTAACTGGTTGAATGCATCACGTGTTGCCATCAAATCAACTCCAACTCAAGCAACCCTATAGGACCCAGGAGGAATGCCTCCATTGGGTTTCCCAGGAGCAGCTGATAGATTTGAACACCTCACCTTTTGGTTATCACCTGACCTCTTAACCGTTGTTCTACTGGGAGAGGAAACAAAAGAAGATAAATTTTGGTTTAATGCAACTGACAGTGTTCTAAGTTAAAGGTGTCTGTGGCAAGGACTGTTTCAAGAGACGGGAAGGATAACCCTTAGGAAATGTACAGAATCTTTAATCAGTGTAGCATCACACCACCTCAAATGATAGTGAGTAGTGCCTACATAACAGCGGTTAAGTGCTATAGCTGCTAACCCAAAGGCTGGCTGTTCAAATCACCAGGAGCTCCTGGGAAAGGCTACACATTTCTACTCTGTCCTATAGGGTCACTATGAGTCAAAGTAAGTGTCCAGTGGGTTTTTTGGAAGACCAAGAAAGAGTATGATAATGATATTATGCTTTGATATTATGTTAAAAAGCAGAATTCAAAAAGATTGCCAAGTTGAAAATTTCCATTTATATATTGGAAAATAATATCCTAAAAAGGCAACAATTAGTTGAATTATGGATCAATATCTCAGTCTTTCAAAAATTTGTATTTATTAATTTTGAATAAATATTAAAAATTAAACATGTTACATAAAGTTCAATTATTAGCACAACTGCCTGAGTACATTTATTATTCTCTTTGTTGTGCTCTGAAGTGCTGCTCTATCAGACTATGAGGCCTGCCAATGACGTTCAAGAACTCATTCCCAGAAAAAGTGCTATAAACCTCATTGCTGAACAGTACTACAGTGATCACTTTCACAGTTCTCCCCTTGGGAAGCACCGATGCCAGCGCCTGGTCCACCCTTCAGAGCAATTTTGGAACGGATTTTCCAACCATCAGAGCTGTCATTGCATTACTCTGGATGTCATAAAAATGTCTTCCTTTCAATATTTCCTTTATCTTCATGTAAAGAAAAGTCATTGTGGATTACATCAGGTGAGTAGAGAGAATATTTCAATCCAGTTATTTTTTTACTGGTTAAAAGCTCCCTCTCAGACAACTATGCAATTAAGTTTGTGAATTTGCCACACAAGGTGTCACCATGTACAATGGCCGTTCCAGAAAGAGTTCCAAAACTGCACTGAAGGGTGGACTAGGCACTGGGGTCAGTACATAGCTTCCTAAGGGGAGTACTTCGCAGGTAACTGTAGTGATACTCAGCACAGAGATATGTAGTACTTAGAACAATTAAGTTAGTGGACTTAATTGTTGGACCTCCTACAATGTGAGAATAGAGGATAGCCTTTAACAGTGTATTAATTATTGTGACTGCCATAAACCTAAGTCTGATGAGGAGACCTGGGCTGTGGAAAAATCACCATCTCAATTTTTTCTGTAACTCTCAGTCTTAATCATGGAAATGAGTCATCAGAGGGGTACACTGGAGAACATCTCAGAAAATTTGAGAAAGAACCATTAGTGACTGAATCCATTGCCAAGAATAAAACAGGATTCAAATATCAGGAGATTCTACTTGTGTAGATTGTGTCGACTCAGTGTGAGCAGCATACAACACTGGGTAGACCTGTTTGTCAAGACAGTAACACATGGAAATTAATTTATAGGCTCTGTCAATTAGACCACAATGCTATTTTGGTTTAGGGAAAAAAAATTACTATGCAAAAATTTTGATATTTCTTTCTTTCCTATGGTACCCTGTCTTTGACTACTGACCCCTTAAGGTCTCTATTTAATTGTAATAAAAGTATCTTACACTGGCAAATCTAAAACTGAACATATTATCACCCCCACCAAACAACTGTCTATGGTTCTATCAGCTGTCAAATCAGACGTTCCAAAATTATTCTTAAATTTACCAGCTTCTAAATGTTCAGAGTTAATCATTTACCAGGTCCCAGATTTCACTCAAAATCACCCATTTCTCCCACCCCCAAAATACCTGTGTAACATAATCTTTCATTTTCTCTTGTTCCACCTATAATAAGAACTTCCAAATTGGTCTTTAAACATCTCTTTGGGCTCCTTTTCCTTCAGTATTCACAATGCATCAGTCACAATGGTGTTTTCATAATGTCCATCCACAGTAGAATCAAGAAAATGGTAGGCTATAACTCAGGAACTAAAAGGAATGAATTATACATGCAACTAGTAACATGGATGAAATTCACAGATGGAAATAGTGTTATGGATTAATTTTGTCCATAAAAAAGACATATTAACTTGGATAGACCATAATTCCCAGTATTGTGCAGTTGTCTGTCATTTTGTGCTCTGATACTTTCTTAGCCAAGCCAAAGCCATATGTGTTGCAAATTCTGCCTCTATGATGTCAGTGAGACAAGATTAGAGGCATTATGGAGCCAGTGCCCTGAATTTAGACTTCTAGCCTCTTAGGCTGTGAGAGACTAAATTTGTTTGTAGAAGCCAAGCATTTGTCATATTTCTGTCATATTTCTGTCATATTTCATCTAGCTGCACTAGATACGTTCATGGGTCAGGACTTGATCTACAGGACTAGGCTGCATGTTGAGTCAATGTCTTTTGAGATAGAAACAAGAGACGTGAATAGAAAAGAAAGAGGCCCTGACACCACCAAGAAAGAAGCAGTTGGGGTGCAGTGTGTCCTTTGGACGCATGGTTCCTGTGCTGAGAAACTCCTGGACAACAGGAAGTTTAATGACAAGGACCTTCCCCCAGAGCTGACAGAAACAGGAAGCTTTCCCCTGGAGCTAGCACTCTGAATTTGTACTTCTAGCCTCCTAGACTATGGGCCTGTGAGAGAATAAAATTGTTTGTTGAAGCCATGAATTTGTTATATTTCTGTTAGCAACAGCACTGGCTAACTAAGACAAATTGTAAGCAAAGGAAGTTCAAAAAAGGAAAAATTATGAATTTTTCCAACCCTTTGGAAACATACTGACCTGGAAGATGTTTGATGGAAACTTCTGGAGTTACTGGAAATGTTCCATTACTTTCTGTGAGTGATGATTACACACATGCACACAGATGAGTGATATACTTAAAATCTGTGTATATTATTTTAAGTACACATACTTTGATGTAAAAATTATAACTCAATAAAGAAACAAAACAAAATGAAAATATAAACCAAAAGTAATCATGCTTACTGTTGTCTGAGATGGAGATCTCTACCTTAGTAGGCCTTTGGGTGCCTCCTCCCTGTAACGTCCCTGCTGTCTGATCTCTTGACAATCACCGTGTCACTCCTAGAAATACCAAATGTCCTTTAGGTCCTTGCACATAGCATGTGGCTCACACCGTTACTACTTCTTTTCTCTCCCCACCCTTGGAAACCCAGGTGGTTTGGTGGCTAAGTGTTACATCTGATAACCAAAAGGACAGCAGTTCAAATCCACCTGGAACTCTTTGGAAACTCTATGGGACAGTTCTGCTCTGACCTGTAGGGTTGGTATGAGTTGGAATTGACTTGATGGCAGTATTTTTTGTTTTTTTGTTTTTTTGTTTTTTTTAACATACTTCCTAATCATCTTTCAAAACTCAAATACAAAATCTTCTTCTCCAGGAACTCCTTTGCATCTCCCCTGCCTAGCTTAGGTGGATCCACTTCTCTGGTATTATAATATTGTCTCAGAATCAAAACATGTTTTATTTCTATTTCATCACAACTCTATAAGTTTGCTAAGAAAAGGGAAAATTCTAGCTAAAACCATATCATAAGTTCTAGTACACCATGAGAACTTTTCTTATAATGATTGTAGAAACTAATATGGGTCAAACTAGTTTTAAAGTTAATAAGAATGAAAAACAAAGAAAATACTGAGTTGGAAGTTCAGGAGAGTTATTTGTACTGAAAAGCAGTATAGTACCTTAGGGGTTAGCACATGTCAGTGAATAGTAACAGCAGATTTCCATCTTTGGAAAGGGGAAAGAGCTCAAAGGAAGCTAACCAGTTAAGACTATTTCAGTCAGTGCGTGTGGTTTGAATTGCTGTATCTGCATTCTCCATAGTATTGTCCACCTTCCTCTTCACACCCCACTGTTGGCTGAAACAATCACTGCCCAATGGCAGTGATGGTAGAAGTGAACTGAGGGCATTCAGGAGCAGCCACGAATTGAAGAGTTACAATGTTTTCCTGATAAAGCTAAATAAAAATCTAAATATTTCATATTACAGCATGGAACTGTCAGAAAAATGTAGTAAGTATGACATACGAATGATACAGTGCTGATGTTAATATCCATATTTTATAACCTTTTCAAAATTGACAACATGGTATTAACTGCAGAATAAAGGAGAACAGAAAAATACGGCAACATTGAGTGCTTATGATACCTGCTAAAAATATCTGCAGCTAGCAACAAGTGTTCTTCAAGTTCCATGTCATGACTGTACAAGTGATCCTCAAGATTTGTTGAAATATTACTTTACATTGACTTGAAATATTATCCAACTGGTGTTCTTTGTTTTTACCGAATACCTACAAATCTATGGTGCTGGTTTTAGAGATGTTTTCACTTAAGCAAAGAAAAAACTGATCACTTATTTGTTTATGATATATATATATGTAATTCATATATGTATTGTAATTGTTGCTGCTTACACAAACCTACAAAGTAGGATTAAGTGTTCCAATGATATAGATGTGAGAGTTGAGTTTCCACAGACCAACTTAAATTCAAAAGTAAAACCTTGCATTCTGAGTGCCATAGTGTCTTTAATGCTCAATTATCAACACAGTCTGATGACTACCATTAGATCATTATGAGGGTTGTACCACAATTATGCTGATTAGTGTCATCTACTGAGGTCCAAAAGGGAGGAAGCATTATAGATACTAGGACACGTGCACAGAAAGTCATGTTGAAGAAGAATGTGAGAGCGTGACTTTTGGGAGGGGTGGGGTAGACAGAAGGACAGGCTATGCCTAGGAAACAGAAGGCCCAGTTCTGGTCTTGATGCAGCTACTAGCCAACTTTCCAACTTAGTTCATATCACTTGCTTCAGCATTTTCACTGTAAAACACAAAATTAAATTGCAAGTTTTTAATGTTTACTTCCAGCATTTCAAGCCTTCAAGATTTCAGATTACGAATTATTTGGGGGCCTGGATTAGGATTTTTTTTTTTGATCCGACTCGACGGCACTTGGCTTTGGCATGTATCTGGTGACCTACCACAGATTCTGACACATGCAAAGGAAATGTATCTTTAAAATCTAAGTAATCAAATTTTCAAAAATGATTTCAGTGTTTGAGAGAACACAGCTACATGTTAGCTATGAGATTTTGGTAGGTTACATATGTTAGCATAGTAACTGATTCATAGAGTTACGGAAATAGTACATGCAGTCTACCAGATCCAATGATTAAATCTGTGAACTTAATTGTTCTAAGTGCTACATACCTCATTACTGAATATCACTATGGTCACTGTCAAAGTACTCTGCTTGGGAATCTATGCACAAACACCAGTCCCTAGTCCACCCTTCAAAGCAATTTTGGAACTTTTTCTGAAGTGGCTATTGCACACAGTGGCATGGTGGCAAGTTCACAAATTTGTCTGTCTAGTTGTCTGTGAGAGAGTTTTTTATCCAGTAAACAAATAACTGTATTAGAAGATCCTCACTACTCACCTGATCTGGCCCCCAATAACAGTTTCCTTTACTTGAAGATAAAGGAAATGTTGAAAGGAAGACATTTGAAGACATTCAGGACATCAAAGGTAATACGACAACAATTTTGATGGCCATTCCAGAAAAAAGTTTCAAAATTGCTTTGAAGAGTGGACTAGGTTCCATTTCACTGAATTAGTGTAAAGCATCTTCTCTGATCATAAAGCTGTAAAAGTCGAAATCAACAGCAGAAAAAAACAGACAGAAAGCAGAACTCATGGAAACTGAACAACACCTTGCTAAAAAAAACCATGGGTTATAGAAGAAATCAAAGATGAAATAAAGAAACTTATGAATTCCAACAGGAATGAAAACACTGCCTACCAGAACCTATGGGATACAGCCAAAGCAGTACTCAGAGGTCTGTTTATCTCCCTGAATGCACACATCTGGAAGGAAGAAAGAAACCAAATCAAAGAACTGACCCTACAGCTTGAACAAGTAGAGAGAGAACAACAGAGGAACCCTTCAGGCACCAGAAAAAACAGATCATAAGGATTACAGCAGAACTAAATAGATAACAGAAGAACAATTGAAAAAATTGAAAAGAGCCAAAGCTGGTTTTCTGAAAAAGTCAACAAAATTGACAAACCATTGGCTAAACTTATTAAAAAAAAAAAAGAAAGAAAGGAAACAAATAACCCAAATAAGAAATGAGAGGGAAGTTTTCATAACAGATCTAACAGAAATAAAAAAAAATATCATAGCTGAATAATATGAAAGACTGTATTCAGCACTTGGCTTGGCTTGGCTGGTATTCTAACAAATTCAAAAACCTAGAGGAAACAGACAAATTGCTTGACTCATATTACCTACCAAAACTGTCACAAGGTGAAGCAGAATAACTTCATAAACCCAACACAAAGGAAGAGATCAAAAAAGTCATAAAAAAACTGCCAACAAAAAAAAGCCCGGGCCCAGACGGCTTCACCACAGAATTCCACCAAGCTTTTAGAGAAAGTTAACCCCAATACTACTAAGACTATTTCATGAAAGGGATTGAATACTCCTAAATTCATTCTATTAAGCCAGCATAATCCTGGTACCAAAGCCAGGGAAAGACCCAATCAAAAAGGAGAACTACAGACCAATATCACTCATGAATCTAGATGCAAAAATCTTCAATAAAATTCTTGCCAACAGAATACAACAACATATCCAAAAAATAATCCATCATGACCAAGTTGGATTCACATCAGGGATGCAAGGCTGGTTCAACATCAGAAAAACAACTAATGTGATCAACAGCATAAATACCACAAAAGACAAAAAACATCTGATCTTCTCTGTTGACTCACAAAAGGCATTTGATAAAGGCCAACACCCATTCATGCTAAAAACTCTCAGCAAAATAGAAATACACAGTCAATTCCTCAATGCAATAAGGGCCATTTATACAAAGCCAACTGCCTACATCATCCTGAATGGAGAGAGTCTGAAAGCTTTCCCTTGAGAACAGAAACTAGACAAGGATGCCCACTCTCACCTCTCCTATTCAACACTGTATCAGAAGTTCTAGCCAGAGAAATTGACAAGATGAAGAAATAAAAGGCATCTGCATCAGCAAAGAGGAACTAAAAATCTCCTTATTTGCTGATGATATGATTGTATATGCAGAGAATTCCAAAGACTCCATAAGGAAGCTACTCAAACAGATAGAAGAGTTTGGCAAAGTCTCAGAATACAAGATAAACGTAAGTAAATCAGAAGGATTCCTTTATACCAACAATGAGATTGTTAAGGAAGAAATCACCAAGTCAATACCATTTACTATAGCCCTTAAGAAGATAAAGTACTTAGGAATAAATTTAGCCAGAGAAACAACAGACCTTTACAAAGAGAATGCACTGGGAAGCCTCTCATTACCCAGCCTTAGAACCTATTACACTGCCACAGTAGTCAAAATAGCCTGGTAGTGGTACAAAAACAGATAGATCAGTGGAACAGAATCAAGACCCCAGAAATGACATCATCTGCCTATGAAGAGTTGATATTTGACAAAGGCCCTAAGACATTAAACTGGGATAAAAACAATCTCTTCAACAAATGGTGCTGGCAAAATTGGATATCCATCTGCACTAAATTAAAATAAGACTCATATCTTACACCTTATACAAAAACCAACTCAAACTGGACAAAAGACCTAAATATCAAATCTAAAATGATAAAGCTTATCCAAGAGAAAGTAGGGACAACAATGGAAGGTTTGATACACATCATAGACAGACTTCAAAACCTGTCAGACAAACCACAATCATCAGAAGAGAAAATAGATAAAGGGGAGCAACTAAGAATCAATCACTTTTGCTCATCTGAAGGCCTCCTACACTCGACAGCACTTGGCTTGGCTTTTTGGCTACACAATGGGAAAAAATATTTGGCAACTCTATGTCAGATTGACAACTGATCTCCATAATCTATAAGGTACTACAAAATATCAGTAAGAAAAAGATAAATCATCCAATTAAGAGATGGGCAAAGGAAATGGACAGACACTTCTCTAAGAGGAGATCTGGGCGGCCAAAAAACACATGCAGACATGCTCACAATCATTAGCTATTAAAGAAATTCAAATCAAAATGACAATGAAATACGGTCTCACCCCAGCAAGGTTCGCCTTGATCCAAAAAATGCAAAACAACAAATGTTGGAGAGGCTGTGGGAAGATTGGAACTCTCCTACACTGTTGGTGGGATTGCAAAATGGTGCAACCTCTTTGCAAAGCAATCTGGTGTTCCCTTAAAAATGGATATAGATATACCATTTGACCCAGTAATTCCACTACTTGGAATATATCCTACAGAATCAAGGCCATTCACACCAACTGATACATGCACACGAATACTCATCGCAGTACAGCCCACAAAAGCAGAAAGATGGATCAACCCAGATGCCCAACAACAGAGGAATGGACAGGTAAACTGTAGTATATATACTCAGTGGATCATTATGCAATGACAAAGAACAATGATGATAGCAGGAAACATCTCCGAACCTGGTTTCAACTGGAGGACATTATGCTGAATGAAGGTAGTCAGCGACAAAATGAGAAATATTGTACGAGACCCCTAAGATAAAAACTTAAAAACAGACTCATGCATAGAAGAAAAGACTCTTTGAGGGCCGCAAAGGATGGGAGGGAAAGAGGGTGAAGGGGGAGAGGGTTTAGACTAGTAACAGAAATTTGGTTGGGTGAAATCGGTGACAGCACACATTAGAAAGAAGATAAATAATAACTGGACTTCAACACAATTTGAGTACTCCTCCCATCTTAACCCAATATTGCAAGGACAGAGTAGCTGGGGCAGAGGGCTGGGGACCATGCTCTCAGGCAAAATCTAGGCCAATTTTGTTAATGAGGACTGTCTGCACCCCTTTTCGGTGAATGGTGTCTGGGGTCTTAAAAGCTGCTAAGCTGCCATCTGAGGGTACAGCAAATGGTCCCAACTCAAAAGGAATGGATGATTACCGAGGACAAGAATGACAAGGGGAAAAGAGAACCCAGAGACCGGGAGACCCACACGAGTGGGTCTCTACATCAACTCATGACCAGAAGAACTGGATGGTGCCCGGCCACCACCACTGATAGCCACGATGGAGCTCACAAAGTGGAGTCTCACTGGCAGCAATAGAATAAATAGGGGTGCACCCTGAGATCTTCAATAAAAGACCACAATTGATGGTCCTGGGGCTTCAGAGTTCCCCTGGAAGCATGCCCCTGACCCTGATGCTGCCCCTGTCCATAAATCATATTGAAGGTCAACTTTTCGGACAGCAATGGATTGGACTTGGCAATGCAGAATGACCATGTCTTGTGGGAATTTTATGGTTCTGTGCATGTATAGGATGTCATCCTGCTGACCTCTTGCTGGAGGAAAGGGATTGGGTGGAGAGGAGGGGATAGGAGACTGTTGGGAGGATAGGACATGTATGGAGCAGAGAAGAGGGGTGTGCTGCCACCAGGCAGGGAAAGCAGTGGGAGCTGCATATAAGTGAGCATGAGAATTTATAAGGGAATGTACATTTTCATTCAATCATAATAAAATAAATAAATAAGAGTGGACAAGGTGTTGGCATTGGTCCACAGCTTCCCAAGGGGAGTACTTTGAAGGTGACCATAGCAATATTCAGCACTTAAATACATATCACTTTTCCTAGGATACGTTCACAAACTTAATTGTCAGACCTGGTATTAGCACAGTGATTATGAACACTAAGGAAATAATATAAAGTGTATATTTTGGATGTTTTTGCCAACTGCTTTTGTAATTCAAACTACAAAGCTACATGCTACTTCTGAAATGGTTCCTAAGTCTCACACTTTAGTCTATCCTCATTTACTGGGGTCTTGAAGTTCACTAAAAGAGAGTTAACTTTTAGTTTTACCTTCTTGACTACCAATGGCAGAGCTGGCCTTTGCGGTGGTCAAAACTCAGCCTGTAAATTTTGTGTTCCACTATACGAGCTCTGTCACACCAGGACAAGACAGCTGTTTTTACTGAAACAGCCAAGCCAAGTGCCGTCCACAGTTCTCCTTTTAAAGTGCAAGTTTCCAATGAGTGACTACCCTAAACTGCTAATCTAGGCTTCAGCAGACTTAATGGGAGCAGACCATGCGTTTGATGAGGGAATAATTAGAGAGGAAGACATCAGAAGAAAGAGTAAAAAGAATGAACTTCTATAGATTCTCTTGTCTGTAGTTCAGTACACTTTCATTTTATTTGTCATGTTTCCATGGACACACTGCTCAGGGGGTGAGAACAACATGAGAGGAATTAACTTTGGGTGTCCAGCTCTGGAGTTAAGTCATGATTCTGCCATCCCTCAACTCCTGGGGCAGAATTTCCTCTGGTAAGGTTGATGCCATCACTAATGTATTTTTTAAGAAGGTTCATTTGGGGATCAAGTGAGATGATATCTGTGGCCATGTTTTCAAATAGAAATGCTTACACAGTGATGTATTTTCATTACCAGTATTTTTACAGACCTTCTGTACCTTTTGGACAAATTCCTACAGTATCCACGCTTTCCCCCCTGTGGTTCTCTTTCCTTTGTAGAACACAAGATTAGATTTAGGTGTATTTTTCTTGTGAAATTAAGGAGGTTGTATGTATATGCAAATTTATGTAAATAACATGCAAATGAGAACTGAATACATCATGTTGAGCCTCCCACAGAATACAGAAAACAGGCAGGATTCCTCTTACAGAAGCAAACATAAACTTGAACATACAAATTTTATGGCATAATTAATCATATGCAATATTTTAACAGAGGCAAGTCAAATCTCCAGTAAATAAAAATGAATTATGAGGCATGTACACTTTTAATTCGACAAACAACGTTATGGTCTGTGATACCTGTGATTACTCTAGCAATTGGGTGAGTCTCTTGTTTTCTCTTAGAAGGTGTTGAAATGAGGACACAACTGAGGCAGAATAGAGGCTACAACAGAGACTAAAAGGGGATCCCAGGTAAAAGTACGAAGTCTTTAGAGACAAGTTTGGGTTTTGTTCTGTCTTAGGTTTTTTTTTTTTGTTTTGTTTTACTTTTGGCATAATTCTGGTCTAGTACAATTTCTAGATTATACAATGTCAACTATCAATGCCTGCAGAAAGATAGTGTTCTCTAGTAAATTACCTTGAACACATTTATTTACTCAGTAGAGGTTTAACGATCTGTTAATATGCACCAAATGGGATTCTCAGCACAGAGGGAGGTCTCTGCTCTTAGGAAGCTCTTGTATGGCAGGGCAGAAAGGATGAGAATCCAATAGGTACAGAATCCAGCAGAAACCGCAGAGGACCAGAACAGGTTCAAGGCAGCTTTAGGGGAGTGGGGGGACAGTGATGGATTGAGGTACTGAAAGGTAAACAGAATTTATAACCTTGGTCAATGTTTAGGATCTTGTCAGAATCTCTTTTGAAAAAGAATTTTTCAGAGTAAATACTAAAGGGTCTTCATAAAATTTCTCTTTAGAGAAAGATACATCTTTATCTAACATTGTTTATTAGCTACTTCTACGGTGCCTCTAAGTAGTACATGTATTAAACCCACTGCCACTGAGTCCAGTCAATTCCAACTTTGAGTGATCCCACAGGGCAGAGCAGAGCTGCCCCACAGAGACTTCAAGGAGCTCCTGATAGATATCAACTGCTGAATTGTGTTTAGTAGCCATAACACTACGCCATCAGGGTTTCTCATTTCATGTTTTACATAAACCCAAACCCATCATCGTCCAGTCAGGTCCCACTCACAACAACCCCATAGTCGGAGCAGAACGGCCCCGTAGAGTTTCCAAGTAGCACCTGGCAGATTTGAACTGCTGACCTTCTGGTTAGCGGACGTAGCACTTAATCACTGTGCCACCAGGGTTTCTCATTCCATGTATTAGACAAATCATTTTTGAGTACTCAGTATATATCAAATACTATGTCCTAGTATGTTGAATAAACATATTTAATAAGGTAGACTCATTCATCTCACTGTGCAGCACCTAGGTTAGCAGAAGAGATCTATACTAAATAAGTGAATATTTAAATGAGAGTCCTCGTGGTGTTATCATGGCAGACTCTTTGAAGAGGAAATAGATCTTTTTATAGTCTTTAAAGTGATGGCATTTACTATATGATCAAAAGAACAATTAGGAGGTAACAAGGAAAATAGAAAGATGGGTGGTCTGGAATGTCAGAAAAGGCCTGTGACTAGACAGTGGTCAAGTCTGAGATGCCTGCGGTGTTGACAAGGCCAGATGGCAGTGACAACCTTGTCACCCTGGGTATCTCTCACAAAGGGAACACTTGAAGCAAACTCCTAACATTCTGTTTCACTTTTTCTTTGTCCCCCTCCCTCCTTCCCTCCCTTTCTCCCTTTCTGCCTCCTTCCTTTCCTTGTCTTTCTTCTAAGAATTCTTCTGGTTTCTGTGAGGAAAAACAGAGTTAGAAGGAGGCAAGAGTAGTTGTAAAAAGAAAATACAAGAGAGCTTTCCAGGGTGCCAGGAAAGAAATGATGACGACACAGACCTGAACACTGAGACCAGATGTTGAGATACGTGGCAATATACGAGAGAAACTTGTGTAGGATTGACTGGATTTGATAACTGCCCAGATATGTAACAGAAGATGAAAAGAGAAGAACAGATTTTGTTATTCTGAGATTTTATCAAGCATGCTTGCCAGCCAAGTGCCGTCGAGTCGGACCCGACTCATGGCGACCGCTTAGGTGGATAAAGATGTCCTTTACTGAGAAATACTAGAACACTCACTGTTACTCAGTCAATTCCAACTCATAGTGACCCTATAATACTACAGAAAGGATCTATTTTTGGCAAGTTGAATTTGAATGATTTGTATTCATCCAAGTGGAACTGTCAGTAATCCATGGTTTTATATTTTTTGAACTCAGCATGAATTTCTTGAAAAAAAAAAAACATACAAATTTGATAATCATGGGCATGCTAGTGGTAATCAAACGGATTGCATTACAAAGCTGTGTATTGGGACAAGGGCACACAGGACAGAACCTTGATGAACACGGAAGGTCCAGTAAAGCAAAAGAAGCCACAATATTAAGATTAAAAGAAACTGTGGTAAAAGGAAGACAATAAAACCAGAAGAAGCTCACCAAGTCTGAAAGAAATACAAAGGAATGAGGTAATTAAAAAAAAAGAAAGTGATCTACAGTGCTGAATGGGAGTGATAAAGAATATTTGAGAACATAGCTGTCTCCTAATTCAGTCTTAGTTTCTTCCTCCCTATGCTATTAAACAGATAAGAACAGAGTTAACCCTTTGTACTCTAATTTACTGGAAGTAGGACTTTGCTGAAACATCCTAACAACTCTTACCCGCAGATTCACCATTATACACTGAAGATAAAAATGTATTACAAAGAACTACTCTGCTTACTAGGAGAGGTGAAAGATGTTAGGAGCCCTGCTTGTGCAGTGGTGCAGTGATTAAGAGCTACAGCTACTAACCAAAGGGTCAGCAGTTCAAATTGACCAGTCACTCCTTGGAAACCCTACCGGGTAGTTATCCTCTGTCCTGTAGGACCACTGAGTTGGAATCAACTCCACGGCAACCAGTTTGTTTTGTGTGGACATACATGAAATTCATGACAAAATGGAAGCACGCCAAATACAGTTACTTTCCTCTAACTCTGAATATTCTCTCTTACCTCTACTCTTCCTCTCACTTTTTCCTCCCACAGGCACATACAATTTTTTTTTTAATTGCCATCTAATCAAGTTTGAGTCACAGCAACCCTACTCAGGGCAGCCTGTTACCTTCAAACTGCTGACCAGGGTTTCCCGTAGGCACACAAGCACAAACAAAGAGGAGCCTTGAATATTTATTTACCTCTCTCACCCACCTCAAGTGAAGGTCCCAAGCACTCTGGCGTGTACATGGGGTACATATGACTTCCGCATTCTTGTATACACACACAGGCATGTACCCCGAAACACAGTCATGGAAGTCTCAAGGTCAAAACTGGAGAAATTTAACTGCTTCAGAGCATATACTCTCAATCTAAAGTGATACAACGATACACTAAAATGAAACAATAAAGAAACAAGCAAAATATAGGCCGTGCATTTGTAATTTCTTTAAATTTTATTTTGTTTTTGAAAATACACTCAGCAACATGTACACTAATTGAAGCATTTCTATATGTACAGTTAGTTGAGGGACACTGATTATGTTCTTCAAGTTGTACAGTCTTTCTCACCCTGCTTTTCTGAGTTGTCTCTCACCCAGTAATATAAATTACTGACTGTTCCCTAAGGTTCCTATACAATCTTTCCAGTTGCTGTTTGATTCCACACAGACAGTTCTTCAAAGAGCAGAATGATCGAGACAGACATTTTTTACTAGTTAGGACATCTAAATATGACAGAAGAGGAAATACATCCACTCTTCGAATGGCAATAAAGTTAATTATAAAATGTAATTTCTTTTTTTAATTACAAGCAATGTCAGTAAACTTGATATGGAAGAGAGATATTTTAATATGAGAAATGTAATGTATTATGTATCTCAAACTGATGGCAGACATGTTAATTAATGCTGAGACAAAGAAGCATTCCTATCAAAATCAGGCATAAAATAATGAAGGCCATCATCATGGCTCTAATTCAATATTGTTCTTAAATCTCCAGCCAATGGATGAGGCAAGAAATATAAGTATGTAGAATATACATTGGGAAGAATACCAATATACTCAAAACATTTGATAGTCTAAGTAGAAAATTTAGTAGTAGAAATGAAGTTTTGCTCAATTTAAAAGAAAATAGAGGAAATAATGACATCAAAATTGTAGCATTTACTGATCAGATGTGCTACATTAAAGCCTCCAGGGCAGGAATGACACAAAATTTGCATCACTTAAGTGTAAGTCAATAAAAATAATAAATAATGATTTATTAATTATCTTTCCTTATAAAAATAAAAATCATTACTTAATATAAATGAATGGAAGTACATAAATTTACTGTTCATAGGCACTCAGTACTATTGCTAAAACTGTGCCCACCCTAATTTATACCCATATATTATTTCTGTTCAAGACTTTAAGACACATCAGAAAATTACATCTTGTTTGCTTAAAGTATTTTGTTAGAGTGACTGTCATTCTGCACATAGCTCGCTAGAGTTGTTTTCAAACTTAAAGTTTGAAATAAAGACAAAAGCAAGACAGAGGACAAAAGCAAAGTCCTTTGCTATTTTAAAGCATGCCCCTGCAGCTTCTCTGACACATGCACTTTTTTAACTGGACTAATTAGGTGTAACTCCCTCCTCAATTTTATCACTTCCTTCTGATTCTGAGAACTGCAGATTTTGTTCAAAGTCATGGTGGCACCAGAGTTAAGAGTTTGGTTGCTGACCAAAAAGTAGGCAGTTTGAATCCACCAGCCACTTCTTGGAAACCCTATAGGGCAGTTCTACTCTGCCCTACAAGGTCGCTGAGTGTTCGAATCCACCCAGCAGCAATGGGGTTGGAGGTTTTTCAGCTGATTATGTTTAAGGTGGAACAATAAACACAGAGAGCACAGTAAGCCTGAGTATCACCCGCTTCCTATTCCCAAAGGTAAGTAACAGTTTGTTTCTTGTTCCCAAAATTGGCTCCCTTGGGTTGACTCTGACTCGTGGCTCTGTAGGGTTTCTAATGGCTCTTTTTCAGAAGCAGATTTTCAGGTCTTTCTTTCAAGGTGCCTCTGGGTAGCCTCTAAGGGCCAACCTTTCAACTAGCAGCAGACAGCATTAACCGTTTCAAGCCCCCAGGAATGCCTTCTGTCTGATTAGAGCACCCTCATTTAAATAAGCATTTTTTAAGTCTTTGAACCTTTATTCCGTCTGTCATTGGCAAGTCGCTAGCTTATTTGTCATCTAGAAAACCCTGGTGGAGCAGTGGTTAAGTGCTACACTGCTAACCAAAAGATCAGCAGTTTAAACTGGCCAGGCACTCCCTGGCAACTCTGTGGGGCAGTTCTACTCAGTCGATAAGGTCACTATGAGTCAGAGTCCACTCGACAGAACTAGGTTTGGGTTTTGTAGATGACGAGCATTCCTCTTCAGTGAATCTACTGGAAAACGTCACTATGAGGTCAGGAATTAAAATCACTACCCTGCTGAGTAACCTGTTTGCTCCCATCTTATACAGAGTTAATTCATATAATTTGCATATTTTATATTTGCTTGGACTGCTACAAAACTTGAATTCCATCTATTACAAAATTCTATGCTGTGAAGTATTTCAATGTGCTGAATGTATACTGTCGACAACTGATTCTATCCACGCTTATGTTTTTTCGTACCTATGTCTTTTATTGAATTTTTTTAGTGTCTCCTACCCTAACTGATTTTTGCAATGAACTAAATAACCTACCAAAATTTAACCTACTGCTGCTGATTCTGACTCATAACAACCCTACAGGACAGAACTGGCCCATAGAGTTTCCAAGGAGCAGCTAGGAGATTCAAAATGCCAACCTTTAGGTTAGCAGCTAAACATTTAATCACTGTGCCAAAAAGCCCACAAGCAATACACATATATGTATATATACATACGAACATTTCTTAAATATCCACAAATGGCCTTGCACACAAGATCCGACAATTAAGTCCGTGAACGTAATTGTTATAAATGGCTACATGGCACGTTGCTCAGTGCCACTGTGGTCACCTTCAAAGCACACCCTTTGAGAAGCTATGCACTGACTGACACCAGTGCCTAGTTCACTCTTCAAAGCGACTTTGGAACTCTTTCAGGAATGGCCATAGCTCATGGTAGCAAGTTTGCAAATGTAACTGTATAGCGTCTGGGACGGAGTTGTTAGCCAGCAAACAAATGTACTGAAACACCCTTCCTGCTCACCTGATCTGGACCTTAATGACTTTCTTCTTTACCTGAAGATAAGGAAAATGTTGAAAGAAAGACATCTGATGACCTTCAGGACACCAAGGATAACAGGACGACACCTGTGATGGCCATTCCAGAGAAAGAGTTCCAAAATGGCTTTGAAGGAGGAACTAGAAGCTGGTGTCAGTGCATAGTTTCCCAAAGGGGACACTTGAAAGACGACCACAGTGATACTCAGCAATGACACACGCAGCACTTTAGGATGAGCTCGTGAACCTAATGGGCAGTCCTCACATTATCTTTTACCTGACCTCCCTCTTTTCTCCCCTTTAACACAATATATATCTTTTTTTCTGTAGGTCTACCATTTTTCAGATCAAAATATTTTTTGATCAAAGGATTAAGTCTTAACTAAGCTGTAAAGGAGCTGCGTTTTCTGAAGATTGTGATTAATTTTCCTGTTATGGCTTTGGGGTCTTTTTAGTAATAGCATGGTCACTATTAAAAAAAAAAAAAGGAAAGAGAATATTCACAAAACAGAAATGCAGGGTGGCGCTTTGGGACATGCAAGTACCCATAAGGTTTTGTGAACTGGTGATTGATTTAAATACTGCTCTTCAAAGTGATTCAGGGGACAGTGAGTCTGCACAGACACTTATTATCTGAATCAATATCATCCTTTAAAAAGAAAAAAAAAGGCAAGAACATGAAGACCTTGAAGCTTCTCCTGTTGCATGGAAACCAAAATGGAATATTAAATATTTAAAAAGTAGGTCAGACTTAATAAATGCATTTTCAAGTAATCCAACCTTTAAATTAAGCCACAGTATGGGATCGATGGATTTCAAACGAAGTGCCAGCAGCCACCCCAGTCCATGCTGGTGCTTCTATTATGTCAAAATTCTATTAACACAAAAATAGCTTTATGCAAATTTACATCCAAAAAAGCCACAATAAAAACTCAGAAAATTAAACGCCTAATTCTCAGTAGACGCAAGTGTGCAGAGAGCATTGGGATTATGCCAAGACCCAGTGTCATAAAGTCTGGGAAGAGCATTTACAGGGAGAAGAGGTGCTAATGAACACACACATATTGCCACTTGAGATGTCAGAATTCCCACTCTGCTTCCACCACAAAATGACAGGATCCCTCCCACTCCTCCTGAGAAGGATATTTTCCAGTCATTGCTAACAGTCTCCAGGAATGGGACAGCTTTAATAAAATGCACCCTGGGCACTGTAATCTTTCAATGCACTGGTAAGTGAATGTATATTATAACCTTTTCACTGTCACCATTTCTGGGATAGTGTGACTGGCACTGTTCCATGAAGACTGCATTCTGGGGGAAGATGGACAGCCCAGAGCTCTTAGCATCTGTCTCTGTTTGAAGCAAAGGCCAGAAGACTTGAATGGCACGTGCCTCCTGCCCAGACCAGTAATGAACAAGGCAAAAATCCATCGTCTATTTAAACTTGACCAATTCTTTGTGATAGTGAAGAGACTACTTCATCTTGTGAGCAATGGAGATATAACCCCAAACAGTCGCTATCACTGAAATTTTAACTAGCACAGACACCTTCTACAAACATCAAATTCATCCAATGAGTTTCTAGAAATCAACTAGCATAGGTGTTCTGAATATTAGATGTATATTTGAATAACCTGGGGAGTTATTCAGAAAACGGCTAAGTGTTATGGCTGTTTACCAAAAGTCAGCAGTTTGAATCCACCAGGCGCTCCTTGGAAACCCTATGGGGCATTCTACTCTGTTCTGTAGGGTCGCTATGAGTCAGAATCGACTCAATGGCAGGGAGTTTGGGAGAGTTATTTTAATCACAGCTTAGCAGTAACTAAGGTGAGACTCTGTTGCCTCCCCAGACCAATCAAACCAGAATTTTTACTCTTAAGGGCTGAGCATTAGTGTTTTAAAATACATCCCAGGTGAAAGTTTTAACTGAAATAAGAACAATTTAAATCCTACACTGTCCCATACTAGTATCAGGTCAAGTCATCAGTGACAGGAACTGATCTACTTTCTGCTTTGAGAATTGTACAAACCACCTTGCAACTTTCTACTGGAGAAGGCAACCCATTACAATTTAAGACAACTTCAATTTTTTCTAAAGTAATAATTCATAGCTTTTTTGTTTTTGTTTTTGTTTTTTCCTCTCTCTCTCATAACTTTTATCCTTTGGAAATCCACAGAATAAATTTCACAACTGTTTATATTCAAAGACAATTATCATTATATGATTTCATTATGTTTCTTTCTGTGGGCATCCCGATTTTCTCCTCCAGGTTCAGACAGGTGTGTCTACACAAACATACGCTTCCCAATCTAAAGCAAGAAAAGTCCTCCTTTGACGTGATAGTTTAATTCCCCTGGTTCTTTTTGAAACTGGTACCTCAGAAGGATGGTGGATACAAGAGGAAAGTCTTACCGACACCTTCAGAAGCAATTAGATCAAACAGCCACAGAAGTGTTTCTATGGAGCACAGTTTTAGCTTAAGCAATTCTCATCATACCTGAACCAGGTAACTTGAAATGTGGTCCTGAACTGAAATAAATCTGCTTATCCTACAAGTTAATTGTCCTTACATTCACAAATTCTTGCAGATTATTGATGCACTTGGGAAGTAGAAAGATGTACGACTGTCCCTATGTGGTCACATACTATTTTAAGCTAGAATGTATTAAACATTCCAATACCAATAATAGGTTCCTTTGCTTTTAGTGAGTCAGATCCAACTCGACGGCACTTGGCTTGGCTGGCTGGTTCCATACTTTGGCATTTGATTTGAAAACATAATATATATTATTTTTACATAGTTTCACTTGAGGAAATTGTGACACAAAATGAGAAAAGCCTCATTGCTGTTAATTCTGAGTCATGATGGCCCTGTAGGATAGAAAAGACTGTCCCATAGAGTTTCCAAGGAGCAGACAGAGGATTTGAACTGCCAGCCTTTTGGTTAGCAACTGAACACTTAATCACTATGCCCTCAGAGCTCCAAAATGAGAAAAAGTTCCTTGATTTTAACTGTATTGCATCTTGACTTTAACTCTGATGAGTCAAAGCAATTAACTCTTTGATGACAAAAATATTATAGGATTTGATTGAAAACTGACTTGGATTTAAAGTTAATAATTTAAATTGAGAAGTTAAAGTACCTTGTTTAATAATCCTAGTAGCATCTTTCACTAAAGGTGTTATTATTACTGTTACTGCTTTACAGATATGAATACAAAGCTTAAAAAAAAAAAAAAAAACTAAACTCACTGCCATCAAGTCATGTCTGCATGTCTGATTCACAGCTACCCCAGAGGCCAGATTAGAATTGCCCCATAGAGTTTCCAAGGAGTGCCTGGTGGATTTGAACTGCTGACCTTTTGGTTAGCAGACAGCACTTAACCCACTATGCCACAAGGGTTTCAAAGGTAATAAAAAATTATGCAACTCAGTGAACTGTGAACAGATAACTGGCTTTCACTTTTTTTTATTCTAAATCAATTAATATTTGCACACTTTTACATAAGGTACCAAACTATGCATTTCTGATGGGAAACCTAAGATAAGCTACTCTTCTAGCCCAACATCCCCTGAAATGTAAATTCCCCAAACTGACGAAAGTAAAGAATTCATTACCATATCTCCATAAAAAACCCACTGCCACTGAGTTGATTCTGACTCATAGGTGACTTTCTAGGACAGAATAGAACTGCTCCAAGGAGCAGTTTCCAAGTTTCCAGGGAGCACCTGGCAGATTCAAACAGGCAACCTTTTGGTTATGGTTGTACCACTTAACCATTATGCCACCAGGGTTTTTCTTGTCACTACAGTGGAAGCTAAGAAGAACATCTGCATGTGTCTTTTCCTGACTTTCTTAATGCCAGAGGCTATAATTGCCCTTTCTATTGCTTTCTTAATGCACCTGCACTCAATTTCCTAACTCTAGGTGACTGGCACTCACTCATTGTCATGGATTGAATTGTGTACCCCCAAAAATATGTATAGCCACGTGGCTGGGCCATGATTCCCAGTATCTTGTGACTCTGCTCCATTTTGTGATTTTCCTATGCTGTATGTTAAAGAATTAGGGTGGGGCTGTAAATCCCTTCATAGGATTACCTCCCTGCTCCACTGTAAAGGGAGTTTCCCTGGAGTGTGGCTTGCCCCACCCTTAATCCTTTCATCCTACCAGAGATAAAAGGACAGAGAAGCAGGCAGAGAATTGGGAACCTCATACCATCAAGAAAGCAGCACCAGGAGAAGAGCAAGTCTTCCAGACCCAAGATTCCTGAGCCAAGATGCTCCCTGGACAAAGACTGATGCAACATCAGACTTTTCTCCAGAGCTGACAAGGGGGAAAGCCTTCCCCTGGAGCAGACACCCTGAATGTGGACCTGTAGCCTACTGGACTGCGTCAGAATAAACCTTCCCATGTTAAAGCTATCCACTCTGTGGTATTTTTGTTAAGGCAGCCCTAGCTGACTAAAACACTCATCTATAGAAAAAAAGGTGCAATCGCCTTCATATGCAAATTACACAGAGCCAGAGTTTCAACAGATTTCAGGTGAACAAATGCTCTGTTGCAATATGGGAACTGGAGTTTCCCCTGAATGGCATACAGAAGGAGGTGACTTCTATGTGTCTCCCTTGATCTACTCTTCCTTTCTCCTGTCTTGGTTTAGAATTTCTTCAGTTTAGAGTTCCTGTAAGCTGTAACGATTCTGTCTAGATCTTTCATGAGGTTTAAGATCACTGTGGTTCTAGAGGTGTCTACCTGGTTCACTTGTGTAGCCTGGGAGCATGGCACGGGGCTTTGCACACTACAACACAACCCACTGACATGGAGTCAATTCTGACTCATAGCAACCTACAACTATAGGAATAGGCTAGACCTGCCCCACAGAGTTTCCAGGGAGTGCCTGGCAGATTCAGAGTGCTGACCTTATGGTTAGCCGACACAGCACTTAGCCTCTACAGCACCAGGATTTCCAACAGAGACCAGTAAACATCTATTAAATGAACAAACTCATTTAAACACAACTAGGGCACACTGTCGGAAGAGGGAACTAATGCCTGGGAGCAAATTCTTTACCATGTCCCCTTCTTGAATATAGGGCTCATGTGACAAGGAATGAGTGATGATGAGCAGCTGAGCAAAAACAATATATGCTTCGAACCTTGTAAACTCTTCTGATCAATCACAGAAAGATATGGTAAAATCAATTTTATTATGAGAACTAGATATTCATTTATTCAACATACATCTACTGGAATTTCCTGTGTCAAGCTCAGTGAAAATCAAGTGAATTTTTTAAAAAAAGACAAAAAAAAAAAAAAAGAATATAATACATGATAACGTAACAAAGAGTTAATTGTTAAAGTGAAGTCTTGGTGAAAGGAAGGGCTAATTCCCCCTGCCCTACATAGAAATGCTAGAGGTCCTCAGAGGGCATCCAATTTCCAGCAGAATTTATTTCATCCTGATGACACCATTCTGAGAATACTTAGTGCAGAGGAGGGTAGGAGAGGCACACCTGTGTGCTCATAGGTGTAAATGTGCAGGGGTGATGGAGACCAACGTGTTCCTAAAGTCACAGGCTGTCCTTGCCACAGACACTCAGCAGGAGTCCAGGAGAGCAGCAGCTCTGATGTTGCAGGTTGCTGCAGGGCCAGGTGTCCTGCAGAGCTCCGAGGCCACAGCTGTCACTCAAGGAATCATTAGCAAAGAAAGGGAGGCGGTGGGGCTTCTTGTGTTGTCATCACAGGCAAGAAGGCTGGCTGCCGACCAAATCAGCTTGCTGAGGGAGTGTGAATCAAAATGACATGTAATCTGAATGTTAATGGAAATTTTCTCTTGCTCCAGGCCTCAGATTCCATCCAGAAAGCTGTCATCTGCAAGACATTATCTTCTTTTGCTCTCATTTTGGTTTGAATTTTCAAGTTTACATACAATGCAAAGAATAATTTTTAACCAGTGGTGCTTGGACAATTGATGTTCAGTAAATTATATGGCTGAGTCAGTGGCAGAACTATGTCCCTGTGGAAGAAATTACTTCCAGCTAGTAATATAATTTTCTTCTTGGGTTTGCATCTATGGAATATGAAAACTTTTTATCCCAAGAGAAAATACTTAAAAGAGGTTCAACTGTCACTGTTAGCAAGACTGAGTTTTTACTTCCTTACATTATAATACAAAGCAAATAGCATCTAACATGACGAAATATTCCCTAGTCCTTAGGTTAAAGGGACTATCATATATAATCTCCTATCAGTTGGTTTCTATCAACTGGCTTAATTTCAAGCTTGGTTATGGCTTGCTATAAAATATACATATTTTTAATTTCATGGAAAACTAAAGAAATCAGGAGTCTTAGTCATCTGGTACTGCTCTAACAGAAAATACCACAACCGGATTGTTTTAAAGACAAGTTTATTCCTACACAGCCTAGCAGGCTGCAAGTCCGAATTCAGGGTGTCCGCTCCAGGGAATGCATTCCTTTCTGTGGGCTCTGGAGGCAGGTTTTGTGCCGCGTCAGTCTTCGCTCAGGGAGCATCCTGGCACAGGAACCTAAGTTCTGAAGGATGCGCTCCTGGTGCTGCTTTCTTGATGGTGTGAGTTTCCCATTCTCAGCTTGCTTCCCTTTGCTTTTATTTCTTGTAACATAAAAGGATAAAAACTGGTGCAACTCACACTCCTGGGAAACTCCCTCAGTAAGAGTGTTGCAATCCCACTGTAGTCCTCTTTGAACACAATCGTATCTGCTAGCCACAGGCAGAGTTTAGGATTTACAGCATAGGAAAATCAAAAACTGGAGGGCAATCACACAGTACTGATAATCTTGGCCCAGACAAATTTCCATGCATACTTTTTAGAGGGCACAATTCAACCTATGGTATCAGAATGAACCTAAATCCTGTTTTTCATAAGTATACAGACGTAGGATGATGGACACAGATGCTGTGTGTGGACACCTTGACCTGACAATGTTCATTTGTGGAGATTTCTTAAAGTTGCTGCTTCTAAACAGCTAAAATGTAGACAACTGCCCCTTGGTTGGAGCTGTTTCTGTCCCACTGGGCACACAGACTCTCAGGGGTGGGATCACTACATCTCTTTACCTATTTCACTCATCTTTTGTGAACAGAGTGAAGTTGGAATTCTGGAATGTTGATTACAAATTTTATGTAACAGAGGAACCATCTGTATGATTTCAAAGCCATAACTGATGCAAAATTTCAGCTTCCCGAGCCCTAACATACAAAAATATATAAAGATATGAAAAATACTTGCTGCCCAAATGAACTGAAAACATGTGTCAACATAAAACCTGCACAGCGAATTTCATAGCAGCTTCATTCACAATAACCAAAACTTAGAAGCAACCAAGACATCCTGCAGGAAGAGGATGGATCAACAGCTGTGCTCTGTCCATAAAGGGAAGTATTTTATGAGAAAAGGAAAGAGCTGTCAAGCTACAAGGACATATGCAGAACTTTTAAGCCACATTGACACGTGAGAGAAGTCAGCATGAAAATGCTACATATTTGATGATTAGAACTATATGATATTCTGGAAAAAGCACGACTAGAGACTGTAAATATCAGTGACTTCCAAGATTTAAGAAAGAGAAAGAGATGACCTGATGTCCCACAGGACATTTTCTAATTCATTCAGTAATTCTGCATGGTACTGCAATGAGGGGCACGAGACATTCTCTATTTGTCAAAACCCGTAGGGCTATAAAACACGAAGTGTAAACCCTACATTATTGACTTTAGCTAATAATTGATGAACATTGGTTCCTTAGTTGTAACAAAGATAAGACAGGAATGCAAGATATTAATAACAAGTCATGTGCCAGGGAGAAAGGGTCTAGGAGAATGCTGGACTTCCTGCACAATTATTTTGTAGACCTAAAACTGTTCTAAGAGATTCCATCTCTTAAAAATAAAGACCATTATCCAAAAAACACTCTCCAGCCACTATCTATACACAAAGTCCAACAATTAAGTCCGTGAATTTAATTGTTCTAAGCGCTATATACTTCATTACTGAATATCAGTATGGTCACCTTCAAAGTACTCCCCTTGAGAAGCTATGTGCTGATGCCAACACCTAGTCCACCCGTCAAAGCAGTTTTGGAATTCTTTCTGGAATGGCCATTGTACATGGTGGCACAGTGTTAAGTGTGTGAACTTAACTGTATAGTTGTCTGTGAGGGAGTTTTAGCCATTAAACAACTAACTAGACTGGAACACCCTCCCTACTTACCTGATCTAGCCCCCAGTGACTTTCTCTTTACCCAAAGATCAAGAAAATATTGAAAGGAAGACATTTTTTGATGATCTTCAAGACATCAAGAGTAATATCATGACAGCTGTGATCACCATTCAAGGAAAAGAGTTCCAAAATTGCTTTGAAGGGTGGACTAGGTCTTGGCATCAGTGCATAGCTTCCCAAGGGGAGTACTTTGAAGGTGACCGTGGTGACACATGACAACGAGATATTTAGTACTTTTTCTAGGATGAGCTGCCAAACTTAATAGGCAGTCTTTGTATAGTTAAACTATTCAGTATGACAGAAATGAATTTTCCACTCCAAGCCAAGTGAAATAGAGCAAAAATTTCTCACTCTAATCAAAGCCCACTCCTTGCATATTGATTCATTCAACAAATAGCTATGCGCATCTGCTGCTGGTGATGTAGTAGTTAAATGCTATGGCTGTTAACCAAAAGGCTGGCAGTTCAAATGCATCAGGTGCTCCCTGGAAACTCTATGCGGCAGTTCTACGCTGTCCTATAGGTTCGCTATGGGTGGGCATTGACTCGACGGCATGGTGTTTGTTTTTTTGCTTTCCTGTTGGGGGAAGCCACTCTTCCTGTCTCCTTAGCATCTTACTTACTCTTGCTGTAGTGCTGTCACACTACGAGCTTTGTCTGTCTCCAGACACTAAAGAAGATCAAGGCAGTTGTACGGGAACCACCGGACAACCGTTTTCTTCCATGGTCAAGGGTCCTGGCTTACTTGTTCCTTGCTGCAGTGTTTATTACTTATTCTAAAGGTGCTAGACTTTTTGCCCTGGCTTCCTCAGCTGTGATGTAAGCCATCGCATGTGTAACATCCGTCTGGACCTATGGTGCCCCACCAAGAGATGTGCGGGCAGGGGAATGAGCGCAGTCTGGCTAATGCAAATGTTGTCTGCTTTGCTATGTGTAATAAACTGAGTTGCTCTGAAGAAAAAAGAAAAGTATTTCTTGTTACTCTAGCCAGTATTTGGGAGTGATAATAAGGATTACAACTTTAAATGGAGAACAGAGACAAGTTTTGAATTCTGACTCTGTAATTAGTTTTGAGACTTAAAAAAAAAAAACAAAAATACTGAACAGGTCTTCACCTTTGTTCCTGTATTTTTTTTAATATAAAAAATATACTATTTTCTAAGCCTAATATATTAATAAAAATCTTCAGGAGCCATGAACATACGAGATTCTGACAAGTCATTTTGGGAACTCATCCTAGAAGAAGTGCTGCCCCTTCATAGGAATGCCCTTGGGAAGCCGGGCGCTGACACCAGCACCTAGTCCACCCTTTAATGCAATTTTGGAACTCTTTTTCCAGAAGGGTCTTCAGAGCTATTGTCATATTACCTCTGATGTCCTGAATGCCAGCCAAATGTCTCCCTTTCAATATTTCCTTTATCTTCAGGTAAAGAAAAAAGTCACTGGGGGCCAGATCAGGTGAGTAGGGAGAGTGTTCCAATACAGCTGTTTGTTTACTGGGCTAAAAACTCCCTCACAGATAACTGTACAATTAAGTTCATGAACTTGCCACCATGCCACCGTGTGCAATGGCCATTCCAGAAAGAGTACCAAAACTGCCTGGAAGGGGGCACTAGGCACTGGCATCAGTGCACAGCTTCCCAATGGGAGTACTTCAAAGGCGACCATAGTGAGATTCAGCAACGAGATAGGTAGCACTTTTTCTAGGATGGATTTTCAAACTTAGCTGTCAGTCCTCACACATGTGAAGGACAGTAACAGCTTTAATAGCACTTGCCCATTATGCCAGAAAATATGTTAAATACCTAATGCACATCCCTCCATTTGCTTTTCACACCAACACGTTTTTGTTTTATAATGAAATATCTGAGAGTTAGTAATGGTGACTTCCTCAAAAGCAGAAGACACTAAGATGCATAGCTTGATTTAAAGCCAAATCTATTTGATACTAACATACACTGTGTTAGCTACATTAGTCATAGTGTCCCCTTTGTAGTTGCTTTAAAATGTTTTGAATTGTGACAAATTTGATAATTTGATATGATCAAAACTAGATTAACACAAATCTAATGGTTATGGTAGGTGATCATGCTTGTTAATGCCATTTTGTTCAAAATCTGGATCTCAGCCTAACTCATGAAATTGATTTTTCTCTAAGAGTCTGATGACAATTCTAAAATATATCAACTCCAAAATGTTTTTAGTTATGGAATCAAAAGAATAATGTTTACCCGCCAGCTACTTGGGCTGCAAACTGGGCTATGAGAGTTTAATCCTCTCTGCAGCCTCTTAATCCTCATTCAATTATTATTAAAGTTTGAAAGATAAGGAAACAGCTAAAGTATACTTGAAATAAAAGACAGAAAGGTGGCAAAAATTGCCACAAAAAGCACCCTAGTATCATACAGTATTTCCAGTACTGTGACTATTATGTAATTTTTTTAAAAGAGATATTATTTATTAGAAGTTTTATTAGATTTTATTAGATTTATAGAAAAATTGAGAAGATAATACAGGACATTCCTATACACCTTCACATAAAGTTTCCCCTGTTATTAATATTTTATGTGAGTATGGCTCATGTCATGAATTGAATTGCATCCTCCCTAAAATGTAGTAATTTGTATGTAGTAATTTGGCAGGACTGGTGATTCCCAGTGTCACATGGCTGTCCTCCATTTTCCTAAACTCTAAATCCTAATCTCTGCTTGTGGCTAATTGAGAGGTTTGTGTTCAAGAGGATTGGGGTTAGACTGTAACACTCTTCTTACAGAAGTTTCCCTGGAGAGTGGCTTGCACAACCTTTTATCTTTTCATTCTGCAAGACATAAAACGTAAGAGAAGCAAAGCAGAGGGTTGGGGACCTCATACCTCTCATACCAACAGGAAAGCAACACCAGGAGCGGACTGTGTCCTTCGGACCTGACATTCCTGGGCTCCCTGACCAAAGACTAATGTCCTTAGTTAACAGGCATTCATAAATTGTGTTGATAGGATGTAGCCAGTTATGATGATGGTGACACTTTATATCTGTGATCTTTGTCCCCAAATCCCCCAACTGCAGTCTAATCATGAGAAAACATTAGGCATCCTACAATATATCTGACCAGTGATCCTCAAAACTGTCAAGGACATCAAAATATAGAAAAGCATGAAAAATTGTCATAATCAAGAGGTGCTCAAGGAGACATGATCACTACATGTAATGTCTTACGTTGGGTGAGATCCTGGAACAAAAAAGAACACTAGGGGAAAACTAGGAAATCTGTATATTCTAAGTTCTTTGGTTTACAATAATGCATCAAATCATTTTCCTAATTATAATAAATGAACTGTTTTAGTTATCTGGTACTGCTCTAACAGAAATACCTCAAAATAGATGGCTTTAGCAAAGAAACCTTTATCCTTACACAGTCTAGTAGGCTACAAGCCAGAATTCAGGGTGTCTGCCCCATGGGAAGCCTTTCCCTCTGTCAGCTCTGGAGGAAGGTCCTTGTGTTAAGGCAATATTTGTCAAATTTCTTCAGTGTAAAGCAGTTCCCATCTCTACCCTTACCTACAATACACTTTAGAAAGGAATATCTATTTATAGCTCATACCCGAAAACTGAGCAGTTATGCTCCATCTCCTTTAGGATGGCATATCTGCAGAAATGATATTGAAATAAGTCTCACAGAAGATTTAATGGTTCTCCTGTATTTCTTAATTTATTCAATATTTTTATGTCAGTATGGACTCATGGAAATTTATTTTATACCTTGGGTAGCCCACTACTACTTAATTTATTTTGTGGCTCAAATTTTTCTGGCCTTGGGCTTTGGGAGTTCTTCCACTTGGCAGTTTTGCTCCTTTTGACATGCCTCCATCAACGTGACATGTTTTTGATCTTATGGCACTACAAGATGGTTACAGCTTTTTCCTGACCTAGTTTTAGATTCAGTTACTTTCCAAGGATTCTTCATTCTTTTTATTGGTGAATGGTATTAGAAACCAAGATTTAGGCTCTAGATGTGCTCACTGCTACTGGGATATTGTTTCTTTCAGGTCATCAGAGCAAGCAAAATGAAGAAAGATGGGTATGTATACCAATCAGTGTGTATAAAATCCAAAACTAAACCCACTGCCTCTGAGTCAATTCTGCCTCATAGTGTCCTGATAGGACAGAGAAGAACTGCCCCATAGAGTTTCCAAGGAGCACCTGGTGGATGTGAATTGCCGGTGTTTCGGTTAGCAGCCATAGCACTTAACGTCTACACCATCAGGTTTTCCATCTGTGTGTATCTGTAACTTTATTAAGCTAAACATAATGTATTACTGATCATTAAGCTAACCTTAATGATTACCATATTGATAATCCTACCTGCTATCCTAGATTGTCTATAAATTCTCACTTCAACAAGGAGAAGCCTGGCCCCAACCATTTACCTAATTGCTAAATTCTTGCAAGAAACAACTTTATCAACTAGACTATAATACTTACATGAAATTCCATTTCCCTTTAATTATACAGACTCTACTCATTTTCAGTGCTACACAGGTAAGCACCTTTATGTCCTGTCCCTGTTGGGATAGGATATTTATATTTGTAATATAGTTAGATTCTCTTGTACTCTATATTCCTTCCTGTGCTCATCCAGTCTCCTAGGTGATTTTGGTTTTTGTTTGCATGCAATAGACTCACCCTATGAGCTGTAAAGTTCTCTACTATGAACTGTAAAGTTCTATATCTTTTCACAAATACATAATACATCCATTACAGTATATTCAGGACACTTTCACCTCCCAAAAATTCCCCTGTGCTTTCCTATTTACCCCTCATTCCTTCCACCAGGCCCCTGGCAAACATTGATACTCATATTGTCTCTTTAATTCTGCTTTCCAGAATGTCCTAGACTTGGAATCATAAATAATGCAACCTTTTTCAGACTGGTGTCTTTCACTTAAAAATATACATTAAGTTTCTTTCTTTTTTTTCAGCTTGACTTTTCAGAGCCAATTTATTTGTATTACTGAATAATGCTTGATTGGATGCATGAAATCCAGTACGTTCATTCATTCACCTATTGAAGGATATCTTGATTGCTTCCAGTTTGGGCAATTATGAATAAAGCTTCTATAAACTTCCATGTCTGGATTTCTGTCTGATCACAAAATTTCAAATCAATTGGATAAACACGTAAAAAGGACAATTGCTGGGTCAAGTGGTAACACTACATTTAGCTTTGTGAAAAACTGCCCAACTGTCTTCTAAAGTAGCTGTCCTAGGTTGTATTCCTACCAACATGAAATGATTTTTTTGTTGCTTTACATTCTTCTTAGCATTTCATATTGTCAAGGTTTTGCATTTTACCAGATAGGTGTGCAATAGTATATCTTTGTTACTTTAATTTGCAATTCTCTAGTGACATACGACCAACCCTGAGGCATAACTCCTAAATGCTACATCTGCTAATCAGTTGGTCAGCAGTTTGAATCCATCAGACACTCCCAGGAAACTCAGTGAGGCAGTTTAACTCTTCATTAGGGTCTCTAGAAAGAGCAGATGGTGGTGGGTTTGGAGTTCAATTGTATATAACATTGAACATTTTTTCATACGATTACTTTCTTCCTATGTGTCTTCTTTGATGTGGTGTCTGTTCAGATCTTTTGCCTCTTTTATAATTGGGTTGTTTTCTTACTGTTGACTTTTAAGTATTGTTTGTTTTTAATAAATTTGTGTATCAGCTAGGTATTTTGAAAATATTTTCTCCTAGTTGGTGGTGTATCTTTTTTTTATTCTCTTAATACTGTTTTTCACAGAGAAGATGCTTTTGATTCTAATAAGGTGTAACTTACCTTGTTTTCTTTCTTTAGCGGAAAACATACTTTGAGTGTTATATTTTCAAACTTGTCACTAAACTCCATGTCATCTAGATTAACTCTTATGTTTTCTTCTAGAAGTTTGAGAGTTTTGTATTCTTACATGTAGGTATATAATTCATTTTTAGTTGGTTTCTATGTAAGATGTGGGATGTGCATCTATCTCCCTCTCTGTCTGTCATGTATCTATATTTCTTTTTCAAGACACACCTAATCCTGTAGATTGTGTCCCCTTCATTAACATTACACAATTCAGGACTTACAACACCTGAGATAATTACATCAGATCACAAAATAGACGACAACCACAAACTACTGGAAATCATGGTCTACCCAAGTTCACATAGATTTTGTGAGGACACAACTCAACCCACAACATCCATTCATGCCCCAACTGAAAGACCACCAAAGCACAGTTTCTGAGCTACGACATGGTGAAAAGACTGATGAAAGATCTGACTTCCCAACTTATAAAAAGTCTAATTCAGTAAGAAGCCCATGCAGAAGAAAAGACTGGTGGTCAAGGAAACTCGGCAGAGATTCGTGATCAAATGCAGAGCACATGAAGAGTACTCTAAAACTGAAGCACTTGACATAACTAAAACGGCTCTGACACTGGTCTGAATTGAATTCCATTTTGTCCTAAGATCCTGTTTCTGCTTTTTAGAGTACGTGACCCATGACCACACTCTGGATTATTCTATACCATGCTGAGAATTACTGCAAGAATGAGCTCTGGAGCACAGGAAACTGAGGCTAATGCCGAGTGCCACAGCCAGTGGAAATTCTTAGTAAACGAGTCTTACACAGCATGTACAATATCAGCCAATCAAGGGACTCCCATGCTGTCTCCCGATTCTGTACAGAGTTCTGCAAAACTGACCATAAAGGATGTGTGTTTCTGTTTCCTCTTTGGAATGGCATTTTAAACTCTGGATGCTTCTTAATTTTTCACGTGTTTGAATCTAAATAAAACTCTTAAAGAAATTCTGCTTCCTTTTTAACAACGCCCTCATTACGTTAATCATTACTGATGATGTTCTTGGGGGCAGCTGAGTCAGCGCTGAAGCAGCAGCCCTTCATTCAGCAGAACAAACCACTGCCCAGTCTGAACCATCCTCACAATTGTCACTGTGTTTCGGCCTTGGTTGTAGCCATTGGATGAAAGCCTCTCGTTGACAGTCTGCCTCTTTTTCTCTGACCCTTTCTCTCTGTTACCAAGCCATGATGTCCTTCTCCAGGGACTGACCCTCTCCCGATAGCATGGCCAAAGCACATAAGAAGTCTCTCCATAATTGCTTCTAAGTGGCATCCTGGCTTTACTTCTTCCAACACAAACGTGTTCATTCTTCTGTAAGTCTTTGCCAAAACCATAATACAAAGGCTTTGATTCTGTTTGATTCTATTGTCCAGCTTTTTCATGTACATGAGGTGACGGAAAATACCACGGCTTGAGGCAGGCACACCTTAGTCCTCAAAGTGACAGTTTTACTTTTTAACACTTGTTTCAAGAAGTCTTTTGTGCAGAACTGCACAATGTGATACATAGTTTGATTTCTTCCCTGCTGCTTTCATATGCATTAATAGTGGATTTAAATACAATGAAATCCTTGACAACTTCAGTATTTTCTCCTTTTAACGCGATTTTGCGTATTGGTCCTCCTCTTAATCATTGTACATGAGGGCTGCTACTGTAGTACCAGTGACTTTAAATTTCTTTTCTGATAATTTCGCAATCCCACTGTAATAATCCCAATACGTGAGTCAATTTCTGACGCACACCTTTCCTCTTCAGACTATGTTTTGTCTTTCTGTTGTCATGCCTTATGGATTGAACTTGTGCCTCCATAAATATTTATTGAAGTCCTAAAGCCTGCATTACTGAGCGTCACCTTATTTGGGAAAACATGTTTTTCTTTGCAGACACTATCAGTTAAGCTAAGGAAGTCATACTGGAGCACGCTGGGTTCTCACTCAAATTGTTTGTGGCATTTTGTAAGAGTGAAGGACAGGTGCAAAAATGTGATCAGACACACGAGAAGACAGCATGAGAGAAGCTATCTACGAGACAAGGAATGCCCGGCACTGTCTGAAACCGGAAAAAGACAAGGCAGGATTTTCCTCTAGAGCTGACAGAGACAGTCATGCTCTTGCCGGCACGCCGAATTCAGACTTTTAGACTCCAGAACTGTAAGAAAATATATTTCCATTCTTGAAAGTCACCTGCTTTGTGGTATTTTGTTGTGGCAGTACTAGGAGACTGAAACAGCAAGCATTGTAATTTCGGCTGAAAGCTAGACATGATGTCTCAGGGAACCAGAGCAGAGGTGAATAAGCCTTTAGTACTGGGCTGTGTTTAATGTTTGTGAAACATATTAAGTTGTAAGTGCCAGAGCCTTAGGTTTTTATAGTGCCCTTGTTTTTGCATCTTCCCTGCTGCCTTGAATCTTCCTAACAACTTTTTAAACATCGTCTGTCTTGCAGCTGTTTCAGCTGTAACCCAGGGTGACTTTACTCGAGTCCCATCTCTGTGTTGGTAAGGTGTGTATGGAGGAGGAGGGTGACAATTCTATCCTGATGATGCAGTCTCAATCTGTCTGTGGCCCTCTGTCCTGTGTTGTGACCTGAACATTTCTTTCTTAACCATGATTATTTTTTTTCTCTTCTCTTAGGTATGACCAAAGGGTTAGAGCAGGTGGAGTGGGATAACTGTGCTTACCCTGGTCGGATCACCAGGCTGGGTAGTGGTTCAGAGCTCTGACTGATGACCAAAGGGTCAGAAGTGGGTCAGGTGCTCCTTGGAAACTCCATGGGGCAGCTCTACTCTGTCCATAGGATCGCTACAAGTCAGGATGCACTCGATGGCCATGGGGTTTGGTTTTTGGCCTGGTCAGATCAGTCCCTGCCACATTATTTTCTCTGGGGCAGTAAGCCTTTGTTATGTAGAAGCTGTGGGGATATTTCAAAAGGACTACCTTTCTCTTCCCTGCCATAAACAAGTTTGTTTGTTTCGGGAATGTAAGATAGTTTACTACAGTTGCTACAAGTCAGAACTAATTGGAAGGCTCCAGTTTTGTTGTTGTTTTTTCAATCTATGAGAAGCAGGCCTAGTGCCACACTGGTTATGTTCAGCTGCTAACCAAAACAACCCCACCTTGGAACACAGCAGCCACTCAGCCAGAAGGAAGTGGCAGTCAGCTTCCTCAAAGCCTTGGAAACCCTCTGGGGCAGTTCTATTCTGTTCTACAGGGCTGCCACAAGTCAGAATTGACTGGATGGCAGCGGGTTTGAGTTTTGTTTATTTTGGTTTTTAATGAGAACCTTGAGGAGTTCCTGAGAATAAAACTCATAATAAGTGTAGCTGTCCCCCAGGTGTTCTCGCCTTCAATCTAGCTCACACTCAGCCTCCAACAGTCATCAAAATTACCATTTAAATATTCGCACTGGAGCCCTGATGGCACAGCTTCCTTGCCAACCAAAAGGTCTGCTGCAGTTTGAACCCAGCCGAAAACACTCCGGGGCAGTTCCACCACGTCCTGTAGGAGCACTCTGACTCAGAGTGGACTCCATGGCAAGAGGCACCGGTTTACATATCATTACTAGTTTACGGTTTCAGCAGCTTCTGCTCCTGGTAATCTGATCTCAGCTGTTTTCTGTATCTGGCTGCAATTCTCCACATTCACATGTCTCCAGATTTTGGGGCACTGGCTTGTCCTGTGACTTCAATCCTCTGATGAGTCCAAGAAAAACAACTGATTTTTACTGTATTGATTTTTTTGGTTCCTTGTACTCGTATGGCTCTCTCCTGAAGATGCAAAATCTTTGTATTATCCAATGTTAGTATCAGATTATATACTGTCATTGTTAAATGCATGGCTGGCTTTCATAATCAATTGATCTCTACCGTGGGTTACATTAACAGTGCAGGTAGCCTTCAGTTTCTAAAACACTTTCTTTTACTGTTTTGATCAATTACCTGGTGTTTTGCTTGCCTCTAAAGATTCTCAAACTTCTGATGCATGTTAAAACATGGGCAAAGTGACATTGATACTCTCCTGTAACACATTTTACATGCTCTTTTCTAATTATAGGGTCTCTATAAGTTGGAATTGACTCAACAGCAGGGGTTTGGTCTGTTTTGGTTTTCTAACTGGCATTTCATTTGAGCCTAGAGCTAACTGAAAAGTGATCATAAAACTGAATATTCTTGAAATAATTCTCTTGTGGCATTATCTGTTAACATCAAGGGCTTTATTTTAGGATTCAAGCCAAAAGCCAAGTGCTGTCGAGTCGGATCCGACTCATAGCGACCCTAGGGCCCAGGGTAGAACTAAAGATGATGTCAAATTATGTGACACGAGGAGACCGGGAACAATTAAGAGGGAATGCACTTTGCAAAGTGCATGTTCCAAAAACTCACTGTCATCAAGTCAATTCCAACTCATAGCAACCCTATAGGACAGTAGAACTGCCCCATGGAGTTTCCAAGGCTGTGATCTTTATGCAAGAAGACTGTCACAACTTTCTCCTGAGGAGTGGCTGGTGGGATCCAAAGACCAACCTTTCAGTTAGTAGCCAAGTACTGCATCATGACCCAAACCAAACCAAAACCAAACCCACCACCTTCGAGTCATGCCCGACTCATAACGACCCTATCGGTCAGGGTAGGCCAGCCCAATAGAGTTTCTAAGGAACTCCTGGGGGATTTGAACTGCCAACCTTTGGGTTAGTAGATGTAGTAGTTAACCCACTATGCCACCAGGGTTTCCTGTGTTATCTAACAGTAATTTTTAATCATATTATATATACTTTAAAATGTAATAATTATCAAAAATAGAGAAATAAGATATTACTTCATAGTGAAGAGGTCTACTAATCTAAATGTAATCAAATATATATTCACATTATATATATGAACATGATGGTAATTGTGTAAACCAAACTTAAAGACAACCGAACATAAAACCTTCCAAACAATTACATGTCAAAACTATACCTTCAGCAAAAGTATCCACTACAACCAATGGGTCGCCATGAGTCTGATCTGACTTGATGGCACTTGTCTATCTACTATAACCACAAACATTCTTAAGGACTTGTTTACTAATTATTTTAAGTCCTTTCATTTTTAATAACAATGATTAGGAAGCATGGCCTATATTATTATTTTTTCTTTTTCTGTTGTATTATTTTTTTAACATAAGATTCCTATGAAGAATAAGGCCACATATGGAAGTTAGACATTGTGTTATTATAGTAATTACGTCCATTAGTTTGAAGACATCTTTGCCATTTCTCACAGCCCCTGAAGGACAGGGTGAACTTGTTTCTTAAAGAATTTTACCAAGACGTGATAGAAAGCAAAACTGATTCTAGGGGAACTAACCTGTCTTCCTGAAAGTAAGCTTTGTTACACATATTTGCAAAGTAACTAAAAGGTTATTCTTTTCAGTGTATGGTAAATACAACACTGTCCACTATGGGTCATGCATCTTTATGCATGCAGAACCAACCGCCGTTGAGTCAATTCTGACTCAGAGCGACCCTATGTGGTAGAGTAAAACTGCTTCATAGTTTCCAAAGAGCGCCTTGTGGATTTGAACTGCCAACCTTTGGATAGCAGACATAGAATTTAATGACTACACCACCACGTTTTGCATGCAGAGAATATAGAAATGACTAATTTTGTGGAGCACATGCCTTAAGTTTCAGTTTCATGTAACTAACAGAACAATACAAAATAATTATTCTCACCCACCCTCCAGCTCAGCAAATAAGAGTTGAAACAATAAGACAACTTTAGTTAGACAGTAAAGGAGCTGTATAACTAAAGTCTGATTAAGACTTTTGGGATTATGAAATACTGAAATTATCAAGCAGACAATTCTGCTAAAAGCTAATGCCTGGTAGACTCAACTGCAATCCTCAGTCATATTAATATGCCAAATCAAGGAGAATTTCTACTTAAGATTTTTTTTTGTATAAATGTCCACATTTGATACTGTTTAACCCTTTGCTATCATGTCAACTCCAACTTACAGCAATGCTACAGAACTGAGCAGGGCTGTCACATAGGGTTTTCAAGGAGCAGCTGATAGATTCAAACTGTAGATGTCTTGGTTAGCAGCTGGGCTCTAACCACTGCTCATGCTGTTGAATGACTATAGCACAATTCAAGGACTGGCATGGCACACTTGGTCCTTCAGACGTCATCTTTATGAGAAACAAGCAAGCTGAAACGCAAATGCCTCCAAGTAGGTCCATTAGTACTGGCCATTCACATGGCCAGTATTTTCACGGTAGTTTGCAAAAACAAAAGACAGAAAAGACAAGTGCTGACAACTGTTTCTAGGATGGTAGGAAACTTTAATAATAACATGTTTAATTTGTTCCTTAACCTAGATGAGTTAGCTCTGAAGCCCAATGTGGAGAATTCAGCCTTGTCTGTACGGTGGGGCAGTCACCTTGACGTCAGATGTCTATTTTACTGCAGATTTCCCGCAGGATGTTCAGCTGAATGCTTATCATAAATGATGCCCTGGAAAAAAATTGTTTTTCCGAAAATTCTGGTGTTGAACATATTGACTTTTTCTTTTTTTCATAATTACACCACTATTTCTTTCTCAATTTACCACATTAAAATTCTGCAATAAAGGATCTCTTTAAGTAAGTATAGGACGACTTTCAGGATGGTGAAAGACTGCGTGTATCCAGCTGGAACATTTTTCTGATAAAGGCACATGAGGAAACCTGAATGCAAAATAAGTTAATCATATCATTTAGGCCACACAGATAAAACTAAATCCTTTAGTCCCCAAAACAGCTAGTGCCAAGTACCGTCACAGAATTGGATTTAAAATCCAAGACTATGAACAGAAGCAATGCCCTATAAGTGGTAGGGCTCAGCACATGGCTAATACTCCCAGAAAAAAAGGTACTTAAAGATTTCAAAGGAAAACAAAGCAAAAAAGCTAAAACTCAGTTCCATAATCCTAGAAAGTCAAAAATTTGTCTTTGTGTTTCATTTCTAAGTGCAAGCAGGGTGACAATATTCCATAGCAAAATGAGACCCCAGGACTCCATCTTAGTTGCTTCTGGGGTCTAAATTTATACTTTTGGAATGGAAAGTGAATGGCAAGAGAAAGAGTGATATAAATATTATACAATATGATCCAACTCATTAGCCTAGAAACAAAGTAATACCCTATTTCCCAGAAGGCACATAGAAAATCCATGTGCCAAGCAAACAATAAATTCTAATCAACAATGAAAGGGAGTTCACAGTATGAAAACAGAAGACTCATCACGCTAAGAAAAAGAGTAGGGAAATATACCAGGGAATATAAAATATAACAATTAAAGACTTAAAAGTCAGCCTAGGAGAAAAATGAATCAGCAGGGTAATATTTCAAAGTACATAAGTATGAAAAATTTCAAAGAGGGGCTTATAGAAATTAAAAATGTGTTCATTAAAACAAAAATTTATATTTAAAAACCAGTAAGACAACAGTTTAACCAAAGGAGAGAAAAAATATCAAACTAAAAGACTGATTTGAGGGAATCATTATGAACATAGTGTAACAAGTTTAAGACTACACTGAAGAGAAAAACACATGGAAGAGTGAGAAGCTTCACGTCTACGGATGTGTGTGCCTTACTTTCTCTTGGATCAATACCTGGGCGTGCAATGACTGGACCACGTGGAAGGTGGATGTTTAAGTTTTTATGAAACTGCTAACCAGCTTTTCAAAGTGGTATCCGTTTGTGTCTTCGCCAGGTGTACATGACAGCGACCGGTCTCCAGATACTCGCCAAGACGCTCAGTTGTTAATGCTGGCGTTTCTCTAGTGGTTACTGTTGTCATTGCCAAGTGCCAAGTGCCGTGGTGCTGCCAAGTCACTTCCAACTCATAGCGATCCCATGTACAACAGAACAAAACCCTGTCTGGTCTGCACCACGTCCACAATCGCTTTTATGCTTAAATCCATTGCTGCGGCCACCGTGACAATCCACCTCATGGAGGGCCTTCCTCTGTTTCGCTGACCCTCCACTCTGCCAAGCACAACATCTTTCTCCAGGCATGGATTCTTCCTAACAACATGTCCAAAGTGTGTAAGACACAGTCTTGCCATCTTTACTTCCAGTTAGCACTCTGGTTGTACTTCTTCCAGAACAGCTCTGTTAGTTCTTTTGGCGGTCCATGGTACACTCAACATTCTTCTCCAACACCACAATTCAAAGGCATCAGTTCTTCCATCTTGTTTGTTCACTGTCCAGCTTTCACAAGCACGTGGTGTGACTGAAAGCACCACAGCTTGGGTAACGTGCACTAGTTAAGTGGTGCTATCTCACTGTGGTTGTAATTTTCACATATCTACTGACTAATGAGGAAATCCTAGTGGCATAGTGGTTAAGTGGTATGGCTGCAGTTTGAATCTATTAAGCACCCCTTGGAAAGCACATCGGGCAGTTCTACTCTGTCCTAAAGGGTCTTTATACTTGGAATCAGTTTGACAGCAATCTTTTTTTTTTTTTAATTTTTATTGACTAATGATGTTAACGCTGGTGGCATAGGGGTTCAACTGCTACAAAGACTGACAATTAAGTTTGCCAACTCTTCCTAGAAAAAGTGCTGTATACCTCATCACTGAGTATCACCATGGTCATCCTGAAAGTACTCACCTCGGAAAGCTATGCACCTAAGTCTGCACCTATTCCACCCTTCAAAGCAATTTTGGAACTCTTTTTCTGGAACAGCCACCAAATCTGTTGTCATATTACCCTTGATGTCCTGAATGTCATCAAAATGACTTCCTTTCAACATTTCCTTTATCTCAGGGTAAAGAACAAAGCCATTCAAGGCAAGATCAGGTGAGTAGGAAGGGTGTTCCAATGCAGTTATTTGTTTACTGGCTAAAAACTCCCTCACAGACAACTGTGCAATTAAGTTTGTGAACGTGCTACTGTGCCACTGTGAGCTACGGCTATTCTGGAAAGCGTTCTAAAATTGCTTTTAAGGGTGGACTAGGTGCTGGCACTGGTGGATAGTTTCCCAAGGGGAATACTTCAAAGGTGACCATAGTGAATATTAGGCAGTGAGGTATGCAGCACTCAGAACAATTAAGTTCATGGAATTAATTGCAAGACCTCTTATGTCTGCTAACCGAAATGTAGGCAGTCGAAACCTGCCAGACCCTCCTTGGAAACTCTGTGAAGCAGGTCTACTCTGTCCTACAGGGTCACTATGAGTCAGAATTGACTCAGTGGCAGTGGGTTTGGCTTTGGCATGTTAAACACATTTGTATGTTCTTCTTTACACCTTATGTGTGGTGTAGTGATTAAGTGCTTATGTTTGCTAACCTAAAGGTCATCAGTTTGAATTTACTGGGTGTTCCTTGGAAACTATATGGAACAGTTCTACTCTGACCTATAGGGTTGCCTGAAGTCAGAATTGACTCAATGGCAATGATTTTGATTGGGGTGCATGTGTTATAACTGATACTGTAATTACTCTGGCAGCAAAAGAAAAGACAAAAAATGGAATACATGTGCAATTTTATATCAGGATTTCATAAATAAAGAGATCAAAATATAAAACAATGAACAAGTAAAAAATATAGTAAAACACCATGTTTAGATCCGTTGACATCCTTGATTATATTAAATAATAAATACTCTAAACAACACAGTTAAAAAAATATTGTGGGAATATGACTACGTAATTGCTGCTTATGTGAGATACATCCTAAACAGAAAGAGATTTACTATAATTTATTCAAATAAACTAAAAAAAGAAATCCAATATGGCTATATTAATATGTTACAAAGGAAACTTTACAGCAAAAATACAATGAAAGAAAAAGAAAAAGCCATTTAATAATAAAAAAAAGTTAAATTCAACAGGTATATATATTATTATCTATGTTTCTTTAGGTAAATAGAAATTTAATTTAAAAATCTTTATGTGATAGTAGTTGTTTTTAATATATATATTTCTAATATGTTTCTAATATATATATATATTTTTCATAGTAGTTTCAGTTTTCGACAATGCACTTCACTAGTTTTCCATGGAATCTGGTAATGAAATATTACTGGCCTAGACGTTATTAGGTGTTTATAGCTTCGCTGTCTTTACTGATTTAGCAGTCTTGAGACACTGCTGTTATCCTTAGTTCCTGTGGAGTCCATTCAGGCTCATGGCAACTTCATGTGTGCAGAACAGAACTGCTTTATGGGGATTTCAAGACTGCAACCTCGAGGAAGCAGACTGCCAGGCCTTAACTCTGAGGTGCCTCTGGGTGGGTTGTCTCTGACAGCCTACCTCAGAATCCTCTTGCAGAATACACGTCTAGTAATGGGCACAACAGTAGACACCTAGAAACAGTGGTGATTTGTAGCACTGTCAGACTTATAGGGCCACCTACAATCCTATTTAGTGATGTTGATTATATGTCTGTATAGAAAAATGGATTAACGCTCTCAGCAGTTAAGAATGGCTGGAAGCAGGCTGGTTTGATTCATGGAAGAAGATAATGATTCATAAAGTGGCCACAGGGATGTATAAAGCATTGTCAAATTCATTAGAAAGGTCTCCCAATCAATATATCTAGTCTTTCCCTGTTTTATGCTTTTGATGAATAAGAAAAACTGTCTGCCCTCATAAAAAGCATCAACAGCAACACAAGTATTTTAGAATTCATTTTTGTGCAGACATGGAATGTAAAAAATAAAAAAAAGAAGAAAAAAAATAATCCCTGAGGATTATTTTCATTTGTTCATAAAATTTGTAATGCTAATATTTCTGTGGGAAATTGTTTTTAATACTTTTTTCATGAAGAAACAATCGAAACATTTTAGCAAATTCTATGTGAGGTGATAACTGTGGGGAAAAAATACGTAATGTTTAAAATAATTTCACCCTTTAAATTCCTGCTATAAAAGACCCAAATTATCCTGCTGATTAGCTGTCATGGAAACTGCAGATCGATGAAGACAGATGTCTCCAGTGACGAAGGAAGCATACGTGGGACATTCACCTATGCCATTTCAGCCAACACCAGTCCCTCCCCAAGCCACACACACTACATACACACCCACATCCCCAGTTCCCTCTGTCATTTTGCCTAAATGGCCTGTATATTTAAGGAAAGAGTAGAAACAGAAATTAGTATTTGCACAAATCGACCACTTGGGCTGACCTCCGGGGGCTTCACCTGAGACTGGATTATGAGTGTAAAGAACTGATCACTAAATTCTTGTTGTGGGCCATCTGAGTTGGGTTTCACTTTAAATATAAAGTCACATATGCACCATTGTATGGAGCATGGAGAATTTGTTTCATTTCTATTTTTACACATATTTCTATTCAGAGAAAAGTAAAAGATGCTGTTAGTAGGGAATCCGATCCAAAGAGAGTGAGAAAGTCCACATTATCAGAATAGAATTAGTTAGCCTAAGCTCCTTCCACGAATACTGTTATTTTTGATAGAATGTTTGCTTCACCTTCCTATTCACTCCAGTCTCCTGAAACAACACAAGTGATTCAGCTGTGCCCCGCTTAACATGTAGCTGCAAGAGCTGCAATGCTTTATTGGGGAACGGTTAAAATCTACCTGGGAGACTACAGCTCTATACTTTTGTTTGTTTTAATAATTCTCAAAGGGACTAATTAACAGAATCTTGGATTTTTTATGCTTTTCCACAATTCTACGCATATTCTCAAGCAGACTTTACAAAACTGTTTGAATCATGAGAATTTTGTGTTTCAGCTTTTAAATAAGAAAATAATCTGGTGGGAAAGCATTATGGGTGTAGATAATAATATGCACATAAAATAAAACTGAAGTTTTATGAAAAGCACAGACAAAACTGTTGAATGGAAATTTTCATGAGAAAGGAAAGATCACAAGTAAATTAATGCAACGTCTATGTTTCAATGGATCTTTTCTTGACTTCAAAGATGTGTGTGAAAATCAGAAAACAGGATGGAAACCTCTTGACAGGTTTATTTTTATCTATGATTTAAGATATATAGTCTGTAAACAAAATTAAAGATTTGAACAGGAATAAATTTACGTGCATCATCATGTAACAACTGCAATTTAATTAGATCAATTTACATTGTATAAGTGGAAGATTTAAAAAAAACCCAACAATGCTGCCTTCCATCAATTCCAACTCATAGTGACCCGACAGGACAGAACAGAACCGCCCCATAGGATTTTCAAGAAGCACCTGTTGGATTCAAACTGCTGACCTTTGATTAGCAGCCGTATCTCTTCACCACCGCACCCCCAGGGTTTCCCAGTGCAGGGTATATGTACTAAATCACATGTGTCCATATTATGGGTTTTAAGTTTGTATTAACTTTGGCATTGTATTTCTTGGAAGCCAAGGTAAAAATGGCCAAATGCATTTATGCAGTTCCTATTTTCCAATAAAGAAAGAAAGTAGATTGTTCAAGAAAATGAAAATATTTTCATGGAGCTGAAATCATAAAAAGCATTTATCATGTATATTTTTACATGAAATGGAAATAGACAAAATATCATATGATGAACAAATATAATGTGTCAAATAAAAAAAAGACAGTCAGTAAAACACTAAGAATACAATCTGAGTATCAATCAGATGCATCCATAGGTGGATGCATTTTTTGTGAAGATGTGAATAAAGCAGATCAATTTAGTTACAGTAACACAGGAATGCAACCTTACCACATCCCATAGTGCACGGGTCTGAAACTTTCCCAACAGTGCCTTTCTGTTATTACTTGTAGGGCTTCATCAGCTGGTTTCATGTGTTCAATTTTTGTTTAACACAAAATATATGTACTTAGTTCCCACTTGTCTCTTAGTTTATTGTACTGTGGGGGCTTGCGTGTTGCCATGGTGCTGAAAGTTACATCACTGGTACTCTGACGTCATCAGGGTCACCCATGGTGGACAAGTTTCAGCTGAGCTTCCAGACTGAGACAGACTAGGAAAAGAATGGCCAGTGAAAACCTTACGAATAGCAGCAGAATGCAGTCAGATACAGAGCTGGAAAAGGAGCCCCCCAGGTTGGAAGACACTCAAAAGAGAACTGGAGCAGAGCTGCCGCCTCAGAATAAAGGCAACCTTAGTGATGGGGGTGGAGCAAGGCCTTTGAGACCATCATCTTCCGACGTGGCACAACTCAAAATGAGAAGAAACGACTGCAGACATCCATTAATAATCGGACTGTGGAATATATGAAGCATATCTCTAGGAAAATTGGAAATTTAGCATTCACTAAGCATGAAATTGATCTCAAAATATGATTTTTAAAGTCCCAGCTCTGGGTAAGAAAGAGGAAACATACTTTGCTCAGTCTTTTTCACTAAATACAGCTATTAAATCAGTAGGAATCCAAGAAGCAGCAATTGGAGATCAATATACAGAGTAGCAGGTAGATTAAAGAATGCCAGAACTTGAAGCACCACTAAGGAGGTGGGGAGTTTGCCATTTTGCTTTTCTTCTGGAATTTCCCAGCTTAAAAACACAACTTCTAGAAACCTAGAAGTTAGCAACAGTGGAGAACTAGCACTTACGAGAGGCCATGTGGGTGAAAGGAGCCAGAGAATGGTTTTTCCACAGTGCCCACTGAAGTGTGGGTAGAATGGAAAACTCTAAGTAGAGAACCCTCTCCTATCAGAGGAAATAGGGATCAAGAGAATGGGGTAAGCTCCTGTTGCTCTTCGTTTGGCTAGAAGGCAAAGAGGCAGAACCTTCAGAAGTCAAAGTATCAGAGAGAACACAGACAAGGAGGGGCTTAGGGAAGTGACTGTAAAACCCTGTGTGCGAGCTCCTGGCTTCATCCTCTGCATGCACTTGCAGGTTTGGGATCACAGCCAAGAGTTGGAGAGGACTAACTTAAAGGATCGATTCTTACAGGTCCCAGGCTGAACACTGATACACATACAGGAAAGACTCAGTAAGAGCACAAAAGCTTTGAAAAGTGAACTAGATTTTGGAAGCGTAGCCCAGAGATGGCAGTTTAAATCATGATCTGAAATAAAGCTAGTTGATTGCCTCCTAAATTTATATATACACACTTTAGGGCATAGGCATAGTTGTTAAAAGTTATAGCTGCTGACCAAGAGGTCAGCAGTCCAAATCCACCAGGTGGTCCTTGGAAACCAGGTGAGGCATTTCTACCTGTGCTATAGAATCTCCATGAGTGGAAACTGCTTTGAAGTCAATAAGTTTTCAGTACATGTAGATAGAGAAGGAGAGACAGAGATAGAGAGACACAGAGACAAAGAGAGATTATATGTGTGTATATATATACACATTATATGTATGTCAACATTTAATGAGACCCAGGGTCTTATAATGCAACATTTAAAATGTACAAAATACATCTAAATTTACAGGACATAGGGGGAAATAAATAAAAGAACACAAAATCTCAGGAAATCAATTTGAAAACCAGTGATGAGATGGCAAAGATGTTGGAATTATCAAAGCCTTAAAATCAACCACTATAAATAAGTGATTGAAAGAATAATTGAAAGACTGTCAAATCCTTGAATACTCTGGGGGCCAGTTCTACCCTGGCCCCTAGGGTCACCATGAGTTGGATCTGACTCGACGGCACTTGGCTTGGCATTGACACATTAAATATGAAAGCATTAAGAAATGTGTGTGTGTGTGTACATATTGAGAAAAACTAAAAGGAAATTTTGGAAGTGAAAAATGCAATAAGCAAAACCAAAACCGACTGGGTGAACCTAAAAACATAATGGGTATGCAAGATATGCAAGAGAAAAGACATTGAAAAGTGTTAAACAGAGCCCCAGGGAGCCACGGAGCAATAGTAAAGGTGTCATGTTTGTGTAGTTAGGGTTCCAGGAGGAAAGAAAAGCGAAGGGCAAAAAAAAATTAATAAAAATTTTGATAAAAGCTATAAACACAGAGATATTTGAAGGTGACTGGATTCCAAACAGGAAAAAAAGAAAAACAAGAGAAATCCATGACGATGACAGAGCTGACAACCAGTGAACAACAAACCGGAAAGCATGGCACAAAAAACGGTGTGTTATTTTTACCCACTTCATTAAATCAGTTGCAACTCACAACAACTTTACAGGACTGAGTAGAACTGACCACGGTTTCCAAGGAGCAGCTGATGGATTTGAACCGCTGACTTTTTGAATAACAGCCAAGCTCCTAATGAAAGACAGTATTCTGTGGTGTAACATATGTGACACCTTTAAAAGATGTCATACATTTCATACAGGGTAAAGGGATTTATATGACGGAAAGGTTTCTATGTTCCCCTTGAAGTGGGAAAATACTGGTTCTCAGTAAACTCTGAAAGACTAATATGCAAGCTGTAATCATAAGAACAAACACTAAAATAAAAAAAGAAATACAAATAGAGTTATTAAAAACCACAGTGAATAAGTTAAAACAACATTGTGAAGAAAGTATGTTCAAGTAATTTAAAAGATTGGAGAAAAAAACAGACATGAAAAACAAAGAATAAAAAAGAAAGATAATAGTGGACTGAAATCCAACTATACATGTAAACAAAACTTGTAAATTTCCCACACACAGTGTTTAAAATAGACAGGGAATTTGAAGCCGAAAGAGCTGAAGTGGTCTGTGCAAGGCGGTGAACTCAAGAAGGGGCAAGGAAGATTCCGACCATACGTACCGGCTTCTGTTCATAGAACAGCAAGTCAAATTGTAGGCAATGAGCTAAACTGAGGCAAGAAGTTTAATTTCATTGCTCACATACTTGGAATCACTCAGGAGGAGAACAGACGGAATTTAATGACACTAAAACTCTGCGAGGCAATTCTACTCTGTCCTACAGGGTTGCTATGAGTCAGAATCAACTTCAAGGCAGTGGGTTTGTTTGTGTTTTTTGTTGTTGTTTTGGTTGCTCAGTTCACTACCATCTGCTGTTAGAAAATTGGCGGGGGGGGGGGAATTAAAACTTATCTTTCTTTTTTACAGAATTAAATAAGAGGAATAAAAGATTAAGACTTATCTAAAACTTTAATTCTTTCGCTAGTTAAGTCAACAGAAATTTGCCATCCACCTTGTAAATGTGATGAACATTGTCAATGAGTAGGTTTCAACTGGGAGAAAATTTGCCAACCAAGGAACGTTTGGTGCTGTATGGAATGGGTGGAGACACTCTTTGTGGCCACCCCTCAGAGAGGTAACCTACTAGCATCTAATGAGTCAAGGCCAAAGACTCTGTTAATCATCCTCCAGTGCACACGGTAGCCATCACTACAAGCAGCTACCTGGCCAAGAACGCAAACAGTGTCAACCTTGTAAAGAGAACTGTGACTCACTTGCCACAACACTGCCTATCGTCACTGACTTCACCTTCCCTTTATAAAAACTCAGCCATGTCACAGTCACCAACTTAGAGCACCACTTACTGGCTGGCATTCTGAAATTAATTATTTTAAGGTTTATTATTTCATCTATTATTTGACTCAGCCTATTCCAACTCAACATTTTGTTGTGATTTCTCTTGCAGAGAAAGGGCTTAGAAGCTTTCTAGAAACTCTGGGTGGTACATAGATGCCAAAAACCAACAATATTTTTCCCCAACAAGCAATAATACAAGCCAGAGTTATCAAAGTAATAGATACTACATTGTACCTAATTCTGTCTGTACGGTTACAGATCCAAAGAGTAATTATAACCCAGCAAGATATGAGAAACATTTCTGATGTACAGATGGATAAAGTTATATAAAATTGTTATGTGAATTGCCCAAGGCTTTTTCAGGGATGACATTTAAGTTCTGAAATTCATTTAATGTGTATAAACCAATGTATCACTGTATACTAGTTTATAACTGTAAATGCCCCAAGCCAATCAATTAATGCATAGGGAAAAAATGAGTGTCTCTAATTTATTTGCTTTCTTTTGCTCTGCTACGCATATAAATCTTGGCTTATTCTTTCCCAAGATTTTACCTAAGAAATCACTTGGTATATGCATATACTCTTCCTCTTTCTCTATTACATCTTTTTTATTGAAAAATTAATCAGCCTCTCATACCATAATAAGATAAAATAAAAATCAGGCACAGCTGAAAAAAAAAAAAAAAAAGAAGAAGAAGAACACTTTAACTCATAAGCATAAATACTTCAAACTCAAATAATATAGATCTCATGTTTTAAGATGATGGAGATATTTTTCCTTGCATTGCACTTGAGTGGCCTGTGCATTTTGATAATGTATTAAAGCCATTAATATAGGGATATGTAATGATTTATGCCTTTGGACAATCCACTGTTACGTAAAAACAGAATAAAAAATAGTATTTCCATGTGAGACTCCAAATGACCTATGGAAATCAGTGTTAGCTTTTTCTCGTTTTAAACTGCTTTACTAGAGTTCACTGATGCTCAAAGAATTCTAAAAGGTTTTGTTTCTTTCGCATTTCCCTGGATTCTACCTGTGGCCCCTGTCTCTGTGTAATCAAGTAACACCCCTTGTGTCTTGTCTCACACGAAGGTGAACCCTGACTGTGCGGTAGGTCCTGACTATACAGACAAGAGCTCTGACCTTATTTTGACCTTTCAGACTTGGCTGTGGGTACTCTGTCTCCTAAGTGTTTTGACAATGGCTTCCCTTGAGGGTTTTGGTTGTTCCTGGGATTTCATTCAATTAAGCCCATGAACTTAGTTGTTCTAAGTGCTGCTTATTTCACCGCTGGATGTCACTATGGTCATCTTCTAAGTACTTCCCTTGGGAAGTTACACACGGAAGCCAGCACCTAGTCCAGCCTTCAAAGTAATTTTGGAACTCTTTCAAGAATGGCTGTTGCACACAGAGGTGGCATGGTGGCAAGTTTGGGAACTTAACTGTACAATTGTGAGGGAGGTTTTTAGCCAGTAAACAAATAACTGTATTGGAACACCCTACCCAATCACCTGATCTGGCCGCCAATGACTTGTTTACCTAGAGATAAAGGAAATATTGAAAGGAAGACATTTTGAGGGCACTCAGCACATCAAGGGTAATACGACAACAGCTCTGATGTTCATTCCAGAAAAAGAGTTCCAAAACTACTTGGAAGTGTGGACTAGGTGCTGGAGTCCGTGCATGGCTTCCCAAGGGGAGTACTTGGAAGGTGATTGTAGTGATATTCAGCAATGAGGTAGGCAGCACTTTCTCTAGGATGAATTTGCCAACTTAATTGTCAGACCTCTTACTAATGGAGAGAGGAATCTTGTTTCTAGTTCTCACAATGTATGCTTTTGACCTCTTACCAAATCATGTCAGACTCTTCCCACCATGAGAGGAGGGTAGTTAGAGACTTCCTCGCACCACATCTTATTTACCTATGAAGATACAGAATGAATTCTTGTCCTCCAAGTACTTTTCCAAGATACCACAACATCCTTGAAAAGAATGCCTACTTCACTAAAAGACTTACTAGTAGCTATAACCCAGAGTTGTTACAATGAATCAGACTGACCATAGCAATTTCCAGGGCAGAGGTAGAGAAATTGGACTTTTGTACTCTGTTAGTGAAATGTAAATTGGTGCCACCACTTTAGAAAACAGTTTGAAATTATCTAGTATAGTTAAAATATGTATTGCTTATGACCCAATACTTTTATTCCTAGGTACGTACATAAATAACACATAAGCATTTACAGGCATTCAAGCTTGGCATTTACAGGCATGTAAAAGATGTTCAGTACAAAATTATTCATAACAATTTCAAGGTAGAAATACACCAGGAGAATGACTAAATGGGACATATTGATAAAATGGCACAATATACAGTGCTGAAAAGGTCAAGATACACTTGTGGGTAACAATGTGGGTGAATCTCATTAAGTATCATGTTGGGTGAAGGAACTCAGATCCAAAAGGGAATTTACTGACTTTTACTGTACAAAAGTTGTAATACCACAGGCAGAATGAATCTAAACTGCTTACAATATATGCTTATTTGATGAATTATTTAAAGACAAGGAAGGAAGTTGCCATGAAAATCAGAAGCGGTTCCCTGTGAGGGAAAGTGAGAAAAAAATGATTTACTGGTCACACGAGGGGCATCTGGGCTGTTGTGTCATTGAGCTTCGTAGTCACATGGTGGTAGACTGATCTTCATATGATGACGGTCACTGGCCTGGGCACTTTTTCACACACTTTCGTGTGTTATTTCACAACTGTAAAATAGATATATCAAAACATGTTCTCTGGGAAAACGGCAGTACCCTCTCCCTAACATGTAACAGTTTCTTTAAGCAGAAATATTAATTTTATGAGTTCTAAGTTGGCATCAACTCAGTGGCACTGCTACGAGGTTTTGCTTTTATTTTGTTGTTGGTTTTATTAATAATTGGCTGAACCCCTAGTGGTGCAGTGGGTAAGAGGTCCACTGCCAACCAAAACTACACCAGTTTGAATTCACCAGCTGCTACATGAAACTCTATAGGGTAATCCTACTCTGTCCTGCAGAGTCACTACAAGTCAAAATAGACTCAACAGCAATGTTCTTTTTGGTTTGTCTGTCTGTTTTGTTTTGTTTTTCAATAACACTGGCTTGTACATATAACTGGGCCACCCAGCATTTGGAACACAGAAACCTCTTCTTTGCTCTGGCCTCTAAACCCAGCAAGCAGTTGGTCTCTATTTCACCTGCTATCTGGACACACAGTCAGAGTCAGCCATTGAAGGGAGTAGCACAGGATTCACTACCAGTCTGGGATGTCCCCTGACCAAAGACTTCCTACCAAAGTGTATTGGTCCTTCATTAAAAATTACATTGAAAATAAAACCTGGAATTTTCTTAATAGCAGGGTGCCAAGATCAATTTCTTTGTTCTGTCCACTGTACCTCTTTAACATACAACGAGCACAGATGACACTGAGTGAAGATTGGGCGTGTACCTTCCAGGCTATCTCACAGCTTCTCTGTAAATCTAAAATTGTTCCAGAATATGAAATCAATTAAAAATGAAAACTTACGAACCAGCAAAGATGGCACAGCATAGGCTGTTCCTTGGAGCTCTTAAAGGAGATGGAGATATTGGGAGAAAATAAGTCAGTCAATGCTCTTTAAGTTCCCATAAAAGGAAGAAACCTCAAATGTTCCAGAGATATACAAATGGGGCATGCATTTCCAATGCCTTTCACCAGTGCCCTCCACAGTTCAGTACTTCAGAGAAAGGAAGGAAAGACTCATCTAACTGGTGAGACTGTACGAAGACACTGGGCGTGACGCATCTCTTCTCTCCACATTTCCTTTTCTCCTCCTGGGGAAAACGCCTTGTTCTGCTGAGCAGGCCAGACATTCACTGAATTCTTACTGTGATTAAATAAGTGTAAGTTTTGGGGAACAGCAGCGTGGGGCTAGTAGAAAGTCTATATAGAAACAAGACAAGGCAGTTGTACCCTGTCCTCCAGGGTCACTGTGAGTCAGAACCAACATGACAGTAATGGGTTCTGGGTTTTATATGGCATGTAAAGAGTTAAATGGTAGCCCAGTAGTTAAGAACTGTGGCTGCATAAAAATGCTGGCAGTTCGATTCTACCAGGTGATCCTAGGAAACCACATGGGGCAGTTCTACACTGTCCAGTAAGGTCACTGTGAGTCAGAATCAATGGTGATGAGTTTGGTTTTGCTCTTCTAGTGGTGCAGTGGTTAAGCAGTCAGCTGCTAAGGGAAAGGTTGACAGTTTAAACTCACCAGCTGTTCTGCAGGAGAAAGATGTCGTCATCTGAGTCTGTAAAGACTGATAGCCTCGGAAGCCCTATGTGACAGTTCAACCATGTCCTATAGTGTTGCTGTGAGTCTGAGTCATCTTGACAGCTATGACTTTGGTTTACTGAAGGATACGAGCCATGTCCTTCAATTCTGCTTAAACATAATGTAGAGCTAGTATTTTGATATCCATCTATTTGATTCTTTTTCTCTTTTTTTTTTATTTATGACTGAGTGAAAATGTACATTCCCATATAAATTTACATGTCCACCTATATGCAGCTCCCACTGCTCTCCCTGTCTGGCAACAGCACACCATTCCTCTCTGCTCCCCACGTCTCATCCTCCCAACAGTCTCTTTTCCCCTCCTCTCCACCCACTCTCCTTACTTCAGCTAGAAGTCAGCAGGATGATGTCCTATACATGCATAGAACCGTAAAGTACACCCAATATGCGGTCACTCTGCATCGCCAAGTCCAATCCATTCCTGTCTGAAGGGTGAAACTTCAGTATGATTTACGGGCAAGGGCAGCATCAGGGCGGGGGGGCCATGCTCCCAGGGGAACCCCGAAGCCACTGGACCATCAATTGGGGTCTTTTAGTGGAGGTCTCAGGGTGCACCTCTTTTTTTTTCTTGTGTTGCCAGTGAGACTCAACTTAGTGAGCTCCATCGCGGCTATCACTGGTGGTGGCTGGGCACCATCCCGTTCTTCTGGTCCCAAGTCTATGTAGGCACCACTCATGTGGGTCTCTCTGTCTTCTGGGTTGTCTTTACCCCATGTCATTTTGGTCCTCGGTGAGCATCCACTCCTGCTGAGTTGGGACCATTTGCTGTGCCCTCGGATGGCAGCTTGGCAGCTTTTAAGACCCCAGACACCACTCACCAATGTAGAGTGCAGAGAGCCCTCTTAGCAAAATGCTAGTTGTGCCAGTTGGCCTCAAATTGCCTAAGAGTATGGTCCCCTGTCCCCTGCCCCAGCTACTCTGTCCTTGCTATATTGGGTTAAGATGGAAGGAGTATTCATGTTATGTTGAAGTACTCTTAATATTGTTCCTGTTTCTAATGTGTGCTATCACCGATTTCACCCAACCAAATTTCTACCAACTTGAGTCGGATCCGACTCGATGGCACTTGGCTGGATGGCACATCTAATCTAAACCCTTCCCCCTCGCCTTCCCTCCGTTCTTTCCCTTGCAGAAGAAAAGAGTCTTTTCTTCTACATATAAGTCTGTTTTTGAGTTCTTATCGTAGGGGTCTCATACAGCATCTATCCTTTTGTCTCTGTCTACTTTCACTGAACATAATTTCTTCCAGTTGAAACCAGGTTAGGAGATGTTTCCTGGAATCATCATTATTCTTTATCATTGCATAGTGCTCCATTGAGTATATATACCATAGTTTACCTATCCATTCCTCTGTCGTTGGGCATCTGGGCTGAATGCATCTTTTTGCTATCATGGACTGTGCTCCAATAAACATTCTTGTGCATGTGTCCATTGGTGTGAATGGCCTTGATTCTGTAAGATATATTCCAAGTAGGCGAATTCCTGGGTCAAATGGTATATCTATGTCCATCTTTTTAAGGAAGCACCAGATTGCTTTCCAAAGAGGCTGGACCATTTTGCAATCACAGCCTCTCCAGAATTTGTTGTTTTGTGTTTTTTGGATCATAGCCAACCTTGTTGGGGTTCTATTTGATTTCTATATTCCTCCTTTGATCAAGAACTTGGACTTGGAAGTGAGTTCTGTTTCATGAGGAAGAGTCTTGTCTCAGTGTCATGATTATATGCACTTGCTGACCTACTGATACTAATCTGTGATTTTCTTGACCAATCCTAATTTTTCCTAGATCTGGACAAAGTTTAGATCCAAAACAAATATATACTCATCCAGATCCAGATGTCAAACAAACAGAAAGATTTTTTGATGTTTCTAATATGACTTTAATAATGTTACTTGAATTGTGCAAAGCACTTTCTGTTTCCAGACCCTGATGGTGAGAACCCAACAGTTGTATTGATTGGTTTTCATAATATATAGGTAAACAGATGATTAGATAGACAGATGATAGATGTTAGACAGTAGATTCCACACAGCATTTTGCTGCAAACATATTATTTAAGACAGCTGAAAATTAAGAAATATAAATAGAATTACACTGAGCCTTTGAGAAGCAGTGTTTGTGTATATGTTTGATTGTTAATAATAGATACCATACTTAAATAACAATTTATTAAATATTTCATACATCTTAGGTGGATATTAACATGTACTGATTATTACTACCCACTAGACACGTTTTCCCTGAAAAATTTTCAGCATATCCATTCCCTGAAATTTCAATAGGATGATTGTGAACTCACTTTCCTTTGCTGAAATTTAAACAGAATGCTGAGACAATTTTCTAAGCCCGACTGGCCTTATACATGTTCAGTGTATTTTAATTTTATGACTTCAGGATTGTGTATTTATTCTTCTCCTATTATGCTTCTTCCCCTATTACGTTTTCTGGACATATGTCTCATCTCTCCACCTTTTCTGCTTTCTTCTTCAAGACATGCTTGCTCAACTCTGCCTGAACTGATGCATCTACAGAGGTGTCATTACTCACTTTCTCAGGGGGCAAAAAAACAACACTGCTGTCAGGTCAATACCAACTCACAGTGACCCTATAGGACAGTGTAGAACTTCCCCCAGAGCTTCCAAGGAGCCCCGGGCAGACTTGAACTGCCGACCCTTCCATTAGCAGCTGTAGCACTTAACCACTGCACCACCAGGGTCTGCTTTCTTTCCCAAAGAAACTACAGCCAGCCAGTCAAATGTCATCGAGCCAGATCCGACTCATGGTGACCCTAGGGGCCAGGGTAGAACTGCCCCCCAGAGTATTCAAGGAGCCCCTGGTGGACTTGAACTGCCAACCTTGTGGTTAGCAGTGGTAGAGAAGTCAGGACTAAAGTTTTCCTTTATTTGTATAAAAGCATGCAGAGGATAGGGAGATGGGCAGAGCGTGTAGCTCATGAATATCTGAGCAGTCGGTGGGCATCAGGGTTGATCTCTAACTACATCTGCATTCGTTTATTCTGACCAACACCACCAAAAATGACTAAACATTTATGTTCAGTGAAACTGAAGTGACACGTCCATCAAGAAGTCATTCACATGACAATAAAATTATGTGAATGCATTTACCATACCAAGAAGAGCGGGAAATGGGAGGACGGCTCCAGTTACTGATCAGAATTAGCTTTTCTTGGGTTTGTGGCTCGAGTCATATAAAAGTGAATCAAAAGCACAACTATGAAACCAAGACCAAAAGGTGTATGTTTTCTCTAAGCAGTGTACCAGAGTTCATAACCCATGATTAAGAAAAGGCATTCACTTTACTAAAGTATAGTGGACCTGAAGTATTAAGAAGTCTTAAAAGTGTGTGAAAATTACCAAACACATTCAAGAACTAATCCTTTACTTTTACCTTTTGTTTGTTTACTTAATTTGGTCTACTGCCTACTAACAGATCTCCTCAAGGAAGCAAAAGGATTCTTTGGAAGCCTGCTGTGACTGTGGAGATCTAGAGACTGTGAGTTTCCCTTCTCCCCTCTCCCAGCCTAACCAATGCAATGCATTCTTTCCCTGTTAAACTGACACTTTTATGGCAGAAGTGTGTGTATGAGGAGACAAGGGCTGCTCAGTGCCTAGTGCTGTGACTCAGTGACAGAGCAGACACTCAACACCCGTCCAAGTCACATTATAACAGCCAGTGTTGAAGGTAGTTGACAGATATGTCTTAATTGCTTTTTGTATTAGGATATAGCAACATGTGCCTTTGTATTTCTATTTTTGCTAACACACACAGACAGACACATTTTACCTTGTTCTAACATCTGAGTCTTGAATTTCTTAGATTTGTATTGAATTAAATTGTGCATCAACTCTTGGCATGCACAGGAAATGCTGGCCTCAAAGTCACCATGTTGAACTTTATCCCAAATCCCACACACTGAAAAAAAAATCACTCAGTGTCTCAAGCCTTATTCTGCAAGGTGACAGAGGCGGCCTAGAGAGGCTGGAAAGTTGGACTAAGTTAACTATATTCCATAATAATTTCTCACTTGGAGCACCATTTGAGGATCATCATTTAAAGAGTTGTCATAAACATTATTTTTCATAGTCTCTTCATTTATGTTGTACATTTCCCTCATTACCAACACTTTCATAAATTCATAGCCTGTTGCTGACTAGTCTAAACTTAGTACAATACAAAAATCAGTGTTTCTAGTTTTCACCAACCACTGCCCTCAGTCATAACTCAGCACTTGGAGAACATTTGAGGTGTAACAATTTCATATCAGAAAATTAGTTGCTTTTACATATGAACGAGTCAGATCAAGTATGAATCACTTTGTTCCCACCTCTAACTCAAAGCCTCTCAGTGGTGACTTTCACCTATGACCACACCTGTAGCACACAGATTTCCTGTGAGAAAGAAAACTAGCAATCTATTCTTTTAATTCCACTTTCTTGTCTTCTCTTCTGGTGTATTCGGGGTTGAGTGGGGAAAGAAATGCTAGAGGAAAGAACAAAGGGTTTGTTTCCTGGCTGGCCCTGCTACCGCCGCTGCGTCCGGGGCACCACTGTTGTCGTGGTGATTCGCACGGTGCCCCTCGGGGTCCGCTGTTTTCCCGTGACTGCCGCCCGTACAACTGCTGACACCCACAGGGGACCATCCCTCGGACTCTTCCGCGTAGGCGCTCCCGGGGTTAATATGCTCTCTTGGTTCGGCTTCTTGACGACAGCGCAAGTCTACCAAATTCTTTAGTACCCACTAAGCCAAAATATCTTCAGACAAAGTGACTTGCTCCCTGCCTGCCATCCCAGGCTAGACTTCCCCCCGACCCTGGGCAGTTTGCAACAGGGAAGCGGTAGACAGTTCAGTTATTTGCAGTCTGGGGGACAGATGCACTTTCCTTCCAGGGCAGCCTGGAGGCTCAGCAAGCAGCTGGTCACCAAGACAGAGGAGGTACCCGAAACTGCAGGCACCCACAAAGCCTTTCATTCGTTGTCTCGGAGCGCCCCTCACCTCCCCGGGCTGAGGGGAAATTGTCTCCCCACCCAAGTGACAACTCATGTCTCCTGTGAACTCTTCAACTCAATAAATGTCTTTAAAATGTCTAGTACATGCTTTTCCTGTGTATGTGTGGCAGACAAAGAAGGTCATCACGAGGTAAGAGTTTCAAGGATAAAGTGCTGCCTCTTCAATCACCTGGAGGCTTCTCGCGCGCCTCGGTGTTCTCTCCAGATGCTACGGGCACTTCACAACTGCGATTCTCAGTCGGAGGACTTTAGACAAAACTCTGAGACGAAAAGAGTACCATTCAATATCCTGACCTACTGCTTGTTATAAATCATTCATAGACTCGATTATTATGAATTTTACAGATAATGCAATCTGAAGATCACGAGTGACTTGATGAAATGAATAAGACTACAAATTAGCACCAAAATTAATTTTTGTCATTTAAAAACAAAACTTTTATTTTCTTAGTTGACAGCCCTTTGCTATTTTCATTTACTTATGGGAGTCTACCTTCAAATACATTCATATTCACCTCAGAGCAAAAGAAAAACAAGACGGTTGGTGCTTTGCAAAACACACAATTAGACACAGTTTCTGTGTAATGGTTTTTTCTTTATTTTATTATTCCAAAAGAGTAAGATGGCTTTAATATAAAGCAGTTTTTAATTAAAATCAAGTTTTTTATAATTTGGAGTTCTAGTTACTTTATACATTTGCACATCATGTGCTACTGCCCACTACAAATCACAAAGCATGCATCACAGTGGTTAAATCTGCTACAAAAGACATCTTTAAAGTGTTAAAAAGTAAAATTATTAATTCTTATAATTTGAAACTATAGAAATCTCATTATGTTTTGTTTATGTAGAACTCTACAAAATTTCAGAAAATGGAATTTCTAAGGTATTTTAGTGGTTTATTACTAAATAAACAAGATTCGTAAGTAATAAAACTAAAGAAATTAAAATTTTCAAAGTTGCTCTTACTTCACTGAGAGTATAACATGATAACAGCTTTCACTGATGGTCAAGAAGTAAACAAAATTGTCCATCACATGTTAAATATCAGCTTCTGAAAGTCTTGGGTTCCTTTTCAGCACCTATTGGTGAATTCAGCTCCCACAGAATGAGGACAAGGGCAGAGATATGACTTACAGTCATGTGGTTGGATATGGAGGGTTAGCACTAGACTTGTGTTGAAAAAAGGTGTGATAAATTAAGGGTTATCATAGAATGGAAACAAAGATGAACATCGGCAGCCATAATATAGACCTAAACAAGGAAACAATCAGGATGGGCAAAAGTAAGGTGCAGTCACCTGAAGGAAGCAAAAATATGGTCTGCTAAATTCTGTTTAACGGGTGAATGTTTGAATTTGGATCCCAGCGGCATAGAGGTTAAGTGCTACTTCTGCTAACCAAAGGGTTGGCAGTTTGAATCCGCCAAGCACTCCTTGGAAATTCTAAGGAGCCATTCTATTCTGTCCTATAGGGTCGTTATGAGTCAGACTGATTCAGTGGCATTGAGTTTGCTTTTTTGGGGGGTGAAGGTGGAGGGTGGTTTAATCAGTATTTGGAACCCCAGTGGGATAGAGGTTAAATGCTATGGCTGCTAATCAAATGGCCAGCAGCTCAAATTCACCAGCTGCTCCTTGGAAACTCTGTAGGGCAGTTCTACTCTGTCCTGTAAGGTTGCTATGACTTGGAATCAACTCAACTGCAAGTTTGTTTTTTGCTGTTGCTTGTTTCTTTGTTTAGAATCAATAGTCACTATGAGTGTGAATAGACTTCACAGCACTGAAGCTGTTTTTCTTTGTTTTTTCACCAACATCTGCAAACTTGGATGGTACAAATGGTTAATGCTCACGGCTACAAACAGAAAGGCTGGAAGTGTGAGCTCAACCAGAGACATATCTGAGAAGAAAGGTCTGAAAAATCAGCCAGCGAAAGCTATGCGGAGCACAGTTCTACTCTGACACGTATGGGGTCACCCATGAGTAGGAGTCAACTGGATGACAATATTTTTAAATCAATCTTTGCCGGAAGACAGTCTGGCAGCAGACTGAAAGGGCTGAAATTATAATACAGTTTATAGCATTTTTTATCTTGTTGCTTTTCCTTGTAATTTTTGTTTGTATGTTATTTAAAAAGACTGTATGAGTGAAATGACTTAATTGTATTTTATGTCTATTTGTCTGTTTCTCTGAGGTCTACATTTGCAGACCCTGTTGATGTGCCTAGTAATGAATGCAATCCCCCCATTTCTAGCAAGTTCTTTTCAGTGTGGGGAAATGCAATTCAGTCTACAACGCCGTTCCTCCCCACTCCTCACAACGGCAGGAGTAATGCAAGTAACGTATGATGACATATTATTCCTATCTTTGCTTCCTGGCTGTTTGGGACTTGAAATCAACCTACAATTGAGAATTCCAAGAAGAATGTACCAAGATGCATTGTTAGTAAGCAAACAGGCTTTCTGTTGCTACCCCTACTACTGGAAAATGACATCCTGCTTGGTAAAGTAGAGGGTCACTGACAAAGAGGAAGACCCTCAGTGAGAGGGACTGAGACAGTGGCCGCAACGATGGCCTCAATCATAACCCTGATTGGGATGGTGGCAAAGGACCAGGCAGGGTTTCATTCTGTTGTATACAGAGGCACTGTGAGTTGGGACCAACTCGATGGCCCCTAAAAACAACATGTCAAAATTACTGTTCCCTCTCCTTAGTTGCTTGATATTTTGGTGAGAAGATGGGTACAGATGCATTGCAAACTGCCACTGAGATGCCAGATTGAACCCAATTCCTAAACACAAGGACATTAGCAACTTTTTTTTTCCAAATTAAAGCCTTAAAATATCACTTAGTAAATAAAATTAGACAATATACTGTAATTTCAAAATAAAAAAAAAAGGTTTGAGATATTGATTCCTAATGGAAGATCTTCTATTTGAAAACATGTCACAACACCACTAGGGAACTAATAAAATTTTCTGCATACCTTCTGGGGCCTTAATCTCTTAATCAATACTAGTTTGTGACTAATGTGATGAACTCACAGCTAAATGGAAGGATATATACTATTAACACCAGGCATTCACCCTAACAGCATAGTCCGAAAGTGTTTATTGTTGAGATGAGCAAATTAAAGATTCATTTGTAGAGCCGCAAAACACCCAGTGAGAAAACATAACTTATTCATAAACTGTGCCACCCCTTTCAGTCCAAATGACTTATAGATTAGTAACAAGTGCATTCAAGCTTAAACCAAAAGAATACATATTTAATTGTAGCTTTTTCTATAACTCAGCAGTATTTTATTATTTTTCTGGGTCTCAGTTTCTTCAACAGTAAAACAGAGACCTAGTGGGTTCTCTAGTGGGAAGCCCTGGTGGTGTCGTGGTTAAGTGCCACAGCTGCTAACCACAAAGTCAGCAGTTCAAATCCACCAGGTGCTCCTTGGAAACTGTGCGGAGCAGTTCCACTGTGTCTATAGGGTTGCTATGAGTAGGAATTGACTCAACAGTTGTGGATTTGGTTTTTGACAGCTCTAACAGAGTTTTGAGTCTATATGGCATTTTGGAAATTACCACACAAATGACATTTAAAATAGCTGCTTTCATTACTTCAGTTCTTGTGATTTGTGGGGTGAACTGGATTACAGAAGGAATTACGTCCCCATCTCCTCCCCCAAAAATATGTGCTATAAATTCTAACTCCTACACATATAGATACAATCTTGTTTAGGAACACAGTTTTCTTTGTTATGTTAATGAGGCTATGTTACTGTGCAGTGTGTTAAACCAATCCCTTTGGAGCTGTAATAGGTGAAGAGCAGACACAGAAGCCAGCAAGCACAGACAGGGAAAAACAGACGCAGTGCCATATGACAGTCACCAAGGAATGAAGCAACAGAGGCTGAGGAAAGACAGGGACCTTTCCCCAGAGCCGACAGAGAGAAAGCCTTCCCCTAGAGCTGGCACCCTGAATCTGGATGCCTAGCTCCAAACACAGGAGAAAATAAATTTCTGTTTATTAAAGCTTCCCATCTGAGGTGTTTCTGTTACTGCAGCACTAGAAAACTAAAACAAACAGAGTCCAGTTTATGCATAGTGACATGCTCGTAACACTTGCATGCAGCGGGCCTTTACAATAATTTGGAAACCCTAATGGCATACTGGTTATGCGCTAAGGCTGCTAACCAGAAGGTCAGTAGTTTGAATCCACCAGGTGCTCCTTGTAAACTCTATGGGGCAGTTCTACTCTATCCTGTTGGGTCACTGTGAATTGTAATTGACTTGACAGCTTTGGTTTTTTTGTTTGTTTGCTTTACAATATTTCTTAACTTATGTAAATTTTAATACTATGCACTTTGAAATACAGAAAGAGAAACAGATTTTGATGACAGTATTTTAATAGTCAGAAGAGTGTGACTGGTTTTTAAAAGCAGAAAAATTACTCTTTTATTTTCACTTTGGAATTATTTACGGGGCAGTTCTACTCTATCTATAGCGTTACTGTGAGTTGAAATCAACTCAAGGGCAATGGGTTTGGTTTTCGGAATTCTACTGCCTGCTACAGGTTATATATGCTTCATACCACATGTAGACAACCCAAGTGAATTTCTGTTCGTTAAACATTCCCATGAGTTACTTAAAAAAAAAGGACTATAAATGCAGTATCTCACTATAACAAAAAAAAAAAAAAACTATTTTGAAAAGCAAATATAATTACATAACATCCTTCCATCCTGGCAAAAATGAAGAAATCAGCACAAAAGACTTCTTTTTTTTTTTTTCCTTGTTCCATTATTTGTTTTCCTCTCCCAGATGCCATTCCAGTCTCTAGGCGCTGACATTTGGTGCTGAGGTGACCCAGACTCTGGATTTGAACACTGGCTCTTCCACTCTGAGCCCTGTGATTTTGGACACATTACTCAGCCTGTCAGTGCCTTTTGTTGAGGAACTGTGGACAGGGCTGGGCTTTAGCCCAGCTTTAGCCCCTCCTGTGAGGACAGCACAGTGTCACTGCATTGAGCTGAATCAGGAGGAACACACTGATCCTAAAGTCTTCTTGGGGTTGCAGAGTAAAAGCTGGAGGCACTTGGGAAAAGTGCTGTCAGTCTCGGAGGACGGTGGCTTGCTAATTACCAAGGTGCTGGGGTACGTATCCTACATCCTGGTGACTGGGAGAGGCAGGAGCTGCACAAGACGGCCATGCCACCACCCCTTCTCAGCCCTGCAGCCCCACATGGGCACACTCATCTACTAGAGATGACACACCAATTGCACCACGGTGGCTGTCACAGACTGAACTGTGTCCCCCAAAGAATGTGTCTATCAGTTTGGCTGGGCTGATTCCTGGTATTGTGTGACTTTCCAGTGTATTGTAAGTCCTGCCTCTCTGAGGATAATGAGGGAGCACAGCTGGCAGTGTGTGTAAGTGAGGTGGCCCTCAATCTATGACTTTATATTGTGTCTTCAGGCAATCTTTCCAGAACAGAGAGACAATGGGACCTCGCACCGCCCAGAAAGCAGCACCAGGAGACGTGCATGTCCTTCAGACCCAGTGTTCCTGCACCTGAGGAGCTCCTTAACCACAAGAAGATTGACAAGGACCTCCCTCCAGAGCTACAGAAAGCCTTCCCCAGGAGCCAATGCCCTGAATTTAGATGTTCAGCCTACTTTACGGTGACAAAATAAATGCCTCTTTGTCAAAGCCAGCAACCAGAGGTATTTCTGTTACAGCACCACTAGATGACTAAGACAGTGACAGGGGACAGTTCACGGTCCGTAGCTCTGAACTCATCCTGTGTCCTGTGTGAGTCAGAGTTCCCTTAAATCAGCATGTCAGTGTCATTTTAATGCTCAAACTGTAAAAGGTCCTGTGAAAGACACACACCTCCCCGCCCAGAGTGTGAGAGCCATCAGGTAGGTCACCAGGTCATGTCCTAAAACTATTCTTGGTTTTCCAAAGAAAGGTCCTATACCTATGTCTCTCAACACTGGGGCATCTGGTTGACCTCACATGAAAGGGACAGTATTATGAACAGAGGGGCAGAGATTGCTGAGAAGGAGGGAGGCGAAGATCGGGGGCCACATAAGTCCCAGTCTTACAACAGGAAGCTTTTCCTACATGAAGCTCTTCCTAGAGATCACTATCAGCCACAGCCAGATCTGATCATGGAAAAGGGACTTAGACTAGAGGCAGAGGCTACCTCTGGCCAGAACCACGAGAGACCAGCTAAGGATTCAGGGAACCCTAACTGGATGGCTCTGCTGACTCTGGTAAGTCCCAGGTGCTGTATGAGATGTAGAAAATTTTAAGAAAGAAGCTTTTTAAACAATGAAGCAGCTGGAGACATGGGCTAGGGCAGGAGCCCAACTTGCCCTGGTCTAAGAGAGGCACTAGACTGGGGACCCAGTTCTAGTCCTAGCTTTTCAATAAGTAGCCACAGAGCACTAGGCAAGCTGCATAGGCTGCTCAATGCTCAGTTTTCTCATTTGTAAATAAGAATAGAGTTTACTATGTTTTAACATGAGTTTTGAAGGAGACATTTAAAAAATTCTTCATAAATTCTGAGTGTGGCACAATTACCTAAAACAAAGTACTAAATATTTCAAATCCAAGTGCACAGAAGCTTCAGTCCCGATTATATGAATAAGGGCTAATTTGTTTACTCTTGATCCAAAACGTTTTAGTTAACTGAGCTGGTCTTCAAAGCATTTAAGTGGAATTCTAACTACACAAATTTTTATGCTTAATCAGAAATGAGGACCCTAAGTTAGCAAGTCAAAATGATGTCCAAATAGCTGTTGTGCAATTAAGGCTTCCCAGAATAACTTAAATTTTCTTTTAAAGGTTACATGTTAACATGTTCTAATCTAAGCTTATCTGGAAAAACAAGGGTTGCCTACGATTTGTAAACAGAATGCTCTTAGTTTTGTTTCATTTGCTACATATGAGTAAATTCCTTTCTGTCTCCTTTTTACAAGAGAAAGGCACAGACTAGCGCTAATATGAAAGGAAACTACTTGGGATGTGTGAAATAGCAATATGATCTATCTTCTTCCAAGGCACTTAAACGTTTTATGTGAAACTGGATCCTCGACAGGTGCTTGTTCAGTAGATGTGTTAGAGCAAGTGTCACAGGAAGTGAAAAACTTGATTTATTGACTGTCATTGCCCAGAAAAGTTTAAAAATCTGTAAACAGTCCTCTATCTAGATCAACATCTTGTGGTGAAGTAAGAAAAAAATAACAAAGTGGAGGATTTAAGTCGTTTTCAGGGTTACCATGAAAAAGTTTAAAGTAAAGGGACTTATGCCATCTAGTCCTTTTCTTACACAGTGATAATACTCACTGACTCTGAGTCGATTCAGGCTCAAAGCAACCCCACAGAGTTTCTGAGGCTGCAAATCTCTGCCAAAGCACACTGCCACATCTTTCTAGCAGAGAGCGGCGGGTGGTTTCCAACTGCCCACCTTCCAGTGAGTAGCTGTTCACCTGGACCACTGCACCACGCAGGGCTCTGGCATGACAGGAGTAGTCTGTAACTTTCCCCGTGTCTGAAGACAGCATCATTTCCGAGTGTGCCTGGCTGTAAGCCGTGCCTGTAGAGACCACACCCTGTTCATGCATGATGCAGACGGTCTCCTTTTCCGGAGGAGTAACTGAGTCACCAGAGGCACGTACTATCTCATTTATAGATAAATGAAAGAAAAGAGCAATATTTCTTGTGTGCTTAATAGGTTCCGCTTCTAGTTGCTGAGTCGATTTCTACTCCCAGTGATCCATATGTGCTGGCATATGACTGTACCCCACTGGGTTTTCAGTGACTTATTTGTCATAAATTGATCTCCAGGCTCTCCTTCCAAGGTACCTCTGGGTGGACACAACCTGCCAAGCTTTTGGTTTGCAAGTGCATTAACTACATGCACTACCCAGAGACGACCCAGCATTTACATTTATGCCAACTGCTTTCAAACTCGTGCTTTCTTGTTTTTAACATATATACCATAAATTTTCAAATGCATTTTCATAGTTATTTTCTAGTCCCAAAATTTCAAGATTATTTTCATACATTTTTTCTATATTTGCAATGATATACTTCAGAGCACTATTATTCATTTCTGTTTAGTCATTTTAAAAACAACTCACATAAAATGGATATAAAATAATCAGCAGTATCTAAATGAGGAGTATTTTTTAAATGATTACTAAGAATAAAGAGCTCCATTCAGAGAAAAGGGTGATACTGATTGAGAGTTAATGGCCCCAGGAAAGCACTTCGGAAAATAAAAGGGAACTGAGTGGGATGATTTGGGTGGCATTTGCCTAAAGTACCTTCTTTTATTGGACAGAAAGTCTGATTGTTTCAAATGCCCATCTACAGGAGCCTGATATGAGTAATCTGAAAAGAACATTTACACAGCACATTCATATTTAAAGAAAATTACACTCTGAGCCATTTCAAGATTCCAACTAGTAATAGAATAGAAATCAAGGAAAAAAGTAGATATCCAAATCACATGCTGTCAATGGCATCTATGTAATTAAGATAGATATTCAGTGTGCTTTAAACAGGGATGGGGAAGAAAAGGAGAGAGAGGTGGAGGAAGAGACGTGGAGAGAGGAAGAGACGTGGAGAGAGGAAGAGATGTGGAGAGAGAGAGAGGCCAGGTCAGCACACAACAGAGAGTAACTGGAAGAGTGTTTGGTCTGAAGACTCTCCCTCCACCCATATGCTTGTTTCTCAGGAGGGAGGGGGAAAGAATGACACAGGAAAGCATTGTATTAACTTGGCTGGCTGTTATCACTTCATAATACGTTGATTTTGTGATTAGTATATAACACTAAGATAGTTCTACTTAATCCTGGTTGTCAAAAACAGCAGCTCTGGTGAGCTCTGTATTTTCCCACACATATTAACCATCATATAGCACAGCAGGACATGGCATAGCACAGTATGCCAACCCACTATCATTCAGTCAATTCTGACTCACAGCAACCCTACAGGACTGAGCAGAACTGCCTCGTGGGGTTTCCAGGCTATATTCTTTACAGAAGCCAACTGTTACATTTCCTCTTTGGAACAGCTGGTGGATCTTTCCAGTTAGCAGCCAAGGACTTAACCACTGTGCCACCAGAGCTGCTATAGTTTAGTACAGTATAGCATAATAAAACAAATTCATTGTCACTGAGTTGATTCTGACTCATAGTGACCCTACAAGACAGAGGAGAACTGCCCCAAAGGATTTCCAAAGAGCAGCCGGCAACCTTGTGGTTAAACAGCCCAGCTGTGGCCCGCGGCACCACCAAAGCTGTGTGAGCATAGTGTAGCATAGTGTTGTGTAGTATAGCACAGTGTAGCATGCTATCATGTAGTGTAGTACAGTATTTGAAAAAGAAGAAAAACCTTTACTACTGAGTGGATTCTAACTCATAGTGATCCTACAGGACAGAGTAGAACTGTTCCACAGCACTGTCAAGAAGAGACTGGTGGACTCAAACTGCTGACCTTTTCGTTAGCAACCGTAGTTCTTAACCACTACTTCAGCAGGGCTCACACAGCATGTGGTCTGGTACGGTATTGTACAGTGTGGTATGGTGTAGTATGGTATGGTATTGCCTAGCATAGCATGGTATAATATGACCTGACATGATATCATATAAGAAGCGATTTTTCTTGTTTAACTTGTCTTTTGTCCATGAAAACTGCCTGATATTGCTAACGTAGAATATCAGTTACTCTTAGTAGACTTTCATGTATTCAGCTGAAGCTACAAACTTACAATTTTATGTGGCAGAGAAGTTAATTAAAAGACCAGCCCTGAAAGTAAAAGAATAGGAAAATGTCCCGTATATTTCACTAAAAAACAACAAAGTCTTTTTTGTTTGTTTGTTTGTTTGTTTCTTGAATAGCTAGAGGTTACTGTATTTTGTACACACATCATTTCTTTCAAAGACTGCAAAAGAACACTGCCCTGAAGACATAATATTGCAAAGATGTAGCTAACATAATTTTTTGGCACCAAGTTTAATTCAAAAGGATTTAAGTAAGTGCATGCATAGATTTTAAACCAATCAAATTGCCAAGCCATTTCCTGCATTAATTTTCCAGCTAACTTAATTATACAGCCCCAAGCTCTGGCTTCTCATCAATTAACAAAGCTGTAAAAATCTGGAGCACAATTCTACAATGTATTAATCAACACATCTGATGTAGGGAAGCAGACTTTATTGTGGTCTCTGGGCAGAAAATCAAACCAGTAACCACTGTTGATTTAACTCCATTCAGCTTGAAAACACATTAATACTTTAATTAGTTAATTCTTAAAAAATCACGCCAGGTTGACCTGATTAGACAGCACAGTCGACATTTAGGGAAGAAGAAAAAGAATGTGATGGTGACTGAGCACTAAGTAAAACCATTTATAAAAAAAAAAAACAAACAAAAAAGTCTAAGAGGACAGGTTTCAAGCAGAAGCAATGAACTGTTTGAATGAGGTCAGAAAGAATGTAAAACCACAACCGGAGTACAAGAATGCAGTCAAAGAACTCCACACCCAAGCCCTGTCCCCAAGGGATTTCAGTGTACTTGGTGGCAGGAGCTAGCTGGGCTAAACTAAAGGTCCTAAGCTGTTCTAGTTTCAACAGTCTACAGTTTATCATTAGGGCCTTTGCCTAAAGACAACTCAAAGGTGAAGTGCTATGCCTGAATTGCACCTCTGCTCCAGGAAAGGTCAACGGAGGGTACACAGAGCTAGCGCATGGCCATGGGCTCCTCTCACTGGAGAAAGTCAACAGTGCACCCGACTGAGGAGACCGGACATCGTTATGGATGATATCTGCAGACAGCTCAGGATGGTGGTCCACAGCTTAAAAGAACAGGAGACATACAGGTTTGGAAACAACTACCATTATATTTTAGAAAAACTATTAAACAGATGTATTCTATTTGCCTAATGCAAATAGCATTCTGATTAATATAAAGTTAAAAATAAAATTCTGCACATTAAACTAAAATGTACATATTGCCTACAGGCTGAGTTCTAAAGAACTGTCAACATAGTATCTAATGTTGTCTTTATTTTACCTTTATACAACAAACAGAAGTTTTTGCACAAAGTCAGGCCGTTTTGAATGTGTTCCAGTTGGTAATTTTTTGAAAATGCAGGCACCATGGAATTAGGAAGTAATAACATTTCTTATATGTGTTTTATAGTAAAAAGTAGCTAAACTTTTCTTTCCCTTCTTTTTTCTTTTTGTTTTTAAGTTTTAAAACAAACTCATCGTCATTGAGTGGATTCTGACGCACAGTGAATGTAGGATTGAGTAGAACTGGCCCACAGGGTTTCCAAGGAGCAGCTGGTAGATTCCAACTGCCTAGCTTTCGATTAGGAGGTCAGCTCATAATCACTGCAACACTAGGGTTCCTTTTTTAAGTTTAGAGCCATGTGACAGAAAAGAAAGTACTTGGAACTCGTCAGGAAGCGAGCTGTTTAACCTAAGACGTGGACGTGGTTTCTACATGACCAATGACCAAAACCTGAAGCCTGCCTAGTAAGATTGCAGGAATGCTTTCATCCCCGCTTTCTCCGTTAGCCAAACTCCCTTCTTTGTCCCACCTCCTCTATGAACCTGGCCATTGATCTCTAGCAAACCTCCCCATCATTATCCCCACTTCAAATGACCTCAAGACTCAAGATATATGAAAACAACATCTTTTCTCACACAGAGGATAGAATAAAAACTGAGCCACTTCCACAGTGATTACGTTAGTCCAGAGATGAAGATGTCAACGGTGTAACCACATTCAAATCACTGAGAGCTGATTTATCACGTGTCCCTAGCAATTAGACCTGCATGATATCTTTTTACAACCCCAGAATCTTTGCATTTTTCACTTGTTTCTTTTTATTCCCTTTTCTTCTCCCTGCAACCCATCCTGCCTTCAGTAGCCTTGCTGTGACTGTGTGATGGAAAGAAGGTTTCTTGACCCAAAGCGTTTCCACAGCTGTTCCACACACACCTTGCTATTCTGTGATCAGGAGGAAGAGATGAGCTATTAACATACGATGAAAATCAAGAGCTGTAAGAGGCACTTCCATTTATTATCATTTTAATACCACCACTACTCTCCAGTCTGAGGTGTTTTAATTCTCTTCTGGACAGCAATAAACTGACGTTCCAGATCATGCATGCTGCCCAGCTAGAATGTGAAGCCAGGTACCCTCGTGGTACACGGGTTAAGCACTCAGCTGCTGAACAAAAGGTGAGTTTTCTGAACCTGCCCAGGGGCTCGCTGGGAGAAAGACCTGCTGATCTACTTCAGTGACGATCACACCATAAAAACCCACCGGGGCAGTTCTGCTGGGTTCTAGAGGGCTGCTATGAGTTGCAATTGGCACTAGGGCATATGACAGCAATGCCATGTTTGTCCCCAAGCCTGGGACACTAGCATAACACAGCATATTTTACGTTTTTTTAAATCTTTGAAGGTGTCTTTTATAAGCCTTCAAAAACTCTGGTGATGTAGTGGCTAAGTGCCACAGCTGCTAATCGAAAGGTCAGCAGTTCAAATCCACCAGGCACTCCATGGAAACTCTACGGGGCAGTTCTACTCTGTCCTATGGGGTCTTTCTGAGTCAGAGTCAACTTGATGGCAAAGAGTTTGCTTGGTTTTTTTTTCCACTTCATTTGTGTCTGGCCCACTTCTCTTCACTGTCATCTGATGTGTGCTTTAGGAAAGGCAGATTTTTGTTATTACTAGGGGGAAAAAAAAGTAAACATTTATAGTTGCCTATCAACTATTTTGGGGATTCAAGTGGTACATTATTAAATAAACTATCTTAAAATGTATTTGTAGACTCTGAGTCTTAGTTTTCTTTACATTTACTGGCATTGTATAGCTTTTCTGTTAAAAAAAGAAGAAGAAGAAGAAGGATTTTACTGTTGGCTAAATAAATATTAATTTTTGGAAAAGTAACTACTTGAAGGGAAGATGTGCTACTTTTTTGGCGAAACTAAGTAAGATCTCATTGAGCCTCTTTTTAGTTGAAAAATTGTGAAGATGTAATGTTACATGCCAAGTAGCCAAGTGCCGAGTGTAATGTTACATATTAATTAAAAAAAACTCTGTGCATGAGTTGGGTCTGACTCATAGCGACCCTAGAGATCAGAATAGAATTAACCCATGGAGTTTCCAAGGAGCACCTGGAAGATTTGAACAGCCAACCTTCTGGTTAGCAGATGCGGCACTTAACCCTCTACTCCACCATGATTTACTTATATATTAACAGATGTGTTTAAATGTAGTGAGAATTTATTACATAGAAGCTAGCATAGTGAATAATGAAATAAATTATAAGGATCTGTGAATAATTTTTTGCCATTTAGTATCAGTGATATTTACTCATTGAGTTCTCTTATTCATAAAATAATACATCATCATAAGGAAACTGTCATAACCCAATGACTTTAAAAAGGATAATATGAGTAAAATGCTGAGTCAAGTACTTGGCATACTGTAAGTACATATGAATATAGGAGCTATTATAGGGTATGAGAAAGCCATTATGGACATTCTAGAGAGTTCTTCATTTGTGAATATTGTGGAGTAGCTATTCAAGTGATCTTCTTGTAGGCTTCATAAGGGCAAATTAATTTTGCAGTTACATAATTTCAGAGCTGAAAATCCAGTGATTTTTAGCATATGTATACAGACAAGGTGATGAAGGCTGATCATGACCTCACACCCAAGAATGAGAATCTCTGAGAGACAGCATTTACAACTGGAAGAACATCTTTAATTTATTTATAGTTTACATGATATTTCTATCAGCAACTCCCCCTGCTCCTGTAAGTATGTACAAACGAAAGAATGAGGAAACAAATGTGGAAACTAATACCCCAAACAAACACAAAACCCACTGCCGTAAAGTCAGTTCTCACTCACAGCACCCCAAAGTGCAAAGCAGAACTGCCTCATAGGTTTCCAAGGAATGGCTGGTGGATTCGAACTGAAGATGATTTCATTGGTAGGAGGGCTAAACAGTAATTTCAATTCATACTGCATATAACAGCAAAATGAGAACCAGACACCCGGACAAACACTGACTTCCAGCCCAGTCCTTTTCCTTTCAACTCATGCCAGCTCTAGATAGGTATCGCTGCAAGACAGAAATTATTTTCTTCCTTGTCCATTCCTCTTGAGTTGATTCCAAATCACAGCAACCCTGTAAGACAGAGCAGAAGTTTCCCACAGAGTTTCTAGGGAGAGGATGGTGGATTTGAACCGCTAGCCTTTTTTAGTTAGCAGCTGAGACCTTAACTACTGTGCCACCAGGGCTCCATCCACTCCTCTTAAGACTGTATTCTCAAAGAATTATAAACAGCTTTAGAAAAGACTGTTTCTGAACAAAACCTGGCTAACCTAGCCACTGGAACACAGGGTCAGCTTTGCTTTCACAGGAATGACCCCATTTCACTCCGACAACTACAGGGAAAGGGCCTGTTTGAGCACAGGGAAGAGCTACCCTATGATTTCAGCAAGAAAAACCCACTGCTGTTGAGTTGCTTCCGACTCATAGTGACCCTACAGGTCAGAGGAGAACTGCCCCGTAGGGTTTCCAGGGAGCACTTAACCACTCTACGTCTGCTAACCCAAAGGTCGTCAGTTCAATCCAACAGGCACTCTTTGGAAACCCTACAGGGCAGCTCTACTCTGACCTACAGGGTTGTTATGAGTCAGAATCAAACTGACAGCAGTTCATTTTTCAGAAAGAAAAGTCCTTTTAAATCACCACTGTAAGTGATTCTGAACAGCAAGTATTCTTAGCTTTATCTCAAAGCTAGAAGAGGGGAGTGTGTATGTTTATATATCCTGTGTTCTATCTCATTGTACAGCAAATAGCCCAGGGAGAAAATAGCAGAGAAAATTAAAGTTTTATAACTAGGGCAATTGTTCTAACACATACATACATATATATATATATATAAAATATCAAGTCAATTGTGACTCACAGTGACCCTATAGCACAGAGTAGAACTGCCCCATAGGGATTTGAACCACTGACCATTAAGGTTACCTGCCAAATTCTTAACTATTGAACCACCAGCACACCATTAAACCAAAAAAAACAAACCCACTACCATTAGGTCGATTCTGGCTCATAACAATCCTATAGGCACCATTAGAGGATATAAACACCAGATAATGTGAAACAATAATCAGGACAAAATTTAACCCACTGACATGAAGCTGTCTGACTATACTGGGAAAATACTCCTGATTCAAAATCAGATGAACTGCTGGTAGATACCTGTTTCCTTGTTTCTAAAAAATAGATTTAAAGAAAGAAAGCACCTTCCTTTCAAATGACAAAGAATCATGAAGATAAAAAGCAGGTGAAATAATTATACTTTAATACACTGTTTAGGTGCATATGGTTAAGAAGAGTGATATGTATTCAAAATGCTTTATTATGGCATAAACAACGTGGAAAAAGCTGTTTCATCTTCTCAATTATCCCTACAATCCTTTGTCTATACTCTCAGCAGAATTGGCAGGGTCTATTTAGCTCTACATAAGCGCAGAGGAAAAGCATCCCTTTTTGCCTGTGCAGGATGGCACAGGACCAGACAGTGCTCCGTCCTGTCATACACCGCGTCATGATGAGTCAGAACTGACTTAAAGCACCACACAACAGCAGCATTGCCTGTGCGCTGCTGCTCATCTTTCAGAAGGAACTGACTGTACGCTCCAGGCTCCTGCTATTTTAACCAGATTTTAAAGACAGCCTTATAAGTATGTAGCTTATGGCATGTCATGGCAGTTTTAGTGACTAGATGACAGTAACATTTAAGGAAAACAAACAAAACACATCTTGTCTACAAGTTGGGAGAGGCAAAGTCAATAACCAAGTCCTGCTGTTTCAGTGTTTTTCAATTGTTCTGCTGCTAAAAAGACACATCAGTGGCACAAAAAACTCCTTACTCTACCTATAAGCGGTTGATCAATTTCGGAAACAGTCTACCTGGATGGCTTGGAATCAGACAGTCCTAGTTTCAAGCCTAGCAGAGCTACTTGTGTCATGTGACTTTGGACAAGTTACTTGGAGTCCTGTGCCTTGGCTTCTGCATCTGTAAAACTGAGGGAATGATAACAATGACCTTACAGCCAGCGATTCTCACTGCAGCCAACTGTGGGCTTCTTTCCAGTGCTCACACATTGGGACCCTGAAATCTAACATCCCTGTGATATCTGTATCACAGAAATTCTTGAAACATATATGTATCTGTTTCGAGATATATAACTGTTAATGTTTTAGCAACACTGCTCTTAAAATTGTAATACATCTTCTATCCACTAATATCCATAGAGGATACAGTACAGATAAATGTTCACTAACTGACAGCTCCCAGTTTTTACCTGGTAAGGTCAGCACTCATTCTCTGCAAGTATTTTCAAAAATATCCATGAGGTTTTAGTCTGAAGAGTACCTCACTGCCACTACATAGACACAAGAAGTCTCTAGGTAGTGTACATAGTGCTCGGCAGTTCACTTGAAGGTTGGAGATTTGAACCTGCCAAGAGGTACCTCAGAATAAAGGCCTGATGATCTACTAATTACCCCATTGGTCACAGTTCTATTCTGATATACAAGGGGTGTCCATGCATCAGGCGCCAGTCAATGGCAAGTAATTTAAGTAAGCAGAAAAGGTATTTTACACTCAAGGAGGGAAAGAAAATTGAGATAAAGACCCAGTTTAATAGTTACCGAATGCATGGAAATACAAAAAATTCTGCACCACTAAATGTGTTTCCTCATCTGGGAAGTGGTTATGAAAAGACCTTATTCCAAAATTTATGGAAAGAAAAATGACACAGCAAAATTCAGGGCCCTAACTCATAGCCCGACACTTAGCAGAAACTTAAAAGAGAGTGTTTCCCTTATCTCCTGGTGAAGAAATTCTAGAGGCTATGAATAGCTAAAATACGTATTATCCACTTCTTTTGAAGTGATGCATTTCTGGTGCATTGCAGAGATGTGTGCCAGAATGCCAAAGCAGCCAATACATACTACTTCTCAAAGGTGACTCTTCATCACCTAAAGTCTTGAGTACACAAGGAAGTGCTGAGCAGACACAGCCTTGATGCTTCAAGAAAACGTCAACAACTCCTGAATTTCCTGAGGAGCCTGGTGGTACACTGGTTAAGAGGTATGGCCGCTGGCCAAGATGTCAGAAGTCCAAATCCACCAGTTGCTCCTGGAGACTCTCTGGGCAGTTGTACTGTCCTGTGGGATCACTGTGAGCTGGAATCCACTCAACAGCAATGGGTTTGGCTTGGTTTTAGCTAATCTGCCTAAAGACTACCTTACACACTGCAGTACAGGAAAAAATAATAACAAGCTATTGCTAACTATCATGAGTTAACTATATTGAAAAGAAATTTTACTAAAAACAGGACAGTAAGCTTGGTCATCAATGCTACAAATAGGTATGAAAGTAGTCTAACATTTGTGCATCAGAAGAATACAGTTGTGTACCTTAAAGAACTGAAGAGAAACCGAGACATAAATCCTGGGTACACATTACTTGAGTATTTTTCATAATGGTAATTTTTGCATGTGAACTTTTTTTGGTCCCAACTTGCACAAAAGTCTGTTTCCTATTTGAAAATGCAATCTTAGAAATGTGAATAGAAGTTGTCTTTGATATAGTCACCTTGAGCATTATAAATTTTGTTTTGGGTCTTGTGTAATCTCACTCAACCCACCAATTTCTTATTCATGAAAGACTATTTACAAAAAATTAAGAGGCTACAGAGAATATATATCCTGTTGGAATTTTATTATACAACAATCTAATTTAAAAAGCCCTTTCTCCCATAAAGGCATTTAGGGAACAAGATAATTAAATGACTGCCATAAAATTAACAGAATCTATTTTCTAATCTCTTTTGAGAAGTTAGCTGTGATCTTAACATAATAGTTGTATTATTTTTACAGTTTTTTTTTCTTTAGTCCTGTTTTTCCTTCAGTCTTTCTATAGTCCTCTCAAAACTCCTTAGGTTGTTTCATTTAGAGTGTACTCTGCAGCCATTAAATGCAAACTATTTCTCTGTGTCTACATAAAGAAATTCCTTGACAATGCTAATGGCATGAAGTAATTGACTAATAATATGGCTACAAAGGAATCAAAATATCCTAATACATAACCTGAAGCACCATTAAATGAAAGAAAAAGAAATTGGTAAGTTAAATTGTTTTATCTGACCCTAAAATAGAGTTATTCAGCTATAAACCCATTGCCATTGAGTCAATTTCAACTCATGGCAACGCTATAGACTGAGCAGAACTGCTCCACAGAATTCTTAAGGAGCACCTGGTGGATTTGAACTGATGATCTTTTGGTTAGCAGCCGTAGCCCTTAACCACTAAGCCATGAAGGTTTCCATCATATTTACTACTAAACTAGCTCCATCTCCACTCCAGCTTCCGAAAGAGTGTTTGATCTCAACTTAAGTTTCAGAAACCCTGAAATTCTGTCTTGGCACCTAGAATCACAAGAACATTTACAATAAGTTTCGTAGGCATAGAGTCAAATTATCTTACCTGTCGAGAAGAGGAGTTCTATTTGCCTAGTAATAAATTTGTTTATTTTTACTTAAATTATGGTGATAAAATAGAACAAAAATGGTTCTTCATCCTCCACCTACACCCCCTAAAACACACACAAACATGGCACCCCCGGACACATTCCTAATTGCTCTTTTTAGCATTCTCTTCTCAATACCTTACAACACTCATTTTTCTTCTTTTCATTGGTTAGTGTTCTCTCTCTTTCTTCCTTCAAACCATACAGCCCAGTCAGCACTGAAGGCCCATGCACTGATGGGAAAATTCCTCATAAATAGAAACCGGCAGTCAATTACTCATAATCTAGCACCCAGATAAACTTTACTTCCCTTGAAGTTAAGGGACACTAGTGAAACAAATATTAAAGATCCACTGGGTCACTCAACATTCTCTACAAAAACAGAAAATGATTCAGGAAACTTAAAATGGAAAAATAATTTATTACAAGAAATTTGGTGCCTAAGAAACATTTTTGAAGAGTTATAGGGTGGGCCTTCAGGAGTAATTCCAGAATGAAAAACAACGTTCCTTTAGAGATACCAGGCTCGGGAGATGACTGTCAGGACTATTTCTGCAGAGTTCAAAGACATACTTCACAGCTGTGATCTAGAGAAGTGGGGAGCTAAAAACAGAGGCTCCCCCAGCAGGGACGTCTTGCAGCTGCCTGCAGACCCTCAGGAGGCTTGAGCACAGCCATCTCACTGCTGCAGAAAGACTGCTCATTTGGACAGAACTGCCATCATCTTAAAGCAGTAAAAACCCCAGTGGCAATAAATGACCTCCAATTTGTTTCTCTATGTCCAAATATCACAGACTTGTGTCTGGGACCTAATTAATGAGTGTAAGATGTGCAGGTCTGATTCTGTGGTCCTTGACATATGCAGCGGTACATAGGCTGAGGCTGGATGGATGCTGAGTTTCCAGCCAACCTCAAGTTTACTGATAGCAAATTTAGCATTTTCATAGGGTACCGTACGAGAGGTCTCCCAATTAAGTTCATGAACTCATCCTAGAAAAGTGCTACATATCTCATTGCTGAATACTGCTGTGGTCACCTTGGAAGTACTCCCCTTGGGAAGCTATGGACTGATGCCAGCACCTAGTCCACCCTTTAAAGCAGTTCAGAACTCTTTCTGAAATGGCCATCAGAGCTGTCATCGTATTACTCTTGATGTCCTGAATGTCATGAAAATGTCTTCCTTTCAATGTTTCCTCTATTTCTGGGTAAAGAAAAAAGTCACTGGGGGCGAGATCAGGTGAGTAGGAAGGGCATTCCAATACAGTTATTTGTTTACTGGCTAAAAACTCCCTCATAGACAGCTATACAATTAAGTTCACAAGCTTGCTACCACGCAGCCGTGCACGATGACTGTTCCAGAAAGAGTTCCAAAAGTGCTTTGAAGGGTGGACTAGGTGATGGCATCAGTGCATAGCTCTCCAGGGGGAGGACATCAAAGGTGACTATAGTGATATTCAGCAATGAGGTACGTAGCACTTAGGACAATTAAGGTAGCAGACTTAACTGTCCCACCTCGTATTTAACCCTTACAAAAACCCTGTGTCACTGTTGACGTTATCCACATATTAAAGGTCAGGAAGGTCAGACTCGAAAAGGAAGATAGGCAAATCATGTCCAGGGACATAGTCCAGCTGCAATGCTAAATGATTTACATATGTAATTTTCCTTAATTCTTCCAATTTGTACAATTAGGTTCCAGTATCACAACGACGGTGCGCGTGGTACAGGACCGGGGAGCGCCTTGTTCTGTGGTACGCGGGGTCTCTACGGATGGGACCCAACGCCACAGCATCACCTAGCAACAACAACAACAGACTTACCATGTCCAAATTACACTGGTGATAGTAAGGCTTCAAGAGACTAAAACTCCTTTCTTATATGATAGAGAAGTAGCAAATTGGAAAGTGAAGTTCTTGTTTAATACTAAACCACAATTAATCTCCTCATCAATACATTGTTTCAAGGTACTTATGAAATACTATTGCATTTCCTTCAATGTTAAGCATATTGTAAGTGATCAAAGTAATGTACTGATTTATTAATAATAATTTACAGAAGCACCCCCCCCAAAAAGAACAAGTAATCCTGTTGCCATTGAGTCAGTTCTGACTCGCAGTGACCCTCCAGGACAGAGTAGAGCTGCTCTAACTGGGTTACTAAGTAGCAGCTGGTGGGTTCCCAGTGCTGACATTTTGGTTAGCCCCTGAGTTCCTGGCCACTGTGTCACAGGAGTAATTAATCACAAATAAGACTAACTCACACCACTATGCATTAAAGGTCAATTCCTCTCTGTGCAGAAAAATAAATGGTTTGTATATAATGTGATATTATTCATACTTTTTGACACAATATAAAGAACTTTCTTTGCATTTTTTAATATAAAGATGAGATAACATTTTGCAACATGATGTATACGAGGGCTGCCAATTAAGTTCACAAACTCACCCTAGAAAAAGTGCTACATACTTCACTGCTGAATATTACTATGGTCACCTATAATGTACTCCCCTTGGAAAGCTGTGTACCAATGCCAGCACCTAGTCCACCCTTCAAAGCAATTCTGGAACTTTTTTCCTGGAATGGCCTTCAGAGCTCTCATTGTATTACCCTTGATGTCCTGAATGTCACCAAAATGTCTTCCTTTTGAAGTTTCCTTTATTTTGCCATCAAGATAAAAAGTCACTGGGGGGCAGATCAGATGAGTGGGGAGGGCATTCCAATACAGTTACTTGTTTACTGGCTAAAAACTCCCTCACAGGTAACTATACAACTAAGTTCATCAACTTGCCACCTTGTCACCGTGCACAATGGCCATTCCAGAAAGAGTTCCAAAATTGCTCTGAAGGGTGGACTAGGTGCTGGTATCAGTGTATAGCTTCCCAAGGGGAGTACTTTGAAGGTGGCTATAGTGATATAGTCAGGAATGAGATATGTAGCACTTAGAACAATTAAGTTCGCAGACCGAATTATCAGACCTCACATAACTATGCAGAAGTGCAAATATATATATAGCACGTATATCATATTAGTAGCTTGTGTGTGTGTGTGTGTGTGTGTATCATATCAAAGGGTAGATGGAAACCTATTTACTTTTTCATTTGATATGCTGAGACTAATAATATATTGTGTTTGCCTTACTAATGAGTTCTCCAACTTCTACAGTAACTACTAGGTAAAGTTAGTTTCTTTAAGGCAGGAAAACCAGAGCTAAATTTTATGTAGACACGGACTAACTTTATTCCCATTACATCACATTAACAGTAAGAAATAACATTAGCAACAAGGATGATGAAGACACACAATGGGCAAATGTGACTCCTACTGTCAAAGAGAATGCCTACGCTAACACGCCGTCACCTGAGTGCTTGTCATCCTCTTCTTCTTTATCTCCATGTATACGTTCTATAGCTAAAGACTACAATGTAAACCCAGTGGCTCCAGGTCACTTTCGCTCTATAAAATTTGCAAACCATCACATAAACCACAACCAAATTTTGTCAGCTCACTAGGGAATTCTAGCTTGAAGGCCTAGAACTTACAAACATACTATTCTGACAAGACAGTATTCTTATTAAGAAGTAAAAGTGAATAACCCGTGCAGTATGCTGTTGGGATTATAAGTAGTACAAAGACAAGACAATGATGATATTAAATAAGACTTTTCCAGGCAAATTGCCAACTAGTACTTAGAAGCGGAACTTGTTTTCATTTCTGTTTCATTGTGGAAACAACTTGCATTATGTTAACAGTATCGAAAACAGGAAAAAAAATTAGTTTCTCTGGTAACTAGCTTAGCTATTAAGTCTGATGTGTCTAATCACAAAGGCAGAAACCCGGTGGTGTACTGGTTACATACCAAGGCTGCTAACCAAAACATCGGTAGTTTGAATTCACCAGGAGCTCCTTGGAAACTCTATAGGGCAGTTCTACTCTGTCTTGTAGGGTTGCTATGAGTCAGAATCTACTCCACAGCATTGGGGTTTTTGTTTGTTTACTCACAAAAGCAGCCATATGTCATGAGAGAAGTATGACAAAAACCTGCAGCTGAGTATGAAGTGGCATCAGAACACAGCGGAATACAAGGAACAAAAATAGCTTATTAATTTCCAGAACATTTTCTTTACCAAAGACATCTCTGCCTCAACCCACTCCCTTGGGCTGAGTCTCTGTTTCATGCTATGCTTCTCTGTTTAAAAAAAATCCTGTTGTTGCTCAGTTGATTTTGCCCTCCCCCCTCTAATGTTGTATGTCTTAGAAATTCAGTGTTATTTTTATGAGAGCATTTGTTATAATAAAAACAGGTTAGACTGACAATGGTTCAAAATTAAAAAATAGAAGGTAGGGCAAGGTGAAAGTAAAGGAATAAAGAATTAGCATGTTTTTGAGATTATTCAGTCCAATAAGGACTAAAACCATAGCTAGTAGCCAAGTCACTGCTGTAGAAAGCAAAACTGGCACTATGCACATCAAAATACTGTCTGGAAAAAATGAAAAAAATTAATATGACAATAGATTTTAATTTTTTAAATAAAAGTACATTAGGTAAGTAACCTTCATTTACTTAGGAAAGATTAGACCCAAGTTTCTTTAAACACATTTCAAATTGCCCTGGATGTCTTTGTATCTTTTGAAACTAGAACTATTTTCATAGACTCATTCTTACACAATGATTATAACAGAAATAATTATATAAATACAGAATCACAAATCACCAAGTCAATACCATTTACTATAGCCCCTAAGAAGGTAAAGTACCCAAGAGTAAATCTAACCAGAGAAATAAAAGACCTTTACAAAGAGAACTACAAGTCCTTACTACAAGAAACTAAGAGAGACTTACACAAATGGAGAAACCTACCCTGCTCATGGATAGGAAGACTTAACATTGTGAAAATGTCTATATTACCCAAAGCAATCTACCTATATAATGCAATCCCGATACAAGTTCCACTGACATTTTTTAATGAGATGGAGAAACAAATTACCAACTTTGTTTGGAAAGGGAAGAAGCCCTGGATAAGTAAAGCACTACTGAAGAAGAAGAACACACCAGAAGGACTCACATTACCTGACTTTAGAACGTATTACACTGTCACAGTAGTCAAAACAGTCAGGTACTTGTACAAAATGAGATAGATATATCAATGGAACAGAACCCAGACCCCAGAGATGACACCACCTGCCTATGAGTAGGTGATATTTGACAAAGGCCCTAAGACACTGAACTGGGGTAAAAACAATGCAAATGGTGCTGGCAAAATTGGATATCTACCTGCAATAAATGGAAACAAGACCTGTATCTTACACCTTATATAAAAACCAACTCAAACTGGATAAAAGACCTAAACATCAAATCTAAAATGATAAAGCTCATCCAAGAAAAAGCAGGAACAACAATGGAAGTTTTAATACACAACATAAACAGATTCCTAAATCTGTCAAACAAACCACAATCAACAAAAGAGAAAATAGATAAACGGGAACTGTTAAGAATCAAACACTTTTGCTCATCCAAAGACTTTATCACAAGAGTTAAAAGTCCACCTACAGAATGGGAAAAAATATTTGGCAACTCTATGTCAGAATGATGCCCGATCTCCATAATCTATAAGGTATTACAAAATATCAATACGAAAAAGATAAATCATCCAATTAAGTGATGGGCAAAGGAGATGGACAGACACTTCTCTAAAGAGGAGATCCAGACAGCCAAAAAACACATGCGGACATGCTCACAATCATTAGCTATTAAAGAAATTCACATCAAAACAACAATGAGATACCGCCTGACTGCAACATGATCCAAAAAAACCAAAACAACAAATGCTGGTGAGACTGTGGAGAAATTGGAACTCTCCAACATTGTTGGTGGGATTGCAAAATGGTGCAATCTCTTTGGAAAACAATCTGGTGCTCTCTTAAAAAAATGGATATTGATATACCATTTGACCCAGTAATTCCACTACTTGGAATATATTGTACAGAATCAAGGCCATTCACACCAACTGATACATGCACACAAGTGTCCATGGCAGCACAGTCCACAATAGCAAAAAGATGGAATCAACCCAGATGCCCAACAACAGAGGAATGGATAGCTAAACTATAGTATATATACTCAATGGAATACTGTGCAAGATAACGAACAATGATGATTTCAGGAAACATCTCATAACCTGGTTTCAACCGAAGGACATTACGTTAAGTGAAAGTAGTCAGGGACAGAAGGACAAATATTGTATGAGACCTCTACTATAAGAACTTAAAATCAGACTCATGCATAGGAGAAAAGATGCTTTGATGGCTACAAGGGTGGGGAGGGTGGGAGGGCAAAGTGGGGAGGGTTTAGATAATTGTTAGAAATTTGGTTGGGTGAAATCAGTGACAGCACACATCAGTAAGAAGATTAATATTAACTGGACTTCAACACAACTTGTGAACTCCTCAAATTTTAACCCAATATTGCAAGGACAGAGCAGCTGGGGTGGAGGGCCAGGGACCATGCTCTCAGGGGAAACCAAGGTGAAGTGGCACAATTAGTATTTTGCTAATGAGGACTCTCCACACCCCACACTGGTAAGTGGCATCTGGGGTCTTAAAAGCTGCCATCTGATGGTACAGCAAATGGTCCCAACGCAGCAGGAATGGATACTCACCGAGGACAAGAACAACAGGGGGAAAAGAGAACCCAGAAGACAGAGGGATCCACATGAGTGGGTGGCTACATCAACTTGTGACCAGAAGAACTGGATGGCGCCCAGCAACCACCAGTGATAGCCACGATGGAGCTCACAAAGATGAGTCTCACTGGCAACACAAGAATAAACAGGGATGCACCCTGAGATCTCCACTAAAAGACCGCAACTGATGGTCCCTGGGAGCACGGCCCATGGCCCTGATGCTGCCCTGTCCGTAAACCATAATGAAGGTCAACTCTCAGACAGTAATGGATTGGACTTGGTGACGCAGAGTGACCATATTTTGTGGGCACTTTATGGTTCTAGCCATCTATAAGATGTCGTCCTGCTGACCTCATGCTGGAGGAAGGTGTAGATGGAGAGGAGGGGGAAAGGAGACTGTTAGGAGGATAGGACATATATGGAGCAAAGAGGAAGAGTATGTTGTCACCGGGCAGGGAGAGCAGTGGGAACTGCATATAGATGGGCATGCAAATTTATATGGGAATGTACATTTTCATTCAACCACAATAATAAAAAAAACCCTAATGTTTGAAAAATAAATAAATACAGAATCACAATGCCAAAAAAAAAAAAAAAAAACCAAAAAAAAAAAACCACTACCATTGAGTAGACTCCAACTCATAGTTCAGAATTACTGAATGTTAACAATGAAACAGCCTTGGAGAATACTTAACTCCGCCATTTCTTTTTATAAATGAAAAAGCAGAAGCCCAGACAGGTAAAGTAACTTATTTGAGGTTACTCAACCAGACTAAAGTAAACCCTGGTAGCACAGTGGTTAAGTGCTATGGCTGCTAAACAGAAGGTGGCAGTTTGAACCCACCAGATGCTCCCTGGACACTCTGTGGGGCAGTTCTGCTCTGTCCTACAGGATCTCTATGATCTACAGATGTCTAGTTCATACCTCCTCATTAAATCTGCGCTTTAGATAGGAGACTCCAATTATAGAAACTATTTTATTTAAACAATTCAGACATCTTTCTAGGTAAATTTTGTGGGACAAAACTATTGCATTGATCTCCTGCCATGATATCTACCAGAATAAGCAATAACAACAACAAAATCAGTAAGACTCAGCAAAATATTGTGAGCCACAGGGGGAAAAAATAACAAAGCTTTATATTCTCTATAAATTGCAGCCAAGAGAAGAATTTTGTCATGACTTACTATGATATCTAAGTACACCTTCCCATTCTAAAGAAGTTATCCTACAGAAAACAGTAAATGCAACAGAAAAGAAAACAAAACTTGGACATCAAACAGCTGTCTTCCCCCTATGTGGGCAGAAACATGTTGAAAATATGTGGTGGAGCTGAGTAGAGAACCCAGAGAACATTCAAAATGAAGAGAGAAAATAAAAACTTTCAAGTAATAAATTTTTGCTTTCAGGATTTTAGGAGAGGACAGAAACACAACTCAGCACTGCCAACATATTTAGCTGAGATGGGAAACAACACAAATTCTGAGTGTCTCTTTCCATTGTCATAGGTGACACTCACAACCCTGAATTGTGGTAAAATTTAACACCATGTCAGAGAAAAGATAAGTGCTAAGGTAGCAAGCATTACTGAGCAGAATTCCAATCCCATGTCCCACGCTCTCACACGCATACGGAAGGAGGACAAAACAGTAGTGGCAAAGATCGGAAGCATGCTGGATCAGAGGACAGACCTGAGACATTTAGGAGAAACAGAATGGCATCCCACACACCGGCTATGGAGGAAACAGGGATGGCAGAAAGAGAGAGACAAAGAAAACAAATATCCAGTGTAGGGCTGAAGGTAGGATGGCTGAGAAAGGAAAAATAATTCCTAATAGTAAGGGAGGAAACCCTTTAAAGCTCTCTTTACAGAAAAAAATTTACTAAAACCATCACTTCAGTGAGTGAATTTGGCAGAAATACTGTCAGACAAAAATAAATCAAAAGAAACAAAGCATGAAATACCAAAGGAAACAAAGTGGGAACCAATGCAACAGCAGACTAGAGCTAAGGGCAGTGGACACATTTCAGCAAGGCTGGAAACGCTGTTATAGAGGTTAGGCTGGAGAGAGAGTGACTAATAAGAAAGACCCAAGATATCAGAGTGAGTCCAGTGAAGACAATCGCTGTAGAGAATAAAGAAACCTTCCACGATCAGGGCCCCTGAAGTCTACAGCTCAACTAATGGGAGAGAGAGAAAAAAAAAGAACAAGAAGAAGAAGGATTTAAAAATATAACAAAATTATATTTGCTATAAATAAAGAACTGGATCTGCAAAGCTAAATGGCAAAATGTTTCCCAGAAAGTAAAATTAATATAAAATGATTAACACTGTGCTGCATCTTGGAAGTTATCAAATTTCAAGGGCAAAGGATTATTCAACAATTCAGGAAGCAGAAGAAGAACAGTAAGTGACTTTTAAAGGGTGTACAAAGGGGCAGACTGGTCTTGACATTTGAAGCAAAACACAACAGAGTAAAATTTACAGAAACTGTTAGAAAGTAAATGAGACTCAAAATATAATATCCAGCCACATTGTCACTCAGTATAAAGGTAGCAGACAGAATTCCAAACACAAAAGGATTCAGGACATAGCTTGCATAAGCTGTCTTGGAGAGGGAAAAAAAAAAATTACTTAGTAAGAAAAGACAGCCTATCACAAGCGAAAAATGCAGAAACTGTGATAAAAGTTCCACTGCCACACACAATGTCACAATACAGAAAAAGATCCAGAAGTATTCACTCTTTCCAACAGCATGTAACCATTCATAAGAGGAATTAGAATAATAAATAAAGGTGCCATAATGATGGACCAGAGAATAGCAGTGAATACTTTTAAACATAAGAGGAAGAATAATCATTATGGAATTGTTAATATAAACAATAATTTAAGTATTTTAAAACGTGAAAAATCAAAATATTAAAACACCAAGTGGAAGGATGCTTGTGCCAACATCCATCTACCTCTGCACCCATGGCTATGTCTATGTCTGCTTATGTCTACATCCATGGTTACGTCTACAGCCATCTTTACATCAGCAACCATGGCTCTGTCTACAGACATCTCTACGTCAACATCCATGGCTATGTCTGCATCCATCTACTTGTATATTCATGGCTACCTCTACAGCCACGGTGATGCTGCATCCATGGCTACCTTTACAACCCTGGCTACATCTACGTACATCTATGTCTACAGCCATGGCTACGTCTACATCCATTTATGTCCACATTCATGGCTATGTCTATGCCCATCTATGTCTACAGCTATCTATGTCAACATCCATGGCCACATCTACATCCATGTCTACGTCTACATCCATTTATGTCTACATCTATGACTACTTCTACAGCCATGTCTATGTCTACATCTACGGCTGCCTCTACATCCACGGCTACGTCTACATCCACGGCTACTTCTGCATCTATCTACACCTACCTCCATGACTATGTCTCTGTTCATCTACGTCTACAGCCACGACTATGTCTATGTCTATAAATTTGAACAACTTCTGTTCTCAGTTTTATTTTCTTCTATTAAGCTGAAGTTTTATTTAAATACACTTTTAGAATAAATTTTATTTTCCAGAAAAGTTTTGGGTTTACAGAAAACTGCAGAAAGCATAGTGTCCCTATCTGTTCTCTCCCTGCTACACAGGTCTGCTGATTATTCATACATTGTTTTCCTCTGGTACATCTGCTACAACTGATGAAGCAACTTCCAAACATTATTATTAACTCGATTCCATAGTCCTCGCACTGTATTGTCCTATGGGTTTTGACAAATACAGATTTTTTAAAAAAATAAGGAAATAAATTTTTAAAAGGCTCTTTTGCAAGAGGTTTGCTCAACACAATACATTGTTTGATGTCTCTTTCCATGAGTGTCAATTGTTGATCCAAGTAGGATTAAATTTTGACAACTTCAATTTGTTCCTCATTAATCATGATATTGTTTATCAGTCCAGTCTGTAATTTTTTCTACATGTTTACGGATATTCCGTACTGAAGGCTGTATGTGATTATAAGTGCTTCAAGTCATCTTCATTTCTGACAAGCAAGGTTGTGTCATCTATATATGCCTGTACTCACTGTGGCTGAGCTGATTCCAATTTACAGTGACCCCAAAGGACAGAATAGATTTGCCCCACAGGGTTTCTAAGGTTGTAATCTTAACAGAAGCAGATCAGATTGAATAAGGGGAAAACACAATCCTGTTGCACATCTTCTCCAGTTTTCAGCAGTGTAACATTATCTGTTTCTGCTTTAATGACTAGCTTTTCATCCACTTACAATTTCTGAACAAGCATAATTAAGTGTTCTAGAATCCTCATTCTAAGTAATGTTACCCATTTTCTCTTATGATGTACAAGATCAAATCCCTTCACATACTCAGTAAAAAACAAGTGAACCTCTTTCTGGTATTTACTGCTTTCATCCAAAATCCACCTGATATCATCAATATCCCTCATTCCACATCCTCATATAAATTTGGCTTGAATTTCTGGCTGTACCCTGTCAAAGAAGAGCTGCAGTCAATTTTGAGATATCTTCAGCAAAGTTTGCTATCATATTATGATGCTGTTTTTAGGATTCGTCCAGTCCATTCCTACTGAGAGTGACACTATGCACACCAAAATGAAAAACTGCCCAGTCCCATGCCATGCCCACAACAGTTTTTATGCTTAATGCCATTGCTGCAGCCACTGTGTCAATCCATCTTGTTGAGGGCCTTCCCCTTTTTCACTGACCAAGTGCCGTCGAGCTTTTGGGTGGCAGTTGAACCAAAACTGCTTGTACCTGCCCCCCTTCCCTGCCAGGCTCCTTGTAATCACATAAATTGTACTAGTAATTGTAGGACTAGAATCAGCAGCAGTGATTATTAGCTGCACGGGTATATGATTATTATTATTATTTCAGCCTATGCAAATGGTAGTTAGAAGCTTTTCAACTTAACATATTTACAGAAAATTCTTTTGCTATTTGTACTTTATCAGTTCTCTTTAGATAACTACATTTAGAGTTTGAATATTCTTCATCTAATAACACTTCTTTGTTTAGTGTCCTTCAGCTTCCTCTGTGAGGAGAACCTGTGGAGGTAATTATCCATTAGATGGCCTTCAAAATTTTCCAACTGAATATTTCTGTCCTGAATGGAGAGACCAGGTTGATACTTCCTATCTCCTAAGCAACTTCTTTAATTCTATTTCCTCCAACTTTTCACTGGCTACAGTTAACATTTCTTCAGTTTTTATTTATGATAGGAGACAGAGAAGTTTCAAAATTCTAAAGATATTTCCACTTTTGTAAATAAGATTTGGGTACATTTTCTTAACTCACATATTCTCCCAATAGAAAAGAGATGAGCAAAAGGAACTATGTTTTATCTAAGCTCTTGCCTATTAAGAATGACAACACACTACACACACACATACACGCATGATAAAATGATTAGTGTAATCTCCACTGTGTATTTGCTTCAAGGACAACTGGAGTGGCTGAGAATTCAACCCTAAAAGCACCGTCTATCTGAGTTAGAGCAGGCCTTTGCAGACATCTTGTCCTGCACCTGCACCGCAGAGCTAAGTCAGCCAAAACACTAAGCTGATCCAGCAAAAAAAAATGACAAAGAACTTTAGCAAACTCTGTGCTTGATGGCCACTGTGTAGTTCTCCCCTTAGCAATAGAAATTGTCATGTCATTTGGGGAAGTATTTCTTCCATCATGACTGGTTTTGTTTTTTTACATATATATAAAACCAAACCCACTACCATCAAGTTGATTCTAACTCATAGCAACCCTATAGGACAGAGTAGAACTGCTTCATAGAGTTTTCAAGGAGTGCCTGGTGGATTCACCTTTTGGTGAGCAGTGTTGCACTTAACCACTAGCCACCAGGGTTTCATATGTTTATATATATGCCAAGTGCTGTCATTCTTTGTTTACCAGAAAAGTAGAAGGCACCTAAGACAAGATATGTGGAGAGATTACCTCTCTTGTGACTTTAAATTACTGGAAAGAATGTTGCTAAGCCAAAAAAAAAAAAAAGATAGAAGATCATTTTTTCCAGCAATAACATTATGATTCACTATCAAGTTATTTCTGCAGTTTAGACATCCAGAAATGTCCTTTTTTTCTGGATATTTTTAGGTTTTCTATCTTCCTTCTGGGCTCTGTGAGCTACTGAAACCAAACTAGTTCCCCTCAAGTCGGTTGCTACTCACAACGACTCTGCGTTTCAGAACAGAACTGCAAATGGTGTTCAACAGCTAAGACATTTTAGAAGTCGATTGCCAAGCTTTTCTTCTGAGGTGTTTCTGAGTGAATTCTGTTAGTAGTTGGGCACTTGCGACCTATTGCATATCTTCAAAAATACGTCTTTTCTGATTTGGTTATGAACATCCTGTTGTCTGTGGCCAAAGAACCCTGATACAGCAATTGACAATGGACATGATGTGTTTTCCTTCATTATTCCATTTTTTTCTCTGTAAAAGCTGTGTGAAGTGGGTAGTAGTTTATCTGTTTTAGCAACGAGAAAAGTGAGTTGTAGGGTATCTAGCAATCTTATCCTGATGTCAGAAAAATAATAAGCTCCAGGATTAGGACTAAAACAAAGAAGTTCTGACCACCCATCCATTATTAAATCTCTCCTATGACTTCCTTCACCTCAAATTCAATTTTACAAAGTACTATCAATTAATGGCACAAGTGGATATAAAACTATGTTTGGTTGTTCAGAGGAAACTCATTGGCTTATGATGATTGAGGGACAGGCTCATCTCAGTGTCTTACTGTCGATTCAACCAGAGAGGCTTACTCTTAATCTGTAATAAATGTAGTTTTGTATATGTCTTGTTTGGAAAAATACGCATTTTAAGGTAAAACATCATCAAATAAAAGGTAAAAATTAAATTCTTTAGTCTGGCAGGAAATTTTAGCAGGAAACAAAAGTACAAATTGAACCAAAAAAAGGGAAAGAATACATACATAGCTCCAAACTATGAATGTTGAGTGCATACGACAGTAATAATGCAGTTTATAAAATGTTAACACACATGTAAAATTGTAACTCACATCAACAAAAACACAAAAGTTGAAAGGAAAACTGATTTCAAGGTATCTATGGCTTTATATTGTTGGGAAGTGGTCAAATAATCTCTATGTGATTACAATATTAAAAATACATTTCGAAATAAGTAAGGTAACTCCAGGAGCCAGAGAGGCACAACTGTTAAGCACAGAGCTGTTAAACAAAAGGTTCATGGTGTGAATCCACCCAGATATCTAGGTGGGGTAGAGACCTGATGATCCTCTTGTGTAAAGATTACAACCTAGGAAAGCTGATGAGGCAGATCTACTCAGGAGCACAGAGCCTCCCTGAGTGGGAAACAACATCACAACACCTAGGGAAAACAACCAACCACAATGGTAACTCTCAGAATAACCTAGGAATGTGTAAGTAGTTGAAGACAATTAAAACAAATCCAAAGGAGCTAAAATATGACACTGAGTATACGCCACATGAATTTTGAGATGATTTAACAATAGATAGGGCACATTGGACACTGCTGACCAAAGACCAGACGAGCTACAGAACGGCCTGAAGAAAGCAAAACCTCAGTGAAAAGACAGGTGAGAAAGAAAAGCCCAAAATGTTTACCAGACAAGACTGTGAAATTTGCTCTTGAAAGCAGAGTAGCTAAAGAATTGAGGAAATGATGAAGCAGAAAAGCTGAGCAGAAGATTTCAAAGGGCAGCCCAAGGAGATAAAGTAAATATTATAACAAAATGTATGAAGGCCTGGAGTTAGAAAACTAAAGAGGAAGACTATGCCTAGCATTTCCCAAGCTGAAAGAACTGAGGGAAAAAATGCCAAACTCCTAGAGTTGCAATTTCGAAAGATTCCATGGGCAAAATATTACATGATGCAGGAAACATTAAAAGAAGATGGAAGAGAATATACAGGAACACTGTACAGAAAGCAATTAATCACATTCAACCACTTCAGGAGGTAGCATGTGTTCTAGAACCAACGGTATTAAAGAAATACCATAGGCACTGGCAAAAAGCAAGGCTCCAGGAATTGGAAGAAAACAACTAAGGTGTTTTAACAGAGAGATGCTGAGCTGAAGGTACTTATGTGTTTATGCCAAGAAATATCTGGAACTTAGCTACCTGGCCAACTAACTTCTAGAGATCCATATTTGTGCTCATTTAAGGAAAGGTGATCCAGAGAACTGTCAGAAATTCAAACTAGATGCAGAAAAAGGGCAGGCAATGAGGGACATCATTGCTGATTTCAGAGAGATCTTGACTGAAAGCAGAAAACAGCAGAAGGATGTTTGCTTCTTGTTTTACTGATTATGCAAAGTCACTTGCCTGTCTGGATCATAACAATAGAAATTATTGCAAAAAATGGGAATTCCAGAACACTTAAAGATGCATAGATCAAGATGCAGCCCTTCAGTGGAAAAATGAGTGGTTTAAAGTCAGGAAAGATGTGCCTCTGGTTGCATCCTTTCATCATACTTACTGAATCTGTATACTTAACAAATAATCTGAGAGGCTGGGGTATATGAAGAAGAATGCTGCTTCAGGATTGGTGGAGGAAGCCTTACTAACAGCCTGCATATTGCTTTCTGAAGCAAACAAGACTTACTGTTGCAGAACAAAAACTATCGCCTTCAGTGTGGATTAAAACTCAACATAAGGAAAACAAAAATCCTCACACTGGCCCAATTAGCAATATGATGATATATGAAGAAAAAACCAACCTTGTCAAAGATTTCATTTTACCTGGATCCACAATCAATGCCGTTAGAAACAGCAGTCAGGAAATCAACAACATATTGCACCAGGCAAATCTGCTGCAAAAGGTCTCTTTAAAGTGTTAAAGAAACAAAGACATCACCTTGGGGACTAAACGGTGCACCTTTTCAATATGGCTTTTATGCACATAAAACCTGGACACTGAATAAGAAAAAACAAAGAAGAATTGATGCCTCTGAATGATGATATTGGCAAAGAATATTAAATATACCATGGACTGCCAGAAGTACAAATAAGTCTGTACTGGAAGAGACACAAACAGAGTGCCCTTGGGAAGCAAGGATGGTGAATCTTCATCTCACCTATCTTGGCATGTTGTCAGGAGGGATCAGCACCTGGAGGAAGTCGTCATGTTTAGTAAAGCATAAGGTCAGTGACAAAGAGGAAGATCTTCAATGAGATACACTGACACCGTGGCTACAACAGCGGGCGTAAGCATAATAACCAATCCGAGGACGGCACAGGACCGCGTGGTGTTTCGTTCTGTTGTGCACTGGGGCACCGTGAGATGGCACTGAGGGGACAGTGTCTAACAACAACTGTAAAAGAGTAAAGTATTCCATGGGAAAAATGGAATAATGAAAAGAATAAGATAAATTAGTTTTAAAAAAAGGGAAGAAAATAGATGATAGACAAAATATAGTTTTTAAAATATCATACTAATGAAACTAAAGCACAATAAATCCTATTACTTCTCTTTGTAAATCATATAATCAGACTTTCTGATGTGGTTCTGAAGAAATACTTTCACTATATACCGAACATTTTATTGAGTACCTACTGAGTTCCAGGCATTGCGACAGGCACTGGGATTAAAGTGGTATACAGAGCAGGTAGAGTTTCCGCCCTCATGGACCTTATAATTTGTCAGTGGAAATACACTGCCGTACTAGGTAATGATAAGCACTGTGAGCAAAAACAAAGCTGTGTAAGGAGACAGATAAGAACAAGGGCTGTTATCAGTGGCAATCTTCTTAGGTTATAAAATGATTATATTGTAGGAAAAACTGTCCATGTGGAAACCCTGGTGGCATAGTGACTAAGAGCTCTGGTTGCTAACCAAAAGGTCAGCAGTTCAGTTCCAACAAATATTCCCTGGAAACTCTATGGGGCAGCTGTATTCTTTCCTATAGGGTTGCTATGAGTAGGAATCAACTTGACATCAACATGGTTATTTTATTATTATTTTTTCCTAGCACAATACCATAAATAAGGTCTTCTTCTGTTGAGATCATTGATAACGAGTGTTGTCATGGATGAAGTGACTGAACAAGTACCTCTCTGCTTCATGGAGACTTTCAAAGGTGAGATGAAGTCCATGTTCAAGGAAATTGTTGCCTGGATCATCCAAATCAATTTCCAGTCAATAGAGGGGCTGAATTGTAACAGAAGAATTCAATGTTTTCTTTATTCCTTCCTTGCTTCCTTGTTATTTTATTCATTCTCTCTTATATTCAGTTTTTCAGAAGTTAAAATACTTTAGTTACGTGTGGCAGACAGAATATAAAAATTACAGCCCTAGAGTTTTCTTCCACGCCTGTCAATATAAGATACAGCATCTGTAATTGGGTTACATATCTTGGAAAAGGAATTTTACAGATACACTCACAACTATTAGTCAGCCAAACCAACTGCAATCAATTTGACCCTACTTCAGGGCCAGAGTAGAACTGTGCTCCATGGGTTCTCAGTATCTGATTTTTCAGAAGTTTATCACTGTGTCTGTCTTACAAAATGCCTGTGAAGAATGAACTCAACTTTCTGTTAGCAGCCAAAGGGTGTCAACCCTTCACACCACTGCGGGAGTCCAGCCTAATCATATGAGCCCTTTACAAGAAGATAGTTTCTCTGATAAGCAGCAGAAGAGGATGTCAAGGAGATTCGATGCATGAGGGGACCAACATGAGGGACCCTGTATAGTCTGCAACGTTGTCAGAAGCTCTGTGAGAGGGTTCTAAGAGCTGACAGTAGATCCTAAAAACTCTGAATAAACTTGGAAGTCAATTATTCCCAAGATTCCAAACAACAGCCCAGCCCCACCCAGCCAACCTTGTTCTTGGTCAAATTTACACAGGCATTGGTTTTGATTCCTTGTCATCTATTATGCAGCTTTCACAATTAAGAAACGCTAGACAAAATAAAAAATCAGACAAATGGAAGGCCAATATGTTCCTCAATTTTGATTTCTCTCTGCACAGATAACATACCCTGCCCAAAAAAACCCAACATCTAAATTCTTTGCTTCAAATGTGAACTGAGAAGCCTCAGATAACTGCTGGGCAAAGTAAACCAATTACTTTTGACATATGTGGGGTCTTAGTTTCTGGACTCTGCTATAATAGACATATCACAAGTGTGTGGCTTTAATAAACAGCAATATATTTTCTTATAGTTAAAAAAAAATCATCATCATCGAGTCCAACTCATAACGACCCTACAGGACAGAGTGGAACTACCACATAGTGTTTCCAAGGAGCATCTGGTAGATTCAAGCTGCCAACCTTTTGATTAGCAGGAATAGCACTTAACCACTATGATGCCATGTTCTTCCCACAGTTTAGGAGGCTAGGAATCCAAAGTCAGGGTGTCAGATCTGGGAGAAGTCTTTATAACTCTGGGGAAAACCCCTGTGTCAGTTTCTTCGGCATTCTTCCTGCTGTACCTTGGAAAATCCCACAGGCAATCAGTGTCTCCCCTTTTGGACTTTCTTGCTCCTGTGCCTAATCTGCTCCATTTTTATCTCCAAAAATACACCCCTTGCAGTGATATGGCCTCCCCAGCATAACAAAGAAAATCCTATTCCCAAAGCCAAAGGTTTGCAGGAGTCGTAACACAATTCAGTCCCTAACACAGGATTAGTTTACACGAGCAGGAGTTAGATTCTCTGGTGGTGATAAACAGTCAATAAATGTCAGAAAAAAACAAAGTCACTGCCATCGAGTCCATTCCAACTCATAATGACCCCATAAAACAGAGCAGAACTGCCCCATAGAGTTTTCTAGGAGCACCCGCCAGATTTGAACTGCCGACATTTCGGTGAGCAGACATAGCACTTAACTCACTAGGCCACCAGAGTTTCCACCATCAAACATATTGGAGACTAATAAACATTTGTGACTGAAGTACTAAAATTGTTGTGCTTAATCTACAAAAGTAGAATTTTCAATATACTATTAGCATATTAATGTTATTTTTAAATATTTTTAAGACATGCATGTGTAAACTCATTAGAATTTTTTTGATGCAAAATGAATTAGAAGACGGCAACTATGATCCAAGCTGACATCTTAAATTACCTAACAATTTTTTTCTCGACATTCAGTAAAGAAACACATAACAATATATAATCAAAGATGTAAACACCAAGATGTTTAACATAACACACTTCAAGAGAGTCAGAACATATAAATAAGGAATAGCCATCAATAGGGAATAAATTATGCAACTTTCGTTTAGTGGCATAATACAGTCATTTAAAAAGACTGTTGTGTTGATACAGAACAATTATATATCGAAGTGAACAAAAGCAGATTGAAATTGTTCATGTAGTATACATATTTTTATAAAGTGCATTTATAAAAAAAAAAATGCTTAAAGTCCACACCAAAATTTATCTGCAATTATCTTTGTATGGTAGCATTCTTTTGGCTATTTACAGTATTTAAGCTTTAAACTACATTTTTATTTGTTAGGTAATCTAAAAATGTTTAAAAGCAGTGATGAGTGAGAGTTATATCACTTCTAGATCTCTTTGTGAGTGTACTGCAGGAGGCACACTGCGGTGTGTTGTGTGTATGTGTGTCTGTGTGTGCAGTCTCATCTGTGGCCCTGGGTGATGCCACTGCTGAGACAAGCAGGGTGTGCCTTGATCTAGGGAGCAGCAGCAGACATGGCAGATCTGCGTGGTGACTCAGACCTGAGTGAGTTGGGGACCCAGCCAGATATGATGCCTGAGACTTGATTGATTCAGGAGCGTGGGAACAGCGACCTGTACACAGGCTAAAACGAAAGCCCTAAATAACAACGCTTACTTCATTTCAATTAAAAAAAAAAAAAAAAGACTGCATTGAATCATTAATGCTATTAAATGATAGAAAGAGACTTAACTGAAATAGAAAAATTGGTAATTGACTGTTCCACAGAAGACTCTAGAACAATTTTCCTGTACTAAAAAGAATACAATCAGGCTGTCAACAGAGTTTCTCCATACAAGGACTATTGTGTGAAACCCAGTGGTGACTTTGCTCCTGCCACAGGAGAACATGAGCTTCAGGACTTGGAAGAGGAAAAGGTAGCCAAGGTGTAGCTAAGAGAAACAACAAATAAAAAAAGAACCCATGATTGAGTAACAGAAGTACCTGGGCTCATGTTCTGACTGGGCCACTAGGTGATTTTCTTCTGCACCTGTCACATTTTTGAACAAAAAGCTTACCACAAGGTACAGAGAGTTTACAAAGTTGGTATTTTCAGGTGGACCCCTGGTTTCCCTTTATCTAGTGACCCCTATGCACTCATGGTCCGTCTTTCACATTCAGCTAGGTGAGCTGTCTGCTGCCCCGACTTTCCATGTCATTAGCCATAACTCTATCCTCCTTTTTGGCATCTCTCTTTATAAAATTTAACTTTACCCTTGAACTTACAGCCTGTCTATTCCCCACAACTTCAAACTCTTACCTAAGAGTGTTGAATAAGCACTAGGGAACGGTCCAGGTGCTATGGCAGTTCAATGATTAGCACTGATTAGCTGCCGACCCCCATCCAGCAGCTTCAGGAGTGACCAAGCCTGGTGTCTGCTCCTGTAACCCACTGCCATCAAGTCGGTTCGGACTCACAGTGATGGTCAAGGTTATTGCCAACGAAACCCTATGAGGCATTTCTATTGTGCGCTGCAGGGTCCCTGTGAGTTGAAATTATCTCAGCAGCACATAACTACGCAGAACAGTCAACGACCAGGTGTTGGTGTGACTTTCCTTCTCTATCCTTCCTCTGTAGCAGGAGAACTTTGTCTGGGTGGTGAATACAGCAAGGTGTCATGCTTTTCTTTATTTTTTAACAAAATAGGTCCTTGGTGCCAATTACTTGACAAAACTGTGTTGGGTATTGGTGGAAACAGATGTGGTCTCTATTTGCAAGAGCAGAAGAGACAGATTATTAAATAAATGTATATATGAGGACTGACAATTAAGTTCATGAACTTATTCTAGAAAATGTGCTACATACCTCATTGCTGACTGTCACTACAGTCACCTTCAAAGTTCTCCCCTTGGGAAGCTATGCACCCACAACAGCACCTAGTCCACCCTTCAAAACAATTTTGGAACTCCTTCTGGAATGTCCATCAGAGGTGTCATCATATTACCTTTAATGTCTTCAAGGTCATCCAAATGTCTTCCTTTCAACATTTCCTTTACCTTCAGGTAAAGAAAAAAGTCACTGGGGGTCAGATCAGGTGAGTTATTTGTTTGCTGGCTAAAAATAACAAAGTTATTTGTCTTCTGGCTAAAAATTCCCTCAGAGAGGGCCCTCTGCACCCCACATTGGTGAGGGGTGTCTGGGGTCTTAAAAGCTGCCAAGCTGTCATCTGAGGGTACAGCAAATAGTCCCAACTTAGCAGGAATGGATGATCACTGAGGACCAAAACAACATGGAGAAAAGAGAACTCAGAAGACCGAGAGACTTGCATGAGTGGGTGACTACATCAACTTGTGACCAGAAGAACCGGATGGTGCCTGGCCACCACCAGTGATAGCTGCGATGGAGCTCACAAAGTTGAGTCTTACTGACAACACAAGAATAAAAAGGGGTGCATCCTGATACCTCGACTAAAAGACCGCAATTGATGGTCCAGGGGCTTTCAGGTTCCCCTGGGAGCACGGCCCCTGGACCTGATGCTGCCCCTGTCCATAAATCATAATAGAGGTCAACTCATTGGAGTTGACCTTGGATTGAACTTGGTGATTCAGAGCAACCATATCACGTGTGCACTTTATGGTTCTGTGCATCCATAGGATGTCATCCTCCTGACCACTGAGTGGAGGAAGAGGAGTGGCTAGAGAGGAGGAGATAGGAGACTGTTGGGAGGACAGGACACGTATGGAGCAGACAGGAAGAGTGTGGTGTCACCGGGCAGGGAGAGCAGTAGGAGCTGCATATAGGTGAGTATGGAAATTTATATGAGAATGTACATTTTCATTCAATAATAATAAAAGAAAGAAAACAATGTCATCCTGCAGATCTCTTACTGGAGGAAGGAAACTGGGTAGGGAGGAAGGAATAGGAGATAGTTGGGAGGATAGGACATGTATGGAGCAGACAGGAAGAGTGTGCTGTCATCAGGTAGGCAGAACAGTGGGAGCTACTTATAGGTGGGCATGCAAATTTATATGTGAATGTACATTTTCATTCAGTCATAATAATAGTAAAAAATAAGAATAAAAAAATTCCCTCAGAGACACCCACACAATAAGTTTGCAGATTTGCCACTGTGCCACCTTGCGCAATGACCATTCCAGAAAGAGTTCCATAATTGTTTCTGATGGGTCACCTAGGCACTGCCATTGATGCATAGCTTCCTAAAGGGAGTACTTCGAAGGTAACTGTAGTGATATTCAGCAATGAGGTATGTAGCACTTAAAACAATTAACTTTGTGGACTTAACTGTCAGACCTTATACTATTAAATCTTAATGGAGATATAAGCTCTCTGATGAAAAAGTGTCATGTGTTTTGCTAGTCAGCCTACATCCCAGTGTATTTTAATGTGATAAATACCCCACTTTGCCCATGGTAGTGCTAGTTGTTAACTGTTTTTGGTGCATAATTATTAATAGTGCCCTTTTTAGTATCCTGTTTTCGATGACAAATTACAAGTCAACCTGCCTGATTCAGACTTAAGTCAGAGAATGTGTGCCTAAGAAAATAATATATAATGCTAAATCTAAAGTATGATTAAGAATTAGGCAGACAAAATAGTAGTGGAAAGGGAGGCAGGAATGGGTGTCAGGTAACTGAAACAGTGGGGGAGGTGGCCCTGAGTTCAGGAGAAGTGAAGACAAGAAAGGCTCTGGCAGAACTGAGGTCATAGGGAAGAGAGGAGAGGACAGCCACGTGAAGCCACAGAAGCTTTTACCCTGATCTTGGGGAGAAGGTTCTTGGGAACTTTCAGTAGAGGAATTAGATTTGCTCTACTCAAGATCTATTTCATAAATAATTTTCCTACGGACATATGAGGTCCAACAATTATGTCTATGAACTTAATTGTTCTAAGCGCTACAAACCTCATCACTGAATATCACTGTGGTCACCTTTGTAGCACTCCCCTTGAGAAGCTATGTACTGATGCAGAGGCTATGCACTGACTAGTCCACCCTTCATGGCAATTTTAGAACTCTTCTTCTGGAATGGCCACAGTGCAGGGCGGCACAGTGGCAAGTTCACAACCTTAACTGTGTAGTTGTCTGTGAGGAGGTTTTTGGCTGGTAAACAAATAACTGCGTGTATTGCTTTCTTTACACAGAGACAAAAGAAATATTGAAAGGAAGACATTTTGGTGACATTCAGGACATTAAGGGTAACACAACAACACCTCTGAAAGCCATTCCAAAGAAAGAGTTCCAAAATTTCTTGGAGGGGTGGACTAGGGGCTGGCATCAGTGCCTAGTTTCTCAAGCACAGTACTTTGAAAGTGGCCATAGGGATATACAACAATGAGGTGCATAGCCCTTTTTCTAGGATGAGTTTGCAAACTTAACTGTCATTCTTGTAGTGTGAGAAGCTGCTGGTTCACATTCTTTTGGGAGCTCCTATATTCCAGAGTTTCTTTACTGTGGTCATTCTGTGCTCTGTTCAGGCTCCATTCTGAGATGGGAGGCATATTTTCATATTCAAAGTTCTAAAGACTTGTATTTAACTTTCAGCGCTCTCTTTGGGCTGTCTCTTTCCACTGTTTCATACCTTCTCTTTTACTTCATCCTGTTATTTCAAGCCCCATGCCTTTTCCTCTGTCCAAACTCTTCTCACATTCTTCTTCCTAGAACATGGAGTTTGCAAATATTTTTTACAAATAAATGAAGTCTTATTTCAAAAAGTTTCCTTACTGCAGCCTTGTTTTAATAATTCATATGTTAAATAATATAATATAAATATAAAAATATAAAATAAATAAATAATTCTTTTTTTTTTAAAGTCTCTCAAAATCCTGAAACATAAATGGTAAGAAACACGACATAAGGGACAATGGCGAGGACCATAACATCTGTTTTTTCAATCAGTGACTTAGTATTAGTTTTCTAACAAAGAACCAATGCAGTTGTACGCTGCTCTTTAAATTAGAGGAACTAAGAATCATTACTACACATTTGTCAGTTTGCGGTGCTCTGGTGGCTTGCATGTTGCACATGATACCAGAAGCTTTGGTGAACAGGCTTCAGCAGAGCTACAGACTTAGACAGACTAGAAACAAAGACCAGGCAGTTCACTTCTGAAATAGAGGATGAGTGAAAGCCTTAGGGACAGTCACAGAACAGTATCTGAGAGAGTGACCGAAGATGAGCCCCTCAGGTTGGAAGGCACTCACAGCGTGACCACGGAATCACACTTCTGGCTCTGAGTAACTCTAAGTTTCTGCAGTGTATTACTCTCTAGAATCTCTCTTCTTACCTACCATGGTCCTTAGGAATCTTTAACACATGTGTAATTTAACTGATGCACAGAGATTACCGTGTGATGAGTAAAGGATGGGAGAAGGTGGACTATAAGAAAAACACATCGTTCTGTACCTGTGATTCGTGAATGACACAACTGTACTCGCTGAAAGGGAAGAGAATTTGAGGCACTTACCAGTGAAGATCAGAGACTACATCCTTCAGTATGGTTACACATCAAGATCAAGAAAAAAATCCTCACAACTGGACCAGTAAGTAACATCATAATAAACAGAAAACATCAAAGTTGTCAATCATTTCATCTTATTTGGATCCACAATCACTTCCCATGGAAGCAGCAGTCAGGAAATCAAAGGACGTGTTACACTGGGCAAATCAGCTGCAAAAGATCTCGTTAAAGTATTAACAGCAGAGATGCCCCTTTCAGAGCTAAGTTACACCTGATTCAAGCCGTGGTGTTTTCATTCACCTTTCACGCATGTGAAAGCTGACATCTACAGTTCTAAGGTTGTTATGAGTCAGACCCAACTCTACGGCAGTGGGTTTATAGTTCCTGTACTACTAGGGTTTGTTCTTCAAATGTTTAAATTTCCAGGGACCTTGAAACCCTGGCGGCACAGTGGTTAACAGTTACAGCTGCTAACCAAAATGTCAGCAGTTCTAATCCACCAGGCTCCCCTGAGAGCAGTTCTACCCGGGCCTATAGGGTCACTATGGGTTGCAATTGACTCAGCAACTGTCAGTTTGGTTTGTTCCATTCCTGGTGGGGTTTTTTGGGGTGCGGTTCCATTCCTGAACTACGACCTTTGATACTTAACTCATAACCTTCTCCTCCTCTGCACTCTTACACACTTCTCACTCCTGCCACATTTACGTGACCTTGGAAGTTCTGTCTTTGACTCACTGTGTGTTTTAGTCAGCTAGGGCTGCTCTAACAGAATACCACAGAGTGGATGGCTTTAACAAAGCAAGGTTTATTCTTACACAGTCCGGTAGGCTACAAGTTCAAATTCAGGATGTCCGCTCCAGGGGAAGGTTTTCCCCCTTGTCGGCTCTGGAGGAAAGTTCGGTATTGCATCAGTCTTTGTCCAGGGAGCGTCTTGGCACAGGAACCTCAGGTATGAAGGACGCCCTCTTCTCCTGGTGCTGCTTGCTTGATAGTGTGAGGTTCCCAATTCTCAGCCTGCTTCCCTTTCCTTTTATCTCTTGCAGGATGAAAGGATTAAGGGTGGGGCAAGCCATCTTCCAGGGAAACTCCCTTTACTGTGGAGCAGGGAGGTGATCTTATAAAGGAATTTACAGTCCCACCCTAATCCTTTAACACACAGCATAGGAAAACCACAAAACGGAGGACAGCCCTCTGGGAATCATGGCCCAGCTACATGGCTACACATATTTTGGGGGGGACACAACTCAATCCATGACACTTTGTTTCGAGATTGTCTACTCTTTCTTAAGTCTGCTTTTCCAAGTTTTCATAATTATTATTTGCAGGTAGTCTGTGAGATCGTGTCACCTCTCTGTCATTGCCAGGATTTATCTTTATCTTTGAATTTCACCAGTTTTATGATGACACGCTTAGACTGTACGTGCACACATGTGGTATGTATGCGTATGCATGTATGCTTGCATGCACAGGAGCCAACACACACTGTGTTAATCCTATCTGAAATTTACTGAGCTTCCTTAATCAGTGAGTCACTATTTTTTAAATCAATTTGGAAAATTTAAAACTCAATTACTTCACAAATTTTTTACTCCATTTTCTCTGTCTTCTTCTACTAAGTTACAGACACTTTGTCTGATTTTATTCAGATCTGTTCTTACTTCCTTTAGTTTGGGTGATTTCTAAGAGTGATCCATCCTCAGTAAATGATCTTTATTCTTTGAGTCTGATGTGTTGATAATTACATCCTTCTCCACTCCCCAGTTATTGTGTTTTTCATATTCTTGGATGGTCATATTGGATCCTTAAAGGCATCTCCTAAACATCTCCTGAAATTTACCATTTCTTCACTCATTATATCTAGCTGTTTTAACATCTGGATTATTTTGAAGATAGTTTCCACTCACTGATTCATTGATTTTTCTCTTGACTATGGGTCAAATGATCTTGCTTCTTTATACTTCTCATAATTCTTGAAGTATGGTAGCTATTGTGTCTAAAAGTACAGTAGTCATTAAATAGTACTGAAGTCACAAAATGTCCTTGTTTCCTCTAATTTTTCTCTAATTTCTCTAATTCCTCTAATTTTTATTTCTTTGTTATGCAACAATGCACATTCAAATTCATGATACACAATTCACTTTCTAAACTCAAGGAGCTGAATATTGATGGTTAGACAGCAGGAGTCTAATACGAAGGACATAAGGAAGGAGTTTTAAATGCCTTGGGAGAAACTCCAAAGGAAACATTATGGCAATTATTTTAGTAATTCATAATGCACTTGCAATGTCACTATCAAATCATTATCTAAATATCATATTTCAAACATCAGGCTGTCTTAATACAGGAAGTACTTCTATACAAAACTATGTGTTCATAGTTTCCCCCAAAATATAAGAAAGGTACACATTGTAATACCTCTAGCTAGAATTCTAGGGTGGCAGAAGCTAACTCTTTGAGGAAAAGGTGATTTGTCTCTACAGTGTTTTTGTTCAAAGTCAGATATGTTCCAAAATACCATGAACCAGTACCCAGTAAAAAATTTGATTTCCTGTAAAGAAACGATACAAACTTCTTCCGACTATACTCTTAGCAGTGAGGGTATGATGTATTATCATAGAGAGGTACTAAAAGAAGACCCAAAGCTGCCCTGTCAATTAACTCTTCCTCTTTAACAGTTATCAAGGGATCTGTAGTTCAAAAATAACCACGTAGGGATAAAATCTATTATGAGTCTACAAGAAGATTCTCTAGTGTATTGGGACTGGTGTACACAGAGTCATTCCTTAAACTTTAAATATAAAGTATTAGATTTCATGACACTAGTTAGACTAAAGGGCAAAGAAAACTAAATAAAAGGAATGAGAAAAGGAATTACTTGTAGAAATCAATTCCATAATCCAATCAGCTGCTATTAAAATAATTAACATTTCATTTCATTTGTCCTCAGTCTCACCAGTCACTTTCACCTAATGGTAGTGTCCTGAACCTGACAGCACACTTGCCTGCTACTTATCAGATATTTCAGACATAAAGTGTACTTTAATAATCTGGGCTTTTGTTTATCATTATTATGAGATAGTGCAAAATATGTTAGAATCAAAAGGTTTAATGAGTTCTGATGAGTGCAATTACACTAGTCACAGTAAATACATCATGTACATACTTGATGTGTACAGATACAGAACTGGTTTGACAAGCATTCTCTAGTCTGACTTTTCTCATGGTAAAGAAACAATGTTAAATTATGTATTAGTACGGAATTGTCTCAAAATATGCGCAATATTTTTATGAATCTTATGATTTCCAAGAAGCCGGGGTGCATTATTCGAAGGAAAGACAGACAGACAGCATTTTGGTGTGTCTCGCAATCATAATCTTGGAAGCAATTTTTGCCACTGATTCAGCTCACTATGACGACAGTTACGAAAAAAAAGACAAGGAAGGAGCCGTTCTATCTCAGGGAAGGTACGACAAAGATGAGTTGAACAAATTATCTGAAAAATGTTCTGTTTGAATATATTATATGCAAGAATTACACAACCAATGATGATAAGAGTTACACCAACAGTCTGAGTTTAAGTAAATGCTTTACATCTGTTGTTATCTCAGGAAAACAGAAGTGAACCTTTCTGGAATCAACTTGCTTTTGCTTGAATTGAATGGTATGTTTATTCAGGAAGGAAGCAGACATGGCTATTTTTTTCCCCTATCAATATTTGCACGGACTTCTCACTTGGCATCACATTTGTGCCAATCAAAGACGTCGAGTCAAAGCTTGGGGTGAAACAAGAATTGCAGCCACAGACTTGGTGCTGAGAAATTATCGGTGTCTTGCCAGCTGCTGAAAGGAACAGAGAGTGTTTTTGAGGCATGTTCCAGAGAGGGCAATTGTTCAAAGAAAATTTTAATGCAAAGCTTTTAGGGTAATGTTATGTAAATAAGCAATAAGACTTACTGGAGCTTTGGCTACTTTTTCTTCCTTCATTTTTCCGAGCTCTGTGATTTTGCTTTGAAAGTTTTTACTTCTCAGGAGTTCAGCACAACCTCATTATTTCTGCTTGGCACTTTCTTTAAGAGAGGCAGCAGCTGCATAATATTGATAAACTCTAAGATGCCTAGACTCCACTACTACTGCTGTGACCATATACAAACTCAGAGTTGGCACTATTTCTGCTGTGAAACCTTCGTCTCTGCCATACGCTGAAAATTCACTATCTGAAAACCAGACCCAGGAACTCTCCCAAAGCACCTTTGGTCTAACTTTTAACAACATTCACATGTAGCATTTTGGTTGAACTCTATAATAAAATTTAGGTCCCAGAAGTGATGAAGACATAAATCATAAAGATGTTGCAGTTTTAAAATGTCTTCAACAGCACTAATTATTTAAAAAGTTCTCCTAGCTTCTGTCAATACAAACCCAAATGATCTGTCAAACATTTACTAATGGTCATGAACAAAATGGATGAAATCAGTGTAAACAGAAATGGTATGTAGATTTCAGAACTTAAAAATAAAACTTTTAAAAATCTAGCACAAATGGCATAAACAAAACACAAGGAAAACCACAGAAATACTTGCAACAAATGTTTAGAAAGAAAAGATATTTTTAATAAATAAATAGCTCTTTAAAGAAAAGACAATCTTAATTTAAAAAAATGGACAAAAGATATACATAATCAACTTACAGAAAAAGAAATATAAAGTGAATAATTGCATGGAAGCCTATTTAACTCCCTAGAAACCCTGGTGGTCCAGTGGTGAAGTGCCGTGGCAGCTAACTGGCAAGGGGGCAGTTTGAATTCACCAGGTGCTCCTGGGAAACTCTATGAGGCAGTTCTACTCTACCCACAGAGTCCCTGTGAGTCCAAAAAGACTCCACAGCAGTGGGTTTGGGGTTTTCGATTAGTGGAAAGAAAACTTATTTAAGTGATGAGATTAATTAAAATAACATAAAAGGTATTAGAAGACCAACTGTATGTTCCTATTTGTTTATAGATTTCTATGCACAATCTGTAGATAGTAAAAAGAAAATATCAGTGTGAACATTTTCTGTAATGAATTGCATCACTGTATAATTTCTTTATATTCTCTGTATTTTACTATTCATGTATGATGACTATACACAGATATATTTTATCATCATGAATTGAGTATACGAGTGTATCTTACCCATCTTTCTTTATTGTTCTCAGAACCTGGCATGGTTCTAATTATGCACACTGGATTAGGTTTATTTGTTTGGTCTACTATTTTCAGCATTTTAAAAAGAGAAAATATTTCAGACGTGTAAACATTGTCTTCACTAGTAGCAACCCACGTGACAGAGTAGAGCTGCCTCATGTTTTGTTTTTGGGGGGTGGGGGGTTGGAAACCCTGGTAGCATTGCCAGGTGCTCCTTGGAAACTCTATGGCGCAATTCAACTCTGTCTACAGGGTCATTATGAATTGTAATTGACTCAGTGGCCTTGGGTTTGGTTTGGTTTTGGCCTGGTAAGCTTTACAGAAGCAGGTCCCCAAGCTGCCAAGATTACAGCTGTGAAGACTCTAGATGAGTTTAAACTTCCAGCCTTTCAGTTAGCAGCCAAGCACTAACCGTTGTGAAACAAAGTCTCCTTATAAAAACACAATAAAATTAATACAGATCTCCTTATCAAAAGAAAGGCAAACACTTTGCCTACTTTGGAAGCAAGACAGATGAACTTTTAGAACAAATTTAACGTATTCATTTATAAAAACAATGTTGGTCTTCAACCTGAGGATTCAAGATAGCACAACTACAGGAAATGACACTGGTGAAAAGCTGGACCAGTCATTTTCCAGTACCCTTTAATCACAGGTGCAATATGCTAAGTGATATAATAATCATGGTAAAAAATCTAATGCAATATGCTAGGCACTACAAAATGAAAGGAAACCCTGGCAGCACAGTGAGCTAAGTGCTACAGCTGCTAGCCAAAAGGACGGCAGTTCAAATCTACCAGACCCTCCTTGGAAACTCTGAGAGGCCATTCTACCCTGACCTCTAGGGTCACTATGTGTTGGACCTGACTTGACAGCAGTGGTTTGTTTTTTTTTGGTATAAAATGATAAAAATAAAAGAACAAAGGCAATAAGCCTGGAAACTGACTCCAAAAGTGAGGCATGAATTGGGTCTAAAAAAATTAGTAGGACATCACCAGATGCTAAATGGACAGTCTAGCAACAGTCTAAAGGGATAGAACGAAAGAATTAAGTTACGTGACATGTATCTTAGGTGAATTTTGTGAGCTCTGTGAGGTATAAAGCAAAACACATGAAAAATATACTGACACTGTCCACATTTGGCAATGAAGTGTTGAAAGAACTCGAATCCATACTCTAAGAATTTGAATCCTATGTTTTAGTTAATTACAGCATTACATACTTGGGGTAAATAAGAGCCCCCAAAAATCACATTGAATTCAAGATGATACCGAGAAAACGGGCCCCGGTCTCTGACATCTTACGATAGACATTGAGCAAACACTTAACCACCGAGAAGGTCCAAAGAGCAGGCCCTTAGTAAATTAGTAAATGTGTGAAAACTGGAGGCAAATGACCCCCTCCAGAGAAACGAAGTCTCACGATGTTTGCCTGCTTCTCTGACTGGTTGGCTGGTTTGTCATTTTCACTAGAGCTGCATGCATTGTGCTAAAATTTCAGAAGGTAAGTCACCCAACACCAAGGCCAGACATTGTACTAAGTCCTTAAGACACAAAGATAAATGACTTCTGAGAGACTTACATGAACAAATACTTGAAATAAAATACGCTAGGCGTTAGAAGAGAGGGATACTTAGAAAAGTAATGATTGATTAAGGACTAATAAGATCAAGGGAGGTTTCCTGGAGGACCATATACTAAAGATGGAGCTTTTCAAATACATGGGCGATACGAAGACTAATCAAAGTGGACAGAGAGTTCAAAGCAGAGGAGTCCACCTGTTTGAAGGCATGAAAGTAGAAAGATTCATGTTGAATGTTTGGGGACTATAAGCAGTGTGATACTGTGTACAGTGGAGCAACAAGATACGAAGCCAGGGAGGTTTCACCAGAAACATTAGGAGGCAACTCCAAGACGTTCCCTGCTGGACTGTGAGTGAGAGCTTTGCGTGTTTACACGCTAGAGGGCCAGAGTCTAGGTCAGCCTATCTAGACCACTGCAAACCGTCAATGGCTAGATAGCATTTCACTCAGCCAGACAGGGATCAGCACAGAGCAGGACTCCACAATTTTAAAAAAGTGCAGCCACAGATATTAGGGACTGAATTGTGCCTCTCCTAGTACCTGTAAAATGTGACTTTGTTTGGAAATAGATGATACTGGTTAATATGAGCTCATGCTGGAAGATGACAAGCCCTAATCCAATAAGTGGGAGTCCCTGGTTGGTGCAAATGGTTAAATGCTAGTTACTAACTGGTTGGTTGTTCAAATCCACCCAGAAGCACCTTAGAAAACATGGTTTGTGACTGACTTACAAAAAGCGATTGCCATTGAAAACCCTATGGAAAAGGGCTCTGCTCTGAAAGAAATACAGCTGTTATTACTCAGAACACCAACTGGTTTGGATTTTTTTTTTTTTTGGAATCCAGTATGAGTAATGTGTGCTTATAAAAAGAGAAGAGGTACAAAGGGAAGACAGGCATGTGAAAAAGAAGACAAGATGACAGCAATACGTCCAGCAATCCAAGGAAGCACAAACACTGCTGGGAACCACCAGAAGCTGAAAGAGAAGAGGAGGCAATTACCCTCGGGCTTTCAGCGAGAGCAGCGCTCACACCTGGAATGCTGACAGTCTTCACACTGTGAGGCAATCAGTTTCTGTTGTTTTAATCCACTGACTTCAAATAACAATTACAACAACCTTATAAGACTAATATAATCGGTTATAATGTTAAAATACCTGTGCTAGGACAACGTAGAATGGTTTCTTTGTATAATTCATACAGTTCATACTCTACAGCACCTTCAAATTTCTTAACTGATTATATACACACACACACACATATGCTTATGAAGCTTTTTGTCTAAATAATGTGGATCTACAGTCCTCTCCAGTGGAATTCTTGCACACTTTTCCTGTTTTCATCTTCTTAAACAAGAAACAGTGTGATACCCTCATAACGTGACCCAGACATATTCCGCTGGATTAAGTTGAAAGTGTGAACTCAGAGGCCAGGTGGCCTGAATATGAAGGTGGTTCTGCCATTAAACTGTGATATGACCTTGGGCACATTCCCTAACCTTCCTTGTCTGTTTCCTCAGCTGTCAAGTGTGACTAATAAGAGTATCTATTATGAAAATTATAATGAAGATGAAATCTCATGTATAGGAAGTTCATAGAACAGGACGTGGTACACAACAAATATTAACTATTGTAATTATTAACATTATATACGGTTTCATAAGTGATATATTCAAAAGAAAAGCCTTATCTTTTACTGCTTTCATCTCTTCATTATTACAGGAGAGTCATATTTGGTGATTTGTTTTGTATTCTGATTTGCCTTTCTCACTAAAACGTGATGATCTCTGGGAGCAGAGACTACTGATTGATGTCTTATTACTGCACCTAGAACAGAGCACGGCCTGCAGCCAGTCACTAATAAACATGTGCTGAATTAACAGATAAGCTGTTCAGGGTCCAACGTCATGTTTAATGGACAAGAGTATTCTATTCTTGGCCATTAGAGTTCATCATTAATGCTCCAAAAACATGTCCTTTTCTGTGATTTTTAGGATAACGCCCGGTATAAAATATCCAGGATAATAATCCTGAACAACAGTTACTATATCAGGTTTGTAGTCAGACGTCAAAGGAACAAGACATTTAAGTGGCTTTGTTGAACGAAGAGTAGCCTCAAGGTCCTGCTTTTCTTTCTTTGTAACAAATGCCAAGCTAAAGCTTCAATCTTGGCCATTTTCTTCTTTCCCACTAAAGGCAGAGTAAATGTGTGCATCATAAGCCCCTGGAGAGTGACCTCTGATGGTCATCAAGCAAAGGTAAGGAGCCAGCAAAAGTATGTGCAGCTTCTCCTCACCAAGTGCCCTTTTATTCACTGTGCAGTCTACGGCTATACTTCTCAGGCCTAAAGGGATTCCAGCCTACCTCAATGCTTTTGCATGAAACATCGATGTTCGAGCTTTTCACAACACAGTGCACAAAGGCCGCGTTAAAATTGCATTGTATTAGTAAAACTAAACAATAAGCAAACAAGGCAATTACAAACTGGGCCAAAGCTCCAACAACATCTTACAGCTAGCACATGACAGGGAAAGGAGGTTCAACATCATATATCATTGGGAAAGTTTACACTTAAACAATGAGATGGGCCTACACCCCCAATAAAACTGACGAAACTCCCAAACACTGGCCAAACCCAAAGCTGGTAACATGCGGAGCAGGGAGGACTTGCACCCCTGCCAGCAGAAACGCCAACTGGTACAGCTGCTTTGGAAGACCATCGGGCAGTTTCTGACACTGCTGAACACACAGGCTTCCTACATGATCCACTGCTCACGTTCTGAGATATTTACCCAAATGAACTGAAACTGTATATCCACATATAAATCTTCACATCAGTGCTTTTAGCAATTTTATTCACAATTTTTATTCAAAAACAGAAAGCAACAAAAATGTTCTTCAATACCTGAATGGATAAGTTATTGGAGAATCCATATAATGGAGTATTATTCACTAAAAGAAATGGGCCACCTAGCTAAGAAAGACACAGTGGACCCTTAAAATCATACTCGTAAGAGAAAGAAGTCAGTCGGAAAAGGCTGTGTACTATGTAACTCTCAAAGTGTGACAGTCTGGAAAAAACAAAATTATAGAGACATTAAAAAGGTAAGTGGCTTCCAGGGGTTTAGGGGGAGGAAGGATGGATGAATGGGTTGAGCAGCCAGTAGTTTTAAACCCATGAAACAAAGCTGTAAGATATTGCAACAGTGACTGTAGGACAATATTCCTTTGTTAAAACTCATGGATCACACAACAAAAAAGAGTAAGCCCTACTGTAAACAGTAGATTTCCCTTAAAGTTATGAATCAATATTGGTTCATCAGGTGTAATAAATGAACTACAGGGACTGGAGACGGTAATGAGAGAAACACTGAGCTGGGCAGCTTTGAGTTGTGATCCACTCAGCAACAAGTGGTTGGCTTGTTTCTGCTCTTGCTGGCGGGAAATGGGACCTATGGGAATTATCTTTTGTTTCGGCACCATTTTTCTGTAAACCTAAAAGCCAAAGCCAAGTTTATTGCCATGAAGTTGATTCAGACTCACAACGACTCTACAGGACTGCGCAGAACCACCCACACAGTTTCCACGGAGTACCTGTTAGACTTGAAGTGCAGACCTTTGAACGAGCAGCCATAGCACTTAACCAGCATGCCACCAGGGTTTCCTGAAAGTGCTCTAAAATTAAAATCTAATAAAAATGAGTAGTGCATTGCTATTTTCATATTTATTAGAGTAGGAGCTTTGTAAGGACAGAGATCTTTCCTGTTTTGTTCAATGCTCACTGCTGTATTATAAGAACTTTGCTTGAAGAGTACATTCTTGTCAGATGCCATCAAGTCAGTTCCTACTCTCAGTGACTCTAAGGACAACACAGGGAAGCAGTGTCCAGTCCTGCACCGTCCTCGCAATCACTGCCATGTTTGAATCCGTTATTACAGGCATTGTGTCACTCCATCTCACTGACGGTCCCCCTCTCTTTCATGCACCCTCTATTTTACCAAGCATGCTGTCTTTCTCCAAGGAATGATCCCTCCCGACAAAACGTGCATAGCACATGAGAAAAAGTCTCACCATCCTTGCTTCTCAGGAACATGCTAGCTGTTGTTCTCCCAAGACAGATTTGTTTGCTTTTTTGGTAGTTTGTGGCATATTCAATCTTCTTCACCAACATTACAATCCAAAGCCATTAACTGTTCTTCCATCTTCCTTATTCATTGTCCAGCTTTCCTATACATATGATGCAACTGAAAACACCATGGCTTGGGTCAAGTGTACCTTAGTCCTCAAAGGGACATAGTCACTTTTCAATATCTAAAGAGATCTTTTGCAGCAGATCTGCCAAAGGTGATAAATCATTTGATTTCTTAATTGCTCCTCCCATGGACCTTGATGGTGGCTACAAGTAAAACAAAATCCTTGACAACAACATTTTTTTCTGTTAATCATGATGTTGCTTCTTGGTCCAGTTGTAAGGATTTTTGTTTTCTTGATGTTGAAGTGTAATCTGTAAAGAAGGTGGTAGTCTGTGATCTTCATCAATAAATGCTTTAAGTCCTCTTCACTTTCAGCAAGCAAGATCATTTCATCTGCATATCACTGGTTGTTAACAAGTCTTTCTGCAATCCTGAAGCCCAATCTAGCTTCTTGGATTATTTGCTCAGCAATCGACAGCACGTGGCTTGGCTTGGCTTGGCTTGGCTACAGACTGAATAAATCTGGTAAAGGAATACAACCCTGAAACATACCTTTCCTGATTTTAAACCAGGCAGCATCTCCTTGTTTTGTTCAAATGGCTGCGTCTTGATTTATGTATAGGTTCTGCAGAAGCACATTTGAGTCTTCTAACTCTGATTTTTCACAATGTCACCCATCATTTGTTATGATGCACACAGTTAAATACCTTTATAAAGTCCATGAAACACAGGTAAACATCTTTCTGGTATTTGCTGCTTTCAGCCAAGATCTATGTGGTATGAGCAATGATATTTCTTATTCCAAGTACTCTCCTGAATCCAGTTTGAATTTCTGGCAACCTTCTGTTGATACACCACTGCGATCATGTTTGAGTATACCGGGTGCTAAAAAAAGGCATGTGAATTTCATGAATAAATAATTAAAGCTGCTACTTAACGGGTACTGCATTTCTCATTAAAAATTTGTAATATAATTTCATATTCATCCTCTACTGTGATTGCACTGTTGAAGTAACACTAAAAGGCTAAATAATAACATTGCCCTCCACAGAATCCTGCTTACTTAAATTGAGATTGGCAGGTTTCTTGACTAGTGAAGAATGCTTTACTGATCTCTCATTGACCTGAAGTCTGAAAAAATAATATTTTACTGAAGGCATGAAAAGATGAGAAGGTCAGATAAGAAAAACCTTTTGCTTATCCGTGGTTGGTAAATAACAAGTAAGGTAATGTCACTTTCGAAACAATGTCCACAAATCATGAAAGGGATAAGGATTTAAGCTGAAAATAGTATAATGCAAACAGAGTACTAGAGTCAGGAATCCTGGATGTCATTTCACCTTTGTCTATACACAGTCATTAGTCATTGTCACTGAGTGTCTTTTTCTGTTAAATAATTAGGTTTGCCTAAACCTAATTCCAGCCCTTTGACATTTGATGAGCATACTCTGTTAGCATATGCAAACCAGGCCACTTCACGGACTGTCTTTTCATCAGCACATGTGACAGTCAATATCGACAAAATCAGGAGACCTTCGTGCATGTATGTAGACGGTCAGTGAAAAAGAGGAAGCTCCTCAGTGACATGCATTGACACAGTGGCTGCAACCACAGACTCAAACATAGCAACAGTCGTGGGGATGGTGCAGGGGCAGGTATGGTTTTGTTTTGTTGTACATGGAGTTGCTGTGAATCAGAACTGACTTGAAGGCACCTAACAACAGTATATTCACTAGGAAAAGTTCCTGTGACACAGCAGTGAACACGGAACAAAACTGGAAGGGTCTCTGTCCTTACTAAGCACCTAACATCAATAACAATATTTATGTATAACACATATATGTATGAATGCGTGTATGTATATATGTAGATACATGTACACAAGGACTCACAATTAACTTTGTGCACTCATACTAGAAAAAGTGCTACATACTTCATGGCTGAATATCACTATAGTCCCCTTCGAAGTATTCCCCTTGGGAAGCTATGCACCAACACCAGCACCTAGTCCACCCTTCAAAGCAATTTTGGAATGGCCATCAGAGCTGTCATTGTATTGCTTTGATGTCCTGAATGTTGTCAAAATGTCTTCCTTTCAATATTTTGTTTAGCTTCAGGTAAAGAAAAAAGTCACTGGGGGCCGGATCATGTGAGTAGGGAAGGTGTTCCAAGAAAGTTGTTTGTTTACTAGCTAAAAACTCCCTCACAGACAATGAGACAATTAAATTTGTGAAGTTACCACACGCCACTGTGCACAATGGCCATTCCAGCAAGAATTTCAAAATCGCTTCGATAGGTGGACTAGGTGCTAGCATCAGTGCACAGCTTCCCAAAAGAAGTACTTCAAAGGGGACCACAGTGATATCCAGCTATGAGTTATGCAGCACTTAGAATAATTAAGTTTGTGACCTTAATTGTAGGCCTCATGTATGGTCATGTGTGTATAAATATATATATGTATGTATGTATATAGTCATGGATTGAATTGTGTCCCCCTAAAAATGTACATGTTGATCTGACTGAGCTACAAGTCTCAATATGGTGCCATTCCTCCCATGTGTCGTGAACCCTGCCTCTGTGATGCTGATGAGGGAGAGTGGGCAGCACTTGTGTTGGTGAGGCAGGGCTCAAGCTAACAGCTGCGGGACAGAGGGAGAGAAGTGAGCAGAGGAAGCTGGGACCCTCCTAGCACCCAGAGGGCAGCACAAAGAGTAAAGCACATCCTTTAGACCCAAGGTTCCTGCGCTGAGACGCTCTCTCTGAATTTCGACTCTTGGCCTACCTGACTGTGATGATTTCTCACACTGAATGGATTTGCGGCTTACCAGACTGTGACAATAAAAGCTTCTCTATGGAGCCTTCCACTTGTGGTATTTTCTGTTGGAGCAGTATCACGTGACTAAAACATACAGACATTCACAGTTATAAACTATAAGCTAATGAGTCTCTGGAACATTTCAGAGAGTGTTCTGCAATGTGAAATTTTGCTGTTTTAAGCAGCTATATGAACTTTCTTTTTTTATTTCTTAGTTGAAAATGTTCAAGCCACCTTTACAATGATAATGGTCAACTGGGTTTGTATACAAACTGTCATCTCACGGGTGCCAGGCTATTTGGTTAGGAAATAGAACCAGTCACTCTTGTGGTCAAACTCATCTTGAAAACTTAGAAAGGACAGTTATAACAGGAAATTTTCCATCCTTATATGGAAAGTTGTTTAAACATATCTGTGGCAATTTATTCACTAATCAGAATAAAAAGTAGAAGAAAATTTCATTATGTAGCCCAGAGATTGTAGGTTTTAAATTCAGTTAGCTCTGATCATTCATCATCTATTAGCCCTATGACTTAGGTAAGTGACTTAAACTTCAGTTCTGTATTTACAAAAAAATGTGGGGCTGACCGTGTTTACATGGTAAGATTATCAGAAATTTGAGGAAATTTCATTTTACTCATTTAACACAATGGAGAAAAGGTTTTATTTAAAATTACCTAAGACTAGAAATAATCTGAGTGTTCAACAGAAAAATTAATTTTTTAAAAAAGTGACATATTTACGTGATGGAATATCCCAAAAGTAAGACAAATAAACAGTAATATAGGTTGTCTCAAAGAGCAATATCAGATACAGGACATTTTGCTAAACCAAAACAATAAAGGTACTTACTTTGTTACAGATTGAACTGTGCCCCCCCCCCAAAATGCATGTCATCTCGGCTAGGCCATGATTCCCAGTACTGTGTGACTGTTTACCATTTCATCGTCGGATGTGATTTTCCTCTGTGTTGTAAAGCCTACCTCCAGTGTACTAATGAAGCAGAATTAGAGCTTGTGATATTTATGAGACAGGATTAATCTCAAGATTGGGCTGTATCTTGAGTCAATATTTTCTGAGATATAAAAGACTGAAGTGAGCAAAGACACAGTGACAGAGAGGTGGGCGGAGTGGGTGGGCTCATACTACCAAGAACAAAGAACGAGGATGGGAGGATGTCCTTCGGGCCCAGGGCTCCTGGGCTGAGGCATATCTAGACCAGGGGAAGACTGACGACAAAGACCTTTCTCCAGAGCTGACAGAAAGAAAGAGGGTTTCCTTGGAGCTTGTGCTCTGAAATTGGACTTCAGCCTCCTAGACTATAAAAGAACAAGCCTTTTCATGTTTAAGCCATCCATTTGTGATATTCCTCTTATAGCAGCACTACACAACTAAGATACCACGTAATTCCATTTATTTATAACTCAGGAATAAAAATCAGGACTGTCCTGGCCTTCAAGAGGAGAGGTTGACTGTAAGAGGGAACAAGGGAACTACCTGGGTGATTGATACATCCTAAGTCCTGATTAACATTTGTGTCACATACACAAGACTAAATGTCACTAAAATTGGCATAAAATCTGTGCTTTTCACTGTAGTTGAATCTTAATAAAATGAGAAACACTCTATGCGTGAATAACCCTCATTACAGTTGTATCTAGCTTGGTATAGATTCATTCTTATGTATCTTCTTATTAGAAACAAATAATGGGAAAAACAAAGATTTCATTGGTTTGAACTCAAAACTTTCTTATAGTGGGACAGTGTTTGTTGGCCTTTTCTATTTTGTTTCTACTTTTATCTATCCGCATGTTTTTAAATCATCATTGACATCTTCTCTCTTTTGGGACAGTGGTTAAGTGCCACAGCTCCTAATCAAAAGGTCGGCAGTTCTTATCTACCAGCTGTTCCTCGACAATTCAACGGGGTAGTTGTACTCTGTCTGTGGGGTCGCTATGAGTAGAAATCGAGGTAGTGTTGTTGTTGTTGTTACCCTCTGTTAGGCCTTATTTTTTAATAAGCTACTGACTCATGAAGGCCCTTACCCCAGTGATTTGATTCTTGCAAAAACTTGCATAAAACAGCATACACCACTTTATTCTAATTTTAAATTTACAGCCTTCTTTTCTACTCCCTAAAATGCTGGGATTGCTTTTATACTTCTTTTTTTGTATCTCGAATGCCTATCATAAGACCTGGCACTATGTGAACAATATACCTTCACTTAATAATTATTAAATAAATGTAAGGATGACCAGATGGATGAGTCAATGAAAGAATCCATTTGTAGAACGAGTTGAGTGTGGATGAACAGGATAATGGAGGCAAGGTGATTTTTCAAATGTCCACAGTAATAAATTTTTCCAAACTTCGAAAAAAAAAGTCTTAGAATGCATGATTTTGGACTAAGTGACATGTGACTTTTCTTAACCAACAAATAAACTCTCCTGCAAAAAAGACAAGAAAGCATACTTTAACTAATCCTTACCAACAAAGCATACATTTTATAACAGAATATATGTATAACAGATAATATCAGTGGATTTTAGTAGAGTTTGCAGGATGAATTTAACAGTTAACACAAGAGGAAGAAAATCAGTGTATGTCTCAAGGGCAGGGACTGTCAGTAAAATGGAGTGAATATAACTCTGGAGACTGTGTACCCTATGGTGACATTCCCATTTTCAAACTTTCTAGCTATGCTGTAAAGTCATAAAGTTGAACATGTATTTAGCAGTAACTATAGGCCAGACTTAATTGCTATGTCTGCTAGTTAAAAAGGTCGGTGGTTCAAATCTGCCAGGCACTGCTTGGAAGTTCTATGGAGCAGTTCTACCCTGTCTATAGGGTCGCTGTGAATTGGAATCCACTCGACAACGGTGGGTTTTTTGTTTGACAGCTAGTTCTACTGGTTTCCTACACCATTTTATTTAATCTTAAAACACCTTTATGCGGCAGACATTGCATATACGACAAATTTAAGGTTTGAAGAGGAGAAATAAATGGCCTCACTTAGCACAGTCAGTAAGCAGGGAAGCTGGACTCTGAAACACTTCACTTGAAACCAGCCACTCTGTCCTGCTTCTTTGTGACCTAGTAAAGTCAACTGACCTCTAAGCCTCCTTTGTCCAAACTCTAAAATTGAAGGCAATTAAGAATTACAAAACTTCGTAACAGACACTTACTGGTTTTGTTTGCTTTCATTCCCCCTTGGAATGAAAATGGACCATAGAACTCTTTAAAAAAGTATTGTAACATAAGGTGGATCTACAATTTTGCTATCTATGAGAACACTTTGAAAAAAAAAAGTCACATACTCAGACACTGGGATCATATGTTTACACAAAGATTGCTCTGGGGAGGACAAAAATCTCTGGGTGGCTGACACTTAACAATCACAAGTCAATTTAGTCTGTTTCATGTTTATTTGCTATCACTGTGTTTAAAAACTGAAATGTGCTAACGTGACAATTAGTTTAGGAGAAGTGCCTTGTCAGAACCCTATGGTAGTAGACATTTGTAAGGAATCAACAGTGGTGATCACAGCTTTTGAAAATAACAGCAGTGATCTGATTTCCACTACAAGTATTTTTCTATGATTTTATTCAATGAAAAAAATCAAATTCATTTATTGTCACATCTGGATTATGGTTGCAGCTGTGAAAATCATCTCTGTGTCCTCAACCTATATCTCTCTAACTCATTCATGATACTGTAAAAAAGATGATTTTTTAAAAATGCTAATATAGCCTCTGTTTAAAATTTGCTGCTAAACTCACTGACTTGAAACAGGTTTAAATTCTTCAGCATGACCTAACTTTCCCTCATGACCTCCTTTTCTGACTAGCTCTTACATTGTTCAACAGCTCCTTGTATCCTAAGGTTCAAGAGTACTGACTAATGTTTCTTCCTTTGCGTGCCTTAGTGTTAGCCATGATGCTCGGTCTGCCCCTTACCCTCTAGCCTGATCAACTAATATGCATCATTCAGTAGTCAGTTCAAATGTCACCTTCTTCAGGAAGGCCTTTGTGGTCTTATCAGCCTAGTTTTACAAATGTCTTAGATGCTTCCAGGGTTCAAAGCCACAAACCTATGATCTACGAGATGAACAATGATATCTGCCAAGCATACAAATATGAATGAAACAAAGTCTTCAACTGAAAAAAAAAAATCCATAAAATAATGTAGGAGCCTGATAGTATGAATGTGCAGTGAGACACACGGCAGAACAGAATAAAAACTTGATAGGCCTTTACCCAAAACATTATTAAAAACACCTCTGCTAAGACCTGAAAAAAAAAAAGCAGTAAATAGTTCATGATATACACAAAAATAGTAGATCAATTCTGGTTATGGCACAGAGCAAAATAAATAAATAAATAGATAGATAAATAAGCATAACATGCATAAAATGAAGCTGAACTTATTAATTTGATCTTAACTTTGATTACACAAATAAAGACTTTCGGATATACAACCTATTGCCCCCAGTAGATTCTGACTTTCAATGACTGTAAAGGACAGAGAAGAACGTCCCCCACAGAGTATCACAGGAGTGACTGGTAGGTTCAGACTACTGGTTTTGATTAGCAGCTGCTCTCTTAACCACTGTGACATATACACAGCTCCCTCTGCTCCCCATCAGAGCACAGGGAACAACACAGAAGAAATAAAATACATGACCACGGCTCAGCTAAGTTCAGATCGATAGTACTATGCATGAAACTAGATTCCCCAAAGTGTAACACTACTAGGCAGTAACCACTAATCAAAACACTTGTGACATCGATCAGCAAAAATTTGGAAGAAAAAAATGATCTTTTAAAAAAAATATTTGGACAATTACACATGCATATTCAAAAAGAGAAAAAGAAATTATATGGTTTTTTCAAACCATTCACAAAACTTAGCTAAATATAAACATCAGACATAAATGGAAAAGCTTAAACAATAAAGTTTTGACAGGAAAATGTAGGAGAAAAAAGTTTGTGACTCTGAGTTACGCAAGAGTTTTTAGGTATGAAACCAGACACATTCTACATAACAAAAAAGAATTGAAACATACTTTAAAACAATTGTACTACAAAAGATATCATTAAAAACATGAAAAGACAAACGAAAGACCAGAAGTAAATACTTAGCACATCATTCATTCAGTAGAGGACTTGTTTCCAGAAAACATAAAGAATAAAAAGCATTTTTTTTTTAAATAGGAAAATTTGACTATTTCACCAAAGAAGACACCCATGTGACGGTTAACGTTGTTTGTGAACTTGGCTGGGCTGTGACAGTCAGTGGTTTGGCAGTTATGTAATGATATCGTTTGGCAGTTAGTTAGGTAATAGCATAATCTGACAGTCATGTAACGATGCACTCATCCTTCATGATGTGATCCAGTGTGATCAACCGACTGGTTGTAAGAGAAGTTTCCTCTGGAGTGTGACCTGCATCCAATACACATATGTGAACATTCTGGCAAAGCTTACTTGCTTGCTTTCAATCCTGTATCTGACTCATCATCATCTGACCTCCATTCTAGGGACATGAGGCAGAGCCTGCCATCTTACCAGCTGATGCTGGGATTTGTCAGCCTCTGCAGGCAGTCAGCCAGTAGCCTGACATCTCACCTGCTAGTCTTGGATTTATTTTCCCCTGTAGCTATAAGGGAAAGCCTGGTGGTGCAGTGGTTAAGCAGCTATAGCTGCTAACCAAAGGTCAGCAGTTCAAATCCACCAGGTGCTCCCTGGAAACTCTATGGGATAGTTCTACCCTGTCCTAAGGGTTGCTATGAGTCAGAACTGACTCAACGACAATAGGTTTGGTTCTTTGGTTTGGCAGCTATAAGAGTCAGGAGAAGCCTCCAGCCTAAATCATGACCCCTAGACTTGAGACTTGTAAACCTCTACAACAATGTGAGCAATTGGCTTGATAGAAATCTCTCAGTCTCTCAGCTCTCTCTCTGTATACACACACACACACACACACACACACACACACACACACACACACACACAATATATACAAGGCCCTGGTGGCACAGTGGTTACAAGTTCAACTGCAAACTAAAAGGATAGCAGTTCAAATCTGCCAACTGCTCCTTGGAAACCCTGTAAGGCAGTTCTACTCTGTCCTATAAGGTTACTCTGAGTCAGAATCATCTTGATGGGCACTGGGCTTTTTTGGTTTTTTTATATATGTGCCTCACTTGTGCTTCTCTAGACGTCTCAGCCTAAGACCTAAGGCCTTTGGTACTGAGAGTGGTTCTAGAGAAACAAAATTGTGTGTATGAGTTTTCTAAATGGACTCTCAAGTCTGACTAGCCTTCAAAAAGTTGATGACCCTTCCTTCAGTAGCAAAGAAGAAGTCATAAATCCATGGCATGGGGTGCAATATTAATATGTAAATTATCACCACCTATAGATCAAGCATTTTTAAGAAGCAGGGCTTTAGGTGATTACATGCTTGATACTTTTCTACAATGTTGTCAGGTTGAGAAGTATAGGGAAGCTGGTTGGCTCATTCCATTTTCCCTAGACAAAGTGGAAAATTAATACCAACCCAATTCTGACAAGACTACTAAGGGCCTCGATCCTTCACCCACCAGGCAAGGAACCATGACCACCTGAGGTGATTGCTGAGGATAAAAGGAATATGGGACAGGTGGTAGAAGAAGATAGTTCGAATACCAGTTATGACCATGTGACCAGTTGCAGAAACGAGGTCTTTAACTTTTATGAGTATTTCTCCCTTGTATGCATGTATCAAAAATTTTTGCTTTCTTCACTTATATAATACATAAACAGGGTTAGTTCATTCTCAGTAGTACACATTAGTTGTATTATGTTAGGTGCAAGTGTGACTTTGTAATTGTCTTTATTTAGAGATTGTGCATGGTTTAGAGGAACATGTACAGGTGCCAAATTGACAAGAAATGGATTGTGATGGTTAAGGTTGTGGGTTAAACTGTCTGGAACCATGTTCTCAATGGTTTGACATTTTCACAATGTTCTAATTTTGCAAATACGTAATGATAGGTCATCCTCCACAATACGAACTGATGTGATCAACCAGTCCTCAGGGGTAAGGCCTTCATGCTGGCAAAGTTCTGGATTGGACCTCTAGTTCTTGGGACTTAAGCAGTGGTTTGCTCCATTGCTTGCTGGTCTTGGTTTCATCAGCCTCTTCAGCCTGAGTCACTGGCCTGATGTCTTCTTACCTGCTGATCTTAGGATCTGTCTGCCTCCAAAGCCTGTGAGTCAGCAGCCTCAAATGGTTCATCTGTCCTAAAGTTGCATGAGTCAGGAGAAGACTCTGGCCTGATGCCCAACCTGCAGACTTGAGATGTGTCAGCCTCTATGACAGCCTCTATGACACGAGCCTTTTCCTAAGTCTCTCTCTCTTCGTATATATATATATATAAATCCGCCAGGTGCTCCCTGGAACTCTGTGGGGCAGTTCTACTCTGTCTATAAGGTCACTATGAGTCAGAATCGACTCAAAGGCACTAGGTTTTACACATACATACATATATATACACACATTCCTCTGTATATGCATACATATATATTCTCTGTGTAGATATATATACACTCTATATACATACATACACTCTATATATGCATATATTTACTTTGTATGTTACTCTCTGTTTCTCTAAAATGATGTCTGAAGGTTAGTCTCATTAGAGATGGAGAAAATATAAAATAATATAATGTAGTACCAAAGCAAACCCATTATCATGAAGTCAATTTCAACACTAGTAAGTGGAACTCCCCCACAGGGTTTCAAAGAGTGACTGGTGGATCTGAACTGCCAGTCTTTGGGTTAGCAGCTATAGCTCTTAGCCAACATGCCATCAGTGTCTCCAGTACAGTATAATATAGGACAGTATAGGGTAGCATACAGTAAGGTAATGCAACATAATATAAAACTAAGCAAAGGTGACTCTAGGAGTGAGCTATGCAGCCTCTCTCTCTCTCTCTCCCTTCTCTCTGTATACATATCTATGTATATACATACTTTCTCAACATACACAGATACACACACACACTTATTCACATAGAATTAGGTTCGCAAATTTGCCACCGTGCACAATCACTATTCCAGAAAGAGTTCCAAAACGGCTTTGAACGGTGGCCTAAGTACTGGCATCAGTGCATAGCTTCCCGAGGGGAGTACTTGGAAGGTGACCATAGTAATATTCAGCAATGAGATATGTAGCACTTCAAACAACTAAGTTCTCAGACTTGTCAGACCTCCTATATGTGTACATATTCTCTGTCTATCAAAACCTCACTGGTTTTACTTCCTTAGAGAACCCAGCCTAAAACAGGCCAACGTTTAATGAAGACATAAAAAGGACCCCAGCATCACTGGTCATTAGGGAGATGCAAACTAAAGCTACAATGTGATTCCACTATATTCCTGCCAGAATTGACTACAATAATAACAATAAAAGACATACAATAGCAATTGCATGCAAGGGGAAATTGAAATTCTCATATATTGACAGTGGAAATGTAATTGGCACAGTTACTTTGGAACACAGTTTGGCAATTTTCTAAACAGTTAAACAGACATTTGCAATTAGCTCAGCAACTCCATGTGATTGTGGCCGTTCTGCAGACACAGAGTGCACACTCACTCAAAACATGATTCAGATGTTAAGACAGATGATAACATGTGTACCCAAAGAGATTATGAAAGTGGTTGTTACTCACAGAATGAAGCTTTCTGGGGAGAGTATGGCAGGTCTCGCAAGCCGGTCCATCGAACAGTGGCTTGTGAGACAGGGAAAGGAGAATGGTTTGGGTTTTCACTGTAGTCTGCAGCTGAGGCCAAACACGAGTTCTCACACATGACAAGAGACTTCAAGGGCTGGATCTCTCACTAGTGCCAAGGGAGAGAGCTTCCTGGCATTTTTTTTTTCCTTCATTCTGCCTCTATACGTGGCAAGAAGAGGGCAGAAGACTGAGGCTTCAATGACAGCAGCAGTCAAACATCAAATCATTGAGAAAAACCTAGGAAAAAGGAGAGATAGCATTTGACTTTGACTATCCCCCTGGTTTCAGGAGGATACAATGGTGTATGCAGGACAGCCTGACTAGAGATGGAGAAAACAATACAATAATATAATGCAGTATAATATAATGCTGTACTAAAGCAAATCCACTGCCATGGAGTCAATTCTGACAACAGCAAGTAGAACCATCCCCCCAAGGGTTTCCAAGAGTGCCTGGTGGATCTGAACTATCAACTTGGTGCTGGAAAGAAGTAATGTTAGTATAAGAAATTAGAGGAAGAGGGTTATTATTCTTCTTTAAAGTTTTTTTTTTTTTTTTTTTTCCATCAGAGATCTATGTTTGGGTGATGATAGTATTTTATACAATTTGAAATTCTCTATTATTAGTTTTTGGTCTTTCTGTATGAAAACATCATGAAAGAATACCGAGAAATTCTGGATGACTCCATAACCATTAATAAAATAAAATTTAATAAAATATTAAAAGCAAAACATCTATCTCTTTCACACATGCATACAACCTGTTCTATGTAAATACATCAAGAGAATAGAGTAAAAGGGTATATTCTGTTATTTTTTTAATGAGGTTATTTAAAACCTTAATGTCCTATATCCACAGACAGGATAAGAAAGTAAAAATATAGTGTTTAATGAAACTCATGAGCATATCTGAAAAACTTTAAATGTTAGTAAACAAAACTTCAAACAAACAAACAAAAAAAAAAATCAAACCAAAACTGTTGCCATGGAGTTGATTTTGAATCATAATGACCCTGAAGGACAGAACAGAACTGCTCCATAGGTTTTCCAAGGAGTAGCTGCTGGATTTGAACTGCTGACCTTTTGGTTAGTAGTCGTAGTTCTTAACCACTATCACAGGATTTGTGTTTATTATTTTCAGTTTGGATTTACTTCACTGATCTCTCTATATTGTGAAACATAGTGTAAATAACCACATCCGCTTCTCAACTGATAACACACAAACACTGTGCGATTATCCCAATAATACTCTGAAAAAGAATATGATACATTTAGCAATGATTCACAAGAAATAATCAGAGCAAAACAGAAATGGGAGCAGCCTCCTTTATCTGGAAAAGTTAAATACTTAATATATGAATATTACATGTATGTAATTTACGTAAACCCTGGTGACCTAGTGGTTGAGTACTAAGAAAAATACTAATTTAAGACAAAATTAAGGACATCTGCCACTTCTACTTTGCCATCACAATGGGGCTTCTGGTTTGCTGTAATTCAAAAAAAGTTGAGGGACAATGCTTATAAAGTTTGCAAAAAAAGACACAAAACTGTCACTATTTGCAAGTGATACAGATTTCTATATTAGACTGCTTAAAGGTTTTCATTAGACTTTTATTGAAAATAATAAAATTTGTAAAGCACATTTGGGTAAAAATAGTGTTTTTACTTCTGACTGGAGGCAGTGAGCTCAGAGTCTCTGTTAAGTCTAGGACCTGCATAGTTGAATTGATGAAATACTCAACATATTCACAACTGATTTGAGGCACCCAGTGGAACAATTCTCATTTATGGAAAACCAAAAGTAGTAGAAATAAATTGTTAGAATTAAAAAGTAAGTTTAGGAAGGGAGACCAGACATAAAATCATTACTACAAAAAGTCAGCTTCATTTCTGTACATCAATGGCAAGACTTCAAAACACAAAATTTAAAAAATCCCATTTAGGAAAGCAGAAGGAAACTGGTAATAAAGCTATCTGGCAGATACAAAATCGTTATGGAAATACTTATAAACTTTATTGAAGTCGTTAGCTAAGACTCAAATTAATGCAGAAATATATAATATTTATCGACTGAAGGGCTCGTTATAAAAATATCAACTCTTCCCCCAAATTGCATAAAGAATCTATTAAGTTGTTCGTTGAATTTAACAAACATATTGTCAAATTATATAGAATGTAGAAGGACTGCCCATGCGCCGTTGAAGAAAATACAGATAGACAAGAGTCACTCTCCTTGAAATCACGAGTTATTATAAAACTATATTTAGGTTGGTGTGGGGTTGGCATGGGAAGCAGAACAGGAAGCAAGGGGATGAACAGTCCCGAATTCATACACATATGTAGAAACGACACGACAGCCTGAAAAAATAAGCATTACCATCAAGTTGATTCTGACTCATGGCGACACCACGTGTGTTACAGAGTAGAGCTGCTCCATATGGTTTTCTCGGCAGTAATTTTTATAGCAACAGATTGCCAGGCCTTTCTTCCATGGTGCCACTGAGTGGGTCTGAACCACCAACCTTGAGGTTAGTGGTCCAGAGAAACTCTTCATGCCACCTGACTGCAGACACAGCAGTGTTTAGCAATGGCTTAAGGATGAAGACTTCAAACTACGGTGTTAAGAAAATATTCACACACACAAAAAAAGGCAAATAGATTCTTATTCCATATACAGAAACCAAGGTCGCTGCTCTGGAGTCAAATTCTAACTCCTAACGACCCGATACACCGCCCCTCAAAAGTTCACTTCCCGCCAACGTGGCGCCATAGCGAGAAGCTGCGCACCGTCTCTCCACAGCAGAGACCCGAAGAACTAAACGCAACAGAGGCCAACGTCAGTTCTGGAACCTCAGTTGTTAAATGGAAAGAGACAGATCTCAGCCAAATACCGAATAAATAAAAAACTGACAGAGAACAGTGAGCAACAAGAGAGACGAAGAGGAAGACCCCCGTCAGCTAACCCGGCCTGGGGACGCCATCTTGGATTCCTGTCAGAGATCCGCTTCAGGGAGCAGGGGCGTCCCAGCGGGGACGAACGGAGTCAGACCCCGCCTTACCTGCTTCCCCAGGCCCCGTCGTGCCCCTGGGGTCTACCTCGGGCACCTCCTGGCTAGCTGTGGTGGCTCAGCCGAGGGGAAGAGCAGCGTCCCTGTCCCTGCAGCTTACGTCGGACCCGCCCATGTCGGAGATTGACAGATGGGGAGTCCGCCGAGGGAGGCACGGCCAGAGCCTCCAGCGGGACCCAGGGGGCCCGAAGGGACGGCCGGGAGCCCCCCGGCAGGACGCAGAGGACCCCAAGGGACTGCTGGGCCCCCCGGCAGGATGCAGAGCACCCTAAGGGACGGCCGCCCCCCCACCGGCAGGACGCGGAGCGCCCGAAGGGACGGCCGGGAGCCCCCCGGCAGGACGCAGAGGACCTGAAGGGACGGCCGGGAGCCCCCCGGCAGGACGCAGAGCGCCCCAAGGGACTGCTGGGCCCCCCAGCAGGACGCAGAGCACCCCAAGGGACGCCCCCCCCCCGCAGGACGCGGAGGACCCGGTAACCGGAGCTTTGTGCTTTTCCACCACCCCCCGCCCTCCCCTCGTCGCCGGCTGCCGTCTCTCGGCCAGGAGGAAACTCCTTCCGCCCCAGTCGCTTGGGTTTGCACCCCGAACTCCACCAGCCGGCTCCTGGAGCACCATTTGTCTGAAGCTGGTGTTTTTTTCTCTTCCGTTTCTTTTGTTCTTTTCTCCGTGCCTCCCGTCACCGCCCCCTCTTCGGTCTGGAACGCTTGGCTCCGTGTGTCCCCGTTGCCTCTCGTTGAAAGGCTGTGAAGGGCTGCATAGCAGGGGTACTTACTGCTCCGCAGCCGGGGGCCCGGACTGCTGAAATTCTCTCTCTCTCTGTCTTTTTCTTTCTTTCTTTTTTTTTTTTCTCTTAGTTGTTTGTTTTGCTGTGTTTTGTTTTATCTGTTGTTTTTTTTTTATCTTTGTGGTTTGGGACTCCCCGCTAGCCAGGCTGGACTGCAGAGCTTAGCACCGGCATCCTCAATGGACCTACCCGTCTGTGCAATCCCGGGAGACACTTCCTTCTCTCTTTCTTTTCTTACTTTCTTTCTCTCTCTTTCTCCTTGTCTCCCTCCCTCTCCCTCTCTTTTCTCCCTTTTTTTTCTCTTTTTTGCTTCCTGTCTTTCTTCATTTCCCAGCTCTTGTCCCTCTGTGCGTACTTTCTTTTCCTGTCCCCTCAATACCTGACACTGTGTGACATCTATACCTCTTGGAGCTAGACAGTTTCGCACAACCTGGTAAACACCTGGTTTTCAGAGCAGGACTGGTAGAACTTCTGGGAGCCTTTCATTTTGTTTTTTCCTCAAATTTTTAACGTTTATTTTTATTTGTTTTTCTCCACTTTCTGGTTCCTCGTCTCTCCATTCTAATGGCGAGCTGCCTTGTCACTCTTTATGCTTTGTTTTAGTTTCAGGTTTGGCCCCTTTTCTGTCATTCCTCTCCCCCATACCCGTTTTAGATCTACACATCACAACCTTCTCTCTTTTTCCTGCCTGCCTGTGCTGTGTACCAAGCATCAGACTCCTGAGCAACAAAGACACAGCCTACTGGAACCTGCCCAGCACTGATTCCTGGCTTACCCTGTGTGTGTCACAAATACTCCAGCCCAGCCCCTCCTTCAGGTAGCCCTGCCCTTCTGCACCATAGCTGGGTGATCGGCCCTGCCTACTGGAGAAGGAGGTGAAAAGTGTTGTGACTACCGGTGAGCAAAAAGCAAAGAATGCACAGCCTGCCTGCTCTGACATAACAAGATAAAACAAAAAACGGAGTACAAAACAAAATAATCTGCAATCAATAGTATCTACCAAATGTCTTGAAGACCACAGGCAATGTCAAACCTTTTTTTTTTTAAGGATGGTTCCAGCCAGCATCCAAAATAAAACACCAGATTGCTGTGAAGCAGAAGAAAAGGCACTAGAACCACCTGGCATGGAATTCAAATCTCTAATATTCAGAGCCACTCAAGAACTGAAACAAAGTGCAGATAAAAGTGAGGGAAAAGTAGAAATTCATGGAAAAGGAAGATGAATTCATGGATGAATTCAGGAAAATTTTACAGGAAAAAAAGATGCCAAAACAAATTGACAACCAAAAATTGTGCAAAACAGCAGTTAGAAATCCAAAACATAAACAACAAGATTTCAGAAATGGATAGAGGAGCACGTCTGAAATGTGATGGAAGACAGGATCAGTGAAACTGAGGACAAACACTTGGATGCAACTGTGTTTTGAGGAAAAAGCAGAAAAAAAGAACAAAGAAAAGTGAAGAAACCCTGAGAATTTTGTGCGGTAGAGCCAAAAGCAAAAATGTGCCAATGATCAAAGTTTCAGAACAGAGGGAGAAAACAGAAAACACAAAAGGGGTCATTGAAGAATTGCTGACAGAAAACTTCCCAAATGTCATGAAAGGTGAAAACCTGACCATCCATGAAGCTCAACAAACCCCATATAGGACAGACCATAAAAGAAAATCCTCAACCCATATCACAGTCACACATGCTAAAGACAAGGACAAAAAGTTCTAGAGCAGCTCAGGAAAAACAAGAAGTCACATACAGAGGGGAAACAAAAGACTAAGCTATGATTAAGTGGTGAAAACCATACAATCAAGAAGACAATGGAATGATATATGTAAAACCTTGAAAGAAAAAAATTGCCACCAAGAATAATAAATTATGTCATATAAAACTTTCATCCAAATATCATGGTGATATTAGGACATTTCCAAATAAACAGATATTAAGGTAATATGTAAAAAAAGGAAAAGACCAAACTTACAAGAATTATTAATGGGAATCCTTTGGTCTGAGAACAAATATCAGCCCACAACTTGAATCTGGGATGCAAGATTATACCAGGTGGATACAAGCCTAAGAAATGGAACTCCCAAAGACTATCCAAAACCAAAAGAATTACAATTAGGGAACCAGAGAGGTTAATCTGTATATGACAAAGTCAGAACAATAAAACAGGAAATAAACAGTGGAGGTATAAAAATTTCTAATGGAGTAGAAGGCAAGGTGATACCGAGTAGTAATAGACTGGTTCAAACTTAGGAAGATAAGTGTAAGTGTCAAACACTCACTGGACAATAAATAACGTAAATTTGGTGAAGGTTAACCTAGTACACAATACTGGGGATGCCACCACAACGTGTACAAGGCAGGGTCGTTGAAGCTCTATAGACCATCTAAACTCCCTGAGGAACTGAGCTGTTGGAGTGTGAGGGGCTGTGGGGATCGTGATCTCACAAAGCATCCAGCTCAGTGGTACAACATAATTTATGTTTTACATTCTACTTTGGTGAGTAGTGTCTGGGATCTTAAAAGCCTGTGACCAGTAACTGGCCTTATTCTTTCAAGAGCAAGGAAGAATAAAGAAACTGAAGCTGCAAGGGAAAGATGAGTCCAAAGGACTAATGGACCACAACTTTTTAAATGTTGTTTGTAAATAATTAAAAAAGACATTTAACAAAATGTGAACTGTCTTCTTCCAGGTAAAGACATTTTGCATTCTTTGCTATTCTTTTTCTTACTTGTCTCTAATACTGTTTTTGGAAACCCTGATGGCGTAGTAGTTAAGTGCTACATCTGCTAACCAAAAAAGTCAGCAGTTTATATCTGCCAGGCACTCCTTGGAAACTCTATTGGGCAGTTGTACTGTGACCTTTAGGGTTTCTATGAGTCAGAATCCACTCAACAGCAATGGGTGGTAATGGAATACTCTGTCTGTATTTACCAAATCTGTTTAGTTTAGCTTTCACTATTTTAACAATTTTTTTCTGTGAAACCTTCCTTATAACAAACTAGTGTGCAACTGGTATTTTGTTCAGTGTGGTAATTGTGTCTAGTTTACTAATGAAAGACAAGAGAGCAAAAAAGTGGATGAATACAGGCTTTTGAAATCTTATAAATGATTAAATCTTTTAAATCTTTATTCGTATAATTTATGGAATGTTTACCCAAAAGAAAAATGCTAAATCTAAAATACCTGCACTGAAGATCCAGTTCATTTTACTTACGCCATCTTAAACCAAAGGACCTTCATGGAGTCCAATAAATGACTCTTGGAGAGCCCTATACGAGACAGCAGAGCAGCCCTGTAGGATTTCCAAGGCTGTAATCTTCACAGAAGCAGGCTGTCCAAACTTCTCCCAGAGACCAGCTAGGAGACCCAAACCGGTCAGTGGTCATTTGGTTACCCCTTTAACGACTGTACCATTAAGGATCTTGCTTCGTATCAGGTATGCCATAGTCCCTCAATCATGCATCCAGCTCATGTTTATAAATGAATGAGGACATCCTGGAAGTAAGGATCTCTGGACAGCAAATCTGAACCCTACTTAAGCATTTCAGTTTACCACAGCTGCTTATATGCCTGACTGATCCTTACAGTTTTTCAAGCATGCATTTGCAGCCTGGTGGAAAGCAGAACAGCAGGGCCTCTGCTGTGACTGCTACCTTTGTCCTTTTTCCATTATGAATGCTTCACAGCTCCTTTGCTTTCAAAATATGCTCTGATATAGGTCATACTTCACAGGATTGGTTGAAATTAAGCTTGGTGTTTGCTCCCTCATTTTTCTTACATACCTAGATGTATCTTGATAACTACAAGAAACCACATCATGCGTGGTTGAATGGAGGGTAGACAAAAAAAGAGGAAGACTGAACGAGATGGATTGACACAGTGACCACAACAATGGGCTTAAGCATAAAAAGTATTGTGACATGGCACAAGATTGGGCAGTGTTACGTTCTGTTATGCATAGGATCACTATGAGTCAGAATTTTCTCTACAGCACCTAGCAAGAAAAACACAAGGAACCTCATGGATCCCTCTTGTAATAGCAGTTTTGGAGCTTGATAATGCTAAGAAACACTTTAAACCAAAACCAAGCCTACTGTCATCGAATCAGTTCTGACTCATAGTGACTCTATAAGTCATTGTAGATGTGCTCCATAGAGTTTCCAAGGAGTAACTACCAGATTCAAACTTCTAGCCTTTTGGTTAGCAGATATAGTGCTTAACCATTATGCCATCAGGGTTTTCAGAACCACTTTGGAGACTTAAAGAACATAGTTCCCCATGATCCCCAACTAAAGAATTGGATAGATGATGCAGATGCCCAGTCCACTTTGGGAACCATTTTAAGTCTCATCTGACAGGAGAATGAAGAGGCATCCAGCTTTCAGCTGCAGGGTGGGTACAGTGTGTATTCCCAGTAGATTTTAATTTCCGTTTTCTGGTAGAGAAGTGTCTTAATTACCGCTAGAACTGGAGGGTGGAGTTCTGACATTTAGTTCTTACAATAGCATTCTGTGTATGTCATGTCTTTTAATAAACAGCATTTCTTTATGACATAGAGAATTTATTTCAACAAAGAATACAGACTTATTTTTTTAAAAGCAATGTCACATACTCCACTTACAGAAACGGTGGCTAAGGAATATTACTGTTACAAAGTTATTTTTCCCACATTCCCACAAAACACATACTTCAGAGAGTAGAAAAAAACATACATACATGCACACACACACACACACATATATATATTTCCTTCTTGAACTAAAAATCACAAATTCAGAAGTACACCAAGTGAAGACACACCAGGCTAGATACTGGAGAAACATTTTAGAAAACACATCACACAGGAAAATAGGGTTTTTTTTTTTTTTCTTTTTTTTATGTAAGAGTCTGTGTGATGGACACAGAGGGATTGAAAACTACTCCAAGGGATGACTGGTGTTTACTCTGTTTTCATACTCCTGAGGCCCTTTTGAGCTTGCTTAGTACCTGTGCCACTTGTCCTGGGAGCCATAGGATCTAGTCCTGACAACCACTGACCCTTTGGGTGACAGTGAATCTGTCAGTATGCCTCTCCTCAGATTCTCTTTTCCTTTGATAAGGCTGAAATAGTAGTCTTTAAGGTAGGTCTCAACTAATTTCATCTTTGAATCCTAGAAACACAAAATGCCAGAGTTGCAACTTATGTAGTAGACTATTTCTTTCAGCCTTACCAAAAGAAAAAGGAATCAGAAGACTAGTAGCTTTATATACAATTTCTGTTCTGATGACTCCATTAAACTGCAACTCCATTAGGGTGCATTTATAAAGAGCACAGGAACTCTGAATTGTTGAGGTGGCCCACAAGGTAGTCATAATGTGAGGAAAGTATAAGGATTCTTCTTCAGGTAGCAGGATAATGAGAAGCCAAAACCTCTCAAGGGGGATACTGAGGAAACCTAGGGATGTAAATTAGAATATTTTAAAGAGCTTAGCAACAGCAATGAAGGTTACCTGCTGGCAAATGGATCCCATAAAACTGTGGTATTTACTGCTATTGTTAATCCCGTAGACCCAGTGGGAGCCAGAGTTTCTGTACCTGATTTTTGCCTCTCCCCTAAGGTAATATGCTGGGGTAAAGTGAAATCTAATCTATTTAGAATTCACGTAGTTGCTAAAAATATCTGAGGATATTTAGACATTTTTTATTAACTTTTAAAGAAAGTTGTTTTATCATTTCTTACAGCAGTCCAGAGTAGTGGTAAAGAATGACTCTCATGTTCTGTTCATTAGTCCACCCTGTCACACTCACCCCATGAAAAAAGAAAATTGGAGAGACGAGGGGAAAATTATGTTCTCAGGCAATTTTAAGTCAGAAAAGTTGATTTAGAATTCTCCTAATTATCTTCCTGACCATGTTTTGTATAGCCTGTAGGTAGACAGACTTTCGTGTTAACTACTTCTCTACTGTAACTGAAAGCTAATTGTTCTTGTTCTAAGTCATGGTTCACTAGGTGCTTTTTTAACTGCAGTGTTGGACCAATGGGCTAATTAGAGGGGAAAGAAGATAAATGTCCAGAGGACGAATGGCCTACAACAAAAATTCACTTACTTGTGCTCTTCCAGTGGATTTTTCCATGTACTTAGACAAGAAAATCCTGGTTTACATCTGGGCTTGATCTGTAAGGATAATACACGGAGGTCTGGCTGGATGTAGAGAATTGCTTTTTATGTCCTGTTTGAATTGCTTGCTGCTCTCCATTCATGGAGCTGCTTCCTTCTCCAAATACAGAGGATTATTCCCTCTCAATCATATTTGTGACAGAAATGTAAGAAAGGATTGAAAAGCCATGTATTATTTAGTATAAAATCTATTTACATTGTACCTAGTACAGTGTAGGTTTTTACTTATTTCCTGGACTTCTAATTAACATATTTTAAACTTACTTACTTACTTTAGTTAGGACGTTAACATGTTAAGAAGAAATCATCTAGTACTGCTTCAGATATACACAATTTATCAAAACTGAAATTACATTCAACCAGTGACAACAACTGGTCTCCAACCTGTTGTCCAGCTATCAAACTCAGCCATGTGTACAAGGTGATATCCTGAGAACCTCAGTATGCCAACCATATATGAGGCTTATATGACATCATCCTGTCACAAAAAAAGGCTGGATGAGTGACCGAACAGATGTTTCTGGTGATCTTGTTTCTGACACTCCAAACACAGGGCCTATGCAAGCTAAATATTCATTTTCTATCTTCTTTTCCTGCTTCTAGCCATACTCACATGGGAGAATATTTAATGATGGGGATGGGGATAGGGTCAGGAAAGTTTTGGTTTACTGACAAAGCAGCAAAAATAGATCACTTTGCGTGTCCCTTTTTCCTTTCTGTCTCCTTCCTGACTTCAGTATTAACATGGCGTCAGTATCTGTTCCAGTCATCTTGCAACTGTCAGTCACAGAAAGGACAGCCAAGCCAAAAAACAAGAGACTTGCAAAGACATTCTTTCAGAAACCAGTACTACTTGACAGTGAGTCAATTCTGGTGAGCCCATGAGGTAGTTGCCTGTATACCCACAGAATTTTTGCTTTATAAGAATAATAAACTTATTTAACATTCTTTCAGTGGGCCAGATAGTGCTACTCCAAAATTTATGTCCACCTGGAGCCTGAGTCTGTGAGTGACATTATTTGGAAATGGAATCTGCATATGCAGTTATTTAAGATGAAGACCTAATGGGCTACAACCAAAACCAAAAAAATAAAAAAAATAAAAAAAAAAAAAACAAACCCATTGCCATCAAGTCAGTTTCAACTGATAGCAACTTTGTAGGACAGAGTAGACCTGTCCCATGGGGTTTCCAAAGATGTCACCTTTATGAAAGCAGGCTGCCACATTTTCCTCTCGTGGAGCAGCCAGTAAGTTGGAACCTCTGACCTTTTGGTTTGCAGCTGAGGGTTTAACCACCTTGCCACCAGGGCTCCTGACAGAGGCCCTGAATCCGGTGATTAATGTCCTCGTAAGAACAGAAGAGAATTCACAGATACACCCAGGAAAGCAGTCGTGGGAAGACTGGCCGAAACTGGAGTGATGCAGCAGCAAAGCAAGGAATGTCCGGGATTTCTGGGAGCCTCCCGAAGCCAGGAAGGCTTTCGGTGGGGCCTCACACTCTGTGGGAGGAGTCAGTGCTATGGACACCATGATCCTGACTTTCTAAACTTTGAGATAAAAAAAATCCTATTGTTCTAATCCATCCAAACTACTGTAATTTGTTGATAACCACCCTAAGAAAGCAATACATACTCTTCATTTTTAAGAATAATTTCCTTGCATTTTATTTAAGGTGATGCATTTTACTTACATGAACTAGATTTTATTTCTCTATATAATTTGGAAACCTTGATAGCATAGTGGGTTTAGTGCTACATCTGCTAACCAAAAATTGGCAGTTCAAGTCTACTAGACGCTCCTTGGAAACCCTATGGAGCAGTTCCACTCTGTCTTGTAGGATCACTGTGAGAAAGAATTAACTCGATCGCACTGGGTTGGTTGGTTTGTTTTTGATCTATATAATGCATTTGAATCTGTGTAGAAGTATGTAATAATACCCTGCTTTCAAATTTCATTAAAATCTGCTAACATTTATTGGTTGTTTATTATGTGCCAGACAGTAGAGATATATGAAAATGAATATATGTTTCTGCCTTTTAAGAACGTGATTAATGCATGAAAGTCAAAGTAAAAGGGTCTAGGGTCTTCTAAGCTGTTTTCCATGTTGTTACCTTAGTCACTTTACTGAACAGTTGTGAAAAAACTCTGATAACCTACTACTTTACTAATGATGGGCTTCTTAAAGGACGATTGCATCTTAAGATGCAAAGAATTTGTTTCATAAATTTAAATAGAAATTTGCAAAGTATGATTGTAAAAATGGTCTATCTAGTTTAATTCTGTACTGTCTTTACATCATCATATATAAAAATAAACACAATTTTGAATCCCTACAGACAGCACAAAGACACTGAATTTAATTAACAATTGGGGGCCAGCAAAATCTTCATAAAATCTGCCTTTATTCTCAAAATATATGTTGGAAATGGAGGCAGTTAGCACTATAATCTTAAAAATGAGGAGGAATAGATAAAAATAGGAGGTGGATCCTCTTTTTCACTGCTTACAATCTTTTTAGGAACACAGAACACACATTAAACAGATAAGACTTTGGTACCTGAGGGTAGAGCATTTAATTATCTTACAGCAAGAGATTTAAGTTGATTTATTTCAGGGACTTTCTGAAATAGCATGTTTCAGATAAAATATTTAATTTGAGGAAAATACAAATGCAATACAGAGACACTGCATTCAAAATAAGATCTGATTATATATTTATTCATTCACAGGATGGTAACAGGGACTATCCTTGTTGACCAGGAATGACGCCTAAAGGTAAGAAAGAAGGGGGAAAAGGGAAAGAAGGAAGATTGGAGGGAGGGTAAGTAGGAAGAAAGGAAAAATGAAGGGAGGGAGGGAGGGAGGGAGGGAGGGAGGGAGGGAGGGAGGGAGGGAGGGAGGGAAACGCCAAGCAACATCGTATTTTAAACAATGCCAGCATGAGGTTGCTAAATACCAGGTTCATACATCTCCCCCAGGGAACACAACTGTGCTTACCACCATCTACTCTTCAATGTCTATAAGAGTATTAAGGATGTACTTTATTGAAGAGTATAGTTTTCTTTTCTTCTCTCTGGAGTCTCATGAGAGTCGCTCTTAATGATGTGAAGAAAAGCAGCTGGAGAAAAGGACTAAGAAAGTGTTCTTACAAGAGGTATGAATATGACCCCTGAAGTTTGAAGGTGTAGGTAAACCTAGAAACAGGCCTCCATTTATGAATTAAAGATTATCTGTGTTAGAAAGCCTGCTGGACTAGCTCACTCAATAAGGATTATGATGAAATGTTTCATGACAAAAGATAATTGTTGTGATATAGTAATCAAAAAACAAACTCATTGCCAACAAATCAATTCCAGCTTATGGTAACCCTATAGGACACATGAGCCCCCGTTCATAAGTTTGGCATATTTAGGGGGCTTGTGCATTGCTGTGATGGTGGAAACTATGTCACTGGTCTTCAAACACCAGCATGGTCACCCATGGTAGACAGATTTCAGCTGAGTTTCCAGCAGTCTACTTCTGAAAAGAGTTAGCCACTGAAACCTTGTGAATAGCAGCAGAACTTTGTCTCTAGTGCTGGTAAATGGGCCCCCGGGTTGGAAGGCACTCAAGTGACACCTGAGGAAGACCTGCCTCCTCAAGTAGAATCTCCATTAATGATGTGAAGAGAGGAAATTCCTCAGGACCTTCACTTGCTGGTGTGGCATGACTCAAAATGAGAAGAAACAGCTGCAAGCATCCATTAATCATTGGAACATAGAATATATGAAGTATGAGTCTAGAAAATTGGAAATCATGGAAAAGGAAGTGGAGCACATAAACATTGCTAACCTGGGCATTAGTGAGCTGAAATGGACCAGCAGTAGCTGTTTTGAACCAGGCAGTGATATGATCTGTCGTGCTGGGAATGAAAAGCTAAAGAGAAATGGTGTTGCATTCATTGTCAAATAGAACATTTCAAGATCTGTCCTGAAGTACAATGCTGACAGTGACAAGATGACATCCACATGCCTACAAACAAGGCCAGTTAATGTGATTATTATTCACATTTATGCACCAACCACTAAGGCTAAAGTTGAAGAAACGGAAGATTTTTACCATCTTCTGCAGTCTGACATTGATCAAACATGCAATCAAGATGCATTGATAATTGTTGATGATTGGAATGGTAAAGTTGGAAACAAACAAGAAGGACTGGTAGTTGGAAAATACCTTGGTGATAGAAATGATGCTACAGACCACATGATAGAATTTTGCAAGACCAGTCACGTCTTCATTGCAAATACCTTTTACACCAACATAAATGATGACTATACACATGGACTTCGTTAGATGGAATACAAAGGAATCAAATGGGCTGCATCTGTGGAAAGAGATGATGGAAAAGTACAATATCACCAGTCATAACAAGACCAGGTTCTGACTGTGGCACAGGCCATCAACTGCTAATGTGCAAGTTCAAACTGAAACTGAGAAACTTAGAACAAGTTCACGAGAAGCAAAGTATGACCTTGAGCATATCCTACGTTACTTTAGAGACCATCACAAGAACAGATTTCATGTGTTGAACACTAATAGCCAAAGATGAGACAAGTTGTGGAATGATATCAAATACATCATCCATGAAGAAAGCAAGAGGTGAAACTGGATGTCAGAAGAGACCCTGAAACTTGCTCTTGAATGTTAAGTAGCTAAAGCAAAATAAGAAATGATAAAAAAGTAAAAGGTCTCAACAGAAAGTTCCAAAGAGTAGGTGGAGAAGACAAAGTGAAGTATTATATGACATGTGCAAAGAGCTGGAAATGGAAAACCAAAAGAGGAGAACATGTTCTACACTTCTCAAGCTGAAAGAACTGAAGAAAAAGTCAAGCCACAAGTTGCAATAATAAAGGATTCTACAGAGAAAATATTAAATGACTCAGAAGCATAAAAAAAATAGATGGAAGGAATACACAAGTCATTACACCAGAAAGAACTGGCAGATGCTGAACCGTTTCAAGAGGTATCATACGGTCAGGACCCGATGGTACTGAAGGAAGAAGTTGAAGCTGCAATGAAGGCACTGGTGAAAAACAAGATTCCGGGAATTGATGGAATATCAATTGAGATGTTTCAGCGAATAGATGTAGCACTGAAATGCTCACTTGTCTATGCCAAGAAATTTAGAGGACAGCTACCTGGCCAACTGATTGGAAGAGAACCATAGTTATGCTTATTCCCAAGAAAGGTGATCCAACTGAAAGCAGAAATTATGGAACAATGTCATTGATATCACACACAAGTAGAAATTTTGCTCAAGATCATTCAAAAGTGACTGCAACAGGTAGGGAACTGACAGAAATTGAAACTGGATTCAGAAGAGGATGTGGAACCAGTGATATCGTTGCTGATGTCGGACGGATCTTGGTTCAAAGCAGAGAATACCAGAACAAAGTTTACCTGTGTTTCATTGACTATGCAAAAGCGTTTGAGTGTGTGGATCCTATCTAATTACGGGTAACACTGTGGAGAATGGGAGTTCCAGAACATTTAATTGTGCTTTTAAGGAATCTGTACATGGATCAAGAGGCAATCATGTGAACAGAACAAGGGGGCATTGCATGGTTTAAAGTCAGGAAAGGTGTGTGTCGGTGTTGTATTCTTTCACCATACCTTTTCAATCTGTATGTCGAGCAAATAATCCAAGAAACTGGACTACATGAAGAATGAGACATTAGAACTGGAAGAAGACTCATTAACAAACTGTATTATGTAGATAACATAACCTTGCTTGCTGAAAGTGAAGAGAGTCCAAAACGCTTGTCTGATGAAGATCAAAGACCACAATCAACACCTGTGGAAGCAGCAGTCAAGAAATCAAAAGACTCATAGCACTGGGAAAATCTACTGCAAAAGACCTCTTTAAAGTAAAGATGTCATCACCTTGAAGACTAAGGTATGCCTGACCCAAATCTTGGTAATTTAAGTTGCATCACATGCGTGTGAAATCTGCACAATGAATAACGAAGGCAGAAGAAGAATTGATTCCTTCGAATTGTGGTGCTGGAGAAGATTATTGAACATACCATGGACTACCAAAAGAACAGAAAGATCTGTTCTGGAAGAAATAAAACCAGCGTGCTCCTTGGAAGCAAGGATGGTGAGACTGCATCATACATGCTTTGGGCATGTTGTTGTGAGGGATGAATCCTTAGAAAAGGACATCGAGCTTGGTAAAGGGTCAGAAAAAAAAGAGGAAGACCCTCGATGAGATGGATTGACACAGTGGCTTCAACAGTGGGCTTTAGCGTAAAAGTGATTAGCAGCATTTCGTTCTGTTGTTCGTGGCATTGCTATGAATTAGAACTGACTTGACAGCACCTAACAACAACAACAACAGAGTAGAATAGACCTACACAATTTCTGTGAAGCAGCCGGTAACTTTGAACTGCCAACATTTTGGTTAGCAGTGAAACTCTCAACCATGGCACCATCAGGGTAACCATGAAATTCTCAATAGTATTAAAAGAATATATTTAAATGATGAAGAATTACAGGGAAGACTTCTTGGAGGAAGGAATGTTTAGGCTAAGTTTTGAAGAATGAGTAGGTGTCACCTTACTTTGTGACAGGGAATAAGGGACAGACTTTCCCGGTAATGGGTTCAGGACAGTAATTAAAGCATGGTTTCTCAGAAAATGCACACAGTACCTTACTTGTTGAGTGCTACCTGGAGTATAGTTTCTGTACAAATGAGAGTCAGTAGTTGAAAACAATGAGGAGATTCTGGGGTCAGAAAGATGTAAGCAGAATTGTATGATTTTGAGAATGCATCTCATGAACTTGAACCTGAACTGCAAGGTTTAGTGGTTCAAACAATACTTCAGACTAAAAAGAAATGCTTCTCAGGGATAATAAAGACCAATAACAAATGTGTGTCAGATTTACTCTAGCCATTAGGAATTTTTCGTGCATAAGTAACTGACTTGCTGTATGACAACATCTGTAAGAATTTATATTTGAAATAAGTTCTGATTCTACATTTATTCATTATATACACATATTTTTACATATATACACATATACGTATACATATATACATGTGTGTATAACCCTGGTGTCACAGTGGTTAAATACTACAGCTGCTAATGAAAAGGATGGTGGTTCGAATCCACCTGGTATTCCTTTAAAACTTCATGGGGCAGGTCTACTCTGTCCTGTAGGGTCACAATGAGTCAGAATCAACTGGACAGCAATGGGTTTAAGGTTCTTATATAGGCTGAATTAGGCAATCATCCTTCAAATGTATTCATTGCACAAATGTGGTAAGCAGTTAATCTCAGTTAAAAACAGTAACTTTCCGGAGCCATTTGTCATTTATAACAAAGTGTCTGATAATATTGGAGTATAACCTTAGTGATTCTTTTAGAATAATATCAAACAAAAGCTCTACATTGATGGCAAGGTGAAAGTATCATAGTAATGACTTGATAATTACTAAAGTTGGGTATGGTGTGCAGCTGCATGCCTTCTGGCAATTCCTACAGTGCCATAATATGTACTGCCTTTTATTTTTATAAGTCTGCATTTTTAATATCTTCCCTGCTCCTGGGTCTATGACCTAGGAAAGGTTCAATGAAAGAATAAGCCATCGCTGGGTGAAGTGTTCTTTAAGAAATGTGGGAAAGCAGTTTTGGTAATATTTGAATTTGTCTCTGTCTTATCTTGTTAGCTTTCCCTCACATGTTTTTTTGTTTTGCGTTTATTTAATAAGTATTCAATAGGGCAAATGACATGTTTTGATTCTATGGGAGGAATAAAAGGGGATGTACAAGATAGTCCTTGAAATTCAGGAGCTTAAACAGTATACTAAGGGAGGCCCAGTCTGTAAGATAGAGTTGTAGGTAATATTGTAAGACAGTTTGGCGTTAAGCACCAAAACAAAAGGGTTAGATGATAGATTCTCAATATGTTTGCTTAATTTTTGTATTAAAATTTCACCCTTCTTAATAAATAAATAACCTTCCTGTCCTAAAAAAAAAAAAAAGGCAAACAAAAAAACAGTACTTCTCATTATTCATAGTAAGGGATTTCACTGTCCATAAATTCTAGTCATCTTCTTCTGCAATAATTGAGTTTCACTTTTGTAAGCACAGTGTATGCAAAATGTGTTCTGATTATATAATAATGAGGTTTAGAATTCATCACTACAGAAGTTATGATTGCCATAATCACTTTGAGCTTTTCTAGTCTTTTACTCACTTGATCATTTTTTATTAATAAGAGACTACATATTACAGTGTTAGGTGATAAATCTTGACAATGATTTGCTTAATCAATTAAACTTAAGAATGTTTAGCAGACAGCTACCTCTAAGGGATCAGTTAGCAAAATTGTGCTCTCAGGACCTACTAGAACTTCCAGAGTCAAAGAAAATACTTTTTGTTTTCTTTTCCTGGAAGTCCACATTTTTAACGTATCTCATACTAAGCTACTTCATAACATTTGAAAGAAGTATAAAATAAAAACTGTCTCAAAAGTGTGCCTAATTCACGAGCCTAAACAGGAGTACCAGACTGACCCTGACATTATTTGGGTAGGTATATATTATAGCGGCAAATTCCAGGCACTAAAAAATTTGCGCGGGTCTATTCTCCTTTAAAAAAGGAAAAATACGGTAACTAATAAGTACTCTATGGCACCTATATGTATGTTATGAAGGAGAATAATTAAATATAAGATGACATTCACAATTTTCAAATACAAGCAGGCTCCGAGTAGTGAAACAAGACCTATTGCTGCATCTGTCTTTAAGTTGAATTTGTAGGTAAGTCAGAATGATTACATATGGTTCTTACTTAGCAACAGTTAGGCAAATGTTTGTCTTAGTGTATAATATAGGTTTTGTCTTTCCATGTATGTGAAACACTTAAGAAACACTTCCAAACCATGCAATGTTTCCAGGAACCCCACAAAGCAGTGCCCATGTCTGGGACTCTGAACCATTGTGGCAGCTCATTTGCAAGTCAGAGTTGTCCGAACATCAGATGTTTGTAACCTGGTGACTGCCTGTGTGACACAACCACCACCAAGTGTAAAATTCTTAAAAGGGAACTAGAATGCAAAACCAAAATAAGAGAGACTCTCCTGGAGAGAATTTGCCGTAAACATTTTTGACTGAACTGAATTTATCTCTTGTCCATCAGAGTAGAGAATTTTTTTATGACAAATGTCCTAAAAATTCAAATTATTATTTCTTAACATTGCCATGATTTCATATTTCTATGTTTAAGCCTTGTGAGTATTCAGTGATCCAAATACATAGTGACGAATGTAAATAATTGTAGTGTTTTTAATGTTTTTTTAAATGTCTAAATGAAAAAATCAAAACCGTATACTAGAAACGTGGAATCAAACATGTGAAGCAAGTATTCTTTCATTACAAAATCCAAACTTCCCTAACTGGAGATAATATTAAGGAAAAAAAAAACAAAAAAACGTGTTGCCATCAAGTCAGTGCTGACTCGTACTGACCCTATAGGACCACTGACAGTTTGGTTAGCAGATGAAACCTTAACCACTGTGCCACCAGGTTTCTGGAGATAATATCAAGGCCCAGGAAAAATGGAACCTATTCATTTATAAGTTTGCTTTGGGATGTGAGAAGCATAGCATGAACCACTGACCACAAACCATGAACCAGGTAGGGGAACAACTTTGTACTTTCAGAATGTTCAAGTAAAGACCACCCCAAAAATTTAAGAAAAGTGGTGAGGCTGGGTGTCAGATAACTTGAAAATAAGCAAGAACTCGGTAAGACAGAGGAGATCCTAGCTAAGAGCATAGACTAAGAAACCAGGAACATCAGAGTTTGTAGTCTGAATCATCCTGTTTGACCTTGACCAGATTGTGTAAATGTTCTGAGATGCCTGTGAAGAGCTGACATCAATGCGTGCTCCATAGACTTATTATAAGACTTACGGAGATGATAATGCATGTGAAATGCTTAAACAGAACAAGTGGTATTCAGGGAGCTTTAAGTAAATGATAGTTTTTATTGTTACTTTCAGAGAAAGTCCAGCCACACAGCTTAGGCCAACAAGGCAGAGATCTTTCAGATAACTGAACTTTTAGGACCTGTCAGCTTAATGTATTTCTTCTGGTTATGAGGCCCAAGCCTACAAATCTTCCAAAACACAGTATGAAGCACAATATTTTGTTCCTGAAGTGAAATTTTGACTCTGTTTCCTCTAAGTAGGTCAAAATTTTGGAATCCTGGTGGCTCACTGGTTCAGAGCAATGGCTGCTAACCAAGAGGTTAGCAGTTTTAATCTACCGGCGGCTCCTTGGAAACCAAATGGAGCAGTTCTGCTCTGGACTATAGGATCACTACAAGTGAGAATTGACTAGCCAGAAATGGGCCTTTAAAAAAAAAAAAAAAGGAAATTTAGGCTAAAACTTGTATATCTGTAAAAAGAAGATAATAAAACCCATTTTTAAGAGTTTTTATTAGGATTCAAACCCTCTGCTGTGAAGTCAATTCTGACTCATAGTGACCCTGTAGGACAGGCTAGAATGACCCCATAGAGTTTGCAGGTAGTTCCTGGGAGCTTTGAACTGCTGACATTTTGTTAGCAGAAGTAGTACTCAACCACTACACCACCAGAATTTATTAGCAAAAAGTATATATACCAAGAAACCAAACCTGTCGCCATCAAGTTGTTCTCACCTTTAGCACATGATCTCGCACGTGGTAGTTGTGTCACTGGTGTCAGCTGTTGTCATTACTGTATCACTGAGTGCACAAAGTAGGTTGGCTAAGCCTCATCTTTGAAGTTATCTGTGCCTATATCTAAGACGGTTTGACAAAGTGGGAACTTACACAATCTTGATATGTTCCACCACATAGCTTTCTTAAATGGAGACAGTTGATCTGTTTTGTTGTTGCAAACAGCATCAGAATATTCGCTGCTCTTTTATCAGTCTGTCACTGTGGTAGCTATGATGCTGAAAATTGTACCACTGGTATTTCAAATACCAAAAGGATTTCAGTGTAGCTTCAAGACATAAGGCAGACAAGAAAAAAAATGTCTGGTTATCTATTGCTCAAAATTAGCCAGTGACAACCCTATGGATCTCAAGAGAATGTTGCCCAGTGTAGTGCTGGAAGATGAGCCCCTGGATTAGAAAGCACTCAAAATTTGTTGTGACCACAAAGATCAAAACAATGGTGCAAGACCTAGCAGTGTCTCCTTCACTCTGTCTGTCTACATACACACATACATACGATACATACAAGCTCAGTTTCACTCACAGAATTTGTCACATTTTAATTCTCAAGTAGGTAAATTGAGGGGCCGTAGTTTAGCATTCAAGCCTAAAATTTTAATGTATGAAAATACTTACTTTCATTAAAATTAAATGTTTTGTAAGAACACATCCCTAGTAATTTGATATAGCCATTTCATGTTTTTATCTTTCCAGTGTTTAAATCACTAATACACACCTTTTCACATAGTCATAGTAAAGTTATGCAAGCCAGCCAGCCAAGTGCCATCAAGTCACATAATTAAGTTCACGAACTTAAGTGTTCTCAGTTCTACATACATCACTGGTGAATATCATTATGGTTGTCTTCAAAGTACTCCCCTTGGGAAGCTAAGCACTCATGCCAGCACCTTGTCCAACCTTCAAAGCAATTTTGGAACTCTTTCTGAAATGGCCATTGTGCATGGTGGCAAGATGGCAGTTTTGCAAACTTGATTGTATAGTTGTCTGTGAGGGAGGAGTTTTTAGCCAGTAAACAAATAGCCATATTGGAACCATACCCCTACCCATGTGATCTGACCCCTCCATTAATTTTTTCTTTACCCAAAGATAAAGGAAATATTGAAAGGAAGACATTTGGATGCATTCAAGACTTGAAGGGTAATACAATGACAAATTTGTTGGCCATTTCAGAAAAAGAGTTCCAAAGACTTACCCTATCTCTGATTAGAAACCCTGGTGCCATAGCTGTTAAAGTGGTTAAGAGCTCATGCTACTAACTGGAAAGTTGGCAGTTCAAATTCACCAAGCGCTCTTTAGAAACTCTATGGGGCAGTTCTGTTCTGTTCTATAGGGCTGCTGTAAGCTGGAATTAACTAGATGCCAAAGGGTTTTATGTTTTGTTTTATTTTGTTTTGCACAGCCCTGATTAACATAAAATACATGTTTATAAATATGATAGTACTCATTCAAGTCCATCTGCCTATTTTTTGTATAAATATGCTGAGGAGTATGTAGCTGGGTCCACACAAAACTATGAAAGCAAAAATCAGATCAGAATCTTGTGCTCCACTCTTCATCGCTCTAATAGGGCAAATAAGTCCTGCTCTTCTTGTAGCCAGGCAGTCAGACAGTACAGGTCATCACCTAACTATAAACTGTTTTGAATGGCATCGATAAATCACTCTCATTAAGCTTCCCAAACAGAGGAGTACAATATAACAGGTTAACTTGAGAGCAACCCTCCATAAAAGAATATGCATACTCAAGCTATTTTGAAAGGACTGTTGTATTTAGCAATGTAACAGTTGCAATAGTGTACTATATACAGTGTTAGGACAATAGTATATGAACTAGGTTTGTATGGCCATGCACATGTATGCCACTGATGTCCAAAGGTACCTACAAACTCTTGTAAGTCATACCTGAATTGCTTCTAGGGAACAGAATGAAAGATCTGGCCTTACTAGATAAATTTGAATCTTGGACAAGTTACTTCATATTCATGAGTCTCAGTTTAAACATGCACATAAATACCTATATGCACATGCAGATACACACATAGAAATGATGTCTGTCTCACAGCATTGTTGAGAGTATTAATTGAAATAATAGAAACTCATTTTAGAATTCTGTACCCATATTGAGTATCGTTTTGTGCCATTTAAGTGATGGTACATTATTTATCTTCATTGTTTTCATTGACTAGAACATTTAACTGCAAGACCATTCAAATGCAAAAGACAAGGGGTTTTCAGTGCACTTCTTACTTGCTGAAATAAATGTGTAATTACAGCAGTGGAGGGCAGGTAATAAACAAAGGGAGTTTATGTAAGCAACTCCATATGCTTTTTGCAATAAGCCCACTAAAACCCACTGCTGTTGCTTTGGATCTGACTCATAGTGACCCTAGAGATTAGAACAGAACTGCCCCATAGAGTTTCCAAAGCATGTCTGGTGGACTTGAACTGATGACCTTTTGGTTAGCAGAAGTAGCGCTTAATCCACTACGTCAACAGGGTTTCCAATAGTAGTTGATTATGCCATTATTAGCTCCACAAAAATTAACTCTGAGATCGAAATAGTGACCAGTTGAGAATAGAATCTATATAATAATTTGATTACTTCTGTCTTTGTGAAATTTACTGTTCTCATATGATTGCTTCCAGCTTTTGTGGCATGACCCTTTTCTAATTAATGTATGGTAAAGAAGGGGGGAATGGAAAAGAGTTAAACTCAATGAAAAAAAAATTTTTAGCAGGTATTATTAATACGTTTTTTTCGTATGCTGAAATGTATAATTATCCTTTTTTGAAACAGAGAAGTCAGAACATTTGAAAGTAGCTAAACAAAAACACTATCAGTGGTAGTTGACTCTAAACTGCATCTCTATATGTTATTAGAATGGCAGTGTATTTAAGATGGATTACTCATAAAGAAAACTTATAGAACTGAAGATGCTCAGACTGGAAAAGATAAGACTGAAGATTTGGGGGAGTATCAGAAACATATCAATCACATACAGAACTAACACCAATACACATAGCTGGGTAGGCTATGCTAGGATTTTATCTGGAAGACAAAGAATTTTCACCAAAATAATAAGGAGTAGTTTCACTAAACAGATGACAAAAAATCTGGTCATTGCAGAAAGAGTAGAATGGAAAGACTGGAGAAAATATTCAAGTAGAAGATTGTGTGAACTGATGTAAATATCAAAATAAAAATATCATAAGAATGACAAACAAACTGAAATAATAGGAAGTACATAAGATAACCTGGGACTCAAAGGTCAGAACTTTTGTTTTCCTTTTTATTAAACAGTAATTCAAATCAACAAATCACCTCCTATCCCCTTTTTTGAAGCCGGCTAATTTTACTTTTGAACTTTCAGTCTGTCCCTTTCCACTCATCCTGTTTCCACTGTCATTCTGCGGACAGCTTGCCATAGACAAGCCCAGGCTTGACAGGCAGACATACCTGGGTTTGAAAACTGGCTTGGAACTCTACTAACACTTTGAACTTGAGCAATTTATAGTGGCTTCTTGAGTCATTGTTTCTCTGTTTTTGGATATTTACAAAGATAATTACGTCTTAACATCACTGTAGAAGTTAGCTGAAAGAATATGTAAGTTCAATAGTCCATAATTCTATGACCAAAATATAAGTCCATCCTCCTCACAGTCTCCATATACACTAAACATACATACTGTGTGCAGTCATGCATGTATGCGTGCCCACGTACACACCATAAGGAGAAAAGAAGGAGCAAACACTAATATTTTTCTAGTTGGTGCTTCAGGCAATGCATGAATTTAAAACAACCATGCCTTTGAAGCAACACCTTGGGCAACAGAATGCAGACCTGGGGAAAGCAGTTTTCATAGATCTGCCCTAAAAACACTTCATTCAAAAGATGCTTTGTTCACATGCTGACTTATCCACTGATGCCCAGAAGCAATAACGTACATTGTCCATGAGAAAACATTCAAGCAACAAGGGAGTCCTAATCTTAGACAGACCATAGAGGTCAAATGAGGGAACGATGTTCTCTCATTTTACAGCTTCTCTCTCCTCTCATTTCTTTCTCTTTCTCTCTTTTCTTTCTCTTTCTCTCTTTCTCATGTGCACACACACAAACACACAGAGAGAAGGAGAGAGAGTCTTCAGCTGAACACCCTCCTGGAAGATTAATATCTCCAAGACTTGAGAGTTTTCATTTGATTTCAAGTTCCTGGTGACACTGTGGTGAACACACTTGGACAGAGGGTCTTCTCTGGGCTCATCAGATATGGCTGGTGGAGAGTTTGCTTACTTTCAATATTTCCTTTCCTCAGGTAACTGAGAAGACTGTGTAATTTGTAATGATAACTAGGTTAATGGACGCATGGTGCAGTCAGCTATTACCTGCAGTAATTGGTGTCCCTTTCATCTCCTGTCAAGCAGAGTGGTTAGGACTGGGGCCAAAAAGCAGCCAACATCTCTCTCATTTCCTGACTCAGACAAAAGCAGAAAAAAAAAATAAAGTAGGTGCCTGTCTGCGCTGATAGGTGTCTGATCAAAGCAGCTTAAAGCTGTCAGAAGCCAGCCAGCCTCAGCAACCTGACTGCTCCTTAATGCAACACTGCCTTTGATCTACCCCTGCATAACTGGGGTTCTATTTATGTAGAATAAAATACAATCAGGGTTGTAATAGAACAGAGTATAATGACATTTTCCATTTTTGACTCACATTTTGCAGTCAGATGAGGCTAGGAGAGTGGGCTAATTCTGTCCTCTGTATGTGTGTATATTATGTAACCCACTAGCACAATACAGTAAAAACCCTGTATTATAATATCTCTGAACAAACATCAAATAAATTTGTCAGTGAGCAGAAGTTGGAATGGTGATCGAAAGAAATTATGCTACTTGCAGTATTAAAAAAAAAAGTTAACTAAAATGGTAGCAGTGTTGGTATCTGTACCTTGCCTTCCAGGAAAATCTACATGTTGTGGCTTAATGGCAGGAGTACTGGTCTTAGAGGTGGAAGACCAATCCAGTCTCAAGTCTGTCAATTCTGAGCCATGTGAACATGAGTGTTTTTAATCCTGAATGTCTGGGGTTGATCTGTTGTATAATATAGGTGCAAATCCCAAACAACCTGAATTCTTGAGTATGAGAATGTCTGACACACTGTTACTACAAGACACAGAGATAAATTTCAGACAGACAGACAGCAAGTATTAATGTTACCAAACCCCTCCTCTGCCTCAGGCTTCCAAATTTTAAAGTGGGTATAGTTAGTGATTGTATCATGATTGAACATTAAACACATTTATTTCTGGATCTAACATGTGGTTGTTGTCGGTAGGTGCAATCTAGTTGATTCTGACTTTTAATGACCCTGTGAACAACAGAACAAACACTGCCCAGTCTTGCGCCCTGTCCACAGTCGTTTTGATGCTTAACCCCATCGTTGTGGCCACCATATCAGTCCATCTCATTGAGGGTCTTCCTCTTTCCCCTGGTCCTCCATTCTATCAAGCACGATGTCCTTCTCCAGGGACTGATCCTTCCTGACAACATGTCCGATGTATGTAAGATGCAGTCTTGTCGTCTTTGTTTCCAGAGAGCACTCTGGTTGTACTTCTTCCAGAACAGATCTATTTGTTCTTTGGACTGCCCATGGTACATTTGACATTCTTCTCCAACCCCATAATTCAAAAGCATAAGTTCTGTCTTATTTGTTCATAGTCCAGCTTTAACATGCATATGATGCAAGTGAAAATACCATAGCTTGGGTCAGGTGCATTTTAGTTTTCAAGGTGACGTCTTTATTTTTCAATACTTTAAAGAGATCCTTTGTAGTAGGTTTTCCCAATGCAGTGCATCTTTTGGTTTCTTGACTGCTGCTTCCACGGGCATTGACTGTGAACCTAAGTAAAATGAAATCCTTGACAACCTCAATCCTTTCTCCATTTATGATAATGTTGCTTACTGGTCTAGTAGAGAGATTTTTTGTTTTTCTTGATGTTGAGGTGCCATCCATACTGAAGGCTGTGATCCTTGGTCTTCATCCGTAAGTGTTTCAAGTCTTCCTTGCTTCCAGAAAGTAAAGTGGTGTCGTCTGTGTAACGCAGGTTGTTAATTAGTCATCCTCCAATCCTGATGCCTTGTTCTCCATATAGTCCAGCTTCGAAGGTTATTTGTTTGGCATACAGATTAAAAAGGTATGGTGAAAGGATGCAACCTTGACGCACACCTTTCCTGACTTTAAACCATGCAGTGTCCCCTTGTTCTGCTTCCACAACTGCCTCTTGACCCATATGCAGACTCCTTAGGAGCGTAATTAGGTGTTTGGGAATTCCCATTCTCCGCAATGCTATTCATAATATTATTTGATCCACACAGTCGAATGCTTTTGCATAATCAATGAAACACAAGTAAACATCTTTCTGGCATTCTCTGCTTTCAGCTGAGATCCATTTGACATCAGCGATGATATCCCAGGTTCCACATTCTCTTCGGAATCCAGCTTGAATTTCTGGCAGTTCCTTATCAATACTCTGTTGTAGTCACTTTTGAATGATCTTGAGCAAAATTTTACTTGAGTGTTATATTAATCATATTCTTCAGTAATTTCTGCATTCAGTTGGATCTCTGTCTTTGGAATTGGTATAAATATGAATCTCTTCCAGTCAGCTGACCAGCTAGTTGTTCTCCAAATTTCTTGGCATAGACGAGTGAGCACTTTCAGCCCTGTATCTGTTTGTTGAAATATCTCAATTAATATTCTATCGATTCCTAGTAAGAACCAATGAATGTTTAATATTTTTGTTATCTTTGGTATTAATTACTCATTAAGGAGCTTTCAAATGAATTCACTCACTGTCCGTTAGGACACTGTTGCCTTCTAGTCCACAGGACCATGGAATTCAAGAAGCAGAACTAAAACTCTTTCATCTCTGTAATACAGTTTGTTCAGTGAGCAAGTAAACGTAAGTAGGATCTAATGAAATCTCACTTGGGGAATCTGGACAGTATATTTAAAAATTCCAAGAAAAGTCTTGATAAATTACTAGTGATTTACCTTCTCAGCATTAGCATTCAGACAGGAAAACATGCACACGCATGCACACACACACACGCGTGTCCCACACACAGTACACTGATAAGTACAAATCTTTAACAGCATGGAAGAATCTATCAACTTTGTCTCTATCAAATATTATGCTCCCCATCCTCTAATAATCTTTGGTAAGCAAGTCAATTCGTTTTCCATTGGGTGTGTTTAAAGTTTTTCATTTTCCACTAATTTTATATTTTCATTTCATTTCATTTTCATTGCCCTGTTTTTTTAATTTTCTGTTAATCATAAGTGAAACTATCGAGTTGTGACAAGTTTAACTAGAGTTGTGAACGCAATCTGTAGCCAAAACAGCTCAACTCTTCTCTCTTGTGGCTATTAGACTGAAGACCAGAGTCTTCTGCAGTTTGCAATCACAACTTGAGGGAAATGTTCTCTGTTCACCATGCCACTGTCTTCTCGTGCCTTACGTGCCAGAAACATTAGCAACAGAGTATTACACAGAGATGGAAGAGAGGCCCAAAGCTCTCTTTAAGTACTGGATTACAGTTATTTGATAAGTTATCTATACCATTGAGTCTTGAGACTAGACAACTTGCTCTTTATGTCCTAATATGTTGCCTGTCACAAATAGTTATTTATGTCTACTTTATAAATAACATAACCCAATAAGCTTCAAAACTGATGTTTATAAGTATAAATAATGTATTATCTGAAAGAATCAATACCAAGCATAATTCCTTAGACACTCACACACACACACACACACACACATACATACACACATACATACACACACACGCATATATAAATCTCATTGCTATCTAGTTAACTTCAACTCATAACAATCCTACAGGACAGGGTCGAACTGCACCATGTGGTCTCCAAGGAGCAGTTGCCTCATGATTCAAACTGTTGACCTTTTGATTAGCAGCTGTAGCTCTTAAGCACTACTCCACCAAGGTTTCCTAAAAATATATTTAACCCAAAGACTGACTGCACTTGAGTAGATTCTACTTATAACAATCCGATTGGGCAAAGTAGAACTGCCCCACCAAATTTCCAAGGAGCATCTGGTGGATTTGAACTGCCAACCTTTTTGGTTAGCAGTGGCAGCACTTAACTACTTCACCACCAGTGTTTCCAGAAAGAATATATATATATGTATATATATACATATATATGTATATATATACATATACATATATACATATATATACATATATACATATATATATATGTAACATATTGAATGTTTAGGAGGAAGAATTAGAGACCTGCATCTTTAACAGTCAAGGGGAATAAATATAAAAAAATGAAACGATCCTTGTGCCTCAATTAAGTATCATTTATCACAGTTATTTGGGTGTATCCTTTGCCTTTCTTCTGAAGCTCTGGCTGGGATCCTTTAATGCAGGCATAGTGAGACACCCACTGTCTGGCACTTACTGTCATGTGGTCTGCAGAAGGAATGCAGATAATGATGTGAGCTACAAATCAGCAGAGGCTGAAATTCTTCTTGTGACACTAAGAATCTAGTAACGTCTGCCTCTTGAGGGACATCACAATAAGAATCAGAAAACCCAGGCTTGATTCACAGTCTCGACTAAACACTTAATGAGCTGCTCCACAAAAGCCTTATTATCAGCTGATTTTTGCATTTGCTTTGAGTATAGTGTCTGGTTATTCCACTGAGGCATGTAATCAGCAGCTATGCTCTGCAGTTTTCTTGAGTTTCTGAGCCTGAAAGGGAAGTTTGGGGCTAGTTTTACTCTTGTCTGCACTCACTGTTCTCTCATTCAGCCCAGCCACAGACTCTTCCAGCTACAACTGAGATCTGTGAGGACACTGCTATGTGGAGGTTATCCAGTCTCAGCTCAAAGCACTTCCTCTGTCTCTTTTCCTTCACCTTTTCTCCTTTGTCTGCAGTGGAAGACTCAAAAGTTTGCCCTTTTAATTTATTTCTGATGTAATAGAGAGGGATAAAGCAAATCATTTAGGACTGAGCATCAATCTCATGATCTGAAGTTCCACAAAGAGCAATGATTTATTGAATTCATATATATGTGTGCACGTTATTAATTTTTTCAACCACACTACATAAGCAGTTATTTAGTAATTCTTCATAGATTTATCTTAACTAGGGAATGTACAAGAGATTGCCTTCAGCTGTGATAGCTGATCAGGTCTATAATGTGTATAAGGATGTATTCCTTAATTAGTGTGCCAACCATACTCGTACCGAACTAATAAAACTAGTGTATAACTTCCCCTGTGTTCTTTTATTACATGGTTTATTAAAATAGAAAAGATGTTAAGTGAAGAGTTACAAACTTATAAACTCATAGGATCCAAAAGTCAGAATCGACACAGGACTGGAAGAGCACAACCTTCCTGTAGGGGCGCTGCCGAGGTCCATTCCTCCCCTGTCTGCCTTCTCTTCCTTGCGCGCGCTCTCTCTCTTCACTTCCTTTTCTTCTTCTCTCCCTTTCTTTTTTCTTCTCATTCCTGCTCCTCCTTCTTTTATTCTTTGTTTCAATAAAAATCAAAAATGTAAACGGTTAATATGAAATATGCCTTCTAACACCAGAAATATTATCGTAAATAAGGTAAACACTGTCTAGGAGCCAAATAAAGAAATTTCAGGGTATATTTAGTCCACAGATCACTGAGTGACTTTTGCTCGATTCCAAATTGTTACCTTCACAGAGCTCAAAGATACGTGGGAACGAGTGATGAACAAGGTTAACGTCTTCTTAAATTTACCATCCACACTGGTAAAAGAGAACAAGGATCTTTATTTCCTTCAATTTTTCATATAGTAATTGCCTTTTATTCATTCTGATTGTAAAAAGTCCCCCCCCCCCATCCTTGACACACATCTCAATTATTCTGGGTTATAAAAGGTAGAGGGATACTTGGAAATCTTCCAGTTGACCACCAGCCCATTTGTTTTATTTTCTCATCTGCTAAACAAAGATTAAGTGGCTTGATGTGGTACTCTGGCTTCTCGGTAGCTTAATTGGTTTTCTTTTAATTGCACTTCATTTTTCTCCAGTTTATCCAAGAACTATGTATAATATACTTGATTTCATGCAGTACATTTTACAATGTGATAAGAGGAATGTGACTCTCCAGACCCACAAAAAAGGACACCAGATGTGTGGGGGGAGGAATAAATACATACTATGCAAGTATAGTTATAATGAGCCAAAGCCGAGTGCCATCGGATACACATATATCATTTTTACATAAGTGAAATAATAGTCTGGGCAAGAAAAAATAGTTTCAGTCAGGTTTGATTTTTGAAAACCTAGTCGAATTCGACTAGATGGCACTTGGCTTGGCTTGACTATATAAACAGTGTCCAAAACAATAGGAAAAGATGAATTGATACAGTAAGAAAAAAAAAAGTTGACATGGAGTTAATTCTCACCCAGGGTAACCCTTTGTGTGTCAGAGTTGAACTGCACCATAGAGTAAATCAATGGCTGTCATCTTTCAGAAGTCGGTCGCTAGATTTTCTTCCAGTGCACCTATGAGTGGATCTGAACTTCCAGCCTTTCTCTTAGTCGTCAAGCCCTTAACTGTTTGAACCATCCAGGAACTCGGTAGTAAAAAAAAGGCTAAACGAAACTTAAAGAGGGTACATGGGTGCTGTGCAAGATCTCCAAGGTTTGTGCCCAGTTGGTGCGGTAGTGAAGAACATCGAAGTGAATTGTGTTCTTATGGAAAGATACGTAAATAAAAGGAATGCAATTTTTGAGGTTTCTAACTGGGAGGAGGATCAGTGGAGCAACAGGAGCATTTCGAGTTCACAGCCAGATCAAAAACAGACCAGTGACTTGGTCACATACTCCTTGTAGTAACAGCAGCTCTATCCCAATACCACAAAGGCAAGATAAGATGCAGCGAGTTTTGTTCAGACCAGTGGACTCTTCTCAGGCAAGTAATAGTCACAGTTTTCTCCTACCAGAAGACAGATGGGACATTACACTATATGCTGTGAAATAAAATCCCTAGGCAATGTCTAAAATGATGGGTAGGAAATGACATATTCCTGAGAGAAGTTCTATCAAATGATAGATTGCCCAAATCTCATTGCCACTGAGCAGATTGTGACTGATGGTGACCTTCAGGACGGGATAGAACTTCCCTAAAGAGTTTCCAAGGAGTGGCTGATAGATTTCAACTACCAGACTTTGAGTTAGCAGCCAAACATGCATGTATATGGAAACCCCTGGTGACATAGTGATTAAGTGGCTAAAAGGCCAGCAGTTCAGATCTGCCAGGTGCTCCTTGGAAACTCCATGGAGCAGTTCTTCTCCATCCTATAGGATTACTTGATGAATATATATATATATATATATATATATACATGTATGTGTATGTGTGTCTGTGTCTGTGTGTGCATATATACATATGTATATTTGCAGAATATTTAACAAGATGATCAAGTTTTCTGTTGACAATAAAACTCACTGCCATTGAATCAAATTGATAGCAATCCTTTAGGACAGAGTAGAACTATGCACAGGGTTTTCAACACTGTGCATCTTTATGGGGGCAGACTACCACATCTTTTTCCCATGGAGAGACTGATGGGTTCCAACCGTTGACCTTTCCGTTAGCAACTGAGTGATTTAACCGCGGGAGGAGCCATCTGCACCCCTTCCTCTTGGCACTAGATCACTTCTAGTTGTTTTTCTTTCTCACAGTGAGGCAATCTACTATCTGTAGCTTCAGATACCATTTCTCATAGTGACCCAGGGCCCACTGATGCCTTGTAACACATTTTCAATCTCTTCTCCTCAGTTCTTCAAAATATAGTTAAATCAATTAGAGAGAAAATAACCCACTCGTAGCTTCTTTGTTGGAAAACAAAAAGTGAGTGGAACAGTCAGTTTTCAAGGCAATAATTATGTTTACATAAGCTGCTCAAAGCCTCCCGGGATGAAATAATAAAGGTTCCACATGAAACCTCATGCAGTGTGTTCAAAACCCACCTCACCCTAACCATTAGACCTGTCTTGTGTTCTTCACTGTTGTCAATTCAGACTTTCTGCAGAAAGACAAACATGCAGGTCTGTCTCTGTCATTCAAGCAGCTAAACCTCCCAAAGTCAGAGAAATGCAGTTTAGCCAGTAAAGAAAATAGGTGGGTGAGTGGTTTCAGTAGTTCCAGATCGTAAACTTGCACGTCAAGATGAAAACTTGGATTGTCAAAAACATAACTTATTCAAAACAGTCATTTCGATTCAACAAAATTGTGATATGGCAGAATGTGCTCTAATCTTAGAGCTGACAGACAGAGATTCCAATCCAAGATCTGTCTCTTGTTTTTCTTTCTGTGCAACCGTGGCCTAGTGCAGTGAATTTGCTGAGCCAGGGCTTCTCATCTGTTAAAATAGATTAATAACACTTGTGAGATGAACTTAATATATTGTCCAGCAGAAAATAGTACATGAAAAGCTGCTATTATGCAGAAGTAATGGAAACTAGCATTCTTAAACTAGTTACAAAGTTATTCGGCATCTAAAAATAAATGGGAAGGTATTTCCAACACAGAAGTTGGTCTCTTTGAAAGCATCTGATAAGGCATGCTAATATATTCACTAGCTATCCAAATTATTATGCCAGGAGAATAATTGTACTATTGGGACACTTATGCTTTTTTAATATTTATATTGATGTGGAGTTAACATGTAGGGTTTATGTAAGCTACTAGCGGAATAGGACAGGGGACAGGCAGGGAAGGCTGAATTGGGGAGTATGCTGGTGGTGACTCCACTTTTTAGGGTGTGGGAAAAGATTAGACCACAGAAACCATTCAATAACTGTTAATTGAAGGAATATGAAGGCAATGGCAGGGTCATCAATCCCACTGATTTATGCATTTAAACATAATTTTCCTTCTCATCAGTTCCTAGCATCTCCACCAGTCAGAAAAGAAACCTGATATTCTCCATAGCTATTCAATCTTTATCCATCCACCTATCCAGGGAAGAACTCAGTATCTTGCATGTAAGGATAATACAAAATCTATTCGTGGTGTATCCGTAAGTGCTACAGCTGCTAACCAAAAGGTAGACAGTTCAAACCCACCAGGTGCTCTTTGGAAACTCTATGGTGCAGTTGTACTCTGTCCTGTAGGGTTGCTATGAGTTGGAATCAACTTGATGGCACTGAGTTTTGTTTTCTAGTTTATTCATTAAATTTCCAATTCAAAATTGTTGCTGTTTTTAAGAGTAATATTAATATAGCATTGATTTAGGGTCATTTTTTGTTATCAGTTCCCTCTTTACATTATTTTCTAATTTTCACAGATGCGTCGCAATGTCTGTTTAACTGTTCTAGTTTAAGAAATGAGAAATCTAAGGAGACAGAGGTTAAACAACACGAACTAAATGACTCAAGCCAGTAAGCAGCAGGGTTGGCATTTGGAGCTTTGATTGCTCTAGCTTTGCAGCTATCCACTCCCCAGTAACCACTATTATCTCATCCTTTCCTATTCTGACTACCCGCACTTTGCCTCTCTGCACTTACTACAGACTCCTCTCCAGCCTGATTCAGGAGAGTGACTTGTATGGATAGAATCAATAAGGTCCCTTGGTTTTTGATTGTGTGTGTCCATTGGCAAAAATAGACAGATGTTGAAAGAGGGATAAAGAAAGAGCTCTTAGATGTATTCCCCTGGTTTTCTCTCTGTGGGGTCCCTGTAGGCTGGCTTCATTCTTTCACTGAAATTCGTAGATCCTGCCCAGTGCTTACTCTATGTAATCTCTGTCTGGGTGCTAATTAACCACTCCCATCCCTCCTCATTGAAGGTCTAAGAGAGCTAAATCGTTACTAGTCCCAGGAAACTGAGCAGCCCTAGTGACTCCTTAAATCCTGTCCACATCTTTTAACCACTTTGTTGTTGTTACGTGCCTTAGAGTGAGTTCTGGCTTGTACTGATGTTATATACATATAACAGAATGAACCGTTGGATCTTGCAGCGTCTTCATCATCATTGGTGTATTTGCAATGCAGCTCTTGTGTCAAACCGTCTTATTGACTGTTTCACTCATTGTGACTTACATCTACTTCACCAAACATGATGTCGTTTTCTAGTAACTGGTCTGTCCTATAGGGTCACTATAAGTTGGAATCAAAGTGATGGTACTGGGTTTGGTTTTGGTTTTGGTCTTTCCTGACGGTATTTCCAAAGTAAGTGAGCTGAAATCTCACCATCCTGGCTCCTGAGAAATATTCTCCTTGTGTTTCTCCAAACACTGATTGGTTTGTCACCAGTTTAAGCTCCTCTAATTTACCCAGTTAGACTCTGCTATCCATTTTTGCCAAGATATGATTCTCATAGGTGAATGTCCAAATCATGCAAAATTGATGTCAGACTGAATCTTTTTCAAACTCTTTCAGGGTAGACCACAATCCACTGCCATGAGTCGATTCTGACTCATAGTGGCTTCCTAAAACTCAACTGCTTTCTCACTCTACTTCAAACCACAATATGAAGAATTTTTGCCTTGAATTAACCCTTGCCCTCTCCCACCAACACATTCTTTATTTCCCATTACCTATTGTATCAGATTACACATATGCCCACTTAGACACACACACAAATTACACTGACATACACATATGTAATACCCAGATTCCATTGTTTGGGTATTATTTCATAATTAATCACTTTGACTGGTATATTAATATAATTTTGAGAAATTGTTTTAGAATACTTCATAAAAGGAAATATAGATTACATTAAGAAGAAAATATTAAGCTATTATCTTAGTTACTGAATTTCTACTGCTGCTTTCATAGTCAACAATTCAGATTTGTATTATAGGAAGAATAATGCAGTTCTTTAGCTGTTTATCATGACAACTTATTTGCTACCTTATTACAGTTCATAATTCATACATTTGTTGTTCATGACAATCATGTGATAAAAGTATAATCATAATTGCAATCTGTAGATGAAATTACTAAAGCTTAGTGTTTACCTGACTTGCATAAGGATGTATAGCCAAAGAGTTCTAGAGCCAAGATGTAAACCCAAGTCTGATTCTCTGTCTTACTCTCTTTCCATTATATAGTTGTGAGCCATATCTGTGCAAGGAGTTATTGATTTTTTAGCAAAAAAAATGGTATTCGTGTGTTTTAATACAGTCATGATTTCAAAGTGACTACTGTTAAGAAGTAAGGTGAAAGTAATCTTTGTTTTCATTCCATTTACCTTTCCAGAAAATCAGAATAAAATTGCTATTAAACAATGCTGAAATGGGCTGAAAGTAAGGCAACAATGGTGTTTACAGATAGAGAACTTTCTAAATCTTTGTTGGTTCATTTTAAATTAAGCAGTTGAAGGCACATAGAAAGGTTTCACCCTTAGCCAGAAATCCTATAACAAATAGAGGCTGGAGAAAATGGGATGAAGAAAATATACACATCCGTTTCCAAAGTTTGAGTTTTTTTGGGGCAAACAAGTTCAGTTCAAGTCTTCAGAGGTAATCACAAATTATCAGCTGAACTAAGATTCCCTCCAAAACACCTTTTTTTTTTTTTTTCCAGATTGGATAGTTGTTAGAAATTTGGTTGGGGGAAATTGGTGACAAAACACCTTTTTTTAAAAAACCTTACTTTCATTTCCACTTGGGAAGACATGAATAGCATTCATTACTACAGAGGATTTTAAAATTTAATTAACATTCATAAAGAAATTTGTGATCTTCTAAAGGGGTAAGCTTTAAGATTGGGAAGTAATCGACATGATTTGCTTTGATAATGGAAGCTGTGCCATCAGTATTTCAAATGATACCAGGGTCACCTATGGTGAGCAGATTTCAGCAGAGACTCCAGGGTAAGACATTCTAGGAAGAAGGACCTGGTGATCTCCTTCTGAATATAGTTGGCCAGTGGAAACCTTAAGAATGGATTCTGAATATTGTCTGATATGTTGCCTGAAGATGAGCCCCTCAGATGAGAAAGCATGCAAAATATGATTGGAGAAAAGCTGCTTCTTCAAAGGAGAGTCAACTTTAATGACCCAGATAAAATCAACATTTTAGCACCTTCATTTGTTAAGGTGGTACAACTCCACATTACAAAATACAGCTGCACACGTTCAATAATAATCATAATGTGGAATGTACAAAGTATGAATCTAGGAAAATTGGAAGTCATCAAAAATGAAATGGTACATTTAAATATCAATATCCTACTCGTTAGCAAGTTGAAATGGACTGGTACTGGCCATTTTGAATTGCACAATCCTATGGTCTATGCCACTAATGAGATTCTTTTTTTGGAAAAACACATTTAAATTGCAATCCAATGCAATTTTGTGATACAAAAAAGCAATGTAAAGTCAAAGATACTTTAAAGCCAAGAAAATTGATGTGGTTTATCTATACATTGAAGAGCATTTTTGCTTCCCTTCAAAATTCTTCAGTGAACACTGAGTAGTTGTTTTGATTTTCCAGGTACCTTTTCCTTCTCAGTTTGGTAAAATCTCTTTAGATTACTCTCTGTTAAACAACTACTTCTCCTTTGTAAGCATTTTAGTCATCCCTTTAAGTCAAGTTTCCTAACAGTACTCTTCATTAAGGAGTTGGCATATGACTCAACTATCTAGTTAAATGCTCTTTGGAATATGATCAGAGTGATAAAGACAAAATTTTTAACTAAAAAGCAATCCTGGTAGAAACTTCAGTGAGTCTGTCTGTACTTCTTTCTTACCAGATCCCTGTAGTCAACTTCTCTTTCTTTCTTTACAATTTGCTAGTTACTGTTGTAAAAACATCTGGCAACTGCTTTTTTTTTTTTTTTCCTATTAAGTTGCCTGTGTTGTTTTGTTTTGTGTAGTTTTCCTTTTCCTTTCCATTTAGAGGCATTGCTTATATATTCTGGATATAAATCCTTTGTTAGGCACATATATTAGAATTGTCTTGCCTCAGTCTTTGAGTTCTGATTTTCTATTTTAATGGCATTTTTTGAAGAATACTTTAACTTTTTATGAGAGTCAATTTATTTTTCTATTCTTATGTTTAATGCTTCTTGTGTCCGGTTTCAGGAATCTTTGCCTACTTCAAAGTAATGAAAATTGTCTCCTGTGTTAACTGCTAGAAATTTTACTGTTTTACTTTCCATATTTAGGTGCATAATGCACTTTGTATTTACTTCATATGTGTCATGTGTGCTGGGAAACAGTGATGAAGAGTAATTTCATTTTCTGTATAGATGCACGAGTAACCTAACACAGTTTGTTGATTGTCCATTGTGGCTAGTGTGTCAACTCATCTCATTGAGGATTTCCCACGTTTTTGTTGACTCTCTACCACAGGTAGTAGTTTTTCCTAGCTATTGGTCTTTACTTTTTCTTTTATTTATTTGTACTTCAGATGAAAGTCTACAGAAGAAATTGTCTTTTCATTAAGTAGTACACACATTGTTTTGTGATAATGGTTAACAACTCCATGATGTGTCAGCACTGTTCCTTCTCAAACCTGAGTTCCCTTTTATCTGCTTTCTTGTTCCCTCCTGTCTTCTAATTCTTGCCCTTTGACTGGTGTGACACTTTAGTTTTGTTGTATGGACCTGTCTAATCTTTGGACGAAGGATGAACCTCAGGAATGACGACATTACTCAGCTTAAAAGGATGTCCAGGGGCCATACTCTTGTGTTTTCTCTACAGTTTGTATCAAGCCAGTAAATTCATCTTTTTGCTGTGTTAGAATTTTGTTCTATATTTTTCTGTATCTCTGTTTGGCACCCTCTATTGAGATCTGTGTCAGAAAAGTCCTTGGTAGTAGGTGAGCACTGTCTAGTCATACTGCACTCAGACAGGTAGAAGTCATAATAGTTGTGGTCCATTAGTCCTTTGGGCTAATTTTTCCCTACTTTTTTTAGTTTGTTTCATTCTCCCTTGCTTATAAAGAGGTGAGACCAGTGGAGTATCTTAGATGGCCACCCACACACTTTTAAGACCCTAGATACTACACACCAAAATAGAATGTAGAATGTTTTCTTTATAAACTATGTTGTGCCAGTTGAGCTAAATGTTTTTGGAGACCATGGTCCCCATAGCCTTCAGCCCAGTAATTCGGACTTTTAGGGATTTGGGATGTGCTGTAGAGCTCTATGGCTTTGCCTTATACAAGTTATGCTGCCTCCCCCAGCATTGTGGACTATCCTACCCTTCACCAAAGTTACCAGTTATTTACCGTGTATTTATCGTGTCCCACCCCTCCCTTCCCCTGAAACCACCAAAGATTCCAGCACAACTGATTAAAAAGAGCACTCTTTTCTGTCTGTACCACTAACTCTATGTAAGTAAATCTGTTACTGGACTCCATTCTGTCTTTATTCTTTCTCCATTTTCTGTAACTATCCTTTGAATATCTATTTTGTCATATCATACACTGGCCATTTGGAAAAATTTCATTCCCTGAGTTATGGATGTCTTCCAGGAGTTTACACATTTCATTCTACAATAACAACAGAGAATACCACTGTTGACCTGATCAAAAGATTTTAGGTATTGGGAAGCTGTAAAGCCAATAATGGAAATCAGATTTTTCAAAACTCTGATTTTTCCTGAAATCTTGACTTTTGTCGTTGAAAAGAAAGACTGGCAGTTGTTTGTTTACCATGACAGGCTCATTCACTCATTAAAAAAAAAAAAAAAAAAAAATCCCAAACCCAAATAACCATAACTAGTAGGCAGCTGTTTTTTTAAGTATAAACCATGTACCATAAACATGTGGCTAAATCGGCTCACAAGTCAGATGTCTGCATAAGAACTTTGGCTTAAGACAACCATTATGTTTCAGTATGCTGCAGAAGAAGTGTTTTTGGCACACTTCTAATTTGCAACACAGGATATTAACAAACATGAGTGCTCAGGGTCAATATTTAATAAATTAGTCATTTGTACATGAAGTGTATCTTGGACTTTTTGAATTTTTAATATATAGTTACACGTCTATAAAAATTACATAATATTGTCCTGCAGACATAAAATTTTCAATAAATATTCTTATACCATATATAGCCTTTGGCTTCTTCCGTTTTTCTACTCACAGAAGAATTTTTTAATGAAAGTAAATATGTTAACTTCCAGCCAATATCAAATACATTATTAAGGGAAACTGGAATTTTTCATTGTGGCCATAGAACAAGAATGCCATGGTGAAGAGAATGACAACTACCAGTGTAGTACACACTGCCTGATGGGTGCCAAGATGCCATTAGTTTTAGCTAGTATTGCACTTACATTATTAGTGTAAATATTACCAGTGTGAAAAAGGCGAAATGTGTGATAAGTTTCCCAGTTCTGCTGTAATGCAAATGCCACAAATAGGTAACTTTAAGAAGCAAATTTATTTTCTCATAGTTCTGGAAACTACAAGTCCAAATCACAGTTCTCAGCTGTGTCCATTCATCACTTGTGGTAGCCCTGAAGGGTCCCTGGTCTGTGGCAACCCTCACGTGGCATCAGTCTTCCCAAATAAACATAAGTAATAGGCAGCTGTTTTTTAAAGTATAAAGCATGTACCATAAATGTGTGACTAAATCAGCTTACAGGCATGTTGTGCACTTATCTTTGTGTCTTTTCTGTTCTTACAGGACTTAGAAGTGATTAGTATTGTAGAGAACTCTTCTCTAAAAGCTTGGTAGAATTCTCCGGTGAAGCCATCTCAGCCTGGACTGTTTTTGGTTGGTAGTTTTCTGATGACTTTTCCAATCTCTTCCTTTGTGATGGGTTTATTAAGTTGTTCTGCTTCACCTTGTGGTAATTTGGGTAGGTGATATGAATCAAGGAATTTGTCCATTTCCTCTAGGTTTTTAAATTTGTTAAAGTACAGCTTTCATAGTATTCTGTTATGATATTTTTTATTTCTGTTGGATCTGTTATGACAACTCCCCTCTCATTTCTTATTTGGGTTATTTGTTTCCTTTCCTGTTTTTCTTTAGTAAGTTTAGCCAATGTTTTGTCAATTTGGTTGATCTTGTCAAAAAAACAGCTTTTTGCCTTTTCAGTTTTTCAGTTGTTCTTCTATTCTCTAATTTGTTTAGTTCTGCTCTAATCTCTATGATCTCTTTTCTTCTGGTGACTGAGGAGTTCCTCTGTTGTTCTCTCTCTACTTGTTCAAGCTGTAGGGTTAGCTCTTTGATTTGGTTTCTTTCTTCCTTCCAAATGTGTGCATTTATGGAGATAAACTGACCTCTGAGCACTGCTTTGGCTGTATCCCATAGGTTCTGGTAGGAAGTGTTTTCAGTCTCATTGGAATCCATAACTTTCTTGATTTCATCCTTGATTTCATCTATAACTCATGGCTTTTTGAGCAAGATGTTGTTCAGTTTCCATGAGTTCCACTTTCTATCTGTGTCTTTTCTCCTATTGATTTCAACTTTTATGGCTTTATGATCTGAGAAGATGCTTTGCATTAACTCAGTGGTATGGATTTTGTTGAGAATTGCTTTATGTCCTAACACATGGCCTGTTCTAGAGAATGTTCCATGTGCATTGGAGAAGACAATGTAGTTGTCTGCTGGTGGATAGAAAGTTCTGTATATGTCAATGAGATCTAGTTGGTTAACTGTGGCAATAAGATCTTCTGTGTCATTCTTGAACTTTTTTCTAGATGATCTGTCTAATATTGAGAGTGAAGTGTTGAAGTCTCCCACTATTATTGTGGAGTGATCGATCTCATTTCTGAGTGTAGTCAGTGTTTCTTTAATTTATCTAGGTGCTCCAATATTAGGTACATAAATATTTTATATTGTTAAGTCCTGCTTTGTGTATTGAATGTTTCAGCAATAGTGTCCATCCTTGTCCACGATGGTAGATTTTACATTAAAATCGATTTTATGTGAGATTAGAATTGCCACACCTGCTCTTCTTTGTTCGTTGTTGGCTTGATATATATTCTTCCAGTTTGTCCCTATCTTTAATTTTCAGTTTCTTCCTATCTTTAAGTCTAAGGTGAGTTTCTTGTAGGCAACATATGGATGAGTCATGTCTTTTGGTCAAAGATGTCACTCAATGTCTCTTTACTGGAGCATTCAGTCCATTCACATTCAATATAGTTATTGATAGGTATGTGTTCAGTGCAGCCATTGTGATACATTTATTTTTCTGCTGATGTTTTCTTTGTTGTGCTTATTAATCTGTTCTGGGGCATACTTCTTTGTGAGTTGATTTTTCACATTTTTCAGGATTGGTTTTGTGGTTGTTGAGACTCCCATATTAAGTTTCTTGATTTGATATGTTACATCTTTATTGTGCTTTACGGCTACACATATGATTCCTCTTAATAAACTATGTATAAACCCAATTTTAACTACTACCAGTTTTACTAGCTTCCTATCTGGAAGGTCTATAATGACTGTAGTACATCCCTCTTTTGAATATGATGACATCATAGTTTTCCTGGTATGAGCACTGGATCATTTCTTTCACTATAACAGCTTTGATTGAGTTTGGAGCCTTCTGTAACTGAGTAGGTTTCTGAACAATTTGTCCTGTATTTGTTTCGAAAATATAAATTGAGTGGTTTTGTTCATCTAATTCAAGAGCTTCTTTCAGTATTTCTTGTAGCTTTGGTTTGGTTTTTACAAGGTTTCTGTTTCTATTTATCTGCCAATATCTTAATTTCATTTCCATATTTGAAAGATAGTTTTTCAGGATATATAATTCTTGACTGGAAGTTCTCCTTCAAGGCTTTCAATGTGTTGTGCCACTATCTCCATGCCAGCCTTGTTTCTGCAGAGAAATCCAATGAAAGCCTACAAGGTTTCCTTTGAATGTTAGCCTTGCTTTGAGTCTTGCTGCCTGTAAGAGTTTCTGCTCATGTTTCATTTTGTTAAGCTTGATTATAATATGTCTTGGAGTCTTTCTTTTGAGATCTATATTGAGTCATGTTCAATACACATCTTGTATATATAGATTCTCTTCTTTCCTAATTTCTGGGAAGTTTTCTGGCAGCAGCTCAGCCACAATACTCTGCATTCTCAGGTGTCTCACCCTCTTCAGGAACTCCAGTAAATTGTAGATTGTTCCTCTTAATAGAGTCCCACATGCTACTTAATGCTTCTTCATTTTTCTTGTTTCTTTTTTATAATTTCTCCGTATAGATGCTGGAGTCATTAGCTGTGTCTTCCAAGTCAGAAAGTCTCTTTTCCATTTGTTCCATTCTGTTTTCTTGGCTTTGAATTGAAGTTTCTGTCTCCTTCATTTTGTTCTTGATCTGTTGGATTTCAGAGTACTGGTGTTCTGTCAGATGGAACAGCTTGCTTAATTTTTCTTTATGCTCTGGTTCATTCTGTATAAGGTCTAGGAGGGCTCTATATGTAACCCTTTTGTATTCACCTTATGATAGTTTCAGAAAGTTTTCTTCATCTGGAAAGTTCCTTGCTTGTTTCTTTTGGGGACCTTCTGAAGCCATGGATGATTTCTTAGTTGCGCTTTTATCCAGAGTTTGTTGCTTTTGGGGCATCATGTGAGTCAGTGGAGGCTGGGAGAGATGCTGTGAGGAGGGACCACAGTTGTTTCTCTAGACTGTCTTAAAACGAAAGTTAAAAGGTATCCAAACACTTCCAAAGTCAGTCAGGTTTTAGGTGTAGAGGTCCCTCTTCCCAGCTGGCAAAGTGAGCACCTCTATATCCCACCCCAGATGTTATAAACTAGTTCAAAATACAGAAAGGCTACTGCCCTGGTGGCCTCTGCTATCAGGCACCAGCGATAGGCGACACTGTGTAGAATACTGCTTTACTGATGGAAAAGCACTCTCTTCCAGGCAGGCGCTGCCTCCTAGCCTAGTAACTAGGTCCTGCTGAGGCCTCCATATGGGTGATCCACCTCACAGTGGAACAGGATGGTGTCCCTCACAAGCTCCCCGACTACCCCAGCACAAACCTATCAATGGCAGAGGTGGAAAGAGAGGCCAAAGGCGCCAAGATGAACAGATTGCCAAAGCCAGACTCTTGCAATATGGCAGTCTTGCCCTCTGGTCTCAGCAGCAGTGCATCCAAGACCAGCTGCCAGTCAAGGCCCTGCTCTGCCCGCTGGCCAAGACAGAGGGAAAAAAAGTTAGAATGGCAAGTTACCCTCAGTCTGTGAAAGCCAGTGCTCATCAAGAGCAGGGGTCAGTGAGAGAGGAAGCTTTCCTCTCAGTGGTATGAAGTCCAAATCAATAGCCCTATGCCATGTCCTAGGGCTCACTAGGTGTCCAGCAGGCTACATTTAATTATCAGTTGAGGTCTTGGTTTCCAGAAGGATTTAGGGAGATGTGTGTTTAGTCCATAGTCTTGACTTCAACCCCCCAGAAGTGATTTGATATAGGACAAATGCTACACTGGAATGGCTACATTAACATGACAAAGGAACTTTATTTCCAAACTGGATCATAACCTTGGTTTATAGGGAACATCTGGTGGATTCAAACTGCCCGACTTTTGGTTAGCAGCTAAAGCACTTAACTACAGTGTAAGACCATAATTTGAGAACCACTTTTCTAAATCAGGACTCTTTAGTGGCTGGAAGAATAAATATTGGAGCCAGATTGCGTGAATTTGATCCTTGGATTCAAATCACTCAGAGATAAACTGTATCTTCTCTAAACAGTACTTTCCACCTACTTACTAATACTTCTTACTTAATAAATTGTCATGAGACCTAATGACTGAAGATAGCACATTCAATCATAAAGCTTGAAAAGCACACATGCCTTGTCACATATGACAAAAGAACACAGATTTGTCGAGGCATAATGGCTGCTAAAAACTTTTTTTTTCCTTTTTCCTTTGAAAACAGATTTGACTAAGTAAGGTGATGAAGAATGGGAAGTGTTGACAGAACCCCAAAGGCAGATTTTAATTTTTTGAGACTATTATCTGGAGTTAGCTCTCTTGAAATTCTTCTGAGGGTTCTAGACAGCACCATTCAGGTGGCTGCATTTTACTCAAATTAAATTCCTTCAGGTTCAGCAGAAAAATTCTGCTGTCCAATACTCACTATTGAAAAAGAGGAAGACTCTCAAGGAGGTGGATTGACAGAATGGCTGCAACATAAGGCTGAAGCATAAAAATGGTTGTTGACATGGCTCAGGACTTGGTAGTGTTTCATTCTCTTGTGTGTAGGGTCACTGTGGGTTCAACTCGATAGGACCTAACAACAGCAATAACAGTTCACTAGAATGTGAGCAGTACCTCTCAAGAAAGACCTGGCTGGCTGTTTCTATAAAGACTGTTGTTGTTTAATGTCACTTAGCCAGTTTCTACTTACGTACAATAGAACCAAACACTGCCTGATTCTGTGCCATCCTCATTGTCAGTGCCATGTTTGAGCCCTTCCTTGTAGCCACTGTGTCAGTCCATCCCTTTGATAGTCTTATTGTTGGATGAACCTCTTACTGATGTCCTCCATAAAAATTCCAGCCAAGGATTCCTATCACTTCTATGCTGAAACAGATGAGGTCACTATGAGTCCAAGTCAACTTGAGTGGATTAGGATATAGGCAGACTGTTTCATCTAAATTGATCAACTTGGACCATTGAAACCTTTGAACCACTGAAACCTTTTCTTTTTTTTCTTTTTACTTACAAATGACTTTTAGTAAAAAAAAATATCTGATTGCAAAAGAAGGTTTTTATTTAGAAAATAATTTTTGTATTTTCCACATATCAGTACAGGTATTCGTTGACATTCACAGTGTTAGCACTTGCTTTAACATAAATGTCTGTCAGCACCTTAATTTGAATATCACAGTGAAATTATATTTCCTACTTTTCAGCCGGACCTGAAAGTAATGGGACTATTCATATTTAGTCTGCAAGCTAGGGAAATTTGCTGTATATAAATTACTTTTTCTTAGAGAGCTCATTACTATTCACCATCCTTTTATTTATTTATTTTTATTTTACTTTTTAAAATAACTTCAAGCACTAATCTTCTGTCTCTGGTCACTTTGAATATGGTGACACTGGGTCTTAAACACGGACACATCAGTTCTAAAAAAGAGTAAAGTGGAATTATAGGACAATTCTAAGAGAGGAAAACCTGCTGAAGTAGGACTTTGATTCACAAACCCACTCTCTTTTTCATTTAATTGTACTGCTAGATCATGTTCATTTAATAAACGCTTGTATTGTGGTGATGCAAATTTTGTAGGTTTTGTACAGGATATTTTCATATAGGGTATACTAAATGCAGAGAGATAGGAATGATCCAAAAGTCCTCATAATTAGGACCTGTGAGAGCTAGAAAACGGGTATGACAAGAATGAACCAAGAAGCCATCATTTCCCCTTCAACATGGATGCGTCATAGCCCCTGATTTACAAATATTTTATGATTTGTTATTTTTGTAAGTTGAAAATGTATTTTTCAGGTTCATAATTCATCAGGCTAATGTTTGATATCCATGACAGCCAAGCTGAAAGCTAACTGCTGTTTCCATTCAGGTGTCATTGAAATCTCACTTAGTTTTGACTTGCTAAGCTAGGAAAAAAACAAACAAACAAACAAAAAACAGATTTCATTGTTATTGTTCAACAAAGGTGTAAGTCTCCAAGAATGAGTATTTATTTATTGATTTCCATTGCCTTTTGTTTGTTTGTTTTTTTTGAGGAAAAGATCCACAGAGGATTCCCTATCTTTACCTTACTGCTCTCAATTCCAAATGGGCATGATACACCACTTCGGCTAAAGCTGATTGCTTCTGTCTTTGTGGATGCCAGCAGTGGCTGTCAAAGGAATACAACTGCTTTTTTCTTGACTTGTTTTGTAGAATTTGTATTATACAATTCATTGGTTTGTGATTGTTTTTGTTGTTATAAAAGGCTTTGTGCTTCTTTAGAAGGATTTCAGAGGGAAACAGAGAGCTAGATTGTGGTGAGGCTATTGTTGCCTTGGGGAACATTCTAAAAACTCTGAATCCCACTGTGGGATGGTTGCCTTATTCTAGACTCAGTGCTGTTCCTAGTCTTAGAAATATTTCCTTAGAATTGCAGCACTGTGTTCCTCTTTACTTTTATTTTAAATCCCAAGTAAATTCAAGCCTAAAGTCTCTCCAGAGTAATGGAAGTCTTTTTTTTTTTTAAATCAGCCCCATTATGTGTCTAGTACATCAAAAGTTCCATTAAGGCAGACGCATACTTCTAAGTGTATTGATGAGAGCTTCTGAATACTGTCTCTGAAAAGTCCTCTTAGACACTAAATTATGACAGTTTTCAGAAAGAAAGAAAAAACAAGCTGTTCTCTGAGCACAGGTGTATTCACATGCACCAGAAAATTGAAATCTAATTCAGAAGGCAATATTGGAAACAATCTGAGCCTGGATCCAATCTGACCAGAGCTGAGATAGCACAAAAAATGACTTTCAAGATAATTCTGCCATTTTTTAGTTCATTCTGTATGACGAGAGCCATCAATATGAAATCAGATGGAAAATTTCACATTAAATTTCTGCTTATATCCCTTTAGCAAGGTAAAAGGCTAAAAGTTACTTGAAACAATGATATTTAAATAAAATATTGCACAATCAAATTAAAGAATTAAGCAGAAAGTAATATATATATTCTGACAATTAAGTGTACAAACTTAATTATTCTAAGTGCTACATATCTCACTGCTGAGTATCACTACAGTAACCTTTGAAGTGCTACCCCTTAGGAAGCTGTGCACCAACACCAGCTCATTGTCTACCCTTCAGAGCAATTTTCGGACTCTTTCTGGAATGGCCATGGTGCAGGCTGGCACAGTGGCAAGTTCGTGACCTTAAGTGTATGGTTGTCTGTGAGGTAGTTTTTAGCCAGCAAACAAATAACTATTAGAACACCCTCCCTACTCACCTGATCTGGCTTCCAGTGACTTTTTTTCTTACCGGAAGATAAAGAAGTATTAAAAGGAAGACATTCTGATGACATTTCAGGACATCAAGGGTAATATGACACCAGCTCTGATGGTCATTCCAGATACAGTTCCAAAATTGCTTTGAAGGATAGACTAGGTGCTGGCATCAGTACACAGCTTCTCAAGGGGAGTGCTTTGAAGGCAACTGTAGTGATATTCAGTAATGAGGTATGTAGCACCTTTTCCAGGATAAATTCATGATTTCATTTGGCATTCCTCACATATATGTATGTACATAAATGTTTGCTTTATAGATGCAATTACAACAAAATCTAAATTGCGAGTTATTTTTAAATAATAAATGGGAAACCCTAATTCAAATACATTTCATTATAAGACATTCTCTTATACTATTAAAATGTGTATTTTGTTTGTATATTTTATTTTATGCAGTTAATTGATTTATGGAAAAGTATTGTTCTCGTTGGGGGATTTGAGTGTTGATTTGGCATAAAAAAGAATTGTGTTATCCATGTATTAAGATCTAAGTAACCAATTTTAAAATAAAAGTCTTCCTGTTGTAAAAAAATAATCTTTCTGGCATATAAATAATCATGTATATGTGCTTTTAATTTGCATTTCCGTAAATTCGTTAACATATCTCTCAGAATGGATATTTTTTGAAATGTCAAACCCAGAATTAGTTGCACCTCTAGTCCTAGGTCTATTCCTACTGTGTGTAGCATCTGGGAGCATCGATTTTCCCTAGAGAGCAGAGAAAGAACAAGGCATGAAAACTATATTCTGTATCACTGGAGCCATGAACACAGAATGAACTGTTCCATATAACTAGGGCTTTATCATCCTTTAGACTAGCCAAGTTTACCTCTCCTAACCAAGTCTTAATCCTAACTAAAGTAATCTGATTCTGAGGATAAATTTTATGATTAACCTTCTCAGGACTGACTCTCTGACCCAACAGACTTGGGAGCTACCTGTTCAAATTGTTGTTGGCCTCAGTATGGTTTATTTTTCTACTCTTTGCAGATGAACCAGGACCAGCTGCAGTTGAGTCAAGTCCAACTCATGGCAACTCCATGTGTATCAGAGTAGAACTGTGCTCATAGAGTTTTCTATTGTTAATGTGTTGGAAGTGACAAGTAGGCTTTTCTTTTGAGGCACCTCTGGATGAACTTGAACTCCCAACTTCTCAGTAGCCAAGTGTGTCTACTGTTGACCCTACCCAAGGACCCCCAATGGGAATTATTGGTCCTGTGGTTACAGGAGCACTCATTCGGATCCAACTTGATGGCACGTGGCTAATGTTGGTTTATTTGAATAAAGTTATAACACAGTTTTATATCCCTCTACATTAATTACATAGCAACATAAAATTGTCAAAATTGAGTAAAAACTATAGGATCCAGTGGTAATATTTTGATTTCTTTTGCTTTGATTTTACATAAATTAGTTTCTTCACTCCTTGATTTCTCAAATCATTCTTTCCAAGAATCCAACATGTAGAAATTGTACTCACTGTGTGAGCCCATAATGGATAGAGTGAAAAAAAAAAAACACTAATGACAAGCCCATTGCAACTCATAGTGATCGTATAGGATGAGATAAAATTGCCTCATGAGGTTCCCAAGCCTATAAATCTTTACAGAAGGAAACTGCCACATCTTTCTCCCACAGAGAAACTGGTACATTGGACACACTGACTTTCGATTAGCATCCAAGTGCTTTAACACTGTGCCACCAGGGCTGCTGTCATGAAAAGAGTAAACCAAAAAAAATGAAACGCATTGCCAATTTCATGCAAGTCAATTCAGATTCATAGCAAACCTATAGTGCAGAGTAGAACTGCCTCATAGAGTTTTCAAGGAGCACTTGGCAGATTTTAACTTAACAAATACACCACTAGGGTTTCCATGAATAGGGTAGAAGAGTCTAAATATGTGCTGAAACTAATGGTGTGTCTTGAGAGACACAGAAAAGACTGATTTCAGAAATGAAAAAGAGGAATATCTTGTAGGAATGTCAAAGTGGGAACATAGCTCATGTATGATAGAGTATCTAGAGTATATCCATCTGAGAATTTCAAGAGTGTACCAAAAACCCAAGCCAAAACCACTACCATGGAGTTGATTCTAATTCAGAGCAAGCCTATATCTCAGAGTAGAACTGTGTCATAGAGTTTCCAAGGAGTGCCTGGCAGATTTGAACGGCTGCCTTTTGGTGAGCAGATGTAGCACTTAACTGCTATGCCGCCATGGTTTCCTTCAAGACTGTAAGACCCAGAAAAACAGTGGGAGGGCTCTGGTTGAAAGGCACCTTCTCTATATATTGTTCTTAAAACAGGCATTTTCAACTACAATCTAGTTTTCTGGGGTTTATCTTAAGTGTAAACTTTCCATCTATCTCTGATAATCTTTATTTCGTTAAATGAAATGTGTTGCCCCTTTCCACTCTAAAACATCCCTACAAATTGGCATATTTTGGCTACTTTCTTATGAAGGAAAGAAAAGAAAATGGCAGACTAAACACATATCTCCCTAAATCCCTCTGGAAACCAAGACCTGAACTGATAATTAAATGGAGCCTTCTGGACACCAAGTGAGCCCTAGGACATGACATAGGGCTGTTAATTTGGGCTTCGTACCACTGAATGGAAAACTTCCTGTCTTTCACTGACCCTGCTCTTCTTGAGAGCTAGCTTTCACAGACTGCAGGTAACTCACCATTTTAACTTATTTTTCTCTGTCTCAGCTGACAGGCGGTGCTGGGACTTGACTAGCAACTAACCTCAGAAGCACTGCTAGTGGGATAGGCAGGCAAAATTACCATATTTTGAGAGCCCGGCTTTGGACTTGGTGCACCTAAGCACCTTTGACCTTTCTATTTCTGTGTAGCTTGTACAGAGGCAGGCACCGAACTTGTGCAGGACTCCATTTTGTTCCATTGGGAGGTAGAGAAACCCATATGCAGGCCCCAGTTGGACCTAGTTCCTAGACTGGGAGGCAGCACTTGCCTGGAGGAGAGCATTTTTCTAGCAGAAAAGCAGTATTTTACACAGAGTCACCTACAACTCAGGCCTGACAACAGAGGCTGTGGACTCCATGCATCTCAGCACCTTTGGCCTGTCTTTCTGCCTCCAACATAGAGTAGCCTGGACCTAGCCAGGTGGCAAGCTTGTATGGGACACCATCTTGTTCCACTGGAAGGCAGACATACCCTTATGGAGGCCTCAGCTGGACCTAATTCGTGGGCTGGGAGGCAGCGCCTGCCCGGAGGAGAGTGCTTTTCTGGCAAAAAAGCAGGATTCTACACAGTGTCACCTACAGCTAGGGCCTGACAGCAGAGGCCAGCAGGGAAGTAGCCTTTCTGTATTTTGAGCTAGTTTATAACATCTAGGGTGGGATATAGAGGTGCTTACTTTGTCAGCTGGGAAGAGGGACATATACACTTGAAAACCTGACTGACTTTGGAAGTTGTCAGATATCTTTTACCTTTCATTTTAAGATAGCCTAGAGAAACAACTGTGGTCCCTCCTCACAGCCTCTCTCCCAGCCTCTATTGACTCACATGATGCCTGAAAAGCAACAGGCCCTGGAGAAAACTGTAACCAAGAAATCACCCATGGCTTCAGAAAGCCCCCAAAAGAAAGCACCACAAAACTTCCCAGATGAAGAAACCTATCTGGAACTATCAGAAGGTGAATACCAAAGGATTATGTATAGAGTCCTCCTAGGCCTTATACAGAATGCAGCAGAGCAAAATGAGAAGTTAAGCAAGCTGTTCAATCTGATGGAACACTAGTACTCTGAAAACCAACAGATCAAGAACAAAATAAAAGAGATAGAAACTTCAATTCAAAGCCAAGAAAACAGAATGGAACAAATGGAAAAGAGACTTTCTGACTTGGAAGACAGAGCTACTGACTCTGGTATCTATAAGGAGAAATCAGAAAAAAAGAAAGAAGAAAAATGAAGAAGCATTAAAAAAGCATGTAGGACTCTATTAAGAAGAACAATCTACAATTAATTGGAGTTCCTGAATGGGGTGAGACACCTGAGAATGCAGAGAGTATTGTGGCTGAGCTGCTGATAGAAAACTTCCCAGAAGTTAGGAAACATGAGTAGAAACTCTTAAAGGCAGCAAGACTCAAAGCAAAGCTAACATTCAGAAGGAAACCCTGTAGGCTTCCTTCGGATTTCTCAGCGAAACAATGCTGGCATGGAGACAGCAGCATGACTCATTCAAAGCCTTGAAGGAGAAGAACTTCCAGCCAAGTATTATATATCCTGCAAAACTATCTTTCAAATATGAAAATGAAATGAAGACCTTCACAGATAAATAGAAACTCAGATTTTGTAAAAAACAAACCAAAGCTACAAGAAATACTGAAATAATCTCTTGTCTTAGAAGAACAAAACCACTGGCTTTATATTTTGGAAGCAATGCAGGACATGTCACCCAGAATCCTCCTCAGTTACGGAAGGTTCCAGACTCAATCAAAGCTATAATAATGAAAGAAATAATCCAGTGATCATATCATAAAACCTCATCATATTAAAAAGAGGGATGTACTACAGTCGTTGTAGTTCTTCCAGATGGAGAGGAAGTTGATAAGAATTGTAGTAATTAAAATTGGGTTTATGCATAGTTTACTAAGGGGGATCATATGGGCAACCATAAAGCTGCAACATATCAAATCAAGAAACATAATAAAGGAGTCTCAACAACCCCAAAACCAACCCTGAAGAAGGTGAAAAATCAACTCACAAAGAATGTCCTAGGACAGATTAATAAGAGCAGAGAAAATACCAACACAAAAATAAACATATCACAATGGCAGTAGTGAACACGTACCTATCTTATGAGAGGAATCTTACTTCCCTCATGAAAGACATTTACTTCACAGTATTTTCGATATTTAAACTGTTTTCTGCTCTTTAACTAAGTAAAACCAAAACAACCAAAACCATTGCCTTCTAGTCAATTCTGACTCTTAGTGAATGCCCCGTAGAATTTCCCAGGCTGTGAGTCTCTATGGTAGCTAGCAGATGGCCAGGTCTTCACAGAGTGCAGGTGGATTCAAACCACTGATATTTGGGTTAGCAGCTGAGTGCTTAACCACTGTGCCACGAAGGCTCTTTTTAGTGAAGTAGACATCATCTGAGAAGGAAATATTCTCAGTTCTCATGATTTGTTTTTCACTTACGCTAATCTAAATGATTTCCCCACAACTCACCTTTTGATGAGTACTTTTCCTGATGTCCTCCTTCTCTCTTAAGCTATCATTTCATTTCCTCCTTTACTGTTTTTGAAAAAGCAATTGTTCCATAGACCTGTCTTTTAGTGCTTGTCTGTCATTAGCCTCCTTTTGTTTCATTGAGTTGTCACCAGGGCTATGTATTTCATTGTTTCCAGCTGCTTCAGGTGAACACTGTGTCCCTTCTTACCTGGCCTGAGGGTTCACACTCATTACAGTGCCATGAAAGAGATGCAAAATTAATTGATCTAGGATGAGGCAGAGCTTCTTGTATTTTCTGGTTTGGGTTCTTCTGGAATATGCTTCAACCTTCTAGACAGAAACAAAAGTTCAGTAACATAAAGGTGACTCTCAGATCTGCCCTTTGGCGAGACATAATGATCCTTTCTGTTCCAAGTTATATGCATTCTTATGTCTCATTTGATTTTCTGAGTTAAACATCTCCAGCATTTCTCTTCCTGTCTTCCTTTCTTTCTTTTGCTTCCTTCTTTCCTTTCTTCCTTTCTACCCTCCCTCCACCCTTCCTTCACTACTTCCTTTCTTCCTACCCTCCTTTCCTCCATCCTTCCTTCCTCCCTTCATTCCTTTTCTCTCTCTATTTCTTTTTTCCTTCCTTCCTTCCTCTTCCTCATCCTCCCTTCCTTCCTCCTCTTCTTCCTTCCATTCTTACCCTCCCCTCCCCCTTGCCTCCCTCTTCCCTCCCTCCCTTTTTCAGAGTGTGTCTCTAGTGCTTTAAAACTGTGGCAGCAAAAACACGATAAAAGATGTCAGTATATTCTAATCGTTTTTGTAGAGAAGAACTATTTCACACTCCCAATCATCTGCTTTCCAAGATGCCAACACTTTAGACTGAGGTGTTACCTATGAATTAATATCAAAATAGTTTATTCCACTAGCATTAGCTCAGGCAACCTAGTACTATTGATTCACACCAAAATTACAAGTAACAGAAGTCTCTAGTTGTTGTTTTTGTTAATATTAGAAATGACATGTTACTCTTAAGAAATAAAATATTTGAGCAGATTTTTTGTAGTTTCTAATTAATATGTTCTTAATCTTTTTAATAGTTAAACATGTAGTATGATATTCACACTCTTTTAATCCTCTTTTCCCTCCAATTAAATGGTTTGGAATATGTCTAGGCTACATGTTCTTCCTCTGTAATATTATGAACCTCTAATGGGAATCAAGTTTACTCTAATCAGTATGTAAAATTTATATAATTTGGAATCTGGGAAGCCCATTGCTAGTTTTAAACATAGAAGCCAAAAGCCAAAGCCACTGCTGTTGAATTGATTCCAACTCATAGTGACTGTATAGGTCAGAATAGAACTGCCCCATAGACTTTCCAGTGATTGCATAGTGGGTGTGAATTACAGACTTGTAGGCTAACAGATATAGCATTTAACCATTATGCCACTAGAGTTTCCATTTAAGGTCTGCAATAAAGCCAGGGATGCTGGATAAAGCTGGGAGGTTGAATGACTTGCATTAGGAGAAAAAAGACACAAATCCTCTGGATTCACTGAAAACTGTTAAGGGCTCTGGTAAGGGGGTAGGATTTGGAAGGAGTTGAAAACTTGAGACAGTGTTACACTATTGGGGCAAGGCCTCAGTTTTTGACATATTTTGGAAAATTAACCTTTTTGGAATCAAGCTTCTTGAATGACTCTACCTATTCTCCGTATTCTCGAATAGGAAAGAGAATTTCTTTAGGCAGGACTCTATCCGATCTAGATGGTCATGACCAGTGAGAAGCAGTGTGAAGCTAGATACCAGTGTACCTAGCACACAAGAGCAACAGTAATAGTTTCTGATGTTTACAATTCACAGCCAGCGAAGTGGGCAACCTGACAGAGACACGCTGAGTTAATAGCAGGAAATGCTCAGCAGCAGAACAGTGAGAGAAAGAAGCACTATCACAGATCAAGGATGTCAACCATCGTCTACCAGGCTCCTGGCTCCCTCTTTAGTTTTCTCTACCACAGGGCAGCCTTCCCAGATGATTTCACGGAGGAAAAACAAAGCAAAACAAAGAACAGTGATGTTTCAATGATGGCTGAAACTGTATATCCTATTAGCATTAAGAACTGGGTTATCTTGATTGGAAATGATAAAATTACCATATTTCTTGCCTTTCTCTCCATGCTTCCGTTCTCTACAACTCTTTCCAAAAATGTGAATAGTTTTGATCTCTGTATTTTGCAAGATATTTTGGAAACACAGGCAGACACTGGCAAGTACTGCCTGATATTGATAACATTTCTCTATCTCTATCACTCCATGAGGAAACCCTCATGGTGTAGAGGTTAAGTGTTGGGTCTACTAAGCAAAAGGTCAACAATTTGAATCTGCCAGATGATCCTTGGAAATTCTGTGGAGCAGTTCTACTCTATTCTATAGGGTTGCCATGAGTCAGAATGGACAGCATTCTTTTTCTTTTAAGATCAGTGAGATGGGCTCACTGACAGTGGCTGCAGCAATGAGCTCGAGCACAACAACAATTACGAGAATGGCACAGGACCTGGCAATGGTTCACTCTTGTGTACACAGAGTCACTGTGCATCAGAATCTTCTTGTGAAGGCTTCTTTCTTACTTATTGACCCACGTCTGAGTCAGATGGTATAGGCTCTATTTTGAGAAAGTGGGATTCTGGACAGGTAAGATAGATAAATAAATAAGTAAATATTACCACAAATTTGAGCTGATTTAGCTCAGCTGCATGCTTTTTTAGAATTACTTCGTTTATCTTGAGTACCAATACTTTTACAGCATACTTGCTTTACGATTTTCTTCCTGGAGATGGCTTCTCTTGTTAGAGAAGACAGAAGCAAAACTAGTGTTGAGTAGTTCCTTTCTCTCTCAGGAAACTCTGGTGGCATAGTGGTTAAGTGCTACAGCTGATAACCAAAAGGTGAGCAGTTTAAATCCCCCAGGTGCTCCTTGGAAATTCCGCGGTACAGTTCTAACTCTGTCCTGTGGGGTCACTGTGAGTCAGAATCAACTGGATGGCAGTGTATTTGATTGTGGTTTTCTGTCTCTCAGAGCCTCTTGCCCCAAGTTGCTAACTCTTTCCTTCGAGGCCTTTTTTCCTCTAGAAATCAGCCATTTCTCATTTTATTTGAAATTTACCAAGCTCTCAGCTGGTCTAAGATTTAGATTTCTGAAAAAGGTTATTGTAGGCTAGCCTATGTTTTTTTTTTTGTTTTTTTTTTTTTTTTTGTCTTCTTTGGCTATTCATTTTCATTTCTTGTTCTTATGGGAATTTTATTTCAAAATCCAAGAGCACGAGTTCTCTGTGTAATAACATCTGTCTCCTCATAGGCATTCCTTTTCCTTCCTTCAGAGGCATTTGAAATTGCAGTCCTTGGATTTGTGATTTGATTTGAGTGTTGTCCAGTCAACTGATTATATCTCTCATCTTGGGTTTCATTGACTGTGCAAAGACATTCAACAGTTTGGATCATAACAAATTATGGATAACACTGCAGAGAATGGGAATTCCAGAATATTTAGTAGTGTTCATGAGCAATCTGTATGTGGATCAAGAGGTAGTCGTATGAACAGAACAAGGGGATACTGCGTGGTTTAAAGTTAGGTAAGGTGTGTGTCAAGATTGTATCCTTTCACTATATCTTTTCAATCTGTATGTGAGGAAATCTCAGAAGCTCAACTACATGAAGAAAAACAAGGAATCAGGATTGGAGGAAAACTTATTAACACCCTGCACTGTGCAGATGACACAACCCTACTGTTGAAAGTGAAGAGGATTTAAAACACTGATGAAGGTCAAAGACCACAGCCTTCAGTACGGATTGCACCTCAACATCAAGAAAAAAAATCCTCACAGCTGACCAGTAAGCAACATCATGATAAATGGAGAAAGAACTGAGGTTGTTAAGGATTTTATTTTACTTGACTCTACAAAGAAAACTCATGGGAGCAGCTGTCAATAAATCAAAAGACACATTGCATTAGGAAAGTGTGATGCAAAGGACCTCTTTAACGTGTTGAAAAGTAAAGATCTCTTCTTGAAAACAAAGGTACACCGGACTCAGTTGTGTGCATCATACAGAAGCGAAAGCTGGACAATGAATATTGAAGACAGAAGATGAATTGACGCCTTTGAATTGTGATGCTGGAGAAGAATGTTGAATGTACCAAGCACTGCCAAAAGAACAAACGTATCTGTTCTGGAAGAAGTACAATCAGAGTGTTTAGAATCAGTTAAAGATTGGTGGTGTTCTCTTCATCTTCCCTAGACCCAAGGACAAATTATTATCAGAAACACAATTCAAGAAATATCAGAGTCATGTTTTGGTTTTATTTGTTTGTTTTAATGGAATGAGAGAGCTAGCAGATGATTGAAAGTCCTATCTCATTGTCACATATAGGCAATGTGCCAGCTTAGTGGCTTCAATAAGAACAGATCATCCATTTCTAGAGTTTGTTTCTAAGCTTAACATCCTGTTTTCTCCTTTCTACTTCGATCTTGACCCAATAAGTTTCCAAAAAAAAAGTATTCTGGGCCATGATTGTTTATTTAGCATACAGATTTTGTTATATGTTGCTATTTTTATCTTCTTTGCCAAATATCTTACTTATTTTAAAAACATGTATATCATATACTATATGACTATGATTGAATACTGTTCAAGGCAAAGCCTGACTGTCCTGGCAGTATCTCTCAAGGTGTAATTAGTTTGATGTGGTTTATCATTCTGGGATCTGCTTCTCTGTTTCTTGTGTACCTACTCTCACACCAATAAAACTCATTGGAGCCTGGCATATAAACCAGAATTTCAATATTCATATTTTAGTGATATACAGAATTGTCACACAGAGTTGATGGCGTGTTTGAGCCTCAGCCTGTTCCCTGTAGAGACAAAGAAATAGCTAAACATGATTGAAATAGATTATGAGGATGAAATAGTAGTAAAAAGATTCGATTAAAGAAACCAAATGTTGCTGTCAACAAATTAGACTATCCTGACCAATACCTCTATTGATGGAGTGTTATTAGTTTGGGGTAAACACTCCCAATGTCAAAGTTCCATTTTTCTATTGCATGTGCTGACAGTCCATTTTTCTATTGTACGCGCTGACAGTCTTTCCTTTCCACATTTTGTGACTCCTAGACCATCACTGCACTGTTACTTCTGCCTTAGAAGAACCAGGAGACTACATACACACACACACACACACACACACACACACACACACACACACTGGATATGAATCCTGCATACATATTTGTAGATCTTTGCTGCTGTTACTAGTTGCTGTCAAATATATTCCAACTCATAACAATCCCATATACGTAGCTATGAGTTTTCCACACTGAGGAACGTCTGCTGGCATCAGCAAGGCAATGAGGATGCAGAAGGGGTGAAGGCAGTGTGATGAGGAATTCCAAAACCTGTGGTAGATGGGGTGGCGTGCAGAATGGGACAAGAAGTGGGGAGTGGGGTGGTTTGAGGACTAGGGTTAGTCTAGCGAGTAACTTTGTAGGTACTCCATGTAGTTGGTTTCACGAAAGCCTTAAAATGGCAGATGTCTGCAGGACATAGTCCATTTTACATCTAACTTCCTCAGAAGTGGTGTTGCTGTCTTTAAATACTATCTATCTGCTTTGTTTGTTTTCATCTTTTTGTAGTTTGTGATTACTGTGAAAAACTCGTGTGATGTGTCCCTCTAACAACTTATATTTTGGTCTTCTAAGAATATTCCTCTTCATCATTTCTTTTATCGACAATACTTAGATAATATAAGCCTATGTTATATTGGATTTTCTGGTAGCTGAAAACAACAAAATATGTTTGTGGTTTTCAGAGGTGTCTTTTTTCCACATTCTACTGTACATTGTATCTGAAGTATGTATTACATTGATTGTGTGCATAGATGTTATTGTCTTTGCATGTATACCTAGTCAAATAATGATTTATACACTAACTAGAATCAGAATCCTTTTTTTTTTTAATAGAATTATGGCAAATATTTCAGTAAAATAATTGAATTTCACTTTTTTTATAGACTATATTAAAACAAAACACATTTACATTTCAAAGTAGTATTTAGAAGCAAACTGTTATATGAGTGCAACAGTCAAAAAAAATCAATGACTTACTTCATTGAGAAAATCTGCTGCAAGATGCCTCTTTAAAGGTTTAAAAAGCAATGATTCCAAATCTGACTTTGTAATTCCCACTAAGGCCACCTAAACTGAGGACTTGGATTCAGAGCTTGCTTTGATAAAGCCAACCAAGTGCCATCGAGTTAGATCCGAATAAGGAGCCTTGAAATAAGATCTCTCTCTCTCTCCCAGTTCCTTCTTCTTCTCTGAGAAGGATTCACTGTTTCACATACTCAATAATGTTTTCTATCTCCATGACTGCCTATGACTACCTAACTGTACTTCAGTAATTCATCGTGTAGTTACGGAAGAACCTGGTCGTGGGATGGCCATGCTGCTTGCATCTGAACAAAGATATCTTCCTCGTCACTGGATGTTCAATCTGTTTGCACCTGAAAACAAAGGTGCTCTCCTCTTAACTCCTTTCTCTTGCTTCCGTGCAGTGATGCACATAAAGTCCTCGAGTTTAGCTATATAAGCTCCAGGATTGAATTCCTAGTTGTTCTCGCACATATGGTTCTTCGAAAGGCGTTTGTGAAGGTGACAGAAAACAAAAACAAAAACTCACACTTGGGTGGGAACCTTTTGAGAGAAGGTAACATTTGATAAACCCTGATCTATTTCCCATCATCAGGATTACCGTAAATAACAAGAGGCCTGTGACCATATCAGTGAATAATGTGATTATTTGTTCTAAATCAAAAAGCCTCAGGCTTTTCCCCTGGTTTATTTCAGTCAGCACACTTCATTGTCACTTAGAAGACTAGGGTGCATCTGATCCAAGCCATGGTGTTTTCAGTTACCTCATATGCAAGTGAAAGCTGGTTAATAAAGAAGACAGAAGAAGTGATGCATTTGAATTGAGGTGTTGACTATTCTGTGGGCTGCCAATAGAATGAACAAACTAGTCTTGGGAAAAAAAAATACAACCAGAATACTCCTTTGAAGTGAGACATTGCTTGCTTATTTTGGACAAGCCATCAGGAAAGTTTAATTACTAGTAAAAGATAGAATAATTGGTAAACTAAAGAGTCAGTGAAAAAGAGGGCAATGATGAATTCACAAAATAGCCAATAACAGACTCAAATGTACTAATAATCATGAAGATGACACAATATCAGGCAATTCCATTCTATCAAATATGTAAGATCTTCATGAATTGCAGCCAATTTGACAATAACTAAAAACAGCAATGAACCCAACATAAAACATTTGCATAAGATTGTACTCTTTACTAATATTATCTATTTTACTTTAGGAAATCTTGGTTGCATAGTGGTTAAGTGCTACGTCTGCTAACCAAAAAGCAGACAGTTCAAATCTGCCAACTGCTCCTTGGCAATTCTATGGGGCAATTCTACTCTGACCTCTAGGGTCACTGTGAGTTAGAATCAACTCAATGGCAGTCGATTTGGGGTTATTTTACCTTAAATATGTTTTCAAGAAATAAAAATATTCAAAAACCAATCCCAATAGAAATTTAGCTTTTAAATAATTAAATTAACTATTAAATTATTAACTTAGATTGAATTGTATTAAACTGTATTAAACTTTTAAATAATTAAATTAATTAGGAAATTATTAACTTAGATTGAATTCTGTTAAACTGTATGTATATAAATACATACAGCTTTAAAACATATTTACATAATTTTTAACTATACATTGAGGAAATCCTGGTGTATGTCTGTTCTTTGGATTATAAGAAATGTTTAAATGACTCTTAACTGTGATTTTAAATGGCTAAATAACTAACAAAAACCGCTGTGACTGGGATGACTAAAGACAATAAGAGAGATTTTTATCCCCTTACTGAAACTACCAGCTTAGAGTCACACATGAAACTAGTTACAGGAAACTTTCTTAAATTGGGCTTTTTATTTCATGCCAATTAACCTGAAAACGTAGTAATATCAGCACTGTGTCTGGGGTGGTGTTCTTGGTGGGGAGGAAACAGCGGGTGGTAAAAGAAATATTTAGAGAAACTTGAGTCTCCACTTGGGAGGCAAGGCTACCAAAGCAAACAGTGGGGGCAGGGGGGACTGTTGTATGGCTTATAGTCAACTTACGCACTTAGCTTTTTTTTTTGTTACTGTGGACATTTAGAAGAATTAGAGTAGCCGATAGTGAATATAATCAGGAATGGTTCAGGGGACGAGCAGATTAAACCTTGGTGGCATAGTGATTAAGAGCTAGAGCTGCTAACCCAAAGCTCAGCAGTTCAAATCCACCAAGTGCTCCTTGGAAGCTCTATGGAACATTTCTACTCTACCCTATAGGGTCGTTACGAGCTGGAATCAACAACAGAGAGTTTTATAGAAACTAAAATCTTATGTATCACTGAATTGCTCTGTTTTTTTCTTCTTGTCACAGAATTTCTATTCAAATGCACTAAATTCTAAAATTATGCTACTGAATCATTGAGATCAAAATTTTAAATGTATCAAGTATATCAATTATATCAGTATTACTGTAGTCATTTTTGCCAAAGTTAAAAGTGAGACCATAAACCTGTCTGAATGCAAGTGACTTCCTTCTGATTAATGCACCAGGAATTCTCTGCAGCCCATAGGCTCACCTATAGAGTTAACTGAAGGGAGAAAAAGTGGGAAGAAAGACTTCTTGCATTTTTTATAATGAATGTCATTTCAATAAGTCACTGATTCAGAAGAGGGGAGAACTGTGGTAAAATTACCAGCTGCCAATTACATGAAAACCCATGAGTTTTCAACATATGGATTAAACCATCTTGTTATCTCCCTTAAGGAATTTATATTTATAAGAATCTGCATGTTTTAACTTCTTATTGAACTTGATATTAAGTGAAACAGGAAAGAATATGAGCGAGATTGTACAATAAAGTTTATTTTGGGCTTTAAAACATGTCCTCTTGGGTTCCTAATTCTTCTTTGATGGTATCTGTACCCACTCCATCTGGAATCCAGAGGGGCATCTTCCTTCCTTTCAAAACCTACTCTCAAAATAGAGATTTAATTAAAAATAACATATGCTGGTCAACAATACATTTTAATTTAATACTATTTCCCCAGCCTGGCTCTTGGGAAATTTTAAAAATAACTTGGGATATACTCTTTCTACACATCATTTATGTCCAGTATACTGTCTAGGTAGTCTATGTATAAAGATAAACAAGCAACAGTTGACCCTAGTGAATTGCTCCCACTCTAGACAAGAAATAAAAATTCCGTTAGTGTAAATGATCAGTCATTTTGAAGAACTGCTTATATTTAAGAGTTCTCTTTTTAGTGCTTTCGGAAACAACATCGGTATGTCAATAGGGTTAAGGGACTAAATGAGAGTAAGTCTGCATCCACTACAGTCAGTACCTGCAGATAAACAGAGGTGGATAAGGCAGAGTCTGAAAAGAGCATTTAACGGTGAAGTCAGAGATACTGATGTTTGTGCAGAGAAAGAGGACTTGTGAATGAAATAAAGTAAGAAAAAACTGAGGCAAGAGCAGAGCATTTGTGAGAAATTTGAGATTGAACTAGCAAAATCACTATCTGGATAATGAGATTGTATAGTTATTTATGTGTGTGTAAGTGTGTGTGTTTATATACATATGCATACATATGTTTGGAAATCCTGGTGGCATAATGGTTAAGCACTACAGTGGCTAATGAGAAGATTGGCAGTTCAAATCCACCAGATGCTCCTTGGAAGTTCTGTAGGGAAGTTCTGCTCTGCATTCAGGGTCGCTATCAGTTGGCATCAGCTCAGTGGCAATGAGTTTGGTTTTGGTTTTGTTTTCATACACATTCCTGGGTAGTTCAAACAATTAAGTGCTTGAGTACTAGTTAAAAGGTTATTGACTTGAATCTTTGCAGAGCCCCTTCAGAAAACAGGGCTGGTGACCAGCTTCTGAAAGGTCACAGCCTTAACAATGTTATGAGGCTGTTCTGCTTTGTGTATATGGGATTGCTATGAGTCGGAATCTATTCAACAGCAAGTAATAATAGCAGTGAATATCTACAAATAGGTATTCATGATTCATATCCAGGGTATATTTATATATGTGTGTATGTGTATAGTCTCCTAGTTCTTCTAATGCAGAGATAACAGCGCAGTGATGGCCTAGGAGTAACAAAGTGTGGATAAAGGAAAGACTGTCAGTATATGCAATAGAAAGATGGAACTTTGACATTGGGAGTGTTTACCTCAGACTAATAACACTCCATCAATAAAAGTATTAGGATAGTCTAATTTGTTGACAGCAACATTTGGTTTCTTTAATCCAATCTTTTTCCTATTATTTCATCCTCATAAACTATTTCAATCATGTTTAGCTATTTCCTTGTCTCTACAGGGAACCTGCTGAGGCTCAGACACAACCATCAACTCTACATGACAGTTCTGTGTATCACTAAAATACAAATATTGAAATTCTGGTTTATATGCCAGGCTCCAATGAGTTTTACTGGTGTGAGAGTCAGGTGCATGAGAAACAGAGAAGCTGATCCCAGAATGAGAAACCATATCAAACTAATTACACCTGGAGAGATACTGCCAAGGCAGTCAGGCTTTGCCTTGAACAGTATTTCAGTCACACTCGTATACTACGTAATACACATGTTTTTCAAATAAATAAGGTATTTGACAGAGGAGGTAAGAATACCAACTCATAGCAACCCTATAGGACAGAGTAGAGCTACCCCATAGTGTTTCCAAGGAGTAACTGGTGAATTCGGACTGCTGAGCTTTTGATTAGCAGCCATAGTTTTTAACCATAACTCCACCAGGACACCCCTTTGCCACTAGGAAATAAAATAGCTCTATGACATTAAAACTCTTACTTTGTCCCTTTAAAATAAATGCCTAGAGTCACTGTGAGTTGCAATAGACTTGACAGTAGTAGATTTGGGTTTGGATGTCTACCTGTCTACCTAAATACATGCATATGTAAACTCATAAGCCTAGTCTTACACTTTGAAGATATTTCTTGTCCTCCTAATCCAATGTAGGGAATCCGTGGTTGCATAGTGGTTAAATATTATGGCTGTTAACTAAAAGGTCAACAGTTCCAATCCATGAGGTCCTCCTCGGAAATTCTATGAAACAGTTCTACTGTGTCCTACAGGATTGTTATGAGTCTGAGCTGACTCACCAGTAACAGATTTTTTGTTTTTTTTTAAGCCAGTGTAACACTGCAAATTTTCTTTTAGTGATGTGTGTTGGTTGCCACCCTCAAATCCCTTTTTTCTCAGAGAGAGTAGCTGGTGTACATAAATGTGCTTACATGTTTGCTTAGGGTAGAAAGAGATGGCATCATGGATTGATACTGAAGGTGATACAGAGAATTTAATTCACATATCTAACTAATGAAATATCTACTGTGGGGCAGTAAGTTTCAGATGCTGCGACATACAAAATTAAGCATGCTTGTGTCTATTTTTAATTACCGTTATTATTATTACTTGTTACTGCTTAGATAATCTCACTCAACAAGCTGAATTGGGTGGGATTAGCTAAACCTTCAGTCCCTCCCACAGTGTGCTTAATCAAAGTCTCCTCAAAAAACTCTTCAAAAGAAAGATGAATCAGACAACAGTGGTTATTTGAGAATATAATTATCTTACTATTAGTACCATTACTATGTTGTTATAATTTTCTAAAAGCTGAATATTTTATACTCTATTACCATCCAACTCGACAGCACTTGGCTTTTGGCTTGGCATTACCATCTTTGAATAAACGGAGCAGAACAACTCCATTATCTTCCCATAGTCTAGAGTTTTCAACATTCAGGTTTCCTCCATATGCCAGTCTTTGTTTTCGTGCTCATTCCAATCAGCTGTCGTTCCTTCTGTTCGTTACCAAGGCTGGGCTTCTAACATACTCCGAATATGTGTTTTCTCAAACTAAACACAATGTAGAGGGAATAATTTTTTGAATGTTCACAATCACTGGTAACTTAATTCTCACATTAAATCTGTGTGATGACTATAATTATCTCCAACCTACCAATGTATAAACTTGTATTTAAAAGACAGAAAAATAATCATCCCCATAAAACAAAGCTAATGTATGATAAAGGGAGGATTTGAATCTAAGCCCTTCTTAGTCTAGACCTTGAATTCTCTTCACTATTCCCAAGAGTCAGAATTGAAACAATAGCAGTGGTTTTTTTGTTTTATTTTATATCTACTATGTTGTCATATCATTTGTGATACACTAAATGCTAATGTAGAGCAAGTCGAGGAGACTGAAGAACAGCGGCCGATAATAATCTGAACACAGTGGCTGGCTGAGCTATGGGACAGGCTGGTGTGACTGACGCACAGTTTAGAGCAAAGGGACGCAGGAAGGCTTTGCAAACTCCAAAAGTTAAGATTTTGTAGTCTCACCGCTGCATCAAGTTCCTCAGAAAACAGTTCAAAAGTAGTGTTTGTAAAGAAAAAAAAATGTGTCTGCTTTTAACTAGCTTATGTTTTCTAATTTTCAGGTCTAATTTGGTAATACTTCACTTAACGAAGAAGAATGCCAGCATTACATTAATTATTCAGCCCTTCCCAGGCTTATGCAAGCTTTAATTAATAAGAAAAGTTTGCAGGACAACTTATAATTTGCATGCCAAAAAAATTGTTTGTAAATTACACAGTAAGGTAAAACGCAGTAGGACATCAGCTTCTTTTACATTATAACACATATTTACACATTCAGATTCTATATATCTTGTATATGCAGTACTGAAAGTTGCTGAATATTTTGCTCCTTGTATTGTTCTACTCTAAAACTATAACTAAACTTTAATTTGATTTTTCACTCCATAAATCCTGACCCGTTATAATAGAACCTCAATTCGCAAGCCAAAATAACTGTCCAAAAAATTCAACCAATGTTGTACTCAGAATAACTAATAGTTGCACAAAAATTAAATGATTTTGACTTGAAGTGATAGCAGCATACTTCTCACACGGTGTGTAACAAACGTTCACCTGGTTAGGTCCTGTGGAGTTAGTTCTGACTCGTAGCAACACTGTGTATGACTGAAGGAAGTGTTACCCTGTCCTGTGCTGTTCTCACAATTACTGCTGTTCTTGAGCCTATTGATATGCTAACCACTGTATCAGTCCATCTCTTTGAGGCCCTCCCTTTCTTTCTCTGACCCTCTACTCTACGAAACATGATGTCCTTCTCCAGGGACTGGTCTCTACTGATACCAAGACAAGAAGATGTGAGATCAAGTCTCACCATTAACCTTCCAAGGAGCACTCTGGTTGCATTACTTCCAAGACAGATTTGTTTGTTCTTCTGGCAGTGTGGAGAAACAGTGTTAGAGATCACACTAACAAATGAGTAGAGACTCCAGGTATCATTACTTTTCAGCAGTGAACTCAAAAAAGAAAAGTAACTATCCATTAACAGAAAAAAAAAATAGTAATAAAATAATTCTGAATCAGGATCCTTTATAACAGTACAAAACAAGATCTGATCAGGAAAAAGCATTTTGAGTTCTACTGTAATTCAGAATAGCCGGCAGTTGTAACTTTAAAACTGTTGAAATATATATGTGAAAGAAAATATGTAATACATAATGTTAAAAAATAAAAACATACCCATGTATAGCTATTAAAGTATATATGTGAAAGAAAATATACAACATAGCCAAGCCAAGTGCCATCGAGTCAGATCCAACTCATACAATGTTGAAAAAAATAACAGTAAAAACACAACCATGTGTAACTGTCAAGACTTTCTGTAAATAAAAATAGTTCCTCTACTTTTGAATGGAGACCCTTTTAGCATAGTGGTTAAGCGCTATGACTGCTAACTAAAAGGCTGGCTGTTCAAATCTACAAGACATTCCTTGGAAACTCTATGGGGCAGTTCTACGTTGTCCTACAAGGTCACCATGAGTTGGAATCAACTTGATAGCAATGGGTTTGGTTTGGTTTTATACTTTTAAATACGTCTTTTTGACAGTAACTGCCACTTTCCCTCACCACATAAACATGGTCACCACTCCATATAATATTCAATTCCATGTTGTTTTGTGGTTTGAGGATAACTTCAGAATTGAAAAATTATAGGAATAGAACGGAATTTATGGAGGTCTCACGGAACAGTGAAGAGCCAATCAACATGTGGTTTACAAGAATACCACGGGTCCGAACTGAACTGTTTTATAGTCTTAAAATCTCAACTGGTTTAGCATGAAGCAGCTCCTGCATTTAATTGCACTGTTTCTCTCCAGAGTACTCTGCCATGGGGCTTTTGATCCATGGCAGAAAACAACACTGGAGATAATTTCCAGATAAAAACCATATGACAGTAACACAAGGACCCAAACTCATTGCTGTAGAGTCAATTGCAATTAAGAGTGACCTTATAGGACAGGGTAGAACTGCCCCAAGAGAGATCAATCCCTGGAAAAGGACATTATGCTTGGTAAAGTAGAAAGTCAGTAAAAAAAGGGAGATCCTCAGAGCGATGGCTTTAACACAGTAGCTGCAACAATGGGCTTGAGCATAACAGTGACTGCAGAGATGGTGCAGGACTGGGCAGTGTGTCATTCTGTTGTACACGGGGTGGCTGTGAGTCAGAACTCACTCAGTGGAATCTGACAACAGCAGCAACAGAACGGCCCCACAGGATTTCCAAGGAGGAGCTGCCTGATGTGAACCGCCGACTTTTTGATTAGCAGCTGAGCTTCTTAGGCGCTGAGCCACCACGGCTCCAGATTCCAGATCCCAAGATCTGGAGCAGCTTTCTCACCTGGAAAATACTGTGCTTTTGTTGTTTCAGCCAAGTATGCCCATTTCTTCCTTTGGAAAATTGTAGCAAGTCAATCCCTGAGGAGTCCAGCCACTACTCTTGGTATCACTCTCTTAGTGGTAACCCAGAAAATCTGTAGCCTCTTCCTAGCATCTGCATCTTTGCACATTCTAATCCTCCAGATACGAGTGCTCCCTTTGCTTTTTTGTTTGATCTTCTGTGTATGACCAGTTCCTACCCTTGTTTGTTTTGTTTTTGAGTCAAAGACTTAAAAATTACATTTTACGAAAACTTCTTCGTCTCCCACAGTGAGGTGGGCTCCACTCTTCTATTCTACCAAAGTACCACGTATGATACGGTTCTAAAAAATTGCATATTAGAATGGATAGTTTACATTTCTAAGTTAGGCTTCACTGAACTACTGCTATTGTTTACAATCCAGACGATGATTCAAATCCAACCCGCTACTTGTGTTTGTGAACAAGGTGTTCATGAAAACACCACCCACCATCATTGATCTACTGTCTGTGGCTGCTTAAGTGCTTCAGCAGCAGAGTTGAGTAGTTAGGACCAAGAATCTCTGGCCTACATGGCCTAAAATATTTAACACCTTGTCTTTTAAAGAAAACATTTTCTGTCTTCTTGTCTATACCATGTGTTAGAATTGTGTAGAGGAGAAATTTATCTTATCTACTATTTTCTATTGCATATTGTAGGTACCTGTTCTTTATTAAAAAGATTGACATGTACTAATGAATGCATACTGTGTGCCTATAGTATAACCCATTGTAGGACAGATATGCCTGACTAAATAGAAAGCTGGATGAAAACATTAATGATCTGCAAATTATATGAAGTCTGCCAGTTAAGTTCACAAACCCATCCTAGAAAAAGTTCTATATATGTCACTGCTGAATATCATTACAGTCACCCTTGAACTACTCCCCTTGGAAAGCTATGCACTGAAGCCAGCACCTAGTCCACCCTTCAAAGCAATTTTGGAAAATTTTTTCTGGAATAGCCATCAGAATTGTCATTGTGTTACCCTTGATGTCCTTAATGTCATCAAAATATCTTACTTTCAATATTTCCTTTATCTTCAGGTAAGAAAGGGGAGTAGGTAGGGTGTTCCAATACAGTTATTTGTTTACTGGCTAGAAACTTCCTCACAGGCAACTATACAATTAAGTTCATGAACTTGCTAGCATGCCATCACGTACAATCACCATTCCAGAAAAAGACTTCCAGAATTGCTTTGAAGGGGTATTAGGAGCTGATGTCAGTGTATGGCTTCCCAAGGGGAGTGCTTTGAAGGCAACTGTAGTGATATTCAGAAATGAGGCATGGAGCAATGAGAACAATTAAGTTCGCAAACTTAGTTGTCAGACCTCTTTTGAGGTCACAACCTTAGTCATTGTGAACTGGCTAGAGTATTATCTGTCCTTGAATTTATCTCCATTGGTTTTCTGTGGATAGGAATAATGACTGGAGAAGGTATGTATTGCGGTCAAGATTACATTTTTATTGTGGATTTTTTTGTTACTCCATCTGAAAATCAGAAGTATTTTCCTTAAAAAAAAAAAAAAAAAAAAAAGACAAAAACCTTGTGGTGAAGTGGGATTTCTAGAATGGTGAACCAGTAGCACTTCAGATTCTCTCCCTAAAAGGCAATGATGAAACTGGACAGAATTGCCAAAATTTATCCTGCCAGGATTCTGGAAATTGACCAAAGCAAAACATCCCTTTAAAAAGTGTCAACTTATGAACAAATTATGAATTTGGAATAAGAAGCACAAGCATCTTACCCTGAGCTTGCTTACCCTGGCGTGCTTACCCTGAGCTGCTGAACCCCACCCTCCACACCACCAAATCTCCCTCCCTACCTCTCTAGAATTTCCATAGCCCCCTAACAGCTGGGTCAGATTGAGAGGTCTACCACGGTGGGGCCACCATAGTTGCCAGCCAGGGTGATCTAATTGCGTTTTAGAGGGGAACGATGAAGACTCATGTGCAGCAGTGTTGTCAGTAATCATAGCAATAAGGAAAAAACAACAGGGAAGATAAGAAATTAAGCAACAAGGTTAAACTCCTTGGTGCTGAGTCAAGTCCACTGATAACATCCCTGGACTAGAACTGCCCCATAGAGGACCCGGAAGATTGGAACCGCCATAGCTGCTGTTGCTGCCTCCAGAAGCTAACTCAGCAAACACCAAACAGAAACAAACACAGACTAAAATATCAGACCAGCGGACGGCAGCTGAGATGTTGGAGAGTTGGGGTGAGTCCAGAAAAACTGAAAACTAAACTAACAAGCTCTGTTGTCTTTTAAATGGAAATACCAATAAGCAAGTAATGTAGTGGAGTAAATGTTCTTCCTTGAGGAAAGGATTGATTGTTATCCTTGTAACATAACATTAAAGTGTGCACATAATTAGCTGTCTTTACTGGAGGCTTATTTAAGAATGGTTTAAGGATGGTGTGCATACAAATTACCCAGACTGCATTCTCCTTCTTATTACAGTCAGCCAGACAGTGGTACTTAACGTGCCTTCAACTCTGTGCTGACATACTAATAGATGCCTTGAAAATCAAAGGTTGGGTTAGAAATTCATGACTTAAAAATTTATCTGAGAATTTCTAGAGCTTAGAAGGAAAAGTTGCCTTTATCAGACTCCCAGCTGCTGAATGTGTTCGGCTTTATTTACAATTATTCCTTTAGTTTTTGTAGCATCAAGCGTATAACAAATAGGAAACAACAGAATTTTCATCAAATGAAAAACTCAAGCTGCACAAGACTTAAGTTACTTTTATTAAATCATTCTTAGAATTAAATATATGTAATTATATACACCTTATATATGTGTAATTATACACACATTATATATATGCAGTTACTACAAGCACATTATACATATGAAATTATATATACACACTACCGACTCGATGGCACTTGGCTTTGGCTGGCTTTACTACAAACTCCCCCATCTTCAGATATGATGAGAGAAAACACTTGAAATAAATGATGAAGATTATCAAAGGTGTTCCTTGCCACATACTCAGTCCACAAATATTTATTGAGTGCCTACTGAAAGGTTTAAGGCACATTGAAGACTATGGAGTTACAGATAAACACACACACACACACACACACACACACACACACACACACACACACACCCCAGAATCCTTATCCTGAAGAAGCTTACATTTATTTGGAGTAAGTAGACAGTTAAAAAACACACAAGACTAAAACAATGCAGTGTGAGTGAGCCGTGACAGGATGAGTTCGTTGTATTGTGGGGATGTGTAATGTGGTGCAATCACCAGGTATAATCATTCATTTAACAGATACCTCCTGAGTGCCTCCACTGTGACTAGGACTGTTAGATTCTGGAAATACAGCTGACACAAACACAGGCTCTGCATTAGAAAATCTTATTTGGGGAAGGAGACAGATGAAAAACATCACAAATTGTCAGTGGCTTCTGTTCACCTTCAGCCAGTCAGATTTACCATCCACTCCTTCGGGACTCCACGGGACAGCTCTGTTACGGTGTGTGTCGTCACTATGAGTCAGAACTGACTTGATGGCAAGGGAGTTTTATACTAAACTTAGCATGATCTTCTATTTCCTGAAAAATACAGGAATGCTTGAAAAATCCTAATTTGGTAAGAATACTAATAATGGCTTTTGGGAAGAAATCTTTTAGAGTTGAATGAACTAAGCCTTATCATTTTCATCTATAACATATACACCTTGATGTATGTAAAGAATAAAATAATCAAATTCCATTGGTAACATTTTATTTATTATTATTTGATTAATAAGAAAAGTTCATTAACATTATTATTTAAATTAAGAATTTCATGACCAGTAATCTGCTTACCAGTTCAACACAATTTAGACTAGATAATCAGTTAGGTTTTAAGAGTAAATATATCTAATGTATATTTATGGAATATTACAAAATGTAAAACAAATTGTTAATTCTTCTTTCAATTCAGAACCAACTTCAGTAAGCACTTTCTCCAATGAATTTCTCCAGACATTAAACAGTTTCAGATATCACCATCACTATTAGTTTGACAAGTTTTAACTGATTAAAACTTAGTAAAAATAACCCTTTGCCCAAGATTGATACAAGGATTCATTTATTACGTGAGGAATATTTGTCTAATTAGAAGCATACTGCTTGACCCAGAAAATATCATGGGTTTATTTCAGGGTTAACTAATAATTAGTGCTTTAGAAAAATCTTAAAAAGGTTTATCATTTCAGAATCATCATCATTGGTATTCCCTTATCTCAAACTTTTAAAGAATTGGAAGAGTTGGATGTAGGCCAAGTAGAGTTCTTTTTGAAATGCGATAATACTGAATAGTCTTTGAAGATTTGGTAGAATCAAATTATTTTCCTTCCTCTGAAGCCATATCGCTTTTTCTTAACACAACACTCATATTACACATCCTCTCTAACAGCCCTCTAAATTTTCTGTAACACTGGAGTTACAATTTAGAGAATTGGTTATTATGCATTTTTATAGATCTTATATATCAAAGTTCTTTGAGAAGAAAAGAAATTTAACTAAGACAGTCCTTCTTACACTTGATTATTTTGAACATCCTTCTAGTAACCTGGAAACCCTGATGGCATGGTGGTTAAGTGCTACATCTGCTAACCAAAAGGTCGACAGTTCAAATCCTCCAGGCGCTCCTCGGAAAATCTACTGGGCAGTTTTCCTCTTACCTCTAGGGTCGCCATGAGTCGGACCTAAGTGGCAGTAGGTTTGGTTTGTTTGTTTGTTTGTTTTCTAATAATCTTGTTTGCCTATTTACGCGAACCTCTGTTTATGCTACTGGAATGGCAATAAAAAATGGATGGCACTTGCAAAAACTTTGATTTGTTTATCACTTTTCCATCCCCCAAAAGGTAGAACTCGTGGGACTGAGTTACTGGATTCACAGGAAAATTTTGCGTACAGCTACCCATTGTGCTGCCTTATGTCTACAAATACAGTAATATAGTGATGTTTTCTGATCTCTCACTTCCAGTACTGGACTTGAGTGACTTCTCTCTGGAGACAAGAGAAAGGCTTAAAAATACTGCTGCTAATAAAGCTGATTGTCTTAATAGTTTGAACATTTTTAGAATATTTAGAATACTTTGAGCTGAAAGAGAAGACTTTATTATCTCACTTTTAAAAATGGAAACTATCTTTCTCTTAGGCATTCACATAAATCTGTGGCTTAATGGATGCATGTCCATTTTATAGTGCATGAGCATCAATGTTTTGTAAAGCCTATGCAACTTTTTTATTCATATTTGCCTTTTATCATTATTTGTTCACTTGAGTAATAGTATTTAAAGTATCTTGGATTTGCAACAGTTACAAAAAAGATAATCCTTCCTGGATAGAAGAAATTATTACCTTAGAAAAATAACAAGGGAATGACTTTGTTTTAACAGTGAATAATGACCCTATATGTCAGAGTAAAACTGCCCCATTAGAGTTTTCAAAGAGTCCCTGGCAGGTCTGAACTGCCAAGAAATTTGGAGGATAGCTACTTTGTCAACCAACTGGAAGAGGTCCATATTTATGCCCATTCCCAAGAAAGATGATCCAACCATATGTGGAAATTATAAAACAATATAATTAATGTCACATGCAAGTAAAGTTTTGCTTGAGATCATTCAAAGATGAGTGTAACAGTATATTGTCAGACAACTGCCAGAAATTCAAGCTGTATTCAGAAGAAGACATGAAACCAGGGATATCATTGCTTGTCTCAGATGGATTTGGGCTGAAAGCCAAGAATACCAGCAAGGTGTTTACCTATGTTTCATAGACTATGTAAAGGCGTTTGACTGTGTGGATCAAAGCATATTATGAATGACATTGCAGAGAATGGGAATTCCAGAACACTTAATTCTGCTCATGAATAGCCTGTATATGGATCAAGAGGCAGTCATGTAAACAAAACAAGGAGACACCACATGGTTTAAAGTCAGAAAAGGTGTGCATCAGAGTTGTATCTTTTCACTCTGCCTCTTCAATCTGTATGCCAAGCAAATAGTCTGAGAAGCTAAACTAGATGAAGAACAAGGAATCAGGATTGAAGAAAGACTCATTAACAACCTACATTATGCAGATGACACAACTTTCCTTGCTGAAAGTGAAGAGGATTTGAAACACAAAGATCAAGGACCACAGCCTTCAGTATGGATTGCACATCAACATCAAGAGAACAAAAATCCTCACAACTGGACCAGGAGGCACCATCATCATGAACAGAGAAAGGACTGGGGCTGTCAAGGATTTTGTTTTCCTTGGTTCCACAATCGATGCCCATGGAAGCAGCAGTCAAGAAATCAAAAGACGGATTGCATTGGGAATATCTGTTGCAAAGAATCTCTTTAAAGTACTGAAAAGTAAAAATGTTACTTTGAAGACTAAGGTGCACTGGACCCAAGCCAGTGTATTTTCAGTTGCAGCATATGCATGCGAAGGCTGGACAGTGAACAAAGAAGACAAAAGAAAACTTGATGCCTTTGAACTGTGGTGTTCTAGAAGAATATTGAACCTACCATGGGTTACAAAAGAACAAGCAGATCTATTCTGAAAGAAGTACAACCACAGTGCTCCTTGGAAGCAGAGAGAGCAAGGCTGTGTCTTACACATTTGGACATGTTGTCAGGAAGGATCAGTCCCTGGAGAAGGACATCATGCTCAATAGAGTGGCGGGTCCATAAAAAAGAGGAAGACCCTCAACAAGATGGATTGACACAGTGGCTGCAAAAAATGATTGTGGGTGGGGTGCATGACTGGGCAGTGTTTCGTTCTCTTCTGAGTAGGGTGACTATAAGTCTGAACCGAACGTACAGCATCTAACAAGACCGTCATTTGGACTTTTATTCTCCAAAACAATGTTCTGTTCATTAAAGCCAGCCAATTGTTATATTTGTGTTATAAGCAGCATCAGGTAACTAAGACACGCAGAATCAGAAGTATTGTGAGTGGTAAAGCTGAGATTTAAACCCAAGTCATTGCACTCCAGAATGTGAGCTCTTAACTATTATTCCTAGTCCATTTTAGGCAGTCAGTATTGAGAACTGAGATGGAAGCAGAGGTTACATGAAAATGGTCCTATGTGTTATGTGATTTGGATCTTATCCTTGAAAAAATAGAAAACAATTGAATGATTTTCTATGTAGGAGTGTAGAAGGAAATGTCAACTTAGAGGCGTTACTCTGACAGTGATGAAGAGAAAATAAATTTGCAGATACCCAAATGCTTATGGTCATCACCTGCCTAGGCTGATTTGGAGTGGGGTAGAGAAGTAATAGGGAAGAACAAATGAGGCAAAAGATGCTAATACATGGGCATGTAATACCTTTATTGGGCTTTGCATGTAGTATCTTACTTAATTCCAGTAATAATCCAGAAGGCTTCATATGAGATTTTTCATTGAGGAACTTCAGGCTTGGAGATTTTAAATAGCTGGACTAAATTAGTTAACTAGAAAGCCAGGATTTGAGGATCAAATCCAAGGTGAGTTACCACCAAAGCCCACCATGCTCATTTCATTGTCTGAGGACACCTAAAGTCATATTTTGATTTTACAAATGTTGTCTGTTGTTGAGGCTCCAAAGCCACAGAGGTGAAAGCACAAAGGCTGCATTTACAGGTTCAGCAAACTTCAAAGAGGATATTTCACTATGATTATATGAAAAATTTCATTTTTCCCTTCCTCTCTTTCCACTGGAATCCTGGCGGTGTAGTGGTTAAGTGCTAAGTCTGTTAACCAAAAGGTCAGCAGTTCAAATCTACCAGGCATTCCTTGGAAACTCTATGGGGCAGTTCTACTCTGTCCTATAGGGTCGCTATGAGTCAAAATCAGCTTGATGGTGGTGAGTTTGAGTTCTCTCTTCACTAGATTCTATATTATGGCTTATTATTTCAACATCTTCTGGTTGGGAGTCTGGTGAGACTCTGAAAAGAATGATGTTTTCACACTTGTCTATGCAAGCTTTATCTGGGCTTTAGCTCAGGTGTAAGATTGCCTTTTTTTTTTTTTTTTTGACTGCTAAACTGCCTGCTAAAAATGATTCTATTTATGATTGTTTCTTTAGTCTCATGGGCCAATTAAGGAGTCTGAGTAATATGTACATTCACACTTAGTGTTTTTTAGCTATGGTTGTATTTTTCAGTTTCTTTTCCTTCCTGATAATGCCATGTCACTTGCTTGTTTCACTTTGTCATGAGATGCTTATTCTGCTGATGTTTTTTTGTTTTTATTTCCTCTCCAAGGAAGAGAATTTACTTTAAAAAGAACTCAATATGTTTATAAACTTTATCTCTGGCTATATTTTTTCAGGTTCATCGAGTTGACACTAAAGAAGCAAGTGTATTGATACTTCAACTTTAGCTCTTAATAGTTATCATTGAAGTTACATATCCATCATTTTCATAATTGACAGTCTTAATGAAGTAGGGTTTTGAAAATCTCTTGTAATAACACAAAGTAGGTTACAGTTGCAGAAAGTAAAATTAATGCTATACTACCCCTGAGATGGAAACCCTGGCTGAGTAGTAGTTAAGAAGTACATTTGCTAATCAAAAGATCAACAGTTCAAGTTCACCGGGAACGACTTATAAACTCTGTGGAGCAGTTCTTCTCTGTCCTGTAGGGCCGCTATGAGTTGGAATCAACTTAATGGCAGTGGTTTGTTTCTTAACTCCTGAGATGGAGCCCTGATAGCACACAGGCTAAAAATCCAGCTGCAAAACAAAAAGTCAGCGTTGGAATCCACCAGGTTCTCCTTGGAAACCCTATCGGGCCATTCTACTCTGTCCTACAGGGTTGCTATGAGTTATAATCGACTCAACAGCAACAGATTTTGCTTCTGAGACAGTGACTAACACAGGTGGAAAACAAACAAAATGATCTTCCAGAAGGGAAACAAGGAAGGAGAAAAGATATTTGCCATCTTAAGAGTAAAAAGTTTCATCACGAAGTAATAAATACACTTAGACTACCACAATATAAAAGTTCCAGCTTTTTAGTAGGAACTACTAATGCCTGAGCTATCCTTTAAAAAACCAAAAACCAAATCCACTGCTGTCGAGTCAATTCTGACTCATAATGACTGTACAGACAGAGTGGAACTGCTCCATGGAGTTTCCAGGGACTGTCTGGTGGATTTGAACTACTGACCTTCTGGCTGGCAGCTGTAGCTCTTAACCAATACACCACCAGAGTTTCCAGACCTGTCCTTCAGGGTTTCTGATTTGGCAGCATTAGGACAGAATCTGAGGATCTACAAGCTCCTTGGTAATTAAATACAGAGAAGCACTGGCATGCTTAGTATAATAACCTGAAAAGCAGAACATTCAGAGTTCTTTTTAGTGCTGTCTACTTCTCCTTAGGTCACTGAAGTTTGCATCTCCAGTTATAGTTGTTTGGAATGGCCCACAACTCATTTAAGTACAGGCTTAGTGTTCATGAAAAACATACTTGAGGATATTTAATAAATACAGTCTTCAGGTTTAGAGAGAGATGAAGGGTAAATAGGTTGCAGACTCAGAAGTGAAATCAGCTGTGGATAATAGCTTTGTCCATCTGTGGATAATAGCACCAAATGGACTCAGAGAGAATCTGAGAAAATTGAGATGGAATACATACTCTGTTTAGAATGCAAGTGAATGCTTCATTAAACAGTAGGATTGGTTTATTATTATTATTCTAAAATATAAAATGAACTTCCATGAAAAAAATCTTTTAGGCAGTCTGATTTAATATAAAATTCATTAGACTAAGATTTGAGAGATATGCTTTAGAATCTCAATTAAACTATTGATTTTATCCTTTTTGTGGTTCATAGTTTCTCCCCACGGACCTTCTTCAGTGACCCACATAGTCTCTGGTTCTATGTGCCACATTTTCTTGACCATCTTGAGTTGTCTAATTGCCTTCTTTCCACGAGTCGGATCCGACTCGACAGCACTTGGCTTGGCAGTGTTCACCATCCTCAGGAGTTTTTCCTTCCTTGAATCCTTTGGAAGACATCGTAGTTAAGGGCACTGAGGGGTCAAACCCATGCAAAAATTGTCCTGTTGCTGGTACAGAACAACCAATGGGAGTGGCACTGAAGAGGCTGATCAATGTGGCAAAATAGCCTAAGGGATGATGTGAGAGATGTGAGCAGGATCCTGGGAATTTTTCATTTGGAGATTCTTTGTTATTGTTAGAGCTTGCACATATTCTAATTCAAGTGCATTTTTCGTGATTTACCGTCTTTTATGCAAATAACACACACCTCCTGCCTTTGTCAACCCCTTTCTCCTCAGAGCACGAGGTATTTTTACAAGTGCCAATATGCCGTCTTTTTTTTACTTTTGCAGTTGGAAAAAAAAAAAGCAACATAGAGTGTTTGGTGAACAAACAGAAGACTTGCATTACTGGCATAAAAATAAAGTATGTCTTTTTTCCATAAAGAATATCATGTTGATTAGGTGAGTGCAACACAGACACATTTATATCACTTTTGAAATTGGTCAAAATAATAATGTCTCACGTGAACTAAATTTTTGAGAAAAAGTGTTGGAACCTTTATTTTCTCAGGTCTCTTAGTAGCTAACGTTTGAGTCTATGATCTTAGAAGTTAATGTCATATTTACTCTGTTCTGCCTGTGTTATAGTCAGAAAGCCATCAACATCTTTAGGTATGGAATATGTACACCAAATCCATTTGGTATTTGTTTTGATGGAGGGAACACTTGAAATAATTTCGTAAATCGAATACAGATAAATTGTTTCACAAAATTATGCAATTGCATTTTCAACCATTAAAAAGCTGTCATTACTGTTACTATTTTACTAATATTAATGATATTCCAGGAAAGTGACAGCATGAACAGACCATATTCTGATCCCGTCTTTCAAATAAATACACCAAGAAGTAAAAGACAAAAATGATATTCAACCTTGAGAGACTGTGAATTGGGAACCAGAGAATAGTGGGTAACTGAAGAGAGGCACAAGTCAATGAATCAGCAACTTACATACAGTGGTAAGATCAGTTTCCTTGCTGTCCCTGTCCTTCTCATCAATTCTGGTGACCTGGGATTGTGACCCCAGAAACAGAGTCCACTTCCCTAACCACCACATTCACTGCCCATGCAGAGAGATACAACTCTAAGCCTGTTTTCTTGAGTCAAAACGGCAAATCATCCTTGGAATTTGTTTTGAGTGTGACAACACCCACCCCACTGCCCCCCAAACTCCTTGCCTGAAAACTATCTGCTGCCAGACTGCTGTGAATTACTGCAGAGGTCCTCCTGCCCTGCAGTTTGTTCCCTTAGCCGGCACTCTGCCCGCCCGCTCATTCCATCCCATCCCATCCCATCCCACCCCATAGCTCATGTGTGCAAAACCAACAGGAAGATCTCTTTGGATGTCAGTTTGTGTCTCTGTGCCACTCCTCTCCTTGTGGCTAAGGACCACTGACTGAGGCTTCTGGGAGCCAGCAGCAGGCATCCTGAGGGAACCTTTGCTCACAGCTAAAACTCTACCAGGGGGGCTGTGACAGCAACGGGCCAACCTCTCTGGGAGTCTGTTAAGATAGTGACAGTCCCTCTTCTCCCATGTAGTAACGACCGGCTGCCAGGCTGCTCCCAATTACTGTAACAAGTGTCCTGTAGTAGAGTCTGTATTCAGAGCTAGCACTCTGGCTGCCTGCCTGTGACTCCACAGCTTAGGTCTCTGAAATCTACGGGACGGAGATCCCTGTTACTGTTCAATGGTACTTCTCATGTAAGTAAATAAAGAAATCCATTTGAGGAGAAAGATTAAACGAGGGTGGGTGAAAATCAACAAAACCAGTCAAAGCTGTGTCTGTAGAGTTGATCCTGACTTGTTAAGACCCCACGTTTTACAAACCAGAACTGCTTTGTGGCATTTCTTTATGGAAACTCAGTACCAGGCGATGCTCCACTGTGTGCCCCTGGAGGGGTGTGAACCACCAGCATTTAGGTTAGTAGTTGTTGTGGACTGACTTGTGACCCCCCAGAAATGTGTGTGGCAGTTGGACTGTGCCATGCGTCCCAGTGTGTTCCTTCATGTTGTAACCCTTACCTGTCTGATGTTAGTGAGGGAGGGCGAGCAGCAGATCTCTTGGTGGGGCCGGACTCAATGCGCAGGATTGTACAGTGTCTTGGAGCAGCCTCTCAGGATCTAAAAGAAAGAAAATCAGATATTTTGGGACCTCATACCGCCAAGAAGCAGTGCCGGGAGCAGAGTGTGTCCTCTGGGAGTCCCTGCACCTCAAAAGCTCCCAGTCCAGGGGAAGATCAATGGCCGGAACCTTCCTCCAGAGCCAACAGAGAAAGACTTCCACTGGAGCCGTGACCCTGAATTTCTGCTTTCAGCTTGCTAGACTGCGACAAAAAAAAAAAAATTCCATTGAAAGCCATCCACTTACGTTATTCATGTCAAAGTAGCACCAGCTGACTACAAAGAACTCTCAATGTTTTCTTTAAAAAATAACTAAATGAACAAATTAAATTTAGATTTTGGTACGTTCTCCTGTGGCTTGTATATCTTTGCTCATGAAAGTGTGATCCTCATATCAACAGCTTAGCAACACGTGGGCCTTGTTGAAAATGCAGATTCTTAGGCTCTGCTTTAATTCTGCTAAATCAGAATCTCATTTTAACAAGATCCCCAGATCATTCCTCAGCACTTTTTAGATTGAAATTCACTTACATATATATATATGTATATATATGTATTTTCCTATTTCTATTGACTACTTTTTGTATGATTTTTTGTATATGTGTCATACATATATATGAACATATATGTATATATGTATATACATCAGACATATATATGTCATACAAGCAGTAGTCGATAGAAAGTTATCATCTGCAAATTAAATGGAATTCTGTGATGTAACAATATGGACATACAAATGTCCGTACTTTTCTCACATAAGGTCCAACAATTAAGTCTAAATTAATTGTTCTAAGTGCGACATACCTCACTGCTGAATATCACTGTGGTCACCTTTGAAGTCCTCCCCTTGGGAAGCTATGCACCAAAGCCAGCACCTAGTCCACCCTTCAAAGCAATTTTGGAACTCTTTCTGGAATGGCCGTTGTACACAGTTGTACACAGTGGCACAGTGGCAAGTTCACGAACTTAATTGTATAGTTGTCTGTGATGGAGTCTTTAGCCAATAAAAATAAATAAATAAATAACTTGTACTGGGACATCATCCATCTCTGCTCCCCTGATCTGGCCCCCAATGACTTTTCTCTTTCCCCAAAGACAAAGGAAATATTGAAAAGAAAATGTTTTGAAGACATTCGGAACATTAAGGATAATACAATGACAGTTCTGTTGGCCATTCCAGAAAGAGTTCCTAAATTGCTTGGAAGAGTGGACTAAGTATTGGCACTTGTGCATGGCTTCCCAAGAGGACTGCTTGGAAGGTGGCTGGAGTGATGTTCAGCCAGGAGGTGTAGGTAGCACTTATTCTAGGATGAGTTTGGGAACCTAACTGACCGACCTTGTATACTAACGTGAATGATATCATATCTATGTACACTTACGTGATCCTTGGAGTAGACAAATATGTATTCTAAAGTAGAGGTATATCACTGGACTTGGTGGCTATGGTGATGTGATGGACAGAGCCACCCACAGTCATTGAAAAACATCTAAAAAAGAAAAAGGAGAAATGATGACTTTCCTCAGCTTCTGTCTCTCAGTCCTCTCTCTCCATCTGAGTCACCGTTGTTCTTGGACTTCAGTTCTTCCTGTGACAGAGATGTACTGTGCTGGAATTAGATGAGGTGCAGGTGTAACCACCCCCTCCTCGCACCCTATTTGCCTGCTTACCTCAGCTCTGCCTCAGGCTTCCTTTCTATTTCCGTGTGGGTGACTCAGCTAACGCTAATGAGTAATTCTCGGCACCAGTGATGACATCTCTTGTCTTTCTTAAGGCCTGAAATCGAAATTTAAGATCTGTATATCCTGTTTATTTGTCCCCTCTGGCAAACAGGGAAAAATAAATGGATATATTTTTTAAAAATTCCCAGTGCATCTGAGTCCACACTGTGGTGCAGTGGTTCCCAGAGCTTAAAGTTTGTGCAGATCTTCCACCAAGCTCAGTGAAGTGCGGATTCTGAGTAGGTCAAAAGCTGGATCTGAGAACCTGTGTTTCCACCTGACTCCCAAGTGGTGCTATTTCTCTGACCACACTGTAGACAGTTTCTTATGTTGGTAATGAAGTGAAAAACTAGTAAAAAATGTGGGGTTTGGAAGTAACTTGGCAGTAGTATCAAAATCTTTTAAATATGTTTTGACACTGTTTTTGTACTTCCAACAAATGTGGGCTAACTGAATATTCAGGAATACAGACAAAGCATTAAACAAAAGAGTATTCATCACATTTTTATTACAATAGCAAAAATAAATGGAAAAATGACTCAAATACTCTCCAAATAATGGTGTGACATGTATATAAATTATGCTTCCTGGATGCAATATTCTGGCTGTACTTCTTCCTAGAAGGACTTTGCACTCTCTAGCAGTTTGTGGTATAGTTGGTATTCCTCACTGACACCGCAGTTCCAATGTGTCACTTCATCTTCTGTCTTCCTTGTTCATTGTCCAACATTGGTATGTATGTGAGGTGACTGAAAATACCATGACTTGGCTCAGGCTGACCCTAGTCATCAAAGTGGCCCATCATGCTTGATAAAGTAGAAAAAAAGAAAAAGATAAAGAAAGAGGAGCAGGGAGGGACACCTCAATGTGATGGTTTGACAGAGTGGCTGCAGCTGTTGGCACGAAGACCCTAACAATTGTGCGGGTGGCCAGAAGCAGGCCATACATCGTTCTGTTACACATAAGGTTGCAGTGAGTTGGAGCTTACTTGATGTCAGCTATGAAGAACACCTGTAATATTACACTAAATTTGCTTCAGGGCCTTACTGAGAAAACTACAATAGTGTGAAACAATATTCACAATGTAATTTAAAGGCAAAAATAGGTTATGAAATTGTATTGAGGTAAATTCTACACTGTACACTTTTATGTCAATGTTTAGAAATATCGAAACATTCAGAAGCATTAGAAGGATATGTAGCTAAAGTTACACATAAATGATCTCTGTATGGTTCTAGCAGGGCAATTTTAGTTCCTTCCTCATACATACTGTTTTAAGAAAGTGCAACACTGAGAAATAAAGGAAACAATGATAAAATATCTGAATTTCTTATCAAAGGAACTGATTTATTTGTAAATATTCTTTACTCTGGAATATTAATAACACTTATCTACCTAGTTTAAACATTCAAACATCACTTTTAGATACTCTTACCATATCCCAATTTGAACCTCTGAGAGAAACTGTTCTTGGTGACGTTCCACCAGTGACTTCACTTACTCTTTCAGCAGGTTTATTTCATTTCTGGACTGCCACCTTTTTCTAGCCCCCATCCAACTAGGCATCTGTTTTAGTCAGCTAGGGCTGATCTAACAGAAACACCACAGAGTGGATGGCTTTAACAAAGGAAAGTTTACTCTTATGCAGTCCAGTAGTCTACAAGTCCATACTCAGGGTGTCTGCTCCAGGGGAAGGCTTTCCCCCTTGTTGGCTCTGGAAGAAAGTCCGGTATTGCATCAGTCTTTGTCCAGGGAGCACACTGGCGAAGGAACCTCAGGTTGGAAGGATGCGCTCTTCTCCTGGTGCTGCTTTCTTGATAGTGATGGTGTGAGGTTCCCAATTCTCTGCTTGCTTCCCTTTCCTTGTAGGATGAAAGGATTAAGGGTGGGGCAAGCCATATTACAGGGAAACTCCCTTTACAGTGGAGCAGTGAGGTGATCTTATAAAGGGATTCACAGTCCCACCCTAATCCTTTAACATGCAGCATAGGAAAACCACAAAACAGAGGACAATCATAGAGTACAGGGAATCATGGCCCAGGCACATGGCTACATGTATTTTTGGGGGGACACAATTCAATCCATGTCAGTTTTCATTTGGATAATTGATTTGTCATTTAACTCTGCTCTACCAAGAATAGATGGCTCTGAAAGTATTGAGTCCCTTCATGGGTGCCTCTGAGTAGCAGACACCAAATAGGTGACCACATTCTTGCCTCCCCCATGAAGACTATGTATTTGTCTAGAAGAATGAGAACCCCATATTATTCATTGAATCTTAACCACAAACAAAGGAAGAGGAATCCAATGTGTGTTGCAAGTAAGCATATAGGCTAGTGCTTCTTTATGCCATGAAAACGTAACAAAATCTCTGCAAGATAGGTGCCAGTAGGTCTCAAGATCTCCATTTTACTGATGACAAGACTGAGACCAAGGAACCTAGGCTGACACTCAACTCCTGCAGACATGAAGGGGCAGAGCTGACACTTAACTCCAAGTCTTCTGCTTCCTAATTGGTTCTGTTTACATGTCAACACATCGCTGGAGTTACCAGATAAAATGCAGGATGCCCTGGCAAATTTGAATTTTAGATAAACAACAGATGATTTTTTGATAGACATATGTCATACACAAGATGTAGGACATATTTCTGCTAAAAATTTATTTGTGATTTATCTGAAATTCACATTTAACTAGGAGTCCTGTATTACTGAAGGTTTTTTTTTTTTTTTTTGCTAAATCTGGCGTCTATCATCCCTACTGTCTTAGTTGTCGAGTGCTGCTATAACAGAAATACCACGAGTGGAAAAGTGAAATTCATTCTCTCACAGTCTAGGGGGCTAGAAGTCCAATTCAGGGTGTCAGCTCCTGGGACAGGCTTTCTGTGCCTGTGTGCTCTGCAGAAAGGTTCCTGTCATCATTTTTTTCCAGTGGAGGAACTTCTCAGTGTAGGGTCTATGGGTCCAAAGGACACCTTATTCTTTTGCTCTTATTTCTTGGCAGTATGACATCCCCCTCTCTTTCTACTCACTTCTCTCCGGCATCTCAAAAGAGATTGACTTAAGACACAACTTTGTCTTATATACCGAGTCCTGTCTAATTAAAATAACTGATGCTAATCTCATCCCATCATATCACAGATAGGGTTTGTAACACATAGGTAAGAAAAACCCATCCAGTGACAAAATGATGAACAGTGACACAATACTGGGAATCATGCCCCAGTCAAATTGACACACATACTGACCTTTGAATAAGGTTCCATGATAATAATATTCCAATAATAGTAATAATAAACTATTGCTGTCAAGTTGATTTTGACTGACAGCAACCCTACAGGAAGGACAGAGAAGAACTGCCTCACCAAGTTTCCAAGGAGTGCCTGGTGGATTCAAACTGACATCTTTTCTTGAGTAACATCTGTGGCACTTCATCACTAGGCCACCAGGGTTTCCTATGCTAGAGAAACCTAAAACTACAGCCACCAAGTCAATTCTGGCTCATAGCAACCCTATAGGTCAGAGTAGAACTGGCCCATAGAGTGTCCAAGGAGTGCCTGGCGGATTCGAACTGCCGATCTCTTCATTAGCAGATGTAGCACTTAACCACTACTGTGCCACCAGGGTTTCCAATGTCCCAATGGTAAGTTTCAAATGCTGTGAAAAATTCCAGTAGTAATTCTCAGGAGTCCACTCTTACCAGAAAGATCTAGATTACAATGATAAATCTCCACCTTGTTCCCAACTATCTTTAGATGGACTATCCCTTGTGGTGTGGGAACTTGGTGAAGTCTGTGCCCTGATACAGAGGATTGTGGGTCAGATACCAAATAATAATAATAATATGCTCAGTGAGGTTATGTGTGCAAAACCAAGGCCACCTCCCTTACTATAGTCTGTGAGCAATACTCAAATTATTATTTTGCCTTTCTGGCCCACTTTTGACCTCTATGTTTCAGCACGGGTAATTGGAAGTTGAACCCAACTTCAGTGGAACAGTATATTTTCTAATCACAAAATTCCCAAAACGAACGAACCAAAGGAAGAGAGAGAACCTTGAGCAAGAGGTTTTGTATCCATTGCTTCCGAGTACAATATGACTGTACAATGTACCCGATTTTATTATGATGCCACCCAAAGAATCCCATAAAGTTGAGTTCAAACATTTTTATGCATACCTTTCACCTGGGAAAATTGTAAAGCATGTAGATACCATGTCCCCACACCCCAGAGCTTCTCTTGGATGTAGGCCTTAGGTGTTAGCATTCTTCATATACTTTCTGGATAAACATGATGCAGGTCTTCCACAGATGACTTCCCTGAAATACTCTTTCAGTTAGTGAAATGCAAGTAAAGCCAAAGGACAAGTTCGTGTTGTGTATGTGTAGTGCAGCTGGTATCAATAAGAGTTGACCTGGACAACTGACATAACAAATGGCATAATAAATAAATTTCATGGAGTAAACAGCACAGAAAGTATTTGTTTTATTATTTTGTTAAAAGAAAGAAAAAAAAATCCAGAGTATTTCCACAGTATTTGCTTTAGTATGGAAGTTCAGCTAAAACCCATCTGACATCTGAATACTGTGGTATAGCTTCCAGCATGACAGCAACATCTAAGCCACACACAGTAGGACCAACTGACAGATAACTGAGGGTTGGGAGGGGGCACATAAATTTTAAGGAGAGCTTAAATGTCCAGTGAATTGCACAGGGCAAGCATAGTGCTTGCAGGAAATGAGAGAGAAGTTAACAGGCTACCAAACTTCTGATAGGCACTTGAACCCAGGACTTCTAACTTTGAACTGTAAACCCAGTGCTCTTTATTCCACTCTCTCCTCCCTCCCAGGAATCCCTGGTGGTGTGGTGGTTAAGTGGTACATCTACTAACCAAAAGGTCAGCAGTTCAAATCCACTAGGTGCTCCTTGGAAACTATGTGGTAGTTTTACTCTGCCGTATAGGGTCTCTGAGTCAGAATCAACTCGACAGCAGCGTTTTTATCAATCTATCTACCTATCTATTTCTAATACCCTCCCAGATGGATAATATGGGAGCATCATGCTACTTTGGCAAAAGAAATAGCTTCACACTGAGAGTATCTTAGATTATACATGGATTTCTTATTAACTGGCCAATGCTGAACAATTTAATGAGGTTCTCTGAATATGTTTCCACCTCTATAAATTTATTTTTATAAATAAGCTTGTACAACAATGAAAAAAGCCAATTAGAGCCTGTTTTTCACGGAATGTGCCCTCTGTCTCACAAATTCCTTCTGAATATTAAAAAGTAAACCCTTAAACCAACTTAAAGGGTTTACTGACCAATAAATAGGCCTTCTGTCATCTATACCAAGTTATTCAGCAGAGCTCGATTATCGGATGCTAACACCTAATGAACACTTTTGTTTCTGCTGAGGTACTTTGCAGAAACAGCTGGATAACATGTTGCTCCTCCCCATGTTTTTTGTGATGGACAGTTCCCCTGTGATGCCTCATGTAACAGGAATAGCAACAAGAGCAAAAACAAGACCAAAACAAGAATAGTTAAAGCCATTACCTCACGTGAGAATAAGTCTCTCACTAGATACTGCTGCCACTAAAGGTTCCTCTTTAGGCGTCTCAGCCAGCTCAGTGGGTGGAGGAGATATCACAGGCATTATTCCTTTTTATGATGAAATAGGCAACCAAGCACCATTTTTTCCTTCACCTGTCTCAACATTATAGTTGATCGTAACGTCTTTGTCACTGGGTGGAAGAATGAATCTGTCTTACTGCTCTCATCATGACAATATTAAAGAGCTTAAGATCTTTAAGATAAGAAGACATTCTGAGCAGCAGCTCTTAGGGTGTATGTGTTCAAACACAGAAGAAAACTCTAGGGAAATCTTTTTTTTTCTGTTTTTTTTTAATAACTGCATCAGTGATATATTCCCATTCCCAGAGATTAAAACATGAAGTCTTCACAGCTATCTTTTACTGCCTTCAGAGTTAAAACATAAAAAAAAAACCTTGAAAAATGGGATCCTTTGAGGTGCTGCATTGTACTAGCTATTGTGCAAGAGATTGTAGGCTCCGCACTAGCCAACGTGGCCACTTAGCTGGCGACTGTCTTAACCAGCCACCAGGCTCTGAGATTCTTGGGAAAAAGACCCTGGAACTCAGCATCCGTTTACCATAAAGGCAGGCCACTCTCTGAACGTCACACACTTCCCTGAAATAAAGAAGTCCTTCAGGCAGGAAGTGTTTCTGATTTGGCTCAGTTCATGGAAGCACACTTGGGGCCACTGTTTCAATCTTCAAGAATTTAGTGACTCTGTTAAAAGAAGGAGATGATGTGATATGAACATATTCCAAAATGTGTTAACAATTGTATTTCTTCACACTTTTGAATCTGTCTTCCCTCGTGAACACAATGTTTGTTGAGAAATTATCAGTCTTTAAGTCTATGCAATCTATTTCTCACAGTGCTGTGCTGCCCCACCTGCCACTGAAAGTAGGTAGAGTCTGACTAGGCCATAGGGAGGATACTGAGAGGCGCTAGGACTGAATTTTCTTGGACAGCTTGCTTACAGGACAATTTGTTTTCAGCCACAAAGATGGAATTCACTGTAACAAACTGTGCTTTAGCTCACTGCCTTAGCCAGTGACGATCTCAGGCAGCACATCTCCTATGGAAAAACAACTCTCAAGGTGATTAACTTTGTGATTTCAATTATGAATAGACTTATGATGTGCTTGCCAAACTATTTTAGATTATTAAACATGAAGCATCCACACATAGAAAAGAGTATTAAATTATTCAAATGCTAGCATTGGGGAGTTCAAGGGTTTAAAATCTTCTCTCATGTAGGATTGTGCAGTGAGGCATGACGCATGATGCACTGAACTGTGAGCATCCGTGGTGAGAGGCATGTTCAAAGCATACTGGCAGTGGCCTTAAATGCTACTCTTAATAGAGACAATTAAATGGGAGGTGGGGGGGTGGAGAGGGAGGGGGATGTGATTAGTTTCTGTCTGATAATAAAACTCACTTGATGTGAAATCTGTGGAGTTTTCACTTCCTTCTCATATCCATTCAAGAAAAGCTTTTAAATCCGTGTCATTATGCCATTTTTTGTTTAATGACTTCCAAGGTATTTCATTCAATTAATAGTGGTGTTTCTTCAGGCCTAGTGAGAATACTTCATATCTTATACCAATCACATAATACCTGAAAATAAGATCTTTGGAAATACCCCTACTTATAGGGTAAAAATATTGAGGAAGAAGCAAAGTTTAAAGAGTTCTCATCTAGGTCTTTTCCTTTGTAATGTTTATATTAAGCTTATGAGTAGCAACTATTTCCAAAATTTTGAGCATTCTCTGGAGACAGTAAGTCAAGCATGACTGAGTTTAATAAACCAGAGAGAAAATGATGTAATTTGGAGGTTTACACTTGCTTCCTGTAGTCCCAAATATCTCTAAAACTTGTCGATGTCAAGTTGAATCTGACTCATTAGTAACCCTGTAGGACAGAGAAGAACTGCCCAACAGAGTTTCTGAGGAGCACCTGGTAGATTCAAACTGCCAACCTTGTGGTTAGCAGCCATTGCACTTAAGCTCTAAGCTGTCAGAGTTTCCGAACTCTCTCTTTTGGTTGTAAAGCAAGGGAAAGGGTGGTCTGATCACATTTTACCTAATTCACCTAAAAGAACACAACAAAATTTATGGATGAGAGTCCCTGGGTGGAACCAATGGTGAGCACTTCGCTGTTCTGAGTCAGAACTGACTCAACAGCGGTGAGTTTTGGTTTTAGTATGTGTGCAGAAACATTGCCGTGGCTGTCAGGAGATAAGCGATATTAAAAAGTTGTACTCAGAAAAACGTTCCTTCCTATGTCAATACCCACTTACCATTCCCCAAACATTGTACAGTCCTTGAAGTTAACCAGTCTCATTAACTTTGGGTCCATTCCTCACATGTTTCTTTTACACAAATGAGATGACTTATGTACACTTTCTAATATCCGTTTTTAAATTCTCATAATGCTTGAATTAAGCTCATTGATGTATACTGACATGACTGACATTTGGTCTCTATCATAATATTTCATAACAAGGTAGATGTTATATCCACTATGAGATACTTATTCTTTGCTCTTTTTTGTTATGAAGATTTTTCTTTAATCTTTAGTAGTCATTAGCTTTACACCTAGTGTCTTGTTTGTTATTTAAATTTTCCTCTTTCTCTTCTCATTATAGTTTCACTATTTCCATTTTCACGATGTACAACAAATTAGTCTTCCATCCTTGACTGGTATTTAGTCTTATACCTACATTTGTATCTAAGTATGTGTATATTATCTTAATCTACATTTATAATTTGTATCTACAAATGATCCCTATTTTTTTTTTACTTCAATCTTTCTAGTAATCTTTTGTGTGAATAAATATCAACCTTTAGTAGTTTCTTCAAGAAAGGGTACAGAATTTCCTAAGGTCTTATAATTTGAAAGCTTGAGTAGATACTCAATCCATTGTCCGTATTTTCTCTTTCTCAGTTTGTTGGTTTGTTTATTTGTTTTCCATGATGCTCGATCATCGTCTTTCTTTGTATGAGTTCTCAAGTCTTTTCCCAGCCTAAGTTTTTTGGCTTTGTAAGTTTGTCTTTCTGCCTACAGACTGTTAGAGTGTGTTTTTATCTTTAAAACCTACCAAAACATTAAGATCAAGCTGAGATAAATTTTTCTCCAGGTACCTACTGGACTTGTGCGAGAGTAGACTCAATTTTTGTTTCTTTCCATTCTTCTGTGTTTTTTGAGTCTGTTCTCTGATGTAACTTTTAAAAAACCTGTTGCCTTTGAGTCCACTCTGGCTCATAGCAATCCTATAAGACACAGTGGAATTGCCCCATAAACCTGATGTAACTAGACACTTTTTTTTTAATTATGATTGAATGAAAATGTACATTCCCATATAAATTCGCATGCTCACCTAAATGCAGCTTCCACTTTTCTCCCTACCCTGTAAAAGCACACCCTTCCTTTCTGCTCCATACATGGCTAAACACTTTTAAATAGTTTCAATCTTAGAGTGGTCGTTACCTTTCTAGTGGTGGCTTTGTATCATTTTTGGCCAGATTGTTAGTTTCTTTCTGCTCCTTTCAGGGTATTTTTTCTAGACCTGGTCTTGCTTGCTAAAAGACTTCTGGCATGACATCAAAGACCAAGAATGTTGGTGAAAAATCTAATTACAGATTTGGGCTAGTAGGTGATGCATAGAGATTGTGCTCTGTGATTTGTATTAAAGTATTCTTGTGTAGATACCCTGGTAGTATAGTGGTTAAAAATGACACTGTTAACCAAAAAGTCAGCAATTCAAAGCTACCAAGTACTCCTTGGAAACGCCATGGGGCAATTAGACCCTGTCCTGTAGAGTAGCTATCATTTGGAGTTGACACAGTGGCAATAGGTTTATTTGTTTGGGCTCTTCTTTGTGTAGAAATTAAGTTGAGGATGCAGTTTCTGAACAGTTTCATATTCACCTTCTCAATGTCTCATATTGTTTTTTGAGGAAATATTGGGAGAAAAGGGACATAGAACTTGTTTGGGTAAATATAACGAACAATAAAATCCGTTCCCAATCTAGAAAGCCTTTCCACACAGATAGAAGAAAAAGAAAACAAAGTTATTTTTCAGTAAGCATTAAACCAGAATGTGATGTGCATTTTAAGCAATCAGCTAGAAACTGTAAAGGCAGAAAGAAATCTTACTCGTTTAGGCAGCTAAATGGATATAATGTGTAGACCTCATGTCTTCAAGACAAAATTGCTTATTTTCTTTTTAAAAAAAAATATTGTGCTTTAGGTGAAAGTTTAAAACCCAAGTCAGTTGGTCATACAAAAACTTACGCCCACCCCACCACGTAGCTCTAGTCGCTTTTCCCACCCTAAGACTGCATAGCCCTCCTTTCCACCCTGCATTTCCCATGTCCATTCAGACAGACCTTGTCCCCTCATTTTTTCATCTCATCTCTGAACAGGAGTTTCTCAGTTGACCTCACATATATACTTAAGCCAAAAAGCTCAGTACCATTTTATGTTTTAGAGTCTATCCAATCATTGTATAAAGTGTTGGTTTGGGGAATGGTTTCAGTTCTGGCCTAACAAAGCATCCAGGGGGCCGTGTCTCCCAGGGGCTCTCTAGTCTGTCAGACCATCAGGTGTGGTCTTTTTTAATAGAGTTCTAATTTTGTATGCCTTTCTTGTTTTTTCCTTCTATGTTAGGGATTTTATGTTGTATTTCCTGTAAGGGCAGTCGATGATGGTGGCCGGGCACCATCTAGTTCTTCAGGTCTCATGATGATGTAACCTCTGGATTACATGGCCCTTTCTGTCTCTTGGACTCATATTTTCATTATGTCTTTGATGTCTTTCATTCTCTTCTTCTCCAGGTGAGTTGGGACAAAGTGATGCTGGTTGGATGGCTGCCTGCTAGCTTTTAAGACCCCAGACACAACTCACCAAAGTGGGATGAAGAAAATTTTATTAGAAAAATTTTGTTATGCCAGTTGACGTGGCGGTCCACTGATAACTGTCTTATAGCTTTAACACTGGAGGTAAGTTTGGAGTTTGGAATCAAATAACAGCTGAAATTAGGTCCATCTTCTCTCTGGACATTGAGATTGTATCTTGTCAGTGAAGTGTCTCAATTCTCATTTACAGTGAAAAGGTCATTAAGATCTATGTTAATAAAAACGAAAGACTGGACTGACAAGGGGCGAGACTGTTGCTTCTGGCCCAAGGACAATTCTAGACTTCCCTGATAACTGCATTTCAGATAGAAATCTCAGGTTCCTACGGAAACGTTCCTGAGTTATGAGACTAGCAAGAGGCTTATTTAGTATTTGACCTAACAAAAGAGGTCATTGTTTTTAGTTTAGCACAATCTCACCTAATGGTTTAGAACATAGAGTACAGAATCGTTAAAGTAAGTTTGAGTACAGGTTCTATCACTCTGTACTTCTGTGCTATCCAAAACTTTCAAAGTCATTGCATTCTCGAAATTCCACTGCAAAATAAGAGAAATGCTAAGTTCACGGAAGTGTTTGAAAACTTACAGGAGATAACACTTTTCTAAATTTCAGTCTAGTACAAGACACACAATAAATGCTTAATTAATAGTAACAATTATTCTTGTTATTCTTGTTTTACATTCATATTATTAGTGGAGAGTAATCCACTGTTCTCTCATGACCCATCTGCCTTCTTCTCTAATCTAGGCAAGTATTCATTTACCAATAAGCAACTAATTAACTTTGAATTTAAAAAAAAAAAAATCGAATTACAATCTGCTGTTTTGTTTTAGTTGAAGAAACCAACCAAAACCAATCAGCTTTCACTTCAAAAATATTTGTAACATCTTTCTAGTGCCCGCCTCAAGGCCTAATTCTATGATGCAGTTACTTTCTACTGTGTGATAGTATTATAGTTTGCATCCATTTGCATTAACTACCAGCAGCCAAATTTCCCAAATCTGTTATCAGTTATTTGTCTAGAACTGTCCTTGGGCCAGAAGCAACAGTCTCGTCCCTTGTCAGTCCTGTCTTTCGCTTTTATTAACGTAGATCTTAATGACCTTTTCACTGTAAATGAGAATTGCGACACTTCACTGACAAAATACAATTTCAATCTTGGTGCTGAAGAGAAATATATTTGATTTTCCAAAAATAGTAACTTTTAAAATCCATTTCTTTCTTAACATATATTTTTCAAAATTAGATAGAGCTTGTTGTTGTTGCAGACTGTCGATTCAGTTTTGGCTCATAGACACCCTATGTACAAGAGCAAAACAGAAAAAGTGCTTTTTATTACCCACATTTCAGGGAAGTAGAAAAGTTTTTAGCCAATTAAAAATAATTGGTACTTTTTTTTTAACATTTAAAGTTTACCCTTCTTTTTTTTTTTTTTTACTTTTTTGAACATTTGCCAAAATCATTCAATTGTTCTTATTTTTATTATAGGTTCCTTTTAAAAAATCATATTTAATGGAGTTAAAAAAATTTATTTCTATCAATTCCAACTCATAGTGACATATAGGGCAGAGTAGAACCACCCCATGGCATTTCCAGAGAGTGGCTGGTGGATTTGAACCGCCAACGCAGCCATAGCTCTTAACCACTGTGCCGCCCGGCTCTATTCATTGAAGGTAAATTGACAACTGTTTAGAACATTCATGGAAGAAATTTTGTACATAAATCTGTCATTAATTACAAATTTATAATTCCAGAACATTGGAGTCATATACCTGTTAAATCATAAGTATCCTCTCTTCTGCCCAAGTTAACCGTTGCTCCTGTGACTGCTATTTCTAAGTACACTAGTTTTTACTTCTATTCAGTATTCACTCATTTTAGTACACTCTTGCCTGACAAGCCTGGTGAAAACCTCTGAATCCTCTCCACTCACATGGCAGTTAGATATTAACAGTTTGTATCAGTTGACATGTGAGTTAGAAACTATGTGTTATTCCCTGTTAAGGTTTATTAATAGGAATGGTGTCAGGTTGTAATGGTGTCAGGTTGTTATGAGGATTCTTTCAAGCCTATGTTTTAAACAAAGAATTTATGTAGAAGACACAATGAAGAGTTTCTTAAAAGGTAAATTGGGGGCAGACTAAAAGGAAAAGACGAGACTATTTCAGGCACCCAAGAAGAAATCAGAAAAGGAAGAAAGGTGGGTAAGAGAGACTCGCATAGCTGAGAACAAGACACTGCTGAACAGGGTAAAGTAAGGGTCTGGCTTTTGACTGCAAAGGGCTTAGCAAGCAAGCTGAAGAGTTGACCACTGCCTACAGTAAAACAAAAATTGTATTTCCTCATAGAGGTCAGCTGAGCTGGAGAGAGCCAAGATGAACTTAACAATTACAACAGCAAGGCAGAATGAAAGTAGCAATCAAATCATTAGTCACTGAAATAGTAGCAACAAGATGCTAATACAAGAAGAATGAGCCCTGGATGGGCAGTGGTTAATATCCACCAGCAGTCGGCTTCCATAACCATTACAGGGCAGTTCTACAGTGTCCTAAAGGGCCACTAGAGGCTCAGTCAACTCCATGGCCTTGTTGTTTGTTTGTTTGCTTTGAGGGGGTGAGGCGAGGTGGGGGAAGGATCAGGAGAAAAGGAGCCCCAGTGGTACAGTTTAAACCCTAGCCTACTAGCCCAAAAGATCAGTGGTTAGAACGCACCCACTGGCTCCATGGGAGTAAGACGTAGCCACCTGCTACTGTTACGATCACAGTCAAGAAAACGCTATGGGGCAGTTTTGCTCTGCCTCCTGGGTCACTATGAGTGGAGTCAAATAATAATAGCAATAACCCAGAGAAAAAAGACTAACTCCTCTGCTCTGTCCTTCCCATGGGCAGCACCAGCAGAGGCTCAGGTGGATCACTCGCCTCACCACCCAGAGACCCCTGAACAAAAGGCTGCTACAGCTCTGTGGATCAAGGGGTGAGGAAGAGATAACAGGGGAAGGATGCAGAGTGAAAAAATACTCAGCATTGAGTCAGAGTGGGAACAAGTACCTTGAAGTTTCCCTCTCTCGAAAAAGGAGATTTCAGTGGAGGCACCTAAGGAAGACCTCTGTATGGCAGTGCCTGAGCAAGGGACCCATTTGTGCTAAAGAACCCGTCTGTGACTACAACTCCTTTTTGAAACTGCATGCAAGGCCTTGGCTGTGCACAAGGGCTGGGATGGGAAAGGCCACTTTCCCAGGGAGGTTTGAGATGAAGATGCTGTGGTTGGCCAGCGTTGGGCTCAAGAAATCACATACGGGATTTTGGTGAAGAGCTGGACTTCTCCTATTGTATTTTAATAGAGACATGTTTTAGGAAGTTTATATTGACAAGGGTGAACTATGGGGAAGCAAGGAAGACATTAGGAAGACAGTTTGGCAATATGCAAGTGAAGACAGGAGGTTTTAAAACTGAACGGTGTGTAACAGATAACCAAGGCCTTATAAATGAGACACTCTAATTAGATATGAAACTTGAAGATGGGGTAAGGCAGTAAATAAGGAAGACAGGAGACGGCCTGTCATCTTTGAATTGTGGTGCTGGAGAAGAGTGCTGGCTACACCATGGACCTGCTGCAAGAAAGCACAGATCTGTCTTGGAAGAGGCACAGCTAGAGTGTTCCTTAGAAGCAAGGATGGCGAGACTGTGTCTCCCACACTTTGGACATGTTGTTGGGGAGATCCGTCCTGGGAGAAGGACATCATGCTTGGTAAAGTAGAAGATCAGTGAGAAAGAGGAAGAGCCTCACTAAGGTGGATTGACACGGTGATGGAAACAATAGGCTCAAGCATGACACTGATTGGGGGCACGACGCAGGACTGCACACGCTCCGTTCTGTTGCACACGGAGTCCAGTGAGTTAGATCTGACTCAGTAGCACCTAGCAACGACAACAAGGCAGAAGGCTGAGATGCCCAGCTTGACCTGCTGTCACCACCATCCCAATTCTACTTCTACCAGGAAGTCATCTCTCTAAATAGGACTCTGCACCACCTGAGTGGTGAAGGAGTGTTTTAACAATAAGGGGCTTTCATATTAAATAGGGACAAAGCTTCCATGACATCTTGGGAAATAAGCAAAGGCCACTCGAATGAGACCAAATTCATTACAGAAAGGTAGTCAGCCACCATCACTTGTATTAGGCAGAGTCCAAGGCAGGCAGGGGAATGGGAAACTTTACAGTCAAAATAAAGCATAGATGAGAGACAGAAAGATAAATAGAAAGATAGCTAGACGTCTTCAGGTACATTTCAGTTGGAGGTTTTTCCCATTGTCATACAAGATATAAGCTACCTAGAAGTAAAATGTCCTCTGTGATTGGTTTGGGTAGCATATTTGACTTTCTCCGGCTAGTTACGCATCACAAGTTGGGAAAAAGCTAGGGAAAGTGGTCATCATTGACCAAGTTCTGACTTTGGTGACCCAGTTGCTGCCAAAACTGTGGTCTGGCACCGTGGACTGGTTCCAGCAGAGGTTGCGTCTCCGTGGCCTGTTGTCCCAAGGGATCTGATCACTGACTGTGCGCATGTTCAGTCTCCCAAGCCATTTCTTCAACGTCCAGATAAAGTGCTTAACGAAAGGAAAAGACACCCAGTATTAATTTCTTTTCATGAGTTTCTTATTAACAGTCTCTACTTTTTTAATTTTCTTTCAATTGACATTAGAATTTACTGATTATTATCATTCAAATGATTTAAAAGCATCACATACAAAGAATATGTCAAATTTCTCTCTTACGTTTATGACTAATGCTCTTAAGAATGGCGATTTCTCTGAATCTGGTTAATCCAGCATTTGTTTTTTTAATGTTCTTTATCTCGTTTACTTTGAAGAAAAGAGGGCAGAATGGTAGGAAAGTGCGACATGTTATAACTAAATAACAAAGAACATCTCTGTGCAAGGGTTTCTCTCTCCTGGATGATGTGATTGAATGTGAATTGAAATTATTCACCAGAGCTTTTAGGATTAATTTAGTAACAAAAAATTAACTAATTGGCATAAATGGACATTTAGACAGTGGGACAAGATAACACAATCTTGAGAATCAAGCACAACATGGTAAAATCATTTTAAGCTTTCACCATTTGCTAAGAGCTTTTCCCATTCTAGAGAACAGGAGAACTGCTTGTTTCCAAATTGAATACTTTTTGTATTATTTTTTAAGGAAACTTACATGAAAGCCTCATCAAGTTCACCTTTATTATTTCCTGTCTCATCTGTCACAACGGTCTTATTTGCTTACCCCTTGCAGTGATACATTGAAATAAACAAATAAACATTAAAAAAAATTTGGTTTTGGAAATTAACACAGTGGCACAGAACGGAACTTCATAATATACTTAAATTGAAGAAAACCTGATACGATGCATTCCAACTTTTTTATTTTTAATTAAATAATAGTTTTCTAAAGAATATCTAAAATATTTTTAGTTTTTTTCTTTTAACTGGCAAGATTTGGTAATATACCGCAACCAAATTGTATACCTATATCCTTATATTGTCCTTAATGTATGCTCAAAAAGAAAAAAGAAAGAAAGAAAGAAAAAGAATGAGTTAAAATGTTTTCTCAAAGATCTGCAAAGTTCCCCACTTTCAGGCCTTCTTATGTCTCTCCCATCTGCTTGTCTGTCCCCTCTGATTGTCTGTCCCCTCTGATTTACCCTCTTTTGGGTATGTATGCATATATAGATATATAGTAGAGTGAGCGAGTGAGAGAGATAGTAGATATATATAAATACAGCTAAGAGCCATACATATATACTATATACATATATATGTATATGTTTTTTGCATATATACATATATATACGTATATATATATAGTATATATACGTGTATATATATACGTATATATATACACATATACATATACATATATATACATATACATTTATGCATATATACATATATATACGTATATATAGTATATATACGTATATATAGTATATATATACGTATATATAGTATATATACACGTATATACATATATATGTATATACATATATATGTATATATGTATATACATATAGTATGTATGTATATACATATATATACATATGTATATACATATGTATATACATATACATATATGTATATACATATAGTATGTATATACATATACATATAGTATATGTATATATGTATATACATATATTATACATATATATACTATATACATATATATAGTATGTATGTGTGGCTCTTAGCTGTATTGGGGCAGAGATTACCTTATTGGATTTTCCAAATTACTCGTCTTTCTAGCCTCTGGGGTATACTTCAAATATTGAAATGGTATTTATTAGCATGGTGCATTTATAAAGACAGCATATAGAACTGTGTCTCTAACCATCACCCCTTAATGTTATTACCCAAATGTCGCTTATGTTCACATTAGCTTAATTTTCTTTAGTTTTGTTTTTCAGTTAATGACGATTTTTGTAAAATGTCTTTCCCCTTCCTAAGAAATACAGCTTCTGGATCCATCAATATTTAATCATATCCATTGTCACTCTGGTAGCAGAGTAAACGTTTTTTGCATAAGTGAGTTCTGATATTCACAGGAGTCAGACCAACAGATTTCTTTAATTCTAATTTTCATATTGATTTCAAAGAGAAAAATAATTAATAGAGTCATTATGAAAGAATTTTAACACTCATACCTCCATTCGCATCCACTGGAGTGCCATTAATTTTTCTACTGAAATATGCATCTCACTAAACACTTTGGAACAAATGCAGTTTAAAGGCATAGTGAGGGAGGTCTCATATGAAGACAACCAGCTGAGAATGCAGCTTAGGCTTTTTAAAATTCCTTGTTATTGGGATATTTAACACAAATGCAATTTTAATGATCTTTGTCATCCATATGCTTGTTATTTATCAGTGAGGTTGGAGAAAAACAGAGATGAGAATTTTCTAAAGTGACAGAGAAAATGAATACATGAATGTCTGAAGAAAGAGGACTTTTACCTGAGTGTCATTTGTTCAAGAACGCAATGTTTCTCAATGAATTACTTACTAGGACTGCCAGTTAAGTTTGTGAACTCATCCTAGAAAAAGGAGCTGCACACTTCATCACTGAAGATCACTACAGTCACCTTCAAAGTTTGGGAAGCTATGCAGCTATGCACGGATGCCAACAGCTAGCTCACCCTTCAAAGCAGTTTTGGAACTCTTTTTCTGGAATGGCCATCAGAGCTGTCATCATACTACCCTTGATGTCCTGAATGTCATCAAAATGTCTTTCTTTTAATACTTCCTTTATCTCTGGAGAAAGAAAAAAGTTATTGGGGGCCAGATAAGATGAGTAGGGAAGGTGTTCCAATACAATTATTTGCTTACTGGCTAAAAACTCCCTCTCAGACAACTACACAATTAAGTTTACAAATTTGTCGCTGTGCCACTGTGCTCAATGGTCATTCCAGAAAGAGTCCCCAAATCAGTCAGAAGGGTGGACTAGGCTCTGGTGTTGCTGCATGGCTTCCCAAGGAGACTACTTCTAAGGTGACTATAGTGATACTCAGCATTGAGGTATGCAGCACTGAGAACAATTAAGTTCTCTAACTTAGTTGTGAGAACTCTTATAATCATAAACTTTGTAGTGAAGAAATTTGAAAAGACTTTTACCCAGTACAGATAAATGATTCTATTCCTCACCAGAGTTTTTTAACATTCATCAGTCATATATTGCTAACTCAAAGACTCAGCTCTAGTTAATGGCACAGGTTGGGCCCAACAGTTTAATGAAATGAAGTAATATAATTCTCAATGTTAATTTCAGTGATAAAAAATGAATGTCTATGGTACAGAGTTATCACAAAGAAAGAGAGAGCCCAAAGGAGTTTGAACATATAAATAACCAACATTTCTTTTAAAAAGGCAGCACTTTCTTGTATGAATAAAAAGAATATTGTCACCAAGAATATATACTAAGCAACGTATTGTTTACTGTCAGGATTAGTAGTTAAGTATGTGTCTGTCTTTGAGTTCTCCCAGAGAGGCAGATCTCTCCTTATCCTTTGGACAGTGTTAGAGTCCCCACTATGGGCTTTAGACCCAAAGGACTTGTGTTTTAACAAGTTATATAATTTTAATAAACCAAATAAAACAATTTTCTAGATAAACATTTCATAGTTTTGATAGTTCCAAGCTTCAGTTTCTTTTAGAGGTGGGAGGATGAAAACATCTCTTCTGTAGGATTGCTGTAGTTGATAGTGTACAGAAATCAATGAAATAAACAGTTTACAAATATTTGCAAAAAGAATCAGTGGCCCACATATTGTGAAGAGCACCCAGAAAGCACAGTGTCTAGATAAGTACTTCAGATTGTCTCTTATTAGCTATATAGTCTCATCAAGCCCTGGCTTTTTTTTCTTTTAGTTGAGGTAAAAATATGCACAAGGAAACACATAACCTTGGCCCTCCTTGTCACAAAATGGACAGATTTAATAGACTGGACTATGTAAAATATTTACTGTGATACCCAGGACATAGTCAACACTCAATAAATGCTAACCGTCATTCTTAATGTACTTGCACATGTACCAACATAAGCTTTTATTTTAGATCCTTTCTCTTTTCCTCATTAAACATGCCCTTTATTTCCCTGATTACCCTTCCAGACAGGTAGGTACAGTTTAAACACTTAAAAATTTTGTTTATTAAAAGACTGCAACTGATGGTCCAGGGGCCTAAGAGTTTGCCTGGAAGCATGGCCCCTGTCCCCAATGCCGCTCCTGTCCATAAGTCATAACGGAGGTCAACTCTTCAGACAGGAATGGATTGGACTTGGCGGCACAAAGTGACTATATCATGTGTGCACTTTATGTTTCATGCATCTACAAGATGTCATCCTACTGACCTTTTACTGGAGGTGGGAAGAGGGTGGAGAGGAGGGGACAGGAGATTGTTAGGAGGATATGACATGTATAGAACTGAGAGGAGGAGTGTGCTATCACCAGGCAGGGAGAGCAGTGGGAGCTGCACATAGGCAGGCATGCAAATTTATACAGGATTGTACATTTTCACTCGATCACAATAAAATAAAAAAAGAATCCTGGGGAAGAGATTGCAGAGGATGGATTGTTCTGAGGACAAGTGAAATACAATAACACAGATAGTGAAAATCATATGTATTCCTTATAGGTAAATAAAGTTCTTCAGTGAAATATTGTTAAAAAAAAAAGTTTTATTTAGCTTATTAATTGGTTTTGTTGAGGAGATACTCTGTGGGTATAATATTACTCTTCTTGGAGATTTGGTTACTTTAGCTACTGGAAAAGTCATTTAGTCATTGTCATGGGTTGAATTGTGTCCCCCCAAGAATATGTGTAGCCATGTGGCTGGGATATGGTTCCCAGTATCTTGGGACTGTCCTCCATTGTGTGGTTTCGCTAAACTGTATGTTGAGGGATTGGGGTAGGACTGTAAATTCCTGCATAGGATTACTTCCTTGCTTTGCTGTAGGGGGAGTTTCCCTGGAGTATGGCTTGCCCCACCCTTAATCCTTTCAGCCTGCACGAGATAAAAAGGGAAAAAGAAACAAGGAGAATTGGGAGCCTCGTTACCATCAAGAGAGCAGCACTGGGAGAGGAGCGCGTCCTTCAGACCTGAGGTTCCTGCGCCGGGACGCTCCCTGGACAAAGACTGATGCAATGCCAGACTTTCCTCCATAGCCGACAAGGGGAAAGCCTTCCCTGGAGTGGTCACCCTGAATATGGACTTGCAACCTACTGGACTGTGTAAGAATAAACCTTCCTGTGTTAAAGCTATCCACTCTGTGGTATTTCTGTTAGAGCAGCCCTAGCTGACTAAAACAGTCATGCATATTGTTTTATTAAAATATTAAAAGTTAAATTTCAGCAACTATTATAATACTCAAGTAAAGTTCATAAGAATTTTAAAGTATAAGTGAAAATGTTATAGGAAAATAATCAAAATTTCCCATAGTAGATTTTAATGAAGATTTGTTAACTTTTCCAACATACAAGAATAATAAAATAACTTTGAATAAATTGCCATTGAGTCGATTCCGACTCATGGTGACCCCATATTTGTCATAGCTCTGCTCCGTGGAGTTTTCACTGACTGTTATTGTTCTGAAGTAGCTCACTAGGCCTTTCTTCCAAGGCGCCTTTGGGAAGATTCAAACTGCCAACCTTTCAGGTTGCAGCCAAGTTCTAAACTGCATAGACCATACAAGGGCTTCTTCCCCTTTATTAGGTACTATGTAAATTTAAGACATTACTTATAAGACTTTCCTGCTTACTTTCCTTTTCTAGGTTTATCAGTGTAAAGGCTAACACATGTACTAAAAAACAAACAAATAAATAAATCTCATCCCAGCAGACCTTCCCAAGGGTTGTTACTTAGACAGTTGTACCACACTCACTCTTATCCGGTCAGTTTAAGTATCAGCTTATAATTGTGCCTTAAACATAGGGTCTTCTAAAGATGATGTGGAGATTAGTTTAAGGTGAGAATAGCTTCTCTTGGAGTGGAAAAGGAATCATGGTTTACCATGCAAGTATAATCCAGATGATCCCTGGCTATGTGGTCTTCTTTCTTGTCTGTCTGTTCCAAATGAAATGTCTTGAGCCTCCTTTCTCATAAACCACCCCAATGCACACCCCTACAGTTTTGAAGCCTGCTGGGTAGTAATGGAGGACAAGGGAGAGATTATGTTTGCCTGAGTCAAATCAGCCTGGACTTGCTTCTCCTTTGTCACGTGGCTCCCGACGATTAGAGCTTTCATCTTCTGTCCATACCAATTCACTCCATTTCTTCTCCAAATATCATTAACTAAAAAGAGAAGTTACAACAGACTTTTGCCAAGAAAAAGATTTTGCCAAAATAAAAAAGGGGGGTTAATGGAATAAGTACAGAGGAACTAATTTGCTGAAGAAGACGGCTCTTGCACTTGTGTTGCCTGGAATGGTTTTTTTGACTATGTATCCGCTTCAGGGCAATGGTTATTTACTGCCTGTACTTGTCTTGTGAAGCCTTAGTGACAGAGTGGTGAAGAGCTTGGCTGCTAATCCAAAGGTCGGCAGTCTGGACACACTTGCTGTTCCTTGGATACTGTTTTAGCTTGTAGTGCTGCCTTAGCAGAATTACCACAAGTAGATGGCTTTGAGAAGAGGAATCTTATTTCTTACAGTTCAGTAGGTTAGAAGTTCAAATTCACGGTTTCAGCTCCAGGGGAAGGCTTTCTCTGCCGACACTGGAGGAAGGTCCTTGTCATCAGTCTTCCCCTGGACTCGAACTTCTGAGGCACAGGTGTCTAGGTCCTTACCAAAGGATGTGCTCAGGTCCCAGCACTGCTTTTTGGTGTTCTGAAGTCCCCAGATTTCTTTGTTAGCTTCTCTCCTTAATACTTCAAGAGACCACCTTCAGGTACAAAACAAACTTTCACATTGAGTCTTGACCCACTAACACAACTGGCTCCCATCCACCCACTTTATTATCATAGAGGCAGGAATTCCAACATGGAAGAACACCACGCAATACCAGGAACTGTGGCCCAGCAAAATTTCTGCACAGATTTTTTCTTGGGGAACACAATTCAATCTATGACATCCTACCCTTTGTCGTCTAAAAAAATTACAGTTTTGTAACGTGTAAACCATATTCACCCCACATAGCAAAAGTCCAAGCCCCAAATCCGGAAATTCCTCTTCAGCTGTTAACATCTAAAGTACAAGTTATCTACTTGTAAAACACAGTGGCAGAACAAACAGCCCAAAGTTAGACATTTCTGTTACAAATGAGAGAAATGAGGCAAAACAGACAATAAGCAAGTCAGCAAAACACATCACAGTAACACTCATCGTTTTGAAAATAATCTTCCACTCTCTGAGATGTTTTGCACAATGGCCTTCACCTGCTGAACTCTAGGTATAGACCACCCTCTCCAGAATCAGAGTGGAAGCCCCCAGCACTGTACTGCAGCTTTGCTTGCAAGCCCACTGGGACAGCAGTTTGTGCTTCTCTAGCTTTGGGTGCCCAGTTTCCCAAGTCCACATGAATCGCATCTCCATAATTAGAAACATGAGGGGCAGTAGCTTCGCTCTTTCAAACCCCTGTGGTCGTGGCCATACTTTTGAGACTGAGGTGGCTCAGCTTCTCATGTTCTCTGTCTCTTCAGCTTCTGCTTTCTATGGTCTCAGGGCCTGGGCCTCAGGCCTACATCTGCCTTGCTGGGGCAAGTATTCCAGAGCTCTGTAGCTCCACCAATTTAAATGCTGGGAGGCACCCTGCTCTGCCGGGAAGCGCCCCTGCACGGAAGCACACAACTCTCTTGCTCCTTGGGTCAGCAAGCCTAGCTCCATCAATTCAAGTGCCCAGAGGCACCCCACTCCACCAGGAAACCTCTGTGCAAGGCACTCAGCTCTCTCACTCCATGTGTTGACTCCAGCGCTGTCTCATGCTGCTCTGTTTTTGCTGCTGTCTGTCCGTTGCTGCTGCCGCTGGTCCTCTGTTTTATCTCACCATCTGCGCTGTCTTCGCTGTTGACCGTTTTCCTCGGTTCCCTCTGAGTCTTCCATCCATTTGCAGTTTTAAAACCATTTCTGCAATTTCGTTATTTATTAGAGCAGCACCCTACTCTCTCGGTACTGTTTTAGTTTTCTAGTGCTGCTTTAACAGCATTAACACAAGTGGATGGCTTTAAGAAGAGGAATTTTACTTGTCACAGTCCAGTAAGTTAAAGTCCAAATGTAGGGTGTCAGCTTCAGGGGAAAGCTTTCTCTGTTTGTTAGCTCTGAAGGAAGGTCCTTTTGTTGCATAAGTGTTTGGTCAGGGAGCATCTTGGCACAGGGACCCTGGTCCTTTCCAAAGGATGTGATCAGCTCCCAGGACTGGTTTTGGGTCTTATGAGATCCCTAAATGTCTCTGCTGGCTTACCTCCTTTATATTTCAAGAAACTAACTACAGGCACAAAACAAACTTACATATTGAATCCTGTCACACCAACAGAACTGCCGCTCAGTCACCCTCATTAACAGCACAGAAGCAGAAATGCCAGCGTGGAGGAACATCACACGATACCAAGAACGATGGCTGAACGAAACTGCTACACAGGTTTTTGGGGAGCACAATTCAATCCATGACAGATATACTTTGGGGCTGTTCTACTCTGTCCTATAGGGTCATTTCTGTCATACTCAATGAAAAAGACAATTTTTTTTTAAGTTACTTACCTTGCATCCACTAATAATTTTCCTATTAGAAGCCACACAATTTCTCCTTTACAGAAGAACCCATCTCCTACTTTGAGTTCATGTAGTTTTGTTGGGTCCAACTTCATCCTTTAAACTCCAGGGATTGGCATGTCTCCACTCCAGGTAATTGACAGTCCTGGTGGTTGGCTTAAAAAATAGATATGAATTCATACCGTGATACTGTGAATAAAGTTCCAGAACTTTTGCTGGAGTTATCAGAAAAGAGGTATTCTTTTTATGACAGTGTTGCTGAGGACAGTAGGCTATAAGTCTAACACGGCTGTTGGGTAGTGTTTTTCTAAGCAAGAAAAGTGAAGCTGAGAAATAGGCAGAGCCTTGGAAACTATATACAGTGGTGTCTGAGGCAGGGTCTGCCCCACTACATAAGCCACCACTTTCCCATCCTCTCTTAGTGTTGTGGCTAATGCTGCAGATGTTAGAGCCAGACCCCATAGGTTCAAAACCCAGATCTACCTCTTACTGGCTGTGTGCTCTTGAGCAAGTCACTAAACACCTCTGTGCCTCAGTTTCCTCATATGTACTTACCTCATAGGATTATTGTGAAAAATAAATGTTACTATAAGCAAAAAACAAGGAACAGGCCCTGGCATGTGCTGTGTACTTTCTAAGTTATTGTTATTTATTACCGCTAGCAGCTGTCTAAGCCAACTTGACTTTGGTTACTTGTAATTAACAAATTCTCTACCTGACTCACAGTGCTATTATTAGATTAAGTTCCTAATCTCAAAAGCACTGGCATGGGGGAACCATCTGAATATTGTTATTATTGTGGTCACTGACATAATCACCCACATCTCCCCTTTTGACTCCAAAGTATTGCTATTACTACTGGATACTGTTATTTTTGCTGTTTTGGAATGGCTCAGTAACTGTAGTTTATTGTTAATGCTGTACTCCTCAGTTAGTCACCAAGTAAATATCTTTTAGTTTCATATACAGCTCAAGTCTGTACAAACCAGGCCATCTCTTAAATGTGCAAGTCATTATAGTACTGTGAAAAATATGCTTATTACTGATCTAGACCTTCCTATTTATTAGTGCAGATTACCAGTAGATGCTTTAAAATTACCAGCTCATCTTTAATATATTTTGGATATTATTCATAGGTATGGCTGCTTTTCCTAGCAAACATCAGAGATGAGAAGATAGAGGGTTTCTGCCCATTACATATACCAGTAATAAATGATAAGCTATGGCTGCTGAGATCTACCTCTTCATCTTACCCCTAAAGAATTATAATAACCCAAACCTAATGAGTCAGAAATGACTTGATGGCTCACAACAAAATTGTGACTAAAGGAATTGTGTCTTTATTGGTTCATCTGGGGTTCCTTTCATAGAGTCTCATGCTATTCTTGCACACCTTGATCTAGTGTCTCCACAGTGGCGTCATGGTTCTTAAGAGTGTGTCATTGACCAAAGAATCCACGTGTTTTTAGTTTAAACCTATACCCACCTCACAGTGATTCAGTAGGCTGCGGCTGTGTTTCTCAGATCTGAGCACAGGCATCTTTCTGTTGGTGTTTTCTCAGTGAGGTCATTGATGGATGTATTTCCTTACTGCTTCATGATGGGAGGGGTTTCCAAAGTCTCTTTAAAGGAAAGAGACATACCATGCTGGTTTAGTATCTAAAAACTGTAAAAATGGACTCCCTGTGACACGGAGCTGACATTTCCTGTGTTACACTTTTAAATGCCCTAATCACAAGAGCTTATAATACTATAGCTTGTGGACTCTATGCTCTATGTTGTATATCTCTATCTCTATCTATCTATCTCTATCTCTGTCTCTGTCTCTATCTCTCTCTATCCCTCTCTCTCCATATATTAATTAGAGAATATTCCCTTCTTCTGGAATTCACTTTTCACTCTCTAATTTGTCCCTTCTCAGACATACATGCATGTGTAATAACTTCCTCTTACTTTCCAGAATATTGCTAATTCTTATTTCAACTTACCTATTGCTCTCTCTGGGAAACCCTCCCTAGCACTACAGGACAAAGTAAAGTATACCCTTTACATTGTTTCCCGGTGCTCTGGGTCTATGTTTGGATTTAGGATTTATCACAGCACATTAGGTTTTCTCCTTTACTATCCATCTCCCTCATTTAACCACAGCCTACTTAAAGATAATATTAATATCAACAAGAATACTTCTACTGGACATTCTTCATTGTCTTATTCATGGCCTATTATTCAGTACAGTGGGCTCAGAGTTCATAAGCCTGGTGGAAAGAATGCTTGTTCCTCTTGCTGTCACATTTGTTGGAAGAGTTAAATGATATGTGTATGAGTCAGAGGCCTTGGTTGCAAGAATCAGTATCCAGTTCAGTCTTGGCAGCTGATGCCTCCAACCAAGCTCAATGGCTTAATTCCCTGTTTGCACAACCATTGACCATATCAAGAACCATGCCCCCACCCTACCCAAGTTATACACAGATATATCATGGTAACAGAGGAAGACCACATTATTTAAGGATATATTCAGACCTTCAGGTACTTGCCATGAATTCAGTACAAAGCAGTCATAGAGGGAAAAAAAAAAAAAAAAAAAACTCCCCTTGAGTTGATTCCAACTTATAGTAACACTGTAGGACAGAACTGAACTACTCCATAGAGTTTCCAAGGAGTGCCTGGGAGATTTGAAATGCCAGTGTTTTGGTTAGCAGCCACAGTGCTTAACCACTATGTCACCAGGGTTTCGAAAGCAGCTATACCAAACATATTATACATGTAATGTTAAGGACCAAAATCAACAACAACAACAAAGAAAACATTGCCATCAAGCCAATTGTGACTCATAGTGACCTGGCAGGGCAGAACAGAACTACCCCCACAGGATTTCCAAGGAGCACCTGACAGGTTTCATCTGCTGACCTTTTGGTTAGTTAGCAGCCATAGCACTTAACCGCCACACCACCAGGACTTACTTTTCTTGAGAAGGACCACCCCAAACAGAATCAGAATACCCCAGCTGTTGAGAACCTGCTGAGATGATTTCTGTGGTGTCTTCTCCAGAGGAGTGGTGCTGCTGAGTCTTCCCAGGCCGTCTTCCTCCTTCTCTCCATGCATATGTATCTTGATGCTACTGCTGGTGGATGTCATCTAGGTTAAGGTGACAGAAGTGAGGGAATAGCCCTTCAGAGACTAAGTCCTAAAAAGTATCTGGCTTCCTCTTGGTTCCCACTCTTGGATCACTTTCTCTAAAGGATGCCAGCTGCCATACCACAAGGACATCCAAGCAGCTGAGGTCTCCTGCCAACAGCAGTGGGCCCTCCAGCCCCAGGAGGCCTTTAGATGACTGTCACTATCACTGGCATGCTTAACTTCCCAAGAGATGTCCAGTCAGAACTACCCAGCTAATCTCTCAAATCTCTAACCCATACGAATGGTCAGATTGTAAAGATTTGTTGTTTTAAGCCAAAAAATTTTAGCATAATTTGTTAGGCAACAACAAATAAGTCCTGCAGCAGAGTGATGTTGATTATACTGCACGGAAGTGAGTTGTACCTTTCATATTAAACTAATAGTACTCTGGACAGTCAGAGGAGTGTTACTCAGCATTGACTTTCTTTTTTTTTTTTTAACTGCTAAGAATCAGTCCAAGGCTCAGCATATTAATCATTATTCCATAAATCAGTATAGGTTAGAAGGAGTTTTATGGGGGGGGGTGTGAAACAGGGCATAATATAATTTTGTGTTTGTTGTCGTAATCATTGTTAAAGTAGTGGTCGTTTTAGATTTCTTTCCTAGATTTCTTTTTGCTTTGAGCCCTGTGTGGCCTTTACTAATACCATGCTTAAAAAAAAATTGCTATAGAGGCAATTCCAACTCACAGAGACCCTGTAATACAGGGTAGAACTGCCCCCACAGAGTTTACAAGGAGTGCCTGGTGGATTCAAACTGCCTACCTTTGGGTTAGCCACTGTATCCCTTAACCATAATGCCACCAGTGTTTCCTAATGCCATTGATATAGGCTGAAAATTATTCATTCATAACTCCAAGCTCAACTGTTTCTTTAAACACAGTTTATACTTTCGGGCACTTCCATGACATTTTCTGAATGCATTAATAAATTCAGACTCACTGTGTCCAAAACAGAACTTCTGATTTTCCTGCCCTCACAGGAAGTGATGTTTATTGTTTACTTTCAAATTGCTTGTGGAAATGTCAGCCGTTCAAACCCACTAGTTGCTCTGCGAGAGAAAGACTGGGCCATCTGCTTCCACTTGGAAAGCCTATGGAGCAGTTCTGGTCTGTCCGGTAGAGTCTCCGTAAGTTAGATTACTGTGCTTTGCATTGACTCAGTGGCAATGGGAAGCCCTGGTGGGGGTACTGGTTAAGTGCTATGGCTTCTAACCAACAGACTGCCAGTTCAGATCCACCCAGCACTCCTTGGAAACTGTGTGGAGCAGCTCTACTCTGTCCTGTAGTGTCTGTATGAGTTGGAATTGACTCATGGTTCTTTCCGTTTTCAATGGCAATGGGTTAAACGGTATGCAGTGTACTTCAGTCATTGTCCTACAACAGAAATGGGGTGCACACCGCCTGGCATGAATGGCAAGGGGGTGCACAAACAACACCAACAAAAAATTGCCTTTCAAATTTGAATTCTCCCATGTCAAAAAAGGGAAAGCTGGCACACCAGGCAAGACGCAGAGCAGAGGGCAAGTGCGCAATGGAAGAAGAGAATATCAGAAACATGAAGTCACTCATCAAAAGAACTTTCAGGGATTAAGAAAGTTTGCTGGGGCCCCACACCATGCGTGGAGTGAGAGTTTGACCCAAGATCTGATGTTTTTGTTGATTAAACTGAAGAAAATTTTTGTCACGTATTTATACAACCTTGAAAGAGTCAGACAACCAACTGACTTTTAGGTCATATGAGTATGTAAATGATGTGACTTGCTTTCTAGATGTTTAGATGCCGAGAAAGTGATCATTCCAAGTGAAACGTCATCACTTTTAACTCCAGTTGCATACTTTTTTTTTCTTTTCTGAATTCCAGTAAAAAACATTTAACTGGAGAAACTCCAATCAGGCTGTGAGGTCCATTTCCAAGGAGAGGGAATGACTGCTTGAAGGTCACCAGTGTGAGCTAATGGTCCAGTGTGATTAAGAAGCTTCTTGCAGTGTATTGATGGAAAATCCACATGCCTGAAGGGCAGAATTACTTTGTACAGAGAGGGGGTCTGTGCAAGCCTTGAGCAAACTCTGACAGGAAACTTAACCTCCGTGGATCTTACCTGATTGCCGAATCTAAAAACTTTTCAAGTGTTCAGTTTGACTCAAAAGCCCCCAGATTAGTGACACATGGATTTTCAGTGATGCCTGGTGCCATTCTACATCCCTCCGTAGACATGCCCACCAGCACCTTGCCTCCACCCCAAGCCCCATTCGATGCAGAGATGAGGATTCCTATAAAAGAAGAGTCTATATCTGCCAGGGAAAATGGGGTTCTGAGCTTTTTGGAAGCTGAGGCGAAAGAAAAAGCAATTTTTCAGAGAAAAAAAAGACGATTGCTGTCATTCCTGCTGCTGCTGTTGTTTGCCATCCAGTCACTTCTGACTCACAGTGACATCATGAGTACAGAATAGAACTGCTCCACAGGGTTTCCAAGGCTGTGACTCTTCAGAAGCATTTTTCTGGCTCTGTTTCCCAAGGAGCCTCCGGGTGGGTACGAATTGCCAAGTTATTGGTTTCTGTTATAGAGACTTAGACTAATTCTTTATAGTTGCTGTTAAAGAGACTCTAGCTTACAGACATGACCAGCCTCATCAACTGTAACCGCATGAACTGAATCAGACTGTCTCTTGTTTTCCAAGTGCAGAGACGGCCAATTCCTTAAATTCAGTTCAGTTTTGAAAAAAATGTTGTGGAGCTAAACGATGACTTGTAGAACAGATTCAAAATGATTCAGGGTTCAAAGACTGCTTTGAACTTCCTATGTATGTTATGTATTATGTCACCACATTATCAATGTCATTATTGTCATGTTGATGGGGCTCAAGTGGATGATGTCATTCCATGTGTGCAAGAGCGTGACAGTATAAGGCAGTAATTCTTACTTACCAGATGTTCCTGGTTTCCTGCCTTACCGTAAAAACTAAGTACTTAGGGGCAGAATAAGCTTTACGGCTTATATTGTTGTTCATTTCTGTCAGTCTGGCCCCTGACTCCTGGTGGCACACTCAGAAGAGAACGAATCTCTGCCTGGTCCAGGGCCCTCCCAGTGATGGGCTCTGGATCAGATCAGTGTGCTCACAAGGCTTTCATGGGTTGATTTCCAGGCGTAGGCATCCAAATCCAAATTTCGCAGAAGGTTGAAAACATTCAGTTTGAGAAGGGACGTAAGATGTAATAAGATCCATAACTAGCACGTACCTGAATAAAAAACCAAACCTAGTGGCATCAAGTTGATTCCAACTGTTAGCGACCCTATAGGACAGAGGAGAACTGCCCCATAGAGCTTCCAACTGGCAGATTCAAACTGCTGACCTTTTGGGGAGGAGACACAGCACTTAACTGCTGTGCCACCAGGGTCTCCTTACTTAAATACACATTGATCAAAATTGAAAAGAAAAAAAATCCCTTTATTGTGAATAACATGAACAGACTGGGATTTTTGATATACATTCAGTAAGCATATGTGAATGAATGAACAGATGTTATTTGAAGAGTAGATGGCTGTTTCAGGCATATATACTTCAATCATATTCTTCATTTACAGAAGACAATACACACATTTTTATACAGTTTGCACACAGATGTCACTAACATATATACACTTGTATACAAGGTTTGACATTTAAGTTCATGAATTTAATCATTCTAAGTGCTACATACCTCACTGCTGAGTATCACTACGGTCACCTTTGAAGTATTCCTCTTGGGAAGCTATGCACTAATGCCAGCACCTAGTCCACCCTTCAAAGCAATTTTGGAACTCTTTCTGGAGTGGCCGTTGCTCACGGTGGCATGGTGGCAAGTTTGCAAACTTAATTGTATACTTGTCTATTTTTAGACAGGTTTTAGCCAGTAAACAATTAATTGTATTGGAACAGCCTCCCTGCTGATGGAATCTGGCCTCCAGTGACTTTGGTCTTTACTGAAGAAAAAGGAAATATTGAAAGGGAAACATTTTGATGACATTCGGGACATCAAGTGTAATACAGTGACAGCTCTGATGGCCATTCCAGAAAAAGAGTTCCAAAATTGCTTTGAAGGGTAGACTAGGTGCTGGCATCAGTGCATAGCTTCTGAAGGGGAATACTTTGAAGGTGATCGCAGTGATACTTAGCAATTAAGTGTGTAGCACTTTGTCTAGGATGAGTTCGTGAACTTAATTGCCAGACCTCATATATCTGTAATTATCATCAAATTTCTAATTGGGTACTTTTCTACCTGCAGTTCAAAACAGCAATTTTATATGCACACACTATTTACATTTATCTTCACTATGGTTTTCTTCATTAAAAAAAAATCTGTTAAGATAAACTTACTTAAAATAAAAGTCAAACTTTTTTAATTACACCGTTTGATGATTTGGGACAAGTATATGTATATTCAAGTAATCACCACCATTATTGAGATACAGAGTCTTTCACCTCTGGTGGTGTAGTGGTTAAGAGCTCTGGGTGCTAACCAAGAGGTCAGCAGTAAGAATCTACCAGGTGCTCCTTGGAGAACTTATTATGGGACAGTTCTGCTCTGTTCTACAGGGTCACAACGAGTTGGAATTGATTCAACAGCAATAGATTTCGTTTTGGTTTTTCACCCAGAAAGCTCTTTTGTAACTGTTTGTAGTCAATCCATTTCCGTCTTCACCGTGGCAAGCTTTAAACCATTTACTGTGCCTAATCTTTGGCCTTTTCAAGAATGCCACATTAGAGTATAATGACAGTATTTGGCTTCTCTTACTTTAAGGAGCCCTCATAGTACAGTGGTTAAGTGATTGTGTGATAATTTAAAGGTCAGTTGTGAGAACCTACCAGCCACTGTGCAAGAGAGAGATGTGGCAGTCTGCTTCCTGAAACTTACAGCCTTGGAAACCCTGTGGGGCAATTCTGCTTTGTCCTGTAGGCTCACTCTGAGTCATGATCAACTTAACAGCAAAGGGTTTGCTTGTTTGTTTTTCCCCTTACTTTGCTTAATACTTTTGATATTCATTCATGCTTTGCTATAGAACTCTTTTTTGTTGTTGTTGCTAAGTTGTATCCAAGTATACGAATATGTCATAATTTATTTAGCTGTTCATCCGATGATAGACCTGACAACTGTATGTAGTGTTTTCTTCTTGTGAATAACACCATCGTGAACATCCATGTGCAGGCCTTTATAGGTAAGACGTTTTTGTTTCTCATGGGTAAATAATTGTTTCAGGTTACAGCTATCAGACTATAAGGTCAGTGCATTTTAATTTTATGAAAGCCTTCCTAAAGAATTTTACAGCATCACATTCCCACCAACAATTTATGACAATTTTAACTGTGTTAACACTTTGCTTTGCAAAGTTTTGTTTCAGGCCATGTTAGTAACTGTGTAGTGGTCTCAGTACAAACTAAGTTCTTCCCTGAAGGCTAATAGCACTAAGCATCTTCAAGTGTGTTATTTCTAGCTCCTATACATTGTTTTGCAAATCCTAGTGATGTAGTGGTTAAGTGCTATGGCTGCTAACCAAAAGGGTGAGAATTCAAATCCATCAGGCACTCCTTAGAAACTCTATGGAGCAGTTCTGCTCTGTCCTATAGGGTTGCCGAGAGTCAGAATCAACTGAACAGCAACAGTTAATGGGTGAGTACACAGTGTTTCAAAAGTGCCTGTTCAAATCATGTGCCTATTTTATAATCACACTGTCTTTCTCTAATTAGTGTCACATATAAATTTATATATAAAGAACTCATTGGCACAATGGCTAAAGTGCTCAACGGGTAACCAAAACACTGGTGTTTTGGAACCACCAGTGATTTTGAAGGCAAAAGATGTGGCAGATTGCTTCCTCAAAGATTTATGGATAGCCTCAGAAACGTTAAGGGGTCACTGGGAGTTCGAATCAATTCAACAACAGTCAGTCTGAGGTTTTCTTTTTGATACACAAACATATACATGTATTATGCATATGTATATATGCATATATATAGACTAATGATTTTTTAAAATCATGCATCATTTATAAAATATGAGTTGGGTAAAATTTTCTCCCAGTTTGAGGCTTCTATTTTCATTTCTGTCAGCAATAATTTATAAAAATCAGTACATAGACTCTGCACATAGTTTCCTACATTTATCTATAAATATTCTGTGGTTCTTTTTTGTCTTGCTTTTGGTTGTTTGTGTATTTCAGTTATATGAAGTGCTGGTTTTTGAGTCCATGTTCCAGTTGATCAGAAGCCCTGAGTAGCATAGTTTAGTGCTGGGCTACAAAAGAAAAGGTTGCAAGTATGAACCTAGGTAGAGGCACCTCAAAAGAGAGTCCTGAGAGCCTACTTCCAAAAGATCACAACCTTTAGAAAGCTTATACAGTGCGTTTGCACTCTGAATCACATGGGTGGTGATCGATCATCATTAATATATGGAAATACTATACTCTGGGGTCAGTTCTATCCTGGCCCCTAGGGTCGCCGTGATTCGGATCTGACTCGACGGCACTTGGCTGTAGCTTTATGTTTGTTGATCTTATATCCTGTAACCTCAGCTGACTGCTCTAAATCACTAGTTACTTTACAAATGCCTGACAAACTTCTACATAGATTATCATGGTATTTTTGAATAAAGATACTGTTCTTTCACTCTTTCTGATGCAGATGTGTCTTTACTTGGTGTCGTCCACAGTGGCTTAAATAACTGGGTCCACTTACCCACCTAACAGTGTATGGATATTTGTTGTTCTTAGTCACCACTGACTGACTGGGCTCCAACTGAAGGTGGCCTACTATACAACAAGAGAAACATTGCCCGACCCCGTGCCATCGTTATGATTGTTAATACGTTTGGATCCATTGTGTGTTGTTGCTATTGTGTCATTCCCTCTCATGGAAGGAGTTGCTATTTTTCACTGACCTTCTATCAAATATGATGTCCTCTTCTAGCAGTTGGCCTTCCCTGATGGCGTGTTCTTCTAATGAACATTCTGACTGCATTTCCGGTGAGACCAGTTTGTTCCTTCTTCAGACAGTGCGTGAAACATTCAGTATTCTTCATCAGCATGAGTTGAGCATATCACTTCTTCTGTCTTCCATTTTGCATTGCCCAGTTTCACTTATGTGTGGGTGGAAAAGACCATGGCTTGGATTGCTGGGTTAGGCATGCCTTAGTCATCTAAGTGACTTCTAACTTTTTGAAACTTGAAAGAAATCTTTTGCAGCAGATTTGCCCAATGTGCAAAGTTGTTTGATTTCTTAACACGACCATGGAAGCCATGGACATTGATTTCTGTCCCAAGTAGAATGAAATTATTGACAACTTCAATTTTCTCCATTTATCATGATGTTGTTTATTGTTCCAGTGGTAAGGATTAATATTTCCCTCATGTTAGTCTTTTGGAAGCATGACATTTCTAGACTATAATCTCAAATAATATGAGAAGGGAGAAGTTAATACACAATTTTTTTTTCATGTAATGTGTACCTGTCGGTTAGCTCAAAACCACAGTCTGTCTGTATCTACTGATATCCACCTTTATCTCCATGCAGACATTGCATTTTAATTATTTATCCATTCACCTAATTTACTAGGTTGCTAGCTTTGGCTTTAGAGTATCATATCCATTTTGAAAATAATTTAGATTTGTTGAAAAAAAAAAGTTTTTCCTTAAACTTTCAGGGCCTTATCTACTCAGACAAAGCCCTAGATATCATAGGCATGACTCAGCTATGCCTAAAATTTGTGTGTCAGCAAAATTAGAAACTAGTAGTAAAGGGTGAAATTAGAATTTTTGAAAACTAAGACCTATCACGTATCATGTCATTACCCTTATGGCCATACAAATATTATAACATAGGTTACAATTTAAACAATAATTGTCTTGGTTGGTTTGGAACTGTAAAGCTTGTGTTTGCTGTTATTTGAAGCACTGACCACGTTTAATAACCTTATCCAATAACTCCCAGTCTAAGAATCTCATGAATTCTAATTTTGGTTCCTAATAATTGGCAAGACTTCTCTATAACTTTGCTTTGTATTCCAGAATAGTTTCTTGTCAAGGAGAATAAAGTTAGTTCATGACCTTTTCCTCCAAATTGTTTCCTATGGACTTCTTACTTTAAAAGTTTGATTTTTTTAAGTGTGTTACAAATACATTTTATTGTCAAATATAATCTTAGTTGCATAAGCCAGATAATTTATTAATAACTTCCAGTGGAAGTTGCCAGGAACTTGTAACCTGATGTTCTTCCAATGCTTTAGTAGTCATTAATCCTAAAATTTTCATCTCAGTTTATGAAAAAGTGCCTTTAAGTTACAAAGTTCCATGAGTAATTTAATCAGTAAGTATCAAAGTATCTGACTTTTATGCTGACACTGGTGTATATTTTTTCCCTTTATTGTTATTTCATTTTAGAAAAAAACAGCATATTAGAAGTAAATCGTCCTTTGGTCAAAGCTTTCCGGTACAGATAAAAAGTCAGAAATTCAAGATTGGGGAATCACTCCAAAATGGAGCTGCTCAGGTATTGCTTTCGTTATTGGGTGAACTTTAATGCAGACTGCCACACCTCTGTATTTGTTAGTATCAGAGCACAGCTGCCAGGCCATAAATGAAGTTAAGATTACTGTCTGGGACTTTACCTACCTGCTTTTAGTTAAAGTTCAAGCCAAGGAACCTGAGAAATGAGACAGCGTTACATAGCTTGGCTCTTCCCACATGTAAGTACTCGGCCTCAAGTCATACAAAACTCCATACCAAGCTTTAGACAGCACCAGCTGGGGACTGGGCAACGTTAGATATTGGGGGAAAATTCTCAGAGTCGTTCACACCCTAGACGTACATCAGTTCCTAATGACCCCACCCCTTCAAGCTGCCTTCTGTCTTGTAGGGCCTTTGGTCTCTCTTGAGTCACGTAGTTCCAGAGTCCCTGTTGTTATCGTGAACTCAATCCCTGTGATAGAATAGAAATCCTGGGCATTTTTTTGGACGTTCAATGCTATTCCAAAAGGATGTGAGTTGTAGTTGCCCTAAGATCGTAATCTCCAATTGTTCCTTGAAAGTGAGCAGGATTAATTTCTTTAATGAGGAACACGTCCTGCATAAATACAAAACTTTTGACAATTGACATTTTGCTATTTTTCTGAATATATTCGTACTCAATTCATGAATACAGACTGTTTATGCTTCTCATTGTTCTCCCTAATTCAAAACAGAAAGGCATTGCCTCTCGTATTTAAATTTTAGTTCTTCTAATGTAATTCTTCACATTTCCTTTCTTGTATGCATAGGTTCATTTCCTCTACTTATGTCTCTACTTTCTATTTTGTTTTTCTGTGCTTTGCATTCTAACCTCCAACTTTAGCTGAGAGAAATAATAAATTTTAAGAAAGACAGAGATGGTTACTTGGCTCTGGCTGTCCTTGTGAGGCAGAGTCTTAATTAGTCAAATCAGAGTTACGCTAACACAAAAATCATTGAAGAGCAAAAATTGATTTGTTCAGAATGACTAAGCCAATTATTAAAAATAAATCCTTTCTTTGCCCAAAAGTTCCAACTAAATTTCTTGAAATGACAATTCCATACACTTTACTCTGAGCACCTGTATACAAGAGACAACAGGACTACTCTGATACTGTGAGTCAGAATCAGCTTAATACCTGCAGGTCTGATTCAGGTTGGTACACCATGTCATATCAAACCTTAGTTCCCATTTGACTAGTAAAAAAACTGATGAAAAAAAGGTCATAAGTGTCCCTAAAGTAATAGCTGTGATTTGAAAGAAGGTTCTTCCACGCATCCTGTATTGTCTTGTGCTCAGAAGCCATGTGGAAAATATGTTAATTTTTCTGGGACCTCTGTTGCCAGAGTTTTAGTTACTGATCAAGCTGTTTCCTCATAACTGATGTTTGAATTATTTTTGAGAGAGATTTTCAAGAAACATTTATTGAGTGCCCACTGTGTACCAGACATGGTTCTGGGCAGTGAGGATATGTAGGTGAACAAGAACAGCTGGTCTTTACCTTCCTTCAGTTTATAATCTGGAGGGAAATATTATAAGGTCTATACATTTATTATTATTGTTTAGATTTTAGTGTATACCTATGAAAGCATTAGTTGTGTTAGCTTAAGTATATTCTAGTTATTGACAGCACAGTGTTGGTGGTCAGCCAGCATTTACTCTGAGTGGCCACATTTCAGACAGTGTTATTGTAAGTTCTTTAGGTCACATTTGTCTATCATCCATACAGGGGTGGCTTTATAATTTGGTACAATAAAAGTCATATATAATCTTCATCAGTGAAAACAGTGGCTTGTTCATTAGCCAGACTGGTGTCGGAAGCTACCTCTAACAGGTAAAATTTTTAAATTTTTATATTAGCAGAAATATTTTCTTGGGTGTTTTGTAGGCATTACCAGCATATAAAAATCTAGTGGTCCCCATGGCCAATAACTTTAGGGTTAATGCTAAAGACTCTATTCCTGATTAGTGTTGTGTCTAGTCTTAGACTCTGAGGATTCTGGCTAATATCTGTTATTTTCCATTTCCTTAACTTATGCTCATCAATATTCTCCACCTCAATATTATGAATTTCTTCAGAATTGGGGTTGTGTTTTACTTACTAGTCCTTACCATCAGTTATCTCAGTGTCGTAGATTCAGTTGTGTCTCTAGAAAAATATCTGTAGCTGTCTGGCTGGGTAGTGATTCCCAGCATTGTATGCCATCTTCCATGTTGTGATTTTCCTATGTTGTAAATCCTGACCTTTGCCTGTGGTGAAAAGCACAGGACTGAATTATGTTAAAGAGGATGAGACAGTAGCATCCCTACTAAGGGAGTTTCCCTGGAGTGTGGTGTGCATCACCTTTATCCTAAGAGCTAAAAGGGAAGGGAAGCAGGAAGAGAGCTGGAGACCTCACATCACCAAAAAAGCACCCTGGAGCAGGGCGTGTCCTTCAGATCTGAGGTTCCTGCACAGAGATTCTCTCAGACCAGAGAAAGACTGATGCAGCACAAGGACCTTCCTCCAGAGCCACCAGAGAAAGAGTACATTCCCCTGAAGCCAGCACCCTGAATTCAGATGCCTAGCCTACTCGACTGTGAGAGAATAAGCTTTTCTTTGCTAAATCCAGCCACTTGTGGTATTTCTATGATGGCAGCACTCGATGACCAAGACACTCGGTTTATACCACATGTTTTCTACAGCATACTAACTTGGTGTTTATTGTATGAATGACTAAATCAGTGAATGAATTGTTATCACTTTCAGGTGTATAGATATTTTTAATTTAAATTACTAGGTCGAATGTGTATAAGAATCAACATTTTCTGTAAGTGTTATTGTTCAATGGTTTTAAGGGATTTTTAAAACATCTCATACAAAATGGTGAATGTGAGCTATTTTTTAATGGTTATTTCTTAATGTAGGAGGAAAATGTTTAAAGATTCTGATTAATCAATAATTTCATTAAATTGGAATCTAGCATATGAAAAAAAAATTGTGTTTGTAGCATTTCTTCCTTGTGCTGTACCAGGAAGAACATTAACAAAGCACTTTGCGTAAATCTAAAAACATAATAAATAAACAAGTGCTATCTTTCTCCGTTGTGGTTGAAGCGAGGTGCAAAGGAGTTGATGCAGAGTTAGAAAATGCTAGACACTATATGCATATTGTCTCAATTTAGTCACGATGCCTGAATTTCAGTCAAGAAAAAGCTCATGGAAAGATCAGTTACCATTTATCTTTATACACACCCTTCCTCATCCAAGAAACACATTTTGCCAACAGCTAATGTCTACTGTGATTGATTCCCGGAAAGTCTTTCAAAACGGATGTCACTCCAATCTTTGGAAGAGTGGTTTTTGGAATCATCTAACCTCCTCAGAAGCAAAAGAAATCCTTAAAAATAACTTTTCTGCCAGAAGTTGAATAACTTTGTACAGCTTGTTTTTGTTTTTACCAGAATATGCAGAGAGAAGTTAATGAGGTGCCATATGTCATGTCTGGAGTCAGATTAAAAACAAATAATTAAAATGTATCCCTCCTCTACCAAAACAGATTGTGATATGTTGGTGGAAGGAAACTGAATCTGACATGTCATGTTTTGACACTTTTTTCTTTTCAAGAAAATCAGTCATATTGTTAGAAGTATTGTATGTGAAAGTTGTAGTTTTCTATCTGAGAAATACAAAGTTTGAAGTCATAATTAATCTAACCTGCCATGTCTATTAACCTGCCATAATGAAATCGTGGAGGCACAGATTTTGAGACATATGGAAGCATCTGAGGAGCTTGCACTTGGCATGCAGACATTAAAGAGGAAAAGATTATCTTGAAACATTTTATGTGTGTCTATGTGTATGTATTTGAACAATTTCGTATTTTTAGCTACCTTTAGATTAACTTGAACTTTACAGCAATTTATTCCTAAATGAGAACAGACATTTTCCAAGGTTTTGTGTTTGTTTGTTTTTTTCTGTTTTTTAAATTAGTGCTTGATAAATAATTGTTGACATGTTCACATGATGAACATTAGCAAAAAAAATTAAAGTTATAGGCTGGTTTTTCAGTATGTAAATACGAGAACAAAACTTTTGTAAATAATGAATTTTATATTCTTACCAGTATTGCATAAAAATAAGGCATTTCAAAACACTTCTTTGGTCAGCCTCCTTTGGAAATGTTTGCTGATGCCCTTACTCTAAACCAAAATACCCATCGCCATCCGGTCTGACTCATAAGGACCCTTTAGGTCAGAGTAGAACTGTCCCTTAGAGTTTCCGCAGAGCAGCTGGTGGATTTGAACTGCAGATGTTTGGGTTAGCAGTTGAGCTCTTAATCTCTGCACCACCAGGGCTCCTTTCTTGCTTCCGAGGATGTTAAACACATGAATCCTCCTTGGAGAAAGGGCCTTTTACACACCCCATCCACCTGGGTCTAATGGAACAGAAGGGTGCCTCAGCAGAGGAAGAGAAATCCCCGGGATCTCTTGCTAAATGGACTTCACAGAGAGAGCTTAAATGAGCCTGGAAGCTCTTTCAGGTCACAAAATTAATAAGGACTGTCAAAAATAACAATATTGCTGAGAATGGAGGTTGGAAAGTCACGGGGCACAAGGCAGGTAGATGCAGACATCAGGAAGCTGCTATCTCAGTCTCAAGTTATTTAAGGGCCCAGTTCTTTTGTGACACACATTCTTCTGGCTTTGTGAAGCTAGTAAGGTCACTGAGAAAGCTTGTTGAGCTACTAGTGCTAATTATATCTGTGACAAAGAGACACTCTCGTGGGCCTTTTGTCAGCCCTCTGGTTGGTAAGATTATGTGACACGACAGGAGTTTACCTGCTCTGTAAAAATAGAAGCACCATCCTGTGTTTTATTCTTCAGAAGTAAGCATCTTGGCATTATCCCAGACCTTCCTTTGTAGCTATTTCCAGAAACTGTCCCCCAGCTCAAAACCCGTGGTATCTCTTATCTTAATGATACATTCATTACATCAGTGTTCCCTCTAGGATTGTCTGTTGTTAGAACAAAGGTCATAGAGACCTTATGTTTTTCTCAAATGGCCAGCTTCACGAGCTACCTGCTTTGGAGCAACATACAATACTTACAGTGTGTTTTGTAAAGAGCAGTCTGGAAACTGGATTTGTAATCCCAGATGTGCCATTCACTGCTGCTGTGACTACAGATGCTTAAATAATTTTTGTCTCGATTTTTCTTTTCTCCCTAAAATTGAAATTCTTGTCATGGCATAGTGATTCAGAGCTATGGCTGCTCACCAAAAAGTCAGCATTTCAATTCTACCAGGTGCTCCTTGGAAACTCTACAGGGCACTTCTGTCCTGTCCTAGGGAGTTGCCATGAGTCAGAAGCAACTGGACTGCAACAGGCTTGCTCTTCTTGATTTTACGTTGACTTCTACAGCATCACAACTGCCACCAAGTGGATTCCAACTAATATCCACCCAATAGGGCAGCATAGGAATGCCCCATAGAGCTTCCAAGGAGCACCTCTTGGATTTGATCTGCCAACCTTTTAGTTAGCAGCTACAGCAGTTCACTACTTTGCCCCAGGGTTTCTGACCCTTGTATAATCATATGTGAAAGGGAAGAGAGGGCTCATGTCCTGGTAGGTTCAATGATTTATAACATTCCTGACTCAAATATTAATTGGCATTGTACATTTTATACATAAATTCAATTAAATCTTGTAGAAACCCTCAAAGATAGTTACTGTTATTTATAATGTTATATTTGATCTTTTTATTCTAAAAACATGGCGACCCATGAGTTGGATCCAACTCGACGGCACTTGGCTTTTGGCATTCTAAAAACAAACCAAGTTAAATTTATTCCCATCGAGTTGATAACACATGTATTACAGAGTAAAAATGCCCTAGTAGAAGGTTAACTTGGCTATAATCCTTTATGGAAGTACTTTGCCAGGACTTTCCTCTGTAGTGTCTGCCATTGGGAGTGTTCAAACTGCCAAACTTTAGGTCAACAGGTACTCACAAACTCCTTGAAGGTAACTCAAATCTACAATTTTAGATTTGCTGGCAAGCCTTCAATACCTCTTGTGGATGTCGGTCATTTCATCAGTAAATTTCAGCCCATTTCCAGAATAAGTATTAGTCTACATACAAGCCTTTATAGGGCAGGGGTTCAATGGTGGAACCCTCACTTCATGACTCACTTCAGACTGGAATTCACTTCCCGGCCGATGTACCTTCAGTATAGCCACCACCCATCACTCAGTGGAGGCTTGTCCATGACTACAATGCTCACTAGGTTCTGGTAGAGTTTCCAGGTTAAGACAGGCTCACAAAAAGATCTGGTCACCTCCTTTCCAAAAAACGTTGAACAAAAACCCTGTGGATTACAATGGTTTCATCTGCAACAGGTCATGGAGACTAAGCAGGACTGGACAGTGTTCAGTTCCCTTGTGCGTGGACGTACTATGAGTTGGGCGCTGACTCAGTGTCACCTAGTAACATATAGGGTTTTGTCCCACAAGGATTCTAATTGATGTGTTCCATGTTTAAAACATTACCTAACTACAGTCAAACCAAAGAACCAAACGCACTGTTGTTCATTCGATTCCAACTCATAGCGATCCTATAGGACAGAGTAGAACTATCCCATAGACTTTCCAAGGAGCCCCTGATGGATCTGAGCTGCTACCCTTTCGGGTAGCGGACCTAGCACTTAACCAGTATACCACCAGGGTGAACTACAGTCAGTACCTGATATATTGTAATTTATATCATTTTGTATATTAACTTCCCCTACATAATATCTTTTAGCATCCATCATAAATAACTACTGTAAATCATCAAAACACGATCAGTGTCTACTTAGGAAAGAAACCAGAATTTTCACTGTGGGCTTTTATACTGTGTAAATACATGTACCATGGATTGCTGTATTTTATATATCGAAGCTAATCTGAATGAGAGTCTGAGGAGACTCCTGTTTATAGCCATGGCTGTGTCCCAGGGAGCCTTGCATGATGGGTTTCTGAAATATCCATACTGCACGATGACGGTTACCAGGGAAATCTAATCCCCTTTTCACCTCTGCAGCAACCTGGGGACATTAAAGAGGAAGTAGAGGCCTAAAAGAAGTCTGGAACACCTGTTGCCTCCAAGTGGGGCAGGAAAGGGGAGACTAATTGGGTTTGAGGTCTAATTGCACTTAGGCTTTAGGGCTTTCAGCTGTCGTTAGTGTTGGTGCCAATTAAGCTCTTATTTCCTCTTTCACGAGAAGCTCTTCTGAGGAAATGATGCTTTTATTTATTTTCAAGGTGGCATGTCTCCCTTACTGACTCTTTGTTTTACTGTGAGCTGCTTAATACACTGTTGACTGACAGATTTGGGCTCAATTCCTACACTTAAGTGAAATAAAACAATGTCCCTGGTGAGGGGCAGTGAACCTACCTGTTAGACTGGAAACAACAAATGTGAAATGACGAGTAAGAACAGCTGATATGTGCTTGACACTTCACTGTTTGTAAAAGATATGGAGAATAGGTGATAAATCTAGACAAAATAAAAATTAGTGTATTTCCACCCATTTCAGGAATAAGTATTCACCCCTTACATGACCTTTATCGGGTAGGGGGTTCAGTAGTAGAATTCTTGTTTTTCCAGGTGGGATATCCAGATTCAGTTCCTGGCCAGTGGTCCTCAAGCAAAGACACTTATCACTCACTGGAGGTTCGTGTGTTACCACAGTACTCAGTAGGCTTGGATGGAACTGCCAGATTAACTTAGTGGCTTCATGTTATATTTTTGCATTTACAATTTTCTGTCTGCAGGGGCAAGATTAACCAATAAGCAAGGAGTGCATGGAGTTACACTAAGCAAGGTCTACACAGATTTAGTTGTTTACTTACTAATCTGTAGTGCAGAATTTCGCATGGATTTCACCACATCTTTGAAACTGCTCACTAGTATGACTCCAAGTAAACTCATGCATACCTTGCATATTGGGCGATCCATCCCCTTTCTATGTGTTTTTCTCTCTGCTGCTCTTGTCAATAGACCAGAAAAAAAAAAGGAAGAAGAAGATGAAGAAATGGCTTTGCGGTAGCTGGTTAGGGCCAATCCGATGTGAACATAGACATAGTTCATTTTATTAAGCTTTGATTATTGCACTTGGCAGATACTGTACATTTTTACAAACTGAAGTTTTGTGACAATTCTGTGTCAAGCATATTTTATCAGTATCATTTTTCTGATACCATGTGCTTGTGTTGTGTCTCTGTGCGATATTTTGGTAATTCTTGAAATATTTCAAAGTTTTTCATTATTTAGTAAACCTGTTAATGGTAATTTGTGATTACCGGTCTTTGATGTTAATGTTGTAGTTATTTTGGAGTGCTACGAACTGTGCCCTTGTAAGACGGTGAACATTTTTTTAAAGTATTTTTTTGTGCTTTATATGAAAATGTATAGTCTAATTCAATTTGTCATACAGACACTTATATACATATCGCTATGTAACTCTAGCTGCTCTCCCCACGTTCTGATAACACACCTCCTCCTTTTTACCCTGTATTTTCTGTGTCAATTCAGCCAGTTCCTGTCCTCCTCTGCCCTCTCCTCTTGCCTCTGGAGAGGAACTTCCCAGTTAGTCTTATGTGTCTATTTAAGCCAAGAACCACAGTTTTTGCCAGTATCACTTGAGGTTTTATAATCCAGTCTAATCTTGGCCTGAAGAGTCACCTTCAGGAATGGTCTCAACTCTGGACTAACAAAGCATCCAGGAGCTGTGTCTTCCAGGGACCCTCTAGTCTATCAGGCTGTCGAGTCTGGTCTTGTTTAATAGAGTTCAAGTTCTTCAATCCATTTTTCCCCTTCTTCTTCAAAAACTCTTTGTTACGTTCCCTGTCCGGGAAGTCATTGCTGGTGAATGGATAGTATCTCGTTCTTCTGGTCTCATGCTGATGTAGTCTCTGGATTAGGTGGCCCTTTCTGTTTCTTGGGCTCATATTTTCTTTATGTCTTTGGTGTCCTTCATTCTCCTCTGTTCCAAGTGGATTGGGACAAACTGATGCTTCTTAGATGGTCACTTGCTGGCTTTTAAAATCTGTATGCTACTCATCAAAGCAGATTGCAGAACATTTTCTTTAAAAAATTAGTTATACCAATTGACCTAGATGTCCTCTGATACCGTGGTCCCCAGACCCTTGGCCCTGCTACGATGTCTGTCAAAGTGTTGTATTATATTTAGGAAACTCCTTAGCTTTTTGTTTAATCCATCTGTACTGACTTCTCCTCTACTTGTGTTGTCCTTCTGTTCACCTAACTTAATTCCTATCTACCATCTAATCAATGAGGACCTACCTCTTTCTCTCCTTCCCCACCCTTGTAACCATCAAATACTGTTTTCTTCTGTGTTTAAACCATTTCTGGAGTCCTTATAATAGTGATCTCATACAATATTTTTACTTTTGCAGCTGACTAAATCCGCTCAGGAGACCCTGGTGGCTAGTGGGTAAAGTGCTCATTGGCTAACTAAAAGGTCTGCAGTTCAAATTTGCCAGGTGCTCCTTGGAAACTCTTTGGGGCAGTTCTACTGTGACCTCTAGGGTCATTATGAGTCAGACCTGACTCAACGGCAGTGGGTTTTGTTTTGGTTTTTAATTCCATTAAGAATAATATTTTCCAGATTCCTCCATGTTATGTTTCCCAAATTCATCATTGTTTTTTATTGTTCCATAGTATTACATTGTGCAAATGTACCGTAATTTGTCAATCCATTCATCCATTGATGGGCACCTGGGTTGATTCCATCTTTTTCTATTGTGGACAGTGCTGCCATAAACATTGGTGTATATATATATATATTTGTGTTCCAGCCCTTATTTCTCTAGGACACATTGCAAGAAGCGGGATTGCTGGATCATATGGTATTTCTAGCATTTTTCCCCTTTTTTTATTATTATGATTGAATGAAAACGTACATTCCCATATAAATTCAAATGTTCACCTATATGCAGCTCCCACTGCTCTCCCTGCCCAGTAACAGCACACCTCTCCTCTCTGCTCCATACATGTCCTATCCTCCCAACAGTCTCCTATCCCCTCAACAGTCTCCTATCCCCTCCTGTTCATCTACTGCCCTACCTCCAGCCAGAGGTCAGCAGGATGACGTCCTGTAGATGCATAGAACCATAAAATTCCCACAAGATACAGTCACTTAGCATTTTAAGAAAGCACCAGACTGATTTCCAAAGTTGTACCACTTTGCATTGCCAACACAGTGTGTAAGTGTGCCAGTCTCAGAAGGTAAACTTGATTGATCAACATGTCTGTTCTGACTGCTCAACCGACCGACCATTCTGCTGTCTCTCTTTGCAGACCTTGGCCAGATATTCCTTGAGACACACTGCTATTGTAAGCAGGCTAGTTAACTAGTAACCTCTAAATGTTCAAGTACAAGGAAGGTTCTCACTTTAAATCAAATGCTAGAAATGATCAAGCTCGGTGAGAAAGGCATGTTGGAAGCCAAGATAGCCAAGTTAAGGATATAAAGGAAAAGTTCTGGAAAGAAAACTAACAGTGCTATTCCATGAATACAGTAATGAACAAAAAGAAAGCAAAAAAGACTTATTGCTAATACGGAGAAAGTTTTAGTGGTCTAGATACATGATAAAACAGCCACGGTATTCTCTTAGCCCAAATTCCAATCAAGAGCAAGACCCTAGCTGTATTCAATTCTAGGAGGGCTGAGAGAGGTAAGGAAATTGAAGAATCAAAGTCTAACACTAGCAGAATTGGGTTCCTGATGTTTAAGAAAAGAAGGCTTCTCCATAACATGTATGTGCCAGGTCAATCAGCAAGTCCTGATATAGAAACTGCAGCAAGTTATCCAGAAGATCCAGCTAAGATGCCTGATAAAGACGACTACACTCAAAAATAGAGTTTCAATGAAGATGAAACAGCCGTAAATTGGAAGAAGTGATGCCTTCCACAAATTTTCTGGCTAGAGACAAGACTTCAAAGCTGCAAATGACATGGCTCACTTTTTTATTATCCCTTATTCATTATCCAAAAACTGTGGTAGCATAGTCGTTAAATGGTACATCTTCTGGTCAAAAGGTCGGCAGCTCAAACTCATCAGGCACTCCTTGGAAAATCTGTGGGGCAGTCCTGCTCTGTCTATAGGACCACTGTGAGTCTGAGTTGACTCAATAGCAGTGTTCCCCCCCCCCTTTGATTTACTGTCCAGCTTTCACATGCACTTGAGCCACTTGGAAATACCATGGTTTGGGTCAGGTACACCTCAGTCCTCAAGGTAGTATCTACACTGTTTAATACTTTAAAGAGATCATTTGTGACAGATTTTCCCAATGCAATATGTTGATTGATTTCTCAGCTTGCTTTTATGGGTGTTGATTATAGATCTAAGTGAAATGAAATCCTTGACAACTTCAATATTTTCTCCATTTATCATGATTTTGCTTGTTGGTCTAGTTGGGAGGATTTTTGTTTCTTTATATTGAGGTGTCAATATAGAAAGCTATAGTCTTTGATCTTGATTGATAAGAGCTTTGAGTTCTCTTCCCTTTCAGCAAGCGAGGGTTTGTCGTCTGTGCGTGAAAGGTTGTTCATGAGTCTTCCTCCAATCCCAACCTCATGTTCTTCTTCATATAGTCAAGTTTCTCAAATTAACTGCTCAGTATACAGAGTAGGTAAATACAGTGAAAGGATACAATCCTGACATACATCTGTCTTGATGTTAAACCACAAAACAGCCTCTTGTTCAGTTTGGACAACTGTCTCTTGGTTTATATACCAGTTCCCTTCCTCTCCCTTAAATTAATGGCTGTTTTTCCTGAGACTCTCTAAGACAATACTCTGCAGAGACACAGCAAGATCCTTCATCCCACTGTGCTGGCAGATTTTTCCTCTCGGTCTGGCAGAGAACTAACTGGAGGATACTAGAAGAAAGCCTGGGCTCCTGAATTTGTCTGCTGTGAAAATTGCTCCTTTATAGCTGCACCGTATGCCTGTTTCAGTCTAGGGTAGAGAAATGATTTTTTTGTTTTGTTTTTTTAACCATGAAATCTAGATTTAAAGCAAGCAAACAAACAAAAAAACAGGTACCAGATAATTGTTAAACAGATATGACATCTGATTCAGGATTGAGAAAGGAGAAAGAAAGTGTGTGCATCTGGGTATCAATGGAGAAAAGTTTAACCAAAACCTGAATGTATCTTTCCATAACTGGAATATATAACAGTTACTTGGCACATTGGGTTCATAATAAGGATATATACTTATGGCAGAATCTCTTTTTCTTATTAGATGTTTGTAAATTACTGAGCTTAAAAACAAGAAAACCAGTCACCGTCAACAGAGACCATGGACTACAGGTACAGAATCCTTCCTTTAGGAATGCTTCCCTCGCTGCTTCTACTGCTGGAGCTAGTCTAAGACTAGCCATCTCTCGTAGGACTTCAACCAGGCACCATGGAGCAGGCAACACACTGGCAAATTCTGGTCTCTTCTGTCATTTCTCTTAACCCTGCAGTCCTGGCTTACACATTGTATGGATCTCGAAGGAGAACAGTCTTTGGTTTCTCAAAATTTTTTCATTGACCAACAAGGATCTGAAATCTAACCTGCAATGGTTGCATCCTGAACTGCCACTATATCCTCTCTTCTGCCAGTTAGAAAATTCAGGTTTATTAATAATTTTCAACTCCTATAGAGTTCCACTGCTAACAAATAATGGCTATATGAGTTCACCTGCCTCTCTTTGGAAACCCTATGAGGAAGTTCTGCTCTGTCCTATAGGGTTTCTATGAGTCAAAATCAACTTGACACAACAGGTTTTTTAATTTGAGGTACATGAAAGCATGTTCTAACAATAATCCATTGCTTAAAACAGTAAGAGCTTTATTTGTGCTGTAGAAGAAATACAGGGGTGGACAGCTCGTGTTTTAAGGTGTCTCTCCCTAATGTTACATAAAAATAGGTTCCTTCAATCTTCCTATTATGCCATGGCTGCAATGTGACTTTTCTACACAACTGCAAGACTCTACAGCATAATCACAATATTGTGTCTTTATCTCAATTATTAAAAAGAGAAAAAAAAAGATGGAGGAGGAGAGAATGGACCAACAGAATAAGGAAACAGATCAGTAGAGAGTATCCATTTGAAAAAAAGAAAGAAAGAAAACTAGCCTACAAGTCATACCTGGAGACACCTGTTTATATCTATTCAGTCAACATGGAATGACATGGTTATTTCCACTTGTAATGCTGGTTAGCTTTGCAATAATTTTCTGGGTCACATTAATATCTCAAACAAAATTAGCATTTTTTTCCATGATATTTTAATTATGAAAATTTTCTTTCAGTCAGAAAAGTTTGAAAGAATGTTACAGTGAAAATCCACACACTTTCTACCTGAGTTGTACAATTAGCATGTGCCATATTGGCTTTACACCTTGGTGGCATAGTGGTTAAATACTATGGCTGCTAACCAGGAGGTCACCAGTTCAAATCCACCAGGTGCTCCTTGGAAACTCTATGGAATCATTCTATTCTGACTATAGGGCGCCTATGAGTTGGAATCGATGCAACAGCCATGGTTTTGTTTTTGTTTCTTCTTTTTTGGTATATTGTCTTTAGCATCCTTCAGTGGTGCAAAATTGTTAATACATTCAGTTACTAACCAAAAATGTAGAGGTTTCAGTCCACTTAGAGGGCCTTGGAAGGAAGGCGTGGCACCCTTCTTCTGAAAAACTAACCATTGAAAACGCTGGAAAGTATATTTCTACTCTGACACACATTGGGTAGCCAAGAGCCTATCCATCCATTAACACATCACTTAATCTAACTTATTTTATATGTTTCCAAGTATGTTTTCCATTTTATGTAGAATTTACGTGAAAGGAAATGGACAAGTATTAAGCACACTGTTCAGTAAATTTTAATAGGTGCCTATGATTATTTAGGCCAGATTTCAAGATAGAGAATACTATCAACATCTGAGAAAATAGCCACGTAACTCTTCAAGTAAATATACACCTAATTCTCTCCACTGTTATTAGCTTATTTTTTCATCATAGATTAATTTTGGGCATTGGTACTTCATTGTTTCTGGTTTCTTTTGCTGTTTTCTTCATTGTTTCTAGTTTCATTTTATTGCATGTATCAGTAGTCATTCCTTTTTTTATAGTTGAGTAGTAGGGTACTACATGACAATTTCACAATTTGTTTATCTGTTCTCTCTTTGGTTAACACTTGAACTATTTCCAGACTTTACTTATTATTAGTAAACCTGCTGTAAACATTCATGTACAAGCCATTTTGTGACTGACTCACTTCTTTGGGGAAAATATATATGAAATTGCTAGATCATCATGTACATGTATGCTTATTTTTCTAAGAAATGTCTGAGCATTTTTTTTGCCCAAAGTGATTATACAGTTTATATTCCCAGCCACAGTGTTTGGGACTTCTGGCCACCACATAGCCATGCAAACATTTAGTGTTTTAAGTCTTTTTTAATGCAAGCACTTCTTGTTATTGTGCAGTGCTCATTTGTGACTTTAAGTTATATTTCCCAAATTAATGAATAACAATATTGAGGCGCTTGGCTTGGCTTTCATAAGTTTACAAGTGTCCATATACCTTCTTTGTGAATACATGGGTGATGTCGCTCATTCTTTTATTGAAATGCATCTTATTATTATTCACTTACAAAAGGCATTGATATATTGTGGATATAATTCTGTTCTTCACGTATGTACCTACTGATTACTTAGAATTTAAAGACAGAAATAACTAAATTCCATCCTCTAAATCGAATAGGGAGACAGTGGTGATTCCATGGTGGAACTCTTACCTTCCTTGCAAGAGACCTAGTTTCAGTTCCCAGTGAGTACACCTCAAATGCAGCCCTTTGTGTGTCAGTGGAAGCTTATGTGTTGCTGTGATGCTGACTGGCTTTCAGTAGAGTTTACAGACTAGAAAGACATGATATGCTACTTCCATATAGAACACAATGCTGTAATCTAGTTGTACATCAAGTTGCTGTGAATTGAGAGCCGGTCTGACAGAAGCTGACAGCATAAGCAGCAGCAACAACCAATCTAATAGGTGTTAAATAAATCTAGACTTTTAGATGAAAAACTGATTCACATCCCTTTTATGCCTATGTTTGGAAAAGCATTTCCTACCCTGATAGTGGTGCCTTCTCATGGAATTATAAAGTCCCAGATTTGTTTAGGATCTTCCAAGTTTATTTAAGAAACCCTTTCAGGGAATACTTGCCCCTCTCTGTGATATCACTGCCAGTATCCCCTTAGTTTCTGCTACATTGCTCTTGATGACGGTGAAGTCACAACTTCCTTAAACCAGATCCTCACTGGCAAAGTTCTGACAGGAATGTGATTTTTGTAGGATTTAATGAATGTTCATCTTACTACCCTGTTGTCGTCCATGACTATGGCTGCACTGAAAGCAGACTGCTGGGGTGATTGGGGTCCTCCTACAGGGGCAGCCTTGGGAAACAGAAGTCTTAGTTTCTAGAACGGGCATAGCAAAATAACTGCAAACTTTGTGGCAATAAAATGTGTTCTGTCATGGATCTGGAAGCAAGAACTTAAAAAATTGAAATGTCTACGTGGTCATGCTGCCTCCAAAGGCTCTGGGGAAGAATCTCTACTTACCTCTTCCAGCTTCTAGTAGGTGCTGGCCATCGTGGACTTTCCACAGCTTATAGGTGCATCACTCCAGTCTCTGTCTGTGTCTTCCATGATCTTCTCCGAATTTCGCTGTGTCTATATGTCTTTCTTCTCATAAGGACACCAGTAGTCAGACCAGAGACCACCTAGTCCAATGTGATATCATCTTAGCTTCCTGTCTGTGATGACTCTGTATCTAAATAAGGTCACTTTCACTGGTTCTGGGTGAGCACGCAAGCTTGGTGAATAGTATCTAACCCATTACATCTTGCAAGCTTAAGTCACATGAAGCTTTCACTTTGGATGGGAACTGCTAGAATAGTTATTTCTTTGGATTGATGTACACTTCATATCATCAGACTCTGTGATATTGTCTTCTGATATGTAGCAAGATTGTAATGCCAAGTATGCCAATACTAAATTTTAACGCATATAAAGCATGCCTTTGATGTTTGTTTGCCCACCAGGCCCTCCTCCTATGAGGTATTTTCATAAGAAAGTTATGTTAATTTTTTTTACGGGGAAATGTAAGAAAAATTGGCATCTCATTCCTTACAAAAATACCTCCAGGGGAAGGGTATGTTTGGCAAACAAATACAGAAGGCGCAAGTTGCTTGTAAAAAAGAAATACTGGTGACTGCTTTTAAAACTCCCTGATCATCCGTAACTTTATTTGCTGGCACAGATCTATTGTCCTAGATATGTGTTTGAGAAAATGCTAGGAAAGCCAATATAGACTATTCATAATTGACCATGTTAGAGGAGTTATTTTTTCCTGGGAGCTTTGATTAATGTCGTAGGTTACAAAGTCCAGTGTTCAAGTTCTGGTCATTTTCCTGATTAAGATCAGGGACCAAAACACTAATAGTCCGCGGTCTAACTCACACTTGAGTAAATGGTAAAGAAATACATGTGCAAATGTGGACAGGGTTAATGAATGGGACAAAAGAAAAGGAAAGGCAGTTTTAAAAGAAAGTTATTTTCATTCCATAGTATTTTCCCAAAGGCATAGGCATTTCATCATTTATCCTAAATCCAATGAGTGGCTTGTCCAATTATTTGCAACATAAATAACCTCTAAATTAATGTACCTAAATAAATATCTCTAAATTAATAAGCCCTGGAGACACAGCGGTTAACTGTTCCAACAGCTAATAAAAGGTCAGCAGTTCAAATCTGCTGGGTGCTCACTGGAAACCCTATAGGGCAGTTCTACTGTGTCTCTTGGGTTGCTATGAATTAGAATTGACTCAGAAGCAGTGAATTTAGTTTTTGTTTTATCCACAGGTTTCTACCAAGCTGATAAACTGCAAGGGGTGATTGCATTTCCACTTGACTTTTAGTGACTTCTTTTGGCAAGGAACTGAAGTCTTCTGATGAGACAGATATGCTTGAAATAGAGTGCTTACATTTGTTCTTTTGAACTTACACACACAAGGCTTAGTTTTTATGATGTAGCCAAGAAAAGCAAAATCAAAAAATAAAATAATAACTAAAAGGAAGTAACATAAAAGGCAGACTCAATTATTTCTGAATGCACTTTAAGCAAAAATTATTTTCTTTCTAAACACAATTTCAAAATCAATCACCACATCTCTGAACATTTGCTCGATCATCTGGTTGGCAAGTGCTGTTTGGATGAACAACTGAAGGCGGGCAAAAGGCTTTTCCTAGCTGAGCTAGTCTGGACTCACGAGGATCTGGGACACCTCCTGTCACTCTCCAGAGAATATGTCTTGTGACTATGTGGGAGAAATGTCAGGGAAAAGGTAGAGCTAGAAATAGAAGATTGAGATCCCCAGTGCAGTGTGAACAGATTTAATAACTCCTGACGGTTGACTTTGAGATGTGCCAAAAGTCCATATGACTTCTCCTTCAGTGTGATCAGCCCTCTGAGGCATTTTTTCTGAGAAGCTTGAGACTCTCTGCCCACCACAGTCATTGTGATGAGCTTCAGAGGTACACTGATGACTCATCCTTTATTCTGCGGCCCCCACTTCTCCTGCTTGGGAAAGAAAGAACACATAAGGCCTGCACGAAGTTTTGTGTATAAAAAACATTTTATTTCTTTCTCTTTCTCTGCTAATCAAAAACCAAACCAAACTTACTGCTGTCAAGTCAATTCTGACTCATAGCAACCCTACAGACAGAGTAGAATTGCCCTGTAGAGTTCCCAAGGACAGCCTGATGAAATCAAGGGTATATAATAATAAGAAGAATTCTTTTATATCGAATGAAATCCTCTCTTAGAGATCTAAGTTCCATGAGTTTTCAGAGAACTAACTATAAAATGTAGTGATCATCCCAGGTGGCAAGACTGCTCTGCTCAGTGGAGGCATCATTGCTGATGATCTCTTCACCCCTGAGGTCTCCTAAATTGCTTGCTAGGAATGTTTTTTAAAACATAGAATGCATCCTAGTTGTCATTAAGAATTAAAGTACAAACAGCTCAGTATTTTAAAAAGAGAACTCAACTCTGTCTTCATATTAGAATTACTTGAGTTGCTTGAACAAAACATCTAGATCTCCATTATTTGCACTCAGAAATTCTGGTTTGTTCTGTCTGAAGTGGAGGTTTTAAAAGATTCTCCAAATAATTCTACTGTAGAGTTAAATGGACTATTAGGTCCATTCTATTCATTTAATTCTTCGAATAAATTTCTCTGTATGACTTAGTCAAAGATCTACATCACCACCAGTAATAACCAATGCTAGATGCCATGTATACAAACTATTTAAGATCTACACGTGAAAAGGCAATTAATAACCAATGAATATTTGAGTTTCTTTCTATTAAAGTCTTTTTGTTTGGATTCAGAAAATGTACAAATAAAAATTAATCCAGAAAAGGCAAATTTAAAATAGTCATTTGGAAAAAAGAAGATAAGGAGTGAACTTGTATATGTATCAGTGGTGAGTGGTAAGGATTATTATTATTTGGTTGTGCAATGAATTAAATAACTAAATGACTTATTCTTTATTAGCTGAAGTGAGAGTTGGACTGCCAAAAGAACAAGTAACTCTGTCTCAGAAGAAGGACAATCAGAATGCTCTCTAGAAGTTTAAGAGTGCTAAGACTACATTGCATATACTTTGGACATGTCAGGAGGGATCAGTCCCTAGAGAAAGGCATCACGCTTGGTTGAACATCAGTAAAAATGAGGAAAACCCTCAATGAGATAGACTGACATAGTTGCTGATATGAGGCCTGACAACTTCATTGTTGTCCACAAACTTAATTGTTCTAAGTGCTACGTGCCTTGTTCCTGAATGTCATTATGGGTCACCTTTGAAGTACTGTCCTTCAGAAGCTGTGTGCCAACATCAGTGCTGGTTCACCCTTCAAAGCAATTTTGGAAGCCTTTCTGGAATGGCCATTGCACACATTAGCATGCTGGCAAGTTCACAAACTTAGTTGTGTATTTGACTATGACGGAGTTTTTAACCAGTGTCATGGGTTGAATTGTGTCCCCCAAAAAATATGTGTAGCCATGTGGCTGGGATATGATTCCCAGTATCCTGTGACTGTCTTCCATTTTGTGGTTTCCCTAAACTGTGTGTTAAAGGATTCGGGTGGGGCTGTAAATTCCTGCATAGGATTACTTCCCTGCTCTGCTGTAAAGGGAGTTTCCCTGTAGTATGGCTTGCCCCACCCTTAATCCTTTCAGCCTGCAAGAGATAAAAGGACAGAGAAGCAGGCAGAGAATGGGAACCTCGTTACCATCAAGAAATCTGCACCAGGAGAAGAGCACGTCCTTCAGACCCGAGGTTCTTGCACCAAGATGCTCCCTGGACAAAGACTGATGCAATGCTGGACTTTCCTCCAGAGCCGACAAGGGGAAAGCCTTCCCCTGGAGTGGACACCCTGAATATGGACTTGCAACCTACCAGACTGGGTAAGATTAAACCTTCCTTTGTTAAAGCCATCCATTCGGTGGTATTTCTGTTAGAGCAGCCCTAGCTGACTAAAACAACCGGTAAACAAATAATGGTATCAGAACTCCCTCCCTACCCACCTGATCTGGCCCCCAATGATTTTTTTCTTTACCTGAAGACAAAGGAAATATTGAAAGGAAGGCATTTGGATGACATTCAAGGCATCACTGGTAATACAAAGACAGCTCTGATGGTCATTCCACAAAAAGAGTTCCAAAATTGTTTTGAAGGGTGGACTAGGCGCTGGCGTCAGTGCACAGCTTCCAAGGGGAGGACTCAGAAGGTAGCTGTAGTGATATTCTGCAGTGAGGTAACACTTTTTCTAGAGTGACTTCGCTTCCTTGTCACTCTTCGTATAGTAGGCTCAAGCATAACATTTATGAGGATGGCACAAGAGCGAAAAGTTGTTTCATTTCATTGTAAATACTGTTGATGTGAGTTGGAAACTCTGATGGCACCTAACAAGCACAAAGATTGTATCCTGTTTCTGAGAAATTTCTGTTACAATGTAGGCCTCTTGGAAGTAAGGAGCTTTTTAAAAATATGTATTTGTATATTTAATATTGCATTATAAAGCATAGAAATCTCTGGTGGTGTAAGTAGTTAAGTGCTCAACTATTACCCAAAAAGTTGGCCGTTGGTACTCACCTGGATGTGCCTAAAAAGATAGTCCTGGCAATCTGCTTCTGAAGGATCACAGTCTCGAAAACCCAGAGGAGCAGTTCTACTTTGCATACATGAGGTCGCCTCAATTCAGAACTGACTCAAGGGCAGCTAACACCACCAACAATATTAGTGCCTGTGTAAGACATGGCAGGTACTTGACAAGCAAAACGCGTATTTCATAATACAATCAAACAAGATGGATAAAATAGAAACCACTAAAGAGTCTGGTGAAACGTAAGGTGAAACTTCTTAGTAAATAGAGATTTTTACAAAATGGAATAAGTGAACTGTGCTTGCTACTATGTTCGTGATCACTGGGATTTCTTAACCATCTGTTACGGTGATTTAGAAAACACAGCTTTAATTGAGGAAGATAATGGACCATCTCACTGGAAAACCCCTTCCTGTGAGATGTTAACTTTCTTTTGGTACTCAGGGAACTTCTTTATGTATTCAGGGAACTTCTTTGTATCCAAATGATGGTGACCTGTTGCTAGAATAGCCAAGGTAAGAAACTTGTTGAGTTGCAATGCTTGAATCTTTCAGAAGTCAATAGATAAGAATACATGTTGTGTAATGCAAAAATTGTGGGCCTTAATATCAGAGTAACTTGGCCTATAATGCTATCTCTGCCATCCACTAGGTGTGGACCGTTGGTCACATAACCTAACCACTTAATGCTTTAGATCTCAGTAAAATGGAATAACAGGATTTTCATGAGTAATAAACATCACAAAATTCGTGATAGGAAATAAGGGGATATTGTGTGTTTTAAAAACAGCAAAGATGTACATCAAAGTTGCATCCTTTCACCATATTTAGTCAGTGTGTATGCTGAGCAGATAACCTACGAAGCTGGACTGTAAGAGGAATGGGACATCAAGGATTGGAGGAAAACTCATTCACAACTTGCAATATGCAGATAACACAGCCTTGCTTGATGTAAGCTAAAACGACGTGAAACACTTACTGATGATGATCAAAGACTACCACGTTCAATACTCCTTAGACCTCAACATAAAACAAAAACTCTCAAAACTGGACTGAGAAACACTATCATGACTAATAGACAATTGAAGTTCTCAAGAGATCACTTTTCTTGGTTCACAATTACTGTCCATGGAAGCAGCCGTCAAGAACTTAATTAACATATAGCATTCGGTAATTCATCTATAAAAGAGTTCTTTACAGGATTAAAAACAAAGATGCCACTTTGAAGACTAAAGTGCTCTTGCCCAAGCCATGGTACTTTCAGTCACCTCTTATGCGTGCAAAAGTCAGTCAATAAAAAAGGAATACTAAAGAAGGATTGATGCTTTAGGGACCAACACAGAGTGGGCGAAATCCAGTTTAAGATAGTCAACTTTTCTTCCCAGCTCATGAAAATAAGCCTCAGTTTCACTTGTAACAGAAGATGGACATTAGTCACTTGGTTTGGAGGTTCAGAGCCAGAGTTTCATAGGCCATCCCAGTTATTTTACCTAACATTGTGTTTAGTGCTTCTGTTCTACCTCCTAGCACATTTTGTAGTGCCTGCAGTTTTAAAGGCTTGTATGTGGTGGTCATCCAAGGCATAACAGTTAGTCCCTATTCACCTGGAGCAATGAAGGGAGCAATAGAATTCAGAATAGGAGTAGGAAATTAATGTGTAGCTGGTTTCTCAGTGGTGTGAGGTTCCCAACTCTCTGCTTGCTTCCCTTTCCTTTGACCTCTTGTAGGATAAAAGGATAAAAAGTGGTGTAAGCCATACTGTAGGGAAACTCAATTTACATTGGAGCAGGGAGGTGACCACAGGAAGGGTGTTACAGTCCCACCCTAATTTTCTTTAATATAATACAATCTATTAATAATGGGCAGCAATTAGGATTTACAACATACGAAAATTACAAAATGGAAGACAATCACAAAATGCTGGGAATCATGTCCCAGCCAAACAGTTACATGCATTCTGGGGGGGATGCACTTCAATCTGTGACATAAAGGAAGCCAAGTGCCAAGCCAAGTGCCGTCGACATAAAGGAAATAATGATTTCATCTAAATGCGACTGATAACACTACACATCAGAAGTGATTCAGAGGAAGCAGTGCGTAATAGACGCATATCTGCCTAAGTGCACCATTAAAATAGAGGAACAGTTAGAAGTCAACCTAATTGTCAATCTCCAAAACTTACAAATTTGTAAGTAGAGGAATAATATAATAAAAATAAAAGGCTTCACTGAAATAAAAGTCTAAGCATAGAACAGGATACTATAACAAAGACAAATACTCATTTGTTTAAAAATTAATTCAGTTAATAAGTCACTGGCAATATGAATCCCAGAAAGAAAGAGACAAAAGGTAAATTACTACAACCAGGAATCAACAAAAATACATCAACAAAGATCCCCCCAAAACAGGACTTATCTTTCCCACATACTAAGATTGCTTGCGACTGGTGGTTCAGGGTTAAGTCAGTAGTTCACTGATATAGTATTTGGTCTGCAAGATGGTTGCACAACACAAGATAATACATCCTCAAAGAACTGTAGTTTTAGGTATGAATCAGGCTCTGCCTTTCTCCTCCTCTGTGTTGTATATAAAGAGGACACGATTTCCTAGGATTAAGTCAATAGCTATCTTTTTAAGTGTCATTAGTTGGAAGTGAGTCGCATACCCTTTCAACCGGAAACCATAAACATTTACCTCAGCATCAAAGGCTCCTCATGTGGTATTGGAAATTTTCTCCATGATCAATGAAGAGGAGCAGTAGCTATTGGGGAGGAAAATAGCAACCTCTGGCACATTAAACACTGTTGTCAGCTACTTAATTAAATATATTCCCTTTTGCAAAAGCTAGAGCTGGGTGTCTGCATTTGCAAGTGAAAATGTACAAGCTAATGCAAACCGGATCCTATTTATTCATTAGTAGGCATCCATGGGAAACAAAATAATGAATTTGCTAGCCTACAAACCACGGAGAGAGTCATTAGGTGAAAATAATACTCTTTCACCGTCACCCATTCCTCTCTCTGTATTTTTGGTGTGGTATATACATGCAATAACTGCACAGATAAACAGAAGGCAGTTTTATTCAAGAAATAGTTTCAGGTTGCCCGCTATGGATCACTTACTTTGTTAGACTGTGAATATGCTTTCCTCAAGGGGCTCTCAGTCTGTGACATGCACAAGACAATTCCAATTACCTTTGGTGGGTACTATGTTGGAAATAATTATAGAGAGCTAAGGGAGAACAGACGGGGATCCAAAGGAATCAAAATAACATCCCTGGAAGAGATGGCACTGGTAAAAATACATAACCCAGTGGTTTGCCGTGTTCTTCTCCTTGCTGTGACTTAACCCTAAGGATACAGACATTGCTGATGTTGTATGTCTTGGTTTTGAAATGTACTACCTGTTTATGATGGGAGTCTAGTGTGGGATGTTTACTCTGAACTGGGTTGTTCACTAAATGTTGATGTTATGATCAAAACAGGGATGTGTTTGGTTCCCTGGGAAACCCTAGTGCTATAGTGGTAAAGTGTTAACATCTGCTAACCAAACGATTGGCAGTTTAAACCCACCAGGTGGTCCTTGGAAACTCTATGGAGCAGTCCACACTGTCAGGCATTTGTTTGGTTTATATCACACAGGAGCCCTATGGATACAATAGCTAAGCATCAGGCTACTAACTGAAGGTCAGTGGTTCATATCTACCAGCCAGCGCACAAGAGAAAGATGTGGTAGTCTGCTTCTGCAAAAATTCATAGTCTTGGAAACTCTGTGGGGGCATTCTACTGTGTCCTAATGTGTCACTGTGAGCCAGAATCAGCTCAACAACAGTGGGTTTGTATATTGTATTGTTAGTCTCCTAAATGAATCTAGTTAAAGCAAACATCAAAGATATGTTTGAGAAAATAGAATCTGGAAGAATAAATTCAGTCCAGCTGACGTTAAACTCTGCTTCTGTCAAGCCAAACAGGATTTTAATGTTTCTGGCCTGTTAAGTATTAGTGAGGAATCTGTTCAAACAGTAAAAAGTAAAATCCTACAGTCATTAAATCAAAATAATTAGAAATCCAGTGATGGGTGCAAGTGGAATCAGATGTCCCTCCTCACTGGGAGCTGTTGGTTGACTGGGGTATTTCAGAATCTACGGCTTCGGGTGAAAAGCTGCAGCTAGCTACTTTGTTAGGAGTTGTGTGTGTGTGTGTGTGCGTCGTGTACAAGTGCATGCTTGCATGTGTGCATACGTGCGTGTGTGTTATGAAGGTTACACAGATCCACATTTTTGTCTTATGCATGTAGGAGATGAATTATATAGTGATGTTAGATGCTTTCAAACTATGTACCAATTTATTTACTTATTTCCATTGCAGCCTACAGAAGCAGCTAACTTCTACGTACTACAAAAAAAAAAAAATGTGGTTCTATGTAACGTGTATGACAGAAGTCCCAGAGAGGTAGTCCCTAGATGCTGTGATATTTGGTAAATTTCTAGTGTAGGACTTTTTCATTTGGGATTCTGGTATACTTTGATCCCCTATCTCCTATAAAAGGGTAAAAAATTTTGCCATTTCTGTGACTTTTAGAGTAACTCCACCAAGGAGCAGAGTAAGACTTCAGAGAAACAGCAGCCACTATGGGTTCATGAGTCAAAGGACCAGCAACTTTTGAGTTAACTGAACATCAAGTGGCCACTGGCCACACATAGAACAGGACATTCTCTGTTAACTGGATCTTACCATTTGACAAACACATGGATTCTTTTGTTTCATACCTGGTTTTATTGAATTGTATAAATAAATGGATAGAGTAATAAGAAAACAACTAGAAAAACTACAGCAAAATTGGCCAAGAAATTGTTCATTAAGTGATTTCACATCAAATAAAATATTTAATCCAAATTATGATAATTATAAGCAAGATCCCTTTGTTGAATTGTATGTAAACTGAAGATATGATTTTCAAGCATTTACTATTTCAGACTGATATACCTTGCATTTCTAGATCTAATGCTAAAAAGATGCTATTCATACTGAATGTTAATTTACCCATTACTACGAAGGTACTATTCTCATGCTTTTGATACAGTGTTTTCAATAATCTGCCGAATAGATTTGAATTGCTAACCTTTCAGTTAGCAGCCGTAGCTCTTAACTACCACACTATCAGAGTTTTCACTGGTGTTATTAGTTGGGGTCAGTTGGACTCTGACTCATGGCAGCTCCGTAGAGTTTTCAGGGCTTTGAACTTTCAAAAATAGGTGGTCACATCTCTAGGTTGGCCTTAACCTACAAGACTTTGAGCTAGTGGTCAGGAATCTAGCTGGTACACTGTCCAGGGACTCCTCTCTAAGAATCATTGCTTTCATTTTATAGATAAGAGCAACCAGTCGTTGTAGCCGGGCCTGCCTCATATAGACACATCTCTCAGTACCGCATGCAACTACTCTATGCTGCATCTGGGATTTTTACTCTGAGGTTACATTACCAAAGAGCCAGTCACTTTAGTCACTTTCCTTCTGTACTTTCTATGTTTTGAAGCATATGTCAAAAAACTTGTTCCTTAGTACAGTTGTCTTATGATTTCATCAATAGTCATTTCAGTCTTCAATTTCAAATCTTTACTTCACTCATTTACAAAATTCCTATCCTTCATTTTATGAGCATTAATAAAGGTAATGACATTTCATACTTAACAAGTGTTTTGAAAGGGTGATACACTTTTCACAGGAGAAATTGAAGACCCAGAGTTGTTTAGTACCTTGGTGTGGACCACACATGAAACATTTTAACAACTGCTCGTCATAGCCGGCACTATGTAGCTCTCCACACTGCCTCTTCATGATGTATGTAAGCCATTCAGTGTCTGTGATCGATACACTTCTTTCTCTTTTCTTCTTTTTACTCCATTCTCCATCTTCACAACTGGCACACTGATGGCAGAGATGGAAACCCTGGTTGCATAGTGGTTAAGTACTACGGCTGCTAACCAAAAAGTCAGCAGTTCAAATATGCCAGGTAGTCCTTGGAAACTCTAACAGAAAATTCTACCCTGCCTATAGGGTCACTGTGAGTTGGAATCGACTCAACAGTGATGGGTTGGATGGTAGAGATGAGTGTCAATTTCCTGGCAAAAGTCAGAGAGCAGTGACAGTAGGGAAGGACAGATAAATTTACTAGGCATCCACCTAAGGATATTATGTGTATGTGGGGAGTGGGAAATCATGTTAATCTTGATTTAAAATTTCCAGGATTAATGCTTGTCAGTGGGAGCATGATGATCTCACCAACAGCCCCCCACTTACATACAGAAGTCACCTGAGAAGGAGAGTTTAATAACTCGTTCCTTAAAATGACTCTCAGTAGAAGCCAATGAAAGGGGAGGGATAGTGATATTAAATAGCTTCCCTGTATCAACAAACAATGCACCTACTATCTTATCTCAGCTTCATCACCAGCAATCCTATGTGAGATGTATTATTATCCCCTTCTTGTAGATCAGAAACGGGAGTTTTGTTATAGTCCGCTTCCTAGTTCAAGGTCACAGAGTTTATATGTGCTAAAATCTGAATTCAGAGCAAGGTCACATTGAAACCAGTGTTTCTGGTACTACTTCGACTATGCTGGACAGTATGTTTCTTGGGAAGATAAGGCAGAGTTCCTCTGGGAAGGTGAGAGTCCTGTAGACAAGCCCGCTGTATAGCATCAACATCTTGTCAAGGATAGTGCTTCTTTTTTTTCTTTCATCTTGAAACACTGTTTTAACTGAAGAGTGTTTTCCCCTCCACTTAAGTTTTGGATTGCTGACCCTGTGAGTCCAGTAATAAGGCAGATACTGTCCTCAAATAGTGTGTCTTCTACCCTAAATACATAAGAAAGACTCTCACTGACTTCCCTTTTAGTTATGCCTGCTTTTGAAGTTGGCTCATTCAGAAAGAACATAGGATTCTTTTTCCCATATCTCCCATATCATCTGAACCTCCAAGAAGTCAACAAAACTGTACATCCTAGGAAATGTGGAGGCTTGTTGGGAATGATAAAAATAACTACAAACCAGAAATTCTGTCCAAGTCCAGCAAAGATCTTCAACCACTTTCAGATGGACCTTTCCAAAAATGTTTTCTTCTTCTAAATAAGTATTCTGCTGTAGTAAACTGGACTGCCAACCACTTCATGTGCCAGTTTATTATTATGTTCATTTGTCGACTGCAAAACAAAACCATGAGATTGAGACTCAGAAAAACATGTTTCAGGGAATAATTCCGCCATATAGTAGTAGTACCATGTTGACAATTAAGTTCTTTGAGTCTTGCTTCCTTTATGTATGAAATAGAGAAGAAAAAAATAAGAACTTCATGAGTGTATTTTGAGAGTCACAAGTGAGATGTGTGAATATACTTAGTAAAATTAGAGTCCATCAATACCAGCTGTTAATACTACTATTACTAATGCTGTTGTTACTAGAGCATATGAAGTCTGACAGTTAAGTCCACATGCATAGTTGTTCTAAGTGCTATGTACCTCATTGTTGAATATTATTGTAGTCATCTTTGAAGTACTCCCCTTGGGAAGCTACACACTGATGCCAGTGCCTATTCCACCCTTCAAAGCAATTTTGGAACTCTTTCCGGAATGGCCGTTTTACACAATGGCATAGTGGGAAGTTCATGAACTGAATTGTATAGTTGTCTGTGAGGGAGCTTTTAGCCAGTAAACAAATAATTATATTGCAACACACTCACCTGATCTCACCCTCAATGACTTCTTTCTTTACCTGAACATAAAGGAAATATTGAAAGGAAGACATTTTGATAACATCTAGGACATCAAAGTAACACAGTGATAGCTCTGATGGCCATTTCGGTAGAAGAGTTCCAAATTTGCTTTGAAGGGTTTGAAGGGTGAATTAGGCACTGGCAGCAGTGTATAGCTACTCGAGGGGAGTTCTTTGACGGTAACTGTCGGGATATTCAGCAATGAAGTATGTAGCACTTTTTCTAGGAGAGGTTCATGAACTTAATTGTTAGGCTTTGTATAGTTAAATGAGTGGTGCAATGTAAGGCTTGATTGTACTTACCTATGTAATGAGAGCAAGGGCCTATATTGTGTAGCAAATTCAGTGGGGGTCCTTGAAAAGAGATTGGGGAAGTAGTCTCTTGAGCACTGTGTCTTGAAGAAAATGACTGCAAAAGAAGGAATGAGAATAAAATATCTGCTTTGTCAATCTTCAGGATGGAATTGGTTCCTAAAACTGGAAATTGCTATTGCCAGCCAAGTGCTGTCGAATCGGATCCGACTCATGAAATTGCTATTATCCTGCAAAAAATGTCAGATCAAAGGATTTCTAAAGGGCCTTGTTTGTTTGCATGTCCTATTGCAGGCAGGAAGTTTTAACATGGGTCCTGTAATACTGTAGGCCATACTCTGCAAGCTAAGGCTTTCGGAGGCATCGGCTCTGTATCTGTCGCCTCTGACTGGAACACATGTTATTTGTGTTACTGAGAAACAATCTCCTTCTACACTTAAGTTCTCGTGGACAGAAACTGATGGCCTGTTAAGCATACTAATGTCATTTGGTTTTTCTATTTGTATTTATTCTAGGGGAGATCATGATCAGGGTTTGGAATTCAAAAGTGGAACTTATCTGCTTTCTTACACTCTTGGAATTGCTACTACAGTAATCATGTTCAGATTTCAATCAGCAAATGTGCTAGGCTGATGGCAGGGACAAATGAAAAATGTTTCCTAGAGACTGTGCTGTGTGGAGTTTGAGAGGAGGAATGTTTGACTTGCAAATCTGAAAGACCACAATGGACATTCTGGCCTGAAAAATGAAGAAAGGCAGTAGCTTTTGATTTTTCATTTGATCCATGATGTATTTCATGAATAGAACTAGACACATGTTTCCCATGTAATTATCTGTCCAAGAAGACAAATAAACTGGGCTGTGAGGTGGCATCTCTTAGGACAGCAGGATTCTTCAGCCACTCCCCTTTCATATTACATGTCACACCTCCTAAAGAAATGAGCAGTTTCTTGGGGGTTAGTTTTGGGGAGAAAAGTTTACTTTCCCTTAAGTATACTCTGGGTCATGAAATTGTAAAAAGTTTATACCAAAATGAACTTTCAGTGAGCAAACATGTATATCTCTCAGATACTCTAAATATGACATATACAGAAATGAATCATTTTCTGTTGTAAAAGCATTCACTTTTCAGTAGTACAGAAGGATACAAAATCAAATTTCAAGAATTGATTTTAGACAAAGGTACCAAGTCCGTTCAGGTGGGAGACTTTATTCCCTTCAACAAACAGTACTGGGGCAACTGGATCTCCAAATGCAAAAGAATGGTGTTAGAACCATCTGTCAGTCTGTACAGGAAAACTAACTCGCAATGGATCAACGAACCAAATGTAATGGCTCAAACCATCAAAATCTTAAAACAAAAAACAAAAACAATAGTGGTGCTTCAAGACCTAGTTTTCAACAATGGATTCTTAAATAGGACACCAGAAGAATTAGTAATAGAAGACAAAATAGATCAGCTAGACTACACCCAAACTGAAAACTTCTGTGCTCCAAAGGACTGTTTGTCAACAGAGAGACAAGCTTCTGAATAGGAGAAAATATCTGGTAACTGTGTAAATGCTAAGGGATTCATATTCAGAATGTATGAAGAACTCCTACAACTCAAAACCAAAAAAGATAAATAATTCAATTATAAAGTGGGCCAAGGAACTGGACAGACATTTGTCCAAGGAAAACATACAAATGGCCAATAAGCACATGCAAAGATGCTGAATGCCATTGGTCATTCCTGTAACGAGATACACTTTGCACCTCCCAGGATGGCACTTGTCAGAAAAATGGAAAACAGCAAGTGTAGACAAGAAAGTGAATACATTGGAACTCTTGGTCATTGCTGATGGGAATGTACAGTGGTGCAGTACCTGTGGAAAACAGTTTTATTATTCCTCTAAAAATAAAATGATCATATGACTCAATAATTCCATTCCTAATATATACCTAAACAGATTAAAACCTGAGACTCACACAGATGAACACTGATATCCATTGTGATATTTTTTGACAAAGGCCAGGAGGTAGAAACAACCCACTTTTGTACATATGTGTGGTTGCGTGGATGTGATACATACATACAAATCAAACTCAAACCCACTGCCGTCAAGTCGTTTCTGAGTCAGAGTGACCCTGTAGGGTAGAGTAGAACTTCCCCATAGAGTTTCCAAGGAGCGCCTGGTGGATCTGAACTGCTAATCCTGCGGTTGGCAACAGTATCACTTAACCACTACGACACCCGGGCTCCCACATCTATATGAGGCAATATTACTCAGCCGTAAAGAGAACTATAGTTCTGATACATGCTGTAACATTTATGAATCTTAAAAAAACTTTATACTGAGTAAAATAAGTCACGCATAAAAAGATAAATATTATATGATTCCATTTACATGAAATATTTAAAATAGGTAAAATGTATGTAGGCCAAAGCTTTTTAGTGTTTACCAAGGCACAAGGAAAGTGTAAATGAGAAGTGATTGATTAAGGAGTTTAACTATAGGGATTTGTATCTTGAAATACATAGCATTATGAAAAGGCTTTTGATAATTTTGGAACCCTTGTGGCCCACAGAAAACCTGGTAGCATAGTACTTAAGTGCTATCGTCACAAACCAAAAGGTTAGAAGTTCAAATCCACCAGGAGCTCCTTGGAAGCTCCATGGGGCAGTTGTACTCTGACCTATAGCGTTGCTGTAAGTCAGTCAACTTGACAGCAGTAGTACGGTTTGGAATTTGGTTTTGCGGCCCACTAATTAAACATTGGACTGTTAACCAAAAGGCTGGGGGCTTAAATCTAGCTGTTACTCCTTGATAACACCATAGGGTAGTTCTACTCCACCCTATACCGTCACTATGAGTTGGAATTGACTCAATTGCGACAGATACTAGCAAAGAGTGTGGAAAAGATGAGGATGCTCTATAAAAAGTAAAATGTGTTAGTTATGGTGCTAGTTCCTTTGTGACTGTTTGGAGAGGAACTGGAGACCAGATAAAAATCTAAGATATTTTAACCCCCCCCCTTTTTTTTTTAAAGCAAATGCATATGGTATCCAGTTCACAAAAGGGGGCAACAAAAACTTTAATAGGAAGAATGACATGGTAAAACACGCTTTTTAAAGAGAACTGTCATGAAGAAACTGGAAAGACAGCTCTGGGCCAAATAAACCAAACCCCCTGCCGTTGAGTCGATTCCAACTCATAGCGACCCTAAAGGTCAGGGTAGAACTGCCCCATAGAGTTTCCAAGGAGCGCCTGGCGGATTAGAACTGCTGACCTTTTGGTTAGCTGCTGTAGCACTTAAATACTGCGCCACCAGGGTTTCTATGGGCCAATTAGGAAGTTTATAATAATGTACAGGACAGAACCACTGAGATAATAGATAACAAGAATTAGCATTTTGGAAATTCCTGAGTTAAAAATATTAAGACTGATTGAGTGCGGAAATATAAGGGTAGATCCTTGAAAGAGGATGGCTGGTATTTCAAGCTCGGAAGTTGTTGGATGGGCATATCCTTAGCCAGGATCATGGACCCGGGAAGCAAAGGGTCACATTTTGAAGCAGACAATACTGAGTTTATGCATCGCCATGTCTTTATTGATCTGTCTTATAGACACAGGCAGAAGTAACACCAGGAGCTAATGCATTTAGGAGAGCATGTGACATGTGCAGCGAATTGGGAATTTTCCATCACGTTCACAGGACAGATCACTTGAATGGGAAGTGGTAGGTGATATGACTTAAAAGGTGGTTTGGAGCTAAAGTGTGAAAGCTTTTAAAGGCAGGGCCACTGTCACAACCACTGTCCATTAGGAAATGGAATCCACAGCAGGATAAAAATGGCTATGAAAGGCACTTAGTTTTTTAAAATGACAGGAATATGAAGAGAGAGGATGAGTCAAAGATGATTCCAATTTTCCAAATATGGGTAAATGATTTGGCTAACATTAATTTTGTTATGTGGCATTAAATATTACTCACTGGATGCAACCATTACAAGTTATAGTAATGCATGATTCATTAGTGGGTCAGACTTCCAGAAAACAACATGCATCTGGAGCACTCAGAATGAAAAAGAAAAATAGGTCCTCTAAGCAACTTCACTGCCACTAAGTTAAAACACTTTGTTTAATAGGCTACATTTGGAGGACTCAAATTAAAACAGGGCATACTGATGGGGGACAAAAGGGAAACTGGATATCAAAGACACAACACAGGGGGAAAAATTGGGATGCAGTCTGAGAACATTTGATTCAGGAGTAAATATTCAACCCTGTTCAGTAAAACATGACAGTGGACCTATAAACCATTCTGTTTTCAAATGGTAATTCTGCCTCATTGCCAAATTATTTAAAAGTGTGAAGATATGTGTACTATATCTCAGAAATAACTTCATAAAGCATTTTAAATTTTAAAAATAATGTTTTAAGTATGTAACTAATTTCCTTGCTCAATACATAGCTGAGCCCTGTAGTAATAAATAGAACTCATATTGAGAAACAGAATAAGTAAATATGTTCCTATTTTTCTTTTTTTACTTAACTATGATTTCAGCTGATTTGTTTCCTCCTTTAGTTTCCCTTTGTGTTCTTATGTTGATAATGTAATTTTGTACTAATTAATTTACTCAACTCAATTAGGAATTCATTTGGGACCTCTTTGTACCAGTTCCAAATTCTGTTGAGTTTTACTTGCTGAAATACTGAAGATGCTCAAACACAGACAAGAAATGAGATAACACAAAATCTCTCACTCCGAAATGTACATGTGGTACTAACATGGTCATTTTAAGCTATTTTACTGAACTTTTTAATAAAACTAGAAAGGAAATACATCATTTTTTTCACAGCCATGGCCTTATTATATTAGTTTTATTTTAGCTTGCAAGAGGTGATAGCCCCATCAGTTGTTTATTTTTATAAGTATTCATTACTTAGTTATTATATAGATGCTTACAAATCCAGATTGAATTATGAGAGTATAGAAACCCTAGTGGCACAGTGGTTAACTGTTAGGGCTGCATTTCCAATCCACCAGGACCTCTGTGGAAACTCCATGGGGTGATTCTATTCTATCCCATAGGGTCAATATGAGTCTGAATTTACACCATGGCAATTTCTGTTGTCGTCGTTTTGTTTTGTTTCAATAGCAAAATGGAGCCCTGGTGAAACAGAGCTTAAGAGCTAGGCTGCTAACCGAGAAAGTCAGCAGTTCAAATCCACTAGCTCCCTTGGGAACCCTATGGGGCAGTTCTACTGTCAACTATAGGGTTGCTATGAGTCTGAAGCAGTGTGATGGCCCCTAACAATAGTAGCAGAATAAGTTATTGCCTCTCAAATTAATGACCTAGTTAAAGGCATACATACACTTTATAATAATATATTTTGCGAAAAACTTGGTGGCTTAGCAGTTAAGAGTTTGATTGCTGACCAAACGTCCGCAGTTCAAATCCTTCAAGTGCCCCTGAGAAACTCTACAGGACAGTTTTACTCTGCACTATAGGGTCGCAATGAGAAGGAATCGACTGGACGGCAATGGGCATAGTTTGTTTTTTTTCCCCTCCAGTTATCTGAGCTGGCAATTAATTAAACCAACATACATATTTAAAAATCTGATATTGCTATGTAGTTCTTTCTTTCTGCTACACAGTTATCTTCACTCCACTATCACCTCTCATGTACTTACTTGCTGTGACACAGGCTTAAAAGTAAAACTCCAAGGACAAAGAGTTAATTGCTTCAAGCAAACATCTGTGGCTCTAAAGTCACTTAAATTAGAGACACCTCCTGCTCACTTGTGTTTGGATAGAATGGAAGTCTTTCTCCCTCTCTCTTTCTCTTAATCTTTGTGCTGTTGTTGAGAATACACACACCAAAATATACATCGACTCAACTGCTTCTAGTGTACAATTCAGTGACATTGAATCTTCAAGTTGTGCAATCATTCTCAGCCTCCTATTCTGAGTTGTTACTTTCCATTAGCATAAACTCACTGTATTTTAGGGTTCTTGTCTAATCTTTTCAGCTGTTGTCACTTGGATCCCCTGTCAATATCTCCTAAAAGAGCATAGTGATCATGACACATTTTCCCTTTAAAATAAGCTGTTGTTTGGTTTTTTTTTTCATTTCTTTTTTTTTTTTATTTAACATAACTGAGTGAAAATGTACATTCACATGTAAATTTACATGCCCCCCTATATGCAGCTTCCACTGCTCTCCCTGTCTGGTGACTGCACACTATTCCTCTCTGCTCCATACATGTCTCATCCTCCCAACAGTCTCCTTTCCCTTCCTCTCCGTCCACTCCCCTTCCTCCAGCCAGAGGTCAGCAAGATGATATCCTATAGATGTATAGAACCATAAAGTGCTTCCAACATATGGTTACTCTGCATTGCCAAGTCCATTCCATTCCTGTCCAAAGAGTGGACCTTTGTTATAATTTATGGGAACGGGCAGCATCAGGGCCGGGGGCCATGCTCTCAGAGGAACCCCAAAACCGCTGGACCATCAATTGAGGTCTTTTAGTGGAGATCTCATGATGCACCTCTTTTTATTCTTGTGTTGCCAGTGAGGATCCTCTCTGTGAGTTCCGTCATGGCTATCACTGGTGGTGGCCAGGCACCATCCGGTTCTTCTGGTCCCAGGTCGATGTAGGCACCCACTCTTGTGGGTCTCTCTGTCTTCTCGGTTGTCTTTGACGCATGCCATTTTGGCCCTGGGTGAGCATCCGTTCCTGCTGAGTTGGGACCATTTGCTGTGTCCTCAGATGGCAGCTTGGCAGCTTTTAAGACCCCAGATGCCACTCACCAATGTGGGGTGCAGAGAGCCCTCTTAGCAAAATGCTAGTTGTGCCAACTGGCCTCGATTTTGCCTAAGAGTATGGTCTCCTGCACCCCTCCCCAGCTACTCTATCCTTCCAATACTGGGTTAAGATGGAAGGAGTACTCAAGTTATGCTGAAGTCCACTTAATGTTGTTCTTGTTCCTAATGTGTGCTGTCACCGCTTTCTCCCAACTAGATTTCTAGTAACTACCTAAACTAAACCCTCCCCCCTTCACCCTCCCTCCCTCCCCACCCTTGCAGCTGTCAAAGAGTCTTTTCTTCCATACACAAGTCTGTTTTTGAGATCTTATCGTAGAGGTCTCATACAGTATTTGTCCTTTTGTCGCTGACTACTCTCACTCAACATAATGTCTTCCAGTTGAAACCAGGTTAGGAGATGTTTCCTGGAATCATCGTTATTCTTTATCATTGCGTAGTGCTCCATTGAGTATATGTACCACAGTTTACCTATCCATTCTTCTATTGTTGGGCATCTGGGTTGATTCCACCTTTTTGCTATTGTGGACTGTGCCGCGATAAACATTCCGGTGCATGTGTCTGTTGGTGTGAAAGGCCTTGAATCTGTAGGATATATTCCAAGTAGTGGAATTACTGGGTCAAATGGTATATCAATATCCATTTTTTTAAGGAAGCACCAGATTGCCTTCCAAAGAGGCTGGACCATTTTGCAACCCCACCAACAGTGTAGGAGGGTTCCACTTTCTCCACAGCCTCTCCAGCATTTGTTGTATTGTGTTTTCTGGATCATGGCCAATCTTGTTGGGGTGAGATGGTATCTCATTGTTGTCTTGATTTGAATTTCTATAATAACTAAAGATCGTGAACTTGTCTGCATGTGTTTTTAGGCTGCCTGGATCTCCTCTTTAGTGAAGTATCTGTCCATCTCCTTTGCCCATCGCTTAATTGGATGGTTTATCTTCTTCTTATTGATATTTTGTAGTATCTTATAGATTATGGAGATCAGGCGTCGATCTGACATAGAGTTGCCAAATATTTTTTCCCACTCTGTGGGTGTTCTTTTAATTCTATTAATAAAGTCTTTGGATGAGCAAAAGTGTTTGATTCTTAATAGTTCCCATTTATCTACTTTCCCTTCTGTTGATTGAGGTTTCTTTGACAGATTTTGGAGTCTGTCCTCATTATGTATTAAAACTTCCATTGTTGTTCCTACCTTTTCTTGGATGAGCTTTATCGTTTTAGGTTTGACATTTAGGTCTTTTATCCAGTTGGAGTTGGTTTTTGTATAAGGTGTAAGATACGGATCTTGATTCAGTTTATTGCAGATGGATAACCAATTTTGCCAGCACCATTTGTTGAAGATGCTGTTTTTACCCCAGTTTAATGTCTTAGGGCCTTTGTCAAATATCAACTGTTCATAGGCAGATGGTGTCATCTCTGGGGTCTCAATTCTGTTCCATTGATCAGTCTGTCTGTTCTTGTACCAGTACCAGGCTGTTTTGACCACTGTGGCAGTGTAGTATGTTCTAAGGTCGGGTAATGAGAGGCCTCCCAGTGTGTTCTTCTTCTTTAGTAGTACCTTACTTATCCGGGGCTTCTTCCCTTTCCAAACAAAATTGGTGATTTGTTTCTCCATCTCATTTAAAAATGATGCTGGAACTTGTATTGGGATTGCATTATATAAATAAATGGCTTTGGGTAAAATAGACATTTTCACAATGTTAAGTCTTCCTATCCATGAGCAGGGTAGGTTTTTCCATTTATCTAAGTCTCTCTTAGTTTCTTGTAGTAAGGGCTTGTAGTTCTCTTTGTAAAAGTCTGTTGTTTCTCTGGTTAGATTAATTCCTAGGTACTTTATCTTCTTAGGGGCTATCACGAATGGTACAGATTTGATAATTTCCTCCTTAACAGTCTCGTTGTTGGTATAAAGGAATCCTACTGATTTACTTATGTTTATCTTGTATCCTGAGACTTTGCTGAACTCTTTTATCGGTTTGAGTAACTTACTTATAGATTCCTTGCGGTTCTCTGCATATACAATCATATCATCTGCGAACAGGGAGATTTTAACTTTCTCTTTGCCGATGCAGATGCCCTTTATTTCTTCATCTTGTCTAATTGCTCTGGCTAGAACTTCTAGCACAATGTTGAATAGGAGAGGTGAGAGTGGGCATCCTTGTCTAGTTCCTGATCTCAGGGGAAAGTCTTTCAGTCTCTCTCCATTCAGGATGATGTGGGCAATTGGCTTTGTATAAATGGCCCTTATTGTGTTGAGGAATTTGCCATCTATGCCCATTTTGCTAAGAGTTTTTAGCATGAATGGGTGTTGGACTTTATCAAATGCCTTTTCGGCATCAATGGACAAAATCAGGTGATCTTTGCCTTTTGTGTTATTTATGTGGTTAATCACATTAATTGTTTTCCTGATGTTGAACCAGCCTTGCATCCCTGGTATGAATCCCACTTGGTCATGATGGATTATTTTCTTGATATGTTGTTGTATTCTGTTGGCAAGAATTTTGTTGAAGATTTTTGCATCTAAGTTCATGAGTGATATCGGTCTGTAGTTCTCTGTCTTTGTTGGATATTTCCCGGGCTTAGGTATCAGGGTTATGCTGGCTTCATAGAATGAGTTTGGGAGTACTTCATCCCTTTCTATACTGTGAAATAGTTTCAATAGTATTGGGGATAACTCTTCTCTAAATGCTTGGTAGAATTCTGCCGTGAAGCCATCTGGGCTCGGACTTTTTTGGGTTGGCAGTGTTTTGATGACCTTTTCAATCTCTTCCTTTGTGATGGGATTATTAAGTTTTTCTGCTTCACGTTGTGATAATTTGGGTAGGTGGTATGAGTCAAGGAATTGGTCCATTTCCCCTAGGTTTTCAAATTTGTTAGAGTACAGTCTTTCATAGTATTCTGTTATGATGTTTTTGATTTCTGTTGCATCTGTGGTGACAACTCCCTTCTCTTTTCTAATTTGGGTTATTTGTCTCCTTTCCTGCTTTTCTTTAGTAAGTTTAGCCAGTGGTTTATCAATTTTGTTGATCTTTGGCTTTGGCTTTCAAAAAACCAGCTTTTGGTCTTTTCGATTTTTTCAATTGTTTTTCTATTCTCTAATTCATTTAGCTCGGATCCGACTCGACGGCACTTGGCTTGGCTTGGCTCTAATCTTTATGATCTCCTTTCTTCCAGTGCCCGAGGGGTTCCTCTGTTGTTCTCTTTCTACTTGTTCAAGCTGTAGAGTTAGTTCCTTGATTTGGTTTCTTTCTTCCTTCCCGATGTGTGCATTTATGGAGATAAACAGACCTCTGAGCACTGCTTTGGCTGTATCCCATAGGTTCTGGTAGGAAGTGTTTTCGTTCTCTTTGGAATCCATGAATTTCTTTAATTCATCCCTGATTTCCTCTATAACCCATGTTTTTTTGAGCAAGATGTTGTTGAGTTTCCAAGAGTTCCACTTTCTATCTCTGTTTTTTCTGCTATTGATTTCAACTTTGATGGCTTTATGATCTGAGAAGATGCTTTGCAATAATTCAATGGTATGGATTTTGTTGAGCATTGCATTATGGCCTATCACGTGGTCAATTCTGGAGAATGTTCCATGTGCACTGGAGAAGAAGGTGTAGTTGTCTGCTGATGGGTGGAAAGTTCTGTATATATCAATGAGCTTTAGTTAGTTAATTGTGTCAATGAGGTCTTCTGTATCTTTACTGAGCTTTTTTCTAGATGATCTGTCTAGTAATGAGAGTGGAGTGTTAAAGTCTCCCACTATTATTGTGGAGTCATCTAACTCTCTTTTGAGCATAGTCAGTGTTTCTTCGACATATTTAGGTGCTCTGACATTAGGTGCATAAATGTTTAATATAGTTAAGTCTTGCTTGTGTACTGAGCCTTTCAGCAGTAAATAGTGTCCATCTTTGTCCACGATATTGGATTTGCCATTAAAGTTGATTTTGTCTGAGATTAGAATTGCCACCCCTGCTTTTCTTTGTTCATTGTTAGCTTGATATATATTCTTCCAACCTTTAATTTTCAGTTTGTTCCTGTCTTTAGGTCTCAAGTGAGTTTCTTGTAGACAACATATGGATGGGTCGTGTCTTTTGATCCAAGATGACACTCGGTGTCTCTTTACTGGAGCATTCAGTCCATTCACATTCAATGTAATTATTGATAGGTATGTGTTCACTGCTGCCTTTGTGATATGTTTATTTTTATGTTGATGTTTTCTCTGTTGTTCTTATTAGTCTGTTCTGAGACACTCTTTTTTGTGAGTTGATTTTTCACCTTTTTCAGAGCTGGTTTTATAGTTGTTGAGACTCGTGTGTTAGATTTCTTGAAATGGTATGTACATCTTTGTTGTGCTTTACAGCTGCCCCTATGAACCCCCTTAATAAACTATTTATAAACCCAATTTTAATTACTACCAGTCTGGTCATCTTCCTCTCCATCTGGAAGGACTATAACGACTGTAGTACATCCCTCTTTTATTATGATGACACCATAGTTTTCTTGATGATCACTGGATTGCTTCTTTCCAAATCAAAGCTGTGATTTACTTTGGAGCCTTCCCTAAATGAGTAGAGTACTGAGTAGTGTGTCGTTCTAAAATATAAAGTTCGTGGTTTCGTTCTTCTAAGCCAAAGCCAAGAACTTCTTTCCGTATTTCTTGTAGTTTGGGTTTGGTTTTTACAAAGTCTCTGAGTTTCTGTTTATCTGGAAATGTCTTAATTTCATTTTCATATTTGAAAGACAGTTTTGCAGGATACATAATTCTTGGTTGGAAGTTCTTCTCCTTGAAGACTTTGAATGTGTCGTGCCACTGTCTCTGTGCCAGCATGGTTTCTGCTGAGAAATCTGACGAGAGCCTACAGGGTTTCCCTCTGAATGTTAGCTTTGCCTTGAGTCTTGCTGCCTTTAAGAGTTGCTGCTTATGTTTCATTTTGTTAAGCTTGATTATAATATGTCTTGGAGTCTTTCTTTTGAGATCTATATTGGGTGGCGTATGATATGCATCTGAGATGTCTATATTCTCTTCCTTCATGATTTCTGGGAAGTTTTCTTTCAGCAGCTCAGCAACAATATTCTCTGTGTTCTCAGATGTCTCACCCTGTTCAGGGACTCCAATTAATCGAAGGTTGTTCCTCTTAATAGAGTCCCACATGCTTCTTAATGTTTCTTCATTTTTCTTGTTTCTTTTTTCTGATTTCTGCTCATAGACACTGGCATCAGTAGCTCTGTCTTCCAAGTCAGAAATTCTTTTTTCCATTTGTTCCATTCTGTTTTCTTGGCTTTGCATGGAAGCTTCTATGTCTTTGATTTTCTTCTTGATCTGTTGGATTTCAGAGTACTGGTGTTCCATCAGATCGAACAACTTGCTTACTTTTTCATTTTGTTCTGCTGCATTTTGTATAAGATCTAGAAGGGCCCTGTATATAATCAGTTTGTATTCACTTCCTGATGCTTTCATAAAAGTTTCTTCATCTGGAAAACTCCTTGGTTGCTTTGTTTGGGAGCCTTCTGAAGCCATGAGTGATTGCTTGTATGCCACAATTGTCTGTTGCTTTTTGGGTCCCATGTGAGTATATAGAGGCTGGAAGAGGTACTGTGAGGATGTATTGCAAATGTTTCTCTAGGCTGTCTTCAAATGTAAAGCAAAAGGTATCTGACCAGTTCACAAGTCAGTTAGGTTTTCAGGTGTAGAGGTCCCTCTTCCCATCTTTCAAAGTAAGCGCCACTGTATCCAACCCCAGATGATAACAAACTAGTTCAGAATACAGCACTGCTAGTGCCCTGGTGGCCTCTGCTGACAGGGCCTAGCCTTAGCCAACACTGCGTCGAGTACTGGTTTTGTGATAGAAAAGCGCTCTCTTGTGGGCAGGGTCTGGCTCCCAAGCTAAGAATTAGGTCCAGCTGCGGCCACCGTACCCAAGACGGCGTCCTCCACACAGGCAGCAGACAGTGGGGCTAAAGATGCCCAGAGGCAGCGATTCCTCTGCTTCTGTTGCAGGGCCCCCAACGTAGGCAGCACTGTGCAAAATCACTACTTTTCTGACAGAGAAGTGCTGTCTCGTTTGAAGGCGCTGGCTCCCAGGCTAAGAACGAGGTCCCACTAAAATCTCGGTACCAACATGGCGTCCCACACCCTGACCACGGAGCTCCGCACAAACCCCACTGAGGCAGCTACAAAACGAAAGGCTCAAAGTGGCTAGATTAACAGAGTCCCGAGCCTGGCTCTCTGAACATGGGAATTTCGCCTGCCTATCCCCCCAGCAGCGTGTCTGAGTCTAGCCGCCGGGCAAGGCCCAGCTCCGCCTGCCAGCCGAGACCGAGGGAAAAAAAGTCAGAATGGTGCGTTTACCTTCCATCCGTGAGAGCCGGGGCTAGCCAGGAGCGGGAGTCAGCGAAAGAGAGGAGGTTTTTCGCTGAGTAGTATAACGTCCCAATTAACAGCTCTGTGCCGTGTCCTGAGGCTGATTAGGTGCTCAGAAGGCTCTGTTTCATTGTCAGTTCAGGTCTTGGTTTCCAGGGGGATGTAAGGAGACGTGGGCTTAGTCCACCATCTTGACTCCGCCCCTCTGTTGTTTGGTTTTAAAAAGATTTCAGAGAATATTTTTGGTTTAAGTTTTAAAGATTATCTCAGGCCCATAGTTTCAGGGGTTCATCCAGACCCCTTGGCTCCACAAATTTAGATTTCATGAGAATTTGAAATTCTGTTTTGCATTTTCTCCCTTGATCAAAATTCTTCTATAAAATCTTTGAACAAAATGTTCTAACAGTAGCTGTGCACAATCCCCCTTGTGGAGATGATTTGCCACACATTCCGTTTCTTCCTCTCATTCCAACCCCTCCTTCTCCTGTTGCTCCAGGCAGACAGAGACCAACTGCCCACTCCTTGGATGACTACCTGCAACCTTTAAGATGCTAGGCACTATGCATTGAACTAGGAGGTAGAACAGAGGCTCTAAACGTGTTATTAGGCCGATTAACTCGGATGTGTCATGAAACCATAACTCTAAGTCTCCAACCCAGTGAACCACAAGGATTTTGGTTATATGTAAGAAGTGTCACCAGCTACTTTTGCTGTTGTTGTAACTATATCACACAACTTTTGTCAGTTTAACTTTTTACAGGTGTGCTGACTTTTTGACGGTCATTAGGATCATCAGCTTTTCAAAACTGTCCTTAATCAAAGAGACAAACTCAAGGTTCTAAAGTCTTTAAATCCTGTCATAAATTTAATTCAGGACATAACTTTTCCACATCTGGATTATTTTAACAGTTTCTTGCTCAGTGTCTTTGAATTATCTGTACTACTGAAACATATAAAGCACATAAAATAATAGAGACTGATGAAATATGTAACGTGATTTGAACTATCTCCTGATGAGAAACCCATACAGTTTCCACTCAAACATAACTAATACACATGGGCACACACACGTAGTCACAGTGCCACAAAGTCAGACACATACAAATCCACAATTATTATCATTGTCAAGATTTTCCCTGAAATGAGCACTGTTTTTTTGAGATGACTCTCTAGGAAATAATTAAACTACATTTTCTTCATTCCTGTAGATTCCCTTGTTGCTTTACCCTTCAGTCTCATGTTCCTTCTGACCCTCAAAACCTATTTAATTTTCAAGATGTAACCTAGATGTTCCATCTTCAGTGATGTCATCCACATTTGCCTGTTCGGTATACAATAGCCCCTGCTTTCTCTCTGTTCCCATACCAGCTTTCTTTCCACTCTACATTTTTCATATAATTCAGTTGCTTTGTATTATGGTTGCATGTTTACAAGCCTGATTATAATGCACTTAGGAGGTAAGCTCCTTCTCTCTTATCCATTTTAATAACTCTTCCTAAATTTAATTGTAAGAGAAATTTAAGATACTAAAAAAATTAACTTCCTCTACTCATTGAGTTACTGTCCACTGGGGGCTTACAGCTTCCCACATCAAAATGTTCAAAATTCCTAGTAATTCTAAAGAATTTTAAAAACCTGTTTTAGAAAATACCATCATAGATTTATGAGACTTTTCTTCTCCTCTTCCTCTTTTCATTGTCTTTCTGAACAATCTAACTTAAAGCTAGGAAGCAGGAGAAAGCAAGGGGAAACAAGGAGGAAGGCAGATGCGGACAGTAGTGAAAGAATGTTGCTCAATGTCTGGTGGCAGAGCCTAAGCAGGTGACAAAGACATTCACAATGCATGTGCGAGAACTCAACCCAGGAGACGGGGCAGGGCCTGTGTGTGAGGAAACACGTGTCTAAGTGCAGGACAGCTGGGGGTGGGGCAAAAGTCATGGGAAATGACTTACATATAATATATTTAAACAAAGAACACCATAACACAAACATCTATTTTAAGCACAATGGGAATCAGCTTTCTCATTATAGAAAAAAGGGAGTTACAAACATGGAAAGGGGGAGAAAATTAGAACAAACTATATATATATATACACACACAAATACATCTATATGTACACACACATACACACAGATAGGTTGTCACTAGCTGCTAACAAGCTGGTCTGACTCATAGTGACCCCAGTATCCAACACCAGGAAACACTACCCAGGCCTGTGCCATCCTCATGATCTTTGCTGTGTCTGAGTTCATTGTTGCAGTCACTGTCTCAGTCCATCTCATTAAGAATCTTCCTCTTTTTCGATGACCACATATTTTACCAATCATGATGTCATTCCCCAGGGACTGGTCTACCCTGATAGCATGCCCAAAGTAGCTGAGAAGAAGTCTCTCCATCTCTGCTTCTAAGGAACATTAGGGCTATACTTCCAAGACATAATTTTTTCATTCTTCTAGTAGTCCACAGCATATCCTTCACCAACACCATTATTCAAATGCATCAACTCTTCTCAGTCTTCCTTACCCACTGTCTGGCTCTCATATGCCTGAGGCAGCTGTAAACTCCATGGTTGGGGTCAGGTGCAGCTTAGTCCTCAAGGTGACATCTTTTGTTACCAACATTTAAAAAAAAATTTGCAGCAGATTTGCCCAAAGCAATATGTTCTTTGATTTCTGGACTGTGGTTTCATCCATAAGTCCATTTCATTTGTATCAATCAAAGTCATGTTTTGTACATATCACAGGTTGTTGATTATTCTTCCTCTATTCCTGATGCCATAGTCTTTTTCATATAATCTAGCTTCTTGGGTTATCTGGTCAGCACATGGATTGAATAAGGATGGTGAAAGGATACAATCCTGATACACAACTTTCCTGACTTTAAACTACACATGTATTTTGTATAAACCCTGGTTGCATAGTGGCTAACTGTTTGGCTACTAGCCAAAAATTGGAGGTTCAAAGCCACAAGCTTCTCCAAAGGATAAACAGATAAACAGGTGGCAATCTGCTTCCATATAGATTACAGCCTTGAAAATCCTATAGGACAGTTTCACTCTGTCTTATAATGTCATTTAAAGTCCTAATTGACATGAGAGGGGACAGATTTGGCTTCTGGTGTGTGTGTGTACATATGTATATACACATATATATGTACGTATATGTGTATGTATGTATATTTCCTAGCTCTATCCACTGGCAGGGTTTGGGAGCGGTAGAACACAAAAAGCTAACAGCTCACGCTATGCCCAGATCTTAGTTATAAATATCTTTCTCTGCTAAAAAACCAGGGCTGCTTGGAGAAATAGCTGATTTCATGACTTGGTTGGAGAAAGCACAAAATAAGCCTGGAACATCCTGTGCCAGATAGTTAAATGCTCAAGAAATGATGGGAACATGTCAAAAAGACACAGAAGCCAGCTTGAAGGCTTCCACTGGTGATATTGGGTACAGCTTGAACATTAGAATAGTTACAGTAATGGATTAGAGGACACTGGAAAAAACTTCAGAGCATAGATTGTTACTGATGTAATTAAAGATGTGACTATTTTTTGCTGTTCATGGGTGTCATCCAGTCAGTTCCAAGTCCTAATAACACTATGTACAGCAGAACAAAACCCTGCTTGGTCCTGAGCCACCCTCACCAACATTGTTATGCTTGAGCCCATTCTTGCAGCCACTGTGTCAATTCATCTTGTTGAGGGTCTTCCTCTTTTTTGCAGGCCCTCGACTAAGCAGGATGTCTTTCTCCAGGGACTAGTCCCTCCTGATAAAATGTCCCAAGATGTGAGACATAGTCTTACCATGCTTGCACTCAAGGAGCATCCTGATTGTACTTCTTCGATGACAGATTTGTTTGTTCTTTTGGAAGTCCACAGTAAGTTTAATATTCTTTGCCAATGCCACAATTCAAGGATGTCAGATGTTCACTGGCCTTCTTTATTCATTGTCCAACTTCCACATGCACACGGGGCCATTGAAAACACCATGGTTTGGTCAGGCATTCCTTAGACTTCAAGGCGACAGCTTTGCTTTTCAAAACTTGAAAGAGGTCTTTTGCAGAAGATTTGCCTAATGCAATGTGTCTTATGATTTCTTGACTGCTGTTTCCATGGGTGTTGATTATGCGTCCAAATGAAACAAAATTCTTGGGAACTTTGATCTTTTTTTCATTTATCATGATGTTGCTTATTAGTCCAGCTGTAAGGATTTCTGTTTTCTTTTTGCTGAAGTATAATCCATACTGAAGTCTGTAGTCTTTGATCTTTATCATTAAGTACTTCAATTCCTCTTCACTTCCAGCAAGCAAGGTGGTGTCATCTTCAAAAGGAAGACTGTTAATGAAATTTCCTCCAATCTTGATGCTGTGTTTTCCTTCTTGTAGTCTAGCTTCTTGGATTATCGGCTCAGCATACAGATTCAATAGGTATCTTGAAAGCATACTATCTCGATGCATATTAACCTGACTCTAAACCATGCTGTGTCACCTTGTTCGGTCACTCCCTTAGTAAGGTCACATCTATAATCCAGTGTAAAGTGAGTTTCCCTGGGGTGTGGCCTCCATGACCTTTTATATTACAAGAGATGAAAGAGAGGATGCAGAGAATTGGGGACTCATACAACCAAGAAAGCAGCACCAGGAGCAAAGTATATCCATTTAACCAGGGTTCCTGTACCTGAGAAGCTCCTCAAACAGGAGAAATCTGAAGACAAGGACTTTCCTCCAAGCTGAAAGAAAGAAAAAGCCTTTTCCTAGAGCTGAAGCCCTGAATTTGGACTTGTAGCCTACATTTTCTGAGACAAAATAAATGTCTTTTTCTAAAGCCATCCTCTTGTGATATTTCTGTTACATAGGACTAGATGACTAAGGTAACCACCATCACAAGACCCCAAACTACACCAAATCCCAGGATGTCAGTTATGACTTTTCTTTTTTTAATCAAAATCCCCCTGAGAATGCATGTAACTGTGAGGACCTTAGTTATTCAGTGGAGTTTTTTGTTTGTTTGCTTGTCTGTTTTTAATTTCTCCTTGTTTGAAGGGGCTGCCGTGGAGTGTTTGTGGTAAAGACAAAAGAAGCTTAGAATAAATACCTCATTTCAAAAGAAAAAGGCAAAATACTGAAAATGTTTGAAGTTATTTCTATGGAAAAACCCTCAGATGTTACAAAGCTATTTTTTACATCAGTCTGTGTTAATGGAATAAAATGTATATTTGGAGAAGAAATAGAAATTTTTCATTCTTTGAACTAATAACATGTAACACTGTTCTAGAAACAAAAACCAAAAATAAAATGTACAATGTTGTCTTCAAGTGGATTCCAACTAGTGACCCTATAGAAAAGAGTAGAACTGCCCCATAGAGTTTCCAAGCAGAATTTGGTGGACTTAACTGCCAGCCTTTTGGTTAGCAGCCGAGATCAAGGGACTTGGAAAAGCTGAACTGAAAATGTGAAAAGCCACTGATAAATGCCTGGATAGAACAATCTTCCTTCCATCCTTCCATTCATTCAAAATAATTTTTGTGAGAGCCAAGCTGTGTGACATGTGCTGATACAATCATGAGGAATGCAAAAAAAGAAATACAAAGATGGCTACAATTAATGAAAGAGATGCCAATACAGAAAACAAATGCAGCACCAAATTTTAAGTGCACTGGTGATCCCAAAAAGGAATGGTCAACTCTTCAAGAATAATATCAACATATGAGTAGTTCATGTTGTATTCCTTTCACACACACACACACACACACACACACACACGAACCAACATTTTAAATATGTATTATATTCTAGACATTGTTACAGGCAGAAACCCTGGTGGTGTAATTGGTAAATGCTGCATCGGCTAACTAAAATTCTGGCAGTTCAAATCCACCAAACACTGCTTGGAAAATCAATGGAACAGTTCTACTCCGTCTCATAGGATGGCTGAGTCAGAACTGACTTGATGGCACTGGGTTGTTTTCTTATTATGATAAACACTATGCCTACCATGGGGATCAAAAAGTTTATATTCTGTGTCTATATTACTCTTATGGTCTAGGGAAAAACACAGACCAATAAGTAAAAAAGGTAAGTTTTACAGTATGATTGTACAGAATATTCTAGGATCATTTAACTCAGAATGAAAGAATCAAGGAAGGTTTACAGGGAGGAAGCAAATCTAAGATAGAACCTGAGAGATAAGGAGTCAGTATGGAGAAGAGGCAAAGAAAGGAGGTTTATGGTGGAAATGGAGAAGAACATATGAACAGGAAGAAAGAGAGAGAGAGAAAATGTAAAAGTAGAAGTATTTACATTAGAGTTGTTTATCAACAATTTTGATGAGCCAGCCAAGTGCCGTCGAGTCAGATCTGACTCATGGCAACCCTAGGGGCAGTTTTTGATGAATGTAACCAAAATAATTTTGATTAGTAGCCAAGCACCTGATCATTAAAAAAAAAAAAATCACTGTAGTAATCTAGGAATAAGATGTTGTAATCATTAAAAAAGGTTTATCATGCTCAGCTGGAGCAATCTAACTCCTCCAGCCAACCCAACTCTCATAGTCCCAACCAACTGTCGTTGAAACTGCCCTTCATTTATTCACCTGTCTCTTCCTTTTCTGTAGCTACATTTTGTGAAAAAGTTTATGCCTTATTTTACTGCACGCTCATCTCCAAATTAGGTTTCAAATTGTGCTTGGCTACTGATCAAAAGGGTGAATATTCAAGTCCACCCACTTGTACCACAGAAGCAAGACTTGGTGATCTACTTCCAAGAAAACAGCCATTGAAAATCACGTGAAGGAGATCTCCTCTGATGCACGTAGGTTCACTTTATGAGTCAGAATCAAGTTGACAGCAACGTTTTTTAAAAATTGTTCTTATAGTAGTACATATATATCTATAGCTATATAGATAAAAACTCACTGGAATGCATGCTTAAAAGTGTTGCCTTTTTATTGTATATAATTATGTCTACAATTTAATGGTATCTAAAGTTTCCCCCACTTGTCAGTTTGTTGTACAGTGGGGGCTTGAGTGTTGCTGTGATGCTGAAAGCTAACCTTTTCAATCTGTATGCCGAGCAAATAATCTGAGAAGCTAGCCTAGATGAGAAAGAACGGAGCATCAGGACTGGAGGAAAACTCATTAACACCCCGCGTTATACAGACGACACAACCCTTTTTGCTGGAAGTGAGGAGGATTTGAAACACTCACTGATGAAGATCAAGGGCCATAGCCTTCAGTGTGGATTGCACCTCAACATCAAGGTAACAAAAATCTTGCCAGCTAGACTGGTAAGTAATATTTTAATAAGTGGAGAAGGGATTGAGATTGTCAAGGATTTTGTTTCACTAGGCTCCATAATCAACACTCATGTAAAGAAGCAGTCAAGAAATTAAAAGATGCATTGCATCAGGCAAATTGGCTGCAAAAGACCTCTTTAAAGAGTTGAAAAGCCTTGAAGACTATTATGTTCCTGACCCAAGCCATGATATTTTCAGTTGTATCATCTGCATGTGAAAGATGGACAGTGAATAAGGAAGACAGAAGAAGAATTGATTCCCTTGAATTGTGGTGTTGGAGAAGAACATTGAATGTACCATGGACTGCCAAAAGAACCAACAGATGTGTTCTGGAAGAAGTGCATCCAGAGTGCTCTTTTGACACACTTTGATGAAAAGACTGTCTTACAAACTTTCGACGTGTTGCCAGGAGGGATCAGTCCCTGGAGAAGGACAACATGTTTGGTTGAGTGGAGGGTCGGCAAAAAAGAGGAAGAACCTTGGCGAGATGGATTGACATGGTGACTGCAACAATAGGCTTAAGCATAAAACAATTGTGGGCATGGCAGAAGACCCAGCAGTATTTTGTTCCATTGTCCATAGGGTCGCTATGAGTTGGAATGGACTCAACAGCACCTAACAACAATATATTTTATTTTTCAGGTTCAAAGCAGTCCTCTGAACCAGTTGTAATTTGCCTTGATTTTGAATTAAGATATCATACACAGAAAATTCTTGACCTGACTGAAAATTATCACTTCTTAATAATGAAGTAAAAATTAAAAATTCAAATCTTAATATTTAAGCCTGTGCTTTGTGTGTGTGAATGTATGTGTTTTACAAAACTTTATATATAAATACAAAATATATAAATTATATACAAATAAAAGTAAATACATACATCAATCATACACACACATATATAGGCTAGGACAATTGTATTCAGATGTAAATTTATACACTTACTTATGGATCTGATAAGTTTTTAATACAAAACAATAAAAGATATTAAAGAGTTACTATGTTGTTATGCTAATACATTGTGATATAGTCATAGCTAGTATATCAGCATTGCAGTAGTGTGAATGCACAGTAACTCTTTAATATCTTGATTTTAGTTGTATTACAGTGTTACCTGATCCATTAGTAAGAGTCTAAATTGACACCTGTATATATACGTATATGAAACCAAAAAGTCCAAACCTGTTGCTATCAAGTCAATTCCACTTCAGAGACCCAATAGGACAGAGTTGAATTGCCACATAGAGCTTCCAAGGAGCACCTAGTGGATTCAAACAGTGACCTTTTGTTTAGCAGGCCTAACAATAAACAGTATGCCACCAAGATTTCCATATGTATATAGTATATGTATGTACCAAAATGAAAATAACCATACCCAGTGCCATCAGGTTGGCTCTGACTCGCAGCAACACTGTAGAGTAGAACCGTCCCACCCATATAGTACAATATGTGTATAGAGAGAGAGCACTAGTGGTACAGTGGTTAAGAACTCAGCTGCTGATCCTTGGAAGCCCTACAAGGGCAGTTTTACTCTGCTATTGGGTAGCTACAAACTGCAAGAGATTACTGTGTCTCATAGAATTGCTACAAGTTACAATAGATTACTGTGTCCTATGTTATTGTTATTGTTGCTGTTAGGTGCCGTCAAGTTAGTTCCAACTCATAGTGACCCTATGAACAACAGAGTGAGACACTGCTCGGTCTTGCACCATGTCAACAATCATTTTTATGCTTAAGCCCATTGTTGCGGCCACTATGCCAATCCATCTCGTCGAGGGTCTTCCTCTTTTTCACTAACCCTCCACTCTACCAAGCATAATGTCCTTCTCCAGGGACTGATCCTTCCTGACAACGTGTCCAAAGTATGTAAGATGCAGTCTTGCCATCTCTGCTTCCAAGAAGCACTCTGGTTGTACTTCTTCAGAACAGATCTGTTGGTTCTTTTGGCTGTCCATGGTACATTCAACATTCTTCTCTAACACCACAATTCAAAGGCATCAGTTCTTCTGTCTTCTTCATTCATGGTCCAACTTTTGAATGCATATGATGAGACTGAAAATACCATGACTTGGGTCAGGCGACATCCTCACTTTTGAATATTTCGAAGAGGTCCTTTGCAGCATATTTTCCCAATGCAATGCATCTTTTGATTTCTTGATTGCTGCTTCCATGGGTGTTGATTGTGAACTCAAGTAAAATGAAATCCTTGACAACATCAATCCTTTCTCCATTTATGGCAATGTTGCTTACTGGTCCAGTTGTGAGGATTTTTGTTTTCCTGATGTTAAGGTGCTTTCCATGCTGAAGGCTGTGGTCATTGATCTTCATCAGTAAGTGTCTCAGGTCTTCTTCATTTCCAGCACGTAAAGTGGTGTCATCTGCATAACGCAGGTGCTTAATGAGTTGTCCTCCAATCCTGATGCCTCGTTCTTCTTTATACAATCCAACTTCTCAGATTATTTGCTCATCATACAGATTAAAAAGGTATGGTTAAAGGATACAACCCTGACACATGTGTTTCCTGACTTTAAACCGTGCGGTGTTACCTTGTCCTGTTTGTACATCTGCCTCTTGATCCATATACAGATTCCTGAAGAGCACAGTTAGGTGCTCTGGAATTCTGACTGTCTGCAGCATTAGCCATAATTTAGTATGATGCACATAGTCGAATCCTTTTGCATAGTCAACTATGTCCTTTTAGTGGTGGCATACATTGGAATATATTACTCTGTTCTATAGGCTGCTACAAGTTGGAATAGATTTAATTTCAACGTTTTTATTTTTTTTAAGTTCTATATAAATTCTTCAAACTGTAAAATAGATATTAAACCAAATTGTGTGCCCACTAGTATCATACAAGCAGTTGAACTGAAATCACAAGAGAATGAAAAAAAAAAGAAATTGTCTTAGAGACTAAGCCTGTTTGGGGCTAGGAATGCAAAACTGTATATATATATATATATATATATATATAAAACTTAAGATGGAATTATCTCCCCATGCCTTGGTTTTATTATCCACCAACTATTTAGGTTCACTAAACAAATAAGATTAAAGGAACATCAAAGATATTTTCAATATGATAGAACTGGAGAAAATCAATTAAAGTCAACTGACTTTAACTAGACACGTATCAAACAAGATAGAATGTTTACTTTCTGCTACATATCAAGGAGAAATCTGTCAAAGCAGTAAAAAAATAAGATCCCATAGTTTCTATATCCAAATAATTAGAACTTCCATGGTAGATAAAAGTGCAGTCAGATGTCTTTTCTGAAAACGATAAAGGAGCTAAAATATATTTTTGTAACTGTGGTACCTGGGCTTACAAATTTATTAAATAAAATGTTTATATCATAATGAAGTCTGTCAAGTCAGATTTTTAGGGCCTGATATAAGATAGTCATATTAATTGCAAACTGATACGATATTAACTTAGTGAGACCAGTGGACATCGCAACAATGAGAAGGATGAGGATTATGTAAGAGAGCAGCTCCGATGATGACTGTGGAATCTTTCGTTACTAGTGCAGACCTCACACGGATCAGACTAAATATGCTGTGCACAGTTCAGCTTGAGTGGACAACATATTCCACGAGTGGGTACACCCCTGAAATGATCTAGACTTCTTTATCACCTAACACATGAATGGGTTTTTTTTCCCCAAAGTTTTCAAGTTTTGTTTGAGTAACCATGAAGAGTTGTGAAGATGTGAAAATTCCACATCAAATCACAATTTCCCACTAATTCCCTTTAAATTACAAAGTGCTGTTCCCAGGTTGAAGTCTGTCAGCTTCCATACCAAAGAAAAGCAAACCCACTGCCATGGAGTCAATTCTGATTCATAGCAACCATATAGGACAGAGGAAAACTGCTCCATATTGTTCCCAAGGAGCACCCAGCAGATTCAAACTGCTGACTTCTTGGTTAGCAGATGTAGTGTTTAACCACTACCCCATCAGAGTTTCATTAATATGTATTTCAAGGACAGTTCTAATGAGCATTGTTCTTAGCATGGTCTTTAGAAACTTTCTAAAATAAAAAAAAGTAAGAGAATGGGTAATCAAGAGATAATCTTCCCATATGTCAAAACCGATTCACTGTATACAAAGTCATTTAAAAGTTATAGACAAAACAAACTTCTGTTTCATTTAAATTGGCCATTCTGCCTTCATTGAGGTCTTCACAGATTCCATGAGCTAGTACATTTCGGTCAGTCATTGGTTATGCCATTTCTGGAAATCTTGGTGGCATACTGGTTAAGTGCTACAGATGCTGTCTTAGTCACCAGGTACTGCTCTAACAGAAAATACCACGAGTGGAAGGTTTCATGAGGAAAAGCATTTATTGTCACAGTCCAGTAAGCCACAAATCCATTCATAAGCTACAACTCCACTCAATATGAAAAATCATCACAGTCCAGTAGGCTGAGTCCAAATCCAGTGAGAGCATCTCAGAACAGGAACCTCAGGTCCAAAGGCCATGCTCTGCTCTCAGTGCTTCTCTCTCAGCGATATGAGATTCCCAACTTCCTCAGCTGACTTCTCTCCCTCATATTCCACAGACTTGTAGCTTGGGTCCTGCCTCACTAACACAACTACGAACCATTCTCCATCATCAATATCACAGAGGCAGGATTCATAACACATGGGAGGAAGGGCACCATAGTGGAACTCCTAACCAAGTCAATTCAACACATACATTTTTGCGGGGACACAGTTCAGTCCATGACAGATGCTAACCCAAAGGTCAGGAGTTTGAATCCACTAGGTGCTCCTTGGAAACTCTGTGGGGAAGTTCTACTTTATCTTATAGGGTTACTACAAGTCAGAATCAACTAGATGGCAGTGAGTTTGATTTGGTTGATGCTATTTCTTCTTTTGGAAGTATTCAACTGAGCACATCAGCTCCAAGAATATTTATGTGAACTAAAGTCATCTCTTTGTTAATACAAAATATCTCTTTGTTGAGAGTCAAGGGTCATTGCTTCTTAAAAAATCAAAACCAGTTTTACAAATACCCTAATCAATCCTTATTACGATCTTGGTAAATTATATTCAAGCAGCCATTAAACAACTTCTACATAAACATTCAGAGGCACTAATGAACCCTACAGGGAATCCTTGAAGGTCACTCCGTTTTCGTAGCTCCTTTGAAATTTTGCTTTAGATTCAGGCAAACAGGGCAAAAATCTTACCTTAATTGATTAAATGTTTTAAAGTAAAACTACCTTAAATGAAATGCTTCCAGACAGATTGACTATGTATGTACATATAAATATGTGCAACATATAAAATGGAGACATGTTTCATACCTGCAAAATTTTAAAAAATAAACTGCATTTGAGAGACCAAAATGTCATGTAATTGAGCTTTCCGAAGCTTCCTTCAATCACATTCCAGATTCCAAAATAATATTTTCCTTCTGAGTCTGTGAGAAGCAACCAAAATATCATTTGTATAAAGTGACATTCTCAATAAATGTTAAAATATGAAATTGTACATAGTGTTCCATAACAAAGAGTTTTCAAATTAAACTCTGTAGAAAAAAGTGTAATTTGCAAAAGAAGAATAAAAATATGTACATGAATCATTGATGCTTTGTTACATAATCTGTTAACAAAACTTCTGTCTGTTTAGAGAAGAAATACTGTCTGATAGCCAGTGGCTAAAGAAATATAAATTTCCTCTACTTCTGCATCATCATTTGAAAGTATTATCTGTATTTTCCAAGTCAGACACATTTAATTAAATGCTTAACACTGCTGCACTAATTTTTTAGAACACAGACATTTCATGTTATGTGAATAATTTTATCTTCAATAGTTCTGCTTCTCTTGTAACTATTTAGCTATGTCTCACAGAGGAATAATAATGTATACTAAGCACATGACAGGTAGAAACAGACTTCACACCTGAGTTATATCCTCAGGCGCTGTGCGAATCCTATAAAATTAATTCAATCCTACAAAATGTCACTCTTGTTACAATTTATTATTTAATACTTCTATGCAACATTAATATACTCGAATTGCTTTTTTAAAAATGCCTTTTAGATATCAAAAGATCATCATTAATCTTCACTATCTTGGATAGTATTCATTGAGCATCTATGTGCCAGAAAGAGGATCCAACACTTCAAATGTCAACACGTAACTGTCATTTCAAGTAGCCATTATCATCCTTATTTTAACAGATACTATCTCTTTCACAGTCCCAGAGAAATGAAGAAAATTTCCAGGGGACACAGGTAGTATGTCTATTTAATTCTAGATGATTTCCTGAAAGTCCATTTCTTGTCAACAAAAACCTAGACTCATTTCATTCTGTTGCTTTGCCTCCTAATTTTTACCTTTTGCTTTAAGAATAATACAGTGACTTACTTTGACAGTACACCAGTATGCCATTGAAATAAGTACAACTATGTCCCATTGAGGGCTGTTGCTGTCTACTTGGTAAATCGTGAAATATTACTTCCTAAAGTGCCTCACTAATCATTTTAAAACAGTTATGAAATGGGTGAGTGGATCTACGTATGAGGTCTGACAATTAACTTGGCAAACTCATCCTAGAAAAAGTGCTACGTGCCTCACTGCTGAATCTCACCACAGTCACCTTTGACGTCTTCCCCGTGGGAAGCTGTGCACTGACACTAGTGCCTAGTTCAACTTTCAAAGCAGTTTTGGAACTTTTTCTGGAATGGCCATCAGAGTTGTCGTCATATCACCCTTGATGTCCTGAATGTCATCAAAATGTCTTCTTTTCAATGATTTCTTTGTCTTTGGGGAAGGTAAAAGGTAACTGAGGTCCAAATCAGGTGAGTGATTTGTTTACTGGCTAAAAACTCCCTCACAGACAACTATACAATTAAGTTTGTGAACTTGTCACCTTGCCACCGTGCACAATGGCCATCCCATGAAGAGTTCCAAAATTGCTCTGAAGGGTAGACTAGGTGCTGGCATCAATGCATAGCCTCCCAAGGGGAGCATTTTAAAGGGGACCGTAGTGATAGCAATGATGTATGTAACACTTAGAAGAATTAAGTTCTTGGATTTAATCGTCTGGCCTCACATATTTGTTCTATGTATGTATAGGCTGGGAGAGAGAAGGAGGAATATTTTTACTGACGTAGTCTCCCCAGTCTTGGTTTGCAAGTGCAACTGGAATTCTGCTGGTAAAAAATTTAGCCTTGTCACCTCCTCTCCCTTTCTCTATATTTGCTGCCTACTCTGGAATTTCAAAGTACTGTCCCCTCTGTAAGACAAAGACGTTCATTCCTCTCTAGCTTTTACTATCAAAATATAAACATCTCAGACATTAGAATATTTAGAACAACATAGATTTTTTGCATTATCTGTAAAAGAAAAAAAAATCAAACCCACTGTCATTGAGTCAGTTCTGACTCTTAGTGACCCTAGAGTAGCACTGCGCATAGGGCTTCCTAGGAGCACCTGGTAGGTTCAAACTACAGGCCTTTCCATCAGCAGCCGTAGTTCCTAACCACTATGATATCAGGTTTTCCCATTTATCTTTAGGAGTGATAACAGGTAAAGTATTTTTCTCCCTGGTCCATGTTTTTTAAATAAAGTTGTTTCTGTTTTCTAATTTATCTCTTTTTTTTTTTCTTTTGTTTTTGATCCTGGCTGCAGTCTCACCTATATTCCTTAAATTAGTAATGTCTGACTCTGCCAGCAAATATTCTGTCCCTACAGTGTTGTTCATTGGTCTGCCTTGCAAAATAAGAGAAACATAGTGTCATGGATTGAATTGTGTCCCCCCAAAAATATGTGTAGCCATGTGGCTGGGCTATGGTTTCGATTGTTTTGTGATTGTCCTCCCTTTTGTGATTTTCCTGTGCTGTATGTTAAAGGATTAGGGTGGGACCATAAGTCCCCTCATAGGATCCCCTCCCTGCTCCACTGTAAAGGGAGTTTCCCTGGACTAAGGCTTGTCCCACCCTTAATCTTGTCATCCTACAAGAGATAAAAGGAAAGAGAAGCAAGCAGAGAATTGGGAACCTCACACCATCAAGAAAGCAGCACTGGGAGAAGAGTGGACCTTCAGACTCAAGATTCCCGTGCCAAGATGCTCCCTGGACAAAGACTGATGCAATATGCAAATTACCTCCAGAGCTGACAATGGGGAAAGCCTTCCCCAGGAGCGGACATCCTGATTTTGGGCTTTTAGCCTACCAGACTGTGTAAGAATAAACCTTCCTTTGTTAAAGCCGTCCCCTCTGTGGTAATTCTGGTAGAGCAGCACTAGCTGACTGCAACACACAGTGAGAGTCTGAGTGTGCATGTAAGCGTGTTGCTGTTGTTAGCTTCACCTAGTAGACCCCAAACTCATGGTGATTTCATGTGAAAAGACTGGACCATTGTAATGTATGTTTTCATAGGCTGACTTTCGGAAGTAAGTCTCTAGGCCTTTCTTACTAATGTAACTTAGTGTGGAAAATCCACCGAAACCTGTTCTGCACCATAGTAACATGCAAGCTTCCACTGATACATGTGTGGTGGCTACACGTGAGGGTTGGCCAGGAGCTGCGCCCTGGTCTCCCACATGGAATGCAAACATTCTACCATGGGACCACCACTACCTCGCCGTACACGTAATGCATCTGCAGCCTTCTCCCACAGAGGCGCACAGCCTAGGAAATCCTATGAGGCAGTTCTAGTCTGTCCTATAGGGCTACTGTGAGTTAGATTTGATAACACACGGCAAGAACATGGACTTCAAAACCCACACATATGTATACACACACATCCATACATATTTCTTAGGGACTTTATTATAAGTTGTTGAATATGTTCTTCATAGTTGTTCTGTTTTATCAATAACCACTGCCTCAAAAAAAAAACAACAAAACTATGGCCTTCTAATTGATTCCAACTCATAGCAACCCTATAGAACAGAGTAGAACTGCCTTCATATCACTTTCAAGGAGCTCCTGGTGGATTCATACCTGGTTTTCCTAGTACGATATCCAGACAGGCACACTAACTTATCAAACAAAAAAGCATATATGGTAGAATTATAAAGCAATGTTATCTTCCATGATCTGATACTTAAAATTGCATCATATTTGCAAATGTTTTGATTGTTACACTAACAGAATAGAGTTCAGTACTTCTGCATTCCTGGCTCTTATCTCTGTTCCATGTCTGACAGGTCATCTCACCTCTTCTGCTGTCTAGTAAAAAGTTTGGCTTTTCATACTAAGCAGAAAAAGAGTTATGTTGTAGCTTTAATAAAAAATATGACCACTTATGAAACAATTAGACACTCTAGTACCTAATGCACTCAGGGAGACTAGCCCTTAGGAGGTCTTGTTGGACAAGGACAGTCACTAACAAAGTGTTTCTCCGATGTTACAGTGGGTAATTGTCGTCTGGGGAGCTTGTTCCTACCCATCTCTCCAGACTTACAGATCTAGGGGGTTTGAGGCAAGGCCTAGTAACCTGTATTTTCACAAGCAGCTAAGGAAATTTTGAAGTAGGTGGTTGGCAGAGCATGCTGAAAAATACTATGTAGTGGGTGTGTTTGACTAATGTGAGCAGTCCGAGCATCTGAGTAAAAGAAAGTAAGAGCAGAGGTGTGCTGTTCAGTGTTTAACAACCTGCTTTGTCAGGGGTTGGGAGGGGGTGGACACACAAGACCTGGTTTGTGGCGTTTGTAAATGTCCACAGTGTAGGTACTACACTATGTACAATTACCAGCTACCAAGATGCTGTCACTGAAGGTGGAGCTGGGGACACCATACACGGTTGACACTGGTGAGCCAGGGTGAGTCAGCTCCAATACACCACTGTCTACCTCAGAGATAACTGACTGCATAAAGAATGCACTCTCAACTTTCTGGCAACAAGTCACATGTTGAAAAAGTCACTAATAGCTGGAGAGACAGCAATGATGAGATAGGACAGTGGTGTGTTGAAGAAGCATTTTCTATCGTGTAAATTAAATATGTGATATGAGTTCACTTGATGGTTGTCTAAGAGTCATGATTTTATACTTTTGCAAATGATACTTTAAGAACAATAATTTGAACATCAAGACCTATAAAAATAATCAAAATTACACCCTTGACATCATGCTACATATCTCTCGATCTCCCACTGACTCAGAAAGCAGTTGGGAAAAGAAAATATAAAAATAAAAAACGTGGCAGAGTGGAAAATGCAAAGGAAGGAAATATAATGAAATGTCACAATTTCCATTTGGTGTCCTTTGACCTGGATGAGCCTAACAAATGACTAAAACCAACCCCTTCTCTCATGAGACATTTCTTTGATCTCTTTACAAGGCCTCTTCTAAGTCTGCCCTCCTCCAGGGCTCTTGCCCAACCTTGAGCATCTTATGCTTGAATAATCACTTGTGGATTCCCCTGAGCCTACGAGCAGTCAAGCAGGCACATCTCACCTTCTTCTGCTGCGGTCCCTACACCCCATCACTTCTGCTTCTCTCCTATATATGGAACATGGGAAAAGTTCCCATACTCCTTGACCTGACAACTCAGGGAGTTCAGGAAATCCTGTGGCAGCATGGTCCTGTGTCCATTAGCAAAGTGATCACTCAGTCCTCTCAATCAATATTTTCCAAGCAGAAGGCAGACCTCAGTTCACCATTCTGAGCACATCTGGACATGCACCAAGCCTCTGTCTTCTGTGCATCTCAGAATTTCAAATTCCTCAGAATGATCTACTAAAAGCCCATCACAACAAGCCTGGGGCCAGAGTCGGGCACCTAAGGAGGCTAAGGTACAAACCCTATCACGGAGCAACTGCCTCCAGAGAAACCTCTTCACGGTGTCATCTGCTGGTGTCTTGTGTCTCAGTTCCTTTGTTGTTTTTTGTATATATGTTATTTCTTAGTGGTCTAAGATTGTGTTGAATGAGTTCTCCGCTAGTATTTTTTAGAAATCTATGCAGGCATGGATGTATTACACTCAATTTTACATTCTGACAACTATTGTATCAGCTCCAGAGCGAAAGCTGAACTGAGGCTAGAGGAGCTCCATTCTAATAATCTATATTGATATCACCTTTATTCTGACCCTTCGCTGTCTCCCCATCTGTCTTAGTTATTTAGCGCTTCTGTAGAAGAAATGCCACAATGAATGGCTTTAACAAGCAGAAATGTGTTCTCTCACAGTCTGAGGCTAGGAGGACGAATTCAGGGCACCAGCTCCTGAAGGCTTTATCTCTATCAGCTTTGGGAAAAAGTTCTTGTCCTGAATCCTCTCCCTGGTCTAGGAGATTCTCAGCACATGGACCCCAGGTCCAAAGGAATCTGCCCTCCCTGTGCTTCTCTCTTGGTGGTAATTAGTCCCTTTCCTCTTGGCTCACTTATCTCTTTCTTTTCTCAAGTGATTGATTGAAGATACAATGTAATCTTGCAGAATTGAGTCCCATCTCATTAACATAACTGACTTAATCCTGCCTCATTCACGTAACAGAGGTTAACATTTACAGCACACAGGAAAACTATATCAGATCACAAAATACAGGACAACCAAACAATACTGGGAATCATGACTTAGCCAAGTTGACACGCATTTTGGGGGGGCCACAGTTCAACACATAATACCATCTGCTCATTATCCCAGGCAAGAAATGTCTTAACTTTAGTAGTAAGCACACCAGGAATGCTGTCTACTATATAGTTAACTTATAAAACTCAAACAGAAAAAAGAAAAAAAGAACCTTGGTTTGGGTTGATTAGAATTACCAACCGGATGATATTTCTCTGTGGATTTTTTTTTCTTTTTTTTTTTTTAACTACATTTTAGCATTCTCTAGATATCTGGTCACTTTACCCTCCAGTAAAGTTGCTCCTTGCCTTTCTCTTTCCCTCACTAGCTATTTCTCTCGTCTTATAACTACACTTTTAGATTTTTTAGGAAATGTGTCATAATTCTGTTTTATTTACTTGTTCATTGAAATTTCCAACGTTTGTACTAGGCTATGTGCTAGAGCTGAAGATGCAAAGATAAATAAAATACGACCTTTGCCATCAAGGAGTTTACATGTTAATAATTCAAGAGATTATGTGGTCACTGGCTGGGGACCATGTGGTTCCTGATACCCTTTAAAGGGAATTGGGTCAGTGAATTGGGCATATTTTTCTCAGAATTAGTAAAGCAGAAATCCAGAAATCTATATCTAACTGAATACCAGGGAGACTGCATAGCTATTTGGGAGAAATTCTTATACCGTATGGAGAGGTGATATCATCATAGAAAGGTGTATCTGAGGTGCTCCTCTTTCAATGCGCAGCCCTCACATTCAGCATCCAGATGTGTGTAAAACCCTGGAGATGATTCCTTCCAATAGCTTTTGAGATTCCTCAACCAGTGTTAAGGTCAGGAGAAACCTTCTGTCTCCACTGAATTCTGACCATACTTCAGATTCACAAACAAAATAATGCTGTCACCTTAAGTCACTAAGTTTTGGCAGAGTCTCTTAAGAAACTAGAGCAGATCAGATATATCTTTGAACATAGGAGTAGGTTGATGCCATAACAGAAAGTTTAAAAAATTATAAATGGCTTCGGGATCAGATAACGGGGAGATTCTGGAATAATGTTAGTGAAAATGTTTATAGATATCTGATAGCCTCATGACAGAAGGATTACTGAGGGATAAACAGTTAATGGAATTCTGATGGTCTCGAGGGGGCTATACATAAGGATTAAAAAATAAGTGAGGAAACTGTTCTTGGAAGATGAAGGAAAGGAAACTGTTATAATGTTGTGTTATAGACTATGTCTAGAAATACTATCATCCTCATGTATAGCATTGTGGGTGCAATACGCTGGCTCAACTAGCTAAGAAGATTTGTAGGAACGATGTTAAAGACGCTACCAGAATTCTGTTCAAGGTTCATTGTAAGATGCAAGAGAAAACAGGTATGATGGGGGAAAAAATTCTTTCAAACTGAGAAAAATTGTAAAGGATTTGCTGTGTTTCAAAGTAAAACTCCAATTTCTAAAATTTCTATGACTTTTAAGAAAAGATTTAACAGAAGAAGCAATAAAATTCATGGTGAGAATATAATTTCTTTGTTAATACTTCAGAAAGATCTTAAAGTGTCTATAATTCCATCAGTAATCCTCAGATTTTCTGCAATCCGCATCCAGATTCTAATGGTTGTTCATGCAGGATTGAAAAAGCTGGTCTTTAAATCCATATGGCATTGCAAAGAGCCAAAACAATTATTTGGAGTTGGGGATATAAGTTGTTTAGTTACTAGTAAAACAGCAGCATATTTGTTTCTTTTCTATTTGTTTTGATTTTTTAACTTTTTTATTGTATTTTTAGTGAAAATCTACAATCTGAGTCAATTTGCCTTACAAAACTCTGCGCACACACCATTTCAAATAGCTAAAGCAGTATTTTTGAAAAAATGAATACATAAAGATCAAGGGTTTACACTTTCTAATTTCAAAATGTACTAATAAAAGTGCCGTGATTAAAACAATGTGATATTGGTGTGTGGATAAATATACAGGTTAGTGGAATATAACTGAGAGTCCAGAAATAAACCCAAATATCTACAGCCAATTGATTTTCAACAAATAAGCTAAGATCGTTCAATCGAGAATGAATAGTCTCTTTGACAAATGGTATTGGGACAACTGGTTGATTACATGCAATAGAATGACCTTAGAATATCATTCTCTCTCCTAAATTATACAAAAATTAACAAAATTTTTCCATGCCTTGAATATAAGACCTAAAATTATAATACTATTAAAAGAACACGTAAGAATAAATCTTCATGAACTGATATTTGGCAATTAATTCTTAAATTTGATAGTAATAATATGAGCGACAATGACATGATACATTGTTGGACTTCATGCAAATTAAAGATCTTTGTACATTAAACAGCATTTCAGGAAAAGTCAAATAGACATCCTACAAAGTAAGAGAAAATATTTCCAAATTGCTACCTGATAAGGGTTTGTTGTTGCCACAGTTAGGTGCTGTTGACCGGTGACCCTATGCAGACACTGCGTTAAGGAAGCGACACGAAAGGCCAGCAAATAGATGACGTGTTCACCTTCACTAATTATTCATGAAACGTAACTCAAAAGCAGAATGAGATACCACTTCATATCCACTAGAAAGGCTGTAATCACACACATACACACACACACACGTACACGCATACACACAAAGTGAAAAATAACAAGCACTGGCAAGGATGTAGAGAAAAAAATCTTTGTCTACTGCTGATAGAAATGTAAAAAGGCACAGCCATTATGGAAAACAACTAAAGATGTTTGTACATTAAACAGCATTTCAGAAAAATTCAAATAGACATCCTACCAAGTAGGAGAAAATGTTTCCCAGTTGCTACCTGATAAGGGTTTTGTTGTTGCTGCAGTTAGATGCTGTTGACCAGTGACTCTATATAGACATTGCGTTAAGTTAGCGATACGAAGGGTGAACAAATAGATGAGATGTTCAACTTCATTAATTATTCTTGAAATGCAACTCAAAAGCAGAATGAGATACCATTTCACACTCAGTAGAAAGGCTATAATCACACACACACACACACACACACGCATACACACAAAACAAAAAATAACAAGTGCTGGCAAGGATGTGGAGAAAAAAAACTTTGTCTATTGCTGATAGAAATGTAAAATGGCATTATGGAAAACAACTTGGTGGTTCCTAAGAAAAAAATGAACGTAGCATTACCATACAACTCAGCAATTCTGCTCTAAAATATATACCCAAGAGGTATGAAAGCATATTTCTACACACAAACCTAGGAGTTCTTGGGTGATATACGTAGTTAAGCACTTGATTGCTAGCAGAAATGTCGGTGATCCAACCAGCTGAAAGGTGACTCAGGAAGCTCACAGCCTGTGGAGCACAGTTCTAGTCTGACACACATGAGGTCACCATGAATCAGAATTGACTCTACAGTGACTAACAACAACACAATGAATGTTATTAGTTGAATGTTTATGGTAGCACTTTTTCTAATAGCTAAACGGTGAGAACATCTCAAATGTTCATCAGTGGATGAATTCACGGACTGTGGTTTATAGTTACAATGGAATATTACTCAGCCGTAAAGATGAAGCACTGACTGCTGCATCCTGGATGAACCTCAAAAGCATTATGTTAGCTAAAAGAAGGCCAATACTGAAAGCCGCAGAGAATATGTCCGGAATAGACAAATTCTTGAAGATCAGAGTTTTTGGTTGCCATGAGACAGGAAGGAAAGGCTGGATGGACTATTTACAGGGTAGGGGAGATTTTCTGGGTTAAGAAAAAAGTTTCTGAAATTAGAATGAGTTGGTGATTTTTACAACATTGTGAATGCACTAATGTCACTGATATTATGTTGCATGATTTCTATCTCAATTAATAAAAAATTTTCACTGAAAATTTACACACACAGACAAGGTATGATTTGTGAGGCTAGGTCATAGAAGCTACTACATCTTTTCCTGGCTTCTTCTATTCTTCTCTCTCTGTCTCTTTCTTACGGAAATCATTCCACTGTCCATGGTATCTGACTACCTTGAAGTCACCATGGTGAAGAGACCACACAGGTATGGAGACAGATGCTGAACGAGCCCCAGCTATCTCAGCATCTATCATTCCCAGTTGTCACAGCCTAGGCACCAGCCATGTGTGTGAACAGACTTTACATGACTTCATGACTCAGTGTTCCAACCTCGCAAGCCAATACGGCACAGAGCAGACACAAGCTGTTGCATCCGAGCTCTGCCCAACATTCCAACATAGAAGCAAAATCAATATTGCTGTTGATTTAAACAATTAAATTTTAGAGTGGTTTGTTACATAATCACAGTAACTGACACAAACTTTTGTATATCCCTTCACACAACATTACTATAATTTACAAGAAAGGTCAGTGCAAACAATGAGAAACCAGGAAATAAGAGTTGGAGAACTGATTCTACTGAGAGCCAATCTAACATCAGCAATGTTTCAGAAGGCTCAAGAAAGGACTCATTTAACATTAGACAGTAAAACCAGGTTTTTCCAAAGTGAATGTCCCCCTAAGAAACAAAAACAAGAAAAATGAATTCCAAGCAATATGTGTTGTATTCAAGAAGATACAAGACACAGCTATGAGATGATCCTAAGATATTTCTTTTTACTGATATGGTTGCTTTACATTAAATGATTAAATAATATTAAACCATTCTTTCATTACTAGAATGAGTGCTTATGGCCATATTGTGCTATTTTTAATGTGGCATTGGATGTGCTTGCTTTGCTGATACATACACATTAATCCATATCTGATGCCATCGAATAGTCTACAGATAAAGGTGTGTGTGTGTGCAGAATCTTTACAAGCTTTAAAGATCAACTCAAAAACATTGTTTGAAAGTCTTCATTTTAACTATGTTCAGAAATAGCAAAAGCAATGTTTTCATTGTTTGTTTTTTGTTTTGTTTCCAGTTTGATAGCACATCTTTCTGAGAACAGCTAGGCCAGATGTGTGTGTGTGTGTTTATCTAAGTAAGGTGGGTTGGTAGGCATTCCATAGATTATTTTTATCAGCTTCCTCTATTGAAATGACAGTATTTAAACTTTTGCTTGTCAATTACAGGCAATTTCAATTTCAAGAAAAGTATATGTGTTATGTATATTTTGAACTTTGTGTTCATAGAGTTGGGTAAAGTAGTACCATCTTTAAAGGAAATTTTTCAGTTTTGGTTTGTAATTTTAACTTGACTCAAAAGTTGTTTAATAGAGTGATTTAGACTTCTGATGAAGAAACATTTTATTTTTATCATGTCATTAAATTTAATTTTATTTCATGGAATAAACTTTCTCTTATTTTCTCTTAGTCCTAAACATTTTAATTGCTCACCTTGAACCCTACCTAGTGCATTGCTGAGACAAGAAGAAAATGGATAAATATGTCAATTTGTGACTGTTCTTATTTATTTTAAGAAACAGCTGTTCTCAAGAATCTTATGTGGTAAAATACATACAGGGTACACATCAGGATTTCTGTACACCTGTGAGAGCAAGGATGGCAAGACTATTTCTTACATACTGTGGACATGTTATTAGGAGGAATCAATCCCTAAAGAAGAATTCTGGGCTTGGTAAAGTAGAAGGTCAGTGAAAAAGAGGAAGCATCTCAGCAAGATGGATTAATACAGTGGCTGCAATTGATTTAAACATGAAAACAATTGTGGGCACGGTGTAGGACTGGGCAGTATTTTGCTCAGTTCTGCATAGGGTTACTCTGAGTCTCAGTCACCTTGATGGCACCTAACAATAACAAGAGTTAGAGAAGCAGGAAAATAGAGATACGTACTTTTGGGAGGGTAAGCTAATTGACTTTTTCAATCTTTAGAGTAACCACTCTGCCAGACATGGCAACAGAAGCTTGGACATTCACATTCTTCTCACCCATAATTATCTATCTAACAGAGCAGTGCTCTTGTAAACAGTCATTTGAATAGAGTTTCCTGAGTCTTATTCTTGGGATTTTCCCACTTGTTGGTCTTGCACCCAAAGACTTACCTATTGATCCATGCATCTCCTTTGCAGGACAGAGCAAAGACCTCAGACTGCTGCAGAAGCTACGTTAACCTATACAGTGGGCTCTTCAGGCTTTTGCTGAGAAGTCAAGGCAATTGGTTTTGCTAATTCCCAGCATTGCATTTCTTCGTAACCAATATGGATTTCAAGTCAATGTTGTCCATCTGGTCACTCTAAGTCACATCACAGGAAGAACCTTGACTGGAAGGTAGGATTCTCTGAACTCTTTTGATTGTTTCATGCACGGCTTCCGAGTTTCATATTTTTCACTAAAAAAGTAAGGAAAGGGATACCAAATCTCCTCATTTCTGTGACTATATGTTTCTAGAATTCTGTACTTCTAGAAGATTTCAATCCAGCACCGCTTGCTTTTACCACCTGCTAGCCTTAAAAATAAAGTTACTTATGAAAGTGGGAAACCCTGGTGGCATAGTGGTTAAGAGCTATGCCTGCTAACCAAAAGCTCAGCAGTTCTAATCCATCAGGCACTCCTTGAAAACTCTATGAGGCAGTTCTACTCTGTTCTACAGGGTCTCTAGGAGTCAGAATCGATCTGACTGCAGTGGATTTGGCTTTTAATTTATGAAATTGGCAGTAGTTCTACACTCTTTTGTTGTTAAATTACAAATGCCAAAAGCCAAGCCAAGTGCCGTCGAGTCGGATCCAATTACAAATAGGAAGCTAAAAGTAATGTTTATGAATGTATTCACAATTTTTGTAGGATATACTTCAAGACTCCTATATCTAATCTCCCTTAAAAGTCCTCCAATCAGATGTAATGCAAAGGTTTAAAATGAATCTCCATGTGTCCATAGATCTTGCTCAAAAGTTTCCTGTTTTCATTATTCATGCATACCTTGAGTAAGAAAAATATATTCTTGTTGTACATTGCCATTAACTCAGTCCCCTACTCATTAGCCCAGCCCAGTGCCCTCGAGTTGAAGCAGATTCAGAGAGAAAGCAAATAAAACACAGATGCAAACTATCCCGTGCCTTGGCTATACTGCTGTCCAGAAGGGGTGGGTAAGGCCAACATCTAGAACATCTTCTTAGTCATAGCAGAGCTGGGTATCACCTCCACCACCCACTGCCGTTGGGTCAATCCAAACTCATAACAACCCTAGCGGTCAAAGTAGGACTGCTCCATAGAGTTTCCAAGGAGCACCTGGTAGATTTGAACGGCCAACCTTTCGGTTAGCAGGTGTAGCGCTTAACCGGCTACAGCACCAGGGCCTCCCAGAGCTGGACACATCCCCTGTCTTTTCTGCCTTCTATCTCTCTGTTTTCCCCTCCTGAACTCCCCAAGCCTTAAAGCAGCCATCCGTAAGTAACGTTCTGAGTGATCCAATTACTTGTCGTTTTCATAGCAGAAAACCAGAGGATCTCAGTCCTCCTCTAAGCTTACATTCAAGCAGAAGTCAAGTCAGTTTGGTGCTTTGTTAGATCAGTTGCTGAATTTGCAACAGAGAGAACTCTGACAAGTTTTAAGTGTAGAAAAATAAAAGAACACAGAATGACTTGCATTGTAACCTTTTCTTAAAAGCACAAACTATTTTTTAAAAGATAAAATAATTTGATGAAGTATCTAAAGCCATAAACTTAGAATGTTTTTAAATGATTTTAATCAAACTGATTTTGTGTCCAATCCTCCAGTTAAAATAAAAACAATGTTTCACTGTATTTAAAACCTTACAGTAGAGAGATTAAAAGAGACTAGTGAATTTTGCAGACATTTAAGTTGATTTTAGGGGTTTTCTTCCTCGTATTTGCAAATTCTTCCTAAAAAACCTTCCATACTTGCCCACAGTTTGGGGATACAGGAAGTAGACAAGAAGGCCTTTTACACAGGGACTCCTCAAGCCCAGGTGGCATAGTGGTTAAGTATTTCTGCTGCTGACCGAAAGGTGAGCAGTGTAAATCCACCACGCTCTCTGGGAAAACTCTGTGGAGTCAGTTCTGCTCTGTCCCATAGACAATGGAAGTTGAAAGCAAAGGGTCTTGTATCCCTGGTGGGTCCTAGTTAAATCTTAGACTAGTAACCAAGAGGTTAGCAGTTCAAATCCACCAGTCTTCTCCTAGGATATTCTGTAAGGCAGTTCTACTCAGCCCTATAGGGCTGCTAGAGGTCAGAATCAACTCACTGGTGATGGGATTGGTTTGGTTCTTAAGAGTCAGCGCAGGAGAAATACCTGACTTGCTTCTTAGCTTGATGCCCATCATGTCCGTACTGAGGACTTGCTGTTCATTCAAGCCAAGATGTATTTAATATTCAATCATTAATATAAAGGAGGTGCTTTGCCAGGCCCAGTTTATATGGACATATAAAGATAAGGTCCTCAATTCCTGTCTGTAAGAAACTCCCCGTCTAGTTGGAAATAAACACGGGAAAGGGACGTTTTTACTATGCAGGATCAACCCTAAGTCAGGCAGGGGGCCGGAATGGAAATGATGTCTGAAATGATACGGAAGGCAACCAGGCAGAGAAGTTTGTGTGGATGTGTGTGACTGTGTGGAGGGAGTACGGGTGGAGGTGGTGGTGGGAGCGTGGGAAAGAGAATGTCATGTTCTAACAGAGAGACTTGTGTGGTACAGGAGCCTGGGGAAAAAAAAACGGCTGCCCTTTGAAATTATAGTTTCACAAGCTATGTTAGAGAAGTCCTTCTCCAACACCTACATACATTTCACCAACAATAATTTCACTTTCAGAGAGTATTTGTTCTACCTGATGTTTCTAAAAGAAACCAATGGCAAGACTCCCTTTTGCGAGGCTCTTGTGGAGACTGGAGCTCTAGCTCCTTGAAAGCCTCAGTAGAAACAAATATCACTCCCAGAAGCAACGAAACCTGTTTCAGAATCTTTCTTCAGAACCAACAATCTTCTGAAAACTTGCTATTTTTCTAATATTAATGAAAGCCACCCCTTGGTATTATAACCCAGCTGGTATTGAAGACCTGTAATATGCCCTTATTCTAACAGAAAAGTATGTTTTGCATTCATGTAGAAGTTCAGAGTTAGGCCACTGAATACTGTATGACAACTCTGAGGTCTTCAAGCATCCAGGCTCTGAGAATCCTGCAGGGAGATACCTCACTTTGCAGAAGAGGAAACAGAGTTAAAGGACGCAGGCAATGTGGCGAAGGCCCCTTCCCCTTCCCTACTCCTCTATGCACAGCCTCTTGGTGTGTATCCAGATGGCCCCTGCTTCCCACAGAGCTCCGCTTTGGACCACAGCCCTGACCCGCTGCTCCCGCCTACCCTAGGAGCTGCCCAGCGTGTGGTCCTTGCTCCTCCCCAGTTGGGTGCCACACTGTGTCGTCTGAATGACTGTGCTGTTAGGGCTGCGCAAGAGCAGCCCTGCGTTGCATACTCCCTTGTCTCTGAACAGCTGTTAGAATTCTTTTTCTTCATTATGTTCAAGAGAGAGAAAACAAATCTCAGTGTCATTCAGATATACACCATGGGATTGACATGTCAACTCAGTCACTAAATATACAGATAATTTTTTAGAGAAATGTCTTTCAACTACCTGACTGCAAATGTCAACTGGAAAGAGGCTTCTGATGCTGTAGAAACTCAGGAAAAGATGTAAAGGCAGTGAAACCTAGAGGAAGATTCCAAAGACTCTGTTATGAGGCCAAAATCTGCTGCTATGCAAGAGTCAGGCAGCTCCCTGTCTTAGGCATGGGTGTTCACAGTCCCCGGCTCCCTTCTGTTACTCCCAGTCCTTCTGCCACTGGGGTCTCAGGAAGCCTGTGGTTTGGTGGCTCCCGTCCCCAACCACTGGTTTCACATCACTGTGGAGCCAACAGAGAGAAGAAGTGACGGTGATAGTGGAAAACTTTATTTTCATATAATAGAAATGTGAAAACTTCAACCCCTTGTTTATGAATGCAGTTTTATATATAGTCTAGATAATACTGAAGTAAAATAAGCAGTGAATGCCAGAGTTTAATTTATGAAAAGAGTGTTGATTTGGGGGTTTATGAAAAGAGTGCTGATTGGCAGTTGTTTGATGCAATTCTTGCTTCTTAGTTCACGGGACCCGGGGTTAATTCCTGAACAGAAGCTGGAGTATTGCCACGGACTAAGAGGACTCAGGAAGAAAGCGCTGGTGCTCTACTTCAAAATCCAGCTGGTGAAAACCGGTAGATCACAGTGGTCCGATCGTAACTGATCATGGGGATGGCACCGAATCAGGCAGCTTTTCATTCTGCTGTTCACGGGGTCCCCGTGAGTCCGGAGCCAGCAGGACGGCAGCAGATTACAACAATCAAGACCTCGTCCGTCATCCACTTGCGCATTGTCCTGTTGCCCTCTCTCGACTGGTTCATTTTCAAAAACATATAGATATTGTTTTAACGTTATTGACCTAAAGAGAAGCCAAAAAAGGTAAACACATCAACCTCTTTTGAACCAAAATCTTTCTCCAGAGATTCTTTCAAATGGTCTGCGGTAGCACCTGTTGTCATTTATGTACCTGATTTCAACTCCCGTCTGCCGTTTTCCTCCTGAGTCACTCCAAACCGCCGACGTTCCCTTCCATTCCAATCCTAGTCACCAATGACTCCAAAATTCATGCGTCATTTTAATTTCTCATCTTCTTTCATCTGTCAGAAATATTTGAAATACTTGTTCACTCTCCCTTCGTGCCCGTTGCGTTCTCATCTCTTCGAGTGTTCATTTCTTTATAATTTATGAAGTTAGTTTGTATGTTAAATAAATAAAAATTAAGTGGTGCTTACTGCGTGGTTTTGCCCTGGATGACTAACCTAAATGTCGGCGTTTGATTCTATGTAGCAGCACTGCCAAAGAATGACCTGGCAATCTGCTTCCATAAGGATTGCAACCAAGAAAACTTGTGGAGCGGTTCTGCTCTGTAATACATGGCGTTGTCATGAAGCAGAATTGGCTTCATGGCCATTATTTTTAACACATATAATGTGAAATCATGGTACATCATTTTCAGATGAGTTGTATTCTTAGTAAAAAGAGAACATAGTGTTGCTGGAGAAGGAAAAAGAATCTGAACAATATTTGTCTAAGTTACTGAAAACCAGCCAAATTTTGAGGTCTTTCAGTTTCTATTTGATATGCCACTTTTCCCTCCAAAGTTTTCAAAATAAAGGGAGAAACCAATTAAAATGTCTTAAATTTAATTTTCTCCCAGTGGTTATCATCATGCAGTCAGCTGGTAGACCCAATAGTTGCTATTAGAAACAAGTATAGTTCTTGAAATGTTTAGGACACATTTTAGAGACTAGACTTCTTCCTTTTAGCTAGACACACGTTAGTCTAATTAATGGGCCTGATTCCTTGCCTATAGAGTATGCAGAACTGGTGACGAAGGTCAGGAAGTAATTGTCATAGACCTGCATTTCTACTGAGTATCCAGTATCTTTGTATTCACCATGGATTGAAATGTGTCTCCCCCAAACATGTGTGTAGCAGTTTGGCTAAGTCATGATTCCTGACCCTGTGTGATGTTCCATGTGTTGTAAATCCTGCCTCTGTGATGTTAATACTGAAGGATGGGTGATGATTGTCCTGGTGAGGCAGGACTCAATGTTCAAGATTTTATTGTGCCTTGAGTTGTCTCTTGGGATACAAAGCAAAGGGAAGCAAGCAGAGAGCTGGGGACCTCATACCATGAAGAAATAGTGCCGGGAGCAGAGCATGTCCTTTGGACCCAGGGTCCCTGTGTCTCAAAAGCTCTGAGCCCGGGACAAGTTTGATGACAAGGACCTTCCTCCAGAGCCAGCAAAGAAAGCCTTCCCCCAGAGCCAATGCCCCAAATTTGGACTCTTAACCTACTTTCTTGCAAAGAGATAGATTTCTCTTTGTTCAAGCTATCCATTTGTAGTATTTCTGTTAGAGCAGCACTTGACAACAAAGTGTGCTCCGTAACTGATGCAAATATAGTCTTAAAGGAAAGATCAGAAAAACTCTATCACACTGGGTCCTTCCTATTCTTATTTGTTACACAATTATCGGCCCTCTGCTAGAATGATACATGTCACCTGAAGTAGATGTATAGAAATATACCAATCATGCATTGAGTTTTCTCCAGCTAACAACTGTCTGAGGAATCTGTGAATAGGACTGTACTCTAACATCTGAAGATGCCAGCAGCATATATTCTGTGTAAAAGGAGCTCAAATAAGTCTATGAACACAGAAGGTGAAGACTTGTGGATATTTGTCAGTGGTATATAAGCATATGCTCCACAATCAAGACTTAGAGTTTTAGAATTCCACATGTAGTCTCAAACTGTGCACGCCAAAGAAGGCCTGGATATTATGAAGAAATAATGATAAACATGATGACAATGGAAATTGCAAAGTAGTAGGGTGATCTGAATTGTGGGAAGAGGAGGCGGACCGTTCTTTTTTTTTTTTTTTCGGACTGTTCTTAACATCTACAGGGGAGTGACTGACTCCGTCTTTGAAGCACATAGCTAAAAACGAGATATGTATCATCACTTCTAAAATGCTTATGGAATGCTCTCTTCAGCAGCACATACACTAAAATGGGAAAGACAGAAAGATTAGCATGGCTCCTTCACAAGAATGACATGAAAAATTGTGGAGTGTTCTGTACCAAAAATAAATACAATGAATTATTTTTTTAAACTATGATTGTTGATGCATTTATGTATAAGTACTCAAATTATACTTGCTGTCTTGTGTTATCATGAAGGTTTCATTTCTGACATCAAAAATATTTTTAAAAACCTAATATAAAGTAAAAGGCTCTGGTGATGCTGATGCACCGAAAGATTGCAGCACAGAGGGTTGGGGATCAGGGCTGGGGGGACACAGCTCTGTGCCCTGTGGGACATTCATTTCTACACTGGTTGCCAAAACAATAACACCAACAGACATACAACATTAATGGTATACTATGCATGTATATTATACATACATACATACATCAAGAGGAATTTTATTGGCTCTACCTCAGGTAGAAACAACCATGGTATCACTTTAATTCTTGATTATATGATTATCATTTTTGAATACTTACTGGACTTAGAGACAGTGCTGAGAAATTTACTTTTATTATTTATATAGTTTAAAACTATACACACACACACACACACACACACACACTGCCATCAATTCAATTGTGACTCACAGCAAACCTACGGGACAGAGTAGAATTACGCTACAGGATTTTCAAGGAGAAACTGGTCGATTCAAACTGCCAACCTTTTCATTAGCTGCCCAGGTCTTCACCACTGCGCCACAGGGCTCCCCACTATTTAATAAATGCCATACTTTTCTGGAGCTCCGGTGGCTTAATGTGGAAGGGCTCAGCTGCTAAAGCAGAAGTCAGCAGTTCAAGTCCACCAGTGGATCCTATGGGGCAGATCGCCCCTGTCCTCAAGGGTTGCTATGAATCAAAATCTACTCAAAGGAAAGATGAGAGCATTGAAATTTGGAGAGCTTAAGTGACTTTCTTAAAATTATTTGTAAAATGATAGCTATGATAACTGATAAGTGATAGAGCGTAGCTTCAAATTTTATGTTTTTAGGCAAAGCTAATATATGCCCATACTACTGAATAGCCATACTGTTGTTGTTAAGTGCCATCGTGCCAGTGTTGGCTCATAGCAGCCCGATAGGGCAGAGTGGAACTACCCCATAGAGTTTCCAAGGAACAGCTGGTGGATTTGAACTGCTGATCTTTCGGTTATCATCCAGATTTTCCACCATTGTGCCTCTAAGACTCCATTTGAATAGCCATAGTTGGTTTAATGATCTTAGATGAATGACTCCTTTATCTCCTTCTCTCCAATTTTCTTTCAGCTCGGTATAATTTTTCTTCTCACTTCTTCCATCTTTCCTCCCTTCTGTGAAAATCAATTTACTTTTCTTTTTTCTCGCTTGGTCTTCCACTCACTTGCCTACCTGACCCCCACCTCTGTACTCCTTGCTCCTTAGAAAGTAGCATCCACGCTTTTCTTCCACCATGATGACTTACCAGGAAGAAGAAAAAAAATTCCTAGAAGAGACACACCTGTTGTCTAAGTCTTAAGTTCCCTTGAAGAGTGCTGTTTTGTTTTTTATAATCTTGAGAACAATAATGATGCAGTAAGCCTTGGTTCTGTTTTTACTGTTCGTGTTGTCATTCTATTAAATATTACCTGCAGAAGAAATATATTTTTCTTTAATTCCTCCCCCCAAATTGCTGTATTGGTCCAAACCAAAAAGGGGGAAAGTCTACCTGTAGCTTAAAAAATTCCCCAGAAATGCTGTTAGTCACTCCAAGCTTTCTGTTAGCTTCAAGGGGTCATTTTATTCCAGTCACTTCTATCCTGATAACATTTCCTCCTGGGGCTCTAATGGGCTTTAATGTCCTAAATAATATTTTGCCAATTTCACTCAATTAAGTGAGAACAGAAATCATTTCGGCTTTAAAGTAAGAGTGTTTCATCTTTTGAAATTAGAAAAATTATATGTCTTACACATAATTAGATACTCTCAAGTAACAAGGCACCCCCAGCAGACTCCAAGGAGAAGAGTGACTCTGTGTTCTTTGTCTTCTAAAGTATGTCAAACCAAGTGGCTCTCTTCTCCCATCTTACTGCCCATTTTCTGGAAGAGAATGATGGGGTTTGGGACACTTTGTACCAGGCTGGGCCTTTGTCTCTGAGCCATTTCTCAGAAATGCAGTTATCAATGTGCAGTCATTAGTGACAGACAATTATGGCTGAAAACGAGATGAGTGGGTGGGGTCCTCTGGCCAGATCACCCCCATCAGAAGCCTTGTAGATGTGGTTTCAAGAAAACTACAGTTATTATCAGGAACATTTCTATCAGCAAACCATTGCCTTGATGTCCCTGGACGTGAGCTGCCTCACTGTTAAAACAAGAATAAAAGCAAGTCAGGGCTACCTCCCAACTTGACAATAAGCATCATGTTCCAAAGTGTGCAAAGGACTGCCCATTATGTTGACCAAATGTGACATTTGGGCATAAGTGTAAGTGTTGTGATTAGCATCTGTCCATTTGCCTTTGTTCTGTCCACAGTGGGTCTGAAGTTAAAACATCGGCATTGTTTTGCTCAGCAATCTTCTCTCCCACCACACCCAGTATGTCGGGAGAGCCACACTTTTTGCTTACAAATAGTTAAATCCTTGTTGTTACAATTATTTTGAAGGGATTGCCTTGTTGGACAGCTAGTTTGTTCTTCTCCCGAGGGAGAAATGTATTTGGAAAGTAATGCATGTTTGTATGAGTTTGCAGGTGCCTGTATACAGTGATGCTTGTGTCTCTTCAGTGAGAAGGTAACAACATGCTGTGAACTCCATGCTGGTTACATACAAGACCCCTTCAGTCAGTTACCCACAGAACAAAGTTTTCTAGTTTTGGTGAAAACAAAAATACATGCATGATGGTTATTACTGGTAGGGGAAGAAAAAAAAGACAAGCCAGTGCTGTGGACTCTGTGGCAATCCATTCTACCAGAAAAATGCAGGAATGTGAGAAACCCATCTCTTCCATCTCTTACTTGGGCTTGTGAGAATGAATGCCTGCATTTTTCACATTGTAAGTAATTCTATAGATGCTTCCAGAAGTACTCAGACTGATTCTCAATGCTGAAAAATTATAGGCGCAAACCTCTAGGCAGCGTATGCTTCAAGATATTTTTTATTTGGAAAACATATACTTGGTTTCACATTGAAACCGTGCTTGTAATTGCCTCACGTGTAGTCTGACGGTTCTTCATTCACACCGCGGTCAGTGTCTTCCCAGAGCGCAAGACTAACCAAGCTCGTGCCCTTAGTGGCTTCTCAAGCCCCGCACCATATGGCTCCTTACCCTGTCCCCAGTCATCTCTTGAAATTCTCAGCCTGCTATTCAATTCACATTTTTTCACCTAGGCTTTTGTGCCTTTGCATTTGATGTTCTATCTTCCTCAAATTTACTTCCCTTCCCTAAACTGCTATAGCTGCGTATCAAATTGTTCTTTAGATTTCAAAATTCTCTGCAGTCATCACCACCTTTCTGTTTAGCTTCTAAGATGCATGTATACTCTGCTCAAGTTAATTACAAATGAGCATAGTTACATACACAGAGAGACATACACACACTACCCATACACACACACCCACATACACACGCACCCACATACACATGCGTACAGGCAGAAGTGAATCCACCTTCCTTCTATAAAGTGCCTTGGTGTTGGCTCAGTGCACTCTACTGTGATATTTCTCTCTCTCTCTCTTTCTCTCTCTCTTTCTCTTTTTGCCCATCTCCTGCTTTTGCCTGCTTTCATCTTTATATCCAGGCATCTGGAAATGTCTGGAAAACTGGCACACTGCACAAATACTACAGAAATAAAATTTAATCATAATATCGGATAAAATTAATCAATCAGTAAATGTTTCTTTAATACCTACAAAATGCTAATCACTGCCATATATGAACTTACCAGTTTCTGTCTTTCCTAGACTTTTAAAAGCCTGCATTCAACCTATAAGCTCTTTCCAACTTGGTACTTAAACCTATGTTAACCAAGGCTGGTAAAGGCATAGACACCAAACACCCACCAGGAACTATCATCTGAGATGGATTTGGTCAGAGATCTTCACTGAGCCCTAGAAATCAAGTGCCAACAATTTACATGTCCTAAACCTGTGTAATAGTCCTCTAATCCACGTATTTGAGAATCTTCCTTGACTCATTCCACTAAACTATCTACCTTATTAGCCTGTGTATCTAATGCTAGCCCTCTTTGTTCAGTGTAGGGGGCAAATTTTATTCATGTTCATAAGTTCTGTCAGCTATCCTGTCCTAAAGAGAATTACTGTTCTGTAACTACAATTCTGTCCCTGCTAACTGTAATTCAATTCTGGATGAAGTTCTTGCTGATAAATTCTGTACCTCTTTTTCTGGATGGGCTCATTTTTAGGATATCAGTACCTCTTGGAGTTCCTGTGTGGTCCAACCAATTAAAGCACTTAGCTTCTAACTGAAAATAAGAGGTTAAGAGTCCATCCAGAAACACCTTGAAAGAAAAGCCTAGAGATCTATTGAAAAATCATCCAGTGAAAACCCTATGGGGCAGAGTTCTGCTGTGACACATGCACAGTTGCCATGAGTTGGAGTTGATTCAATGGCAATGAGTGGTGGCAGTGGTTTGTAACTCAAGTTCAAGGTCATAAAGACATGGGTTAGTAGAAGTAGGGCCTAGGTTGAAAGGACAATCCTTTTTCTAGGGACAACCTAGCAAGAATATAGTAATAGAACATATAATTAAACAAAACATAAATGAGAATGTGGAAGAGGAAAGCCATGATTGAAAAAGCTTAAGGGATCAAAGAAATTTCCTTGGAGAAAGTATATATCTCATCCTCAAGCATTTCATAAGATATTGACCAAGACTCTCAAAATCAAATGCTTTGAAATAGACCAATTAGGCAAAAAGAAAAAAAAAAAACAAACTATGATATGTCATAACTTTTACATAAATAGAAATAGAAATGTCTATGCTTTGCCAAAGAGATTTCCTCAACCCAAAAGCATCTCAGACATGGTGAAACAAAACAAAAACCTATGATAGTCAAAGAAAATTAGTGTCAGAATTATTTTAAGGCTTTAGGCAGGAAGTTTGGAATGCCTGATCCACCTAAATGGAAAACTTATGTTGCAAAGAAAAATGATCTCACAAAGACAGAAAGGAAGGTTTAGTTACTATGGCTCATTTCTAGCATTCAACAGTTATGTATTAAAGAACTATGGGGGAAAATGCATATAACTGAGTATAGTCAATTTATGAAAAATCTGAATGATGAACAAAGGTATTTGGAACAATACAGAAGATACACAGACTCATCCAAAACTGCAAAAGATGCAGTAGCACCTACAACAGAGATGATGTTTTAAAAACACTGCTCTGGCAAAACCATGTAATATAATTACTACATTAAAAAAAAAAAACAGAAAGGAAGTAATTTGTGTAAAGTGTTGTGTTTATTGTAGGCTTTTACAGCTTTTAGTGGTTCAATGCCACACCTACTAAGCAAAAGTTGGCATTTCAAAATTGCCAGGTACTCCTTCTCATCAAGCCTAAGTCCACTTTTTTGGTGATTTTACGTCTAATATCTACAGACTCAAAATTAGTTTTTGATTGTATACTAGGGGGTAGGATTTTTCTGCTTTCTATTTCTTCTTTAATCACTTTAAAACATGGATTAAGTTTCATTAAATTAAATTACCCAACTCAAATATACTGAAGAGAGATTTCCTGCATTTACTGGGGGAAGGAAATGAGAACTTAGAGGTGCAGTATCTGAAAGCTTTTCAGCAGAATAAGAAAGTGAAAACTTGAGTAATATGATAGCTTTCTCTTTTCAACTGAGCTCCCATGATAAAGAAATTTCCTCATGTAGCGGGTGTGTGTGTGTCTGTGTGTGTGTGATCTGTGTTGTGTGTGTGTGTGTCTGTGTGCACCATGCAAACCCTTTGGAGGTCAGATTTACACACTGGGAAAAGCTTGTTCTAAAGATTTACACTGCTACCTGCCAGTTGCCATGGAGTTGATTCAGAGTCATGGCAACCCCACATCTGTTAGAGTGGAACTGTGCTCCAGAGGGTACTGAGTGACTAGTTTTCAGAAGTAAATCCCACACCTTACTTTTGAGATGCCACTACATGGACTCCAACCTCCAAACTTGCAGCTAAGGACTGAGCATCTGAACTACTTGCTCCCTCAGGGAGTCTTTGTGCTGCCGGGAAAATCTATCCGTGGTAAACTCTTACTTCTTCCTTTTTTCTTTCCTTTGAGTCAGAAAGCAACACATGCTTTCTCCTTTGATCCTGAAAGACCAGGAAGGGGTCCTGAAGCTTTTTATTTATGAAATAAAATATTGGCCTAAGGATAAATTATGAATGGAAATAGGCTCATCACAGTACATGGACACAACTTTTTTAAAGAAGCAACATCAGATATAATTTTTAAAAAACCCAGTGCCATAATTTTGTTAGTCTTGCAGTATTTCTACATGCTATTCTGTGATGTTAGCAGAAATATTTGCAATTTTCACTATCTGAAAAGTTGTTTCATGATTGAAAGAATGACTTATCTTCAGTGAAAACCTTGAAAATATTTCTTAGTAAAAATTAATGTACTTAGGAAATGAAGCAGATTTTATATCGTGATTCAAATTACCACATGTAAGGCATCTGACCGTGATCACGTTTTTGTTGTTACTGTTGTGTTCTAAGTGAACTTCTGTTTGTCAGAGTCTATGTTAAGTACATACATTTGTTGTTTTGTTGGCTGTAGTCGATTTGCCCTCCAACTCATGGTGACCCCAGGCACAAAAGAATGACACACTGCCTACCCAGTCATGTGCCATCAACACGATTGGTTGTAGCTTAGACTGTTTTTACCCACAGAGTTTTCATCAGGTGCTTTTCGGAAGTAGATTGCCAGAGCTTTCTTCTTAGTCTTATTCTGGAACCTCCACTGAAACCTGTGACATGAAAATCTTCACCACACCTGTGGTGCTTTGACTAGAAATCAAACCCAGGTCCACTGCACAAGATACAAGAAGAGTAAGAAAAGCCACCAAGTTCTTCCCTTCAAGAATTTGTGATGTACTGAGATAGGCTGTGCATGGAATCAGACATTTAAGTGTGATGACAAGAGGTGTGATTAACAATAAATGGAGTGGACCTGTGCCTGTCTCGTAGAGTTTCCACGAAAGTTGTGGCTCCACAAGTGGAGACAGTGTGAAATAGGAATATGTATTTTGTCTTATGTAATCTGTATGTCGAACAAATGATCTATGCAGGTGGACTACGTGAAGAAGAATGTGGCATCAGAATTGGAAGAAAACTCACTGATAATCTGCAGTATGCACACACACACAGATTTGCTTGCGAGAAAAGAACACAACTTGAAGCACTCACCGATGAAGTTCAAAGACTAGTAAGGAGTTTACCTGAACACAAAGAAAACAAAAGTCCTCTCAACTGGATCAATGAATACAATTATGATATATGGATAAACGATGTTGTCGACTACTTCATTCTACTTAAATCAACAATAAGTGTCTTTGGAAGGAATCAGTAATCATAAAATCAAACAGTGTATTGCAATGGGAAAATTTGCTACAAAGGACCTCTTTGAAGTTTTTAAAAGCAAAGATATCACTTTGAAGATGAAGGTGTTCTTGCCCCAAGCCATGGCATCATCAGTCACTTCCTATGTATGCAAAAATTGGACAATAACAAAGGAAGAGAGAAGAACTGATGCATTTGAACTGTGGTGTTGGTGAAGAATATTAAATATATCACAGGCTGCCAGAGGAAGGAACAAACCAGTCCTGGAAGAAATACAACCAGAATGCTCCTCAGACATGAGGATGATTAGCTTTGATTATAACGTCATTGGAAATATCCCAGTCCCCAGAAAAGGAGATCATTGTTGGTAATCCAGAGGGTCAGGACAAATGAGGGAAATCCTTGAGACAGACAATTTACCCCAACCGTGGAGTCAGATGTGCAAGTGATCGTTAAGATGGCGCAGTGTGGGCAGCATTTTACTCTGTTCTACATAAAGTTGCCGTTTTTTGCTGACTACTTTCACTCAACATAATGTCTTCCGGTTGAAACCAGGTTAGGAGATGTTTCCTGGAATCATCGTTACTCTTTATCATTGCATAGTGCTCCATTGAGTATATGTACCATAGTTTACCTATCCATTCTTCTATTGTTGGGCATCTGGGTTGATTCCATCTTTTTACTATCATGGACTGTGCTGCGATAAACATTCTTGTGCATGTGTCCGTTGGTGTGAAAGGCCTTGATTCTGTAGGATATATCCCAAGTAGTGGAATTACTGGGTCAAATGGTATATCAATATACATTTTTTTACGGAAGCGCCAGAGTGCTTTCCAAAGAGGCTGGACCATTTTGCAACCAGGAAGTGAAGCCATAGCAACTAAAATAATAAGAGTGTACAGCTATCAGTCAGGATTCGGTCCAGAAGGGAGGCTTGCTGTAGAAATTTCAAACAGAAAACAAACTAAGAGTGGTTTAGGTACTTAAAAGTAATTGGAGAGTCAGAAGAAATGAAGAGGTAAGTCAAGAGGACCACTGTCAGCCTAAAGACTTAATGACACAGCTGAAGTCCAGTGAGTGAACTGCAGCTGCTACCAGAGGTCCAGAAATTAAAGGAAACTACTAATGAAGCAGGGAACACGAAGGCTGCTTTAGCACTTACACATCTGTCACTACATATTGCAGGTTCTGTCATGATGCGAGTTTTATTTTCTTTTCCTATATAGGGTCTCTATGAGTTGGAATTCACTTGATGGCAGTGAGATGGGCTTTTTTTTTTTTTAAATGCTATTTACATGATACCATTCAGTATCACATATAGAGTGTATAGCATGACACATCAGTCGCCACTGCTGGAGAGCGAAGAATGGCCTCTGCTCCCCTTTTACCATCCAGGTGTCATGAGATTGAATCACATACACACAACCATCTCTGATAATTTTGCTCTTAATTTTCTAAGCTATTGAACTTAGGGCACCTATTAGGGCATGACGGGAGATACTCAAAATGATTCATATATTCTGTCCTTTTGTGTAAATTTAACAACTGGATGGGCATGCTGTTCACTTGAAATCTGCCAACTGTCATATCTTGGATCCTGAAATTACTCACACAGGGGTATCTGAAGGGATTTGGATTTCTATCAGTTTTAATATCTGCAAGTCATTATGGCACGTACTATAGTAAAAAAAAAACAACAAAAGCAAAAAACTCACTGTCATCAAGTCAATTCCAACTCATAGATATACCCACATAGGGACAAAAGTCAAGATGCAACCCCTATCATGAATGAACCTGCAATATGGAATGAGGTAAAAACACAAACGATTAAAATGCATTGTAGTGTCTGATTAGCTTCAAACAAATCATGGAAGAGGCTGAAGAAGATGATGACCCGTGACAAGTGTGAGCGGTGTAGCTCATCTGGCACGAAAGAAACACACCGCAAACCTCACAGCAGCTCTTCATTTGGAATAGACAGGAACAGAGGAATTGACAGGCTTATCCAAATGATAGGCACAAATTCATTCTACTAAGGAGAGACATTCTGGAACCTGGATATTCCAGACTTAGTTGGCTTTCAACTGTACCCGTGAGGAAGTAGTCAGAACTGAAATTAGATACTTAGGTTGATGACATCACTGAAATCTTGTATGAGGATAAAAAAAACCTGAGATCTATCTCACATTATTTTCAGTGGCTGAATGATATCATGTAAACGATACTTTAAAGTATTGGTTTGATAATAGGATGCAGGAGAGATGCTAGTAGGCAAAGAAGAAAATGCAGGACAGTATCTATGGATTCTTCATTGAGGATGAAAGGGTAGGAGCCACGGTGAAAAAAAAAAAGAAAAACAATAAGAAGGCTCAGGAATCTGCTTCAGGACTTCTTTGTTTGCCTCAAGTTGGTCAACTCTGACCAACCTGCACCTCAGTTAAAACTATGGACACTATCCTGGCTGCAGTAACCTCCTACAATTGGAAATGAGCTAAGGCACCGAAAGGGTTACCTCGTCTCTTGAACTTTTAAAATTTCTTTTCTGAATGCTGTATTCTTAGCTCTTGACAGCTAAATCTGTAAGTTGTGCAGATGTAAGCTTTTTCAAGTTTTGAGATTTAAAAATAATGAAATGTAAAAGAAAATATTCAAAATTGCCATCACGGTGCTTATTATCCAGCATTTCAGTCTTCTTCTAGTATACAGGACATTTATAGTCATAGCTATAGAAGATGAACAAATGACAAAAAAATGGCTTTATTATTTCTTTAAAGCACTATTACATATAACACCATCACACCTAGAGAAAACTGTGATAATTATCTTGAAAACATTAGCTTAACTTTTCAGTTTTATTGGGAAATTATACATTAAAAGTATGATTTATAACACATAGCAAATTAAAAATATTAATAATGACCAATTTATATTCAAAGACCATTTTACTATCCTTTTAGGAATACAATTTTCTTCTATCATGTAATCCTTTTTTCTAAATTTAGTAGTCTTTCTTCTTTTTGGAGAAACAGCAATATCAAACCTGTATTTTCTTTTAAAAGCTTCGTATCCTGAGTTTGATTGCCGCCATTGACCTTCAAACATCTTTTATTGCATTATATCCATAAGTTTGTTTTAATATCTTCACTCTCCCTAATTACCTGGACCATTCTATACCATTCCCTACAGGGAAATACACTGCTGAAGTTTGGATTTTTAAATACTAATTAAAAAATTCATTAGTGTGTGAATTAATTTACTCTCTTTGTATTTTCTTCTCCCTCTTGATAGCCATCAGACATTGAGAGGCAATCTAGCTATTGCCATACAGAGATCCAGAACTCACTTTAATTACAGTGTTTGAAGTCCCATGTCAGGTCAGTGGTGCCAAGAAATAAACCTGAACATGAGGAAATATGGCTCAGGCAGCTCTATGGACCAAGGGAATCTTTCAGGAGTATCCCTCTGTTGGTATAAACATTTCGGCACTGCCTCTTCAACAGGCAAATCCATGGATGTCTTTCCGGTTCTAAAAGACACCCCACTGAGATGCTACAGTGAAGAACCATGCATTAATCAGGTCAACACAAGCAAAGCAAGTAGATACTTGGAAAAATTAACAACGTAATTCGAGTCCCCCAGAAAGATATCCAGGGATTCACTCTACCAGATCAGTCTCTAAAGATGTTGCTACTTTTAGATGAGGTTGCTTAGAGAATTGTTACTGAAACAGAGAGTGGGTAGATGAACTGTGGCTTAATCTCTGAAGGACACCAGTTCACAAAATAATTAGCTTTATATATTTAGCATCCACTTAACACTATTGAAAATGTTTATTGTTAACAGTCAAGTTAAGGGCTATTACATTTCTCATTATTTTTCTTGGTCCCTTAGAAATGCAACATGAGTTAGAAGACTGAAAAAAAGGACAAAGGCCACCGTTTTGTATTATCTATATATATATTTATATCTTTATGTTGTGTATATATATATCTTTACCTTGCAATGAATTGTTTATCAAACTTCTACCTGAACATCAAAAAGCACTGTTTTAATACATGTATACATTTAAATAATTTGCAATTTTCATTTTTCAGTTACTGAAAGCTGAGTGAGCGATCAAATGGGTTCCTACAAGTTATAAAGGTACATTTTTCGGCCATCCTTCAGCTCATATTTCCCACCAGTTGTTTTCCTAAATCCCACTGTTGTGTTTATTGTTGTTAAGTACTATCCAGCTGATTCCAGCTCACAGCCACCTTATGTATAGCAAAAGGAAACAGCGCACGGTCTGATGTGATCCTCACAATCATTCAGCCACTGTGTCAACCCATCTCATTTCGAGTCTCTTTCTGTTTTATTGACCTGCTTTATCAAGGATGATGCCTTTTCCTAGGAACTCATTCTTTCTGATAAAATGTCCAAAGAATTTTAGAAGTCTCACCATTCTTGCTTCTAAGAAGCATTTAGGCTGTCCTTCTTCTAAGACAAATTGCTCTTTATTCTGGCAGCCCACCATGTATCCAACGTTCTACACCAACATCATAATTTAAAAGAAATCAGTTATTCTTGTGTCTCCTTTCTTTATTTTCCAGCATTCACATGAAAATACAATGGCTTGGGTCATGAGAGTCTTAGTCTTCAAAGTGAAATCTTTGCTTTTGAATGATTTAAAGAGATCTTTTGCAGCAGATCTGCCCAGTGCAATATGTTGTTTGATTTCTTCACTGTTGCGTCCGTTGGCTTTAACTATGGATCCAAGTAAAATGAACTCCTGGATAACATTTTCCCCATTTTTATAATACTGCTTATTTGTCCAATTTTGAGAATTATTGATTTCCTTATATTGAGATTTAAACCATACTGAAGGCTGAAGTAATTAATCTTCAGCAATAGGTGCTTAAATTTACTGTCAGCAAATATGGATGTGTTGTCTGCATACTGCAGGTTGTTAAAAGAAGCTTCCTCCAATCTTGATGCACCATTCTTCTTCATGTAGTCCAACTTCTCAGATTCTTCGCTGTGCGTACAGATTTAATAAGTATGCTGAAAGGACACAATCCTAAAGCACAGATTTCCTAGTTTTAAACCATAGAGCAGCTCCTTGTTCTGTTTAAATGACTGACTGATTCTATATACCGGTTCCTCATAAGCACAGTTAAATGTTCTGGAATTGCCTTTCTTGGCAAAGTAATCCCCAGTTTTTAATGATCCAAACAATCGAATACCTTTGCATAATCAATAGAATTCAAGGAAACTTATATTTTGTATTCTCTGCTTTGCCTTCAGCCAAGATTGATCTGACACCAATAAATGATATCCTTTTTTGTGCATCCTCTTCTGAGTGCGTCTCAAGTTTCTAGTAGTTTCCTGTCAGTGTACTGCTGCAACTACTTTTGAATGATCTGCAAAATTTTACTTAGATGTGATACCCAGTTATGTTGTTTGATAATTACAACATTCTATTTGATCATCTTTCTTTGAAATGAGCATTTATATAGATCTCTTCCACTTGGTTGACCAAGCAACTTCTTCCCAATTTCTTAGCATAGACAAATGAGCACCTCAAGCACTGAATCCACTTGTAGAAACATCTCAGCTGGTATTCTGTCAATTCCTGGAGACTTGTTTTTCACCGAAGTATTCATTGCTTGGACATTCTCATTCACTGACACCCGTTCTTGATGATATACTACCACCTAGAATGTTTATCATTGACAGTTCTTTCTGATACAGTGACTCTGTATATTTCTTCCACATTCTTTTGATGTCTGCCAATTTTTTTTCTGTCAGAAGTAGACGGTCAGATCTTTCCTCCTACTCTTATCTTAGCCTGGAAGCGCTGTCCACCATCGAGGAATGACCCATTTGATATTTGAAATACAGGTGGTGTAGATTCCAGCATCACAGCAACACTCTAGCCACCACAGCATGAAAAACTGACAGATGATAGTCAGAAATCACACTAGTGTGGATAAAACATCTAGCTTACACTTATAGCCCTGAACTTGTACAACCAACCATCATAGTAGGGATTCTTTGTCAACATCTGTTGAGTGAAGGAATGCTGATGTGATAAATTTATACAAAATAATGTACATATAATCTATATGTGCATAGAACCAGGTTGATATCTGAAGGGTGGTTCAATAAAATGTCCACTTTGCTTTTTTTTTGTTTACTGGGTGATTCTCCTCCTTTCTTTTAGATTCTGAGTTGTTCATTTTTTTACCATATTAAGGATTTACTTTTAGAAAAGTAACAAAGTTATCCATAATAAATGAAAGGACCAATGTCTGTAAACATTTTACGTACAAGATTATTAAACCAAATCAAACAAAAAAAAGTCATTTCTTTTCCAGAATTGCAGTATGATAAGGTTTGTTTCTTTCAGGATGTGATGTACTGAACATTATCAGTAAAGGAATGTTTGCAAGGTTGGTAACGTATTCTTTGGTTTACTAGAAAATAGTCATATTACCATAAGACAAACAATTGGTCAGCTCTCTCAGCCTAAGCAGTGACGAGCCCACTGTAGTCATCTACCAATCCCATATCACAGCTGTCACATGCTCCTGCTGCCTTATGCTGTTGCCACTTAGTGCCAAACCATCTTGTGCCACCCACAATGTTGCAGACCCAACTCTATCTCCTGGGTCTGGGAGGGTCTCAGTACTTGCTTCCTGGATCCACAGGAACATTCCACTCCTAGCTCTTCTTCTTGATGTTAATGAAGTCTCACCAACATCTCTGGGATTGGCTGTTTTAAGCGTAGCAATATGGCAAAACTGACTAATTACTTTGGCACACCACATGTGCCTTATTTGCACGGTCTCTATCCATTCCCTGAAAAAGTTTTACACAGCTTATTTGCACAGCCCCAGCCCATCATTTTGGGGGAGTTAAGAGACCATGGCTAGAAAAGTCACATAAAAGCAATTCATTCAGTCTGTATGCTGAGCAAATAATCTGTGAATCTAGACTATATGGAGAAGAATGTAGCATTAAGACTGGAGGAAGACTCACTAACATCTTGAAGTATGTAGATGGCACAATTTTGTTTACTGAAAATGAAGACAACTTGAAACACTTACTGGAGCTACAAAAGTCTATGGCCTTCAGTGTGAATTACACTTCAACATAAAGAAAACAAAAATTCTCACAACTGGACCAATAAGCAACATAATGATAAACAGAAAATATGGAAGTTCTCAAGGATTTCATTTTACTTGGATGCACAGTTAATGCTCATGGAAGCAGTGGTCAAGAAATCAAATGAGGCAGAGTCAAGGTGCAAACTAAACACCCAAGCAGCCAAGTGCCATCAAGTCGGATCCTACTCATGACTAAACACACATCTCCCTAAATCTCTCTGGAAACCGAGACCTGAATTGATAATTAAACGGGACCTTCTGGACACCTAGTGAGCCCTAGGACATGGCATAGGGCTGTTAATTTGGACTTCATACCAATGAACAGAAAACTTCCTCTCTTTCACTGACCCTTGCTCTTGGTGAGTTCTGGCTTTCACGGATTGAAGGTAACTTGCCATCTGTCTTAGCTGGCGGGCAGAGCTGGGACTTGACTAGCAAATAATCTCAGATGCACTGCTGGTGGAATACTCAGGTGAAATTGCCATATTTTGAGATCCCAGCTTTGGACTCTGTGCATCTTGGCACCTTTGGCCTCTCTTTCCACCTCTGATATTGAGTAGCCTGTACCAAGGCAGGCAGGGATCTTGTGTAGGACGCCATCTTGTTCCACTGGAAGGTGAATTACCCATGTGGAGGCCTCAGCTGGACTTAATTCCTAGGCTGGGAGGCAAAGCCTGCCCAGAGGAGGGTGCTTTTCTGGCAGAAAAGCAATATTCTACACAGTGTCGCCTATGACTGGGCCCTGACAGCAGAGACCAGTAGGGCAGTAGCCTTTCTGTATTTTAAACTAGTTTGTAACATCTGGGGTTTGATACAGAGGTGCTTACTTTGCCAGCTTGGAAGCGGGACCTGGCTAACTTTGGGAGTTGTCAGATACCTTTTACCTTTCATTTTAAGATGGCCTAGAGAAACAACTGCAGTCCATCCTCACAACATGTCTCCCGGCCTCTGTTGACTCATATCATGCCCCAAAAGCAACAAACCTGGATAAAAGTATAATGAAGAAATCATGTATGGCTTCAGAAGGCCCCCAAAAGAAAGCACCAAAGAACCTCCCAGAAGAAGAAACCTTTCTGAAACTATCGGAAGGTGAATACAAAAGGGTTATATGTAGAGCCCTCCTAGACCTTATTCAAAATGCAGCACGGCAAAATGAAAAAATAAGCAAGCTGTTCAATCTGATGGCACACCAGTACCCTGAAACCCAACAGACCTAGAAACCTCAATTCAAAGCCAAGAAAACAGAATGGAACAAATGGAAAAGAGACTTTCTGATTTGGACTACAGAGTACTGACTCCAGCATCTATGAGGAGAAATCAGAAGGCAGAAACAAGAAAAATGAAGAAGCATGTGGGACTCTATTAAGAGAAACAATCTACTATTAATTGGAAGTCCTGAGCAGGGTGAGACACCTGAGAACACAGAGAGTATTGTGGCTGAGCTGCTGACAGAAAACTTCCCAGAAATCATGCCAAAGCCAAGTGCCGTCGAGAAGGAAGACAATATAGACATCCAAGATGCATATTGAATGCCACTCAATATAGATCTCAAAAGAAAGACTCCAAGATATATTATAATCAAGCTTAAGAAAATGAAACATAAGCAGAAACTCTTAAAGGCAGCAAGACTCAAAGCAAAGCCAACATTCAGAGGGAAACCCTGTAGGCTTTCATCAGATTTCTCAGCAGAGAGAAATCAAATGAGGTGTTGCACTGAACAAAGCCACAGAAAATGTCTATTTATAATTAGAAAAAGCAAAAATGTCGCTTTGATGACTAAAGTGCCTGGATCAAGCCGTAGTATTTTCAGTGGCCTCATATGCATTCAAAAGTTAGACAATGAAAAAGGAGAACAAAAGAGGGCTTGATTCATTTGAATTATGGTGTTGGTGAAGAACACTGAGTATGCTATGGACTGCCAAAAAACTGAAGAAACCTATCTTAGAAGAAGTACAGTCAGAATGCTGCTTAGGAGCAAAGATGGTGAGTTATATTCCTTACTTTGGGCATGTTGTCAGAGTACCTGTCCTTGGAGAAAGACATCATGCTTGGTAAAGTAGAGTGTCAGTGTAAAAGAGGAAGTCTCTCAATGAGATGAGTTGACACAGTGGCTGCAACAATGGTCTCAAACAAACATAGTAACTTTTGTGAAGATGACATAAGACAGGGCAATATTTTGTGCTGTTGTGCATGGGATTGCCGTGAGCCAAAGCCATCTTGGGGGGACCTAGCAACAACTACCACAACACATATACAAGAAGTGTGACAGGTTCATGAACTGATCCTAGAAAAGGTGCTACATACCTCATTTCTGAGTATCACTATGCTCACCTTTGAAGTGCTCCCCATGGGAATATATACACCAGTGCAAGCTTTTAGTCCATCCTTCAAAGCAATTTTGAAACTCTTTTTCTGCAGTGACCATCAGAGCTGTTGTCATATTACTTGATGTCCTGAAAGTCATCAAGATGTCTTTCTTTCAAGATTTCCTTTATTTTTGGGTAACAAAAAAAGTTACTGGAGGCCAGATCAGACAAGTAGGGAGGATGTTCCAATGCATTTTTTTTTTTTACTGGCTAAAAACTCCCTCACAGACAACTATATGATTAAGTGTGACAATTAAGTGTACAAACTTGCCACCTTGACAGCGTGTGCAATGGCCATTCTAGAACAATTTCCAAAATTGTTGAAGGTTGGACTAGGCACTGGCATCAGTGCATAGCTTCCCAAGGGGAGTACTTCAAAGGTGATCTTAGTGATATTCAGCAATGAGGTATGTAGCACTTAGAACAATTAAATTTGTGGACTTAATTATCAGTCTCATATAGTGATAGTCCTATGTATAGTGACAAGAAATTGATTCTACTTCTCTAGAGAACCAGAAAACACATTGTCTTAAATTTTGCAGCTGTAAGTTCTTCACAGGTTCTGATGAGGTAAAACACTATGCTTCACGGAACATAACAAAGAATCTATTCCACAAGGTGGACCCTGAGATTCTGAGAAGTGACTGGAACACAGTGAGAAAGATTATAAATCCAGGGGCTCTATCAAACACAAGACTTTCTGCAGCAAATATATGACTTTTTCACTTTATTAAAATGAGATCGGTAAAATGGAACATTGACTTGAGTATGTATAAAGCTTCTCAAAGAAGACCGAAAATTATTGTCTCAAAATTTTAAAAAAGTAAAAATATCTTCTATAATGTGAAAATATAGTTAGAAAATGCATCATTTAAATCATCAAAACTAAAAGTATCCAATTTCTTTTCTTTTAAGTCACAACGGAGTGTAAAGTGAAAAATGTTTTCAGAGGGTTTAGAAATACGTATTCCACTCATCAATCCACAGATGGAAAGGTTGACAATCTGTACCCTAAATAGTGAAGCTGATTCCTTTTCAGCCCAGACAGCTGAGACCTAGAAACATTGGCATAAGATACTTTAATGCCAAGAGGGTCAAGGTTGAAATACTAGAGTCAGAGTTTTAAAGACATATTTATTTAAGGTGCCTAACTGATGATCAAAAAGACAAGTATGGATTGGACTCGGGGATACAGTACAAGTATACAGTGTGTGTACTTAATGGTTTTTTACATTTATAGGAGGCTTTCCTACTGGTTTCTTTGTAGATGGGTGAGAAGAACTTAAGGAGGCTGGAACAGGTGCTCTGTAAGAGGATACTAAAAGTATAGAATGAAAAGGAGGAATGTGCTGTCACTGGGTGAGAAGAGCAGATAGAGCTGCAGATAGGTGGGTGTGCAAAATTAATTTGGACTATATACTTTCACTTAACCACAGTAATAAAAAAGAAGAACACTTGACTCTCCACAGCAGTTCATCACTGTCGTGGGTGGCAGGTTAACCTTCAGTACAGAGAAACAAACAAGTAACTGAAAAGCTGAAGCTGCCAGAACAAGGTCAAGTGTTTGAATGGAACCATGTCTCAATGTCTCCTCAACATGTCCGTAAAATATGACAACTTCACTTCCTTGGAGCACGAAAAATGGACATACAAAGTAACAACCCTCTCAGGTTTAATCAATGATGATCTCAAACCTCATGTATTTGCATTATTGCAGTACTGAGAGATTTTTATATGCCAAGCAAATGCCTGCAATTTTGATCCTTAGAAGAAACTGTTGCTTCAGGACTTGCAAGGCCTTCTTCTTACCAGTGAACAAACTTGGCTTCACATTTTTTTAGAAATGATTTTTAAATATTGATATTTCTTTCACATTTCGGTTCCCAGAGGAAATCAAACTCCTTAGAGTATTCTTGTAAAACTCTGCTTATAACACCTTGTCTTTTAATTATTAGGGAGGGGAGAATTGAAACAGGTAGGCATATCCGTCATACAGAGATTTTATTAAGGAAGTCAAATGCATTCTTTGAAATTTTTGGACAAGTTCTGTGTTTTCCAATTTAAGTTTTGACTGTTCTTGACATTTTAGCAATTTTCAACAGTTATCAACTTTCTTCTTATATCAGGGAAATGTACCTGTGGCCTCCAGGGTCACTGTGAGTCAGAATTGACTAGACGGCAGCAGGTTTGGTTTGGGAATGATGCCCATCATGGAGCAGCTGTACCTCACGTCCTGTTCTGAAAAATGACAGCACCAGTTGATTCCTTGATTTTTTAGCTGACAGACTAAGTGGCTTGCTCAAGGTCAGCCTTGTATCTCATTAGCGACAATGGCAAGAGTGCTTGAGTTCTAGCCTGGCCTCTCAGTTTACAAGATGTGTGATACAAAGTCAAGCACTCCGTCATGACTTTAGTCTCTTGACCAATGAAATGGACAATGTCAACCTAGTAACATATGAGATCTTTTCCAACAATAACATTCTGTGATTTTATCTCACAGATAAGCATGTAAGAGAGACTTTAAAGCCTGTCATCAACTAGTTTAAGGGATACTGTGAATTTCAGTTCTAGATGTAGGATAATTCAACAAAGTGCTCACAGGGAGGATATCCATTATTGAATAGTGTTTCCTGCTTAGATTTCCTTTTTTTTTTTTTTTTTTTCCATTGAAGAGTTTGGTCACTTACAATGTAAATTGCAATAGATAATTCAAGCTAAAAGAAGTGATGTTTTTAAATTCATAGGATAATTACTAAAATCTATGTTTATCAGAAAAGTAATTCTAAGATTTAGAGGTATCTTTTCCTTTCTTCTTCCTGCTTTCATTAAATTAAAATACACATTATATATACTTTTGAGTGGTATATTATATGAGACACAGAAACATACAAATGTGAACCAAAGGGAATATGTCTTTAAAATATGGATGGAAGACAACATGATATTTTAAAAAACATTGCCATCAAGTGTATTTGACTCATAGCAGCACTATAGGACAGAGGAGAACTCCCCCACAAAGTTTCCAAAGAACAACTGGTATGTTTGAACTATTGACCTTTTGATTAGCAGCTGTTGCTCTTAACCATTATGCCACAAGGGATTTTTTTTAATGATACTAGTGAGGAAAAAATAGCACAACCATGATATCTATACTTTAAGTATATTTCAAAACTGGAAAAAAAATAGTAAACAGGAAAATACAGAAGTCACAATCAAAAGGCCACAAGTTGTGACTTTTCCACTTTCTCAGCCAAGTTATTTAATTTCAGAGATTTTAATTGTCCAATCTGTAAAATTCAGATCTTACTTAAATCATAGAAATACTATGATAATTAAGAAAGTTTGCATATGCTTAGTGCTGTATACACAATAATGAAATAATCACATCGCTTCTTTTAAAATTTTGAATAAGTCCTCAAGCCATCAATGAAATATTTTAAGATTTTATTTGGAATCATTATTTTCTTTCTGCTTAATCTTGGCCAGAGCTATGATTGGTTTCAGGTTTGTGGAATAATTGCCTTTTCTGTATATATATACATATATATACACACACACACATATATGTGTATATGTCTAACACTTAAATGCTCTGTTAAACTACTTTTTGAGGACAATGTGTTTCATACAGTTCTTGTAATCTTTTAGGAGCCCTCATGGCTCAGTGGTTAAGGACTCTGCTGCTAATCAATAGGTCAGTGGCTTGAACAAACCAGTTGCTCCATGGGAGACAGATGTGATAGTCTGCTTCTGTAAATATTTACAGTCTTGGGAACTTTTTAAGAAGTAGTTCTTCTCTGTCCTATAGGGTCATTGTGAATCACTATCAACAGCAGTGGGTCTGGGTGATTTATCACTGTGTAATAACCAACTCCAAAACATAGCAGCTTAAATTGTGTCTGACTCATCATTGTGCGGATCATGAATTCTGAGAGTGTTCATCTGGGTGGTTTGTCTCTAATCCACATGATGTCAGCTATGAGGCCAGGAACTGGAAGGCCTATTTCCCAGTCAGCTTACACTCCTTCGTATTTGGCATGTTGGCTTTTCTCAATATGTCACCTTGTCCCTTAAGGAAGTGTTTGGCAAACTTTCTCTGTAAAGGGCCAGCTAATAAATACCCTTGGCTTTCCTAGTAGCAGGGTCTCTGTTGTAACTGCTTGGTTCTGCTGTTCTAGTAAAATCAGTCACAAACAACAGTAAAAGAATGAGTATCGCCCACAACTGGGAGATTTTGTCACTAGGGCTATGGTTTTTGACTTTTGCTCCAGGGCTTCTTCTGGGGGACTGAGTTTCTGTCGGTCTGGTGGCCTCAGGATGGTCAGACACTTCATACAGAAGCTGAAGGCTCCAATGGAGAGTACTGAGAGACCAAGGATGAAACCAGAAGTGTTTTCATATCCCAGCCTCTGAAGTCTCAGAATGCCACTTTTTTCTCATTCTGTGTGGTCAGGCAAGTAACTAACACCAATCAAGATTTAAGGGACAGTGAATTAAATCCCACCTTTCAATGGGAAAAATAACCCCAAACACAAACTAAATCTACTGCTGTTGAGTCTGGTCCATCTCATAGTGATCCTGTAGAACAGAGTAGAACTTCTCCATAGGGTTTCCAAGGAACACCTGGAAGATTCAAACTTTGGACTTTTGGTTAGCAGACTAACACTTAAAGACTTTACCACCTGGGTTTCAGGAAAGAATTTATTGCCTTCTTTAAATTTGTGTAATTGTTTAACACAAGAAATAATTATTTCTTTCATTTTACTTAAACTAACTACCGAGCCACTGGAAACTCTGGGAGTATAGTGATTAAGACCTACAGCTGCTAACCAAAGGGTTGGCAGTTCAAAACCATCCGATGTTCCTTGGAAACTCTATGGGACAGTTCTGCTATGTCCTATCAGGTCTCTATGAGCTGGAATCTACTCCATGGCAACAGGTTTGGGATGCTTGTTGACACTGAGCTACTACTGCTTCTTTTAAACTATTATGGGGTCACTATGAGTCAAAAGGAAACCTTGGTGGCACAGTGGTTAAGTGCTATGTCTGCTAACCGGAGTAGCAGTTTGAATCCACCAGAGGCTCCTTGGAAACCCTACGGGGCAGTTCTACTCTGTCCTATAGGGTCGCTATGAGTCAGAATCAACTCAATGGCAACTTTGTTTTTCGGTTTATAACAAGCTATCACAACATAAATTTATTCTGTCATCGTTCTGCATGCTAGGAGTCTGAAATCATGCTGTAAATAGGGCCATGCTCCCTCCAAATTCTCTAGGAATGTGTCTTCTTCTAGCTTCATGTGGTTGCTGGAAATCCATGTCTTGTAGATTCATCATTCCATTCTCTGCTATATCTTTACATGATCTTTTCCCCTGAGTGCCTCTGTGTCTTTTCACTTATCAGGACATCAGTTATTAAATTAAAGCTCTTTCTAACTGAATCTAACCTCATTTTAATATGGTACATCTACAAAGATCATATTTATAAGTAAAGTCACTTTCATAGGTTCTGGTGAACATATATTTTTGAGCAGAACTATTCAACTTTTAAGCCTAGGCTATGATATAATAATAAATACACACACACACACACAAACCATGAAACAACAATTATAGGAAATGAATAGTTCTACTAATGTGAAAGAAAATATCCTTTATGACAAAAAATAGAAACAAAAAAACTCACTGCTGTCAGTTGCATCTGACTCAGAGCAACCTGTAGGATGGAGTAGAACTGCACCATAGAGTTTCCAAGGAGCACCTTGCAGATTTGAACGACTGACCTTTCAGTTAGCAGACGTATCACTTAACCACTTTGCCACCAAAGTTTCCTTTAAGGTATCACCAAAAATAGACATTACAAGATGTTAGTGGGTTGCTTCTCTAGAACGACAGCATTGTTGTTGTCTGTCTTAGGTGCCATAAGTCAGTTCTTATTCATAAAGACCCTATGTACAACAGAACAAAACACTGGTGGGTCCTGTGCCATCCTTACAAGTGTCAGCTATAGTTGAGCCTGTTGTCGCAGACACCCCCTCAACCCACCTAGTTGAGAATGTTCTTTATGCTAAACCTCCACCAACCATGACATGTCCTGAATATGTCAGACAAGGTCATGCCTTCCTCACCTCTAAGGAGAACTTGTTCATTCTTTTGGAAATTTATGGGATGTTCAATGTTCTTCACCAACACTGTAATTTAAATGCTTTAATTCTTTGGACTTTCTTATTCAGTGTCCGGGTTTTACATGCGTATGTCACTGTTGTTAGGTGCTGTCTGGTCATTTCCGACTCGTAGCCACCCTATATACCACAGAAGGAAATAGTGTCCAGTCCTGCACAATGTTGACTACTGTTAGCCTGGAGCCCACTTTTGTAGCCACTTTGTCAATCCATCTCATGGAGGTTCTTCTTCATTTCCACTGGCCCCGTACTTTACCAAGAAACCCTAGTGCCAGAGTGGTTAAGTGCTACATCTTCTACCCAAAAATGTCGGTAGTTCAAATCTGCCAGGTGCTCCTGAAAACTCTATAAGGCAGTTGTGTTTTGACCTATAGGGTCTTTATGAGTCGGAATCAACTTGATGGCAGTAGGTGGGTACTTTATCAAGCATGATGTCCTTCTCCAGGGAATGACCCTTTCTGACAATATATGAGGAGATAAAAAACATCATGGCTTGGGTCAGGCACACCAGAGACCTCAAAATGACATCTTTTTTTTTTTTTTTAACACTTTAAAAACAGATTTTTTTGCAGCAGAATTGTCCAAAGCAGTATGTCCTCTTGATTTCTTGACTGCTGCATTGATGGGCATTGATTGTAGATCCAAGCAAAACAAAATCCTCAACAACTTCAGTATTTTTTCTGTTTATCATAATGTTTATTGGTCAAGTTGTGAGAATTTTTGTCTTCTTTAGATGCAATCAATCCATAGTGAAGGCTAAAGTTTTTGATTTTTGTCAGTAAATGCTTCAAGTTACTTTTGTTTTCTACAAGCACTGTTGTGTTATCTGCTTATCACTGGCTGTTGATGGCTCTTCCACCAACCCTGATGCCTAGCCTTTCTTCAGATAATCCAGTTTCTCAGATTATTTGTTCATCATACAGGTTGAATAACTATAGTCACAGGATACCACCTGCATACACAACTTTCCTACATTTAAACCACATAGTATCCCCTTGTTCTGTACAAACAACTACCTTTTGGTCTGCATACAGGTGCATAATAAAGAGTTCTGAAACTCCCATTCTTCACAAGCAATTCATAATTTGTTGTGATCCACACAGTCAAATGTCTATGTCAATAAAACACAGGTGAACATCTTTCTAATATTCTCTGCTTTCAACCAAGATTCATCTGACCTCAGCAACGATCTCTCATTTCATGTCCTCTTCTGAATCCAGCTTCAGTTTCTGGCTATTCCCTGTGCATGTACTGCTGTAGCCATTTTCAAATTATTTCTAGCAAAATTTTACTTGTTTATGATACTAATGATATTGTTTGAAACTTTCTGTATTCTGTTTAATGGTCTTTCTTTGGAATGAGCACAAATATGGATCTCTTCCTGTCAGTTGGTTAGTCAATTAAATTCTAAATTGTTTGACATAAATGTGTGACCTCTTCCAGTATTGTGTCAGATTGTTGAAACATTTCATTTAGTGTTCTGTCATTTCCTGGAATCTTGTTCTGTGTCAATGCTTTTGGTACAACTTGGACTTTTCTTTCAACACCACCAGTTCTAAATCATATGCTACCTCCTGAAATTGTTGAACATCAGCCAGTTCTTTCTAACAGAAGCAGTAGTGGCTTTGCAGTGGACTACGTACCTTATAGTTGGTAGAGTGACTCTGTGTATTTCTTCCATCATCTTTTGATGCTTCCTGTGTCATCCACTATAATTCCTATGGAATCATTCACTGTTACAACTCAAGGACTGAACTTTTCTTCAGTTCTTTCAGCTTGAGACATGCTAAACATGTGCTTCTCTTTGTTTTTTAACTCCAGAGCTTTGCATGTTTCATCATAATACTTCATCTTCTTGAGTGGACCTTTGAAATCTTCTCTTCGGTTCTTTTACTGCTTCATTTCATCCATTCATGTTTGCTACTCTCTTCAAAAGCAAGTTTAGCATCTCTTCTGACATCCACTTTTGTCTTTTCTGTCCTGCCTTTTTAATATCCTTTCGCTTTCTTCATGTCCAATGTTCCTTTTGTCATCTAGGTCTTCTGTCATTGGGTCTTTGGTCATTAGTTTTCAATGTATTCGATCTATTCTGGAGACAGGCTGTTAATTCAGGAAAGATGTACCCAAAGTTATATTGTGGCTCTCGTGGACTTAGAAATTTTTTTCAACTTCAACTTGAATTTGCATATGAGCAATTGATAGTCTCCTCTGCAGTCAGCCCATGGCATTATTCTCACTGATGATATTGACGTTCTCCATTGTCTCTTTCCACAGATGTAGTCAATTTGATTCCTGTGTATTCTATTTGGCAAGGTCTAAGGCTTTAAGTGTTATATTAAATCAAAATCAAGTCCACTGCCACCATTAGCACTAAAGCTGAATCTTCCTTCTAGAACTCTTTCCAAAATTTATCTCTTTCCTTTTTCTTATTACCAATTCCAGTCATTCAAGTCAAACTGTAACATCAAACAAAAATTTAGTTTTCTTTTTTTAAAAAACCCTCGGAGTTTATAACCGAACTTTCCAAATGATTATCATCAGTTGTCCTTTGCCAAGTGTTACAGTATCTCCATGTTCTATCATAACCTAGGGCAGTTATCCAAGGTTTATCAAACAATCATAGTTGGCTTCTTGGCAATTAATGCTTCTCCTGGTCAAAACCAAAACCCACTGCCATGGAGTTGATGCTGCTGACTCATAGCAACCCCATAGGTCAGAGCAGAACTGCCCCATAGTGTTTCCAAGGAGCTCATGGCAGATCTGAACTGCCCACCTTTTGGTTAGCAGTCATAGTACTTAACCACTAAGCCACCAGGGTTTCCTTGCTGGATACAAATCAATCCAATGAAGCTGGTCTATATAAAGCAGATAACTCAAAAGAACAAAAAAAAGTGAAAAGCAAATGAGCTTCTGGAAACCAAAAGATCAGTATACAGCCATACAAAGTCAAATTTAAATTACAAAGACCTCGTTAGAATGTTCTGATTCTGCTAGAGTTAACATTTGATTAGGTGGGTACACTGAGTTACTGTTTTTTTAAAATTAAATCAGCCTCTTTTTTTACCCCACTTCTGGGCGGGGGGTGGGGGGGAGATGGCTTCTGGTAATCTCCTCCTTCAAATGCTAATTACAATAACTAGAGAAAGTCCTAAATCAGAGGGTTCATTCAACCCTGCTGCCTCCTCCAGGAAGATGAGCCTGCTCACATTACAGGGAGGCCTGCTCTATTGTGTCCCTACTAACAGGCACAGATGTTGGGCCCGCCTTCCTCTGACTGACTTTGGCCTAATAACTACCTTCAATGTGTCCCGGTTGCACCTATTCAGCATTCTGAAATGAATTAGTGTGCTTGATTGCCTCCCAAAATCTTGTCCACTTTTGTCAACCTGATTATACTGCCACAAAGCAAAGCAATTATATTAGCAGCGGCCACTCGGTTCACTGGAAGGAGGCCAGCCCTACCAGGGGACTAAGCCATTGCTGTTGTTGTAATTCTTAACGATTGCCTGACTTTAGAGGGGACTTAGATTAATAAGCCCATGAGTTGGCACTCACAGTTGGGTTAAAGAGAACCTAGATCACCTAGGGTGGTTCGGTAGGGTGACTAGAGGAGCTTGGCTAGTGAATCGGAGAACACCCTACAGCCAATAGCTAAGAAGAATGAAGGGAGAGGAGGTTATTAAGTGCTTTAGAAAACTGAGATTTTGGAGAGTTCATAATTGGATAGAGGAGCAGGATTTCTACAGGAAATATGAGTTTTCAAGGGATGTCTGTCTTCTGTGCAGCTCGAGATAGACACAGGAATCCTGAGACAGATTCAGGGATCCACCTTTATTTAACATATTCAATCATTTTCATATTTTTATGTCTCTTCTCTCAGTCATGTATACTGTGCTAACTCTGCTTTCTTGAGATTAGAATGGCAGAAATTACATGTTAGTGAAGACCTTGAAACCCTTGCTAACTTCAATATTTTCTTTGTTTATCATAATGTTGCTTATTGTCATAGTTGTGAAGATTTTTGTTTTCTTTAAGTTGAAGTGCAGTTCATACTGAAGGCTGTAATCTTTAATCTTCGTCAGTAACTGCTTCAAGTTCTCTTCACTTTCTTCAAGAAAGGTTGTGTCATCTGCATATTATAGATGTTTTAGTGAATTTTCCTCCAGTACTGATGCCATGCTTTTCTTCACACAGTTGTCATAAGAAAAAAATCACAAAGTTTAATATAGCAAAAAGAAAGCTTTATTCAGTACATATTTAAAAAGTCAAAAGGCGGACACAGACAAGCATGCTACAAGAGCTCATCTTTGACTGAGTCCAAGGAACATTACAGAATCATCAGTAGATATTAACATCACAGACTAGGTAAAATCATTGAAACCTTCACCTTTTCACCAGTTAACTAAAAACTGATAGATCGATATGATTTTACATTTTGAATTATCTTTCTTAAAAATAATTGGTACAGATTTCAATAATGATAGTCAAGAGAGTTTTTATGGATCCAACAAATTTTCTGTTCATTAAATACTAATAGAAAAAGATAAGAGTGGAAAGTCCTTTGTGTTCTGTTTGATTGGCTTATATGAAAGAGTGCCTAAAAGATATCTTCCTTCCTAAAAGAGATTTTCCAAGATTATCATAGCCACTGTCATAATCTCAGGGCCCAGGTGACATGTCCTTGTGAGTCCTTGTGGGCCCAGCTTCAGCTGGGTCACATTCTTTATGCTGAAGGACAGAGAATAACACATCCAACATTATTTTCTAAATCACAGTCAAACTCTTTGGATTATTTGCTCAACATAGAGTAAATAAATATGATTAAAGAATACGTCTCTGATACACATTTTTTTCTTTTTTTTTTTTTTTTTTTTTTTACTTTTAACCACATAGTAGGCCCTCAGTCTGTTTGAATGACTGCCCCGGGATCTGTACAGATTCCTCACAAGCACAATTAGATGTTCAGGAAATCTTATTCTTGGTAATGTTATCCATAATTTCTCATTACCCACAGAGTGAAAACCCATTGTATGGCCAATAAAATAAAAGTAAACAGCCTTCTGGTGTTCCTAGTTTTCAGTCAAGATCCATCTGACATCAGCAATGATGTCCTTCATTCCATATCCTCTTCTGAATTCAGCTTGAAATTCTGCAAGTTCACAGTTAATATACTGCTGCAACTGTTTTTTCATTATCTTCAGCATAATTTTATTTGCCAAGCCAAGCCATAACAAACCCTGCCCTCTGCTGTTGAATCGGGTCTGACTCATAGAGACCCTAGAGGTCAGGGTAGAACTGCCCATAGAGTTTCCAAGGAGGGCCTGGCAGATTTGAACTGCCAACCTTTTGGTTAGCACGTGTAGCGCTTCACCCACTATACCACCAATGTTAACATATTAATATTGTTCAATAATTTCCAATTCTATGGGGTCACCTATCTTTGCAATAGGCGTGTATATGGATCTCTTCTGGTTGGAGAAAATACTGAAGTTCTCAAGGATTTCATTTAAATTGGATCCACAATGAACACTTACAAAAGGAATCATCAAGAGATGCCATGACATACTGCACTGGGCAAATCTGCTACAGAAGACCACTTCAAAGTATAAAAAAGCAAACATGTCTCATTGAGGACTAAAATATGCCTGACTCAAGCCAAGGTATTTTCAGTTACCTCATATGAATGACAAAGTTGGACTATGACTAAGGAAGACCAAAGAAGAGTTGACGATTTAAATTAAGGTGTTCGTGAAGAATATTGACTATACTGTGGACTGCCAGAAGAACCAACAAATCTGTCATGAAAGAAATAAAACCAGAATGATTCAGAGAAGCAAAGATGGTGAGACTTCATCTCACTTGCTTTGGACTTGTCATCAGGAGGGACTAGACCCTGGTGAAGGACATGTGTGATAGAGGATTGCTGTAAAAGCAGAAGACCCTCAAGGACACGGGGGGACACAGTGGCTGCATAAATGGGCTCAAACACAGCAATGACGGTGAGGATGGTGAGCAACCAGGCAATGTTTCATTCTGTTCCACAAAGGCTCATAGAGTCAGAAGCAATGCGAGGGCACCCGGTGACAGCAATGTTTCTCAAGAGTTACTGAGTTGTTTAAGCAGTTACTAACTTGCTCTTCTGATGGAGAGATTACAGTTACAAGTCCACTCTAAGGTGCTTTGGAAGAAAGGTCTGGCGACCTACTTCTGGCAAATTAGCCATTGAAAACCTGGTAGACAGCTGCACTGTGACACACATGCGTCAGAACAGATTTGAGGGCAACCCATTTAACACAGACCTAAAAGACATTGAAAACCCTGGTAGTGTAGTGGGTAATTGCTTCAGCTGTAGTTCGCATTCACCAAGTGATCCTTGGAAACTATGGGGCAGCTCTTCTTTGTCCTAGAGTCACTATGAGTCGGAACCGACTTGACTGCAGTGGGTTTGGTTTTGTGTTTTGGGTAAATAATGTTAGCTTTTCCAGTCTCTTACCATTTAATCAAAGCTCGGTTAATAGTTCAAACCTGGAATATGATTGAGTAAAATATGATAAAAATAAATAAGTGATTTTCAAGGAAGCATTAAAAATGAAGCTGAAAACAATTTTGGGAGCCCAGGTAAACGTTTGCTGTGCTGTTTCCCAAGAATTCCTCAATAACTACCTTAACACCTGATTCAGAGTAGCCATTCATCTAGTACATATTGGATGAATGAGCCGCTGACTGAGTAAGCAAATAAATGGAGCAGGATGCCAAGTTAAAAAACTGAACCCAGCTCATTGCAATTGAGTCAATTCTGACTCAGATACCCTAGGGGACAGAGTAAAACTGCTCCGTAGAGTTTCCAAGGAGTTTCCAAGTGCCGTAGCACTTAACCTACTATATCACCATGGTTTCCAAGTGAAAAAATGTCAGTCAAGATAGCATACTTAGAAAAGTGTATGAAGTTTATATAAAAATATTTGAAGGAAATATCAACCCTGTTTTAGTGGTTGCATTATAGCATTCTTGCTTATGTTTTCTAATTTTTTTGTATTTTCCATGTTTCCAAAATAAGATTGCGACAGATTTACAACATAAAAAAATAAATAACACACATCTTAGGAGAAAATAAAATTACACTTAGACCTGTGAAGTGATGTACAGAGCTCAACCTATATTCCTGATCTCTATTTGCACCTGCTACTGGAAGTTACCTGCATGCTACTTGGATCTTTTCTGATACTCAGCTACATGAGTGTATCACACCTTTCTTAAAGTGACCAATTTGTCACTGTTTTCTTATGCTCTTTGATCTTTACCACCAGTATAAACACTAAAATTTGAAGCTTTAACATGAAGTAAGGCAATGAAGTGGTCTCTAACAGAAAACTAGGAGGTCCAATAACTAAGTTAGTGAACTGAATTGCTCTAAGTGCTACGTATGTCATTGCTGAATATCATAACAGTCGCCTTTGAAATACTCCTCTTGGGAACCTGTGCACTGATGCCAGCACCTCATCTACCTTTCAAAGCAGTTTGGGAACTCTTTCTGGAATGGCTGTTCTTCATGGTGGCACAGTGGCCAGTCAATGAAATTAATTGTCTAGTTGTCTGTGAGGGAGTTTTTAGCCAGGAAACAAATAACTGTATTAGAACACCCTCCCTACTCACCTGATCTGGCCCCCAATGACTTTTTTCCTTACCCAAAGTTATAGGAAATATTGAAAGGAAGACATTTTCATGATCTTTGGCACATCGGGGGTAATATGAGAATGGCTCTGATAGCCATTCCAGAAAAAGAGTTCCAAAATTGCTTTGAAGGGTGGATTAGGCACTGGCATCAGTGCATAGCTTCCCAAAGGGAGCACTTCAAAGGTTGACTGTAGTGATATTCAACAATGAAGTAGGTAGAGCTTTTTCTAGAAAGAGTTCGTGAACTTAATTGGCAGTCCTCGTACATCATTCAACAAGGTGTTTTTCCTTCTCTATGCTGTTGTCAATGATAATTTTAACAATTTTGTAGAGTCAGAATAAACGCAATGGCAACAGGTTTGGTTTAGGCTTGGGTTTTGTACACCTAGGCATTAGCTCTTGTTTCATTTCTTCTCTCACCCAAAACATCTCTCTTCAAGCAGTCTTATCATTTCACTTTTCTAAGTATTCACTGCTTCTTTAGGAGCCACTGGGTGCTGCAAAGCACTCAGCTGTGAACCAAATGACTGGAGGTCTGAGTCTACCAGAGGCCCCTTAGAAGAAAAGCCTGGTGATCTAACTCTGAGAAATCATCCGTGGAGAACCCTATGAAGCACAGATCCACTCAGACACACACAGGGCTCTGGTGAGCCAGCACTGACTCGATGGCATTTAGTTTTTCTTACTCTTTGTCTTTTTTCCTTTTGTTTCCTATCAAGCAAAAGTTTTCTCTGATCTTCACTTGCTACCTAGTCATTTTTGTTCACTTTTCAGAAGGGCAAGAGCCACCTTACATTCACATCCATGATCTCAGAACAAAGGAAAGGATTCTTCCTAGAACAACGCATTCAACAGAAAATGCTGGCTTGCTCGCTGCCTGGCTGGCTAAGTGGGTGGACAACGTTAGGAAGGGTGAAACAAAGTCTTGGTAACATAATGGTTAAGGACCCAGCTGCTAACCAAAGATTTATAATTTGAACCCCTCAGTGACTCTACATGAGAATGGTGTGGCAATCTGCTTCTGTAAAGATCACAGCCTTGGAAACAAAAGGGTGGTTATACTCTGTTGTATAGGGTCTTTGTGAGTTGTAATTGGCGGAAGGTTTAGATTTGGGGTTAAGGAATCTTAAATGTGTAAATTAATGGCCAGTGCAAGTGTCTTGTACATTGCTTTTGTTCACAGCAATCTCTCCTTTGCTGACATTTATTCCTTTATTTATCGATATCACAACTCTTAACACTGATCCAGTGCCCGTTGTTTTCTCCCAAATAGAAATGTAAAGTCTTTGCCAGTAAAGCAGTGCATTACAAATCTTTATAACTTTGGAGTATCTAGCCAAGTGATGAAAATATAAATAAACCTATAATGATTTAAGAGATGATTTAAAAATGTTATTTTGTTGATAATAAAACATTTGCATACACTTGACTGCTCATCAGAAACATCTTTAAATTTAATCTTTGCATCTCTGTGATCAAGGCCTTATTATTTTCTTCTCTGACAGCCACAGACACTATGACTCATTAAAGGTGTGTGGTTTGACTATATACCATGTGCTAGGCTGGCAGTAGGCTGCATCATCTTGAACCAGACTGACACAGTTTCTGATTTAATGGTCACATGAGTAAAAAATAAATAATTAATTGATTTTGCTGGCTATCTTCTGTGTGGCCCCTTCACTCCCTCTCTTCTCCCTTCTGTACATTTCCCACCTTACCTCTAGCCTAGGAAATTCACCCGTGTGGATTACATAAGTGGCTTGCCTTCTGGCTTTAGGCTGAGTTCAGGCAGTGGGGTATCGGACAAGATGAATGAGGTAAGAGTAGAGAAGAAAAAGCAAAGAACTAAAGAACATAGCTCCAGTTACAACCTCAAGTACTAGGAGGCTTCTAGCAGTAACATCAACTCTTCTTATGATGGCACTAATATTTTCATCAAAGTCTTCACAGCTGCCACCCACTGTTCAGTAAATAAAACTCTCCCCACATTTCAGGGTTTTATTATTGCAGGACTCCACTTGCGGTTACCATTAGCATCTGTATGCTTATCTACAGCAATGAGTCAGCATGGACTCGATGGCAATGGACTTTATTTTATTTTTTAATAGCCACATAACAAGTTACCCTAAGACTTGATGGCTTAAAACCATAACAAACATTTATTATTTCATGTGATTTCTGTGGTTGTCAATTCAGGAATATCTAAGCTTGGGGGTTCTGGTTTCATGGTCTCTTAGGAAGTTAACAATCAAGAGCTAGTCTGGGGATTGGTCATCCAAAGGCTTAACTGGGGTAGGTAGACCTGCTTCTAAGATGGCTCACTTTTACAACTGCTGAGTTTATTAGGATAGAGGTTTCAGCTCTTTAACATGTGGACTACTCCCTAGTAAGCTTGAGTAGCCTAAGGAAGTGACAGCTGACTTCCCAGATGAAGGTATCCAAGAGAGAGAAAAATGGAAGATGCAATGCCTTTACAACTGAGTCCTGAAGTCAAGTATCACCTTTCCACATCTTGCTATCGACTCCACAGATAAGCCCTAGTTAATGCGGGAGGAGATTATAGAAGAATACACATACCAAGAGGTATAGATTCTTCTTGGCCATACCACTGATGTGTCATGTTCCTTTGTCATAGTGAGGAGAATAGTTGAATGAAGTAGAGCTCTTTGCATGAATTCCCTGTGGCAAGTGTAGGATACATTATTTTTAGAAACATAAGTTCTTTGTCTCATTTCTGTAATTTTCTATCATCTTTGCCCTCATTCCATCAAATTGTTGGCTTTGTTCTCTTTACCTCAGGGCTGCATGTGCTGGAATAGAATAAAATCTGTCTATAAGTGATCTTGAGTTTTGTTAACCAAAGTCTTAACTCCAGTGGTGATAAAAAGATATTCTGTATAAAACACACTTCGTAAATATATGGGCAATTCAAACTCTCCCACTTTCCATTGGCCAAGAAAAATATTGTCATGGGTTTAAGAGAAAAGAGAAGCATGTGAGTCTCAGAGATTCAAACAAAGCTAATTAGTAGTGCTTTCCTGGAGGCAGTAAAACACTGACAAGAAAATTTCTTATGGTTAGTCCAAGCTAGCAAAATCATGCAAGGTTTCCAGTGCTTCAATTATAATAGAGAAGCATAAGAGAAACTCCCAGAATCAAGGGAAAACTTACAACAGTAGAGAGCTGCTAACACCTGGAAGGTCAAGGAGACAATAAGAGACCTATCTCTAACCTGTGTCGATTGTTGCCTGAGAACCAGAGAAACTACTTCTTTGATGTCTTGTCACTGCATAATATGCTGGGAGGAGTGGGAGCCATCAGCCAGATGAAAATGTTTTGTTTGTCCTATGGAATGAAGACTCAGAGTCTCAGATTAAACCGATAAATAGGAAATTTCTATCTGATGCATACCAGTCTTCATGTGGACGATGACTATACAAGCTCCATTCTGGAAAATAGATTAGGTCATTAGTTAACACAGCCTGTAAGCCTTCTGGACTGTGGGGTGATCCCAGCCCTGATCCTGATGTGGGAAATGTTTCAAAGACTAATCATCTTGAGAGGAAAAAAAAAAAAAAAAAACTTCATTGTAAAGATTTGTTGAAGCATGTTTACCTATAAATTAGGAAAATGTCAATTTTGAGACCCTTTTTAATACTCGATTTACCCACACACCTGTATCATGCATTTTCTTTGTTTTTTTTAATAGACTTTCACATATAGTCTATATTTTGTGAAGAGTGATACAGCTATTCATCACCTATCAGTTTGTGGCAGTGCAATGTCTTACATGTTGTTGTCATTCTGGGAGCCAGAACAGGATGATAGTGAACAAGGAAGGCCAAAGAAAAATTGATACAATTGAATTGTGGTGTTGGTAGAGAATATTGCATATACCACAGACTTCCAGAAGATTGAACAAATCTTCCTTAAAAGAAATATAACCACAATACTGCTTAGAAAGGAGGATAAAAAGGACTTGATCTCATGTACTTTGGACATGTTATCAGGGGAGACCAGTTGCTGGAGAACATCACGCTTGGTAAAGCAGAAACCCATTGCCGTCCTGTCAGTTCCGACTAGTAGTGACCCTAGATGTCAGAGTAGAACTGCCCCATAGAGTTTCCAAGGGGCATCTGGTGGATTTGAACCGCTAACCTTTTGGTTAGCAGACATGGCGCTTAACCGAGTATGCCACCAGGTAAAGCACAAGGTCATCAAAAAGGAGAAAGAAGCTCAAGGACATGGACTGATACAATGGTTGCAATAATGGGCTCAAACATATCAACAATTCTGCAGATGGTGCAGAAGTATGTAGCATTTCTTTCTGTTGTACCTTGGGTTGCTCTGAGTCAGAATTCATAGGGCACATAACAACAACAAAAACCATATGACTTCAAGAGGTTAAGTGAAATTGCTTCAGTTTGTGAAGAATCTATCCCCTTGCTTTCAAATGCTCTCTATTCTTTGAGCCCAAGTGTAGGGATCGTCTCAGCTATTTCTCTCTCTCAGATTTCCATATTGTGATCTATTTATTTCTCCTCCATCTTTTCATTGCTCTTTGTGTATTGTATACAGGGTTTGTTAGCCTTTTTGTGTACCACCCTGTCTAGATTGTTAGCTTCATGAGATTACAACACTTACGTGTGTGTGCATGTGTGTGTGTGTGTGCACGTGCGTGCATGTGTGTGCATCTCCACAGACAGGAGCAATGACTCAAACCACATACAAAAATGTTCATTAAGAAATTATCTTAGCAGGCAAAAACAAAAAGTTGACACCTTTAACAACCCTCGTTTAAAAGTCCCATCTGTGGTGTTCTTCCCTTCTCTCTTTCCTTGTCCACACTTCTCCTTAGCCCCCACAATCACTTACCCTTGCACATGTATGTATCTTCTCATTGAAGCACTTTAATCACATTTAATATGGAAGTCTACTTTCAGAAAATTCTCAGGTATAAGTCATGTGCATCTTTGTGGGACAGCTAAACATTTGTCTACTTTAGGATGAGTATAATGCAATCAGTCTTTAAAATCCATCTCAGCCACTTATCAGCTGAGTGGATCAAACAAGTTATTTCATTTCCTGTCTTCATTCTCCAGTTTGTAAAACAAAGCTAATCAAACCCATTCTAAAGAGGTTCCTGAGAGTTGAAAGAGGAACCACAGATTACACTCAGCTGAGAGAACAGATGTGTTAACAGTTGACCTTCAGTAGCAGGTCATCATAATGCCATCTCATTGCTGGTGGTGGAATTCTCTTTCTGAACTCTTTCTTAAGGCAAATAACTTACAGCTCTGGATTGGCTGGTGAGGAATGTAGCCAGACTCCTTTGCTTCCATTTTTTCCTTCACTAAGAGGGTCTCCAAGTAGCTGAGGGGTACAACCAGAGGACGGTAACACTTTGTCCTCCAAAGTACTCACACTTGGACCTCAAATTGCCTATGAAAGAGGGAAATTGAGTCACAACATAAACTTCACATCTGCAGATACAAAAACTCTCTGCCAGAGTCACATAAAATGAAGACTAGACCTAGCACCTAAACTCCCTGCTCACTCCACCCGATTTTCTCCATTTGCTCCAAGTAAAGCTATACTTTTAGCAAACACCCCATGAATTCACTGATTCAGTTTTATCACCCAGCTATGCAAACACTAAGTTTAATTTTGTTTTCTTTAAGAAAAGGGCAAAGAAACTCCAAAGGCAATAAATCAAGTAAAGCAATTTTAGTTACCAATACCTTGCCCATGAAACTCTAAGTCAGCAGTTGAAATATTCAACCTCTTAAAGATAATTAAAAGCAGACATCTGAAAAACACTCATTACTGAGATATTCACAGCAGCAGAAAAATACAGATAACCAAGTCTAAGTTTAAAAATACATATATTTTCATTTTCTTTTAAACTGGAGCTTATTAATGAACATGAAGCACAAATGTCCAACAAAAATTTGCTTTCCTTTTTTAATTTCAGAAAGTTAATGTCAACACATGTTATTAATTCTGCTACCAAGCCAATCTTAGTGGGGAGCCTGGAAGCATGGCCAACCCGAGTTTAATGAGCTGGTGGTTGTTCAGCAGCACACTTATCACAATGAGACCATATGGACCCATTAAACTTCATCCTCCACATTCTTTTTTGGATTGTGGAAAGGTTGCCCCCTCCCCAACCCAAACTCTCTGGAACAGCTCTCAATTTCTTTTTTTTTAAAAAACTCTCTTTTTCTAGGTCCTATCAAACACCTTCATGGATTCTCCAAGATCAGTAATAATCCTGGTCAGAGTCTTGGAGCTACAGTATCAATGTCAGCTGGAGCCACTGGCAGCATTCCTTTTATTTTCTTCCAGTGAACAAAAACTACATCACGGACAACACACATATGTCTCTCTTTTCTCTTAGTACTTCTAATTTCTTCACTGTAGAGAAGAATTCTTTGTCCATTAACCAAACCTTCTTAGATGACAAGCAATGTTATACTTTATTTTTAATTAAAGTGTTAAGTCCATTGCAGTCTGAAATTTTTCAAGAAACCCAGCTGCAAGATCTACTTAAAATCACCAATGGCTTTTTAATAATGATCAACTTGAAGTGAAGAAATGTGTACACCTTTGGGTGTAGGCAAATCTACTTACTTTAAATAAAAGACTAATGATAGAATTTCAACCATGAGTTGTAAGAGTGACTTTTTAGATAAGTAGGTAGATGATAGCTAGGTAGGTAGATTGGTACACAAACAGACAGACAGATGATAGATAGACAGATGATAGGTAGATAGATAGATAGATAGATAGATAGATAGATAGATAGATAGATAGATAGATAGATAGATAGATAGATAGATAGATAGATAGATAGATAGATAGATAGATAGATAGATAGATAGATAGATAGATAGATAGATAGATAGATAGATAGATAGATAGATAGATAGATAGATAGATAGATAGATAGATAGATAGATAGATAGATAGATAGATAGATAGATAGATAGATAGATAGATAGATAGATAGATAGATAGATAGATAGATAGATAGATAGATAGATAGATAGATAGATAGATAGATAGATAGATAGATAGATAGATAGATAGATAGATAGATAGATAGATAGATAGATAGATAGATAGATAGATAGATAGATAGATAGATAGATGATAGATAGATAGATAGATAGATAGATAGATAGATAGATAGATAGATAGATAGATAGATAGATAGATAGATAGATAGATAGATAGATAGATAGATAGATAGATAGATAGATAGATAGATAGATAGATAGATAGATAGATAGATAGATAGATAGATAGATAGATAGATAGATAGATAGATAGATAGATAGATAGATAGATAGATAGATAGATAGATAGATAGATAGATAGATAGATAGATAGATAGATAGATAGATAGATAGATAGATAGATAGATAGATAGATAGATAGATAGATAGATAGATAGATAGATAGATAGATAGATAGATAGATAGATAGATAGATAGATAGATAGATAGATAGATAGATAGATAGATAGATAGATAGATAGATAGATAGATAGATAGATAGATAGATAGATAGATAGATAGATAGATAGATAGATAGATAGATAGATAGATAGATAGATAGATAGATAGATAGATAGATAGATAGATAGATAGATAGATGATAGATAGATAGATAGATAGATAGATAGATAGATAGATAGATAGATAGATGATAGATAGATAGATAGATAGATAGATAGATAGATAGATAGATAGATAGATAGATAGATAGATAGATAGATAGATAGATAGATAGATAGATAGATAGATAGATAGATAGATAGATAGATAGATAGATAGATAGATAGATAGATAGATAGATAGATAGATAGATAGATAGATAGATAGATAGATGATAGATAGATAGATAGATAGATGATAGATAGATAGATAGGATAGATAGATAGATAGATAGATAGATAGATAGATAGATAGATAGATAGATAGATAGATAGATAGATAGATAGATAGATAGATAGATAGATGATAGATAGATAGATAGATAGATGATAGATAGATAGATAGATAGATGATAGATAGATAGATAGATAGATAGATAGATAGATAGATGATAGATAGATAGATAGATAGATGATAGATAGATAGATAGATAGATAGATAGATAGATAGATAGATAGATAGATAGATAGATAGATAGATAGATAGATAGATATATGATAGATAGATAGATAGATAGATGATTGATAGATAGATAGATAGATAGACAGACAGATGATAGATAGATAGATGATGGATGGATGGACTGTCAATAGCTTTAAAGCACACATGACATCAGTTTCATTCATTCAGCAAATAATAACTTGATGAGCATTCAACAGATGGTAACTTGATGGCTAATTATGAGCTAGCTGAGTAGATCTGGTGATGGTATGGTGATAATATAAGACAGACAATGATTCACAGGCCTTGATTTCTGGTTTCTAGAAACAAGAATTCAGAAGAGAGGAGGTAGAAGGATAATAACAAAAGATTGTCATAGTGTATCCTGTAAATCTTTGGCTTCATATTATGGTCATTTTTGTTTCTAGAGAACCTCTGCTTCCTTTCGTCATTGTACTTTTCACATAGTATACTGCATGTTTGTTTTCCCTCTTTTTGCTTAGACAGTGAACTTTCTAAAGACTTATTCACCTCTTCGTTCAAACAACTTGAGCAAAGTAGCCAGTGCAAAGTGGGTGAGAAGGACAGATAGTTATAGATACACGTAGAGATGTAGCTTTAGATAGATACATGTATGAAAATACATATATATGTGAGAGAAGTAGCTCATTTATACTTCATTGAAACAATTACTGGTGCTCTCTTTTAAAACCAGTATCATACATAATGTCGTAAGAAGTAAGCAATAGACTGACTGAGTAAAAACAAAATAGTCTGTACAGAAAATAACTTTGCCACAGTCTCTCCCTACCATTCCCAAAGTGCCCTACCTACTATGATAAATTTCTCTGAAAATATAGCAGCTGTAACTGAAGGCTAAATCCCAAGACACTGAAATGAACTCAGCCATGAGTCCAAATATCTAGGTCGTAGATTGAACTCTACCATATGATTCACTCAGTCATTCACTATCAAGTGCTACGTTGTCCTGAGTACAAGTTTACAAATGGACAACTTTGGAACAATAGCTGAAGTAAAGAAAACCAAAGAAGTACAGAGGATGAAATCTCAGAGAAAGCAGTCAAACAGTGTGTGGTTATTTGCAAAGAATTGTGTAAAATTTGTGACAGACAAGCACCCAAGCACCAGGTAACAATTCTTGAGATTGTTTTACCTCCTAAGTTAAGTGATTTAGGCTAACCCATTATATTGGTGTCAGGATTGGAGGAAGACTTAATTTATAATCTGTGATATGAAGATGGTACAACCTGCTTGCCGAAAGTGAAGAGTACTTGAAGGACTTACTGGTAAAGATCAACAACCACAGCCTTCAGTATGAATCACACCTTAACATAAAAAAAAAAAATCCTTGTAACTGGACAAATGATCAGCATCATGCTAGAGAAAACATGAAAGTGGTCAAGGATTTCGTTTTACTTGAATCTACAATCAACTCCCAGGGAAATAGCAATCAAGATATCAAATGACTCATTGCATTGGAAAAACATGCTGTGAAAGACTTCTTTAAAGTGTTAAAAAGCAAAGATATCACTTTGAAGACTAAAGTGTGCCTGACCCAAGCCACGGTATTTTCAGTCACCTCATATACATGCAAGAAGTAGACAATGAATAAGGAATACACAGGAGGAATGGATACACTTTGAATTATGGTGTTAGTGGAGAGTATTGAATATACTGTGGTCTGCCAGAGAATGAACAAATATGTCTTGGAAGATGTACAGCCAGAATGCTTCTTAGAAGTGAGGGTACTTTGTACTTTGAACATGTTGTCAAGAGGGACAGTCCCTAGATAAGGACTTCATGCTTGGTAGAGTAGAGGATTAGCCAAAAAGTGGGAGACCCTAAATGAGATGAATTGACACAGTGGTTGCAACAATGGGCTCAAACATAGCAATGATTATGAGGTTGGTGCAGGATCCGGCAGTGTTTCTTTCTGTTTACACAGAGTCACTATGAGTTGGAATCTAATTGAGGGCACCTAGCAACAACAATACTTTTCCTAGTTAGATGTGCAAATATAAGCAAACACGTCTTGAATGCCAAACACAACTCAATTTCTTAGCTGATTTAGATACTATTCTAAGAATCTCTAATGTTTTTGTATGTAACTTTCATAGAAGAGGAAGAGTAAAGAACTTTGCTGATAATAGTAATGGTCATATTCTTCTGGCCAATATGACACTACAGCAAGAAGCACCATGCTTTCCCTCTATAGCAAAGATCAAAAAAACCAAGTAAAACAAAGACAAATGTCCGTCCTGGAACATGAACCACAAAGTGTCAAATGAAGCGACAAAGATCTCAGTCAAAATTCAAGTGGGATAAGAAACTGACAGAAAGCAGAGAGTGAGAAGAGATTTAAGAGAAAATTCTTAACCAGCTCACCCAGCACAAACTGACCATCCTGGACGCCTGTCAGAGACTTGCAGACAGGGAGCACGGGACAGCAGATTTACAGAAGTTTCAATATAGGACAAAGCAACAGGTCGCAGGCAAGGTACTTCTTCCCACCCTGCATCTTCTCCCCACTGCTCCACCTCCAGCAACTCCAGGTTGGCAATGGTGGCTCAGCCACCAGGAAGGGCAACATCCTTGCTGCTCAATTTCACCTGACCTGTTTTGGAGATCAGCAGATGGCGAGTATGAGAATGCACATTCAGAATCTCACAGCAGAACACCAATCACCCACTGGACCTCTCCTACTGTGCCATAGCTGAGTGACTGGCGCTGCCCTTTGGACAAGAATGTGAGAAATACTGTGATCACAGACAAGCAAACAATGAAGAATGTACAGACTGCCTGCTCTGACATAACCAGACAAAATAAAAAAGCAGGATGAAACAAACAGACCTACAATTAAAAAACAAAGAAAGTAACTGCTGAATGTCCTGAAGACAGCAGAAAACATCAAAACATGTAGGAAAAGAAAACAGGACAAGAAATCTCCATAGGTGTCAAAAATAAAATATCAAATGACTTTCCACTAAAAGAAAAGGCACTAGAATTCTCTGATAAGGATTTCACATCTCTAATATTCAGAGCTATCCAAGAGTTGAAGCAAAAAGCAAACAAAAAGGAGCAAAAAATAATTAGATATCCAAAAGATAAACAAGATTTCAAAAATGGGCAGTGTCACAAAGGTCTTAAGAACAGTTTTGAAGTGATGGAAGACAAGATCAGCAAAATTGAAGACAAAAACCTGGATAGAACTCTGAGGAAGAAAAATCATAAAAATGAAGGAACTCTGAGAATTATGTGAGATACAACCAAAAGCAAAGTTATGTAAGAAATCAAAATTCTTGAACAGGGGAAATAAATGGAAAACACAGAGAGGATCATTGAAGAATCACTGACAGAAAATGTCTCTAATACCATGAGATGAAAAGGTGACCATCCAAGAAGCTCAATGAACTTCATATAGGATAGACTCTAAACAAAAATCACCAAGTTATATCATAATTATACTCAAACCAAACATAGAAAAAAAGATTTGAGAGCAGCTTGAGAAAAACAAAAAACCACATACAGATGAGAAACAATAAGACTAACCCCTGATTATACCACAGAAACAAAGCAGGCAAGAAGGCAATGGGATGATATATATATACATATAAAACCATGAAAGAAAAAAATTGCCAACCAAATTAGGACATGTTCAGATAAACAGCAATTAAGGGAATAATCTGCAAACCACAAAAATATCAAAACAACAGAACAGGGAATAAACTGTATAGTTGTAGAACATTCTAATGTAGTTGAAGGCAAGGCACTACCAAACCTAGGCTTGTTCAAACCTAGGAAGACAAGGGTAAACTTCAATGTAATCATAAATAAAGAAGGAAAACGTAAAGTCTCAATAAAAACAAAATCTACAAAAATAGAAGAAATTAAAAAGAACTCCACAAACCAAAGGAATTCAGCACAGGAGAGTAAGAGGAACAAAGAAACTGTCAGCACCGCACACACACAAGCACTACAAAATGACAAAAATATACTCATACTATCAACAATTACACTGATTTTAAATGACCTAAATGCACCCATAAGAAAGCAAAGATTGACAAAATAGATCTTTAATAATTTAAAAAACAAGATTCATCAATAAGCTGTTTACAAGAACCTTAGAAACAAAAACAGCTGGCACTAGTGCCACCATACACACGCTGACCAATGGAACAGAACCGCGAACCCAGATGCAAATCCATCCACCTATAGTCACCTGGTAGTCAATGAGATCCCACAGTCTGCCAGATAGGAAAAGGGCAATCTTTTCAGCAGACGGTGCTGGCAAAACTTGATGTCATCTCACGACATGGAGCAAACTGGAGGGCATCATGTGGGGTGAAATGAGTCAATCAGAGGGGCACAGGCGTTCATGAGAACATTTGTACAAAAACTCATGAAAAGGCTTACACACAGAGAGAACAATCTTTGATAGATACCAGGGAGTGGAGGGGTGGGGATGGAAAGTAGTTAATTAATTTTAAAAAGTCTGGTAAAAACTACACACATTAGAATAATAATAACAATGGTGATAGCCATGTGTATATAGACCTTCTTTGTCAACAACTGTCCTAAAATCTGTGAACCTATTAACTCATGTAGTTTCCAAACCCTGAATAGCATTTAAAACATTATTCATAGGTCTGACAATTAAACTTGCGACCTCATCTTAGAAAAAGCGCCACATAGCTCATTGCAGACTACCATTCCAGTTACCTTCAGAGTCCTCCCCTTGGAAAGCTAGGCACCAAAGCCAGCACCTAGTCCACCATTCAAAGCAATTTTGAAACTCTTTTTCTGGATTGGTCATCAAAGCTTTTGTCATATTATCCCTGATGTCCTGAAAGTTATCAAAATGTCTTCCTTTCAATATTTCCTTTATCTTTGGGTAAGCAAAAAAAGGTCACTGGGGGTCAGATCAGGTAAGAACAGACTGTGTTTCCATAGTTACTTGTTTGCTGGCTGAAACCTCCTCACAGACAACTGGACAATTAATTTTGTGAACTGGCCACCGTGCACAAATGGCCGTTCCAGGACCAGCTCCAAAATTGCGTTGAAGGGTGGTGTAGGTGCACAGCGTCCCAAGGGAGTGCTTTGAAGGTGATCATAGTGATATTCAGCAGTCAGTTATGCAGCACTTAGAACAATTTAAGTTCACAGACTTAATTGTCAGACCTCGTGTGTCCATTTTATAGATGGACACTGTCATGGATTGAACTGTAGCCCCCAAAACTATGTGTCAGCTTGGTTGCGTCGTGATTACTAGTACTGTGCAGTGGGTTTCCATTTTGTGATTTTCCTACTTGTCATAATTCATGATTTCTTCCTGTGGTTAAAGGCAGGTAGGGTGGAAGATAACACCCTTGGGCAAGTCACATTGCCTGAGCCAATGTCCGGGGAGTTTCCCGGGGATATGGTCTGCAACACCTTTTATCCTACAAGAGAGTAGAGAGTTGTGGACCTCACAGCCCCTAGAAAGCAGTGCTGAGAGCACAGCACATCTTTCGCAACTGGGGTTCTTGAGTGGAGAGCCTCCTAGTCCAGGGAAAGACTGGACTTTCCTTGCAAGAACTGTCCTTGCAGGTGGACAGAGAAAGCTTTCTCCAGGAGCTGATGCCCTGCATTTGGACTTTTCGCTTACTAGACTATGAGAAATAACTTTTTCTTTGTGAAGTCCATCCACTTTTGGTATGTCTATCATAGCACCACTAAATAGCCAAAACAGACCCTTAAAAAGAAAGTCAAAATGACTTTTTCAAGGTAACATAGTTAGCCAGTAACAGAATTTTTTTGTAAACCCAGACGTTTTGGCCTCAGAATGCTGCCATCCTATAGAGCTAAAACATAGAAACTCATGTTTCTAAATTCCTGATGTAAATTTTATCAGTTACAACTTTTCTGAAAAATAAAAAGGAAAAAGTGCTCCAGTCATTTCAGTCTAACAGAATCCAAGTCAAATACCAGTTCATTATAGAAGTAAGTAAACTAAAATTAAAACAAGGAGCTGCTCTCAACACTTTTTACTTAAATATTTTATCTCTCATGTGAATACCTCATTGTAAAATATTTTTAAAATAGCAATTTAAGTACCTAAATATGTAATTAAATCTCATTTAAAAAAATTATTAAATGAATTATACAGACCTATACTATAGCTATATCAGGATAGAAAGAGTTCTCCAAACTGTTGGAAGAAATACAAACACTGGAAATATGTCCGTCTGGTTATAAGTTTTTAATAGGTCTATGATAAACAAAGTTGAAGGTGGAAGAATTTCTTTTCTCACACGAATCAGTTAGTTTTGTGCATGTGCACATATACTTGCACACACACACACACACACTACCTCTAGTCAGCCACATCTCAAATGTATTCAAAAGAAAAAAAATATATTGTGCATGATTTGGCTACCCCATCATCCCTGCTGGAGCCACAATGAGAAAAAATGTTTTATCGATAATTCCTTAATTCATTAAGTAAAGTAGATAGAAACAAGTTAAAATATAATTTTATAATTTAAGCATAGTGATTATAAACATGCTATCAAGACAGATAACAATATGAGAACCCAGGGATAGGAAACTCCATTAAAGAAACTTTAATGGTTCCCGTTCACATAATATGGTCTCCTGAATCACATTATTGGAAATAAAACTATTTTAAGGAAAAATTATATTGCCTTTACGCAAACCCAAGTTCCATTGAAGTACACTAGAAAGAGATATCTAAGAGCAGTTTCATTTTCTTAGCAGGAAAAAGATGTCATTAGTATGTTTAACGTTACACTGAACGTAAGTGCTATTAATGACAAAAATGTATTGCTGTCATTACAGCAAATTGTTAATAAATTGGGTCTTGAAAGCACTTTTTCATTTAAAGACTATTTAGGAAAAGATTAAAAAGTGTAAAGTTATGTCTATTTTTTGTTTCTGTGACTAAAATTTTGCAATTCATACTGCTTTGCATTAAGATCCAAAAGTAAATCCACTGTTTGATCAGTAAGGAAAACCGTGCTAGTGTCTGTCTTCACCACGGCCTAGGGTTAAATCTTTCTTTTTCCTGTTTTTTTTTTTTTGGTTAGTTAATAACCTACATTGATTTTTAGGAGGGATAAGCATTCCATAATTCTAAGAGGACTAATTGAAGCCAACTCTGTAAAGAAAGATACTGTCTTGATTTGACATGCATGGCTGAGTGTATGTCAACAGCCCGAGTCCATTATTTCTGTATCAAAACAGACAGGAAAGAAAAACAAGTCACAGAGAAAAATGATGAGATGTGTTAGAGTACAAACAGCAACTGATGACTGTTTTTCAAAAATATGCGACATATATTAACTGCTTTACTTCCTCAATGATTTGGAGATCCCTTAGAGATAAATCTCTGAAAAGGAAAAATAAAGAATTATTGCTTAAATGACATATAGATTTGCATTATAGCAAAGTCACATTCGTAATTATAGTACTGTGTAATAGAACACCAACACTGCCCCCAAAAAAACAAACCTATTGCCATAGAGTCAATTCTGACTGACAGCAAACCCGAAGGACAGAGTAGAACAGCCTTATGGGATTGCCAAAGCTGTCATCTTTGCAGAAGGGGACTGTCGCATAATTCTCTTGTAGAGGGGCTGGTGAGTTCAAGTTTCTGACCTTCAGATTAGCAGCCAAGCACTTTAAACACTCAGCTACCAGGTCTCCTAATAGAACACAGAACCAAAAAAACCAAACCCACTGTTGTTGAGTCGATTCCAACTCATAGTGACCCTATAGGTCAGAGTAGAACTGCCCCTTAGAGAACACAGCAAACCAAAAAAATCCAAACCCACTGTCTTAATTCCAGCTCACTGGGAACTTGTAGGACGAAATAGAATTGCCTGCCCCATAGGGGTGCGAAGGAGTGCCTGAAAGATTTGAATTGCTGACCTTTTAGCTAGCAGGCTCTTAATCACTGCCCCACCGAAGCTACATAGAACACAGTAAGGCCTGCACATCATAAAGACCTGACTTTTCATCCACATTCAGCCACAGACAAGCTCTCTGACCCAGGAAATTTGTTTAAATTTCTTTCATAGAGGTATTGTAAATTTCATATATGTACATATGAAATTTGTGTCTGTAAATTTCAAAGTGACTTTTATGTGTGCAGTTCACATATATGTAAAGTGTGTGTCTTAGAACATCAGAATTAATATAAGAAAGAACTATATGTAGATATAAGAAAGATGATGATAAATAATCTTTCAAGACCTGATTATTTTCTTCCTTCAATTTTGTCTGGACACCATATGTTTTCATCAATGGCAACATGTAGAATCATTAAGTGTTGTCAAGATTTGACAGGTGGGGCAGATTTTATTTTTGACTCCTTCAACAATTCTACCCTCTGAGTCCTGAGGGACATACACTGTCTCACTAATTCTACCCTGGGTGTCTGCTAGGGTCTGGAGGGACAAGCTGTGTCCCAAAGAAAAAATTTCTCAGTTTCTCTTCCTCCTACCAAAAATGCATGTCCCTTACAAAACACCCTGTAGAAATGGCAATTTCTAGCACAAGGATTTTTTGTTTGGTTGGTTTTATGTAGTCATAAAGGCCTGGCCTTGCTTTGGTATGAGTCAGTGGGAAAGCATCTTCCTGATGAACCTGAGAGGTGAAAAAAGTGACTGGGCAACCTTCTATCCCAATCATGACATGGATACTAGTAGCCCCCACCAAGGCCACTGCTATCGAGTCCATTCTGACTCCTAGCTACCCTCTAGGATGGGAAAGAACCCGCCCGTAGTGTTTCTGAGGCTGTCTTTACAGAAGCAGACTCTCACGTCTTTCTTCACTGGAACAGCTAGCAGATTCGAACCACTGACCTTTGGTTAGCAGCTGAGTGCTTAATAGCTACACCACCGCATGCATACGTGTATACATAAAATTGTATATGTATATGTGCAATAAATATATAGAGAAATTTGTATATTATACAAAGAACCATGGCGACATAGTAGTTGAGTGTTCACCTGCTGACTGAAAGACTGGTTAACAGCTCAGAACCACCCAAACTCTTCATGTGGAGAAAAACCTGGAGGTGTGGTTCCTTGAAGATTATCAAACACAAAACCAAACCCTATAGCTGTTAATTCTGACCCATAGTGACCCTACAGGACAGAGTAGAACTGCCCCCATAGAGTTTCCAAGGAGCAGCTGGTGGATTTGAGTTGCTGATTTTTGATTAACAGCAGAGTTTATAACCACTGCACCCTTAGGAAACTCTGTGGGGCACTTCAACTCTGTCATATAGGGCCATTGATTTGCAACTCAACTTCATAGCATCTAACAGTAACAATAGCAATAATGTGTTGGAAACTAAAAAAAAAAAACTCACTGCCATTGATTCCAACTCATAACAATCCTGTAGGACAGAGTGACTCTACTCCATACAGTTTCCAATGCTGTAAATCTTTATGGAAGCAGACTGTCACATCTTTCTCCCTCAGAGGGTATCACGGGATTGAATAGCTGATCTTTCAGTTAGCAGCCAGGCAGTTAACCACTCTGCCACCAGGACCCCTGTAGATAGATAGATACATACATACACACACACACACACACAGAAACAGAGAAAGATGAAAGCCGATGATAGCACTATCCTTTTGGGATGGCACTAAATTATGTTATTATATACTACATATTAAATATCTAATATAGGAATTGGTACATATGAGGTAATCATAGGTCATTTTAATCTAAGAAACATTCAGGTCTGTTTTTTTCAATAACAGTAAATCAATTTCTTTCTAAAGAAGAGACGAATGTTTCATCTTTGCTATACTGCCTCTCCTTCTCTGAAAACAGAGAAATATATAATGAAACTATCTTTTATTGTCCTGGATGAGTATCTATAAACACTCATAGAAAATAAAAAACCTGCTGTCAAGTTGATTCTGACTCATAGAGACCCTACAGAAAAGAGTAGAAATGCTCCATAGGATTTCCAAGGAACTCCTGGTGGATTCAAACTGCCAACCTTTTGGTTAGCAGACGTAGTACTTAACCGCTACACCACCAAGGTTTCCATAGAACATAGTTGCATACAAATCAGTCAGCACTCAGTTCAAATTTTGTAATTCAAAATATAATAGTATGATTTTTAGAGCTGAGGAGTAAACACCTATTCAGTGTTACTGTGTTTGTTTTGGTGCCCTAGTGGTGCTGGTTGAGAGTTATGGCTGCTAATCAGATGGTAGTCAGTTCAAATCCAATCACTCTCTGGAACCCCTATGGGGAAGTTCTATTCTTTCTTTAAGGTTGCAGTAAGTTAGATTTAACTCAATGACAATAGGTTTCGCTTTTGGTCTTATAGCCAAGTGCCCTCTAGTCGGATCTGACTCTCTATTTTATAAAACATAAGATCTTATTTATTCTTCACAACTTCCAATTATCCTTATTTTACAAGAAAGTAACTGTGGCTCAAAAGTTTGAGTAATTTCCCAATATCATGCAGTTTATGAAAATCAGAATTAGGCCTGAAATTGATGAGGCTTTATCCAAACAAACATATTGCCGTGGAGTCTGTTCTGACTCATGGCGACTCCATGTGTTACAGAGCAGAACTGTTCCATAGGGTTTGACTGTGACCTTCTAACAGAAGTAGATCATCAGGTCTTTCTTCAGTGGTGCCACTGAATGGATTCAAACTGTCCACTTTCAGTTTAATTAAAAACAAAGCAAAACCTGTTGCTCCTGAGTAGAGTCCAGTGCATAGAGACCCTACAGAACAGAGTAGAACTAGTTACCAGTGTCTCCAAGGAGTGGTTGGTGGATTTGAACAGCTGACCTTGTAGGTAGCCTCCGAGCTCTTAACCACTGGAACACTAGATTCCTTTAGGTTAATACCCATTGCCTTTGAGTAAATTCTGAGTCATAAGGGCCCTATAGAACAGAGTAGAACTGCCCCGATAGAGTTTCTAAGGAGTTCCTGGCAGATTTGACCTGCCGACCTTTTGGTTAGCAGCCATAGCACTTAACCACTACACTAGCAGAGTTTCCTTCAGGTTAATAGTCAAGCCTAAACTTTTTGCCTCACCCAGGGACTTACGGGGCTTGACAGCCATATACCATGTTGTCTTACCAGTTACTGACACTTAGACATGAAAGCCACGCAATTCTAGAGGTAAGATTTACCTGAATGATCCTTCATGTGCAGTTTCTGCTTTATTGGTGAGACAAATGAAGCCAGAAGGGTTAAATGCTTTGCCGTACTTCCACGTTTACTCACAGAGAGAACAGAATTTCCTCTTTCCTGATTGTCCACTGTTCCTTTCATGACTTTTCTGTCTTCAGTAGTGTTGGTTAATACAGACATGTGACTAGAGAAGAAAGAGTGTTGCTGGCACAGTGGTTAAGAGCTTGGCTGCTAACCAAAAGTATGGCAATCTGAATCTACAAACTGCTCCTTGGAAACCCTATGGGGAAGTTCTACTGTGCCCTGTAAGGCCTCTAAGTTGAAATAGAGTTGATGAGAGACAAAGAATTCCCTAGACACTCGACAGCTTAGTGTCTTAGAAGGTGGATGCCAGGGCCCTGGCATTGGGCTTCTTGAATGCAGAGTGAGAAAGCAGAGTGGTGTGTCCCATGGACAAAACGGGGGAAGGGAAGGACACCCACTTATATTTAGGACTGCTATAGGCATTCACTGAGAAGATGGGAAATGTATCACATCATCTTACACACAAAAGCTAACTAATATGTATTTCTAAACATATTAAAATGTTTACCCCATTTCAATCCTCGCGACATCTAATTAGGCATCACCCTCATCATATAAATAGGAAAAGCAGGGCTCAGGACCCTAGCGAGTGTCACCCAGCCCACAGAAAGCAGATCCAGAATTTGAAGCTGGGAGGTGTGGTACAGGGCTTAAACAGCTTTGCTGTTCTCAGGGCTGTGGAAGGTGTAGGTGGGGTATAGTGACTGTGAGATTGGGTAGGGTCAGAGACTGTCCCAGACAGGGCAGGATAGGGACCCCTGTAACTAAGAGGAACTTGCAGAGGTGGGCATGCCAGTAGCCACTGTGTGAGCTACTTGGACTTTTTTTTTTAATGGTGGTTAGGTGGAAGTATACAATCCAAGTTAAATTTGCATGCCCGCCTATCTGCAGGTCTTCCTGCGCTCCTTGCTTGGTGACAGAACACTCCTCTTTTTCATTCTATACATGTTGTATCCTCTTAAACAATCTCCTTTTCCCTCCTCTCCACCCTCTCCTGTCCCTTCTAGTAAGAGTACAGTAGGACAGCATCCTATAGATGCATGGAACCATAAAGTACAGATATCATATGGTCACACTGTGTCCTCGAGTCCAGTCCATCCCTATCTGAAGAGTTGACCTCAATAATGTTTCCCGGTTGGGGTAACAGCAGGTCTAGGGGCCAAGTGCCTAGGCTTCCAGACCATCAACTGTAGTCTTTTAGTGGAGTTCTTGAGGTGCACCCCTCTTTTTCTCGTGTTACCACCGGGACTCAATATTATATGCCCCATCATATCTGTCTTTGGTGGTGGTCAGGCATCATCTGGTTCTTCTGGACATTTTCTTTTAAAGGCATCTCTTGTCTGCTAAAAGGTACTGCCTACTTGTCTCTAGAATTCTGTGCTGGCATTGAAAAGTGAGGAAAACATTCTATTGACCCCTTTTGCTAGTCTGTGTGAAGTGAGTCAGGCAGGGAGGCTGCCCCTTTATTTAATGCATCAGGAGAGAATTGGAGAGCTTTCACCCAGCATCAGAAATTCAGGTTGCAGTGCAAAGAGTTTCAGTAGCATATTTGGGGGATTAAGAAAAGCAAATGCTTAATTCCTGAGTGGTTTTGTCTGCCGTGCCTGATTCTTCTGATTGCTTTCCAAAATATTTCACCTTTCTTTCGCTCTCTCCCCACTCCAACAAAAACAAACAAACAAAAATAGCACATTTCATTTATAATTTAGCATGTTAAGGTAATGCAGATTGAGCTCTCTTTGGCTTCTGTAGACTTCTGAATATATTACATTAGTAAGAAAATTGTCTGCTGAGGGAGCTGGGGAGAGCTGTGCTTGTGTAACTACCTTGGAAATCTGAAATACCAGGGAGATCAGCTCGAACTGTACTTGTGTAGGAAATGCTGGGTATTCTGAAATAAAAGTAAAGAGGACTCTGGGATAGCAGAATAAATAGGGTTTTATTTTCCTTCTTTGAATTTAATGTTTTTTACTTTGAAATTTTTCTAACATACAGAAAAGTAGAATAAATGTTTATTTACTGCTTAAACATATTAGCATAAATGGATTATATTTAACCAAATGTACATGTTGCTCTCCTGAGCACCCCCTTCCCCACCATTAACCATTTGAAATAAGGAGACATCACTGTTTTTCACTCCCAAATAGTCTGACATGCGTCTTCTTAGAATAAGGGTGTTCTCCCAAATACCTAACAAAACCGACAATAATGACAACAACAGAAATTCAACACCATCGTCAAATACCCAACCTACATATATTTCTTAAATTTTGGCAGAAATCCAATTGTTTTTGCATTGAATGTTGTCACTATGCCAGTTTGTTCTCTTAATATGGAGCAGACCTCTTCCATTTTTTTTCCTTGTTTAATTTTAATTGTTTTGTTTCCATTTAGTCATTGTAGAATGGCCTGTACTCAATTTTTATGATCACTATTGGCTTCATGGAAACCCTAGTGCTGGAGTGGTTAAGTGCAACCGCTGCTAACCAAAAGGTCAGCAGCTGAAACCCACCAGATGCTCCTTGGAAACTCTATGGGCAGTTCTGCTCTGTCCTATAGGGTCTCTGTGAGTCACAATCAACTCTACAGCAATGGATTTTGTTTTGGTTTGAGTTTGGGTTTGGGTTTGGGGATGGGCTTCGTGGAAACCCTGGTGGTGTAGGGGTTAAGTGTTATGTAGGCTAACCAAAAGATTTTTGTTGTTATTGTTAGGTGCTGTCAAGCTGGCTCTGACTCATAGTGACCCTGTGAACAGTAGAATGAAATGCTGCCCAGTCTTGTTCCACGCCCACATCATTTCTAGGCTTAAGCCCGTTGTAGCCACTGTGTCAGTCCATCTTGTTGAGGGTCTTCCTTGCTTTCGCTAACCCTCTACCAAGCGTGATGTCCTTCTCCAGGGACTAATCCTTCCTGACAACATGTCCAAAGTCTGTAAGATGCAGTGTTGTCACGGTTGCTTCCATGGAGCACTCTGGTTGGACTTCTAGAACAGACCAATTTGCTCTTTTGTCAGTCCATGGTATATTCAACATTCTTCTCCAGCATCACAATTCAAAGGTATCTATTCTTCCTCTGTCTTCTTTGTTCATTGTCCAGCTTTCACATGCATGTGATGCAACTGAAAATACCGTGGCTTGGGTCAGGTGCACTTTAGCCTTCAAAGTGACATCTTTACTTTTCAATACTTTAAAGAGATCCTTTGCAGCAGATTTTCCCAATGCAATGCATCTTTTAATTTCTTGACTGTTGCTTCCATGGGTGTTGATTGTGGACCCAGGTAAAACGAAATCATTGACAACCACAATCCTTTCTCCATTTGTGACGATGTTGCTTACTGGTCCATTTGTGAGAATTTTTGTGTTCTTGATGTTGAGGTGCAATCCCTACTGAAGGCCATGGTCCTTCATCCTCATCAGTGTTTCAAATCTTTTTCACTTCCAGCAAGTAAGATGGTGTCATCTGTGTAATTCAGGTTGTTGATGAGATGTCCTCGTACCCTGATGCCTCCTTCTTCATATAGTCCAGCTTCTCAGATTATTTGCTTGGCATACAGATTGAAAATGTATGGTGAAAGGGTATAATCCTGATGCACACCTTTCCTGACTGTAAACTGTGCAATGTCCCCTTGTTCTGTTTGCATGACTGCCTTTTGATCCACCTACAGATTCCTTGAGAGCACAATTAAGTGTTCTGGAATTCCCATTTTGTGCAATGTTAGCCATAAAACCAAAAGATTAGCAATTTATATGTGGAAGGCACTCTTTGGAAACTGTGGAGCAGTTCTATTCTGTCCTATAGGATCACTTTGAGTTAGAATTGACTCAGCAGCAGAGGGGTTTGTTTTCTCATTTTATGGTCTTCATTTCCCATAGTTTCTTTGAAGTGAATGTAAAGCCTAAAACTTGGATAAGAAAAGTCCTGCATGTAGGCCAAATGTGGTCTGTTCCTTATATTTATAAATAAAACTTTAGTGAGTATTGAACATACTATGGACAGCTAAAAGAACAAACTGATCTGTTCTGGAAGAAGTACACACAGAGTGCTTCTTCGAAGCGAGGGTGCTGAGACTGCATCTTTCATACTTTGGGCATGTTATTAGGAGGGATCGATCCCTGGAGAAAGACATCATGCTTGACAAAGTAGCCAAGCCAAGTGCCATCAGGGAGGAAGATCCTCAACAAGATGGATTGACACAGTGGCTGCAGCAATGAGTCTAAGCATAAAAACCATTGTGGACATGGTACAAGACTGGACAGTGTTTCATTCTGTTGTTCATAGGGTCACTATGAGTCAGAACTGACTTGATGGCACCTAACAACAACAACAACAACAGATTTCTGTTGGAACACATCCATTTGTTGCTATATTGTCTATAACTGTTCTTGTTCTGAAATGAAGTTGAGTGGTTGTGACAAAGACCTTATGGTGTACAAAACTTTAAATGTTTACTGTCTGATCATTTGTGGAAAATGTTTGCCAATCTCTGGTGTAAAATTGTTATTAGATACAAGCTAAACATTCTGGGGAAGAATATTTCCTAAATGATATTGTGTATCTTATATTGCACCCTATCAAGAGTCATCTACTGTTAGCATGTCCCACCATTAGTGATGCTACTATTTTAATAACCACCTCTCCATTGTGCAAATGCACCTTTTTATATGTCATTGCTAGTTGTTCTTGCTGTTAATGGTCACTGTGTTAGCCCCAACTCAGGCAGCCCCATGTGCTACGGAGTAAAACAGTTCAGTATGGTTTTCTTGGCTGTGATCCTAATAAAAGCAAATCTATAAGTCTTTTCTTCTGCAGAGCTTCTGGGTAGATTTGAACTGTGAATCTTTGAGTTAGCAACCAGTCGCAGACCCCTTACACCACTCAGGCTACTTGCAGTTACTGAGTAATCTGTGAGAAATCCTTTGACACTGTGAGACTATTTGTTCCTCAGCATCCTCACAAAGTTTTTATTTTTGCCTGAATCACTTGTTTCTAACCTTGCATATTTTCTCATCTGGCTCCATAGAAGTAGTATGGGTTGTTTTGCTTTTCATTTTTGAGTTTTGTGACAAATTTTTGGATTTTTCATTGGTTCACAGAAAACTGTACACTGACTATCATCTGCAGTGTTTAAATTGTCCCACTAAATTTTCCAGGTGGGTCTTGCATCCTTTTGACATGTTAGCACCAGCTGCTGCCAGATTCACTCCTACCGATGGTGATCCACACAAACCGCAATCCATAGGGTTTCCATGAGCTCATCGCTGGAAGTAGGTTGCCTGGCTTTTCTTCCTAGTATGACTTAATCTGGAAGTTCCAGGGAAATCTGTTCAGTATTATTTCATGAGGTCCAACAATTAAGTCTGCAAACTTAATTGTTCTAAGTGCTACATACCTCACTGCTGAAAATCACTTTGGTGACCTTTGAAGTCCTCCCCTTGGGAAGCTATGCACCAATGCCAGCACCTAGTCCATCCTCCAAAGCAATTTTGGAACTCTTTCTGGAATGGCTATTGCACATTGCAGCACTGTGGCAAGTTCATTAACTTCATTGTCTAGTTGTCTGTGAGGGAGTTTTTAGTCAGTAGACAAATATCTGTATTGGAACACCTCCCCCATTGACCTGATCTGGCCCTCAATGACTTTTTTCTTTATCTGAAGATAAAGGAAATACTGACAGGAAGACATTTTGATGACTTTCAAGACATCAACTTTGATGGCCATTCCAGAAAAAGCGTTCCAATATTGCTTTAAAGCATGATATAGATGCTGGCATTGGTGCCTAACTTCCCAGGGGAAGTACTTTGGAGGTGACTGTAGTGATATTCAACAATGAGTTCTGCAGCACTTTTTAATAGGGTGAGTTCACAAACTTAATTGTCAAACCTCATAGTTACCTAGCACTGCTTTAACAGAAATATCACAAATGGATGGCTTTAAAAAGAGAAATTTTATTTGCCACAGTCCAGTCAGCTACAAATCTAAATTCAGTATGAGAAATGATCACAATCTGGTAGACCAAGAGTCCAATTCAGATATGAGAGCATCCTGGCACAGGGACCTCAGATCCAAAGAATGTGTTCTGCTGTGGGTACTTCTTTCTCGATGGTATGAAGTTCCCAAATCCCAGCTTGCCTTCCTTTCTTCTATATCCCAAGAAGCCCCTCCAAGCCACAATATAATCCTACATGTTAAGTCCTGCTCCACTGGGTCAACTTCAGCCCATCCACCCTCATTAACATCGCAGAGGCAGGATTTACAGCATGGAAGACATCATGCAATAACACGAGTTGCAGCTTAGCTAAACTGCTAACAGATTTTTGGGGAACAGAATTCAGTCCATGACAAGTATCATAGCAACATGCAAACGTTCACTGACATACAAGCGGTGGCTGCTCTTGAGGTGCACTGTGGCCTGGAGTTGAACCCCAGTCTCCTGGATGGAAGGGAAAAATATCATACCGTTGAACTGCCATTTCTAGCTCCTTACATTGTCTTAAGTTGGGTTTTGTAGGGAAGCAAAATCAGTAACATGGAAAGATTTGTGTGCAAAGGAAACAGTTCATGCAATTGCAAAAACTGAATACCCCAAGTCCTGACACAAGCCTCATGTGGCCACGGGAGCTGGTGAATCCAGGGTGAGCAGATCAGACACCAGAGTTCTAGATCACCATTTGTGTAGATCAGTGGATCCCAAGCTGGTGGCGAGAAGGAGCTGCAGAGGCTGTCAAACCCAGGATCAGCAGGTCAGGGAACAGGACTCTCAAGTGCTGGCTGTAAGGATTGATGAATCCAACAGCTGCTAGTTCAGGTCCAGGAGCCAGACGCAAAAGAGAGCAGGAGCTGGTGGCTATGTAAGCAGACCTATGAGAGGTGGTGGAAGGAAGGGAGGTGAGATCTGAGGGGTGGGAAGCCACCACCTCCCCTACCCTGCCATTTGATACAGTAGCCAAACATGGAGTTGCCAAGTTGACATAATTCTGACCACCACGAACATCATTCCCTTAATATCTACAAACTCCTAGCTTAGTGGGACACAAAGGGTGACCTAGTCTTAGTTTGTATGTTCCTTGCCCCAGATCAGAATCAGCCCTTTCTTTAAAGAGGAGCCCCAGATTCTTTTAATGGGGAGTAGAATTTGGAATCCATGATCTGGGTGCTTGATGTATTCACTGCTACAAAGTGTTCATTGTTTCTAGACCATTTCATGTATTACAGTCAAGATACACAGAATTGTCATAAATTAATTTAGCTACTTCAAACTCAAATGCAGTGTTAGGAAATTTTTACTCATATTTGTATCTATTAGTTCTTATACTAAATATCTTTCTGAGAGGAAAACATCATATCTAGTAAGAAAAAGCTTTTATTTTTTTAAGTTCTTTCCTCAACCTATAGTTACAAAGCTAAATATTGTGCCAGCTGACAATACTGTCATGTGTCTGTTGGGTTGTGATACTGTGGTGGCTTGCGTGGTACTGTGGTATCTTGCATGTTGCTGTGATACTGGAAGCATTACCACAAGTATGCCATTCTGGTGGACAGGTCCCATTAGAACTACCAGACAAAGGCTGACTGGGAAAGACCTGGTGATCTACTTCAGGAAAAATTGACCAGTAAAATGCTGTCTGATACAGTGTTGGAAAAGGAGCCTGTCTGGTTGGCAAGCACTTATAATATAACTGCAAAAGAGCATCTTCCCTGAACTTGAGTCAACCCTTGTGACACGGATGGAATCAAAGTAGAGCTAGTGTTGTGCCTGTCTCATGGTTGTGACTGATTGTCTTCCATAGAGTTGAGTTTCAAAGAAGAAGGCTTTCTCCATTCCCTTGCGTTGTCTCTCATCTTCATTGTGAGCATCATGTAGAGATGGGAGAAGAACTTGAGAATGAGCATCAACTCAGCTTGTTTCTTGGGCTCCCAGTTATTCTAAATCAATGACTAGCTGATGTTTTCATCATTTATTAACAAGGCTAACTAATTTCATCTTATGCATTCCTATGGTTGCTGCCTCATTCCACTTTACTCTTGTAAAGGTGAAACAGGTCACGTGTCCACATTCTCAGAAGACCATAACACCACAGGTCATGTGTCCACATTCTCAGAAGACCGTAACACTCTTTGGGATTCAGTGCCTTTGATTTTCTTGTGACCACTTCTTTGATGACTTCAAAAATAAAGGTAATTTGTTGATACCCACTTTTTCTTGTTTTGTGGATGAGAGTAAAGTTAGTCTGTGACTTTCTCCATCTTAAATGGAAAGTAGAGCTAGAATGGTAATAATACAACTGCCAGATAATGCTAAGCATTCATGTTCCATAAAAAAAATCATGTACTGTTGGAAATACACACTGGTTGAACCATTCTGGTATCAGAGCAATCTGACAGACCCAGATAAAAGTGCAAATAAGTATAGACTGAGTAGTTCCACTTCTGATTACACATTAAACTAAATTCTCAAGCAGGTCCAAAAGGAGTTTGTCCAAAGTTGCTCATCACTTTATTGTTTATGTTGGTGGTAATGAGAGAAAACCTGGAGATCTGTCACTGGGTATATGGTAAGGCCTGAAATTCCATATGCTCTCTTGACGTCTTTGAACTTCACAGGACCCCAGATGATTAAGTATGAGTTCTGCTGCTCCTACCAAGAGTACCCTCCTTCCAGCAAGAAAGGCTAGATCCTCTGCCTAATGAATTTCATCCCCCACCCCCACCAGTCTTGAAACAATTCTAACAAACTACATCCATCCACACGAAACGAAGGTCACCTCATCCACTCATCACTATAAAGTCAGCTTCCCATGGCCCCTACTTGTTCACACTGTTTCTAAGAACAACATTTGTTTGGTCCTGCTTGTCACGCCACATCCTCTGCTGGGCACGTGTGTGTGTCATACAGACACTTCTACTTGATTTCATCACGCCGGTGGTAGATGTCATGTGTTCAGCCATCTCATACTATTCAGGGTAAAGGATCCGTCCTCTCCCAATGGGGTCAGTAGGAGGCAATGAAGACAATGGGATAATGGGCCAACTGGGCTGGACGTACAGCATGGAGTCCCATGCAGCAGGTCAGAGAAATAGGTGAGATACAGTCACAGCAAAGTGAATGGATCTCGTAAAATTCACTACAGGTATATGTAACACAATTCCATTTACAGGAATTAAAAATAATACTTATAAACAAATAATACAGACATTACAAGAACAGATATAAACAAAAAGGATATGTGTTACAGATTAGAAAGACTGTCTGTGGGGGCAGAGAAAATGGGATTGGGCAATAAGTATAGAAAGGAAGAAATAACAATAACAATAATAAAAATGACAGTCAGCAGTTACAACATGCTGGATATAGCGCTTTACACAAATTAACTTCTGAAATCTCCAAAACAACCCTAAGAGATTGAAACTATTATTGTCTTCATTTTACAAATGGAAAAACCGAAGCGCATGAAAGCAAAATAAATAGCCATGGATAACTCAGATAGGAAGCTTGTTGCTGTTATTCTGGTCCGGCAGCACTCTCACTTCAGTGCTGTGTCTGAGCCCTTTGTTGTAGACACTGTGTCATTGCATTCGTGAAAAAGAAGACCTACTCTACCAAGCGTTATGTCCTTTTCTAGGGAGTGGTCCTTCCTAATAACACGTCCAAAGTATGTGAGCTGAATCTTACCTGTCTTATCTCTGAGGGACTTCGGTGTGTACTTTTTCACAGATAGATTTGTTCGTTCTTCTGGAAATCCATGATATGTTCAATATTTTTCACCAATAAGTAGCTCAAATGCAATTCTTCTTTAATCTTCTTTATCCATTGTTCAGCTTTCTGATGCGTATGAGGCAACTAAGTCAGGCTTGAATCGGGTACACCTTAGTTCTAAAAGTGACAGCTTTGATTTTTCAACACTTCAAGGACAGGAAGCTAGTAAATAAAATAAGCACATAAGTGAGGATAAAAGACCCTGACTGAAGGTGAGTGAGCACCTCCACCTCCTCTACCCAAAGTTCAATTAAAAAATAAAATAAAAAGTAACAGGAGCCAAAGCAATCAATAGGCTTGAATTTCTTTTCTTATAGTATTTGTATTAATTAGTCTAGTACAAGGAAAACTGAAGTAACTATTAAAAAGACACCAAAATGAAATATCATAAAAAAACATAGATTTTTGTTTTGTCCTCAAATAACAATGCAGAGATGAAATTTCTCATGCTGGTAGTTTAATTAATCTGAATTTAACCTGAGGTTTCCATGTTTGGGTCCCAAGTGAAAATTTCAGTTACTCTTCCACCATTTTTTGTCTTTTTGTTTTTTTGCCTCCAAGCCAGTAGAAGGTAGAAAAGTCCATGGAAATCTCTACCCATGTCGCTAAGGATGGATGTGACTCCAGTACTGTAAATATTACCTCCACTTATACCCCATTACCCAATACTTAATCAAGTGCTCACACCTAGCCAACACATTGGGAAACACAGTCTCCAGTTGTATTTTTTGTATACAGCAAAAATCAGGAAGTCCTATTAAATTACTGAAGGTAGAGATGGATATTGGTAAATAATCAGCATGTATTGCGGCAGATCTTAATTAGAAGAATTACTTATTACGTTTGTATCTTCCACTTTCTCATCAAAGAATTTATTTCAGATCATTTAATAAGCAGAGAGAAACTTGAATCTCTTGGAAACAACTCTAAAGGTTTCAGGCATTTTTTTATACAACTAGGAGTCAAAGACTTTCTTCTCCCTCCTTGTGTTTAATTTTTTATCAGTTCCAGTGTTTGTGTCAGTCCAGATACTAACGTTTGTTACCTGCCTGTCCAAGCACTAAGCTCTATATTGAATTCAACACACACACACACACACACACACACCCAAAAACACACTCATTGCCATCAGTTCAACTCTGACTCCCAGTAGCCACGCAGGACAAAATAGAACTGCTCAGCAGGGTTTCTAACAGGTGGCTGGTGGATTCAGTCTGCCAACCTTTTGGTTAGCAGCCAAACACTTCACTACTGTGCCGCCGGGGCCCTCCAGCCAAACACAGGCTCTAGTATATTGCTTGCACTGTATGTGCCAACATAGCACTACAGACACAAATCCCTCTCCTTGCCAAAAGGCACCCCTTTGTGCCTCAACTTTTTTATTCTATAGAGTGTACCTAGGGATGGATTGGAGGTGGAGACAACTTCCTGAAATTGTGAAGCTGCTGTCATGGTGAGCCTGGCTTACAGTTCACTATCAATACCCACTCCATTCCTAGTTGACTCAGAATTTCAAAATATAAATTACTTTTACTCTGAACACTTACTACATCAGACAGTACAGACTGCATTAAAACAAACTCATTTGACATGGGCTTAAAATGACATATTAGGTTGGATTCACTGGAAACAATGCTCTTCAGGGGTCTTGCTAAGGACATAAGCCAACACAGTGACCAATCTTTGGAGCATTTCCGTGTTCTGTGCCAGAAGCACATTTTATATGCTAAAGTAAAGTACACACAAGGGTGTCTCTACCTTTACAGAGGCTGGAAAACTGCCATTCTAACTTGTGACCAACAAGAGGTAGAGAGTTGGAAATAGATGATAAATAAGACTAATGATTATCACAATTGCAACTTCTAAACAGTGGTTTTCCTATAAAGAGATTTTCAAATTCAGGCTATTTAGCTTGAATAATTATCTGACAATTTTTTTTTAGTTCAGTGGAGACAGCATCATAATTTTTGTCATTAACCGTTTATTTCTGTTTCCTTGGCTCGTGTCCGTCACTCCTTGGCCTGTTTATCGTCTGGCAGCTGGACTTACTTTTGGCTTCCCTCAACAAGGATCCTATTTCAGAGCAACTCCTTGTGGGAGGTGGATGTTGGTTTTCACAATGAGTAAAATCTGAGATAGGCACTCTGCAATTAAAAAAAAAATAATAATAATCACTTTATTATAGGTAATATGATAAGGCAGTCCCCATTTTGGGAAAAAAAACAATGCTACTTTCTTAAGTCAAAACAGATCCTAGCTATTTGCAGAAGAACATAGAAACCCTCTGTGGGTCAAACCCATTCTTCTCCTTCAGGCTAGTCCCAATCTAAATAAAGACATCTCCTCTTTCACAAACTAGACTACAATGTGGGCTTTCTGAAAATTAGTTTGGGGCTGCTCTGATGAGTTTTCTGCTCAAACTTAATTTGCTACTCCTGCTTCTTTTGCTCTCTACACAGAGGGGCTACCCCATTTGAGCTGTAAATTAATAGAGAGTCGCTGGTTGGGTTCAGTCCGCGGCAGGCCGGGCAGTAGGCAGCAAGATAGGTGGAGAATTTGGCAGGTTTCTGTCTTCATATGTGCTCCTCCAGCACTGCGCCTCTCATGGCCACAAGAAAAACCAATTGCCACTGAGGCAACTCAAACTGGACTCTGACTCCTGGTGACACCATGTCTGTCACAGCAAAACTATGGACCATAGACTTTTCAGTGGCCAGCTTTTTGGAAGTTCATCACCAGGCCTTTCTTCTGAGGTTACTCTTGGTGGACTCAAACTTCCAACCTTCCAGTTAGCGGCTAAGTATTTCAGCCATATGTACCACGTGAGGATCACAATGCTTCTCTACAGTTATAGATCACATCCGAAGCACCCCACTGCTTCCTTGGCTTGGTAATATAATATCTTCCTCTGCTCATTTATCCCTAGAAATAGTAACAACTCATTTCAGCTTCTTAGAATCCCAGGCTTCATCCTTTAGTTATATCCTTAGTTCTGTAACTGGTCTCTTCAATAAAATCTGTTCAGATGAACCACCAAAAAGCTTCTGTTCCTGCTAGGACCTTGACTAACAGAACTGTCCAAATCCAATGATCAACTGCATTTGTGTATCCATTCACTCATGCCATGGGTTAGATCATGAATTCACTTACTCGGAGGAAAAATGTTATGTACCAACACCTTATGAAAGAAAGACAGTAGCAAAATAAAGGCGAAATGGCTTCCATTTTAAATAGAAAACAGTTGAGCTCTGAATAGGTGAAAACTGCTACCAAATTTTACTCTTAGGTTCTCAACTTCTGGAAGCCAGACCCTCAAAAATTATACCTTGTAACTGTGTCCCGAGATTTCCTGTCCTACAAAGGTTTATTGAGTGTTTACTAGGGACGGGCATTGTATGCAGAGGTTTTACTTTACATTTCACTTATTCAAATGAGTTCATCAGTGACCAGCTAACCTAAGAACCTCAGCCAATGATCTTTAGCTGTGTGGGGACCACTTCCAAAAATTAGAACATCTGTGGCCATTAATAAAGTGTTATATTTATTAGTTGAAGTGGTGCATGCTCTGCCGATTATTGTGTTATTCTCTCCAAATTTCAGGCTCATGCTTTTCTGCCTTGTGAATGGGCTCTGAAAATCACATCCCTGCTGTGCCAGCTGGATCCTCTTTGGTTTAGCCAATAGAGAGCACCGGAAGGACAGTACAAGGAGTATAAAGGGCTTTCTCATTCCCGTTTCTTCACCCTTAAAGTTATGCCAGCAACCTAGACTGACTTCTGTCCTCAGATGGCTAGCGCACGGTTCCAGGAGTCCTTCACAGCTCCCCAAACTCCTGCACTATGTGGGCAGCTCTCTCAACTCAGAAGCCTGGCTTCTCCTCCCAGCATCTAACTTTTGCTAATTACAGTTGCTGTCCTTTACTTCCCAAGTCCTAGCAGTAGTAGCTGCTTCATGCACTTCTTAGTCTATGGACCCTTAGTGTTTTATTTTGGTGACTCCAATTCTGAAATATCAGGCTACAAAAATTTTTACATGAAATTCTTTTGTTTATAAAACTGGTGTGCTTTCTGTCTCCTTATTAGTAACTGACTGCTATGTATGCCACTTAGGGAAAATTTTATACAGTACTGATGGAAGGAAGGAAAGAAGGGAGAGAGGGAGGGAAGGAGGGAGACCAGAAAAGAAAAAAGCAAACCCGCTGCCATCAGTTCTGACTGATAGCAACTCCATAGGAAAAAGTAGAACTGTTCCATAGAGTTTTCAAGGAGACCCTGACAGATTTGAACTGCCAGCCTTTTGGTTAGCAGACACAGCAATTAAACACTATGCCAGCAAGATTTCTAGATGGATAGATAAAAGTCAAGGACAGCTATTATTAATATTTTTTATCATTTCTTCCTTGGAATTTTTATGAGTATGTATTATTTGAGATTCACATTTTTTGATAGGGCTAAGTAAATAAAAACTAGATATCTGTTTTTCTGTTATCATATCAAAATAACATCTTGCATAGACACACACCAAATTAGAGAGGTATATATAGAATTTTTTTAAAATAATGTAGGGCACAGGGTCTATGCAAAATTTAAACAATGGAGACCTTGCTAGGCAAGTCAAAGAGACGGGCAGTCTTACTGCAAACACAACTCATACTGAGGTGCAAAGACAGAGTCGAAGAGACTGCTATCTGGCGTTCCATGCCATACAAGGTAGAAAGCAGGAAAGTGGGGCTCAGATCATGGTTGCACACAGACGGTACCCAGATCAGCCACCCTAAGGGTAGATTCTCGGAGCTCCAGGTAATTCCCAGTTGCCATCAAACTATGTCTTCACACCACTACTTCTACGTGTTAAGAAGAGCCTTATATTGCAGTTCAGTGGGAGAAACCTGGGCCAGGCTGGTGGGGAATCCCTGACTCATTCACACTGAAAATAAACAGAAAATAAACATCATACCTCACCTATGATTCACCCCAATCAGTGTCAGTTAAAGTCTAACTCAGCAGAAAACAGGGCACTAAGTTAGCAAATGTTTTCAATAAAATAATAAATTCTGTAATCACAAGTATAGGCTTCTGTTTTAGTCAGCTAAGGCTGTTCTAACAGAGGTACCACAGAGTGGATGGCTTTAACAAAGGAAGGTTTATTCTTACATAGTCCGGTAGACTACAAGTCTAAATTCAGGTTGTTTGCTCCAGGGCAAGGCTTTCCCCTTTGTCGGCTCTGGAGGAAAGTCCAGCAATGTCATCAGTCTTTGTCCAGGGAGCGTCTTGGTGCAGGAAACTTGGGTCTGAAGGACGCGCTCTTCTCCAGGCTTTGTCTTCTCGATGGTGTGAGTTCCCATCAGGTGTGAGGTTCCCATGCATCATGGATTGCTCCCATTGATATCTTTGATACCTGATTACATGCTACCTCCTGAAATGGTTGAATGTCCACCAACTCTTTTTGATACCGTGACTCCCTGTATATCTTACATTTATTGTTAATTGCACCAAGAGGACACAGATTCAAATCATCCAATGATAGATGTGCATAAGGAGAGTCCAGGATGCACAAGACATGGGGTTTAAGGTGTCCTCTCCCCAGGGAATTATAAGAACAGTGGCTACTCCAGACATTTCACCAGTGGATTAGGTTTCCAATAACAATAAACAAATAATAAACAATAGGGTTCCAAAAACAATAAACAAATAATAATAATATAATAATAATAATCTGAGACTGGTCAGTGGTATGCAAAACCAGAGAGATTAAGATTCCACACTTCTGCTAGAACCCTACAGAAACAGGAAGACATCAGCAAACAGACAGATAGTGATATAAGCTAAAAGCCCCCACCACCTAAGAACAGTGAGCCCAATCAAGCTGCTTAACATCTCTGTATAGGGAGACTTCACTGGTAAAATAAGAAAACACACAAAACTCCTTGCATAGTAAGCTCACTAGTAAATAGCAAGCTCCAAATAAATATCTGCTATTGTTATTATGAGCACTGTTGTCATTTTCATGATCAAGACGGACCATATGTGTCTATCTTAGCAGTACCATCGAGTTGGTTCCAATTCATAACAACCCTAAGTACAACAGAACAAAACGCTGTCAGGTCCTGTACGATCTTCCCAGTTCTTGCTATGCTTGAGCCTAATGTTGCAGTCACCTTGTCAACCCATCTCTTTGAAGGTCTTCAGCTTCTTTTCTGGTCTTCTACTTTGCATTGATAGTTACCAAAGATGGGCATGACAATGTAAAAGAAGGGCACACCTGGAAGAAACACTCTCTAGGACAAAATCCATAGTTTCAGATCTTCTCCAGAAACAGCCAGAAATCCAGCATGGTTGGAACAAAGTGACTGAGGATGAGACCGGTGGCGAAAGGGGTCCAGAGAAAAAGTTGGGATCGTTTGGGTCTCAAATGTCATGGACAGGACTTTGTAATTTAATTTGCTTTTATTTAACACTTCAAAAAAAAAAAACTTCCATTGAGTAAATTCCAACTCATAGCAACCCTATAGGACAAAGAAAACTGCCCCGTGGAATTGCCAGGGAGTGCCTGGTGGACTTGAACTGCCTACCTTTTGAGTTAGCAGCTGTAGCACTTAACCATTACACCACCAAGGTTTCCAATTTTATTCTTAGAGCAATGGATGCCACTGATGGATGGCATCAATTGTGTTGCTTAAGTAGAAGTATCAACTAGTATCATTTACCAGTTAAAATTCCACTTTTTGAGCAGGCATGGTGTGCAGCAGAAATTTAATGGAAGCCAGTTAAATTCAGAATTTTTTGCAGAAGTCCACAAAAAAGATGAATCTGTTGTGAAGGAGATGGAAAAGTGGAAAGTTACGGTATTCATGTGAAATTCAGCGACAGAACCTTGTGATGCATCAAGTGGAAACAGCAAAGAAAAAGAAAAAAAATAAAATACGATGCCGAGAAAAAAAAATGCTATCCTTGGCAAAGGGGATTAGGATTTGCCCTTTTGAGATAGGAGTCAGTTTCTCATCTCTTGAAACATATGGGAAAGGAGAAGTCCTGAGGAAAGAAACAAACACATAACAGCAACAACAACCACAGCAAAAACTTTTACTAGCAAAGAGAAAAGAAGAAAATGGATGTTGGGTAGGCTACCAGCAATATCTGTTACACAGTGTTTAAGCAATATGAATTCCTACCATTTCTCACACTACTGTTCCTCACTGATTAAGCTAGAAAACAGAGACTTTAATAAATTTATCATTATTTTTCCATTCAAATTGCTATTTTTCAGAATAACAAGTTTCATTTGGTCTTAGCTCTTGGGAAAAAAAAAAAATCTTTACCTTAAGTTTTTCTTTTTCAAAGGTCCAGAATCTGACACTGAGCTGGCATAGATCCTTTGACAAATTACCTAGTCTGTCTTAGTTAAAAAACAAGCTTGTTGAGTTAAATTCTCTGTAATTCTTTTCTAATTATAGTATGGAATTATAGTATCTTCTAATGTTCTTTCTACTTAGAAAATATTTGGTGACTAAATGTTTGTTAAAAAATGGATTTCATTAAGTAAATAGTATCTAACAGTTTGGACTGAAGAGCTAGGTGGCTGGTGGTACAATTTACTGAGATGGGAAAGATTGAGAGATGAAGAACATGATGCAGGAATATAAAATGTTCTGATACTGACATATTCAATTCAAGCTTGTTATTAGATATTCTAGTAGATTCCAAGAAAATATTATGGAATAAACTCTGAAGTACATGGATTTTGAGTTTAGCAGAGAGACCTAGATTACAAATATTCCCTTTGGATTTTCAGTTTATAGAAGCATGCTGTTTGTGTTTCCTTAAGGAGGACAATTGTATAAGGTGATCTACAAATACCAAGGAGAAAAAACAGACTTAAGCATAGCTTGTTTATAATGGGAAAGAGTAAAGAACACTAACAATGCTCTCTAAGAGAAGAGTAATTAGAAATGCTGACACCTTTGTGCAGTAAAATCATATACAATCACTTAAAATGATATTTACAACATTTGTAATAGTGGGAGTGTTTATAATATCAAATAAAAGCAGAATGAGTACAATTATACAATATTTTTTAAAAAATCTACAGCATAAAAGACTAGAAGCAATGTATTCAAATACAGTAACAGAGATGATCTCATTATGGTAGAAACATGGATGGTTTTAAAAATATTCAATTTTTTTTGAGATTTCAAAGTTTATTATCTGGAACGTTTATTAATTTTGTATTACAAAATTCTGACTCAACGGCACTTGGTTTGGCTTGGCATCACAAAATTATTTTAAAATAAAAAAAACAGGACACCTTCTAGGTACCTACTACAAGTAGCCAAAGATGAGTTCCTAATAGCCTTGCTTTGGCAATAGCTAACGGAAAGTGGTAAGACAAATTGACTGTCTCATGAAAAAAATTTAATAAATGGAAGACTCCGCTGATGGATAGCATCGATTGTGTTTTCTTAGAATGAGGTTTCCTGAGCCCACGTGGCTGACTTGTAATCAGCTCCTTCTTTGCTTGAGTGTTAATAAAGATTTGACTCTCCACTCTGGGAAGTTATCACAGCAGTTGGAGTGCATCATCGACCCTGCAGGCAAACACAGTGACCCTTAACCTTTTCCATTGATCATTTCTTGTGTTTGTCAATCAGATTCACACCACAGGCTTCCCCATTTCTTTTTCTTAAAAGAAAACAAAAAGCACTCAATTACATCAATAATGCAAATATGACCATTTGGACAGAATCTCATGAAAAGATTCATTGATTAAAGGAATTGTAGGGAGTTGTTGCTGTTTGAATGTGTTGCAGGGAATTTAAGCTAGCACGTGTAATAGGAAAAGAGTGTAGTGCCGGAGCAAATAATATGTGAAGAAATTAGAGAACACCAAAATCAAGTCATCGTCTCAAAAACAAAGGCTCGGTCTGAGCAGATTGTGAAGTTGGGTTAATAATATCTCACTCATGTTTTTAACAAATAAAGCTTGGTAACTGGCCTATCTACAGGTCAAATGGAAACCCGGGTGGCGCAGTGGTTAAATGACATGACTGCTAATCTAAAGATCAGCAATCGGAACCCACAAGGCCCTCCTTGGAAACTATATGGGGCAGTTTTACTCTTTCCTTGTAGCTGAAATTGACTTAATGGCAGCAAGGTTGTTCTTTTGTTTGTTTTATATGTATTACTGATGATAGTTAGTTTTACTTTATCGTCGTATTTTCTTGTACTTTATTTCATATCTTTTTCTCTTCTAGAATTTTTTTTTTTTTTTTACCCCTGTGCCTTTGATTTAAGGGTGGGAGGCAGAGAGGAGAATTCATTGTCTTCCGCTCAATTCAGACTCATAGTGACCCTATAGGACAGATTGGAACTGCTCCATAATGTTTCCAAGGAGCGCCTGGGAGATTTGAACTGCCGACCTCCTGGTTAGCAGCCATAGTGCTTACAGTACACTACCAGGGCTTCCTGCATATCATTAGGGTTCCATAAATGATATCTCCTCCCTTTTTAACTAAATGTTCTCAAGTAGAAGTAGTTAAAAAAAAGAAAAAAAGAAAAACAAGCTTTCATGCTAAATAGATAGGATCCAGACATTACTTTCTATTATTTAATTTACTTAAGATTGTTACATAAAGTGGGGATAAAAAAAAAAAAACTTTAACCATGTGTAACTTCTGAGTTTTCACTGTTATTTAACTGAAGACAATGGCAAGTTTATGTGATTCCACTGTTGCCTGTCTTGCAGTGTGGTTGTGAGGACGTAATATACAATGACTTAGGAAGGGGTTAAATGAGGGGCTCACTGATTAGATCCTAGATGAGTGTTAACATTGGTGAAGGCAAAGACAATACACAACAGAGGGAAGCATAGTATAATTATGTCAGGCAAGGCTTTAGAAGCTTCCTAAATAATTTCAAACACCTTGAGAGAGAGAATCACTGGAGTCCAGGGCAGGGGTCCATGGTGGGGGAGAAGGGAGAATGGGATTGTGGCTTATTAAGTAGGGAGTTTCTATTAGGGTAGTAAAAACATTTTGGAAATAACTACTGAAGATGATTACAAAAGTAAGAAGTTTAAAAGTTTTAATTTCTTGTACGTTGACTAAATAAGCACAAGTAGAAGAAAATTCAACAAAATCTTGACAGTGATGAGTTTCAAGGACTTGTTATTATCTTCTACAATAAGTATAATTCTATATCATAAAACAAAGAAATACAGTTCTGTTTGTAATGTTCAAATTAAAACCCCTCAATAGTGTTAAGAAACCTGTTCTATAAAGATATTTGCTTCCCCAAATAGGTTTAATGGTTTCTCAGGAAAGATAGGAATAGCATAAAACACTATCACCATTAATTGTAAGAAATAAATCCAGTAAGAACAGCACATATATGAAAAAGGAAGCTCAATTTGCTTTTCTTGCCTTTTTGTTTCAGTTTTTCACACTACAAGATAATCATTGCTGTACATTTTTCTCTAGTAATTAAGGCCCAAGGGTAGGGCATTTTTTAAGAGCTAATAATGATCAAGGTTAACTGCTGAGGACAAGCTTTTCCTTTATTGCTTAATGACATCAAATCAATTTGTTTGTATTTTGTTTTTGCAAAGAAGTGTCTTATATCAAACCAGTAACACATATCTGAGTAGTTACATGTAAAATGAATGGCCTTAAACCTTGTCATATTATAGAAGCACCTATTATAACATCATGCACACACATGCACACACATTATAACATCACAGATAACATCATGCACACATGCATACACATATGTACACACACATTCAATATACACACATATACACATATAATACCCATACACATATAACACACATACATGCCTATACAGCGTGTACACATATATATACATGCATACATGCCTATATACATATGTATATAGACATATATATGCACATGCAGATAGAGAGACATATATATACATACATACTTATCTATATGCATATATATAGATATACATACACATACATATGCTATATACATATATAGATATACATATGCATATACTTATACTATATACATATATAGCATATGTATATCTATATGTACATAGATATGTATGAAAAGGGATAATATTCTCTGATAAAATATTAGTTAACAGGAGAATACCACCAAATAAAAAGACTAACTTTAAAAAAAAAGTTATCATGACCTGAAGTGGAAGGCAGAGAAATGAGTAGTAGAAAACAATCTGCCTAATTGAACAGGTGCTCTGTCCTTGCCAAAGAGAGTCATATTAAGAGTGGAGAGGAAAGCAATCATGTTTTCTTTTGTAATTTTTTCATTTCAGTTAAAGTAATGGCTGAGAGAAGCAATCTATTTTATAATTTAATTTTCTCTTTTTCACTGAGGTACAGTGGGAGTTATAAAAACATCTAACTTCTCTCAGTGTCTGTTACCTCCACTGAACCATCTCTGGTTAAAATGGATTGGAACCACGTTGGCAAAATGGATTATCTCATGATTCTACTTACCAAAGATAGAGCCCCAAGGGCACTGTGTTAGGAAGGGGAACAACTGTTTTTGTGAGACAAAGCGTCACACTGATTTAGAGATATTTGATCCCAGATGTCTTAAGGCAAGGCAGGTGTCGTTCAGGCCAACCACTTTCCAGTATAAGAGGATTCTCTCGAAGACCTCCTGAGCATTTTATGGACTATTCCATTTGCGCTTATGTACTGAACTGTAACATTAGTGGCTAAAAAGTTTACTTAGGAGGCTAGTGTTAGTTCATCATCCTGGAATAGTCCCATCTAACAGGCACTGAAACCAAGATACACATATTGTAAGCACTCAAGGAACTTGTCTCTGTCTCTTCCCTCAGGCAATACTTCCCCAAGGTTATAACTATTCAGAATTTTAACAGATTAATTATTCTTGGATGAATGTATAGATGGAATCATACAGTATACATTCTTTTATGTTAGATTATTTTTTCCCTTTAGTTTTGTTGTTGTTAAGAGCCATTGAGTAGGTTCTGACTTACAGTGACATCATACAACACAACAAAATAAAACAAAGCCTTATCCCAGGCCATACACACAGCTGCTGCCATGCTGGAGCACACTGTTTCATCCATTGTGTGAAGCCACTACATAGGTCTTCATCTCTGTGGCTGCCCTTCTGCTTTACCAACATGATGTCCTTTTCCAGAGACTGGTCCTTCTTGATAACGTGTCCAGAGTCAGTGAGATGAATTACTGCCATCCTCACTTTCAAGGAGCATTCTCGACTGTACTTCTTCCAAGACAGATATGTTCATTCTGGCAGTCCATGGCACATACAACATTTTTCACCAAAACCATAATTCAAAACTGTATTGCCCAGCTTGCCCATGAATATAAGGCAATTGAAAATACCATGGTTTGGATCAGGCATACTTTAGTCCTCAAAGTGACATTCTTGCTTTTCAACAGTTGAAAGAACTCTTTTGCAACAAGTTTGTACAATGCAATACATCCTTTTGTTTCTTGACTGCCAGTTCCGTGGATGTTGTCTGCAGAGCCAAGTAAAAGGAAACCCTTGACAGCTTCAGCATTTTCTCCATTTACCGTGAGGTTACTTACTGGTCCATCTGTGAGAGTTTTTGTTTTCTTTATGTTGAGGTATAATCTATTCTGAAAACTTTAATGTTTGAACTGCATCGGTAAATGCTACAAGTCCTCTTCACTTTCAGCAGGGAAAGTTGTGTCATCTGCATGATTCAAGTTGTTGAGTCTTCCTCCAATCCTGAGTCTCTGTTCTTCTTGATATAGTCTGGCTTACAGGATTGTTTGCTTAGCATACAGATTGAACAGGTATGGTGGAAGGATACAACCCTGATGCATACCTTTCCTGACTTTAACCCATGCAGTATTTCCTTGTTCTTTTGAAACAGTTACCTCTTGATCCATGTAGAGATCTTCTTGAACACACTTAAGTGTTGTGGAATTCCCATTGTCTACAATTTATCCATAAGTTTTCATGCACCACACAGTCAGACGCCTTAGAATAGTCAAAGAAACACAGGTCAACATCTTCTTATTAACCTAGCCATTCTGGTCTATCAGAGTAAAAGGTGCTCACTATGCTGTAGACCATCTTCAACATTCTAATCAAGAAATGTCGTTGTCAAAATGACAGACAGTGAGTTTAAATAGAATTTATAGTTAACCTAGTTTCTGTTTTCTAGGAGATGTACATTGCTTTAATTTATGTGCCAGACATAATTAGGATTGCTTTTTTGAACATTTAATGACATAGAGCTGAAAAAGACATCTTTCTTGTATTCTCTGCTTTCAGCCAGGATCCAACTGACGTCAGCATTGATATCCCTAGTTCTGTGTCCTCTTCTAAATCATGCTTGAATTTCTGCCAGTTTCCTGTCAATAAATGTTGCAGCCACTTTTGAATGATCTTCAGCAAAATTTTGCTTGCCTGTAATGTTAATGATATTGTTTGATAATTGCCACATTCAGTTGGATCATCTTTTTGGGGAATAGCATAAATATGGATATTTTCTGGTTGGCCATGTAGCTGTCTTCCAAACCTCTTGGCATGTACCAGTGGGCACTGCCAGATCAGCACCCATTGGCTGAAACATCTCAATTCATATTCCATCAATTCCTGGAGCCTGCTTTTTTGTCAGTGCCTACAGTGCAGCTCCAACTTCTTTCTTAAGTACCATCAGTTCCTGATCATATGCTGCCTCCTGAAATGGTTGAACATTGACCAGTTCTTTTCAGGATAATGACTCTGGACTCCTTCCATCTTCCTTGATGCTTCCTGAGTCATTTAATATTTTCCCTGCAGAAATCTTCAGTATTGTAACTCAAGGCTTGAGGTTTTTCTTCAGTTCTTTTAGGATGAGAAATGTTGTACATGTTCTTCCCTATTGGTTTTCTATTGACAAGTCTTTGCATATGTCATCATAATATTTTACTTTGTCTCCTTAAGCTGCCTTTGGAGATCTTCTGTTCACTTCTTTACTTCACCATTTTTTTTGCTTGTGCTTTAGCTGCTCAACATTTAAAAGCAAGTTTCAGCATCTCTTCGAACACACATTTAGGTCTTTCCTTTCTCTTTTGAGTTTTTAATGACCACTTGCTTTCTTCATGTATGATGTATTAGATGTCATTCCATAATTCCACCTAGACTTCCATCGTTAGTGTTTAGCGCATCAAATTTATTCTTGAGATGGCCTCCAAATTCAGGTGGCTTATACTTTGGATCTCACTGACTTCTAATTTTCTTCAGTTAAAGTTTGAATTTGCATATGAGCGATTGACAGCCTGTTCCCAGTTGGCCCTTGACCTAGTTCTGACTGATATTGAGTATTTTCATCTTCTCTTTCTGCCAATGTGTGCAATTTAATTCCTGTGTATTGCTTCTAGAGAGATCCATGTGTGTAGTCATAATTTATGTTAGTGGAAAAGGGTATTTACAATGAGGAAGCCAATGGTTTTGGAAAATTCTATCACATGATCTCTGGCATTGTTTCTGTCACCAAGACCCCGTATTCTCCAACTACTGATCCTTCATTTCTAACTTTTGCATGCCAATGACCAGTAAAAACCACTGCATCCTGATTGCCTGTATGATCAATTTCAGACTATAGAAGTTAGTAAAAATCTTTACCTTCTTCATCTTTGGTCTTAGTGGTACATATACAAATTTGAATAGTGGTTGTATTTTCTGGTCTTCCCTGTAAGCATATGGCTATTATTCTAACAAGGACAGCATTGTACTTCAGGATAGATGCTGAAGTGTTCTTTTTGACAATGAATGCAACTCCATTCCTCTTCAAATTGTCATTCCCAGACTAGTAAAACATAAGGTTGTCCAATGAAAATAACTGCTACCAATCTATTTCAGTTTACTAATGCCTAGAATACCTCTTTGTGTGTGTTCCATTTCATTTTTGATGATTTCCACTTTTCCTAGATTCATAACTTAAATGCTAGGTTCTAACTATCTTGAATGTTTGCCTCAGTTTCTTATCCTTTCAAGTCATGCAACATGACCAAATGAAAGTCCTAAAAGCTTTACTCTGTCCATGTCGTTAAGGTCAACTCAACTTTTAGCAGCTAACTCTTGCCCAGTGGTCTTTTGAATGCCTTCTGGCTTGGCCTCATCTTCTAGCACTATGTCACACAGTGTTCTGCTATTATTTAGAAGGTTGTCGCTGCCTAATTCTCTTCAAAAGTAGACTGTCAGGTTCTGCTTCTTAGTCTGTCTTAGCGTGGAAGTTCAGCCAAAACCTGTCTGCTATTAACCGCCCTGCTGCTGTTTGAATACTGGTGGCATGGTTTTCAGTCACAGCAACACACAAGCCTCCATAGTATCAAAAATTGACATGCAAGTGGAGTATAGTAAGAATATATATGTGTCTGTGGTCTAGATTTGAGCACAGGAATTTAGAGAGCAGAGAATTCCAGGATATGGAAACAGTATCTGCAAATCACAAAACATGGAAGAAAGTATAGCTTATTCAGGGATGTCAGACTGGTATGGAACATTGAAATAGAAGAAAGTATCAAGAGAGGAGCCTGGAGAAGGCAGTGTGAATCAAATTATGAAGGACTTTTTAACCATGTTGGGGGAGGGTTGTATTCTGAAAGCACTGGGCTATAGCTTAATGATTTTAGACACAAAGGGATATAAGAATGCAAGTGCATTATTCTGGAAGCATTTGTGAAAGGGTGTTCTGTGGATGGCCAGTTCAGCACCTGATGTAGTGATCTAGATATCAGCTAACAGAATTCTGAACCAAGGCAGTAATTGCAGGGTTAAAAATCAGTGATAAGTTACTATGTATGTCTTTTTTGTCTGTATGTCATTAAATGTTTGAAAAAGCAATCCTAATTATGTCTGGCACATAAGTTAAAGCAATACACACCTCCTAGAAAACAGAAACGAGGTTAATTATAAATTCTATTTAAACTCACTGTCACTTTGACAATGACATTTCTTGATTAGAATGTTGAAGATCGCCTATAAAATAGTGAGCACCTTTTTCCTCTGATAGAGCAGAATGTCCAGGTTAATAACTAGGTTACAATACAAGGATAGGAAAAAAAGTATCTAAATATTACCAGAAACAAAAGAATAAAATTGTGGTTAAAATTAACTGAAATCAGCACCCAGTTTCTCTGAGAGAAAATTCAGTTGTGAGGAAGACCAAGTCTGTGATTCAAACAGTTATGTATACAAGAGCCGATAATTAAGGCCTCAAATTTAATTGTTTTAAGTGCTGTACATACCTCATTGCTGATTATCATTATGATCACCTTCAAAGTATTCCCTTTGAGGAGCTGCACGCTGATGCCAGCACGTAGCCCACCTTTCAAAACAATTTTGGGGCTCTGTGGAAAGGCCATTGTGTACAGTGACAAGATGGCAAGTTCGTGAACTTAATTGTGGAAGTGTCTATGAGGGAGTTTTTAGCCAGAAACAAACTGTATTGAACACTCTCCCCACCTACATGATCCTGTCCCCAGTGACTTTTTTCTTTACTCACAGATAAAGGAAATATTGAAGACATCTGAATGACACTCAGGACATGAGGGATAATGCGACGATAGCTCTGATGGCCATTCTAGAAGAAAAGTTCTGAAGTGGCTGTGAAGGTAGACTACACACTGGCCTCAGTTCATAGTTTTGCAAGGGGAGTACTTCAAAGGTGACCACGGTGATATTCAGCAATAAGGTAGGTAGCACTTCTTCTAGGATGTGTTCACAAACTTAACCGTGGGTCCTAGTATTATGCAGTTTCTTTCACTTCTTAATCTGTGGTGGTAAATGTAGGTGAGTTCATCAAAATCACTGGAAGAGCTACTTTGATTAAGCAGCATTATTCACTCACTATCCATCACACAGACATGCTTGTATTTAGAGTGCCTCAAACTCACACACAAGACATGGTGAAGTGTAGATTTCTAGACTCCACTGTCAGAGATTCCAAATTCTATCATTCTAAGACAAAACTAGAAGTGTGCCTTTTAAAGAAACATCTCATTATTTTGATATTCACAATTCCACATCACACTTTAAGAGACAGAGATCTGAGAAGTGAATAGGTTTCTGTACTGAAAAAAAAAATTTACACATACACTGTCCATGCTACAGTTGCAGAAATAGACACGTGCATACATACATACATATGTATGTCATAAATTGAATCATGTCCCACCCAAAATAGGTATATCAATTTGGCTAAACCATGATTCCCAGTATTGTGTGATTCTCTACCATTTTATCACCTGATGTGATTTTCGTATGTGTTGGAAATTCTACCTCTATTATGATGATATTGAGGTAAACAAGTTATGTTAGTGAGACAGGACTCAATCTGCAAGACTGGATTATGTCTTGAGCCAATCTCTCTTGAGATATAAAATGGTAAGCAAGCAGAGAGCCATGGAGACCTCATACCAACAACAACAACAATAAAAGCCAGGAGAGCAATGTGTCCTTTGGACCAGGCTCCCTACCCTGAGAAGCTCCTTAACTAAGGAAGATTGATTTAAAAAAGACGTTCCCCCAGATCAGACCAAGAAAGAAAGCCCTCCTCTGGAGATGACATCCTGAACTTGGACTTCTAGACTTTGAGAGAATAAACTTCTTCTTCTTGAAGCCATCCACTCACTATATTTCAGTTACAACACTAAATAACAAGACATTATGTGTATGCATATAACATTAGAAATTATGAAAACTCTCTACCCAGTCACAACATGCAAAAAAGAAAAAAAAATCTTGAAGAATGAAGATAACTCAATGTATGGTTATGGATAGTCATGTATCAACTTTGTAAGAAAAAAATTCAGAAACATTTGTGTATATGTAACTAATATACTTGTTAGATTATAATCCACACTGAGAATGGAAATCTAATTACAATGGAGCGAGTAAATAAATCATAAAATTCAGAGGAAATAAAAGAAACAGCTGTTTCCTATACAGCAAGCATAATCAAAAGTCCTACTCAATTTATAACAGTATACCCCAGAAATTATGCATGCAGTCTCTCTGTTTTGGGACAGTCCAGCTGAGACTGGGCCCTTGATTTTTTATGCTGTCGAGGTACTGAGAGAAAAATATGGTTGTAAAGTTACAAGGACTTTCTACAGTCTAAACAAATAGTGGAATTTTGAGTTCACCTGTGAAGCAGAATGCTTATCTGAATCCTTTAAGAAATGAACATTTAATCATAATGATGAGTGAGATATGTGCACATGTGAATACCATACTTGGTTACTCTTGTTTAAATTGTGTACAGTTAACCAAGAGCAAAGAGTCAAAAGACTGATATGGACTGCAAGACGGATTCACAAGAATAAACATTTTTGAAACTAACGTAACCAGACCAAAACCCACTGCCACTGAGTCGATTCTGACTCCCAGCAACTCTGCAGGACAGAGTAGAACTGTACCATAGTGTTTCCAAGGAGCTCTTGATGGCGTCAAACTGCTGACCTTCTGGTTAGCAGCTGTAGCATTTAATCACTAGGCCACCAGGGTTTAGGTCCTTACGAATGTGCAATGCATACAAATTAATGCAAAAAAATGAAACCATTTCAAGAAAAATTGATGTGTATATTTAATTGATTCCTGGATGGAGATTTATTTTCTAAATAAAAACCGACTCAAGGAAAGAAAATATATTTCAACACATAAAACTTGAAACTATGTGTGAAGTTAAAGCATCATTAACAAAATGAGAGTTCAGAGAGACTACGAAAAAAATAACAGAAAACTGAAGAAAACTTTAAGAGAAGAAAAACATGAACCAATAGAAAAATGAATAAGATACATAAACAAAATATAGAAGAAAGAATATAGCTTGTTGAAAAACATATTTTGTATGTTCACCATTACCACTGAAGAAATCAGTCAACAAAAAGGGTAACGAAGAGGTAAAGTTTTCCACTTTTCAGTTTTGCTTTTTCTAAATTATACTTATTTCAAGAAAGCATTACAAATTAACAGTTTTTTCATTTTCTAAGCAAGCAATCAGGTATATGTATGCAAAGTCCTACAAACTACCTACTTCCCCCAAAAAGCACTGCCTTCCAGTCAATTCCTACTCGCAGTGACCCTATAGGACAGAAAAGAACAGTCCCTTTGAGTTCTGTAGGAGAATGTTTATCACACCATTCTATGTAACATTAAATTGGAGATTTCACAATACTTAATGCTCAGTTTCTAACCCATAGCAAACGTAAAGGTTATGAGTAAGCTTTCATCAATACAATCCTTTATAACACAAAAATTACACTAGACCAACAGATTGATAATAGAAATTCTAAGCAAAACAGTAACAAGAGCGAAATAAATAGTAAATAAAGATGCTTGTTCTGTGATTTTTAGTGTTGCTTTGTTCATTTGCATTACAATCTCCAGGGTTGTTGATAAAAATGTAAATCGCTAGTTTCAACAGGCCTCCTTTAAATGGCCAGAATTATAAACTCATGGTGTTAGGCCTAGATAATTACAATTTAAAAGAGTACTATGATTTTAAACATACACAAATACACATATTATACATATGAAATTATTGTAGGTGATTCTACTTCATTTTCTCTACTTTGCAGCACCAGTGGACTCTTAGGAAATATACACCAACCTATCTACATTCCCCATGCACATGTCCAAGGTCCTAGGACTTTAGCAATAGTAGTGTGTCTGACTATTCCATGGTCATTACCTGCTGCTGTTGAGTCAATTCCAACTCATAGCAAAGCTGTAAGACAGAGTAGAACTGCACCATAGAGTTTCCAAGGACTTCCTGGCAGATTTGAACTGCCAACCTTTTGGTTAGCAGCTGTAACACTTAAACACCATGACACTGGGTTTCCTCCATATTCCTTAAAATCAAACCAAACTCACTACCATCCAGCCTATTTCAACTCATAACAATCTTGTAAGACCCAGTAGAATCACCTCATAGAGTATCCAAGGAGCTCTTGGTAGCTTTGAACAACCAACCTCTTGGTTAGCAGCCATAGAACTTAACCACTGCACCACCAGATTTCTTGAATGGCCCTTAGCAACAGCTGATTCTTGTAATAGACCGGACTGCAAACAGAATAGCACTCAGAGAATCTTTGTCTAATAAGACATCATCTCAGCCACATCAAACCCTTTGTGGAATGAAGCTTGGCATTTATTTTTAAAAGAGGAAATCTTTATCTGAGACTGAAAGGGGAGAGTTCAGGCATGTTTGAGTTATCCGCCTCGTATTGATGCATCAGCAAAGAATCCAGGCGTTGAGCTTCCAGTGACATTTGAGCATGGACAAACATGTTGAGCAATTCCTACTGTCCACCTACAATTTCCTTTAGGGCAAGCTTAGAAGTCTATATTATTATTTTAGCCCCTTGCTTTAGGGTTATGAGGTATTATGAAGGTAGCTCAGGTGTGATCTTGTTCTTAAAATTCTTAAATACAAGTGAAAAAAATGAAAGACTGTTGTTAGAAACAATGTCTAGCAATACATGTGGCTGACAACTGTGGTTGAGTTCAGATTTTGAGGACAGCATCAAAATATTTTATTTCATTTAAATTAATATAATCTGAAGTTCTGTCATCATACTGTCCTTACAAAAGCAATATATATACTTAAATATTGTATCTTTTTGTCCTCTAGAAAATTAAACTATTGAATTTGATTATATTTGTCATTTGGCACCCTCTATAAAACTCTATTTTAAGCCAATTTTAGACAATAATTTTGGGGTTATCCTTCATCTGAATAATTATTCTTCAAGCAAGAAGATGAAAATGATGTAATGACCACCTTTCAGAAAAAAGTATAATTTCTTTATTCATGTAAATTATCCAGTGTGTGGACTTCACCATCTAAAAAGTTATCTTCAGGGATATGGAGGTATTCATTATCAGAGACCAGCAATTATAGAGCAATGGTAGTGTATCTGTACACTAAACTATACGATTATGATTGCAAACCTGCCACCGTGTGAGCACGTTGGCAGCAATGTACACACAACTCAGCAAGGATTCATAACCTCGGTATATCCATGTCTTACAGCTGTGACCATGTCAATGTGTGGTGGTGTCTTGCTGAGTGACATTCGGCACTGTCATTGCATGTTTTGTGTGCCATTGCAAAAATATTGGAACCTGAATTAGAGCAACAAACAAACATTAAATTTCTTGTTAAATTTGACAAGAATGGAAGTGAGATCAGAGACATGTTAGACTAAGTTTATGGGCATAATGTTGTGAAGAAAACAGCGGTGTACAGATGGATTAAGCAGTTTTCTGAGGGGAGAGAATCTGTCATTGATGAGCAGAGGTCAGGGTGGACCGTAACAAGCAGAAATGATGAAAACATTGCAAAAAATTTGTCCAAGTGTGCATCAAAGTCATCAGCTGACTTTGAAAAGCATAGTAAACGTTGATAGAGAAACAGGACAACCTTAACTCAGAATCTTGGCATGTGCAAAAATAGAAAGGCCTCAGAAAGGCGTGTGCAAAAATAGTTCTAAGTAGCTCACTGATGAACAAAAGCAAAGGAGAATCAAAGTTTGCCAAGACCTTTTGAAGAGGCAAAATGATGTTTTGTATGATGTTGTCACTGGTGAGGAAACATGGCTGTACCAATATGACCCTGAAACAAAGCATCAAAGTGCACAGTGGAAGTCAGCCAATTCTCCAGGACTAAAAGAATTCTGTCAGTCCAAATCAAGAGTCAAAACGATGTTGCTAACTGGTTTTTTTTGTATCAGAGTGATTGTTCATTATGAATTCATACCAACTAGACAAACAGTTAACCAAGTTTACTATTTGGAAGTGCTGAAAAGCTGTATGAAAAAATTAGATGAAAATGACTTGAACTTTTCACCGACAACTCATGGCTTTTACATCATGACAATGCCCCAGCTCACACAGCACTGTCTGTGAGGGAGTTTTTAGCCAGTAAACAAGTAACTGTATTGGAACACCCTCCTTACTCACCTGGTCTGGTCCCCAGTGGCTTTTTTCTTTATGCAAAGATAAAAGAAATATTGAAAGGCATTTTGATGACCTCCAAGATACCAAGGGTAATACAGTGACAACTCTAATAGTCATTCCAAAAAAAGAGTTCCAAATTTACTTTGAAAGGTAGACTAGGCACTGGAGTCAGTGCATAGCTTCCCGAGGGGAGTACTTCAGATGCTGCTGTGGTGATATTCAGCAGTGAAGTATGTAGTCCTTTTTCTGGAGTGAGTTTTCAGACTTAATTGTCAGATCTCATATTTACCTTCTACTCCAAGTTTAAAAGCAAACATTTAATTACAAGGATTAAGCTGTAAAGAATTGGGAGCTAAATGTATGACAATGTATGGTATCTAATTAAGGAAGCTGAAGATTTTCTCTTAGTATAAATGCCCCAAAGAGCGTTGTGGTACATTGTAAATACCCGCTCATTTGTAGATGTCACTTACCTTTGGGATAAGTACAGGACCTGATTATTGATGTGTGTGTAACTTTGTTCCGAGGAAGGCTGTTTCTTTGGGAAATAAGTTAATGGTGTGTTTTAGGCACCTCAGATTTTATTGTTTTATTTCTTTCATGAAAATAAGATTAATGACTTCTGGAAAAGGGGTTGGCAACACATACAGCTTCATAGCATTGGAAACTGTGGACTGTTTAGTGGAAGAGCAATAGAACCTAGTAAAATACTGGCAAAATTGACCGTCAAGATCTACAAAAACCACAGTCCTCAGTCCAAACCTAAGCAAAGGTCTTTTTCTAATAATGTTGCTAGAACATAAAAGGTAACAGTTCCTCTTGACTTTGGCTTTCAAGATGTGTACAGGAAAAACAAACACCAGGCAATTAATAAGGAACAAGCCTGAAATTTTCTAGGTGTCAGAAAACTGGAATTTTAAACCTATGAAGAAGTTAAGCAAAGAGCTTTGGCGTCCTGTGATGAGCACGGATTAAAATACTGCTACCTGATGCCTGACACAGCAGGGTTTCTCTTATGTGGCTGGTGCTTAGAGCCTGAACTCTAAAATATCAGTAGCTTTGCTAAAGCAATGGAAGCTCCAAGAGCCAACCACATAAAGGCTCCTGAGAAGAGACTTTGGAAGCAGAATCTTGATTACTAGTTTGGGGCTTAAGAAACATTGAAAGAGATTTTGATGGCATTCAGAACATGAAGGCTAATAACGATGACAGCTCTGATGACCACTCCAGAAAAAGAGTTCCAAAATTGCATTAAAGGGTGGATGAGGTGCTGGCGTCGGTGTATAGCTTCTGAGGGTGGGATACTTCATAGGTGACCATAGTGATATTTACTCAGAGACAAAACAATTAAAAATTTCAGATGTGTGTGTGGAAGCTTCAGAACTGGCAGTCTGTGTTCTAAGATTGAGCATATTCTTGTACTGAAATAGCAGATTGATAATTGGAGGACTTCCTCATGGAACACCCTTTTCAGAAGAGAATGTGAGTGAAATCAGAGATGTAAGGTAGAACTGCATATTTGGAATAGATCATGGAAGAATATTTCTGGCCATTTAATTGCTTTTCACCATACTATCAATAACAAGAAAAACTATGGTAGAGTTTTAAGCAGAAGATTAATGTGTCACTGCTGAGAACAAACAGTAGAGGACTAGCAGTGAAAGCAGCAGAGAAGCTACTTGGCCATCACAACAAAGTAAACAAGAGTAAGTACTCACTCAGATTGGACAGTACTGCGGACAGCAGCAGAAAAGGGTAAGAAGCTGGGGAAGAAGCAACACTGTAAAAAAAAAAAGAGCCAACTGGATGAACTGAAGGGTTGGCATCTAATGTGACTGTGTATTTATAATATATATAAATATATAATTATGTAATATATTATATAATATATATTATATGTACTAATATATATATATATTCACACTAGATGCCAACATGTCAGTTCATCCAGCTGGCTCTTTTTTTTAAGTCTGTAAAATTATTTTGTTGTTTCAGTATGTAAAAGCAGTTGTTTCTACTGAGATGAGAAAGACTGCAGAGAAGCAATGTGAAGGACAAAAATGAGTCATTTTGAACATATTGATTTCTCTGTTACACATTTTGCATGTTTGTGTGGATGTTTGGATACGGTTGAGTTTAACCATATTTGTGAACAATCAGCATATAGAAGGTATTTAAAGCAATGAGATAAAGCAAATCACTAGGGAAACAAGTGTAGATAGAGCAAAGGATTAAGCACTGAGCTTTCAGGAATTTCTTACAAGAATCCAGAAAAAGAGACTAAGCAAGAATAGCTGGAGGGGAAAGGAGAGGAATAGAAATGGATTATAGCTGGAATTCAAAGAGAGAGTTTGGTTTTATTTTTTGTTAGCTGTTTTGTTCTTAACTTGGGAGAAATTACAGCAATGCTTAAGATAACAGGAGTCAGGCAGGAATGGAAGGAAGGAAGCAGGAAAGAGAACAGTTGCTAGAGTGATGTCACTGAGTAAGGGAGAGAAGGTGGTCCTACTGCACAGCAGGGTTGTTGATGCACAGGAGAAGGGATGGTTCAGAAACAGCAGGAAAAGCAGAACAGAAGGAGACATGGCTGTGCAACGCAGCAGTGGCAGCATGTGAGCATTTTCCCTCCATGCTTCTACATCGTCACTTAATTAGAAAATAAGTTGTCTGTGGAGGTTGAAGATGCAGGAAAACTGTAGGCGGTTTGAAGACAGGGTATTAAGTTTTGTTTTGTTTTTTAGGTTTTGAATTTTATTTTTGGCAAAAATACATACACAACAAAACACTCACCCATTCAACAATTTTCTTTCATGGCCAAGAAAGAGACCAAGTCTTTTCCTAGAGCCAGTACCCTGCATTCAAACTTCTAACCTCCTGAACTGTGAGAAGATAAATTTCTCTTTGTTAATGCCACCCATCGATGGTATTTCTGTTATCGCAGCACTAGGTAACCAAGACAATGGGGGTTTACAGGGACCAAGGAATGCAGCAGAACTTCAGGACAGCATTGAAGGCTCATTCCAAGTGAGCGGTACTAGTTTATAATAAGATCAGTCATCACATAGCATTGTGTTTTATGCAAGGAGACAGGAGAACAATTGTGAAATTTTTTCCTTACTCTTGAAAAAAGAAAAGCACCAGGCCTCTTTATTCACTCTTCTAAAGACAATGTCAGTCACTAACTTCTGCTGAGACAGTTAACACATTAATTTTTAGCAACAACTTTTATTTATTGGGTATTCAGCAGTGAAATATGCTTCTAGGACACAAGGAAGATCAAGATCTATTCCAGCCCTTAAGAACTGACAAAACCGGGCTAGCTTTATAAGGAGTTACAATGATGCACAGAAATTCAAAGACCAAACCAAGAACTTGATGTCAAATATTAGACCAACAACAAGCTAGCTCTTTATTTCTTGGCAATATGAGTCAGAATCGACTTGATGGCAGTGGGTTTGGGTTTTACAAGCATTACCATGTGTCTATGTGTATGCATGTGTTGTTTAAGTAAGGTTAGCATAAATAAAGGCAATTCCGTTAAAGTCTTAGCACTTAAAATTAACGCTGCTTTTAAAAAGTCAAATTTCCAAAAATATTTAGTTATCTCTGTGGTCTCTAGACCACAGAAAGTATTTGGGTGCAATGATATCACTTGTGTAGACATTGTAAAAAGTGCTTTGTCAGTAGTAATAACACTAAAGCTGAAACAGCTTATTGTCCCTGTTATGGATTTAATTGTGTCCCCCCAAAATGGCTGGGCCGTGATTCCTGGTGCTATGTGGTTGCTCACCATTTTGTCATCTGATGTGATTTTCCTGTGTGCTGCAAATGCAACCTCTGTGATGTTAATGAGGCAGGATTAGAGACAGTTACATAAATATAAGATTGGGTTGTGTCCTAAATCCATCTCTTTTGAGATAGAAAAAAGAGAAGGGAGCAGAGAGACAGGGTGACCTCATTCCACCAAGAAACAAAAACCAGAAGAATAGTAGGTCCTTTACACCCATGACATGTTCCTGTCAGGGAAGACTGGGAACCAGGATCTTTCCTCAGAGTCCACAGGGGAAGCTTTCCCCTGGAGCTGACACCTTGAATTTAGATTTCTAGCACCCCAGGCTGTGAGAGAATTTTTTTTTCTTTTGTTAAAGCCTTCCACATGTGTTGTTTCTGTTATAGTAGCACTAGATAACTAAGATCATCACTAATTCATTTTTCTATTCTGTACTATGTGATAATAACTAGCTTACAGGGCTATTTTGTGATTACACAATGTACATGAGACACCCCGTATAGTGCCTGAAACATATAATGTGCTCAATATATGGGTTTTTGTTGTTGTTGTTGTTATTTCTATGGGCTGACTTTAGTGGATTAAGGAAGTTTGGAATACAGTAAGTCTTTGACCTGGGTCACCATTTTTATACAGCTTCCTAATCTCTTAGCTGAGCATGGCCAAAAAGATTACTGGGTCAACCACAGCAAAGATTCCTACACTGCTTTCGTTGTAACTTTTCACCCCCTGCCACTTACAGCTTCCATTTCTGTGGGGCACAAGATAAGGTTATTTCCTTTGAAATTGGCAGTGAATTGATTGGAAATGATAGGCTGGGCATTAGGCTGATGATAAGAAAGACATAAACTAATGGAGGAGACACTGGGCTTTACATCAGGAATAAAAAGTCAAAGAAAAGCAAACAGGTCCATGAAATCAAGAAAGAAAGACAATTTCCACCACACCCCTTGCAAGTATGTACTCTCAGAATGGTAAACAAGATAAACATGAGACCAAAAACTCGACCAAACAGAAGAAGGTAATTGTGCTGGTTAAACTAATCTGACATGCCTGTTATTCCCAGAAATCTTAGACCAACATGTAATCTTTCTTGCGCCAATTTAAAAGTCTGATTTTTTTATAATTCCCTTTGGTCTGAAAAACAAATCATCTTGTCTGCAGTGATTTAAGATCTATTTGTTCTTACCATGTTCTTCAGCATGATGAAGTAGGCAGTAATTTTCAACTTGAAGCGATTCTTCGTGTACAGTGGAAGCCTCACACAAAACTTTGGGAACTATTGTCACTCACTCTCGTTTTTGCTCTCAATATCATTCTTAATTATCAAGGCAAGTGTTACAGGTTTGGACAAAGATAACAGAATAATTATGAGTGTTTCAGGCTGGTTCATACACTGGGATAAGCCCAGATGAAATAATAAGATTGTAGCAGCTCACCAGACATGAATAAATCATTACACTAAAAAATGTGCTATCACTCAAACTTATTAGCTATGTATCATTGTAAACATAATTCTTTACACAGCACAATACACATATCTCATAAGATATATTGTTCTTCTTTACAACAGTACTTATTTCTTTAATAAGTACTGTCTCCACAATTTGATCACTGAATGGAATTACGGTAACTTGCAATGTATCATTGTTATTATTATAGCTAATGGTAATATAGAAAGTGGTGTTAAGAAAGAGCTCTGTCATGCATTATTGTTTTTAGTCCTTGGAAAAATGCAACAATATATAAAAGCAAGTGAGGAATTTACAGAGTAAAGAAGTTAAGTGTGTGTTCAAAGTCGCAGAACTAAAAGGGAGTAAAACTAGGACTAGAATCTCAGCTTTTCTGAGTTGCCTCTACCCATTGCTTTTCCTATCACTGATTGCTTAATATGCTTGCAAATTGACTTCACTAAGATCACCCCTAACATTCAGTTGTCAAAATCAATGCCCTGCTTTCACATATAATTCTTCATTAGCCTGGGTGCCGCTGAAGGTCAAGACTACATTTCTTGAACCTCTTTGAACTTGGTTTCTGAGCACAACTCTTGGCAGCATGGATGCTGAAAACTTGACCACTCCTTTTTTTTTTTCAATTAGTTCATTCATTTATCTTTTACTCATTCATTCAACAGATGTCTGTTCAATGCCGAATGTGCCAGGTATACAGTAGTTAAATAAAATAGATCTATTATCCAATTTCCTGACTCTTATTTCTTCTACCACACTCATGTTGCTTTGCTTGGGTCTCTCTATTCCCTGTTCCCCTTTCTTCATATTTCGTATGATCTTCTTCAAAGGTCTCCTCTGTATCCATGACTTCCAATGTTGCTTATTCTGATGATCTTCTAGTCTTTGTATTCACCTTTGACCTCTCTCTTGAGCACTTGAGCACCTTGCTGGTAGATTTCTAATGGTCTCTTTGGCTCTTCTTTTAATTAACAGGGACAGCTCTTCCTCAACTGATATTAAATTGAATCTTCTCTGACAAACCTGTTCCTATTCTAGGTTTTCTAGCCCAGAGAATGGCACCAAGTTGATCTTACTAGAGTCTTCTCTTCACAACAATGATTTTCCAGCTGAAAGATGGAATTGCTATCTAATATCCTTAAAGAGTGGAAAACGTCCAGTGAGAAAATTCAATTTAAAAATAATAATAATTTGAGAAAGCACTTGGATTCACTTTCAAACTTCAAATAACAATGACTTCACATACAAAATTTATTTTTCTAACTAATCTTTGTTAATCATACCCACACTTCTTCAATTATCCTTAGATTTCTATTTGAATTCCTAAACTTTCAGAAGAAAATCTATCCCTTATTTATTCATTAATTCAGCAAGTATTTATAAAGTACACTGTATACTTCTGGATACTTAAGGTGACATGGAAGTCATCAAAAAAAAATTACAGGTAATATACATCTCATCAAGGACCTTAAAACCAAAGACATCAAAATATACGTTGGAGAATAGTGTAATGGAAAACTCTAAACTATGAGATAACCTACTCTGTATCTACTCTGTACCTACTGTGTGAGAGCATCAGGTTACAACAGCATGCTTCAGTTCTCATAAAGTAAATGAAATATCTCCAGTACTAGTATCAGGTCCCTAGTGGTTAAACATTTGGCTGCTAATCAAAAGGCTGGCAGTTCAAATCCACCAACTGTTCCTTGGAAACCCTACACGATAGGTCTACTCTGTCCTACACAGTTTCTGTGAGTCAGAATTGATTCAATTACAAAAGATTGTTGTTAACATCTTTCTTCTTAAACAGTTGTTATTGTTGGGTACTGTCAAGCGACATCTGACTCATAAGGACCTCAGGTGACAGAGTGAAACAGCCCTGTAGATTTTTCTAGGCTGTAATCCCTATGGGAACAATCCCCAGATTTTTCTCATGGGGAGTCACCAGTTCAGTTCAAACCACTGCCCTTTCAGTTAGCAGTGTAGATCTTAACCATTGTACTGTAAGAGCTCTTACAGGAGATAAATAAACACTTAGAGGAGATAAATAGAAGAACAAGCTTAGTTTTAAAAAGAACTGTACTGTGTGAGGTCCTTCTTTGCAATGCACTGATTATTAGAAAGTAACAACTCTCTTGCACCCCAAAGCTCCAATTCATCAACTTACTATCCATGTTGATAGGGGAGCTATTCATTCTAATTAAGTATAAAAGTCCCTACTCTGATTTTCATTATTTTTCACTTGAAATCTTATTGCAACCATCAACCAAATTCAGTCTACACTGATCTGCCTTTAACAAAATAGTTGTTTGAGATAACAGGATATGTCATACATATGCCTTAGAGGCATATTGAAATCAGAGTGTAGCTCTTGGTGGAACTAAACTTTTTTTGTTGTAAGGTATTCTAAACACCTTTGCCTGATCTCCTCCACCTTGTCCTGCATCTATCAGCATCAGCTGCACCCCTCTGGGTACTGTGACCTCCGTAGGTCCTGAAATGCACCCAAGCCCCGGATAAAATCCAGTGGTTGTCACAACTTGGGTTCCTTGGAACACCAACTTTGGGATAAATCTGCATGGATTTATTAGGGAAAGATTTTGAGATCAACACCTATGGAAGGAGAGAAATGGAAGCAGCATAGGTCAGAGGGAGAAGCTGAACTACAATGCAGCTCTCCACTGATACCGTGAAAAACCCCAAAGCTGGATGGGCCATCAGACACACTCACAGTAGGGAGTGAGTGGGCCCAAATGCCAATAACTGAAAGCAAATCATCAGAGAAACAGGCAGAGAAATTCACAGAGAGGATTGGTTTCTTACGTTATCCTCCCACAGCAGAGCATTCGTTCCCCATAACCCACCCTTGTGCTGTTTAGATCCAGTTTTACATATCTACCCAGGAGCTGCATCTCTAGACTTTCTGGGGTTCTTGCTTCCTGTGAGGAATTCAGAATAGGAAGGTCGGTGAGATGAATTACAGCTTCTTTCAACACAGCTGGCCTACAGACTAAAGTGATACCCAGCATCTCCTTCTTCCACTATCTATCCAATATTGTCATCAGCCTTAACAAGCACCTTTGTTGCTCTACAGGGCTTTCCTGGTGAGATGAAGCATACATGCTTACTGTGTTTATGTATGGCTATAGCTGCTGTGATGGTCCTTTTAGTGGCAAAATTGGACAAAGGAGCACCCAGAGGTAGTTATGTCTACCAAATTAAAGACAGAAAACCAAACTCATTGTTGTCAAGTCAATTCCAACTCATAACAATGCTATAGGACAGAGTAGAACTATTCCAAAGCATTTCCAAAGAGCACCTAATAGATTTGAACTGCCAGCTTTCTGGTTAGCTGATGAATTCTTTATACCACCAAGATTTCCATGGACCGAATACCTGTCAAATATATTCCTGTCTACGATGATTGCTTAACACCTGACATCTTCTTCCTGGAGATCAAGGTCTTAACACCTGAGATTATGGTGACCCTTTGTTGACTTCTGGTCCCTTGGCACTTGAAATCTATAGTGTCTTAGTAGTATAGTTTATAGTTAAAAACCGTTGGCATATCCCCTGGTGGGAAATTCACCCTCTGGGTAACACGACCTCTTAACTTATAACCTAGACATATAGGGATAATAAGTCAGTGACGCAGGTAGGTTACTAGATGTTTTGGAAAGTGTGAAAGCTAAATTTTTTCAAGTCTTGTTTTCTAGACCCACATATTCTAACTATAAGGACACAGTGATTTATGAAGGCAGTTGATTTAGAGGGTTCATTTAGAGCAGGCTTAATGATATGTTACCGGGACGGTCACACAGGACTCTGTGTCTTCATGGGTTCTACACTTGGTTTGATGTTTTGCTGTCATCATCTTGAAATTTTATAATAATTTTGAGCAAAGTACCCCCACATTTTTATTTTTCACCCAAGTCCGCAAATTCAGTAGCTCATTCTGAGAACATGATTCCTGGAAGCTAGCATCTGATAGTTCTAATGCACCATTTTTAAGTTGTTGCTTCAGCAAGTTGTTTCATCACTCTCTCATGCCAAGAGGGGTGTATGGAATTTGATGTCCCATCATTGTAGACCCATTCCTATACCATTTTTGCCATAAAGTGGATCCTTAAATCTGGATATCTTCTCTGTGCAATCTGATGCCAGTGGATCAAACCATCTATAATTCCTCAGACAGTGATATTGACTGAAGCCAAGAGGACAGGAAAAGAAAACCTTTAACAAGAACATGTGTCAATTTCAGATAAAATAAATTGCTGTCCCTCCATGGTTGAAGAGATCCATTAGAGAGAACTTCTAGAAAGTGACCATGTCATATTTTAGTTTGGGCTGGCTTTATGTTGAACATTCAGCAGCAATAAATACACCAGCACGAGTGAGTGAGAGCTCCTGCTTCTATGTCCATGCATAGCCTTCTGTCCTGCCACCACAGTTAGTCCATTCATGAATCCATTATTCCAGCACCAAGGTGGTTAACCATGGAGGCTCACTGATGTCACTCTGTCAAGCCATACGATATACCTGGTTAGTGAGCACCTCTTTAGTGGTGGGTGCTGTCTAGTGGGTGATGACATGATGTGAATCAAAGGTCTTCACACTTTGTGCCTCCACTCATGTATCTACTCATACGCATCTGTCTCAAACTTCCTTATTCTCCACATTTCACTGCACGTAAGTTCATACACTTTATCTTTGGACCACTTCTTATTCCATGCAAACTGAAAAACCAGCTGTGCTGTCCATTAGGAAATTTGCCCTCACCACTACAAAATGCTTTTGAATGGGATCCTAGTGCAGCTGCTACCCCTTCCCAACTTGCAACCATTAGTAACTAAAGCAAAGCTCTTCTGCTGGCTCCACATAGTCCATGAAGCTTGTGTTATATGCTCTAGTTTCCTAAGTAGCATCTGGGGTCTTAAAAGCTTACAGATGACCATCTAAGATACAACTACTGATCTCTGTGAGTCTGGAGAAAAAGAAAAAGAAGGAAACCAAAGACTCAAAGAAGAAGCTAGCATCAAGACTCATTATCTACATAAACCATGGCCTCATCTATCCTGAGATCGAAAGAAATAGAGAGAGCCAGCTGCAACTAGCAACGGTTCTGACCGCAGGCACAATAGATAGTCCCAGATAGAAAGGAAGAAAACTATAGAACAACACTCAAATTCTATTTTTTTTTAAAAGTACAGATTTACTGGTCTGACAGACTGGAGGTGCCCTGAAGATTATCACCCTGAGGATACCCTTTAAACATTGAACTGAAATTACTGCCAAAATTCATCTTTCAGCTAAATAATAGATTGGTTCATAAAATATATAAAGTTACTCATGACTCTGTGCTCTAAAAGAAAAAAAAAAAAATCTACATGAGACCAAATGGTCAGCATTTACCCTAAAGTAAAGAGGAAAAAGGTAGGGAGACAGGAAAGCTAGATCAATGGAAATGGAGCAACCAGACAAAAATAATGAGAATGTTGACACAATGTAGAAAATATAACCAATGATACTAATAATATGTATAGAAATTGTTAAACAGGCACTTAATTTTCTGTGCAAGCTTTCACCAAAACTGCAATAGAATATTAAAAAAATAAAATCAGGCTTCTTTTTCTCCTGAAGCCATAGTTGTAAGCTTCAGGAGCAGTACTAGTGCGGCAGTTATACGTGACAATAGAGATTTGGACTCCCATCCCCTGCAGCTTGGACTCCCATCCCCCTTCCCTCTGGCCATTCTTGCATTCAGTCTCAAAGCAACCTATTATGGTAGATTGTACTTGACTGTGTGAATTTCTTGGTCTGATAGTGCACAGAACATAGGGGTACCCTTCTGACCATCTGATAATTTGATGGCTGTCTACTAGGGTCCAGTAACACACTAGAAGCTGTTTTTATAAATGTATATATTTTGTGGAAACCCTGGTTGGTGTAGTGGGTTAAGTGCTATGTCTGCTAACCAAAAGGTCAGCAGTTCAAATCCACCAGGCACTCCTTGGAAACCCCACGGGACAGTTCTACTCTGACCTCTAGGGTAACTGTGCGTCGGACCTGACCTGACAGCAGCGGGTGTTTGTATATTTTGTGGCTGAAGATTGCATGATTTCAGAACCTCAAGGAACGTGCACTGTGGACTTTCCACTGTGGATTACCATTCTGTATTACATCATTCCCACAACCAGTGTCTCCCATATTATAGAGTCGGTCAGATAATAGGACGTAACTGACTGGCTCTTTACATTGTTTTTCCTAAATTACAAAAAAATGTTTCCCGCTCTGAACTCCACTCAAAGCTGGAAGATTTTCTTATCACCCATTGTATGGATGGGTCAAAGCGGTATTTTCAAGTCTAGAATGTTCTCTTTTATATCTCTGACATGCTTACCAAGCACTGTTCTTCTGTCTTCATGGAAGAAGCTGTAGGATTCAACAATTTGGGCAGATAAAAATTGTAATTATGCAGTAATTCCCTGAGTCTCCTTAAGTTTTATTTCCCACCTCCTGGTTACCTTCTAGAATGTAAGAGATTTACCAATGTTGTCAACATAATTGCCACTTTTTGCTTCCAGTTAGTTAAAATGATGCCATGGACTTGGGATAGCCAGAAAGTCTAATTTTCTTTGACCTGCTTTATGACAAATATGGAAGAATTAACATAGTCCTCGGATAATAATCAAAATACATGCTGCTATTTGTTCCAAATAAACATGAATTATTTCTAATCCTTTTTTCTTGTAAAAATGGAAAAGACCACATTTGATGTATCAATGACTATGTGTTACTTACCTGAGGCCATGTTAATCTCTTGAGTAAAGATATCATATCTGGCACAGTTGCTGGAGCTGGGCTTATTTCACTGAGTTTTCTGTGATCTCTAGTTTTCTTCCAAGATACGTCTGATTCTTGCAGGGGCTGCACCAGAAAATGACAAGCAAAGGTAACAGCATCCACCACTCTGCCTCCTTCAGGTCTTTAACCATGGGGTTAATTTTTGCCCTTCCTTAGGATGGAATACTGGTTTTGATTTACTATCTTAACTGGGATGGAGTTGGGAAGTAGTGTGGCATAGATCCAGCATCATCCACTTCCCATTGAGCACCGTGGTGACTTACTCCACAAGCCTACAAGTCGTAGAGCAAGTACAAACTACCAGCTTTATCATGCCAATTACCCATTTTTGAACAAAGGTGATTGCTGACTCTCTCATTGGTGGGTACAAAGACTCATTAGATAAACATGAGCCACAACTGGGCCAGAATGGCAGTTATTCACTGTTATACACCCACTCTTAAGAGGACCGTGATGACACTTCAGATCTTTGGGTGTCAAATTCCACCATAAATATAATTGACATGGGATCTCATGCCAACAGATCCAGCACTCTGTGAGCCCTCAGCTGGTACTGCTGGCTAAACCAAGACAGCAAGAAAAGCAAACCTATAAAGGGAGCCAAGTGCCAGAGCCAATGTGTCTATTTCAGATAAAATAAATTGCCACCTCTTTCACGATAGTGAAAAACAAAAATCAAGCCCACTGTTGTCAAGTAATTTGAACTCATAGCCACCCTAAGGAACAGAGTAGAACTGCCCCATAGAGTTTTAAGGAGTAGTTGGGGAATTCAAACTTTTGAAACTATGGATTGTAGCTGAGCTCTTAACCACTGTGCCACCAGGTACAAAGGATCCATTATTGTCAACTTCCAAATAGTAGTCAACTTCCAAATAGTGGCACTTACATCTTCTCAAGATGTGATTTTATATGGGACACTAATTTTGTTCACTGGCTTATTGGGCATTTAAGAGTAGTCACCCCAGTCTTGGCAATCTTGGTCTTGTAATGTGAGAGCAGAAGAGTCTTTAAAAAGTTGGGAATTTCTTTTTTCATAATACATGATTTCCCAAGTAAATGCTAACGGAATAGGGGTGGGGTGGGAGAAGTCTCTGTGGAATCATTACCATGCACACATGTCATCAGTAAGTAAGCATTCAGGTGCCTTTCTCCCACTGACCCAGCATCCCCTTTAGTCAACAGACATTGGCTCTGAAATCTGACTCAGGTCTGGAAACTGGACAAAGGATTATGTATTATACTAGGGAGACCATCTTAAAGTCTTGATTGTCATCCTTGATGTCTTTTAATTATGTTATTTATACCCTGGTAGCGTAGTTCCTAAGTGCAACAGCTGCTAACCCAAAGGTTGGAGGTTCGAATCCACCAGGCGCTCCTTGGAAACTCTATGAAGCAGTCCTACTCTATCCTATAGAGTCACTATGAGTTGTAATGCACTCAGTGACAGTGGGTTTATATTACGGTAGTAATGTTGTGTGACCAACTATTTTGTCCCTAGCAAGGCCATGTTCTGTTAACCACCTCTATTACTTTTTAGCCTCATGCCTTTCAAGCTGCCATGCTGACCTTGCCACTTACAGTCATAGCTGCATTCCTCTGGTTTCGGATGACTAAATGACACCAACTGACTTAGATTGTTTTGAACTTCCACCATCCTCATTGTCATCAGGAAATCCAATTTGATAATTGCTTGTCAGCTCTGTCCTTAAACCAAAAACAAACCCAGCACTGTTGAGTCGATTCCTACCGATGGCGACCCTATAGACAGAATAGAACTGCCCCATAGAGTTTCCAAGGAGCACCTGGTGGATTTGAACCACCAACCCTTTTGTTAGCAGCTGTAGGAGTTAACAACTACACCACCAGGGTTTCCCTGTCCTTAAAAGGTGATTTGACATCGCTGTCATCTGCACATTACTCATTGTTTTGGTTATTGGTGTATCTTCCTGAACCCCTCTGCAGAATAAAGTTGTATGGTGTTTTTTCCAGTCCTATGTACTATAACAAAACTCAAAAAAGATGTATCAATTCACAGTTGGAGAGAGAAAAATATGCTACTGTATATTACCACAAAGCAGCTGCACTATAAAAATAAACCAATCTGAGTACCCTTCTAAATGAACTTGTAATATTAGGATTGGGATATATGAATTAAGAGATTTGTAATATTCAGACAAGGCATCATATCTCCCTAAGATAAATGCTTCATCCAAAGTCACATGCAGCTATTAGAAACAGAGTTAGAATGCCTCAGATCTTTTGGCTCCTTGCCTGGTAAACTTTTCATTTAATTACACTTCCTGCAAAATGTCAACCTTTTCTAAACCTCAGTAAATTCTTTCCAGAAAAGTCAGAGTCACACTCAGTCACAGGACTATTTCACAAAGATGGATTCAGTTCTACTTAAAAGGACCTATGTCACTGTTTAGTAATTTTTTCATATTACAAATGTAACACACATCTAAAGATGACTTTTATAAGCATGCTTTTAACTGCAAATATAAATTTTATAATTAAAAATAGAAATTTATTGAATAGATTCTTCTGCAACTTAATTTCTCATATATATTTTTTATCTAGTTTTAACTTTTTTATCAAGTTTTGATCCTTATGAGGTATAATCATTTTATCTCTTAATGAGGAGAGGTGTTTCTCTCATGGCAAACCTAGTTGGCTATTTTTAAGTTAGTTTGTTTTAAAGGTGACACTAAAATGCTACAGGAAATGCTATGAATATTGTCACTGTGGTTTTTGAAAGATTCAACAGCACAGTCTGCGCCTCTGGGTCTCAACCTGGCAGCATCTCTGTAGTAATATCGTACACTGGAAAAGAAAGGTTCTTGTAATACATACACACCTGTCCTCACACAGGAACTGCTGAGGCACTGACATCCAAGTGGAAGAGAGTTTAAAATATAGTAATATGCCAGAAAAGTATAACTTCAAGCTTTTTCAAAATATCATTACTGAAAGTAGTGAATTCTAGAGTGTAGAAATAATTCAGTAAAACCACCAGAAGGGATCAACGGCCTCCATGGATTGAAGTGTGCCTCCCCGCCAAAATATAAGTCAACTTGGCTAGATGATGATTCCCAGTAGTGTGTATTGTCCACCATTGTGTTTTCTGGTGTGATTACCTTGTGGCCATAAATCCTGCCTCTATGATCTGTCACCATGAGTCAGATCCGACTCGACGGCAGTTGGCTTGGCATGATGTTAATGAGATAAGATTCAAGGTCATTATGTTATGAGGTAGAACTCAGTCTATAAGATTAGATTGCATCTTAAGCCAATCTCTTTTGAGATATAAAAAGAAAAGCGAGCAGAAAGACAGAAGAAACTCATCCCACCAAGAAACAAAAGCCAGGAGAATAGCATATCCTTTGGACCCAAGGTCCCTATACTGAGAAACTCCTTGACTGGGAAAGATTGATTATGAGGTTCTTCCTCCAGAGCTGATGGAGGCCTTGGTGGCACAGTGGTTAATCGCTGTGCCTGCCAATCAGAAGTTGGGCAGTCCATATCTGCTCCTTGGATCCTCTGTGGGACAGTTGTCCCCTGACCTATAGGGCTGCTATGAGTCCAAATCAACAGCAGTGGGTTTGTTTTTTTGCTTGTTGTTTGTTTGTTTGTTTTGATCCAGCATCTGTTAAGAGAGAATGCCTTCCCCCATAGCTGGTACCCTGAACTGAGACGTCTAGCCTAGTAGAATATGAGAGAAAATAAACTGTAGAGAGACGGTGTCTTCCCACACAGCTGGCATCCTGAATTGACACTTCTAGCCTAGCAGCCCGTGACAATGTAAACTTCTATTTGTTAAAGCCACCTGTTTGCGGTATTGTGTTACAGCAGCACTAGACAATGAAACAGTGGCCAATCCACCTTGGTATTTAGTTTAGACCCAGAGAAATCACACCCAGTCCCAGCCCCAGTCCCCATTAATACTATGACCTGAAAAATTTTCAAATTCACTTTTCTTCTGTCATTTATTCCTTAGGTTTCTCAAAAATTAGGGGCAAGTCATCCTAACCTCCTGTGCTTACAGCTTCAAAATAAAACGCATTAAAGGATAATGGCTATTCTCTCACGAGAAGAACATAATCAAACCTACTGACACAGAAGCTGGCAGCCCAATGTCACTAAGCGAAAACCTCTACAATAGCCACAACTCATTATGTCTGTGGAAGATTGATAAATTACAATGCTGAAAGAACAATAAATAAATGTTGAAGTAAAAGTTGTGTTTATTAAGCATTACAGCTACCTCATGCAAAGCCCCTAGAGACAAACTGAATGGTATTTGCAGCTCGGTAATATTTTCCTTTCTGTAATCAAGGTTACAATGACGTTGTGAGGGCAAGAATGGCAAGTAGGTCCTTCAAAGTGTTTTTGACTGGGTCCACTTTATAAGCTTTCAAGTATAAGTCTGCCCAGCACTTTCATATAATGTACTCAAAAAGATACTCAAATATTTCATGGAATGTTTGATATTTGGGTTAATGAACTATTTGACTAAATTCGGGAAATGAAGAAAGTTCTCTGTAGTTTAGAGACAGTTAAGACTCTTGCCTCAAAACAAACAAACACAAACACAGAGGCTCCCCAAAGACACATGCTACTGCTTTCTGTCCAATAATTGTACACTGTGGGAATATGAGTCTTGATACTTTACCAATTGGAGGCCAATAGAGAACTTCTTTTTCAGTAAGCAAATGATCAAAAAAAAAGATTATGAATCATCCTTAGAATTGCAGATCTAATTTTCTGCAATGTGTGATTTCCACTTCAGGCTTTTTGGTAAGCAGTTGTAGCTGTTAGCCACTGTGCCACTGGCTCGTCTGTAGTTTATGGGTACTATTACATACACCCTTTCCAAATATGGAAACCCTGGTGGCATGGTGGTGAAAATCTAAGTCTTCTACCCAAAAGGTCAGCAGTTCGAACCCACCAGGTGCTCCTTGGAAACTATGAATAGTTCTACTCTGTCCTATAAGGTCACTACAAGTCAGAATTGACTTGATAACAATGAGTTTTTCCAAATATAGAGCCCTGTTGGCATAGTAGTTAAGTGCTATGGCTGCTAACCCAAAAGTCAGCAGTTCAAATCCACCAGTTGCTTCTTGGAAACTCTCCAAGGGCATTTCTACTCTGTTTTACAGTGTCAGTGTGAGCTGGAATTGACCCATTGGCAATGAGTTTGGTTTCTAAATACACTATTCAATGCCACATACATTATTCAGTATATTCAAACACCATCACTAAAGTTGGACAAAACCAATGTCCTTTCTCTCTAAGAAACAACAGACTTGTGGAGTAGGGAATTCTGTGCCACCATCAGTAGATCTGATAGTCCATAGCCTATGAGTGACTTCCCTGAGCATGTTTCTTTGGTTTGCTTTGATGAGGAGTTATATCTAAAAGTGAACATAACCCTTAAAAGAAATAATGCCCACTAAAAATTAAGCTCAACGGCACTTGGCTTTGGCTAAAAATTAAGCACTGTTGCCATTTTACAAGATGAATAATGCCACCAGATTAGACTAGGAAAAAATTCTATTACAAGCAGTGCACATTAATTACATGAAGAGGAAGTATTGCCTAACACATCGGGGTGGAATAGTAAAGACTTGAATAGTAATACTCATGGATTCCTGTTTTGGGGGCAGGTAAAGAGAGGATGTAGCTTAACTGGGCAAAATAGAAAGTGTCGATTGTTCTACCCGATGAAGGCTACATATAAGTTCTGACAAGTAAGTTCATGAACTCATCCCAGAAAAAGTGCTAATTACCTCATTGCAGAGTATCACTACAGTCACCTTTGAGGTACTCACCTTGGGAAGCTATGCACAAATGTCAGTTTCTGGTCCACCCTTCAAAGCAATTTTGGAACTCTTTTCCTGGAACGGCCATCAGAGCTGTGCTCGTATTACCCTTGAGGTCCTGAATGTCATACTTTCAATATTTCCTTTTATCTTTGGGGAAAAAAAAAGTCTCTGGGGGCCAGATCAGGTGAGTAGGAAGGGTGTTCCAACACAGTTATTTGTTTACTGGCTAAAAACTCCCTCAAGGGCAGTGCTTGTGTAAGATTGTGCATTGCAAAAAGCAAAAGCCATGAGTTGTTGACAAAAAGTTCAGGTCATTTTCATCTAACTTTTTCATGCAACCTTTTCAGCATTTCCAAATAGCAAACTCAGTGAACTGTTTATGCAGCTGATACAAATTCATAGTGAATAATAATCCCTCTGATATCAAGCAAATTTAGCAACACTGTTTTGACTCTTGATTTGAACTGATGGAGTTTTTGGTCCTAGAGAATTGAGTGACTTCTGTTGTGCACTTTGATGCTTTGTTCAGGATCATATTGGTACACCCATGTTTCATCACCAGTGATAACATGTCCCCAAACATCATCTTGCTTCTCCAGAAGGTCTTGGAAAACCTTGACTTTCCTTTGTTTTTGTTCATCTGTGAGCTCTTTTAAGACAATTTTGCACACACCTTTCTCATGCCAAGATTTTCAGTTAAGCTGATCCTGTTTCTTCATCAATGTTTGCTTAGTCTGCTATGCTTCTCACAGTCAGCTGAGAATTTTGACTCACAATTCAATGAATTTTTGCCATGTTTTCATCAGTTCTGCTTGTTACCGGCTGCCCTGACCTCTCTTCATCAGTGATGCTTTCTCTTCCCTCAGAAAACCATTTAGTCCATTTGTACACTGCCATTTTCTTCATGGCACTGTCTCCATTAACTTGGACTAACAAGTCTGTGGTTTCACTTCCACTCTTGCTAAGTGTACCAAGAAATATTATGTTTGTTCATTGTTGTAATTCAAGCTCTGACATTCTCAAGATGACACACAAAACCTCAACAACAATAATGAACACAACTCAGCAAGACATTACCGCATGTCGACATGAACACAGCTGTGAGACACTGGTATACCACAGTTATGCAGCTTTATCGAGTTATTCATACAGCGCTGCTGGCGCAAGTGCTTGGTGGCAGTTTGCAAACTTAATTGTCAGGCTTTGTATTTAGCTCTGTCTTCAATCACAAATGTTCCCTCCATTCCCAAGTCAAAACTCAGCATTTTGGAATAACAGGCCCTGAAAGTTATGTACTAAATAAAATGACTGTTGTCATTGCATGCTGATGAATCAACTTTAGACTCACAATGACCCAAATTAACAGTGTTGATCTGCTCCCTTTAGAGTTTTCTAGGCTTTGATTTTCATAGCAATGTGTCCATTGAAGAGATTCTTCTGCAACTTAATTTCTCATATATATTTTTTATCTAGTTTTAACTTTTTTATCAAGTTTTGATCCTTATGAGGTATAGAGTAATCATTTTATCTCTTAATGAGGAGAGGTGTTTCTCTCATGACAAGACTAGTTGGCTATTTTTAAGTTAGTTTGTTTTAAAGGTGACACTAAAATGCTACAGGAAATGCTATGAATATTGTCACCGTGGTTTTTGAAAGATTCAACAGCACAGTCTGCGCCTCTGGGTCTCAACCTGGCAGCATCTCTGTAGTAATATCGTACACTGGAAAAGAAAGTTTCTTGTAATACATACACACCTGCCCTCACACAGGAACTGCTGAGGCACTGACATCCAAGTGGAAGAGAGTTTAAAATATATTAATATGCCAGAAAAGCATAACTTCAAGCTTTTTCAAAATATCATTACTGAAAGCAGTGAATTCTAGAGTGTAGAAATAATTCGGTAAAACCACCAGAAGGGATCAATACTCTTTCTTCCAGGGAGCCACTGGTTCGGTTCTAACCAACAATTTTTTGGTTAGCAGTTGAGTGCTTAACCATCCTACTGCCAGGAATCGTTCAGATCAGATGTTAGCATCAAGCAAATTAAGGAACCCTGGTGGAGCAGTGGATATGTGCTCGGCTGCTAATCAAAACATCAGCAGTTCAAATGCATTGGCTGCTCCGCGAGGGACAGATGGGGAAGTGAGCTTCAGCAAAGATAGTAGTGTTGGAAACCCTGACGGCAGTTCTCCTCTGTCCTATAGTGTTGCTATGAGCTGGAATCAGTCAACGGGTATCAAGTAAATTACTGACATAGTGAAACAATAATTGCAAGAAAAAAAAATAGTCCTCCTTGGGAAAACAATGATGAATACGTCAAAACAAATATTGACAAATTTATGACCAGAAAAATGGAAAGAATTAATTTTATCTAATGAAGTGACAGCCCAGAGGTATGGAAAGCTGAGGTAGAAGAAGAACCAGACAAGAGCATAAAACATCCTCTTAGTCATGGTTGCCGAAGAGTTCACGCTTCATCTCAGAAAAACAAAAACTGAAATTATTCAGAACACCTCACTTTATGCATCGTTTGTAATTGTGTTCACTATAATGATGACTCAGCTTATCTTGTAAATGAGCTCACAGGAGTGTCAATGAAATTTTAAATTTTCAAGGGAATTTTGGTTTGACTCAATGACTTCAGGAAACCACGTGAACGTCTTGCTCAAAGTAGTTCACAGTTTCACAGATTCCTTTTAAAGGAGAATCTGAGGTTTCTGCAGACATTATGATTTAAAAAAAAAAAAGAAAGAAAGACAGAGCCCTGGTGATGCAGTGGTCAAGCATTTGGCTCTAAGCAAAACACTGGCAGTTAGAATTCCCTGGCCCTCCTCAGGAAAAAGACGTGGTCGTCTGCTTCTGGAATCTTTACAGCCTGGGAAATCCCGTGAGGCAGTTCTACTCTCACTGTAGGGTAGCTCTGGGTCTAAATCAGTTTGAGGGCAGTGGGTATGGGTGATAAAAAGCCAATACTGGTCCAAACATCTATGCAGAAAGGAAACGAGACTGCCAGTGCCCAATCTGATTTCAAGATCTGAGAAACTGTGCAGTGCCCACTATGCACTAAAACCTCACTAGTAAATAACTATGGCTATTTATGAATGAAATGGAAAGGATTTTATTTCAATTTATGTGTTTATTTTTCAAATATCTACTAAGTTGTCCAGACAGAAATATTTATTAAGTCATTTGGACTTTGTTACTTGATATATGAAACTGTTGAGGATTTCCTAGAATGCCATGGAAAAAATATCTCATATATTAATGGATCTTTGAATCTAAAAGCAAACAAAAGAACTGGGCTCTGTAACATAGAACATACATTTACAATTCTTATTTTAAGAAGTGATTTCCACCTTTTCGTAAAACACCTTCTTGTTGCATTCATTAGGCATCAAATCAGGCACTCTTCTCAATTAAAAAAAAAAAGGTGGAGATTGTTGGTGAGGTTGATCACCTTCATAACAACTGTCTCTCTGCTGTTCCATTAATAACAGGTGTTCAGAAACTCCTAAGTGATACTCTGCAAGAACCACCATAAGCGGTACATTTCAAATGCAAAATCATTTTCCTTGTTCCTTGCTCTCACTGTATCCTTTGCTTCTGTCATTCTTTTGATGGGTTTGGGTACACAGATGTGATATTTAAGGAAACCTATCATCCTTGATGGTGGAACTGTCAGCAGGAGCACAGGTCCCCCAGTGGGAAGAGTGGTACCCAGTCCAGATGCAAAAACTGCAGAGACAAGAAAAAGGAACCCTCTCTCTTCTTACTTGACAGAGCGGGCTTTCTCTCCCCACACAGCTCTGAATCCTTGTAGTGAATGCTTGTAGTTAGTGAATCTGGAGTATCCTGATGCCACATCTGACCTAGTGAGATTGTCACTGTGTTTCATGAATTGAATTGTGCCCTCTCAAAATGTGTGTAGCCCTTTGGCTAGGCCATGATTCCATGTATCGTGTGATGTTCCTGTGTGTTATAAATCCTGCCTCTGTGATGTTCATGAGGGAGGATGGGTGGCAGTTGTTTGAGTGAGCTAGGGCTCAATCTGTAAGGTTGTTTTGTACATTGAGGCAATCTCTTGGGATAGAAATGAAAGCAAAGCAATCAAAGATCTGAGGTCCTAGCACTACCAAAAAGCAGTGCCTGGAGCAGAGCACATCCTTTGCACCTGGGGTTCCTGCACCTCAGAAGCTCTCAGTGCAAAGGAAGATTGACAATGAAGACTTTCCTCTGAGGCCAATAGAGAAAGCCTTTCCCAGGAGTTAACACCCTCAATTTGGACTTTCAGCCCACGTTGTTGTTGGGCTTTGTTAAGCCCATCCACTTGTGGTATTTCTGTTACAGCAGCACCGCACAACTAAGACATCATGGACGGACTGTTAAGTATGATGGGTGTGGAAATAAGAGTTTTATTTTTAGTGCAATGTACTTCAACTCTCTTGATCATGTGGAGCAAGATTATATCTGGAAAAATACAGACTGCTGTTGTGTAAAAATATCTACACATTTCTACTTTATCAGGTGGATTTTAATAAGATAAAGGAAGAGAGGCTGCGGAGGGCTAGCTTTCATAATTGCAGTAGAGTTCACAAGTCAAAGCCAAGTGCCGTCAAGTTGGGTCCAAAGAAAGAGATATAAGGGGTAAAAAAAACTGAGGACACTAAGGAATTGGAAAAACACTTATTTCACCAGTTTGCCTCAAACTGAAACCAAACCCACTGCCCTCAAGTTAATTTTAACTCATGGTGACCCTACAGGACAGAGTAGAATTGTTCCACAGAGTTTCTGAAGAACGTCTGGCAGATCGGAGCTGCCAACCTTCGGGTTAGCAGCAGAAGCACTTAACTATTATGCCACCATTAGCAAAATAACAAATTAGGTAAAAGCAGATATTCATATTACAGTTCTACTTCACTTTTATGGCAGTCCTAATTCAAGTCAAGACCCTTGAGCCAAAGAAAACTGAATGTTGAATTTTCTACAACCTGAAAGTCTCTTTCTCCATGTGTACATATATTAAATCAAACTAGCCCAGACTCTAGATAGGAAGAAGATTGGACTGTGTTTGAATATTGCAAGAGAAGACTTTTAAATTTTAAATTAGACTACATGTTCAAATGAAACATTTCAGAAGAGTACAAAATTATGCCATCAAATAAGAAAACAATGAGAGAATGAGGTGTCCGCCTTTCCTGGCAGTGACTGACCTTGATCTTCTGTTTTCTTCAAAGGATGCTGGGAAACAGGAGGCAAAAATGTGGATGACTCTGATGCATTTTCTATCACGAAGAAGCGCAGTTTTTCCAGAACTGACACTGCATGTGTGATATGTGTTCTGAGATGGAGATTTTTTCCCAATACAAAGCCTAGCAAATTATAATCATTTGATGATTGAACTAGAGTGCTCACAGCATAATTTCAGACATTGGAAATCATTTTTCTCATTAAGCCACCTCATGGACTACACGTTGAGCAAGAACTGTGAGTGGTCATCATGCCATCCCCTGCTCTTAACAGAATTGCACTCCATCTGTGCAAGACACACAGCCAAGGGATTGGGATCTCTATTTTGCTAGCAAATAAACATTAGGTGAGATCATTCTGCTCAGGATAAAGACAACAGATTAAAAGAGGGAAAACTGGAACCAGAGAACTTGCTGCAGTAGTCCTGCCTTCGGAGATATAACAGCAACTGTGTATTGTAAGCCTGCTATAGACAGTGCCTGGCTTTGGAGTCAGAGCAACAGAACTCTGTTCTTTATGTCTTTTTTCAGACTTTAATGTATGCAGTAATCACTTGAGGGTACATTGTGAAAATGTAGGTTCGGTATTGCAAAGAACATTTTTGAATAATTTACCATATGGTCATTTTAGGATCCAGGAAAGCAGACACAACCTCTCAGGTGAAAATGTGGATCTTTTTGTTGATTTAAAATATATGGCTTTTTTTTTTGTCAACATAACTTTTGTTCCTATTTGTGAAATGATCTTTTCATTATTTCTACTCTTGGTGTAGTTTTCTATCAATGTATCATGATTTCTTCAGCCAAGTAGTGGGCGAGTATTATAAAAGCAGACCAAATACATGTGTGCCTTTAGAGGTTTTTGTTTTTATATATGTAGATATAAATACATATTTATATATACACACACATATATATGTATATATAAATATACACATATGTGTGTATAGCAACCCTATAGGACAGAGTAGAACTGCTCCATAGAGTTTCTAAGGAAAGCCTGGTGGATTCATGCTGAGGACATAGCACTTAACCACCACACCACCAGGGTTTCTATAAGTGTGTCTGTGTGGATGTGTGTGTATAAAAAAAAAAAAAAACATTGCTGTAGAGTTGAGTCTGACTCATAGTAACCCTAGAGATCAGAACAGAGCTGTCCCCTAGGATTTCCAAGGAGCAACTGGCAGATTTGAACTGCTGACCTAAGCCACCAGAGTTTCTGTATGTGTGTGTGTGTATACATATATATTATATATATGTGTATGTGTGCATGTGTGTTTGTATATACACATATATGTATATATACACACGTGTTTGTGTGTGTATGTATGTACATAGATATTTATATACACACACACATGTGTTTGTGTGTGTGTGTGTATACCTTGGTGGTGTAGTGGTTAAGTGCTTTGTCTGCAGTATGAATCTGCCTATCTAGCCAGTTTCAACTCATTCATAGGACAATGGAAATTAGTACCATGGTCTCTCACAAAAAAATATAATGCTGTCTCTCTTCTGGATATTTTAAAACTCTTTTAGATCAGCTTATGGCTTTTGTGTCTCACACTGCTTTATTTACAAAACTGAGAGATTCCTCAGTCACGTAGATGATGTGTAGGCTTCAGAGCCAAGGAGATAGGGACTTCATTTCGTTTACATCACTTAACTGCTGGGGTAGCATGCCACGTCTTGTGGACGTGGCACAAGACCTGGCAGTGTTTCATTCTGTTGTGAGTAGGTTAGCTGTGAGTCAAAACCAACTTGATGGCACCTCACAAAGATTCAGTTCTCTCCTCTCTAAAATGAAGATGATAACACGTGTAGCTTAAGTGAGAGTTGATTGAAATGCGAATTATGTAGCTGACATAACATGTGGCTTTTCACTGGGTTTTATTATTATTATTATTATTACCTTTGTCGTATGACCTTTAGGGTCTCTATGAGTTGGACACGACTCGATGGCTGTGGGTTTTGGGTCGTATCTCTAATACCCTTCTCACTCAACAATCGTACTGAGAACTACTCGTGGGCATTTTATTATTGCTAAATGTACTACTTTAAAAAAATGTAGTTACATATATCACTTCAAAAGTGCAGTCAGGCTGACCGTTTCACCTACAGAATCACGTGGCAGAGCGGTCGGGGCATTTCTGATGTGTTGTGTTCCATAGGATGCTTGCTTTCTTTTCCAGCGTTCACCACTGCTTGTGGAAAGATGGAGTTCAGAGGAAACGGCTTGCTGATCTGTTATTTATAAACTCAGAGAAAAATTACCTGCAGTCTCATTTCATCCTGTGTACCCTTGGTGGAGAAGGAGGGAGACAATGAAGACAGGACCACCCTTTAAGAGAGCAGAAGACTAGTCATTTGTCCATGTTATTGCTGTTTGCTGTGCTTGAGTCTACGCAATTCACGGAGACGTGCGTAAAGGATAACTGCTCTATGGGGTTTTCAAGGATAGGACTTTCAAAGCAAATTCTGCTGATCAGAAGAGCAAGATTCTCTCACAGAAGCCATTGGAAAAGCCCTGTCTCTCTCCGTGAAGGAACTAGCACACCCACTGTCCCTTTTAGCCCTGGAGGATCCTTTGTGTCGCCTTATTTCCTGACTGCTGACCTTTTGGTTAGCAAAGGCGGCACTTTTGCATAAAATGAGACTTATTTGGAAGGATATTAGTTTGTTCTTTCCACTCTTCAAGGCTACTAATCAATCCCAAATGGGTTCTGAGTAAGAAGTCCATCCTGCAAGCCGTGCAGCTTTTGGTGCTTGTGTCCTCCCAGTGTCGATTCAGAGATGCCGGGTCTCACCGGCAATTAAAAGGCAGACTTTGATTTGGAGGGCCAGTCAGTTGTTTTCAAAAGTTGATGGATGTCCAATCTATCTGATTTCAGTCAACTACATACTAAGAAGGGAAAAAAACCACCTCCTTTACCATGCACAGTCATTTAGATTCAATTTATTTGTTAAAACTACTTCTTAGTACCAAATTCTCTGTCACTGATCAAATTAGACAGACCTTTATTTCTTCCCCCTTTGTGAACAGCCTAGATAAATGAAATCCAGCGTTGATACTTCTTTGCTATTTAATGAAGTGGTAGAATAGGTAGAAGACTTTCAACTATACAACTATGCCTGTGCGGGTCGCATCATTAATTTTCAAATTTTCAGTGATTTCCTTAGCTCTTTTTTAATTACTGATGCTTCCTCAACTTTTAAAGATGCATCTTTGTTGTAAAGATGGACAAGTTCAGACAAGTCTAAGAAGAAAAAAAAAAAAACTGATAGAGGTGAAAATATTTTGCATAAAATGAGACTTATTTGGAAGGATATTAGTTTGTTCTTTCCACTCTTCAAGGCTACTATGTCAAATCAAATAGTAAGTAGTCATTGTACTTTGCAATGACATTTTAATGGGTAACATAAAAGAATAGTATTTTTTCTTCTAAGAGCACTGTTTCAAATGTTGATATAAACAAATATTGTAATGTCTCTGGGTCAAAATTCTTTCTTGAGCAGTGCATTAAATTCTTCAAGTCACATGTACATTAGAAATTTCATAAATGGAAATTATTTTACAGATGAAAATTATTTCATAAGCTATGTGTGCACTGTGCCCTAAAAACATAAGCTGTAAATAAATCCTTAGTGTTCACTCTGTGTTCTATGAGAGACCAAGATTACATAGAAATAAAAGCTATGGGCTTCAAGTAGAATGCTATTAGTCTAAGTTTTCTATTTTTCTATTTTCACATACATTTCTCCCTATATATTTTATCACTATTATTTGTATAACCATTGTCTTTCTTATGGGTATGTGAAAAAATATTTCATATTTTAATTTTTGTAATAGGCACAACTATACTCCACATGCTAAATTCCTTCCTTAGTTAATGCACCAAATTACCTAGGTCTTAGACATAACTTCATATATTAACAATATAGTTTCTAATCAAACAGACCATTTCTTTTGTCTATCATGTGCAGTATCTAAAAAAATTATAAAATGACAAATTTCTATTTATATTTTTAAGGACTTATTCTTTCCCTGTCCAGACAATGCAAACATGGTCATTAAAGTATGGTCTGAAGTGTACAGAATTAGGGAAAACTAAGGTCACTATGAGTCAAAATCAACTTTATGGCAACAGGTTTGTTCTGGTTGTGTTTTGTTTTCACGCTGCTCATATTACAACCTCTGTTAACATTTCAATATATTTCTTTCCACTTGTTACATAGTTATAAACACGTGACATGCATGTTTAGCATGCTATCTTATTAACTAGCATTTTGTCTAAAATATAAGTTTAACACCTTTAGTGTTCCAAGAAGTAGGTGCACCATCATTTATACAGTATTTCCCAGATTTGGAGTATTTGGTGGTGCCCACTGTTTGATAATTATAAATAACACATTGTTTAGCATTTATGATTTTACTCAACAGATGTAGTTAGAGGAGACTGCTCGCCCCTGCTCAAGTATAGAATAATTATCCTTACTCTCATTGAGCCTAAAACCTGTCTTAGGATAGACACTCAAATCATTTGATGAGCAAAGTTCACTGGGATCATAGGGATAAGTGGGTCTCATGCTGAGTGTTTGTAAAACTTTGCTTCTTCATTCTGGATGGTTTCCTCTGGACAAACTTTTAAAGGTTTGGATATACTAGCCAGCACTTCCTGATCCACGTTTAGGTGGTAAAGGTGGTAGCAGATATCCCAAATCTGAGTTTGTTCTTCTTACCAGTGGTGTTCAGATTTCTGTAATGTAAAGAACACAGGAAGCTCCTGACTTATGATGTATTCAAGGCACCACAAACTGCAGGTACATATTATACTCTGACCTGGAGAAGCAGAAGGTGCTGATGTTGAAGCTGCTGCAAGATTCAGGGATGAGCTCAATGAGATGACGCAAGATGAAGGCTATCTACCAAAGCAGACTTTCAGTGCGGATGAAATAGACTTGTTTTGGAAAAGGATGCCCCAAATGACCTAAATTTACAGAGATGACGTTAATGCCTGATTTCAGGGTGTTTAAAGCCAGAAGCAGGCTGTTACTTAGAAGAAATTCTGCTGAATTAAATTTAAATCTTTTCTGTTTTGCCATTACAAAACTCTTGAACAACCAAAAACGTTAACAAAAATAAGTTGTCAGTCTATTACAGGAGCTATTCCAAGACATGGGTGGTGATTGTATCACAGTGAGTCCCAGAATAACAACCTCTGTGCAACTCATTCTTGTTGCTTAATGTTATGTAGATTTGCCCTCTTTTCAAGGCAGTAGGTACACACTGATGAAAGGAAACATGACTTTTCTGTAGCGATCGGACAATAAAGTCCGTGAACTTAATGCTCTAAGCACTACACAACTCATTGCTGACTATCACTGCCCTCACCTTTGAAGTCCTCCCCTTGGGAAACTATGCACCAGTGCCAGCTCCTAGTCCACCCTTCAAAGCAGTATGGGGACTCTTTCTGCAATGGCCATTGCACAGGGTGGTGCGGTGGCAAGTTTGTGAGCTGAACTGTATAGTGACCTGTCAGGGAATTTTTAGCCAGTAAACAAATAACTGTATTGGAACACCCTCTCTACTCCCCTGACTGGGCCCTTAGTGAGTTTTTTCTTTACCAGAAGATAAAGGCAATAGCGAAAGGAAGACATTTGGGTGACATTAAGGACATCAAGGATAGTATGACAACAGCTCTGACAGCTATTCCGGAAAAAGAGTTCCAAAATTGCCTTGAAGGGTGGACTAGGCACTGGTGTAGGTGCACGGCTTCCAACGGGGAGAGCTTCAACAGTGGTCGTATGATATTCAGCAATGAGGTATGTAGCACTTTTTCTAGGATGAGTTTTCAAACTTAATTGTCAGAGCTCATAGTATTTTGAATCATCTACATGAGGAGGATATCCTAGGACACTATTAAGTAGCAGCAGAATGTTGAAAAAAAAATGATCTTTTCAAAGCAGTAAGAAAGTACTTTTGGAATGAAACCGTTTTTAAAAACAATTTTTAAAAAAACTCATTGCTATTGCATCTATTTCCAATTGCAATAGATTCAGTTTGGCTTTTTATTAGAAGTTGTTGAACCAACCCTTACTGAAAAACTAGTTTTTAAATCATTCCATTCCAGATGTGCATACCTACTGCTTTGAAAAGAGTATTTATTTCAAAATTCTGTTGCTTCTTAATAAAGTCCCAGGACATACTCTTCAGGTTAAATAACGCAGTTTCTGGAAGGCTTATAATATTCTTCAGTGTATCCAGAAAACTGTATCTTGCTGGGAGAAAGTAATGGAAAAATACACACAGGGGATATGGGAAAATTACTAAGTTATATGAGTACACCCTAATTGTTTAATTGGGGTAATAAACTGAAAGAGATTGGTGGAAAAATAGTGCCTGTGGCAAGAACGCTGACTTTAGTACTTGATATTGTCCATGTGGAAACACCGGTGATGTAGTGGTTAAGGGCTAGGCTGCTACCCAAAGCTAACCGAGAGATTGCAATTTGAATCTGCCAGGTGCTGCTTGAAAACTCTGTGCAGGAGCACTGCTCAGAAACCACTCAGCAGCAGTGGTTTTGGTTTTTTATTATTGTCTATGTAGAATAACTGGTTGATTACAAAGACGGGGAATTGACAGATTAAGACTTAATGGATTTTGAAGATGAATTACCAGCTTAAAGGTCCAAACTCTCATCATCTAAATCAGATATGAGTGATACTGTATGTGTGATCCATCCAAGAGCACAGGTCTTTCCTTCTGTAGATCTGTGAAACTACAGAAACAAGTTATCTGCTCCCAAAACACAGCAGTAAGGCAAGCCTAGTGTAGGTGTTATAAAATCCTGGTTCAAAAAAGAGAGAAAATGAAAGGAAAAAGAAGTTATTTATCCCAAGCAATTTTAAAATCCAGCTGAGAAAAAACACCTTGAGACTTAAAAGCCTTGTAATAACCCTCTGAGCATACCATCTCCACTCACTGAGTTTGAGGCTCCACTCTCTATGCTAGCCTTTCTTACTCATGAAATCTAGCTTGGTTTACAGTTATTTTATTGTCCTGTTTCTCGTCAATAGCATTTTTGGGGGTTCGCTACTTTTCTTCCATTTTGCATGTATCTTTTCAAGGGAACCTACTACTGTTACTGTTGATATAATATTCTCAACAAATGTATTGGTCTCCTGTGCATCTCACAGACAATCACTCACTTAGACAAGAAGTCTATTCATTGTAGATAAAAGCCTCATTCATAGATCTTTCTGTATTCTGTGTCATTTTTTGGCTTCTTGTTGATATGGCTGGTGGGACAACAATCTTAAGATTCTTAAATACTCTTTGGTTTGATTGTGGCAATCTGTTAGTCATATTTCCAGCCTCATCAAAGAGTTTTTTGTATGTATGAATGCGGTCATGCTTTTCTCTTTCTCAGGTGTCAGCAAAAGTTGTACAGCCACACTCTGGGCTTTTTATCCAGAGCACAATATCTTATCAGTGAATGTTTTTATTTTAACATCTTTTGCAAAGTGGACAGGCTGAAACCATCAAGTTCTTGTTCTTTTTTGCTGTTGTAGTGTAACAGTTTTTCCTTCAATTTACCATTCTTCTTACTTTTTACTAAAATTAACAAGAAACATTATGGGTTACTGTTTCAACACTTTGTTTGGAAATTCCCCCAGCTAAATATTCAATTCCATCGTATAAAATTTCTCCCATCCACACAAGAGCAGTACGCAGTTCTGCTAAGACATCAGCCTGTGTGAAGGGTCATCCTCCCTTGTTTCCAATACTATGTTCTTACTTTCCTTCTGAGTCCTCAGTATCAGAGCTTTTAATGTCCATATTTATACTAACAGTCTGTTCATGGCAATTTCAACTTTTTCTAAAATGCTCCTCAGAAATCTCTCGGTCTCTGTCCTTTGCCCATTCCCAAAACCACTTCTTCATTTTTAGATATTTTTACAGGATCATTTCATGTCCAGTTCCAAAAGCTGGATTAGTTTTCCATTGCTTCTGTAACAAATTACCATCGATTTAGTGGCTTAATATAATACAAGTCCTTGGGTGGCTAAAATTGTCAGGCACTTGATTACTCAATTACAAAGTTGTCAGTGTAAATCCATCCAGAGGCACTTTGGAAGACATGTCTGGCATCTGCTTCCAAAAGTTCCCAGCCTTAAAAACCCTATGGAGCAGTCCTATTCTATAAATATCTCCCTACATGGCATTGCCGTGTGTCAGAATCAACTCGATGGCTGCTAACAACAACAAGGCAACACCAACTTATTGCATTACAATTCTGACAATTAAAAATCAAGGCCCTCATTAAGCTAAAATCAAGGTATCATGAGAGCAACGTTCCCTTCTAAAGGCTGTAAGCAAGAACCCATTTCCTTGCCTTTCCAGCTTCTAAAGATAACTCATGTTTCTTGGCTTTGGGCCCACTTTTTCCTCTTTCCAACCCTACAGTGTTGCAACTCTACAAATGTTAGTCACACACCTCCATCTGACTTAACTAGCCAAGAAAACATACTTTTTAAGGACGTATGTCATTGGTTTGGGCCCACCCAGATAGTTCAAAACAATCTTCTCATCTCAAGCTCTTTATACTCTGTGAGTCAATATTCACTGGTTCCAGTCAGAATGTGGAGCTATTATTCTGTCTTCCAAGCCATCTAAAATAGTATCTTCTGATAATGTCCAAGAATAGAATGCATTTTAAAATTATAAACAAATTTATTCTAATTAGTGAACATCCTCCATCCACTGCTTGATTTGAAATCATATGTATATATTTTTGGTAGATAGTAAATTTTCACAAGGGTCTCATTATCAGAAGAATCTTGAATAAGCATTAGTTATTAAGAAAAAAATAGCGTTTTTTCGTATTTCCATAAATGTTCACACAAACATGAACACCAGTAACCGAACATCCAGATGATTTTTTTTTAAAAGGAGAGGCGGGCATTGTATTACCACCAGATCTTAATTAGAAAGTTTTCCCTGAAACCAGTATCTGCATGGTCTACCTCACCACTGGTCTGACTCGTACAGGGGAAAATTCATATTTTTCTTTATAAAACAATGCCAACAGACCTTTTTCCCAATGCCTCATGATTTCACTAAGGCCTCAGAACTCCGAACGATGGTCACAAATGTGTCATATTTTAAATAGAGAAATTATAAGCAATTCTAGTGGCTTTGTTAGAAGGTAACTGAAATGCTCCAGTAAGCATAGGATTCCACCTACTTATCTGAAAGAAATTTGTAGAAATAGAGGATATCATACTGAATAGTCAAGCCAAGTGCTGTCAAGTCAAGAAAAAAAAACAACATAGAAGAAGAGAAAAAGTAACTTGCCCCTTCAGTCCAAATGAGTCAACCTTAGAGACCACAAAATAATAACCAAAAATATTCATTTTGACTGTGGTCTAAATGATGTTCTAAGTGCTTTACTTGAGTTGATTCATTTAATATTGTCAGCTTTATGAAGTAGATTTTATTATTTGGCTTATTTTGAGGGTGATTAACTGAGAGTCATAGACAGCAAGTGATAGCCTTCAGAAAACAGATGCCATTTCAACTATATTTTCCAAAGTTTGGAGGTATGAAGTTTGCAGTCTGCTCCTCACCTCAAATTTGGAAATGAAGACTTTGTGGATTGGCCCCCAATGTCAGGGTGGTGAAATAAAGCAGCAATAAGAGCACTCTATGCCCTTAGGAAAACAAACGTTGTAAACTTTCTAGTAACTAACAGTGAACTGTAGAAGCAGACCTAAGTGGCACTGAAAGGATCATTTCCAAATGAAGTGCCCTGCAAAGTGAAGGGACTCTAAGGTTGTACTTCCAGGGACAGGAACTGGTGGGTGTTTGCGAGAAGCCAGCTAGACCGTAAATCACCTGAATCAGAACTGTAGATACCCTCATGGGAATCAGCGATGAACCCACACATGTTCACTGTGAAACAGTGTCAGTATCTGGATGCCTTTCCAGCAGAGACAATTTAACAACCAAGAAAGAACTTCAAATAACACAAGTAAAAGAAACACACTGCCAATATACCACTCATTCCTACAGCTTTTTAGAATTCACTCAAGTTTTCAGAACCTCAGAATCCTTACTTGTAGAGTAGAAAATGAGCCTATTTTAAAGGGTAGCTGTACAAACTAGACCTAATGCTTAGCATGGTGCTAACACTGTCTAATGAAAAGTAATGATTGTCAATATTATAGACAAAAGGTAACCTGGTTCTAATGTACATCGGAAGCATTTTTTTAAACAGGTTAAACTGTATTTTCATTCAAAGAGACCACCTCATGTAATTTCAAAGATATGTATATAAATATTAGAATTTCCAAAGACTCTTTGACAGCTGCAAGGGAGGGGAAGAAGGGGGGGGTGATGATTTAGATTAGACAGTTGGTAGAAATTTGGTTGGGTGAAATCAGTGTTAGCACACATTAGAAACAAGAACAATATTAAGTGGACTTCAGCATAACTTGAATACTCCTTCCATCTTAACCCAATATTGCAAGGACAGAGTAGCTGGGGCAGGGGGCAGGGGACCATGCTCTTAGGTGAAATCAAGGCCAATTGGCACAACTAGCGCTTTGCTAAGAGGGCTCTCTGCACCCCACATTGGTGAGTGGCATCTGGGGTCTTAAAAGCTGCCAAGCTGACATCCAAGGGCACAGCAAATTGTCCCAACTCAACAGGAACGGATGCTCACCGAGGACCAAAATGACATGGGGTAAAGACAACCCAGAAGATAGAGAGACTGACATGAGTAGGTGCCTACATAGACTTGGGACCGGAAGAACTGGATGGTGCCTGGCCACCACTAGTGATAGCCATGATGGGGCTCACCAAGTTGAGCCTCACTGGCAACACAAGAATAAAAAGGGGTGCATCCTGAGATCTCCACTGGAAGACTGCAATTGATAGTCCAGCAGCTTCAGGGTTCCCCTGGGAGCATGGCCTCTAGCCCTGATGCTGCCCTTGCCCATAAATCATAATGAAGGTCCACTCTTCGGACACAAATGGATTGGACTCAGTGACACAGGGTGACCACATATTGGATGCACTTTATGGTTCTCTGCATCTATAAGATACCATCCTGCTGACCTCTGGCTGGAGGAAGGAGAGTGGGTAGAGAGGAGGGGAAAGGAGACTGTTGGGAGGATGAGACATGTGTGGAGCAGAGAGGAATAATGTGCTGTCACCGGGCAGGGAGAGCAGCGGAAGCTGCATGTAGGTGGGCATGTAAATTTATATAGGAATGTACATTTTCACTCAGTCATAATAAAAACAAAAACAAAAACAAAAACCACACACACACACACACAAAAAAAAAAAGAATTTGCAAATAAAAGACTTCAGAATAATAAATTTCTTCAAACCTTAGGTCCCAATGACAAGCTCTGCTCCTGGCTCTGCTTTCTTTATGACGTGAGGCACACTGTGGATGAGTCGATTCCAACTTACAGCGCTGTATAGACAAAGTAAGACTGTGTCTTACAGTTGCCAAGCAGTGCCTGGCAGATTCCAACTGCAGACCTTCTGGTCAGCAGCGGCGGCGGCGCTTAACCACTGTCGCCAACAGGGTTTCCAGGTTTCAGGCACCTGTACTGCGTAAGGTGTTATGAATAATGTAATCAGCAAGCAATGACTAAGACGCAATTCCTGATTTTCAGATACTCATAATCACATGATGGAAACAAATATCTAGAATACAAGAACTTTGCAATGTGCTAAAATGATGAACACTTTGGCATAACCTCACACTACAGAGCGGAAGTAGAATATCTTGAAAGAGAAGTTAACACAAGCAAATGCACAGAGAAGGAAAGAAAATGAAGAGTGATGACGTATTTGGAGAATGTCATGAATCTAATTTTGGGCCCCCTCGTTTCTTGAGTTGCTGAGAACCACAGAGTAAAGGATATCAACTACTGTTCCGAAAAAGTCTGCATGCAATGAGAGTTTCTGAAAGATTTTTAAAGACTAGCACACAAAGGAATAACATTGATTCAGGAAAAAAAGAGGGAGAGAGAGAGGATGTTGAAAGAGTTAGAAGAGACAGAAGAAGGTAGAGAACAGAGGCAGAGATTTATTAAGGCAACTATCATAGAAGCATTGGCAAAAAGTAATAAAGCTGTGAGCAGAGACTATGGGATTGGCGGGGGTAATCATATTAAGATGTAAGGGTGAGTATTTGGAATACTCTTTGGAGAAATTTGGTAATAAGGACAATGAATATCAAAAGCAACCTTTTCATAAAGACAATTTCATAATATAATTAAGAAACCAAAAATACCGTAATGGGAATTATTAAGAAGGAAACAGTGAAGAACCCTATTTATTTCTGTACTACACTAATGGAGCTGTGTGGAAAGTTTTTAAGAAGCTAAGAAAATGGAGTAAAAGTGGAGCAATGGGACCATTAAGCATAAACAACATCATACACTGTGGAATTGTGATGTTTCTAGAAATCTGAGAAAAGCCACAGTGTTGTCACAACTAACAATGTAAAAATTTTGACCAATAAATACTAAAGGAAATAATCATATATTTATTTCTGAGATTGTTAGTAATGAAATACATTAGGGAAAATTTATACTGTCATAAAGGTTGGCAACCCTGGTGATGTAATGGTTAAGAGCTATGTCTGCTAACCAAAAGGTTGGTGGTTCAAATCCACAAGATACTCCTTGCAAACTCCATGGAGCAGTTGTTCTCTGTACTATAGGGTCGCTGTGAGTCAGAATCAACTCTGCATCAACGAGGTTTAATGAAAGTTCCAGGTATCATTAGAAACATAGAAGGAAAACTAGGCAGCATTTGAAGGTCTTTGTTTATCTGCCCTGATTCCAAGGTGTTAAAAACAGAGTACACAGGATTATCGATATCGGCTGCTTGTGCAAAATTTTAAGAAGAGAAAACACATTTATAACATAGATTGGTTAGAGTGAGTAATCAACCATTAGGGGGATCATTTAATATACATTTGCAGTTATTTAAAAAATGGCATTTTATATGCACATGAAATACGGAAGTTTTCAAAGATATTTTGTCTTCCCGCTTGACTCATTAATCATGCTATTGAGTTTTTTTTTAAAAAAAAGTCACCTTTCAGTGGATTCTGATTCATAGCGACCCTAAAGAACAGAGTAGAACCTCACATACAGCTTCCAAGGAATGGCTGTCAGTCTTTTAGTTAGCAGCCTAATTAGCAGCCAAGCCCTTACCCACTGTGCCATCCTACAAGGTAGACTTTTCTTACTCTAGTTGATCTTATTTTGATGCTACCAACAAGGAACTTGATAACACAAGTTAGAAATTATCTCCCACACTTGCATTTCTCTACAGTCTTATTGTCATTGTTTTGAATCCACCAGGGGCTCCTTGGAAACCCTATGAGCAGTTCGACTCTGTCCTATAGGGTCACTATGAGTCAGAATCGACTCGATGGCAGTAGGTTTGTTTTAGTTTGGTTTAGGCAGTTATATGCATGCTGAAGCTGGAGAATGAGTAAGGAAGACTGAAGAATAATTGACGCCTTTGCATTATGATGCTGGAGAAGAATATTGAATGGACCACCAGAAGAACCAACAGATCTGTCCTGGAAGAAGTACAGCTAGAATGATCCTTGGATGTAAGGATGACAAGATAGTCTCACATACTTTGAACATGTTATCAGTAGGGATCTATCCCTGGAGAAAGTCATCATGCTTGTAAAGTGGAGGGTCAGTGAAAAAGAGGAATCACGGTGATGAGATGGTCTCACGCAGTAGCTACAATGATGATCTCAAGCCTAAAAACAATTGTGAGTGTGGAGCAGAACCAGGCAGTGTCCGGCTCTGTCACACAGAGTCTCTGTGAGTTGGAACTGATGGAGCAACACCTAACAACAGCCACCGCATCCTGTCAAGTTGGATTGTGGAACAAAAATCTATAAAGAGCAGTCAACTATCATTATTATATATGAGTCAGATCCGACTCGACGGCACTTGGCTTGGCTATCATTATCACTGATATTAATGAATTTTGATCTGCAGAGAAGCAAGGTGAAAATAAATATTTTCCTATTCATTTATATTGTTTGGAATTTATGTCCAGAAGTGCTTTACATGTGGCTTTTTTCCCCCCATCTCATTCTTCCTTAAAATAAAATAAAGCTATCACTTATTTTTATGAGGTACCAGTCCAACAGAGAAATAATCATATGGTAAGTGCCCTGAATGAATTTGACATTGCTACATTTATCCTACCTATACGTGAAGGAATGGATATCTATTCGGAAACTAAATTTAGTGTATTCAGACCACATATACTGGGTTCTATTCAAAATCTTGGAATCTTAAAATTCATAGGTTAGGTAATTTAAAACAGCAATACTCTTCTTGGCATTTCCCTTGTGAAATATAAACCCCAAATAAACTCATTTGAACAATTAATTTCAGTTTGGGGACGCTGCCTCTTTTATTGATGGCAATAAAATCGCAGATTCATTAAAATATATAGATGAACTGGTCCAAGTTTCTTTAACAGTTCTTTGCAAGCATTCACATACTGTTAGGTGGCAAATATTCAAGCCCTCTTTGTAAGAACAGATGGTTTATTCACAATGAATAACAAGCCTTGAGTCATTTGCATATTCATTAGATAATATCAGTTATTCCTCAGCCAGAACAAAGAATTACACAAATGGCATTCATGTGTCCTCCCATTAACACATTATTAAAAGCAAAATGTCTGTGTTAAAAATGAGACAGATAGTGATCCTTGACTGGATAGCAACCTAGCATTATCCATTTGGGTTTTTAACATGATAATGGAAGTGTGTTGCCCTCATGTAATTTGTTCCTGTTTTTATAAAAGAAATACATGAAGACATAGGCACGTTTTATACTTGTGACCTCCTTCGACTCTTCTTTTCTTGATTAACAGGAGAGAGGTCAGGACAGGAATAATTAAGCTTGCATTTTAACTGAGAAAAAAAATTGGCCAGAAAATTGAAATAAATAAATAAAGACACTGGAACCAATTTTAAAAGACCCTCTACTGACTACGTTATTGACAAACACAAAGATAGTTCCAGATAAAGCTAAAATCATAATTTGAAATAAAAAAAAATGCAACTGCTCCAAAAGTTCATTTCTATCTTATTTTCAAATGGAAGTAGATTTCAACAAAATTGCCATGGCCTTCATACTGTGGATTATTTACGGTCATTTGTCCTGTCATTAGTATACAGAAATGGCTGGGACATTGCTACAAATTGAGAATAAATGACCTCTGCATTCATCAAAAAATTGAAATGAAGCCATTTCTATACAAAAGCCCAGTTTTTGTGCAGTGTTGTGGTAACGGTGTTGCTGCCGAGGCTGTGCATATGGCGTGAATGGCAGAAAGTTATGCCTTTTCGAATTTTGCTAGCCAGTGCGGTAAGCCCTAACTGTCTGCGGCTATTTAAATTTATATTTTAATTAATTAAATTTAAATCAGGTAGAAACAAGATTTCTCACTTAACGCTAAATACAGTCAAGGACTCTTCAGCAGCCTGTGGTCAGTGGCTGCTACGGTGGATGAACCGATAAAGAGCCTTTCTCTATAGCAGGAAGTTACATTGGACAGAACTTTTCTAGACGCTCACCACTCAAGATGTTCAACTCATGTTCAATGATAACATTTCATGACCAGCAGACAGGAGAAAAACAGTCAATTTTCAAGGTAATAATGAGTTAGTTAATGAATGATATAGTGGCTTAGTGGTTAAGCTACTAACCGAAAGGGTAGCAGTTCTAATCTGCCAGGTGCTCCTTAGAAACTCTATTTAGGGCAATTCCACTCTGTTTTTAGGGTCGTTATGAACTGGAATCAACTTGATGACAGTAGGGTATAAAAAAGTTCAAATATATATTTGAGATCAATTCAGAGATATTAATGAAAGAACTTCAAAACACAGACCAAATAAAACAACAGGGTATTCCATCTACTCACCTCTTAAATATGCGTTTGTTTGCTTTACTGATAATATAATTACATAATTATTCTTAAAGAAGTTCACTTTTGCAAAGACAGTTTCAAAGAAAATATTTTGGCTCAAGTTCCCTGCTCAGGTTGAAGTGAAAAGGAGAGAAATAGTTAATTAATGCAAACTGACATTCACTCAACAAACATCTACTAAGCACCTTAGTTTATGCCAAGAATCAAGGATTTTTAGTGTTAAGATTAAAGGCGCATTTCTTTTGAAGACCTACAGTCTAGTAGGAATAACTTACGCATGCATAGGTCAATGATTTAAAGTAGTGAATTTCTATGAAAGGTCCCATGAGCAATTCAAAGGGAGAATCTGCTTTTATAGGAGAAAAGAAACCTAGTGGAAATAAAAGCACTATGTAAGAAAATCTAAAACACAAATCAGGCCAAGTAACCTATGAAAAGAGATAATGACAAAATCAGAAGGAAGAAACTCTAGATTGTTTACATTCTTAGAAGCACAGAAGAAAGAGAGACGACCCAAAGACACAGGTGGATTTTGAAACAGAGGGTCTAACTGTACTTAACGGATCAAAGTCCACTCGTTGTTGCCTTCATAATGGGACACCAACAAGTTTGTGATGTCATTTTAATGAGAAAACTCATAAGCACAGGGGGGGATTGGCAATTACAGGAAGAGCAGAACGTTGTCTGCTAAATGCCACCTTGGGGGAAAGCCTGGGCAGGAGTCAGAGGAGGGAGGAATTGGACACAGAAAATGAGTTCATGGAGAGGAAAACTTTGAGTTCACCATTAAAGAGCTAATCTGACCTCTAGGAAATCTGGTAGCACGCAGGTGAAGTGCTGCGTCTGCGAACCAAAACTCTGGCAGTACAAATCCACCAGGCAGCCCTTGAATACTCTACGGAACAGCTCTATTCTGTCTTATAGGGTCACTGGTAGTCGGAATCAACTCAACAGCAGGAGGCTGGGTTTCAGTTTCCTGGTAAAGGAGAGGTGTCCTGTGCTAGAGACCTGTTGTTCTCCTGGCTCTGGATGAATCAGCATAGGCACTAAATCATGATGCTGAATATTCACATTGCCTTTTTTCCCGTCTTCATCTTGATTATATGGCACCCAAATCCTGAGAACCTAGCCTTAGACAAAAGGCTCCCTGTTCTAGTGCACTGGCCAAAACATCTAGAGTTCCGAGCCATACGTCAAGGCCCTCTACTGCTAATTATTTCTGCCCATCCCTTACCATTGCCTAGGAGAACTAAGCCTATCCAGGGAAGAAGGAATGGGATGGAGTATAAAAAGCAGGAGCTAAAAAGAGAAACTGACACTCCCAGATGGTTAGGAGAGTTTCCTAAAGAAGAAGGGATACGAGCTGTGGTTTAAGGAATGAATGAGTGTTTTTTCTAGTAACCAAGCGGATGGAGGAGATGACAGGCAGAAGGAACTTTAACTATGAACCTAGATCTTGCCATGGACCTAGGCCAATCTCGTTCAGAGTTGTCACAGAACACCTGGGACGTTTGGACATGGGGGAGAGCCTAGTGCTTCAACAATTGGAGTTCATTCCTAGGAGAACAGCCTGTGCAAATGTCAGGTCAGAGGGAACACTCAAAAAGGTGGTTGCTCCAAGCAGAGACAACTGTACAAAATTTCAAACTATAGACGGAAATTATAAACTGTTGGAGTGACATATTCCTGTGCTTTTAATTACTGGCTTCCCAATCTGTCCTGTTAATCTCTCTTCCAAGCCCAAACCTCTGTTTCCAATCGCCTTAGAGACAGTTTGCTGGATCTCCCACAAATTTGTGTCTAAGGGATTCTCCTCAAAAAATGATCCACCTTTCACTTGTTATGCTTATTTATCCCAAGTCTTCTCTGCCATCTGCAGTTTTAATGTCAACAGATACTACTCATAGGAGCCCTGGTGGCTCAGTGGTTAACGTGACTGGCTGCTAACTGGAAGGTCAGTAGTTCAAAACCACCAGCAGCTCTGTGGAGAGAAAGATGTGACAGTCTTCTTCTATAAAGATTTACAACCTTGAAAACCCTATGAGGTCACTGTGAGTCAGAATCTGTGACAGTAGGATTCCCCCCACCCCCAATCCTCGGTTTTGATCTGAAAACCCTGGTGGCATAGTGGTTAATTGCTACGTCTGCTACTAGAAGATTGGAAGTGCAAATCCACCAGGCACTCCTTGGAAACTCTATGGGATAGTTGCCTCTCTTCTTTGAGTTACTGAATTAATTTTAAAGTTTGCATCCTTCCTTCCAGATTCCCATTCTTTATGAAAATTGACTGCCACAATTTTCTCCTGCAGATGATTGATGGGTCTGAAATGCCCAACTATCCGTTAATGCCTTGATTACCTAACCAGTGGGTCAACAAGTCTCCTCTAAAATTACTTTGGGCTAACAGCAAAGCTCTTAACCACCTTGCCACCAAAAAACCAAAAGAACCACTGCCATCGAGTCAGGTCCAACTCACAGTGACCCTGTAGGTCAGAGCAGAACTGCCCCATACAGTTTCCAAGGGCAGTTTGGTTAGCAGACACAACACTTAACCAACTACACCACCAGGGTTTCCACTTTGCCACCAGGGATTCTTAGAACAAATCTGGGAGGGAATGAGGGAACCTACCGGAGTTGTCAGGACCTCAGGCTGCCTTTGCCTTCTTTGGCAGTCAGCACCTCCAGGAAATCTTGCTGTGAAAGGCCTCTTTCTGTTATTTAAGAAAGGACATTAAAGGGACACTTACTCAGGGATAATGCTTTTCAAAGTAAGCATCTTTACTGTGTGTTACAGTAACAGAGCATAGAAGAAGGAGATACCACTTCAACTATATTTTAATAAACATGTTTAGAGTCATCATCCTTCTCTTGAAAGCATTAGTAATACAGTAACGCTAACTTAGGCATTAACTGCTAAGCAGTGTTCTCCCTGAGAAATTCTGAAATTATTTCACTTGGGAAACAATGTCTATAGATAAAGTTTTTACTTAAAAGCGAATCTTTACTCTTTGTGTTAATGTCAAAGGATAATAAAAGTCATCATTTTCAAAAAATTATCTAAATGTCTTACTAATGGTCACCAGTTAAACAGGAGAACTGTATTATTAAGTGTTTTGTTTTGTTTTGTTTACTTTTTAAGGAAAACACACACACACACACACACACATCAACCGAGTAATCAAGGTAAATATTGACACCAATAAATCAAGTTGATAGCACGGACTTTTCATACATGATAAAAATCTCACTTTACCTCTGGGGTTTTCCTTCTGAAAGCCCATAAGCCCAGTCTAATCATGAGATTGATACCAGATACCCCAGCATCCCTAAAACACCCATCCAATATTCATTAAAATTGTCAAGGTCTTCAGAATTCAAAGACAAGTGAAAAACAGTCACAGCATATAGGAGCTTCAGAGAATGTGAAAATCAAATGTCATCCAGTACCTGAGCAGGATCCTGGAAAAAATACAGTAAGTACGGATTTAAATTAGTAAAAATCCCCTAGACTGTGTATTTTGCTAACACAAAGGTTGGCTATTTGAACCTATGCAGCAGAGCAAGCAGAAGAAAGGCCTGGTGATCTGCTTCCCTAAAGGTCACAGGAAAGAAAACCCTGTGGAGATCAGTTCTACTCTGTAACACAAGGGGTCGCCACAAATCAGAATTGAGTCAACAGTAAAGGGTTTATTTTTTGTTTGTTTCATTTTATTTTTTGGTCGATCAATCTCAATGGAAGCAGTGGTCAAGAAACCAAATGACATATTTCATTGAGTGAATCTGCAGCAAAAGATGTCTTTGAAATCTTCGAAAAGCAAAAGCATCACTTTGATGACTGAGGGACCCGTAACCCAAGTCAGATATTTTCAGTAGCTTCATTTGCATGCGGAAGTCAGATAATGAACATAGAGGACAGATGAAAAACTGACATACTTGGGTTGTCATGTTGTTGAAAAATATTGAATATGCCGTGGATTGGCAGAAGAACTAACAACTCAGTCTTGGAGGAAGTACAGCCAGAAAGCGTCTTGGAAGCAAGGTGGTAAGACTTACCTACTTTGGACACGTGGTCAGGAAGGAACAATCACCGGAGAAAAAAGGCATCACATGTGGTAAAGCAGAAGGCCCGCGAAAATGATGAAGACCCGCAATGACACGGACTGGCACAGTGACTGCAGCAACAGACTCAGACACAGCAACAATCGTGACGAAGTCCCAGGGTGGGCCATGTGTTGTTCAGTTGTACACAAGGTCGCTATGAGTTAAAGCCTAACCCAGTGGCACCTAAGCAACAGGACAACAATAACATATCAATATTTTTTTGGTGTAAATATAAGAAACTAATGTCGTATACTAATAACAGGGGAAACTAGATGTGGGGTGTGTGAGAACTATCTTTTTAACTTCTGTGTAAATTAAAAGCTATCCTAAAATTTAAAAGTTTTTTTAAAAAAGCTTTACAAATCAGGGGTTATTCACAGTAAGAATATTTAGAGTCTATACTTATGATTAATTTAGTTATTATAAAACGTATACTGATACATAACTGTGGTTGTCGTGTGGCATGAAGCCAATTCCAATAAATCGCGACCCTGTAGGACAAAGTATACCTGCCCCCATAGAGTTTCCTAGGCTGTGATCCTTACAAAAGATGGTGTCTTTTTCTCATGGAGTTGTGTCTGCTGACCTTTAGGTTAGTAGTGAAGTGTTTCATCACCGAGACAACAAAGCTCCTTGATGTTTGTACTACCCATTGTCACTGAGTCGATTCTGACTCTTAGTGACCCTATAGGACAAAATAGAACTGCCCCATAGAGTTCCCAAGGGAGCACCTGGCGTATATCACCTCCAACCTTTCAGTTAGCAGCCCGTAGCACTTAGTCACTACACCACCAAGGTTTCTGATGTATGTACTACACACCACAAATTAAGTATGATTTTTGCCTCTTGTTTTAAAATGAGTAATTGAGCTCCTAAGATCCCTAGAGTTTAAATATATTAAACATACTAGTTTAAATATTTCCCTTAAAACTCTAAAGTGAGTCTGTAGTGTAAATAGTAGCAGAGAACCATGTCTGAAAGACAAATCAGATAAATACTTGTTTATGTTGTAATGTTTGGAGAAACTGTCTAGTTTGTATTAGATATGCAGTAAATAATATACTACATAATCTGTCAAAATTTTGCTTACAATGTTGCTAAGTATCTATGAAGCTTTTAATATTGACTCTAATTGCATCATTTCTTTCCTATTTCATTTAACAGCTGCATCCCACCATCTCCCAGCTAATAGCATTCTGCTACATAAAAAAATGAATAAAGAAATACATACAAACACCAGGTCTGACAATTAACTTCATGAACTCAATGTAGAAAAAGTGCTACATATCTGATTGCTGATTATCTCTAGGGTCACCTTCAAAGTACTCCCCTTGGGGAGCTATGCAGTGGTGCCAGTGCCTAGTCCGCCCTTCCAAGCAATTTTTTAAAGTTCTTTCTGGAATGGCCATTGCACACAGTAGCATGGTAGCAAGTACCAGAACTTAACTGCGTAGTTGTCTCTGAGGGAGTTTTTAGCCAGTAAACAAATAACTATATTGGAACAGCCTCCCTACTCAACTGATCTGACCCCCAAAGACTTTGGTCTTTACCTAAAGAAAAAGGAAATATTGAAAGGAAGACATCTGGATGACATTCAGGGCATCAAGGGTAATATAATGACAGCTTTGATGGCCATTGCAGAAAAAGAGTTCTAAAACTGCTTTGAAGGCTGATTGTAGTGAAATTCAACGATGAGATACGTAGCATTTTTTATAGGATGAGTTCATCAGCTTAATGGACAGTCCTCACACACATATGCTATTTGTTACATGTGAAGGAGTTCCAGTGACACAGTGGTTGGTTAAGTGCTCAGTGCTAACCAAGAAGTGGAAGGTTTGAACTCACCAACTGCTCCCCGGAAGAAAGATGTTGCAGTCTGCTTCCAGAAAGATTACATCCTTGGAAACCCTGTGAGGCAATTCTAGCTTGTCCTCTAGGGTCCCTGTGAGTCAAAATTGGCTGAGTGGCAGTGGGTTTTGGTTTGTTATTATGGGAGACATTGTTAAAGACATTAAGAAATTTAATAACAATATTTGTGCTTTCCAAATTAATGAAATAGTTTTTGGTTTATTTTTTATATGAATGAACAAAGAATTATATTTCATGTGATTATGGAATATGAGGACTGACGAAGTACAATTGAGCAAGTATTTGACAAAAAATTAAACTACCAAGTCTAAAATAACTGACAAAGTGTGTGAATATTCATACAGTCACGAACATGTCTGATAATAAAAAAATTAAGGTTTATTCATTGTTTTCATGTTTATTTTATTCCTGAAACAAAAGTAGCTGTAGATTTAAGGCACTCTTTCTTAAATGTGAGATTTGCCATTAAATAAGCCTCATATATTAATATGTAGGAGAAATTGAGAAAAGAGACCACTTTGTGTATTACACATGCTAATTTATTAAGGACTTTAACATATGAAAAAAACATGAATTGAGGATGAGGTTCAGGAAAACAAAAATAGATAATACAGAATTCCACTCATTTTAAGTAAGAGATATAAGCTTTTAAAAGGCAGTGACATGACAAGCATTGTCTTTAAGAATTTGAAAAGACAGACTAAGGCTAAGGGAAGGTAGGATTATGTTTAAGAGTGTAGAGAATTGAGATAACATAAGCTTATGTTTAGAATGTGTTCCAAACATTGTTTTCCACTGAAGAAGGACAGTATGATAAATGGAGTTTGTAGAAAAACATTGCCAGCCTCTGTGAAGACCATAGGTAGAAAAATTAGACTTGGGAAGATCATATTGGGAAGATCCACAATGATAATAAAAAAAAATTAAGGTTTATTCATTGTTTTCATGTCTGTTTTATTCATGAAACAAAAGTAGCTGTAGAATTTAAGGCACTCTTTCTTAAATGTGAAATCTGAGCACAATGATAGCTACACACATAGAAAGAATATATCTGAAAATAAATTTTTAGTGAGTTTATGTTCTCAATAGTCAAATCCCAATAACCTATTAGAAGAGAAATAAAAGAGAAGAGGAAGAAGGGAAAAAAATCCAAATATCACCTCAAGGTTTTTATTGAAATGAAATCAAAGAAAATCAGCTTCTCTCTCTGTCTCTCTCTCTTTTTTTTTTCCACTTGGTACCTGTTTTCCATGACACATGCTTCTCTATTTGGCAATAAACGCTGTTGACAGTTGCCAGAAATGGGGGAAAGCCAAGGTAAGAGTAGGCACGGCCCCTGTTTAGAGCAAAAACCCAGTCATTGCCTCAGGCTTCCAGACTCTGTTAAAAGCTCTGTAAAACACATTCCCTTTTGTGCCTTGAAAAATGAATTCCTGATGGGATTTATGGAATTTGTTAGAGGTTTTAGCAAATTTTATCAAATTAATATCTAGTCTAGTGATGGGAAAACTATCAGAAGGAAATTGGGTGAAAGAAATTATATAAATAACAAGGAGAAATGCATAAAACCACATCATCAATCATTTGAATGAAAATTCCAGTTTCGTAGTTGGAGGAAGTGACATATATTTCCAGTGATTTAGTAGAAAAGAACAGCAAACTAATAGAAAGTGAGGAAATATACATAAAATCACTAGAAAAGGTTTGAAGTGCTATGTAAATGCTAAGTCTTTTATTATGAAACATTACAATGTCATGGAGAAACAAGGTTTTGTATTTTTTTATACCTGTGTCAAAGTGTCTGTGCAGTATCCATTTCTCTTCCTTCCTTCCCAATAGAAAATTGGTTTTATCTGTGTGGCTATGTGTCTACCACAAGAAGAGAGTAATCAGAGATGGTCATCTGATGTACTCCTGACCAATGACAATAGAACAGAAGTCACTGGGTAGACTTCTGGGAATTCTGATTAAAAAGGTCTGACTCGAACTCCCTGTGTTTTCCGTCCCACGCAGTCCTCTTCCTGTTTGGAAGCAGACACAGTATTGCAGGTGACCCAGCCGCATTACAATGATGAAGTCACTGTAGATGAGCACTCAAGAAAAGTGCAGAAAACTCCACCGTATAACTCTTGAGCCACTGAGTAAAAGAAATAATGACCAGTCTCCAGAATTCATGATGACAATAAACACATTAAGGCAATGAAATTCTTCAGCTTCTTTAGCCACTTTGTCTTTGGTCTCTTAGATAAATTTAATTGAATATCTAGTTAACACAATACTCCAACTTGTTTGGAAAAGACAGAGAGATTCATGTTGGTATGTGAAAATAAGTGCAGCATACTTAATATAAATGAGGAGAGCAAAGTGCTAGAGAAATAATGGCAAAAAATGCCAAACAAGCTTGGGTACTTTGTACACTGAAATTAACGGCAGAAGGCACTTCATAATTGCGAAAATATGTGCCACACTGATTCAGCCCTGAAATTAGTAGCAACTGAAAGTAAGTGAAGGACAAAATCAGTTAAGACATTCATAGAATCCGTAACATAAGAAAATACTAATTGATCTTGAAAAGTATAGCTTTTCCTTGCCTTGCAAGGGATTGGGGGGGTCACCTAGGAGTCTTTATAAAAGAAATGTGTAAAACTGAAGAAGATTATAAACAGTATCCCACGTAACAAAAGCCATCACATTTCATGTGGCTATTATTGATCTTATGTGTCCATGAAAGCCCATAGACAAAGCAGGTTTTTCAAAGTGGCCAATCCAGTGACTGCTATCCAAACACGAGATAAATTGAAACTCTTGATAGCCGAAAATGAGCAGTGGGGTGATGGATACAGGTGGACAGACTGCATTTCTGTTTATTGTCCTTTCCCATTAAAACTGATATACCATGAAAGGATGTATTTTATCTTTGTAAATAGCCTTTCATCTCAAAGACTGAAGTCACTAGATACTGCAGTGTTCGGCTGCTAACCAAAAGGTTGGCAGTTTGAGTCTACCCTGAGGCACCTTGGAAGAAAGACCTGGTGATCTAGTTCTGAAAAACAGGACACAGAATACGCTCTGAAACCTAGTTCTGTTCTATGGCACCCCTGGGTTCTCTATGAGTTTGAACTGACTCCACAACAGTGGATTTCATTTTTTTTTTTTTTTTTTTTTGAGGAGGGGAAGGGAGAGTTAATCTTTGAAGCAGAAAATACTGCTTAGTTCTGCTCACACAGTAGCTTCTAAGGAAATATTTTTAAACTAATGAATGCTGTATAGAAGTCTACACTCTCCGCTAATCTGGAACTCATGGCAACCTAAGAGTGAGCCTATGAGAGAGAGCCTCTCTCTGTCTGAAATAGTCTGCAAAGGGTCCACAGTGAAAACTGCATTTGAACTAAGACTATAAATGAATAAGATTGTGGAAACAGCATGTGCTGAAAATTTGACATTACTTTCTGTATTATACAATTTCTAAAATATCTTATAGCCAATTATTACAAGATAATTTCTTCTCATACATCACTAATAGTCCAGTCCAAGTGCAGGAGCCTCCAAGAATTTTCACTTAGCTAAGTTCAGTAAATTCTGGGATAGCTCATGTTTTCACTTTTCCTAGAATGTAGATGTACACTCTGGTGTTGACTTTTGGATGCTATGTCCCTTTACTCATCAAGTCACTTGGTAAAAGCTAACATTTGCTGGATCAGTCAACATGTGCCAATCAACGGATACATATCCAGCACTGACCTGGGGTAAAGCCCTCTACTGTGCCCTGGGACATTAGTTAAATATATATATATATTTATATTTATAAATACATTTATATTCATAAAGTCATGAACAAATGTATTAAAAAAGAGCTATTGCTGTTGGGTTGATCCTGACCCATAGCAGTGCTATAGTGACCCTACAGAGAGAGTGGAACTACTGTATGTGGTTTCCAAGGAGCAGCTGGTAGATTTGAACTGTCAGCCTTTTGGTCAGTAGCCACAGCTCTTAACCACTGTGCTACCAGGGCTCTCACAAAAAACATAGGGCCTGAAAAACCCTGGCAATTTGATCTTTACAACAGCCCATGGAGGTAGAGCTTGCTAGAACACCCTCTTTGCATATAAGCAGAACAAGCCATGGCTAGATTAAATGGTATGCACCCCAACAAGGCAACACAGAACAGGCATTTCCATCTATACTCTTAATCTCTAAACAATGCCATTTCCCTTGATTTTTCTTCCCAAGTTCTTCTGTTTCTTTCCCTTTTCCAAAGCTTGTTGTGTGTTGTATGACAAGGCAGTATCAGTCACAGTAGAATGAAGTAAATGGAGTAAGATATGACAAGGACAGAAAGTCTGGGGTTGGCGTGGTGGCAGCAGTCCCAAAGCCCAGGGGCAGCCACTTCAGCCACACTTAAGCACTAGCAGGTTTGTGGCCCTGTGAAAGCCACAGACACAGCTTACTAACCTGGAACCCAAGTAGAATCGATGTCCCTGAGCTCCTGCCTTAACAGGATTCTTGGAGGTTTGCCAGTTTATCCTTTTGCTGTCCAAAATCATTGGTCCACCTTGCCTCTAACACTAGGTTTACTTTAAGGGAAATTGACAGGTTCTGTGATCTTAGAACTTAAGGAGATTGGGAGTCAACCTCAAGCATTAATTTATAAAGGTCTCTAACAGACGCGAGCCTAAGTTAATTTTGAAAAAGTGTTACCCTCTGAATTTTGGCTCCATTTTTTCTTCCTGAGGTTTGGATTTGTGAAATAAGAGAAATAAGGTTAAGTGATTTTTAAAATTTCTCAAAGTTTTAAAGGCTATAATTCTATGATTGGAGCCAGAATCATGAATAGGATGAGACCAACTGGTTTCCTTTCTCTGACAGGTTTCAGAGTGATTGATGAAGAAAGATGTCAGTTCTGAGCAGTTATAAGTAGAGAGCATGGTCTAAGAAAGCTGGTAAAGGCATATAGACACAGAAACTCATGAAAGTCAAAAAAGACAGACAGGACTGTGAAGCACAGAGCCATAAAGTCAAAGTTGGACTTAAAAAATAAATGTACTGAGCAAGGGTTGCCAGCTAAATTGGACCAGATCCCAGTAAGAGGTATTATACTGGCAGGAGATGGTTACCAAGGAGCACTTATGTGGAAAGAACTGATATTTATTTCATTCCTAATACGTTCCAAGGGCAGTTCCATGTGACTTGCCTATAAGCTTGGAGGGTATTTTAATGGATGAAATTCAGCTCCCTCCTGTAAGTTTCAAATCAAACCAGTTTGTGTTGGTTAATTCGATGTGTCAACTTGGCTAAGCTATGTAGCCTCTTTACAATACTGAAAAGCAAAGATGTCATCTTGAAGACTAAAGTGCCCCTGACCCAGGCCATGGTATTTTGAATCTCATCATACACATGTGAAAGCTGGACAACGAACAGAAACACAGAAGAAGAATTGATGCCTTTGAATTAATGGTGTTGGAGAAGAATGTTGAAAGGACCATGGACCACCAAAAAAACCAACAGGTCTCTTCTTGAAGAAGTCCAATCAGAGTGCTCCTTGGATGCAGAGATGTCGATTTCATCTTACATATTTTGGACTTGTCAGGAGTGATCAGTTCCTAGAGAGGGACATCATGCTTGGTAGAGTGGTTACTGAAAAAGAGGAAGACCTCTATGAGATGGATTGTTCATTGAAGTTGGCCACGAAATGTTCAGACCTCATAATCATGTTATTGAGCAACAGAATCCAAAGACATTATGTATCAATCTAGTTATGTAGTGTTCATTAACTAGAAAAATTAATGTAGTGGCCTAAAATTAAGGAAATGAGTAGTTTTGAGGAAGGAGAGAGGACTAGAAGAAAGTTGAGGTGGTTCCAGGATGCTGGTAACAGTCTATCTCTATTCAGATGCTTGCTATAGAATTAGATCCACACTGTGACAATTTGGAAACCTTGGTGGCGTAGTGGTTAAGAGCTACAGCTGCCAATCAAAAGGTCAGCAGTTCGAATCCACCAGGCACAGCTCCTTGGAAACTCTATGGGGAAGTTCTACTCTATCCTGTAGAGTCACTATCAGTCAGAATCAACTCAACAGCATTTTCATCCCGCAGACACCTAAAATAATATCGGACTTACGTGATACATGTTACTGATAACACTTACTGATAGAAGTCAGAAGGGATGAATGGCTCAGGTTCTGTGAGTAGAACAGAGAGTGAGAAGTTTGGGAAATATTTGAACGCCACCCTGAAGGGACTGGACTTTATTTTTTAAGCAACATGATCTTTGTTTCTTGCATAAATGAATATTAAGGGCAAAGAAGAGCTTGAGAAACACGGGATTTGAAAGACAATTTTAGATTAAGGAGAGCAAGAGACTTGGTGATGAGTTATGAAATTACCCCCAAAATACTGAGAAGTAAACAATGAACCAAGGCAATAAGTGTAAATAAAATGAGAGATTTCAGAAGAACTAGTAAAATTCGAACTAACTAAAATTAGTGCTAAATGGACGTGGATGTTCTTAAGTCTAGATATTCAGAGAAATGGCGATTCCCTTTAACTGAGGCACTAATCAGAAGGGATATGTAGGTTGGTTTGAGGTACTACTGGCATTATTTGGAGTTTTTCCTTAGACATTAAGAAAAGTCTTCATTTGCTAAGACAGTTGACGTTGAGTAAAGTTCCTGCACTTTAGTTAGAACATCCGTTATACGGCAGGCAGACAGAATAACTGTTGAACAAGAAAGGTGAGGAAAAGTCATAGAACTGTGTGAAACAAGAATGAATGAAGAAGCTAAAAGTTTGAATCCCTTCGGTTAGAGAAGTTTGGGCTTCTCACCCAGAAATCACGTTACGCTCTTTCTGTGATCTCTGCCTTCCCCTCTCTCTACCTCTCCCTACTGTCCTCCGTCTCCTCCTGTCTTTCCACATCCTTGCCAATGTTTTTATTTTCTATTTAAATATCTTCTTGCATTTCGATTTGTGTCTCTGTAGTTGCCACTGAGCTCTGGTGGTATGGTGGATAAGAGCCATAGCTGTTAACCAAAAGGTCAACACTTATAACCTACCAATAGCTCTTTTGAAACCCTATGGGGCAGTTCTACTCTGACCTATAGGGTCACAACTATGAGTCGGAATTGACTCAACAGTAGTGGATTTGGTTTTGTGGCTTTGGTGATGGCACAGTGGTTAACTGCTTGGCTGCTAACCAAAAGGTTGTTGGTTCGAATCCACCAGCCTTTCTGTATAGGACAGTTCTACTCTGTCCTACAAGGTTGCTGTGAATGGAAGTAATTCAGTGGCAATAGGTTTGGGCTGGGGATTTTTTAAAGTGACATCAAGCATCCTTCCATGTGTTTATTGGCAGTTGTATGTCTTCTTTACTGAAATGTCTCTTCTGGCCCTTTGTCCATTTTTCAGTTGAGTTGCTTGTCTTTTCCTTGTTAAGTTGTAGGGGGCAATTTAGATATTCTGACTATTAGATTTTTGTCTGATATAATAGTTTCCCAAAATTTTCTCCGGTTTGTAGGCTGTCTCCACACTTAGTTGACAGAGTCCTGGTTTCTCTTTTTAATATACTTGATGTTTTTACAACTTAGTTTCTTTGCTTGTCAAATACTTTTTTGATATTGTGATGAAGGGTAGTTAATAAGGATCAATTTTTCCATTATTTAATTCCCTCCCTTTCATTTAATAACTTTGAGATTTACTCAGCATTCTCATTTGAGGGAGTTTTCTCTACAGCAAACAGAGAGCTGGATAGTTCTCAAAAACTCTTTCTACAAATCATAGTAACATCCCTATTTTACATATATGTGGCAACTGAGCCTTAGCCAACTTAAATAATATCTCCAAAGTTTTAAAACTGGTAACATTAATTGAGCTGCAATTTAAACTCAAGTTAAACCCTAGAACATTTCATCTTTCATTTATGCTTCACTAATAGTAGATTTTACTCTTTGGGCAAGTCTGAAGATAGTAGGGATGTAGTTTTGAAATAAGAAAGGAAATAGACTATTGTGGACACTAAAGAGCTCTCGTGGTGCTGCAGTTAGAAGCTCAGCTGCTCCACGGGAGAAAGATGAGGCAGTCTCCTTCCATGAAGATTACAGCTTTGAAAACCTTAAGAGGTGCTTCTAATCTGACTCATGGTCACTCGAAGTCAGAAACGACTTATGGTGCGGGGTTTGATTTCATTTAGAAATAGAGCTACAGGACCACCTGCAGCTTAGCCTTTTCTTGAAATGCTCAGATTTGGGACACATGTGGGATTAACTGTCTTTTCAACTCCCCCTGTTTTATTTGCTAAAAGTTATACCAGGAATGACTTTCAGTACTCCTGAGTCATAGGAAGAATATTGCAATTATTAAGATACCAGAGTAGGGGACATTTAGTATCTTAATAAAGTTGAATTTATTTGCATCTTGCTACAACAGAAAAGCTGAGACTATACCTTAGGAGGAATAAGACCCACTCTGAGAAGAGTCTAGGGTTTATTTCTAGAAGGATTATAATTATTATTTACCACCGACTCATGACTAATCCATATACAAAAGAAGAAAATGTTATCTGATCCTGTGTCATGTTCACTGTTGTTGGTGAGTTTGTGTCCACTGCTGAAACACTGTGTTTTGATTCCTTCCAACCCAGGGGGCTTGTCTGCCAGCATCATACTGGGCAATATTCAGCTGGGACCTATAGGGTTTTCTACTTGCTACTCTTTGCCAGTAGATCATCAGGCCTTTCTTCCTGCTCTCTCTTGGTTTGAAAGCTCCACTGAAATCTATCCACCAGGGGTGACCCTGCTGTTACATGAAATACCGGTGGCATAGCTCCCTACATCACAGCAATAGTCAAGCCACACAGCACAACAAACTGATGGAGAGATGATAGTGAGAAGGATTAGGTAAGTTATACAATCAGCAGTGCTGTGTTTCCTGCAGATGTAATGATCTAGAAAACTGCTTATTTAGTGAGAGAATTCAGGTAAGTTTGTGCAGACTTTCCCTGCACTAAAGGAACTTGAGTCCCTTACCTGTGCCTACTGGGACTTTTCTGTTAATTACTTCCAACTGGTGACAACTTAAGAGCAAATCAAGACTCCAGGGAGTCTGCCACAGTCTCTAGAAGTTTTCCAGCAAATTCAACACGTTTTACAAAGAGCTTTCATTATCTAACGAAAGGGGAGCATGCCTGCATCTGCTGTAAGTAAACTAAATATAGGGGGACACATATGCCACTAACCAAGTTATAACTTTTCCATATATGGATGCTTACATAGAAAGAGACACATTCCTAAAATGTTGCAATAGTATGCACTTCTTTATATATATCCTGGATTGGTACATATCCAGCTATAAGTTCTAGTGTTTCTAAATTAAGGAAAGAGTTAAATCGTCTTTAAACACTCTAAGTATCATAATTTTTAATCCAACATTATTACTATATAATTTTTATATTTCTCATCTATGTTACTGAAGGTCTTTCCACCTCCTCTGCTCCAAAAAAATATACATATGTTCCTTAAATATAATTTACAATATTTTGAATAGGATGCATGAGTAAATGTTAAAAACATGTGCATTTAAGATTTTCACTCTGCTTGGTGGGTCTTTGCCTTGATAGAACTGGCTGAGCTACAGAATCACATTTAAAAAAATTCATTCTGGAACCTATGCCATTCCAAGGTCCACCCTAAATTTTCTCAGACATAGATATTTGGTCTGTGTTGCAACCTTCACTGGCTTAAGAACCATCCCTAGTTTAGACATAGTGTCTGCTAGTCCTTTAGTCTCTGACTCACTCCCTCAAGGTCCGACTCAAAAGTTATTCCCTTTTCCAGGGCTTGCCTTATTCTAGGAGCACATTAGCTTCCCCTATTCGGCCCATGAACTTGTTCCTTCTAATTTGTCTCAAAAAAAGAATAAAAAAATCCAAAAGGCACAGTGTCATGGCCTTGGAAACTGCCTATCTCCCTCAAGTCTAGCCTAACTTTTGGCTATTGGTTGTAACACAATTAGATAGTCATAGCGACGGACATCCTATTCTCTGTTAAGCATGTTAGTGCATTTCTGTCTTTGTTTTGGCTTTAAGCATACTGCATTGGCCATGGCCCTGGGAAGCAGGCTGTAGAATCTCTATCTGCTTAGTTAATCAGGAAATATTTTATTAAGAGATTTGGTGAACTCATTGAAACACTGTGAGTTCAATTAAGCAGAATCTGGGTGGAAAACCAACGAACAACTCCCAAAACATTACTGAAGAAGGGACCTGGCCAGAGGAGCAGGAAGTGTAGAACTGAGGACTTGCCTGCTTTAGCTACCTGCATCAGAACTGGAGCCCTTTGCTACCACCTCAGCTAACAAAATTTTTCTGCTTGGCCCCTTTTCCCATACTCCTGAGTTGAAATAATATTTGGACACAGTTGCATTTTATTCCAATTTTTAAGTCATGTATCTGCAACCGTGAAGTAAGAGAAGCAGGGAGGTTGGGGGAAATACATAAACGTATATATATATATAAATCCAGATATAAACGTATATATATATATATATTTATATCCAGATATAAACATATAAATATATATATATATATATTTATACGTTTATATCTGGATTTTGCCTTTGCCTTGTGGATTGTATTGTGTCCCCCCAAAAAATATGTGTGTCACTTTGGCTCAGCCATGAGTGCAACCACGGTATGAATTCTCTCGTGTGTTGGGACTACCATCTCTACATTGCTAATGAGGGAGAACGGGCAGAAGCTGTATTGATATGGAGGGACTCAGTCTATAGGCTTGGATTCTAGTAGGTATTCCCTGAAAAGACAAAAGGAAGTGGAGGTGGGCAGAGTGTTGGGGACCTCATGCCACCAGGAGAGCAGCACTGAGCGCAGAGCACGTCCTTCGGGCCTGAGGTTCCTGTGTCATGATGCTGTCAGTGAATTTGGACTCTTAGCCTACAGGATAATGGCTCATATTGAATGGACTTATAGTTTATGAAAAAGATTTGTGGCTTACCGGACTGTGATAATAAAATTTCTCCTCGTGAAGCCATTCACTCACCGTGTTTCAGTTAGAGCAGTACCAGATGACTGAGACACTTCGGAAGCTGAAAATTTCACTGTGGATTCCTATTAAAACAGGAAGGTGTTGTTTATCTGCAAATGGCATGAGTATGCTGTACAAACAACAGGAGCATCAGAATATCGCACTATCCTAGACACAGACTGCTCTCTGACAGTTACAGCCTAGATCTAGATAGCACTGAACTCTTCTCTAGCAAAACCAACAGGCAGGCCTTTCTCTAGGCCGGGTACAACTCTGTGAGACCCCCCGAAAGGATTGTAGTGAGTTGGAATTCACTCCACATCAATGGTTTCTTTTCTTTCCTTTTCTTTTCTTTTCTTTTCTTTTCTTTTCTTTTCTTTTTTGTTTTGTTTTAAAGAATAGCTAGGAGCCCTGGTGGTGAAGTGGTTAAGAGCCTGGCTGCTTACCACAATTTTGGCAGTTCAAACCTACCACCTGCTACTTAGAATCTCTACAGGGCATTTCTACTCTGTCCTACAGAGATTCTATGAGTCACAATCAACTTAACAGCTACAGGTTTGTTTTATGAGTAGGTAAACCACCTTGGTGACTCAGTGGTTAAGTGCTATGGCTGCTAACCAAAAGGTAGTGGTTCAAACCCAACAGGCACTCTCTGGAAATGCTACGGGGTTGTTCTACCTTGTCCTGTAGGATAGCTGTGAGTCAAAATCAACTCAATGGCAGTGTGTTTCATTGGTTTTTTAAACTACCCTAATAAATGTGGACAAACGATACAAATAACAAGCATTTAAGTCAAAATTACGAGAACACACTCGAAGTCAGAGGCACAAGAAACCAGATTCAGATATCAAGTTGAAAAGAGTAGCTGTGGGGTCATAATGGGAGATGAGTCAAAGTGTAGGCCTAGTGGCAAGCAGAATGGAAACACAGCCAGAATAAGTTCAGAGATCCAAGGCCATAGAACAATTCCATCTGACATTTATGAGTGTCAGGGCACCGCTTTAAGATCTTGGGTAATTTGTGACAAAAGTTTCATGTGCAAGATAAGCACAGTGGATCCAGGTCTGGGAAAGGAATGAGGCGCTTGGATATTGCAAAGGAAAACTTCTAAGTTCCGTGTTTTATACTAACAAATTACATTAATTCTCTGCTTCTCCTTTGCTATTTAAAAGTGAATCCTAAAAATTTTAAACTCAGTACATTAGGTTGGTTTATTTCAAGAGGTGTCTCAATATATCTTTAGTCTTTTTTGTCAAGGAGGATTGTCCACACTGTTCAGCAAAATTGTTGTTCATTTGTCTTGCACTTGTGGCTTTCAAAGTGTTAGTCATTTCACCACATATTTGTGCACATAATGAAGATGGTAATTTTCAGGATAAAAAGGATAAATATCAATCTAGCAATCAAGCACATGGAAGACTGAAGCACTGGGAGAGGGCGTGTTCGTCTACAGTGTCCACTGCTGAATGAATCCCCAAGGCTTTTGAGGAATGGGCACACAGATCCTTTTAAATAATTGTTAATTCTGAGCTGAAACTGGACTCTACAAAGTAACTCAAGGAAACCGTAGAGGGGTAGTGGTTAAGCGCTACAACTGCTGACCAAAAGATCAACAGTTCGAGTCTACCAGGCACTTCTTGGAAACTCTATGGGGCAGTCCTACTCTGTCTATAAGGTTGTTACGAGTCAGAATTGACCTGATGGCAATGGATTTATTTTTTTAGTTTTCATTTTTTTAAGGAACTAAAGAAACCTTGGCAATGTAGTAGGTAAGCGCTATGTCTACCATCCCAAAGGTCAACAGTCTGAATCTACCAAGCCCTCCTTGGAAACTCTATGGGCAATTCTACTCTGTCCTATAGGGTTACTATGAGTCAGAATCGAAGCAATTGCATTGAATTTTAAAGGAACTAAGTTGATTTTTTTTTCCTCCTCACACATTTTGCATACACTTGGCTCTTTTCCCAAACATTTCTCCCATCTCCATGCTGATAATCAAGGAGATTGCTACCAGGTAGAATGCTGAAAGAACAGCTAAAGCAGGCCCATGCCATGATAATCCTGAATGCTTTCTAAACTCTTATCTTTCCAGGGAGCAGTATACAATTCTCAAATGTCCTCTCATAGACTACACCTTTGGTTTTACAATTTCTGAGGGCTGAATTACCTTTTCACAGTAAGACAGCACCATTGTGATAACTTTAAGTAATCCATATTCAATAAAATATAGTTTTTAACAGATCAATATGTTTTGCTTTTTTTAAAAGAAAATAAAATTTTAATCCAATCACCTTTAACGGAAATGCCACAGCTTATGGCAAAGACAGTGACAGCATTTTCCTTTAGAAGGATGCCATTTCTGTCCACCTTAATTGCACAGGCAAATGTAAAAGCTGAGAGGTGAAGTGGGGAAATCCACTCGAATTTATGTTGAGATGTCCTTGAATTAACCCAGTACTTGTGAAGCACTAAATAAAACTAAAAATGCAAATCGGAGTCTATGTCAAGGCTCTGAATATTAGAAATTGAACTACTAAAGTGCTGCTCTTCTTCTGCTCTACAAACTAGTGAAGTGTGAGGAGAAAAGTGTTATCATCCTATTACAGCGCACAGTATCTGAAAGACACCGACCGTAACTTGCTAGCCATCAGGAAAAACGATAACCAAAAACAGTTCGCCTACATATGGCTTTCCTTGAGGGTAGTGTATTTACATTATGTTATATGATCTCTGCTATATTATGCAGAATTGTTTTCAGATGTCTTCTTGCTCAGGGCACTCAAAATATTATATACATCCCTTCCCTCCACACTCCTGTGATACTATCTAGTTTTATAGCTGTGACTACAGCCAAGCCAATAGAACTCTAGGTCCATGAAGTTCAGAGATTATCCCTAATTAAAATAGAATGAAAGGAGACACACTAAACACCCTAAGAGACACACGATATTCCCCCATTACTACTAGGCACTGGCTTTCCAGTCCTTGTAGTAACTTGAAGTTCATGTGCATCAAACAACTTGAACTTGAGGATTCATAGAGAATTGTTTCAATACTGTTTTTCTCTTCCATTTTATGTCCTTTTATGTTCAAGTTAATACTTGAACACTAAAAGAGATTCCAGAAGCAATTGAGATCTTGGAACTGAAAGTTCACAAAATAAATTAAAATTAAATTTAGAGCTCTCGAAAGGTAAATTATTCATCCCCCATCACTTGGGTGTCAACCACAATTAGTAGAGATTTCCATGTCGTGTGATCATATTCCCCCTACTTGGCATGGACAATTTGGAATCCTTTTAAATCCACTGGGAAATGCTTCTTATTTTTAATCTTTTGGTTTTACCCCTATTTTTACTCTTTTTATTATTCTCATTCCTGGTGTTTCAAATTTTCTTTTTATACGTGTGTTTTAAGTGAAAGTTTACAGTTCAAGTCAGTTTCCTATATGAAAACATACACTTCGGTATATGACCCTAGCGGCTCTCTCCACACTATGACAGCACACCACTCCTGTCCGTCCTGAATTTCCTGTATCCGTTCAGCCAGCTGAGTCTTGCTCTGCTTCCTCAGCTCACTTCTGGAGAAGAGCTGCCTAGTTACTCTCCTGTATCCACTTAAGAGAAGAAGCACACACTTCACCAGTATCTTTTCATATCTTATTGACCACTTCAGTCTTCTTAGCTTTGGCCTTAGTCCAGTTGTCCTGACTTTTGCTCTACCATGTGTTGTCTCTCCCTTCACCTAAAATAATTCTTGTCTAGCATCAAATTAGTAAATACCACTCTCCCTCCCTGCACATCGTTGTAACCATCAAAGACTGTTTTCTTCTGTGTTTAAACCTTTCATGGGGTCCTTATGGTAGTGGTCCCGTATAATATTTGGTCTTTTCTTGGCACCGGAAGAACCTGATGGTGCTCAGCCACCACCAGTGATAGGGGCGATGGAGCTTACTAAGTTGAGTCTTACTGGCAACACAAGAATAAAAAGGGGTACACCCTGAGATCTCCACTAAAAGACCGCAGTTGATGGTCCAGTGGCTTCTGGGTTCCCCTGGGAGCATGGCCCCTGGCCCTGATGCTGCCCTTGCCCATAAATCATAATGAAGGTCCACTCTTCAGACACAAATGGATTGGACTCAGTGACACAGGGTGACCACATATTGGATGCACTTTATGGTTCTATGCATCTATAAGATACCATCCTGCCAACCTCTGGCTGGAGTAAGGGGAGTAGGTGGAGAGGATGGGAAAGGAGACTGTTGGGAGGATGAGACATGTATGGAGCAGAGAAGGATAGTGTGCTGTCACTGGGCAGGGAGAGTAGCAGAAGCTGCATATAGGTGGGCATGTAAATTTATATAGCAATGTACGTTTTCACTCAGTCATAATAAGCTAAGCCAAGTGCTGTCGAGTCCAGTCATAATAAAAAAAATAAAAATAGGATAAAAAATAAAAGAAAGTTATTTTGTGTGTCAAAAAAATATACATTTGGTATTTTGTGATTGACTAATTTCGCTCAACATAATTCCTCACAGATTCTGGTATGTTCTGAGGTATCTTTCATACTCATCATTATATTTTGTCTTTGCGTAAAATTCCATTGTGTGAATATACCATAGTTTGCTTACCCATTCATCCTTTTTGGTGAATTCGTCTTCTTGCAATTGTGGACAATGCTACCATGAACACTGGTATGCATGTGTCTGTGTGGCAGCTCTTATGTCTTCAGGATATATTCTGAAGTGGGTCACATAGTATGCCTTTTTCTAGTTTTTTAAGAAATCATTAAATCAATTTCCAAAGTGATGGTACCATTTTACTTTCCTTCCAGCAGTGTTCCAGCCTCTCCACAACCTCCTCAACATTTATCACTTTTTTTTTTTTTTTGGATCGATGCCAGCCTGGCTGGGGCGAGATGGTATCTCACTGTAGTTTCTGCTTGGATGTCCCTAATGGTTAACGATAGTGACCAGAAATGCCTTGTATTCTATTCAGTGCTGGTGGGAATGTAAAATGTTGCAGCCAGTTTGTGAAACAGTGCAGTAATTCCTCAGATGATTGAATGTCAGGTGATTAAACATAGAGTTACCACTAAAAAGAGGAAAATGCTGCCATTGAGTTGATTTTGACTTGTAACAACCCTATAGGACATAGTAGAAATGCTCCATAGAGTTTGGCAGATTGGAACTACTGATCTTTAGATTAGCAGCCATAGCACTTAACCACTACACCACCAGCATTTCCAGAATTACTGTATGACCCACAATGCAGCTCCTAATTATACCCAAGAGAACTGAAAACAGATGTCACACAGAAACCTGTACACAAATGTTTACAGCATCATTAGTGATAATGCCAAAAGCTAGAAATAGTCCAAATGTCCATGAGCTAAAAAACAGAACATCTATACAATGAAATATTATTTGATCATAAAAAAATGAATAAAATTCTGCTATAAGTTACAACATGGATGAATCATGGAAACAGCATGCTGAGTTAAAAGAAAACAAAAACCAGCCTTCCCTTGTCTAGTCGATCTGACTTACAGGAGAGAGTAGAACTGCCCTCTAAGGTTTTCAAGGAACGGCTGGCAGATTCAAACTGCTGACCTTCTGGTGAACAACCATAGCAGTTCTCACCGCTCCATCAGGGCTTCAAGTTTAACCAACCACAAAAGTTCACATATTACATGATTACATTGCTACGAAAAGTTCATAACAGGGAAATGTGAGCAGCTAGAAGTAGATTAGTGGTTACTGCAGAGGAACAGATGAGGAGGCTTATGGGATAGGGGGAGGGAGAGCATATCTAAAAAGCTTTGTTTGTTTTTAGAAGTGATGAAAATATCCCAGAGTTGGTGTCAATATACTAATAACCACTGAACTATACACTTCTAGTGCTTGGATGGTATGTTATGTGAATCATCTCTCAATAAAAAAAACAAGCAAAAAAACTCAAACCTACTGCTCACAAACTGATTCCGACTCACAGAAAACCTGTAGGACAGAGTAGAACTGCCCCACAGAGTTTCCACGGAGTGCCTGGCAGATTTGAACTGCCAGCCTTTTCAGTGGCAAAAGTAACATTTAACAATGATGCCACCCTCAGTAGGGCTGCTTTAAAAAAAAAAAAGGAAATCTTCATAAATTCTGAATTTTAGTTAATTATAAAATATCAGTATTGAATCATTAATTGTAACAAATGTACCATACCAATATTAATAGAAGAAAATGGGTAAAGGAATATTTGGGGAGTCTGTACTCTGTTCAGTTTTCATGTATACCTAAAACTACTCTAAAAAATAAAGTCCACTGGCGGAGTCAAGCTGGCGGACTAAGCTCCCGTCTCCTTCTATCCCTCTGGAAACCAAGACCTGAATTGACAATCAAACAGAGCCTTCTGATCACCTAATCAGCCTCAGGACACGGCACAGAGCTGTTAATTGGGACTTTATACCACTCAGCGAAAACCCTCCTCTCTCTCGCTGACTCCCGCTCCTGGCTAGCCCCGGCTCTCACGGACGGAAGGTAAACGCACCATTGTGACTTTTTTTTCCTCCCTCTCGGCTGGCGGGCGGAGCTGGGCCTTGCCCGGCGGCTGGACTCAGACGCGCTGCTGGGGGGATAGGCCGGCGAAATTCCCATGTTCAGAGAGCCAGGCTCGGGACTCTGTTAATCTAGACACTTTGAGCCTTTCGTTTTGTAGCTGCCTCAGTGGGGTTTGCGGGGAGCTCCGCGGTCAGGGTGCGGGACGCCATGTTGGTACCGAGATTTTAGCGGGACCTCGTTCTTAGCCTGGGAGCCAGTGCCTGCAAACGGGACAGCGCTTCTCCGTCAGAAAAGTAGTGATTTTGCACAGTGCTGCCTGCATTGGGGGCCCTGCAACAGAAGCAGAGGAATCGCTGCCTCTGGGCACCTTTAGCCCCCCTGTCTGCTGCCTGTGTGGAGGACGCCATCTTGGGTACGGTGGCCGCAGCTGGACCTAATTCTTAGCTTGGGAGCTAGCGCCTGCCCACAGGAGAGCGCTTTTCTATCACAAAACCAGTACTCGACGCAGTGTTGGCTAAGGCTAGGCCCTGTCAGCAGAGGCCACCAGGGCAGTAGCATTGCTGTATTCTGAACTAGTTTGTTATCATCTGGGGTTGGATATAGTGGTGCTTACTTTGTCAGATGAGAAGAGGGACCTCTACACCTGAAAACCTAACTGACTTGTGAACTGGTCAGATACTCCTTCCTTTACATTTGAAGACAGCCTAGAGAAACATTTGCAATCCATCCTCATAGTACCTCTTCCAGCCTCTATATACTCACATGGGACCCAAAAAGCAACAGACAATTGTGGCATACAAGCAATCACTCATGGCTTCAGAAGGCTCCCAAACAAAGCAACCAAGGAGTTTTCCAGATGAAGAAACTTTTATGAAAGCATCAGGAAGTGAATACAAATTGATTATATACAGAGCCCTTCTAGACCTTATACAAAATGCAGCAGAACAAAATGAAAAATTAAGCAAGTTGTTCAATCTGATGGAGCACCAGTACTCTGAAATCCAACAGATCAAGAAGAAAATCAAAGACATAGAAACTTCCATGCAAAGCCAAGAAAACAAAATGAAACAAATGGAAAAAAGAATTTCTGACTTGGAAGATAGAGCTACTGATGCCAGCGTCTATGAGCAGAAATGAGAAAAAAGAAACAAGAAAAATGAAGAAACATTAAGAAGTATGTGGGACTCTATTAAGAGGAACAACCTTCGATTAATTGGAGTCCCTGAACAGGGTGAGACATCTGAGAACACAGAGAATATTGTTGCTGAGCTGCTGAAAGAAAACTTCCCAGAAATCATGAAGGAAGAGAATATAGACATCTCAGATACATATCGTATGCCACCCAATATAGATCTCAAAAGAAAGACTCCAAGACATATTATAATCAAGCTTAACAAAATGAAACATAAGCAGCAACTCTTAAAGGCAGCAAGACTCAAGGCAAAGCTAACATTCAGAGGGAAACCCTGTAGGCTCTCGTCAGATTTCTCAGCAGAAACCATGCTGGCACGGAGACAGAGGCACGACACATTCAAAGTCTTGAAGGAGAAGAACTTCCAACCAAGAATTATATATCCTGCAAAACTATCTTTCAAATATGAAAATGAAATTAAGACATTTCCAGATAAACAGAAACTCAGAGACTTTGTAAAAATCAAACCCAAACTACAAGAAATACGGAAAGAAGTCCTTGGCTTTGGCTTAGAAGAACGAAACCACTAACTTTATATTTTAGAACGACACACTACTCAGTACTCTACTCATTCAGGGAAGGCTCCAAAGTAAATCACAGCTTTGAGTTGGAAAGAAGCAATCCAGTGATCATTGTGAAAACTATGGTGTCATCATAATAAAAAGAGGGATGTACTGCAGTCGTTATAGTCCTTCCAGATGGAGAGGAAGATGACCAGACTGGTAGTAATTAAAATTGGGTTTATAAATAGTTTATTAAGGGGGCTCATAGGGGCAGCTGTAAAGCACAACAAAGATGTATCATACCATTTCAAGAAATCTAACACACAAGTCTCAACAACTATAAAACCAGCTCTGAAAAAGGTGAAAAATCAACTCACAAAAAAGAGTGTCCCAGAACAGACTAATAATAACAACAGAGAAAACATCAACATAAAAATAACCATATCACAATGGCAGCAGTGAACACATACCTATCAATAATTACATTGAATGTGAATGGACTGAATGCTCCAGTAAAGAGACACCAAGTGTCATCTTGGATCAAAAGACACGACCCATCCATATGTTGTCTACAAGAAACTCAGAGAGACCTAAAGACAGGAACAAACTGAAAATTAAAGGATGGAAGAATATATATCAAGCTAACAATGAACAAAGAAGAGCAGGGGTGGCAATTCTAATCTCAGACAAAATCAATTTTAATGTCAAATCCACCATTGTGGACAAAGATGGACACTATTTATTGCTGAAAGGTTCAGTACACAAGCAAGACTTAACTATATTAAATGTCTATGCACCTAACGTCAGAGCACCTAAATATGTCGAAGAAGCACTGACTACGCTCAAAAGAGAGTTAGATGACTCCACAATAATAGTGGGAGACTTTAACACTCCACTCTCATTACTAGACAGATCATCTAGAAAAAAGCTCAGTAAGGATACAGAAGACCTCATTGACACAATTAACCAACTAAACCTCATTGATATATACGGAACTTTCCACCCATCAGCAGACAACTACACCGTCTTTGCCAGTGCACATGGAACATTCTCCAGAATTGACCACGTGATAGGCCATAATGCAATGCTCAACAAAATCCATACCATTGAATTACTGCAAAGCATCTTCTGAGATCATAAAGCCATCAAAGTTGAAATCAATAGCAGAAAAAACAGAGATAGAAAGTGGAACTCTTGGAAACTCAACAACATCTTGCTCAAAAAAACATGGGTTATAGAGGAAATCAGTGATGAATTAAAGAAATTCATGGATTCCAATGAGAACGAAAACACTTCCTACCAGAACCTATGGGATACAGCCAAAGCAGTGCTCAGAGGTCTGTTTATCTCCATAAATGCACACATCGGGAAGGAAGAAAGAAACCAAATCAAGGAACTAACTCTACAGCTTGAACAAGAAGAAAGAGAACAACAGAGGAACCCCTCGGGCACTGGAAGAAATCAGATCATAAAGATTAGAGCAGAGCTAAATGAATTAGAGAATAGAAAAACAATTGAAAAAATTGAAAAGACCAAAAGCTCGTTTTTTTGAAAAGATCAACAAAATTGATAAACCACTGGCTAAACTTACTAAAGAAAAGCAGGAAAGGAAACAAATAACCCAAATAAGAAATGAGACGGGAGTTGTCACCACAGATGCAACAGAAATCAAAAATATCATAACAGAATACTATGAAAGACTATACTCTAACAAATTTGAAAACCTAGGGGAAATGGACCAATTCCTTGATTCATACTACCTACCCAAATTATCACAACGTGAAGCAGAACAACTTAATAAACCCATCACAAAGGAAGAGATTGAAAAGGTCGTCAAAACACTGCCAACGAAAAAAAGTCCGGGCCCAGATGGCTTCACGGCAGAATTCTACCAAGCATTTAGAGAAGAGTTATTCCCAATACTGTTGAGACTATTTCACAGTATAGAAAGGGATGGAGTACTCCCAAACTCATTCTATGAAGCTACCATAACCCTGATACCTAAGCCAGGGAAAGATCCAACAAGGACAGAGAACTACAGACCAATATCACTCATGAACCTAGATGCAAAAATCTTCAACAAAATTCTTGCCAACAGAATACAACAACATATCAAGAAAATAATCCATCATGACCAAGTGGGATTCATACCAGGGATGCAAGGCTGGTTCAACATCAGGAAAACAGTTAATGTGATTAACCACATAAATAACACAAAAGACAAAGATCACCTGATTTTGTCCATTGATGCCGAAAAAGCATTTGATAAAGTCCAACACCCATTCATGCTAAAAACTCTTAGCAAAATGGGCATAGACGGCAAATTCCTCAACACAATAAGGGCCATTTATACAAAGCCAATTGCCCACATCATCTTGAATGGAGAGAGACTGAAAGACTTTCCCCTGAGATCAGGAACTAGACAAGGATGCCCACTCTCCCCTCTCCTATTCAACATTGTGCTAGAAGTTCTAGCCAGAGCAATTCGACAAGATGAAGAAATAAAGGGCATCTGCATCGGCAAAGAGGAAGTTAAAATCTCCCTGTTCACAGATGATATGACTGTATATGCAGAGAACCCCAAGGAATCTATAAGTAAGCTACTCAAACTGATAGAAGAGTTCAGCAAAGTCTCTGGATACAAGATAAACATAAGTAAATCAGTAGGTTTCCTTTATACCATCAACGAGACTGTTAAGGAGGAAATTATTAAATCAATACCATTTACGATAGCCCCTAAGAAGATAAAGTACCTAGGAATTAATCTAACCAGAGAAACAACAGACCTTTACAAAGAGAACTACAAGCCCTTACTACAAGAAACTAAGAGAGACTTAGATAAATGGAAAAACCTACCCTGCTCATGGATAGGAAGACTTAACATTGTGAAAATGTCTATTTTACCCAAAGCCATTTATTTATATAATTCAATCCCAATCAAGTTCCAGCATCATTTTTTAATGAGATGGAGAAACAAATCACCAATTTTGTTTAGAAAGGGAAGAAGCCCCGGATAAGTAAGGTACTACAAAAGAAGAAGAACACACTGGGAGGCCTCTCATTACCCGACCTAAGAACATACTACACCGCCACAGTGGTCAAAACAGCCTGGTACTGGTACAAGAACAGACAGATCAATCAATGGAACAGAATTGAGACCCCAGAGATGACACCATCTGCCTATGAACAGTTGATATTGAACAAAGGCCCTAAGACATTAAACTGGGGTAAAAACAGTATCTTCAACAAATGGTGCTGGCAAAATTGGTTATCCATGTGCAATAAACTGAAGATCCGTATCTTACATCTTATACAAAAACCAACTCCAACTGGATAAAAGACCTAAATATCAAACCTAAAATGATAAAGCTCATCCAAGAAAGGGTAAGAACAACAATGGAAGTTTTAATACACAATGAGGACAGACTCCAAAATCTGTCAAAGAAACCTCAATCAACAGAAGAGAAAATAGATAAATGGGAACTATTAAGAATCAAGCAGTTTTGCTCATCCAAAGACTTTATTAATAGAATTAAAAGAACACCCACAGAATGGTAAAAAATGTTTGGCAACTCTATGTCAGACTGACTCCTGATCTCCATAATCTATAAGATACTCCAAAATATCAAGAAGAAGAAGATAAACCATCCAATTAAGCGATGGGCAAAGGAGATGGACAGACACTTAACTAAAGAGGAAATCCAGGCAGCCAAAAAACACATGCGGACATGTTCACAATCTTTAGTTATTAAAGAAATTCAAATCAAGACAACAGTGAGATACCATCTCACCCCAACAAGATTGGCCATGATCCAGAAAACACAAAACAACAAATGCTGGAGAGGCTGTGGAGAAAGTGGAACCCTCCTACACTGTTGGTGGGGTTGCAAAATGGTTCAGCCTCTTTGGAAGGCAATCTGGCACTTCCTTAAAAAAATGGATATTGATATACCATTTGACCCAGTAATTCCACTACTTGGAATATATCCTATAGATTCAAGGCCTTTCACACCAACGGACACATGCACCAGAATGTTTATCGCAGCACAGTCCACGATAGCAAAACGATGGAATCAACCCAGATGCCCAACAATAGAAGAATGGATAGGTAAACTGTGGTACATATACTCAATGGAGCACTACGCAATGATAAAGAATAACGATGATTCCAGGAAACATCTCCTAACCTGGTTTCAACTGGAAGACATTATGTTGAGTGAAAGTAGTCAGCGACAAAAGGACAAATACTGTATGAGACCTCTACGATAAGATCTCAAAAGCAGACTTGTGTATGGAAGAAAAGACTCTTTGACAGCTGCAAGGGAGGGGAGGGAGGGAGGCTGGGGGGGGTTAGTTTAGGTAGTTACTAAAAATCTAGTTGGGAGAAAGCAGTGACAGCACACATTAGGAACAAGAACAACATTAAGTGGACTTCAGCATAACTTGAGTACTCCTTCCATCTTAACTCAATACTGCAAGGATAGAGTAGCTGGGGCGGGGGGTGGGGGACCATGCTCTTAGGCGAATTCCAGACCAATTGGCACAACTAGCTTTTTGCTAAGAGAGCTCTCTGCACCCCACATTGGTGAGTGGCGTCTGGGGTCTTAAAAGCTGCCAAGCTGCCATCCGAGGACACAGCAAATGGTCCCAACTCAACAGGAACGGATGCTCACTGAGGACCAAAATGACATGCGGTAAAGACAACAGAGAAGACGGAGAGACCCACAAGAGTGGGTGCCTACATCGACTTGGGACCGGAAGAACCGGATGGTGCCTGACCACCACCAGTGATAGCCACGATGGAGCTCACAGAGAGGAGTCTCACTGGCAACACAAGAATAAAGAGGTGCATCATGAGATCTCCACTAAAAGACCTCAATTGATGGTCCAGTGGTTTTCGGGTTCCTCTGAGAGCATGGCCCCCTGCCCTGATGCAGCCCTTTCCCATAAATTATAACAAAGGTCCACTCTTTGGACAGGAATGGATTGGATTTGGCAAGGCAGAGTGACCATATATTGGAAGCACTTTATGGTTCTATACATCTATAGAATATCATCTTGCTGACCTCTGGCTGGAGGAAAGAGAGTGGACGGACAGGAGGGGAAAGGAGACTGTTGGGAGAATGAGACATGTATGGAGCAGAGACGAATAGTGTGCTGTCACCGGACAGGGAGAGCAGTGGAAGCTGCATATAGGGGGGCAAGTAAATTTATATGTGAATGTACATTTCCACTCAGTTATGTTAAATAAAAATTAAAAATAAATAAATAAATAAAAATAAAGTCTGCTAATTAAAATGAAAGTAATATTTGAAAATAAAATTACTCAGCTGGCAAGTGAGAAGAAATTCTCAAGATTGCTTCACAGATATTTAAGAGGTCACTTAGTTAAGAAACATGTGCCCCAGTGTGTCTTTTCAGGCACTGTCTCTATCCATTGTTAAATAAGTGACTTTTAAGCAAAATGAATGAGAGAAATATGCAACTAGCCTTGTGGCAATGAAACAGTAAAATAGCCAAATGAAAATAAAGAAATAAAAATTAGAAAAGGCAATACAGTAGGAAAAAGCACAGAAGACTTGAATCAGCATTACAGCAAACAGGATCCAAATGACAGAAAGCATATGAATCTCCTCAACATTGGTAGATACTCATCACTCTACACCCGCATGAACAGCTAAAATTAAAAAGATTGTAAATTTTTATAACCAGTTTAAAAAGGGTCTTTATCAAATAAATTTTTAAATATCTGTTTCAAAAGAGTCAAAAATTTCTTTCCGTCTTTCAGTTTCTTTGTAGTCCCTGGAAGATGCAAGCATATGCTGTTAACTGGGAGTCTGGAGGCCGAAGGGATCTCAGAAGACAGTCCTGTGAGAAATCAGCCACCGAGAACCCTCTGGAGCACAGTTCTCCTCTGACACCGTGGAGTCAAGATCAACTTGTGGGAAGTAATTTTTATTGATCTATTGATCTACTAGCTAAACTCACATACTTTTGACACTGGGATTCCTGTACAGACATGTGCACAGCATAGTTCATAGCTGCCCCCCAAAACAGAAGTAAACCAAGAGTCGATCCCTAGTAGCGTAGTATATTAGCCAGCTTCATTATAGTACACCAGACCACTTCTTTCTCTTGTTACATATCTGCTGTGAGTCACTGCCGTTTGGCTAAATGTTGCCTGTGACTCTTCTCCACTTGGGCTGTCGTTTCAGAGTCCTATCTGAAGGAGCAGTCACCATTTGAGACACATAGTGTCACTGAGTGAGATAAAAACAACGTTGTTTGAAGAAACAAAAATGTCGTTCTAAAAGCTTCCGTTCAGACCTGGCCTGTGTCCCATTCACCCACATGGGAGTGGCCAAGCATTGCCTAAGTCCAGTGTCATGGGTCTGGATACATAATCCTGCCACTGGGGTCACTGTAAATTACATGGCAAAGGGAAGGGAATGATCACCTTATAGAAAGAAGAAATCGATAGTAGTGACCAAGAGCACAAGCTTTTTCAGATATTAGATAAATTGTGAAATATTTGTGTGGTCAGATGCTGTCAAGATAAATGTGGAAAACAGATTTCCACAAATATATGAAGTGATATGGTCACTATGAATCAGGGTCAGCTTGACAGCAGTGGGTTCGTTCTTTCAGTTTTTGGGTATAAGATACAGGTAACTATATGCAGCCTGTTTCAATGCTTGCTGTTGTTCAGTACTGTTGGGTTGGTTTTCGACTCATCACAATCCCATGCAACACAGCAGGGCTACCCCCCAGGCTTTTCTAGGCCGTGCTCTTTATGACAACAGATTGCTAGGTCTTTCACTGGCACAGCTGCTGCGTGGATTGAACCACGCTAATGCTGGACACTTAACCTTTGTACCCTCGGGACTCCTTTGCAACTCCTATAAAGATGAAACAGAAGAAAATCTAAACCATACGTTTAAGGATGCATTCATGGGTGGTCAAACTATCAAGAAAAGCAAAGAACTACTTAGAGAAGTCTCTGTGTTTGATTTGATTTGGTAGATGATTGGAACGAGGGAAGAGAACGTTGGGACTCCGTGATCATTGTAATCTTAATTTTTGATTTGGACTGTAGTTACAAGAATGCTTATAATGATTGCACTTGGCTTGGCACAGTGATGTTTTGGAAACCTTAGTGGTATAGTGGTTGAGTGCTATGGAGCAGTTCTCGATGCAGCATCTCTGCTCTGTGCTCTCAGGTCACTATGAATCAGAATCTACTCAGCAGCAGTGAATTTGGTTTTGGTTGGTGATGGCTAATTGCATGTGCCCATTGGGCTAGACTATGATTCTCAGTAGTTTGGCTGGATATTGACTGGTTGCTTTTTCGTAATGGAATGGAATGCAATGCATGCCATGCAACGAAGTGTATTGCAATACAATCATCTTCCGTAATGTCAACTGATGTGACGAATTAATTAGTTGAAAAGGAAGTTTTCTGAGGGAATGTGGTCTGCTTCCTGGATACAAATATATATTCTGGCAAAGCTTGCTCTCTTTTCTCTCCTCTGACCATGCATTTTCTCTTCACCTAACCTACAGTTCTCGGGACATCAGCCTACAGAAGTCTCTGGCCTGTTGCCTAGCCCACAGATTTTGACTCTGCCAGCCCCAAAGCTGCATGAGCCAGTGCCTTAAAGTAAATCTCTTTCTCTCTCTGGCTTTCTCTTAATGTCTACCTTTTCCTCCAACTATCTATCCATCTATCTGTCTATCATCTATCTAGCTATATATCTTGCCGGTTTTGCTCCTCAAGAAAACCCAAGCTAAACCCTTTCTCTATATGCCTTACATAAATGTCCATAGATGTATACATAAGACACGTACAGAAATATATGCAATACTATAGCCTTTGTGCTTTATTCATAAAGATGAAAATAAGTGGGTTGATACCCAAGGACTGCATGAGTATTGAGGAAAGGCAGGAATTCCTTGTGATTACACTGCTGCAGAATAGGCAAACTAACTCCTGATACATTTGAAATTTCAAAATTTTAGGTAAGTTTCAGAAATATGGCAGTTGATTTTCTAACAATTTAAAAATACACCAAGTAATTACAAATAGCAAATTATATTAACAGCACACAAGGCTCTTGAAAAACCTCCAAAAGTTGTATCATCTTGAAATTCACATTAGTTTTTCACCCAGTCCGTCACATGTGGGCTTTTGACGAGTAGAATGTTAGCTGTGGGAACAATCCCTGTAGGAGGTGCCAAGATGAGTGGAGGTAAAACTAGCCAACGTGGGAAACTTCAGCTCTACTACTTGGTAGAATAAACATAACCAAAAGTCTTCTATTTCAGAACCTGTCTTCTGAAAGAATATAACTGCTTAGTTAAGAGCTTGGACTTTGGAGTACAGAAGTGCGGGTTTTAGCCCCACTGCGCATGCCTTACAGAGTGTGCAGGCTTTACCTTTCTAAGTGTCTCTTTCACTGTCTGTAGAACAGAGATATAACCACCCAGCTAGAAGGCATCAAGGAGGCCAGACAAGACTTTAGACAGGAGGTGATACCTCTATCTTTAAGAATGAGTAAAAGGCACACAGGTGTAGTTGAAGAGATGTTCTTGGCAGAAGGGACAGTTTGACAAAAGCCATTACATGGTTGACAGACCATTCTTAACTTCCCCATTAACAATGGGGTCAGAGTCTGATTTTCCATGACAAATCCGCTGTTCTTCCCCAGCAGCTGAAGGGAAAAGAAGGAAATCAGAGGAAAATTAAGTGCGGCGGGAGGGGCCGGGATGTGTGCACTGCCCGCGTGGCTGGCTGCAGCTCACGGGTACCTTCTCCTGCATCCCGCCATGCAGGTAAGAGGCCAGCACACCTGCCAGTGTGGTGATGATTCCAGCAGCTGTTCTGCCTCTGAAGGTAGCACAAAGCTGGAAAGTGGCCTGGAAATGGGCTTCTGAGACAGAAAAACAGAACCAAAGAAGGAAAGTTCAGAGGATGAGGTAAAACAGCAGGAGAAAAAGAGGCAGAGGAAGCACAGAATTTCAAGGTTGTACATTGGAAACCGTATCTTCATGATATCAAGATGTTTGAGGTTGAGAAGGTGTGTGCTGAGAAGTCCACAACGCTTAGCAGAAAGAACTCAAGTCTAACCACTAGTTATGCTCAAATACTGCCTCTCCATTTATAGAATATATGATTCTGAGCTGTGTGCCTGATTGTTATGAACTTCAGGTTACTGCTCTGTAAAATGTGAAAAATAGCAACCACCTGTAAGAGTGTTAGTGAAAACAAATGATCAACATGTAGACTGGGTAAAACCAGTTGCTGTCCAGTGAATTCAGCCCTTGGCAACCGCATGTGTTCACAGTGGAGCTGTTCTGTAGGGTTTTCAAGGCTCCAACTTTTCAGAAGGGGATTATCAGACCTGTTCTTCTAAGGGGCCTCCAGATGGCTTTGAATGACTAATTTTCAGTTAGTTTGCCCAATGTTGAACCATTTATGTCACCCAGGGACTCCATCAATATCAGGAAGGTGTACAAAAAAGATCCTATCCTTCCATCTCTTTCAGTGGCGGAGGAAAGAGGGAGGTGGAGGAACTCACAGGTGGAGAGAGAAAGCCAACCTGTTGCCTTCTCCTCCCAGACAACAGCTGGCTCTTTACAGATGCTTGAATCACAAGTCACAGACATTAATGTTCAGTCTTGCCAAAGAAAACTTCTCCCCACACATCTCTGTTCTTCAGAGTCCCATCACAACCTAAAATAGAACCAGAGAAGTAACTTGAAGCTCATTATGATCAGCCAACAATGCCTTCTGTGTATGGCCCTGGAGCTCTCTGGCCACATGCCCAATTCCACCTGAATACCCCAGAAAGGAAAACAACAGAAAGCATGACAACGTATCAACTTGTCTGCAGAAAGATCTGCAGGCTGTTTGCTTTCTTGCAAAGCAAAAATAACAGTGTTGATGTGAGCAAACCAAAAGGCAGAATGTAGCTAAAACTTGTCAGTAAAAAATACAAAGCATTATTCTGTTGAAATTCATTCCAGAGGGGATTCTTTTTAAATGCAAACTTTGTTTTCAGGATTTCAAAAAAAAAAAAAGGAACAAGAAGAAGGAATAAGTGCTTCTTAAGTGAGTCAGAAATAGGTTTCTCATAAGTAAGCCTGTGAATACACTTATTTTAGGCATATAAAGAATCAAAGATGTTTTTGTAAATTTCTAATATACAAACTAGAGTTTTATAATGGACTTAGGGATAAGTATATAATTAATGTAATGGGCTTAGCATATAATTACCATGTTTTAAGAAGAGAAAGAATGTACATCAGACCTGTTGTTGTTAGTGACCGCCAGGTCAGCCCCAAGTCATGAACACATGTGCAATGGAACTAAGTGCTACCCAGCCCTGTGCCGTTCCCTGGGTCACTTGCAGACTGACTCATGTTGGAAAATAGATCACCAGACTTTCCTCCCAGTCCATTTTAATCTGACACTGTTACAACCACACAGAGCTCTCAGACAGGTAGCGGCTACACTTGAAGTTCATTAACCAGGAATGTAAGCAGGTCTGTCACCTGGACAGCAAGAATTCTACCACCACTGGCCTACGTGGGATATGACCCTCTCTAAAATTGTTATTCTATAAATCGCAAACTTACTTTCCCAAACTCACTGCATTACTGACAACCTTTGCTGAGAACATTAAGGATCATATAATTTACCTGAATTTTGGAATAGAACATTATATCAGCTGAACCAGGAGGATTTTATTGTGATGAAACAATAAGGAAATAAATTATTGTCATTTGTAGAACTGAGCAAACCCAGGCTTAATGAGGAGCCCTGGTGATGCATGATTAGAAGTTACACTTGCTAACTGAAAGGCTGGCAGTTCAAATCCACCAGCAGCTCTTTGGCAACCCAGTGGGGCAATTCCGCTCTGCACCAAACATTTCCTTTCTACCTTTCTACATTTTTATCTTAGTGAGACTAAAATTCTCTTGTTCTTAAGTGAAACTGAAAATCCTTTTTCCTGGGGATTAAAAACATGGTTGAATCTTCTGTGGGACTGTGATATAACTAATCCTCAACTAGATCATAATTCTGAATATAAATTTTCAGAAGATTGTGACAAAGAGATGAATTTTACTGAACTCTAGAAAATGTGGAAATATCTTTTTCAATTTGTTTCTCCTTAGTTTTCTTCCTTCCTCCCTTCTTTCCTGCCCTCCTCCCTTACTTCCCTCCTTCCCCCTCTGCTCCTTCTCTGCCTCCTTCACTCTTTCCTCCTTCCTTCCCTCTTTCTCTCCCTTACTCCTTTCCTTCCTTTCTTCCTGTTGTATCCCTGAAAGTTGCATGGATTCTTATAATTTATACTGCCTCTTAAAAAATGGAAAAGAGCCAAAAGTCACTTATTGAGTGATCTTATTAGTGGTTTCATGGGCTTGATTAGTACTAGGAATCTAGGAATGTTAGTGTGTATCACAATAAAACTCAATCTGTACTAGTATGCCAGCTGACAAATGTATGCAGGACCATGCCAACTTAGAGAAGAAACTGCTTAAGTCTTTACCTTATTATGCCAAAGTCACCCTTTGAACGATTATTGTAACCTAAGCAAACTTAATGATACATATCTATCTGGTTGAGCTACCCCTCAAATCTTTAGAATCAGAATAATACAACAAGGAGAGAACTTCATACATATAAGTATCAGCCGTTCAATAGAGTATACTTCTCACCCATATTTTTGATTGAAACTTAAATCGACTTGGAGAAAATATCCTATGCCTTAACCAGGTCAGTGTTGCTACTTTATAGAAATTCTTCACATCTACGACATCCCTATGAGAGTTACTTTATATCATTTTTTCTTTATAAAATGGCTATTGTGTAGTATTTTATTTGTTCATGCTTACAAAAGCAGTCTATGAAATCACTGAAAATATACTTGGAAGTATGCTGCAAAAGTTCATTTCTTTTAAGTGCTTTTCTTCCATTAACAGCTACAATGAAATTACCCTGTTTTTGAGAAAAGTTATGTAACTTAAAAAAAGAAAGAAACAAATTGATTTTGACTCACGGTGACCCTATGTGGAACAAAACAGACCTGCTTCCTAGGGTGTCCTGGGCTGTAATCTTTTTGGAGACAGCCACGATTTTCTCAGCCCCTGGGCTGGTTTAAGCTGCCAGCTTTCTGAAGCACCTGCTGCAAGCTACCTGTGCTACTCAGACTCCTTAGTATATAATTTTAGCATTCACTATTTATTGTCAGCTATTTTTTGTATACCTAAACTTCACCACAACAGTGGTAGGGTAGGGACCTTACTCTTCCACATAAAGTCACTGTGTCTACACATAACCCCATTCTATCTCGTGGGACATACATCCCAGTATGTAAAGTCGATGTTCATGTTCTCCTCTTACTGAGAAGCAACCACAGCCTATGATTTTGTTAATCAGTTTCCCTAGTTTTCCGGAAGGCTGGTGAAATCATTTTCACAGAATTTTTTAGGTCCAGATTGAGCACACCAACCTCAAAGCATGAAAATGCCCTTAAGTCTGAAGAACATGATTTGGCTGGATCAGTCTGCTACCTCACTGTCATTTTGGTTATGACAAGGCTGTTACTAGGCTTGCCGTCTCTGACCAGTCATTGTAGTTTAATACAGGCAGGAATTAATTTTATTTTCCTCTCTGTCTCCTGCCTCATCAAATGCTCATCCTTATAACTCATCCAAGCAAGATGAAGGCCTGTTTTATACAGTAATGTAACAACCACCACGTCTACAGCAACCTATTCTCCACACAAGTGTGTTGTTCTTAGAGGTTGCCCTAACCGAGTGCATTTCCACACATTTGCCCATCGTTCTAACCTTATGTAAGACTTAGACTTCAGTTAAGATCCTAATCTGCGTACTTCTACTTCTCAGACACCACTTTAGCTCTCAGGCCACCTTAACCTGTTCTTTACACTACTGCCTAAAAGCACTTAATACAGTTATGTAATTCATTTCGGCATCTAATCATGCCAGCCAAGTACTCTAAAATGTTTTTTAGGCCTGGCCTTTTTCTCATCTTATTTAGTACATCTATTAGAGGTCTTCAACTTCCTTGCCTAATTTCCAGGTCAGTCTTCATCCAGGAAAAAATTACATTCTCATCAAGAGGACTCGCGCATTAAGCTTTGGCCTTCTTCTCTCATCTATTTTTTTTCCCCCACCTGGACAACCAGCTTTGCTTTAGTTCCTGGGTTAGGCTAGAGGCTAGCCTGAACTCCATTCCTGTCGATATTGGGCCTCGACTTCCATCGGAGCTGTACTGCCTTCTCCTTGCTCCACAATTACTTCGTTTTTCCAAACTCCCTATTTGATTGAGGTGGAGCTTCAGGTTGAACAAATGCTACAGAAATATAGTTTTCTGAACTTATCTTAGCATAAACACTACACAGAACTGAATGGAAATATTAGCTCATGTTATTGCACCCTCTAGGTTAGCATTTTTTGATAAATTTGGTCAATTCTAAAACTTACTCCAGAAACCCTGGTTGCCTAGTGGTTAAGTGCTATATATGGTTATCAAAAGGGTAGCACTTCAAATCCAGCCGGCATTCCTTGGAAACTATGGAGCAGCTCTATTCTGTCCTACAGAGTCACTTTGAGTTGGAATCAACTCAACAGCAGTTGAGTTTGGTTTTTCAGTTTGGTACAGCCAAATCCATGTTTCTACTAGTGGTCTCCACAAGACCAATTGTGTGATATTAGTGTGACTTTAACTGGGTGGCGGTAAGATACTATAATTCTGACATAATACATTTTCTCTACAAATTATATCATAGATTTTTTTTAACACCATGATACTCAAAACTTGCCTGCAAATCCAGGTGCACACATAGCCTATAAAAACAGATAATAGTCCCTGAAAAATCTATGTGCCATATACTATGCTACATTTTTATAAACATAAAGTTTTTAATTACAGATTAATTTGACTTTCTTCTGACTCATTCGACTCAATGGCGCTTGGCCCTGGGCTTTCTTTCTATAATAAAAGCAGTAAAAATTGAGTTGGACGGTGGTTAAGAGCTCAGTTCCTAACCAATTCCACCAGCCTTTCCTTGAAAGCTCTATGAAGCAGTTCACCTGTATGAAATCACTATGAGTTGGAACCAACTCGTTAGCACCTAACAACAAGGACTATTAAGACACCCTGGAGGCTGTATATTGGTTTAAAAAAATAATTAATTAAAAGACTCTGAAAGATGAAGTGAAAATGATAAACTGTATATAAACCTTGGAACTGGAAAAATGACACAGAAGTGAACTCCTTATGCTTTTTGTGGGGATTTTATATTGGTGCTAATTGGAGTCTGGGGATTTCTAGATCTCCCACCATATCTAAACACAATAACTGTGGGTGGAAAATGAACAAAGCCTAAGAGACCTGTAGAGTTATAACAAAATATTAGCTTTCAAGTCATTGGAGTCCAAAAGGAGACAAGAAAGAGTGGGACTAAAAAACAAATTTGAAAACAAATATTTAAAATACATCAGCAAAAATGCACAAAATAATAAATTCAGAAAGCTTAGCAAACCCCCCAAAAGACAAATGAAATAAATCCACTTAAAGATACATCATATTCAACTTCTTGAGAACTGAAGACAAAAGAGAAATCTTGAAAAGAGTGAGAAACAAAAACATAACGTGAGTGACAATGGATTTTTCATCAGAAACCATGGGGCCAACAAGAAAGTGGTATGATGTTTTTCAAGAGCTGATTGTAAAGAACCACTAACTCCTTTATCAGGGCCCATATCTCACACCTTATACAAAAACGAACTCAAATTGGATAAAAGATCTAAATATAAAATCTAAAACGATAAAGCTCATCCAAGATAAAACAGGATCTAACAATGAAAGTTTTAAGACACAATGTAGACAGTCTTCACAATCTGACGAACAAATCACATTCAGCAGAAGAGAAAATAGATCAGTGGGAACTACGAAGAATCAAATACTTTTGCTCATCCAATGACTTCATCAAAAGAATTAAAAGACCACCTATAGATGGCAGTTGGCTTGGCTTTTCATAGAACGGTAAAAAATATTTGGCAACTCTATGTCAGACCCACATCTGATCTCCATAATCTATAGTGGTACAAAATATCAACAAGAAAAGGATAAATAATCCAATTAAGTGATGGGTGAAGGAGATGGACAGACATTTCTCTAAAGAGGATATCCAGGCAGTCAAACGACAGATGCAGAATTGCTCATGATCATTAGCTATTAAAGAAATTCAAATCAAAACTACAATGAGATACCATCTCAGCCCAACGAGGTTGGCCATGATCCAAAAAACACAAAACAACAAATGCTGGAGAGGCTGTAGAGAAGTTGGAACACTCTTACACTGCTGGTGGGATCGCAAAATGGTATAATCTCTTGGAAAATAGCCTGGCATTTCCTTAAAAAGCTGGAGCTAGATATACCATTTGATCCTGTAATTCCACTGCTCAGAATTTATCCTTCAGAAACAAAGTTTGTCACACAAACAGCCCTGTGTACATGAATGTTTGTTGCAGCACAGTCCACAATAGCAAAAAAGTTAGAATCAACCCCAATGCCCATCAACAGATGAATGGATAAGCAGACTAGGGTACATATATTCAATAGAACACTGTGCTGTGATAAAAAAAAAAATGATATTTTTAGAAAAACATCTCATAACGTGGTCTCATCTGGAAGAGAGCAGGCTGAGTGAAATCAATATCAAAAGAACAAATTTTGTATGAGACCCCTGTTGTAAGGACTTAACAAGAGAATTATCCACAGAAAAAAAATGACTGTGTTGGCTACATGGGTGGATGAGAGGGTGAGGTCTTATCATAGATGAGATAATCGATAGATGTTAGAAATTTTATTCTTTTACTGCAATTAATAAAAAAGTTAAAAAAATAATAAGTATTAAAAAAGTTAAAGTTTCTGCAGTTGACACAAAATGAAAAAAATACCAACTTCAGTAAACTGTGATCTTACAGATGTGTATTTTAGTATCTAGACTAACTACTAAAAATTCTGCAGTAAGTAACGCACTCAAACACACTAGAAAGAAGAGCAAAATAAAGTTCTAAAAACCTACACATGAGCCATAGGTAGACAGGAAAGAAGACGAATCATGATTGAAGGGAATAAACAAAATGAAACGACAGATTTTAGTCTCAAGCCTTCAGTTTACTCTCCAAAATTTTAGACAAATAAATAAATACCCTGGGGGTCAGTTCTACCCTGGCCCCTAGGTTTGCCATGAGTCGGATCTGACTCGATGGCCCTTGGCTTTGCCTTGGCTCACTAATTAAAAAGTCAAACATCCAAATTAGGCAGCAAAGAACATTTTAGAATACATTGCATTAGATTTTTTAGTTAAGGGGAATTTATCAACCAGAAAATGAGAATTTACCAAATTGCTACTTGATTCTGTTGTTGTTAAGTGACATTGAGGGGGTTCTGACTCATAGTGGCCACATGTGCAAAAAAACAAATCTGCCAACCAAAAGGTCAGCAGTTTAGATCTGCCAGGTGCTCCTTGGAAGCTCTATGGGGCAGTTCTACCCTGACCTCTAGAGTCGCTGCGGGTCCTACCTGACCTGGTTTTGGTTTGGGGCCCAGTCCTATGCCACAACAGCTGTGGTTACGTGTGAACCCGTTTTTGCAGGCACTGTGTTACTCATCTTGGGAAGGGTCTTCCTCTTTTTCACTGAGCCTCTTCTCTACAAAACATGAAGCTCTTGTTCTGTGATGGTCTAGCCTGATAGCACGTCTAAAGCACGTGAGAAGTCTAGCTATCCTCACTTCTAAGGAGCATTTTGGCTGCACTTTTCCAAAAGAGATTTGGTCATTCTTCTGGTAGACCATAGTGTATTCAATATTGTTCTCCAATAACAAAATGCAAAGCCATCAATTCTTCCTTAGTCTTCTTTATTCGTTGTCCAGCTTTTGCAGGCATCTGAGGTGACTGAAAACGCTATGGCTGGGGTCAAGCTCACCCTTAGTCTTCAAGTGACATCTTTGCTTTTCAACAGTCCAAAGGAGTCTTCGGCAGCAAATCTGCTGAATGTAATAGGTCATTCAGTTTCTTAACTGTGGCTTCCATGAGCATTGATTATGGATCCAAGTTAAATAAAACCACTTGTTATATTCTAAAATTTATTTTTATTTCCAATTTGTAGGTGAGAATATTAATTATTTATTTTCTATGGTAATTCTGATTATTCACATAAACTAAACAAACTAAAATAAAATAAATATGGACTGGATGAGTACATCTTCAAGCTTACATTTGCTCTGGGTTACAAAACTAATGTCTTTAGATAATAGGTGTTCATTGCTTTCCTAACTGTCCTTTTCCTCTTAGAACTGTCACCCGGTATTCCTCAGGAAGCCCTAATTTTTCTAACTCTTTATGTGCTTCTTGGGGGGATTCCTTCACCCCAGTTTTAGGGATGAGCATATGATCAGGCAAGGTCAATCAGAGCAGCTTATTCCTTGTCCTCAGTTGGCTATTTAAAAAAAAAAAAAAAACCATTACCATGAAGTTGATTCCAATTCATGGCAACCCCATGTATTCCAAAGTAGAATCAGGTATAGAGTCTTCAGTGGCTGTGAATTGTTGGAAGTAGTTGGCTAGGCCTTTCTTCTAAGGTGCCTCTTGTTGAATTCCAACTGCCAAGCTGTCAGTTAGTAGCCAAGCACTTACCTGTTTGTGCTACCCAAGGGCTCCATGCGTGTGATACAGCTTCATGAAGGGAGACATCAATAAGATTACTGAGATTAGTAAATGAGAATCAGGTACTCTGATTTCCTCTTGCCTTGAATCTGAATTCTTGAAGGCCTCAGGGTTCCGACAGATGACTCCGTACTACTTGGACTCCTTACTACTTGGGATAAAGCCAAGGTGGAAAAATGGTAAGAAAGGTACATTAAGGAAAGTTTCAATATCACACTTTAGGCTCTGCATTTGTTCATTCTTGGGTTCTCAAGTTCATTGTGGTGCTAGTCTATAAATGCCCTTTTTGCCAAAGCCAGATAAACTTAGGTTTTCCATCATCAGAAGTTAGAAAAGTATTAACTAACATAGAATGGATTTTTTTTCCATTCGTCTGCTACTTTCCAAATTATCAGTGCTCTTTCTACAGTGATTGATAGAAAGTGATGATGAAAAAGATATGACTATTTAGCAGTAACCCAGAGTAGAAAATAATGTAGCTGGTCAGAATACTACCCAAGATTCAAGTGTCTCTTCCTATTAAGTGAACATATGCTCTTTATTCCTAGCGAATCAAACCAAACCACTGAGTCAACTCCAACTCATAGCAACCCCATAGGACAGAGTAGAACTGCCCCATAGAGTTTTCAGGGAGCACCTGATTTGAACTACTGACCTTTGGGTTAGCAGACATGGCTCTTAACCACTATGCAACCAGGGTTTCCTCATTCCTAATACAAAGCTTAAATACTTTGAAATGCCAGTTTAAGGTACTACTATAAGAGCAAAATAATGTACTTTTTGTATGAAAAGTAGTTATTCCATCCTGGTTACTGGTGTGGGATACACCTTGTCCTATAAAACTAACAGAAATGCTGATAAAATGGAGTATGAACCATAAAACTCACATCTGCCTATTCTACACTCCAAATTATTAATTCAAATAGTGCTGCAATTTACTGTATTAAGACAAACATTTTATACATTGGGAAGAAATAATTGAAACATAAGAGAAGAATGAGAGAGAAAATGAACTGTTGGTGAGTATAAGTGACACAATTGAGCTATTAACTATGAGATGTTGGTTCCTTTGAAATTTTGTACACTATAGTGTAGAATAAAACCCTTTGTATCTTATTGTCTTAGAGTTTAAATGATAAGGTCTTCTAAGCTAGAAGTCTGGCAGCCTTAATAAACTATAACAGGAAACCTTGACCTTTCTAGCAAGTTTTACCACTTTTGAAAACTAAAAACAAATTGAAATATACTTTATTACCATAGAGTCTAAACAAAGAACACACTATCATTTAGTTTTAGACTACTAAAAGTCAGCTTTTTTTTTCTATTTATCTGTGAGACCTGTTAAATCTATATAATCTTCTCTTGATTTATTGACAAGTTTGCTACATGCTTTCAGAATGGAATGTTGTTTTACGAAGAAGGGTAAAGAATTATAGGTTAGGATCAAGTGCAGTCACATAAAACACTTGGTGTTTAGCTTTCAAAAACACATCCCAGATTATATAGATTTAAAAAATACACATAATTGCCGTTTACGTCCAGAAACTATTGACAATGGTTTTTCATGCTGAAGGAATGTGGTAGAAACTGGAACTTTTCCTATTCTTCTTTTTTTGTTAGAGAAAGACTACTTGTTGACAGGGAAGAGAAGAAGCAGTAAAGATAAATGGATGAGCATTTTGAGATGTTATAATTCAAACACTGTGGGTCAAGATGCCATGTAGATTATATTTGTGTCCCAACTTTGCATTTCTTACACAATTTAGTCTTCCATGTAAGTAAGAATGTGTGACTTTCTTTACATAATCTTTGCCATATGAAAAGCCACCCTCATGCTTACATACAATCTAGCAAAATATTGGATCATCTAATAAATGTTTGCTGACTTTCATTAAAAGAGAACATTAATGTCAGTTTTCTAAGTGTTGATGTAAATATTTCCTCACTTGAATGTTCAGTCATCTATATAACTACCTTCTTCTTGTCACTCCCTGTTTTCTTATACACAATAAGAAGTGGATACACACAGAGCTGGCTCTCCAGTGGGTTAATTCTTGAAGACATAACATGAAACAACCCTAATAGCCCCAGCCTGTGTTACTGACATGGGATACACATTGCCCTAAAAAAATCTAACAGAAATACTGATGAAATTGAGTGTGGACCACAGAATTCGCAAAGTCAAATAGTACAACAATTAAAATGAATGTGTTAGAAAAGCGATCATCTTGGTATGTAAATATTTCCCAGGTAGTCCATAGTCAGCAACTAAGAAATATGAGTTGTTTGACCAATTTTTCATGTCACTTCAGTATAAAACCAAAACTAACAAACTCATTGCTGTCAAGTAGGTTCTAACTCATAGTAACTCTGTGGGACAGAGTAGAGCTGCCCTATAGGTTTTTGAAGGAGCAGCTGGCAGATTTGAACTACTGACTTTTTTGATTAGCAGTTGAACTCTTAACCACTGTGCCATCTGATCTCCAACTTTAACATGATGGACTTAAATTTAAAGTAAACCATACCTTTTGCTCAAGAGCTAAATATCCTATTAAAATTAGTTCCAGATTCTCAAAGTTAGTTTTAAGTGTGAGACTGCTAAATTGAAAGTAAGGAAAGCAGGTAAGATTTACAGTCACCCTATGAAAAATTTTCACCAGTCCATACAATGATTTAATTGGTACATCATTTGTCTGAGAAGTCACATAATTGTATCATCTACTGCACTTTCATTCTTTAGATTTTCACGAGTCTGTTAGGCTGAATTATTTTCTAACTTTTGGCCTTTGGGGCCATTTATGACTTCCATGCTACATTATACATTAATAATAATTTATTTAGTCTTCAACAAGTATTTCTGAGACCCAATTAAGTGCTAAGCACTATTCTATGAACAGTAAGAGTAACATATTTTCCTGTTTTTTTAAGGTGAAATAAATGTGTGAAATTTTTTACAGTCCAAAGTAGTAGAGTTACAAAAAGGTAGTATTACAACTCCCGTTAGCAAATAATTAATTCTTTCTGTGAACATGAAGAACTGGTATTTGAACTCCTTATGATAGGAATTCTACAGACTTCTGGGATATGGTGGCATTTGTTCCAAGCATAAGGAAAAAAGACACAGCAATGAGATGAAATGTGTTGAGTAGCTGGGTGTATGAGGGACACAGGTAGGGTGAAGATGGTGGCTGGTAAGACTGGAAACAGAAGTCAATGCTTTTTATGATATTTTAATAAAAAAGACAGGGAAAATGAAAATATATTTCAGTGTGTTTATTTTCCCCCCAAAAATTGCTGTGGAAACAAATTTTTATGAACATTAAATCTATTAACTTTCCAGGAGAATCTTGGTATTACGACATCGAACAATGCACTTACATTGCTTCTGCAGAGTAGAAGTGACATTGCAGCGTAGCTATTGTCAGTCAACAGAAGAAATTGCTTCACGAAGGACCAGTAGCATCACTTTAGGGACCCTCGCAAAGTAGTCTTCTCCCATCAGTTCTATGATGTTATTGTTTGTTTTGGGGGTTATCATATGCTTTTAAAACAGAGAAAAGGTACATAATGCTAACATTCAAAGTTATAAATGTATCATTTGGATTAATTCGTGTCTTTTTTGGACAAGTATTTTCTACCTGCTATGTAGCATGGGGATACCCTGCTGGAGTAGTGGTTAAGTGCTACAGCTGCTAACCAGAGGTTGGCAGTTCTAGTCTGCCAGGCACTCCTTGGAAACTCTATGGAGCAGTTCTACTCTGTCCTATAGGGTCACTATGAGTTGGAATTGACTGAAAAGCATCAGATTTGTTTGGGGGGGGTTGTTGTTGTTGTTTGTTTGTTTGTTTGTTGTTTCAGTATGTAGCAGGTACTAGATTCTAAAAATGCAAGAGTAAGATACAGCCTTGCCTAGCAGTCTATCCTTTCTTTCTGAATTCCCTTCTACAGAATTCACATTCAGTTTAGCCATCCATCTATCTCATCATAGGCAAATTTCAGAGGGGAAAGAGAAAGCTAACTTGTTCCTAAGAAAAAGTTATCCCATTTCTATTCCCATAGAAAGAGGCCAATAAATAGCATCCTTGTTTTTCTTCTCTGAAGTTGCACTGACAAATAAGTATGCGTCATACATCTAACAGTGTCGATACTAATGATAGAACTTTCACTGGGAGATCTAGCTTACAGGTGGTGCTGTCAAAGATTCCTAAAGACTTCATGGCAGAATTGATCTTAACCCACATGAGTCTACCTTCTCCGCTCACCCCTGGAGGATCTGCCCCACTAAGCTTACAACACAGCTAAAGATCATGCCAGGAGGCAGACATCCCATGAACATGCTGTCTCTTAATAGAGCACCCAGAAGTTACTAAATAAGGCATGCCAAGTTCTTCTTTGTCATGTGTCAGTTGTCTAAGCCAATCATGGAAGGGGGCACACACGGAGGATAAAGAAAGAGATAAGAACTGTCGCTCTAGCTTGAACTCCCCTGCCTGAAAACAGGAAGCAAGCCAAGTGGAGCGTCTCACTAACATGATACACATCTAGCCAACAAGAAAGAAGGGAAATCATCATAAGGAAATGAGCAGTCTTCCTCCTTTGCAACTGTTTTGTCTACATGTGGCACTTGAAACTGCTGTACTTACATTACTAATGAACTTAAATTAAGTCAGTGAGAGATAGGACATCACTGAGTCTCTGAATGAACCAACGTTATTCCCTCCACTCTTCTTTCACATAAAATAAAAACGTGTCCTTTTATTTCATTCCAATTTGGAAACAAGGGTTTACTCCCTAGCCGCTGAAAGCACCCGAGATGGTACTCAAATCAGTGAATCACCATAGAGTGTGGCAAGTGTAACATGCAAAGGTGGACAGGGTAATAGATGAATGGAGTTCTCGCACTCGCTGTGCTTAAATCCATGCTCTTCTGTACAACTGAATAACCCATTATCCTAGTGTGCAGATGAATGAGGCTGAATGATGTGAAATAATGTGATAGGATCTCTTTACCTAACATTTCAGTAGTGATAATCTTTTACATCATTTTGAAATTTTTGGAAAATCATCAATTTACCCTTTACTTTTCTGCCCCAGCCACAAACTTTCTTAAGACTTCCATGGAAGTTAACTTGTCCACAAATAAAAGAGCACACCAACCCTCCTAACCACACAGACCTGAACATTGTGTAAGACCAATGTGCAGTATTTCTTGATCAAGAAAGTGCTTTGTGCAAAAGAAGATTTCAAAGCAAGGATCCTAGTAGTTACCACATGAAAGTCACTTAATTTTGAAGCTAGAAGAAGCATTCTGATAAGTACTAATACATGTCAAAATTTTAAAAATAGCTAGAAAACTAGTGACTTACTCTACCATAAACATATTGCAGCTTCTGTGGTGGTTACCTTTTCAACGTGTGAGAATAACTCCCTTCATTTTAGTTGAATCAGATTTTTTTTTTTAACTACCAATTTCCTAGAATGTATTTGAGGCTTTTTCTCCAGATATTGAGTTGAAATATGTATCTTAAAGTAACAAGTTATCAAATAATTGTATATTGCTGATTGCAGATATGATTGTCTTGATGGACTCAAAATAATTCAAACATGACAAAGGGGTATTTATATTGCAGATAAAAGACATCTAATTATCTCAAATGCCAATGATATTGGCTAAAGAAATGTCTCCAAAGTCATGGAAATGAGATGTTGGCAGACTTGTGTCCTAGATTGGAAAGACCTGCCAGCTTCTGAAATAAGGGCCATGTAGTTTTCTGTTTATTTTGCTGCAAGGAAATGTTGATTATTTGCACTGCTGGGACAACCTGTGTCCAATATCTTTCTATTTTAGTGGACTGTAGTGAGATTGAGTAGTGGAGTCCTTAAATAGGTGCTATCAGTTAAATTCAATTTGGTTCTATCTATGAAACAAATAAAATATGTTTAAAAAGATAAATATTGTCTCAAGGCTGAAATAAGATTATTTCATGTGTTAAGACATATGGTTGTATGATAATGCTCTCCAGTTGCTATGTAAACACAAAGTACTATTATATCTCAATGTACAACTAAAATGAAAAGTAAAAATAGGCAAAGGACGGTTATTATTTAGACATCATTGATTGGCTCATAACCGTCAACAGATTTTGTCCCTGTTGCTTCAAATGTAAGCTGTGAGTCTTTGTCCCAAGGGCTATATTTGAATTATTGGTTGAAACATGCTTTGTCCATGCAGGATATTCTAGAATTGCTGAGATTTAACGTCTCTCATTGGAGGTGCATGTCTCAGTCATCTAGTGCTGCTATAACAGAAATACTGCAAGTGAATGGCTTTACCAAAGCAAAGTTTATTCTTTTGTAGTCTAGTAGGCTAGAAGTCTGAATTCAGGGAACCAGCTCCAGGGGAAGGATTTCTTTCTGTGTTGTCTCTGGAGGAAGCTCGATGTGACGCATCAGTCTTCCCTTGGTCTGGAAGCTTTTAATTGCTTTAAAAAGTATACCTCAGGTCCTAATGATACACCCTGGTACCCAGATGTTGGCTTGCTTCCCTTTCCTTTTTTTTTCTTGTAAGGTAAAAGGTGGTGCAAGACACTTCCCTCTACCTTGGATCAGGGCTGCGATCTTCTTAATGGTGTTACAGTCTTACCCTAATCTTGAACACAATCCAATCTTGCCCCATTAACCACAGGCAGAGATAAGGATTTACAACATGTAGGAGAATTATAAGCACAAAATAGAGGGCAACCACCAAATACTGGGAATTATGGCCCAGGCAAATTGATACACACATGGAGGGGGGTGACATAATTCAATTCATGACATGGATTGAATTATGTCCTCCCACCAGAATGGACCCCCCAATCACATCTTTGCAACATGCATAATTTATGCACCCCATCATGTCATAGCAAACATTATAAATCAACTCCACGTCCAAAATCCAAAAATTTGTCCTCATCAGTGAAATCTAGGACTTATCTGCTTCCAGAGTACAATGACACAAGAGGGAAGCACCAGCTAGAAATTTCCATTAGAAATGGGACAAACTGGAGGAAAAGAAGGCATAATAGGCACCATACAAGTCAATGGAATGCATTACATTAGACCTTAAGGCTTGGAAAGTACTTCTCTATTCTCTGAGATAACTTACACTATGGACCTACCATCTAGACTACAGGTATTGGCTACACTCTCCAGATTCTGAGTGGAGTTTCCTCAGCTCAGGGCCTTAGCTCTGCCTTCCTGGCCTGTTAGGTCAGCAACTTCACTCCATCAACTTTAAGCACAACATTCTCGTAGTTCATCTGAGTGGTAACTCCAATCTTAGAAATGCTACAGGTTATGGCTTCACTCTTTGAGACCCCAGAGGTCCTGGCCATTCATTTTGAGACTGAGGCAGCTCAGCTGCTTGGGCTCTTTGTCTCCTCAGCTGCTGCTTCCTGTGGTCTCTCAGTCAAGGCCTCATGCCCACATCTGTCTACAGGGAAAAGTGTTCCAGACCTCAGTAGCTCCACTGACAAGTGCCTGGAGGCACCCCACTTCACCAGAAAGTCTATTGCACACAGTCTCACAGCTTCTGGGCTCCATGGGTCAGCCTCAGTCCCGTCTGGCACTGCTCCCCTCATTCTGCTGCTTCTGGCCCTCTGTTCCTATTTCTCACCATTTGTACCGTCTCTAATATTAACGGTTCTCCTCAATTCCTTCTGAGTTTTCTCTCCACTCAGTTTCAAAGCCACTTTCACATTTTAGGTGTCTGTTAGAATAACATCCCACGTCTCAACACTAAAAAGAAAAAGTCCACAGTCTATGGAAAAGGTTTAAAACCACAGAGGATCTCTCAAAGCTTTCCTCTTGCTTTGAAAAATAAAATGTCAATATTAATTTTAAAAAAACATAATGAAAGCCCAAATTTTTACTTTGATTTATGTTGTAACTAAGTAATATTGACTAGCTTATATTTACACCAAGTCTATAAATAACTTGCTAAATATTTATACTCTGTAAGAAACAGGTATAAGGACAGGATGCCTTAGATCCATTCCAGTTACAAATGCAAAAGAAAGGAGACAGAGGAATTCTAAATTCAACAAAGCAGCCAAATAATGTATAAGCAACTCCATGGATCTACAAATTCCCTGTATATGGGGAAAAAATAATAACTTAGCTCTATTATTTCAAATTTTGGGGAACTCAGTAGTTTCTATACAGATAAAAACTCGAATCTTTATTTTTCTGGACTCTTTAGCAAACAACCATCATTTTACTCAGTGAAAAACCAGTTTAAGTCTCCTACCGTGTAATTAAAATAACTGACTTGTTCAAACATAGCTCAGTTGTACTAGTTAATCCTTGTGATGAGGAACTTTGCCCAGAAACAAGGCAACAAAATGAGCTAAGAGGTCACGGGGTCACTGGAGGGTTGACTTTGGGCGTCAGGAAAAATAGACAGCAATAAAACTCTGGAAGAAATAGCAACTATAAAAATAAAGTGTTTGAAATTCATGTGACTTGCTATTAATTGCTTTAAAATATATATGTCAAACTGTTCTGTGGAGAACTGGTACTTTTAAAAGCCCTGGGAAAAAAAAATCAGCCATTATCAAGAAAAGTGATGATTCAAAAAATAACCAAGTACAGCAGTTGAGACTAAAGTAATTTCATAAATTACCATCAAAGAATATCTGACAGAAGCGGCTTCTAAAATACAAGATGGGCATTTAAGTCAGTCCTTTACTGCTTTGGCTTAGTGAACACATGAATTAATGCCAACGGTTTACTTCTGTGTCTCATAAAATTTTATAGAGGCGAAAATGGGAATGATGCATCTAATTATCTTCTTCTGTATTTTTTAATTCAGACCGTGTACACAAAAGACTAGATGGCTGGTTTCAAATGTGAACCACCGCTTACCTTCAAGGCGATTATTTTATCAAGCTTCTTGTTGCAAGGCAACCACACATCTCCACCTCTTTCTGGGTCTGTTCCTGCAGGAAATAGGTCCCAGGCGTCTTGGCATTTGTGGAATATTAAGAACACTTGTTCCTGATCTCATGTGTTTATTTGTTTCCCAAGCACATCACAACCAGGCCTTTTACGAGCTGGCCATTAAGCGCTGATATGCTAACAGCAGCTGCCTGGATGACTGTTTCTGGCACCACATGACAGCAAAGATTTCAACGTGATGGTCGTGTTATTTGTATTTTTGTGACTTCAAGCCGGAACACACGATCTATTTGGATTTTTATTCTGAAGGACAGAATTATAATTCCCCTTTGAAATATGGAACTTTTTTCCTGTGTTTTCAATCCAGCTCTAACATGATCATCTCTTGTGATCTGCTGGTCTGTGTATATTACAAAAAATCTGCAATGCAAATATCATTTATAATATTGGGTAATATTGATAACTATTGTCTATATTCTAGAAATAGATTTATATGAATTTTCACATATTATCACCATTATTATGAGTGGTGATATTCACTGCATTTAAGGGCCAGTTTTACCCCCATTTTAATCTCATTTTACTCGGGAAGTGACTGTGGCTTAGAGAAGTCTTCAGCCCGGCCTCAGGCCTTGGAACTAATAAATTACAAAGCTTGCATTCAAATTGAAGCCATTCGAATTAAAATGTTTTTGTGTTTTCTATTAGTAAGATAAGTCATAGCAGAATTTTGAGAAATATGGTTTATACTTTTACACCAAACCCTAAAAATACTATGCCTCCAGCTGCTGCTGCCACCCTTACTGTTCATTTCATATCCATGAAGCCAGCAGACACATGAAAGGCACACATGGGAACCCTGGGTGGTAGCAAGGCCATCGTGTTTGCCAATCTTGAATTTTATAATTTGTGAATATAATTCTGTGAAGTTCTTTACTTGTTAAGTATCATTCACTCAGTTTTGATTAGGAGGTTCCTCTTATTGTTGTTCACTGCTGTTGAGTTGGTTCTGATACACAGTAACCCTGGTACAACAGAACCCAACCCTGCCGGCTCCTGCACCATTCTCACAATCGTTATCCTTAGTCCATTGTGGAAACCATAGTGTCAATTCTTCTGGTTGAAGGTCTTCCTCTTTTTCACTTCCCATATAAATTTGCTTGCCCACCTGTATGCAGCTCCCACTGGTCTCGCTGCCTGGCGACAGCACGCTCTTCCTCTCTGCTCCATACATGTCTTATCCTCCAAACAATCTCCTATCCTCTTCTCTCTGCCTACTCTCCGCCTGGAGTAAGAGGTCAGCAGGATGACATCCTATAGATACATAGAACCATAAAGTGCACACGTGATATGGTCACTCTGTGTCACCCAATCCAGTCCATTCCTATGTGAAGAGTTGACCTCCATTATGATTTATGGATAGGGGTAGCATCAGGGCCAGGGCCAGGCTCCCAGGGAAACTCTGAGGCCTCTGGACCATCAACTGTGGTGTTTTAGTGGAGATCCCAGGGTGTACCACTATTTATTCTTCATTGCCAGTGAGACTCAACTTTGTGAACTCTATCATGGCTATCACTGATGGTATCCAGGCACAACCCGTTTCTTCCGGTCACAAGATGATGTAGTCACCCACTCATGTTAGTATCTGTCTTCCGGGGTCTCTTTCCCCCATGTCATCTTGATCTTGGTCCTTGGTGATTGTCATGGATTGAATTGTGTCTCCCCAAAAATATGTGTAGCCATGTGGCTGGGCCATGATTTCCAATATCTTGTGATTGTTCTCCATTTTGTGGTTTCCCTATGCTATATGTTAAAGGATTAGGGTGGGGCTGTAAATCTCTTCATAGGGTTACCTCCCTGCTCCACTATAAAGGGAGTTTCCCTGGAGTATGGCTGGCCCACCTTTAATCCTTCCATCCTATAAGAGATAAAAGGAAGTGAAGCAAGCAGAGAACTGGGAACCTCATACCACCAAGCAAGCAGCACCAGGAGAAGAGTGCATCCTTCAGACCTGAGGTTCCTGCGCAAAGACGCTCCCTGAACAAAGACTGATGCAATACTGGACTTTGCTCCAGAGCTGACAGAGGGGAAATCCTTCCCCTGGAGCAGACATCCTGAACTTGGACTTGTAGTCTACCGGACTGTGTAAGAATAGACTTTCCTTTGTTAAAGACATCCACTCTGGTATTTCTGTTAGAGCAGCCCTAGCTGACTAAAAGAAGATCATCTGTTCCTGATGAGTTGGGACCATTTGCTGCACCCTCAGATGGCAGTTTGGCAGCTTTTAAGACCCCAGACACCACTCACCAATGTGGAGTGCAGAATGCTCTCTTACCAAAATGCTAGTTGTGCCAGTTGGCCTGGATTTCCACTGAGGGCATGGCCCCTGGCCCTGTGCCCCAGCTACTCTGACCTTGAAATATTGGGTTAACATGAGAGAAGAAATCATGTTGTGTTGAAGTCAAGTTAACATTGACCTTCTTTCTAATGTGCGCTGTCCCAGATTTCACCCAACCAAATTACTATCCACTATCTAATCTAAACCCTCCCTGCCTCTCCACCCTTGCAGCTCTCAAAGAGTCTTTTCTTCCATTCATGAGTCTGTTTTTAAGTTCTTATCGTAGGGGTCTCATACCATATTTATCCTTTTGTCGCTACTTTCAATCAGCACGATGTCCTCCAGTTGAAACCAGGTTATGAGATGGTTCCTAAAATCATCACTGTTCTTTATCATTGCACAGTGTTCCACTGAGTATATATACCATAGTTTACCTATCCATTCCTCTGTTGTTGGGCATCTGGGTTGATTCTGTCTTTTTGCTATTGTGGACTGTACTACGATAAACATTTTGTGCATGTATCAGTTGGTGTGAATGGCCTTGATTCTGTAGGGCATATTCCAAGCAGTGGAATTACTGGGTCAAACGATATATCTATATCCAGCTTTTTAAGGAAGTACCAGATTGCTTTCCAAACAGATTGCACCATTTTGCAATCCCACCAACAGTGTAGGGGAGTTCCAATTTCTCCACAGCCTCTCCAGCATTTGTTGTTTCGTGTTTTTTGGATCATGGCCAACCTTGTGGGGGTGAGATGATATCTCATTGTAGGTTTAATTTGAATTTCTTTAATAGCTAATCATCATGAGCATGTTCACATGTGTTTCTTGGCTGCCTGGATCTCCTCTTTAGAGAAGTGTCTGTCCATCTTTTTTGCCCATCACTTAATTGGATGGTTTATCTTTTTCTTATTGATATTTTGTAGTACTTTATAGATTATGGAGATCAGGTGTCAGTCTCACATACAGTTGCCAAATATTTTTTCCCATTCTGTAGGTGGCCTTTTAATTCTATTAGTAAAGTCTTTGGATGAGCAAAAGTGATTGATTCTTAGTTTCCATTTGTCTATTTTCTCTTCTGTTGTTTGTGGTTCATTTGACAGACTTTGAAGTCCGTCTACATCGTGTATTAAAACTTCCATTGTTGTTCCTACATTTTCTTGGATGAGCTTTATCATTTTTAGATTTGATATTTAGGTCTTTTATCCATTTTGAGTTGGTTTCTGTATAAGGTTTAAGATATGTGTCCTGTTTCAATTTAGTGCAGATGGATATCCAATTTTGCCAGCACTATTTGTTGAAGAGATTGTTTATACCTCAGTTTAATATACCAGGGCCTTTGTTGAATATCAACTGTTCATAGGAGGATGGTGTCATCTCAGGGTCTTAATTCTGTTCCACTGATCTATCTGACTCTTTTTGTACCACTACCAAGCTGTTTTGACTACGGTGGCAGTGTAGTTGTTTCTAAAGTCAGGTAGTGAGAGGCCTCCCTTTGTGTTCTTCTTCTTCAGTAGTACCTTACTAATCTTGGGCTTCTTCCCTTTCCACACAAAGTTGATGATTTGTTTCTCCATCTCATTAAAAAATGTCACTGGAACTTGTATTGGGATTGCATTATATAAGTAGATGGCTTTGGGTAAAATAGATATTTTCACAATGTTAAGTCTTCCTATCCACGAGCAGGGTAGGTTTCTCCATTTATGGAAGTCTCTTTTAGTTTCTTGTAGTAAGGACTTGTAGTTCTCTTTGTAAACATCTGTTATTTCTCTGGTTAGATTTATTCTAAGTACTTTATCTCCTTAGGGGCTATAGTAAATGATATTGATTTGGTGATTTCTTCCTTAATGATCTCATTGTTGGTATAAAGGAATCCTACTGATTTACTTATGTTTGTCTTGTATCCTGAGATTTTGCTGAACTCTTCTGTCAGTTCGATTAGTTTATTTGTGGATTCTTTAAGATTCTCTGTGTACACAATCATATCATCTGCAAATAGCAAGATTTTTAGTTCTTCTTTGCCAATGCTGATGCCCTTTGTTTCTTGGTCTTGTCTAATTCCTCTGGCTAGAACTTCTAGTACAGTGTTGAACAGGAGAGGTGAGAGTGGGCATCCTTGTCTAGTTTCGACTCTCGAGGGAAACTGTTTCACTGTCTCTCCATTCAAGATGACATGAGCAGTTGGCTTTGTATAAAAGGCCCTTATAGTACTGAGAAATTTGCCATCTATTCCTATTTTGCTGAGAGGTTTTAGCATGAAAGGGTGTTGGACTTAATCAAATGCCTTTTCTGCATCTATGGACAAAATCAGGTGATTCTTGTCTTTTGTGTTATTTATGTGGTTGACTGCATTGTTTTTCTGATTTTGAACCAGACTTGCATCCCTAGTGTGACCCCAACTTGGTCATGATGGATGATTTTTTGGGTATGTTGTTGTATTATACTGACAAGAATTTTGTTAAAGATTTTCACATCTAAATTCATGAGTGATATTGGTCTGTAGTGCTCCTTTTGGTTGCATCTTTCCCTGGCTTTGGTATCAGGGTTATGCTGACTTCAAAGAATGAATTTACTCTTCTCTAAAAGCTTGGTAGAATTCTGTGGTGAAGCCATCTGGGCCCAGACTTTTTTGGTTGGTTGTTTTTTGATGACTCTTTCAATCTCTTCCCGTGTGCTGGGTTTATCAAGTTGTTCTGTTTCACCTTGTGATAATTTGGGTAAGTGATATGAATCAAGGAATTTGTCCATTTCCTCTAGGTTTTCAAATTTGTTAGAGTACAGTCTTTCATAGTATTCTGTTGTGACATTTTTGATTTCTGTTGGATCTGTTATGACAACTCCCCTCTCATTTCTTAATTTGAGTTATTTGTTTCCTTTCCTGTTTTTCTTCAGTAAGTTTAGCCAGTGGTTGTCAATTTTCCTGATCTTTTCAAAAAACAAGCTTTTAGTCTTTTCATTCTTTCAGTTGTTCTTCTGTTCTCTAATTCCTTTAGTTCTGTTCTAATCTTTACAATCTGTTTTCTTCTGGTGCCCGGGGGTTCCTCTGTTGTTTTGTCTTTGTTCAAGCTGTAGGATTAGTTATTTGACTTGGTTTCTTTCTTCCTTCCATGTGTGTGCATCTATGAAGATAAACTGACCTCTAAGCACTGCTTTGGCTGTATCCCATAGGTTCTGGTAGGAGGTGTTTTTATTCTCATTGCAATCCATAAATTTCTTTATTTCACCCTTGATTTCTTCTATAACTCATGGCTTTTTGAGTAGGATGTTGTTTGTTTTCCATGAGTACCATTTTCTATCTTTTTTTTCTGCTATTGATTTCAACTTTTATGGCTTTATGATCTGAGAAGATGCTTCACATTAATGCAGTGACATGGATTTTGTTGAGAATTGCTTTATGTCCTAACACATGGTCTATTCTGGAGAATGTTTCACATGCACTGGAGAAGAAGGTGTAGTTGTCCACTGGTGGATAGAAAAATCTGTATATATCAATGAGGTCTAGTTGGTTAATTGTGGCAATAAGGTCTTCCGTGTCTTTCTCGAGCTTTTTCCTAGATGATCTGTCCTATATTGAGAGTGAAGTGTTTAAGTCTCCCTCTATTATTGTGGAGTGATCTGTATCATTTTTTAGTGCAGTCAGTGTTTCTTCAATGTATTTAGGTGCTCTAATATTAGGTGCATAAATATTTAAGATTAAGTCCAGCTTGTGTATTGAATCTTTCAGCAATAAATAGTATCCACCCTTGTCCATGATGGTAGATTATACATTCAAATCTATTTGATCTGAGATTAGAATTGCCACACCTGCTCTTCTTTATTAATTGTTAGCTTGACATGTATTCTTCCATCCTTTAATTTGCAGTTCATATCTTTAAGTCTAAGGTGAGTCTCTTCTAGGCAACGTATGGATGGGTCGTGTTTTTGATCCAAGATGTCACTCGATGTCTTTTTATTGGAGCATTCAGTCCATTCACACTCAGTGTAATTATTGGTAGGTATGTGTTCAGTGCTGTCATTGTGGCATGTTTATTTTGTGTTGATGTTTTCTCTGTTGTTCTTATTAATCTGTTCTGGACATTCTTCTTTGTGAGTTGATTTTTCACATTTTTCAGGTTGGTTTATGGTAGTTGAGACTCCTGTAATATATGTCTTGATTTGATATGTTGCATCTTTATTATGCTTTATGGCTGCCTGTCGCTATCCCCCCGATACCGACCCGCGGCGGAGTGACAGCAACAGACCGACACCATGTCCTCTGGTCTTCAAGCAGAGAGAGCGTTTATTTCCAGTAGTTCCACCTATATACGGAATGAATCAGCCAATCACTACTGGCCCATGTACGGGCTAGGGCGTGTCCCAGGCGTGCGCAGGCAAGATGTTTACTGCTCTAAGGTCTCTGGGTCTGGGTGTGGCTACAAGCCAAGGCGCCATCTTTGGGTGCGGCCGCTCGGGGGGTGTGGGGCCGGCTCGCCACATCTCCCCCTTTTACTTCATATATGCATGAAAGTGCCTGTCTTAGGTCATCTCTGGCTAGAGTGCTCCTTACCCGTCATTGGGATACCCCACAGCTTGGTGGGGTCCCTGCCTTAGGTTGGTAACACCCCCAAGAGAGGTTGCCCGTCTTTGGCTATCCTTCCAGCATTTGCAGCCACACTCCGGCTGAAGTTGATGCTGGTTCTTCAGCATTTGCGATAGCCTGCACCAAAAGCGCCATATTCATCTGCTGTTGCCTCCTCTGGTGACGAAAGTATAGGATCAGCCACAGACCCAGGAAGCATAGGATGCATGCCAGGGCGCCAGAGCATGCCCATTCTCGAACAGTATGTAGGGCTGACTGGACCCAGTTCATCAAGGTGACAGCGGTCAAGTAAGTTGTCCACTTCAGCGGTCCAGTTGCCTAGTAGCTGACGAGACAGTTGTCTGGAGAGACTAGCTGCACGAGAGATATTGTTAAACTGCACAGAAGTAACACAGAGGCCAGGGAACCACCACTCACAGCCCAGCTGCACCACATGCACTAGGGAGCCTTGGACAAGGTTGAGGCTTGCGCCAGAGCTGGGCGTAAGAGGGTCGCTCTACCGGCCAAGGGACATATCGGGGTAATCTAGTTAAAACAGGTTGAATTGGTGTAGGATATAGGGTCTTTGCCAAGTATAGTTGAGCTGGGGAGAGAGTAGAGTAAGGCTTTACTGTCCACTGGAGGCGGTGGCTCTGACAACCTGTCCAGAGACTAGGCCAGTCCTACGTGCTTTTGCATTTTGGGGACCATTGAGGCTGTGAGGGGATGCTGCCATTGGCTTTAGGTACCCTGAGCGGTATTTGGCCTTGCAGGAGGGTATCATTTTGTTCGAGGGTTGCTACTATTGCTAGGGGTATCAAACCATCCAGCAGACTGATTATACAGGGTAATGCAACTGGGGTTGTAGTCAGAGCTATTAACTTCTGAACTAAAATTAGTGAGTATATGAAAGCACAAAAAACCTTGAAAGCTTATATTAAGGGGACACAGTTCAGGGGCAAAGTCAGCTTGTTGTTTTAGGAAGGGTAGCTCAAGCGAGCCATTGGTTGTGGATATGCGGGGAAAGACGGAAGCAGTATGACGCATAGGTAGGGGAAGGGGTAGGACATCTAACAACCCCCACCGGTACTTATCCTGATTTTCTTGGTATTGTGCAGTCACTGCTTTCCCCAGGGTCACATTATCACAAAAGCAAATGGTAAATCATACAAGGTATTACTTATAAAATTTGAGAAAGTTAATGTCTCAGAATATATTTCTCAAAATCCAAATTTTATAATCATTGTTACTTTTTTGCTAGCAGTCTCAACTCGAACAGCATGTTCCTAATGTCTCTGATTTAGGGATAAATTAACTTTCTGAGGTTTACCCAATTTATTATCTACCTAAATCTCTCTCCCCCCACCCCTGGTACATATTAGGTTAATCTGGTCATACACCTGAGGGGGATAGTTTATTTGTTGATGGGCATAAGGCCCTTGACCCATCAGCATATCAACGTCCCACGTGTGCTGGCCATTATGGGCATTGCGTGCTGCCTGCTCGGTAGCAAACTCCATCACCAGGGATTTCCAATCTAGGTACTGCCCAGAAGTTAGGCAGGCACGAGCGAGATTTTGCCAGTCATTCGGAGTCATGGCATACCTGTGTAGGTTTTCTAAGGAAGCCACCACAAAAGAGGTGGCAACGCCATACGTTCTTACTGCCTCAGCCACCCCCTTTACTGTTTTCCAGTCTAAGACTTCATGATACCGTTGCCCTTGCTGAGTTTGAAAAACAGGAAAAGCACCCATAGCATGGGGTACCTCTCTCCAGACCTCGGGGCAAAAACTTCTAGCTGAGGCTTTGGGCCTTGTATCAGGCCGCGCCTCGCACCGGGCATAAGGATTATGCCCGGTAACCCCCCACCCGCGTCCGGCGGCTTTTTAGGCGGCTCAGGCGCTGAGGGCCGTGCGGAAATGGGGCGGAGACACCCAAAATGGCGCACAACCTTTTCCACTTCCTCTTCTGCCTCTGACTCACTTTCAGGCTCACTTTCCTTCGGCTCTTCCTCACCACAGGTGCTGCCCTGCTGAGAGCACTCTTCTTGAATTCGCTCTAACGCGGATTGGCCTGTCTGTAACACCCTTTGAAATACTCCTGACTCATCCTCTAGACAAGTTAAAATCAGAATCCAAATACTCATTACTCCTGGGGGCAGGTTGCCTTATGTATCTACTCTAGTTAGATCTGCCCCTAACTTGTTCCAGGCTGCAACAGTAAGATGGCCCGAAGCTAAGAACCAGGGAGCCACCTCTTCCACTGCGGAGAGGAAGCGCTCAATCGTCTGTTGCTTTAATCCAATACCCCTCTGTCTAAGCAGGCTTTTACAAGCAGTTAGTAGATGTTCAGCAGAGGGCTGGTTCCCTATTTTCTTGGTGCTGTGCCTAACGGCTCCGGGTGTCCCCGAAGCCTTTTAGGCGTTTAGTCTGGACTACCCCTCCTTGGGGCTGATTGTCCCTCCCAGGGATCTTTCCAATTGCCCTTCTTAGGGTTTCATAGGATTGCCCCTCCTAGGGGTCTTTGAAATCGCCCCTCCCAGGGGTTCTTACCAGCGCTGTAGATCGGGCCAGAGGAGGGTTGGGGTCCCGTTGGGGCTCCCCGTACGTAGCCACCAGATGTCGCTATCCCCCCGATACCGACCCGCGGCGGAGTGACAGCAACAGACCGACACCACGTCCTCTGGTCTTCAAGCAGAGAGAGCGTTTATTTCCAGTAGTTCCACTTATATACGGAATGAATCAGCCAATCACTACTGGCCCACGTACGGGCTAGGGCGTGTCCCAGGCATGCGCAGGCAAGATGTTTACTGCTCTAAGGTCTCTGGGTCTGGGTGTGGCTACAAGGCAAGGCGCCATCTTTGGGTGCGGCCGCTCGGGGGGTGTGGGGCCAGCTCGCCACAGCTGCCCCTATGATCCCCCTTAAAAAACTATGTATAAACCCAATTTTAATAACTACCAGTCTTATTAACTTACTCTCTGTCTGGAAGGACTATAACAATTGTAATACATCCCTCTTTTTAATACAATGACATCATAGTTTTCCTGATATGATCACTGGATCATTTCTTTCACTATTATAGCTTTGATTGAGTTTGGAGCCTTGCCTAACTGAGTAGGTTTCTGGGTGATGTGTCCCGTATTTGCTTCTAAAATAAAAAGTTACTGGTTTTGTTCTTCCATGCCAAGAGCGTCTTTGAGTATTTCTTGTAGCTTTGGTTTGGTTTTTACAGTCTCTGAGTTTCTGTTTATCTACAAATGTCTTCATTTCATTTTCATATTTGAAAGATAGTTTTGCAGGACATGTAATTATTGGTTGGAAGTTCTTCTCCTTCAAGGCTTTGAATGTGTCATGTCACTGTCTCCGTGCCAGCATTGTTTCTGCTGAGAAATCCAATGAAAGCCTTCAGGGTTTCCCTCTGAATGTTAGCTTTGCATTGAATCTTGCTGCCTTTATGAGTTTCTGCTTATGTTTCATTTTGTTAAGCTTGATTATAATATGTCTTGGAGTCTTTATTTTCAGATATATGTTGACTGGCATTTGATATGCATCTTGGACATCTAGATTCTCTTCTTTCACAGTTTCTGGGAAGTTTTCTGTCAGCAGCTCAGCCACAATACTTTCTGGGCTCTCAGGTTTCTCACCATGTTTAGGAGCTCTACTTAATCATAGATTGTTCTCTTTAATAGAGTCCCACATGCTTCTTAATGCTTCTTCATTTTTCTTGTTTCTTTTTTCTGATTTCTCCTCATAGATGCTGCAGTCAGTAGCTCTGTCTTCCAAGTCAGAAAGTCTCTTTTCCATTGGTTCCATTCTGTTTTCTTGGCTTTGAATTGAAGTTTCTATCTCTTTGATTTTGTTCTTGATCTGCTGGATTTCAGAGTACTGGTTTTGCATCAGACATAACAGCTTGCTTAATTTTTCATTTTGCTCTGCTGCATTTTGTATAAGGTCTAGGAGAGCTCTATATATAATCCTTTTGTATTCACCTTCCAATAGTTTCATAAAGGTTTCTTTGTCTGGGAAATTCTGTGGTGCTTTCTTTTGGGGGCCTTCTGAAGCCATGGATGATTTATTGGTCACGCTTTTCTCTAGAGTTTGTTGCTTTGGGGCCATCACATGAGTCAAGAGAGACTGGGAGAGATGCTGTAAGGACGGACCGTAGTGGTTTCTGGAGGCCATCTTACAATGAAAGGTAAAGGGTGTCTGACAACTTCCAAAATCAGTCAGGTTTTCAGGTGTACAGGTCTCTCTTCAGAGCTGGCAAAGTAAGCAACTGTATACTGAACCCCAGATGTCATAAACTAGTTCAAAATACAGAAAAGCTACTGCCCTACTAGCCTTTGCTGTTGGGCCCCAGCCATAGGTGACACTGTGTATAATACTGCTTTTCTGCCAGAAAAGCACTCTCCTCCAGGCAGGCACTACCTCCCAGCCTTGTAATTAGGTCCAGCTGAGGCCTCCATATGGGTATTCCACCTCCCAGTGGAATAAGATTGCATCCGACACAAGCTGGCCACTTGCCTTGGTACAGACTACTCTATGGCAGAGACAGAAAGAGGCTAAAGATGCTGAGATGCATAGAGTCCAAAGCTGGGCTCTCAAAATATGGCAATCTCACCTGCAGATCCCATTTGTAGTGCATCTGAGATTAGCTGCTAGTCAAGTCCCAGTTCTGCCCACCGGCTAAGGCAGAGAAAAAAAAGTTAAAATGGTGAGTTACCTTCAGTCCGTTAAAGGCAGCACTCTCCAAGGACAGAGGTCAGCAAAAGAGAGGAGGTTGTCCGTTCAGTGGTATGAAGTCTGCATTAACAGCCCTATGCTGTGTCTTAGAGCTCACTAGGTGTCCAGAAGGCTCCATTTATTTATCAGTTCAGGTCTTGGTTTCCAGAGAGATTTAGGGAGATGTGTGTTTAGTCTGCCATATTGAGTCCTCCTCTTTCTGTCTTCTTAGTGACTTTTTGCTTTCTTCATGTATGATGTCCTTGATGCCTTTCCACAATTTATCTAATCTTCGGTCATTAGTATTGTATGCATCAAATCTGTTCTTGAGATGGTCTCTAAATTCAGCTGGAATATATACATGTTTGTATGTTGTTGACTCTTATAGACTTGTTTCAACTTTCTTTAGCTATAGCTTGAACTTATGTATGAGCAAACAATAATCTGTTCTGCAGTCAGTTTCTGGCCTTATTCTGACTGATGCTACCAAACTTTTCCATCATCTTTTCACAGATGTAATGGGCTAGTAGTCAATTTGATTCCTCTGGCAAGGTCCATATGTATAGTTGCCATTTATGTTGATAAAAATGGTATTTGCAATGAAGAAGTCTTTGGTCTGATGACATTCTGTCATCCGAACTCCAGCATTGTTTCTATCACCAAGGTCTTATTTTCCTGCTATTGACCCTTCTTCTTTATTTTCAGCTGTTACATTGCAATCACCAGTAATTATCAATGCATCTTGATTGCATGCATAATCAATATCCAACTGCAGAAATTGGTAAAAATTTTCAAATTCCTCATCATAGTCGTTGGTGCATAAATTTGAATAATAGTACTATTAACTGGTCTTCCTTGTAGGCATTAGAATATTATCCTATCACTGACAGTGTTGTGCTTCAAAACAGAGCTTGAAATGTTATTTTTGGTGGTGAACTTGATACTATTTCTCTTTAGTTTGTTACTCTTAGCGTAATAGACCACATAACTCTCTGGTTCAAAATGGTCCAAACCAGTATACTTCAGCCCACTAACACCTAGAATACTGATCTTTATGTGTTTCATTTTCAGTTCTGACAACTTGCAGTTTTCCTGGATTCATATTTCATACATTCCATGTTCCAGTTATTAATGGATGTCTGCAAGTATTTTTTCTCATTTTGAGCCATGCAGCATCAGCCAATGAAAGCCTTGAAAGCTTGACTCCATCCACATCATTAAGGTTAACTCTACTTTGACAGGCAACTCTTCAACAGTTGTATTCTGATTATCTTCCAGCCTGAGGAGCTGATCTTCAGACAGTATATTAAACAATGTTCTGCTGCTATTGATAAGGTTTTCACTGACTGATTTTTTTCAGAAATAGACAGCCAGGGCTTTCTTCCTAGCCTATCAGAGTTTGGGAGCTCCACTGCAACCTGTTCACCATGGATGGCCGTGGTGGTATTTGAAATACAGGCGGCATAGTTTCCAGCATGACAGCAACATGCAAAGTCTCATACTATGACAAACTGACAAACTGGTGGTGATCATAGGAAGTATTTACCTGAATGTGAGTTTTTGTCAAGCTTTTCTCATGCTACTTAGTGTAGCTGTTTTATAGACCAGTGTCTCAAATTATTTCAGAAAGTGCCATTGTTATATATCCATCCTATACCCAGAATCTAGTATGTAGGAGTTCTTCAGTAAACATTTATTGTGTTCATAAGCTCATAAATGCCATAAATCCCAAAATTTTGTTTTGTTTTTTCTTTTGAAATATCCTAGTCACATATATTTACCCATAACCAAAAAGCAAAACCCATTGCTGTAAAGTCAGTTCCCTGTTATAGCAACCCTATAGGACAGAGTAGAACTGCCCCATACCGTTTCCAATGAGCACCCAGCAGATTCAAACTGATGACCCTTTGGTTAGCAACAGTGGCACCTAAACACTGTGTCACCAGAGTGCACATTTAGGATTCCTTTATTACTTGCCCCCCCAAAAAACATATCTCAAACATGTTTATTTGAGAATATGTTGGTTACTGGTCATGGCTCTAAGATTCTATGCGGGGATATGACCTGCTTCATTATTTGAGAATCTCAGGTCTTGCTAACACGTACTTCACGTGCTGTCAGAACTCAATAAAACTGAATGACAAGTTGAAAACTTGGGAAGTATAGAGTATAGATAAGTGCAGAGTGGTAGAAAAAAACATACTAGCTCTCAGAGACAAATAGATATGTAATTAACAATCTGTTTTTCCTGTGAATACAAGTGTTACGATGACACAGTGGACATACCACTAGACTAGAAGACCAAACAGTTTTTACAGCAACCATATGAATAGCTTCTGTGTGTTTAGTTCCTTGTCATTGTCAAGGCTCATGCTAAAAAAGGATAGTTAAGACTCAGACAAACTGAAACTCTGTTACTATAGAGTCAGTTCTGATTTATAGCAACCCCATAAGTCAGAGCAGAACTGCGCCATTTGGTTTCCAAGTCTGCAGTCTTCACTGAAGCAGATTGCCACATCTTTCTCTTGTGGGGCAGCAGATGGGTTCAAACCACTGACCTTTAATTAGCAGCTAAGTGTTTAGCCACTATTCCACCAGGGCTCCAGAGACAGAAACAGCTAATGTGAGATAAGAAGTCTCAGTCTGGGTCCATAATTTGCCTAAAAGTCTCATATTCTGGAAAGAGTAAAGGATTCTTTCATTGGTCATTACCCACTAGACCAACTGCTGTAGAGTCGATTCCAACTCATAGTGACCCTATAAGATGGAGTAGAACTGTTCCATAGAGTTTCCAAGGACCACCTGGTGGGTTCCAACAGCCAACCTCTTGGTTAGCAGTTTGTAGCACTTAACCACTACACAACCCTGCCAGCTGATAAAAAAAGAAACCAAACTCACTACCGTCGAGTCAAGTCTGACTCACAGCGATCGCAGAGGTCAGAGTAGAACTGCCCCATAGAGTTTCCAAGGAGCACCTGATAGAATTGAGCTGCCAGCCTTTTGGTTAGCAGATGTAGCCCTTAACCTGCTGTGCCACCAGGGTTTCTATGGCAGTGGGTACTGGTCATTATATCTCCCTGAATATGTTGGCTTAAAATAAAAATGAATAAATTAGATAACCTGGTGAGCCTGCTGTTATTTTACTTTCTGATCAAGTTTCTTCATTGCTGTCTCATGGCAGGTGTGAAAATGCTCTCCCAGAGCAAGTCTTTTGAGAGAAGTTCCCTATCTCTTTAATAAGGCAAGTCTGGAAGGACTGAGATGCTTATTAGAGGCCCAGAGGAATGTAGTCACCTTGCAGAAGAGTCTAGCCATTAAATAAATAAATAATATGATTCAGAAGACTTTTGTGCAAGTGAAAGGCAAGTGATACTATTGAAAACAAAATGATTGGGAGTAAAGGATCCTGAATATTAATACAAGTTTTCACAAAGCTGTTCAAAGCCAACCAATTCAATTAACAGCTTAGATCTCAGTTTCTTTAGGTCTTCTTTTACATGATTAGAAATTTACAGACTGCCTAACCAGCCTCTAAAATGTGCATGATAATAACCTAAAATTACATGTGAAAAAGCTTTGAAATGTATAAAATGATAAGTGATTGCTATTTATAAATGCTGTTTTTGTTAGATACTGAATAAATGCATTCATATTAAACAAAACATCTACATGGATTAAATATATTGCTGACATCAGCTATTATATTTGCATGGAGGACACTCATTTATTATTTTAAAATTCAACTAGTGAGCAATGTTTCAAGACATAAGTTATTTTGAAAGTGATGAAACCTGAACATGGCATGTAGAAATTATGATAAACCTGACAGAACCCTCTCTGAAAAACAGTGTAGTTGCTGCATCAAGGACTGTAACTAGTGTAAAACTGTATTACTAGTTTTCTCTGTTCTGAATAAGTACTCAACTACTGGGAGTGGACACTGATTCCAGAAGCATGTCTTTATATAACAAGGAGCATGTTCATGATGTATTGCTATCAGCTTAAGTTCAGGCAGTGATATCTCTTTTTAGCTTGAGACCTTGGCCGACATCTAACTGCTGACTACATCTGCCAGAAAAAGAGCTAATAGTTTTGACATAAGTAGGTTAGCCAATGATATTAAAGCCCAGAGAACTTTTCATCTGCCATGAAATATAGGTAATTATGATGATTGCTATAGGTAACATGAATAAATTATAATTATTGCATGTATTGTATCACATAGTATGTAACACACATATGTAACACAAATCACTTGTGTCATAGGACAGAACAAGGAAGTAATTCATGCTGAGCGAGGGCTGTAGACACCATGGTCTCAGGGGATCCCTAGCCTAACTGGCATAACATAGATTTTAAAAAAAATGTTCTACTTTGGTGAGTAGTGTCTGAGGTCGTAAAAGCCTACGAGCAGCCTACGAGCCCACATATATGCCTTTGAGAACAAGAAAGAAAAAAAAAAACTAAAGATACAAGGCACCACCACCAAAGATAGTCGTGACAGGGAACACAATTAGAATCCCTGATGTAGCATGATAAAAAGAGCTGTGCAGATCAAGAACTCTGTTAAAAGACCAGAATTGATGGCCCAGTAGCCTGGGGGTCCCCTGAGAGCATGGCCCCAGGCTTGCTGCTAGCCCAGACCTGAAACCAGTACTGAAGCCAACACTTCAAAGAATGGACTGGACACAGGGACAAGAGTTATGCATGTGTTGTGTGTACTTCAGGGTTATATATGTGTGTGTGTGTGTGTTTGTGTGTATATATATGTATACGAGGCTGTCCTACTAGTTTCTTTCTGGAAGGGAGAGGAGAGGCTAAAGAACGGGGGGCAAGTGATGACTGAGTGGATTCTAGAGAGTGAAGAAGATGAGTGTGCTGTCACACACGTGCCATAAACAAAACTTAATCTCTGATCTGCTGGAACCTGAGCATGAAGTTAAAGCATTAGTTTTCAGAAGGAAATGTAGAAGAACATCACAATTTTTTTTTAATTTGAATGATGAATTTTAATAATATAATCAACACAGGATTATTTTAGTAGCTCTAGATGATTTTTTTATGATTGAATGAAAATGTACATTCCCATATAAATTCACGTGCTCACCTATATGCAGCTCCCACTGCTCTCCCTGCCCCATGAAAGCACACCATATATGTCCTATCCTCCCAACAGTCTCCCATCCCTTCCTCTCCACCCACTCCCCTTCCTCCAGTAAGAGGTCAGCTGGATGACATCCTATAGATGCATAGAACACAAAGTTCCCACAAGATACAGTTATTCTGTGTTGCCAAGTCCAATCCATTGCTGTCCGAGAAGTTGATCTTCATTATGATTTATGGACAGGGGTAGCAACAGGACCAGGGGCCATGCTCCCAGGTATCCCCAAAGTCCCTGGACCATCAATTGCAGTCTTTTAGTGGAGATCTCAGGGTGCACCGCTATTTATTCTTGTGTTGCCAGTGAGACTCAATTTTGTCAGCTCCATCATGGCTATCACTGGTGGTCACTGGGCACTATCCAGTATCCAGTTCTTCTGGTCACAAGTCATTGCAGAGACCCATTCAAATGAGTCTCTCTGTCTTCTGGGTTCTCTTTTCCCCATGTCGTTCTTGTCCTCGGTGATCATCTGTTCCTGTTGAGTTGGGACCATTTGCTGTAGCCCCACTTGGCAGCTTGGCAGCTTTTAAGACCCCAGACACCACTCACTGATTTGGGGTGCAGAGAGTCCTCATTAGCAAAATGCTAGATGTGCCAGTTGGCCTCAATTTCACCTGAGAGCATCGCGTAATTTTTAATAACAAATATTTTTTAAGTATGACCCCAAAAGTACTCACTGCAGGAAAAGAAAAGAAAAAAAAGGACTTTGATATAATTAAGAACATCTGTTTATCAAGAGGTCAATGTAGATCAAAAAGCAGACAACAGAATGGAAGAAGGCTTTAGCCATCTGTACCTTTGATCAAAGAATTGAATCCAGGATGTGTAAAACTCTCTTACAAATCAGGAAAGAGATGGTAAGACAATAGAACTATAAGCAAAAGACTAGATACGTGCCCAAGAGCATGTCCAATAAACGTGTTCAATAAATATTTGAAAAGGAGCTCAACTTCACTAGTCATCAAGGAAATGGAAATTAATATGACAATGCAATACCACAACACCCTCACGGGGACAGGGGTAATGAAAACTACAGAGCACCGCCAAGCCCGAGGACCATCTGGAAGTCTCCCGCAGCTGGCAGAATGGGAAGCTGGTACAATCACTCTAGGACATCGTTTGACGGTATTTACTAAAGCCTCCTATATTTATATCCCATTATTCAACAATCATGTCTAACCAGCAGAAATGTGTACATACGTTCATCAAAAGACTTGTCAAGAATGTTCATCGTCTCGCTATTTTCATAGTTCTAAACTGGAAACCCTCCAATGCCAATCAATAAAGTGCAATGAAAAAATAAATCTACCAAATGGAATAGCAGACAGCAACAAAAACAGTCTATAACTACACACTTCAGTAGGGACATATATCACAATGTTTAGTGATAGAAGTCAAACACAAGAGAGACCATAACTGATTATTACATTTATGAAAACTCAGGAGTAGGGAAACCTAGTCTGTGTGGTTAAAAGTCATGGGAAGGGCAGGAGCTGGCAGGGTATATGAGGATTGATAATTATGTTCATGAACTCATCCTAGAAAAAGTGCTACATACCTCATTGCTGAATATCACTATGGTCGCCTTCTAAGTACTCCCTTTGGAACACTGTGCACTGACGCCAGTGCCTGGTCCACCCTTCCAAGCAATTTTGGAACTCTTTCTCTGGCATGGCCATCAGAGCTGTCATTGAATTGCCCTTGATGTCCTGAATGTCATCAAAATGTCTTCCTTTCAATATTTCCTTTATATTCCGGTAAAGAAAAAAGTCATTGGGGACCACATCAATTGAGTAGGGAGGGTGTTCCAATACAGTTATTTGTTCACTGGCTAAAAACTCCCTCACAGACAACTATGCATTTAAGTTTGTGAGTTTGTCACTGTGCCACTGTGCACAATGACCATTCCAGGCAGAGTTCCCAAATTACTTTGAAGGGTTGACTAGGCACTGGGGTCAGTGTATAGCTTCCCAAGGAGAGTACTTCAAATGTGACCATAGTGATATTACGCAATGAGGTATGTAATATTCAGAACAATTAAGGTATGCAGAATTGTCAGACCTCATAGCTATCCTTTGGAAATTTATTATTTAATCATTTTGCAGTTGAAGAAATTTGGATCATGGAGCAATTAGTAACTCATACCTGTTTTATTTGTGGTAAGATGATTGCTATCCCAGGTGTCATGATGTGTATTCATGAAGAAGAGAAATTTATTTCAAAAGGCTGTGTGTAATTTGTTACCATTAGGTTTCATGGGTTACAAAATTGAGCCATTTAATCAAGCACATGAGATCAGTCCTGCTATCAATTGTTTCTTCATTTGTTTATTCGATAACACTGATAGAATTCCAGATATGTACCACTTTAGGGGATGTATATACTAATATAGACAACAGAATCCCTGTCAAGAAGTCTAAAACATATTGTAGAAAGTTACATAAATATAAAGCTAATACTATTACATGGCAGCTACCAGAGGCAAGGAAATCCTAGTAGCATAGAACTGTAAAGCTACTTTTGCCACCCAAGAACTTAGAAGTTCAAATCCACCAAGTGCTCCTTGGAAACTCTATGGGGCTGTTCTACTCTGTTCTACAGGATCACTGTGATTCAAAATGTACTCAACAGCTGTGACTTTGGGGGTTACCACAGGCAAGTAGACACTAAACTATATTATGAAGTTTGAAACTTTCCCCCACAAAAATATGAATAGGTCAGTGAATTAATAAGATAAGTGGAGACACAGGTGGTAGATAAGAGAGATGGGTGATAGCTAGACAGACAGACAGATACGGAAGAGTGGGTAGCTGAATAAGTGATAGACAGACAGACAAAGATAAGCGTTCTGACAATAGTAAGCATAGGATGATACATACAACATTGAAAAGTACTAAGTAGTCCACGGTGGATGCAGCCAGGAGAAACCACTTAGAGGAGATGCTCCGTAACTCAAGATTTGAAGGTGCAAAAGCTGAGTAAGTAACACTGACAGTGAGTAAATCAGGCAAATCCAGCAACACATGCGAAGCTGTGAAAGTGTGAAGGAGACTGGTGGACTTGAAAACAACGCAAGTAGCTGGCTGTGAATGGAGCACTGGGGGTGTGGAGAAGAGAACTTGAGTTGATCAGCTGATGGAGACTGAGGCTCTGCCCCTGGTCAGTAGGTGCGATTGCCTTTCACTGGGAAAGCAAATGTGGAAGGATAGCCATAAACTTAGAAAAATAACTGAAGACAATGCATAATAATAATAATTATATGTATGTATGCATATATATACACATATATGCATTAAGGACTATTTTAAAAAACTAAAGTAAAACCCAGTGCTCTGGAGTTGATTCAGACTCATAGCAACCCTATAGAACAGAGTAGAGCTGCCCCATAGAGTTTCCAAGGAGTGCCCGTTGGATTCAAACTGCCAGCCTTCTGATTAGCAGTCATAGCACTTAACCACTTTGCCACCAGGGTTTCCAAGGTAACAATAGACAAGAAAAATATATACATGTATTTCCTGTATGGTGAGGTAAGACAGGATCCAGTGATAAGCTGTTGATTATAGTGAATTTGGAGGAAGATACACTGAGAAAATTCCCTAATTATGCTTACTGATGAGATTAATATAATAATCTTTGGGAGGAAGGAGTGATTTTTACCAGACAGCTAAAAGGTGGCTAAAAGTATGCCTGAAGCATGTATATGCCAGCTTAACACAACCCCACACTGGCACAGTAAAATGGTAACTTTAAAAGGAACAGCTTCCTTAAAGAGTAGATCATAAGCTTAAAACAAAAAATCCATCACAAATATGGTTTAGGCTTAAAATTGGGAAATTTATTTCATCCTCCAAACCATATAAGAAATCATTTACGAAAACAACAGATCCATTTAATAAGGAACAAAAAAACAGTCACTTCGCCCTAGCTGTTCCTGTAACTAAGCCTTTTTCTATAAAGCCTGAAATCTTGTTCTACCAGTTAATAAATTATTTCTCTTGACACACCAGTTATCAAAGATGTGTTTCTGTATTTCTATGTTAATTATGAAAGTAGAGGTCTGAATTGGAAAGGTCTCTAATTCTCTAGTTATCTGTTATAATTTTCAAATGTTTTGTTGCAGATGCTTTAAAAATTTTCTCTAATTTCAGCTGACATTTCATTATGCTCTAAGGCTAATTGTGTTTTAGCTTCTGCCCTAGTTTGGTTTAAGTTTTTTTTTTTTTTTTTAATGACCATTTTTGCACTTTTCAAGAGTCCCACTGTGCTTTTGAAGGGTCTTGACAAAGTTAATACTGATTCTATTAAAAGAATAGCACTTGAGATCCCAGAGGGGATAAAAAAAATCCTCCTCCTGTGAAAAGACTGAGTGTTTTATATAATGATTGGTGATAACTAAGAGCATTATTATAAAAGAATTACTTTTATGATAGTAAATCCAGAAAAGTTCCTAGGAGCCAAGTATTAGAAGTTGGAAACCCTTAACAATAAGCCTTCAAGAGGGGCACTGACAAATAGTCAAATTTAAATTGTGCTACCAGGTCCCAGGACATAACTAAATTCAAGACTATGTATGTAGAGATATATATATGTTTTCATTTAATTCATCAATATTTTATTAGGTACCTTGTGAATATTCCTAATAATTCTAAAAACCACAATACATTCCTTTTATGAATACCTTGTGTCTCTGTTCACTGAAGCTTTAACAGGTTCATCTGGTCTTTATAATCCAATTTTTTTAAATCTAAATTCCAATCTACTAACCTAGGAATTTTTGAACTTTGCCCTTAAGATCTAAATAGAATATATGTTTCTTAGACATAGGGACCCTGATTACTCACATGTATCCTCTGCTGCGCCCAGCACAATGTTTCAGAAATAATAAGCATTTACATTTAACGAATTTAACTTCATTGAAAATCGCTTATACTTTTGCTTCAGATGGTGGCTGTGGAATCAAAGGAATCACGCCAGTGCTAACAGCTTAGTGCTCAGCTGCTGACCCAAGGTTGGTCATTGAAACTCACGCAATGGTTCATGGGAGAAAGACTTGTCAGTTTGCTCTTATAAAGATACAGCCTGGAAAATTCTATGAGGAAGTCCTCCTGTGTCACATGGGGCTACGTGTTGAAGATGGTTTGATGAAACTTAACATCAACATAAAGTAATCCAAACAAGCTTTGTCAAGGATAAGTAACCATTACATCGGGAAAGAATGCACTTATTTAGTATAAATACATGATTTGCGCTTAACAACTAACCTAAAAGTTGGCTGTTCAGGTCACCTAATAGTGCCATAGAAGATAGGTCTGATGATTAGAGATAAGGAAACCACTGGAACAGTCTACTTCGTAACACATGGAGTCACTGAGAGTTGAAATTGACCTTGTGGCAACAGATTTTAATGTCTCAGTCACTGTAATAGATCTACGTATAAGCTCTCTCAGACAACCTTTAGAATAAATTTGAAAGAAAGATACGTCATCTCCATTCTAAATACAAGAAAACTGAAGCTGAAAATACCAAATGACTTCCCCAAAGCAAGATCTAAAATTTTAACCTGCATTGCATTTTCTGATTTCTGAATCAATATTTCTGTTGACTGCAGACATTTCTTTCCTGAGACAAGTGCAGACTGGAAAACTCTCTATGTGGAAATCACAAAGAAAAAAATGTGGTATGTTAATTGTATGTTAATACACGTTGGCTCTTAAAGAAATATTTAGAAAATTCCCTACCACCCGTCTCTTACCAGTTAAGCACAATTTAATATTCTTTGTAGTTTCCAGGACTCTAAAGCAATCATCACTATCTATTCAGGAAAATGATAACCTTTAAGTGAAAATTTCTTTGTGACAAGGGAGTAATCCAACAAAAAAAGAAAATGAAAATATTCTAGTTTAAGATACATAATGCAAGGAATACTGTATCTGATATGTCATTCACAAAAGACAGAAAATGAAACGCTGTCTCTTTGAAAGTGCTTTCTACGAATATATGTCCTCATTTCAGAATTCATAATCAGGCAACAATTTTGTAAAAAGGTAAGAAAATCAACTCTGCTAGAATTCAGTCGGTAAAGCACTATCCCAACCTTTCATAGGTTTACCTAATATTTTGCCTTTTCCTTAAAATAATTACTGTAAAACTATACTTGCTACATAATTGGGAAACCATCATAATTTTACCAAGAGGAAATTTTGCTTTCTTCTTGTACAGCTTATTTTCTGAACTGCTTTACATTTTGAGTGCCTTCTACCAATTACTTAGCTTCTTTACAGCTTCAGTTTCCTCCTTGGTAAAATGGAGAAGATGACACTGATAAGGATGATACTTTATCATACAGGCGGTTATGAAGGTGAAGTAAGACATGTACATTTCTTAGTATGGGAACTACCACAAATGACTCCTCTATGAATGTATTAGAGGAGGAAGGAAAGGAATATAATCACAAGATAATTTTTACATATAGTAGACTAGTGGTCTTAATCCTATCTGAAAGCTGTCCTTATGAAATAGACCAAGCAGAGACACAAGCAAAGATGGCCATAAGAAGATGCATGTACAAGCCACAAAACACCAACAACTTCCAGGAGCCACTAGAAGCTAAGAAAGAAACACCAAACTCAAAGACTCAGAAAGAATCAGTATGGCTGATACCCTGATTCAGACCTCTCACTTTTAGAACTGTGAAACAATCAACTGTGTTATTCAAAGTCACACGATTTGTGACACCCTGTTACAGCAGGCTTAATAGAGGGATATAATAATATATTTTCTCTGAACTAATAATAATGCATTGGAAGTTGCAACCTCAGATTTTAAAGTGGAAAATGGAGTTAGGATCAATCAGGGTAAGAACAGAGGATCTTACTGCCTATGGTCGGTTGCTGTGAAACTTTTAGCATTATTTCAGCTGGAATCATAGAGAGAATGACATTGCTACATCTTGAGTTATTAATTGAATTGTACCCCTGACTCATTAACAACCCACATTATGCAGATGACACAACCTTACTTACTGGAAGTGAAGAGGATTTACACTTACTGATGAAGATCCAAGACCACAGCCTCCAGTATGGACTGTCCCCCACCACCAAGAAAAAAGAACTCCTCACAACTGGACCAGTACGCATCGTAAATGGAGAAAGGATTGAGGTTGTCAAGGATTTCATTTTACTTGGTTCCACAACCAAACCCTTGCAAGCAGCAATCAAGAAATCAAAAGACACATTGCACTAGGAAAATCTGTTGCAAAGGACCTCTTTAAAGTGTTGAAAGGCACTTCACCTTGAAGACTAAGGTGCACCTGACCCAAGCCATTGTATTTTCAATTGTGCATCATATGCCATGTGAAACTGGACAACGAGTAAGGAACACAGAAGAAGAATTGATGCCTTTAAATTATGGTGTTGGAGAATAATATTGAATGTGCTGTGGACTGCCAAAAAACAAACAGGTCTAGAAGTACAAACCAGAGGGCTCCTTGGAAGCAAAGATGGCAAGACTACATATTACATACTTCAGACGTGTTGTCAGGAGTGATCAATCGCCGAAGAAGGACATCATGCTTCACAAAAGAGAGGATCAGTAAGAAAGTGGAAGACCCTTAAGGAGATGGACTGACACAGTGGCTGTATGAATGGGCTCAAGCACAGAAACAGCCGGGGGCGTGGTGCAAGACGGGGCAGTGTTGTGCAAAAGGTTGCGGTGAGTTAGAATTGACTCGATGGCACATAACAGCACCCTTGAAAGAGAATTGAAGTCCTAACCCCTAGTACGGGCAAATGTGAATTTGCCTGGAAATAGAGTCATTTCTGTTTTTGAATGTTCTAGTGAAAGCTAGCCATCACTGAATTACTTGGTTTAATATGTCAGTGTTTCGCAGAGTGTGATTCCTTGGACTAAAAACATGAGCATCAATTTTGAACGTCTTAGAAATGTAAATTCTCATAGTTCTACTAAATCAGCAACTCTCAGGGTTAAACCCAGAAGTATGTGTTTTAAAAGTTGTCCCAGGTAATTCTAATACTGCTGAATCTGAGAATCACTGGAGTAAGGAAAGTCAAACCAAAACACTAAAAGCAAACCCACTGCTTGATTCCAATTCATAGGTACCTTATAGGACAAAGTAGAACTGTCTAATAGGATTTCCAGGATTGCAAATCTTTACAGAAGCTGACTGCCACATCTCTTTAATCACTGTGCCCCCAGGGCTCCTGGTCTGCAAAGCTATAGTTACAAAACACTGAATAATTCCACAGATGGTCTGAAAAAAGAAGTCCAAGCTGCTCATCATGGCATGTAAAGATTCTCCATGACTTGGTCCTTTTCCATGCCCCAGCCTCAATTTCTACTAGTCTGTGATTCGCAACGCGTGCAGCAGCAAAAATGAAATCCTGCAATTCTTCCTGTAGCTACCATTATGTTACATACATATGTCTTTGCTCATGCTGGTATCCTGACTCAGTAGTGACTCCTTACCATGCCCTTTTTTGCTTACTTTGCTGCTATTCACTCTTAAAAATTCTATGCTGGTGTCACCTCGGAACATGAATGGGAGCCTATTTTCCTGAACCAGGTTAGGTTATGTGACCTTTTTCCTTGATTTTATAACACTGAGGAAACCCTGGTGGAAGAGTGGGCAAGTGCTATGTCTGCTAACCAGAACATCAGCAGTTCGAATCCACCAGGTGATCCTTGGAAACTGGATGAAGCAGTTCTACTCTATCTTACAGGGTCAACATAAGTTGGAATCAACTTAAAGACAGTGCATTTGGTTTGTTGTATATCAAGGAAACTCTGGTGGCATAATAATTAAGTGTTACAGCTGCTAACCAAAACGTCATCAGTTCAGATCTATCAGGCTCTCCTTAAATATTCTATAGGGCAGTTCTACAGGGTTGCTGTGAGTCAGAATCGACACGGCAGCAGTAGATTTGGTTTATTGTACTTTAAAGAACTTGGAAAACTATCCTCCCAAACATTTGGATGCCTGAAGGAACAAGACCCTATTTATTCATCTTTGTATTGCCATGCTTAGCTATAGCTAACGCACCAAACCAAAAGCCCACTGCTGTCGAGTCAGTTTGGACTCACGGTTACCCTAGAAGACAGAGCAGAACTGCCCCTAGAGTTTCCAAGTAGCAGCTGGCCATTGCAATTGCTGACCTTTTGGTGAGCAGTCACTTAACCATTGTGCCGTCAGGGCCATTGATGCTCGAACAATGAAATTGGTTCCTTGTCATCACATAAATTCCTACTGAACTGAAGATTTACAAGTCCTTGGGAGAAAGACGTGGCTGTCAGCTTCCATAGAGATTTACAGCCTTGGAAACCTCATGGGGTTGCTATGAGTTGGAATCAACTTGACGGCAGTGAGTTTTTATTATTAAGACTAAAATTTAAATGACAGAAAATCCCAACCGTGGCAAAGGTATGGAACAGTCAGGACATGTATATGTACAGTCTGTGGGAGTGCAAGCTGATACAACTAAATCCAGTTTAGTCTGTAAAGCTATTTGGCAGAAACCCTAATGGTGTACTGGTTAAGTGCGATAGCGGCTACCCAAAAGGTCAGCAGTTCAAATCCACCAGGTGCTCCTTGGATACTCTATGGGACAGTTCTACTTCATCCGACAGGGTCGCTAATGTCCGAAACAATTTGACAGCAATGGTTTACCAATGCTGCACATCCTATGACCTAGTAATTCCACTCAAGTGTATACTTAAAAGAACTGTTACATGCATTCACCAAAAAATACCCACTAAAACGTTCATGTCATCACTATTTGTGATGACAAATCACTACCAAAACGCCATTCAACAATCACAAAATAAAACTTGATAAATAAATTCTTACTATAGAATATTTACAATAAAAATGGAAAAAACACAACCATAGAAAACTAACATTACAAATCTGTCTCCCAAGTTAACATTAAGTTGAAGAATTCAGGCACAAAAGAGGAAATATTGAGTACTACATTTACATAAAGTTAATAAATAAACCCAATTAATCTCTAATTGTTGTAAGTCAGGGCATTGGGCGCTCTAGAGGGAATGACTAGAAAGTCTCATCCAGAGGACTGGCTGGATACTACCAACATTCTGTTTCCTGATCTGGGTTGCTAGTTACCCAAGTATGTTCACATCATGAAAATACATTCATTTGTGTTTAAATAGTAATGATGGCTTTATTAAGGGCAAAGGATTGGATGTGAAATAAAAATACACATGTTCCAATCCTGAAATCTCTGTGTAATTTGGACAAAACATTTTCTTTTAAAATCCCAGTTGCTTTGTTTCCAAAATAAAATGCCAATCAAAACCGATACAAATAAATGACTTATGGAATGGCCCCTGTGATCTACCTCCCCTTGTCCAACTAAGCATTATATATTATTCAAGGCTGGGTTTTCAGAAAGATATCCTCTATTCTAAGTGCCATGGCCTCTTCCAGGGTCCTAAAATTCATAACACAGTTTTTAAAATAGATATTGATTTTCCATTAGCGTGTAATCTCAGTGATGGCCATAAACTTGATGTTGTCATACGCACAATGCTAGAGTTACTCCTTCAACCTTCATAAACAGGGCTCCTTATCTAACTTAACTAGATAACCCTAAGAGGGCTATACTGAAAGCCAGTCATCAGAGAGATGAATGCTAGCACAGTACTGGGAGAATTCCATGCTGTTGGGTCCTCAGAGAGTTTCCACTAGTAGAGAAGAAGATGGCTTCACTGATGCTCAGCTCGTGATGTCTTCCAGTGGCTCCACCAAAGCTTGTGTTTGGTGATCCTTATTGGAGCAGGAATTTCTATTGTCATTACCCACTGCCGTCAAGTTGATTCCAACACATAGCAGCACCATAGGTAACAGTAGAATTGACCAATAATGTTTCCAAGGAGCACCTGGTGGATTAGACTGCTGACCTTTTGGTTAGCAGCTATAGCACTTAACCACTACATCACCAGGGTTTCCAAACCCAAGGCCATTGAGTCGATTCCAACTCACAGCAACCTTATAGGACAGAGTAGAACTGCCCCAACGAGTTTCCAAGGAGCACCTGCTGGATTTGAGCTGCTGACTTTTTGGTTAGCAACTGTAGCACTTAACCCTACTGGGATTTTCCTACTCTCATAACTCTACACCAATGCCAACCCACTCTCTCTTTTTTCCTCCCAAATCTTGGGAAACACACCAAGCAGGAAAATAAGGACTGTAGGAAGATTTCTGCTTCATTATCCCGTAAGTTTACCCAGCGCCGTAGAGTCGATTCCAACACATAGCAATCATATAGGACAGAGTAGAACTGCTCCATAGAGTTTCCAAGGAGCACCTGGTGGATTCGAACTGCCGACCCTTGGGTTAGCAGACTAGCACTTAACCACTATGCCACCAGGGTTTCCATTCCATATGCAGAAAAGTAAAATATGAAGACATAGAATATTTTATTTTATTTTATTCTTTTGAATTTTCCCTCCTTCATCTGAATTCACTTGTCTAAGATGAGCTTGTGAAATATTCTGAAAGCAATTTTCTTTGCAAGAGCCAAATTAATCAGTTGAAACTGACAAACAGCTAATGGACTTCTATTTGTTTATTATGTTTATCTAATCTTCTATTTGTTTATTTGTTTATCTAAAGTAAATTCTATGAAGCGGTCTTCCTACCAAAGGAACCCTTCTATATTTCAGCCTACAGAAGTTCCTCTGTGCAAGATTGTTTTAAAAAATGTTTTTGTAGGCAACAACTATTGAATAGAAGATAGAGCTAGAATTTCCAACTCAAAAGAAAATTGTTCATTCAAGTACTTAGCATGTGTGTACTTAAACACAGAGCAACTGAAAGGAAACTATGTCTGCTTAAATACTTAACACATAATTATTGCCCAATATGTAAGTACCTGTTAGAAGAAAAATAATTCCCAGGGACATAATAATAATAATAACCATAGTTGGGTGTCAGGGAGCTCTTACTATATTCTAGACATGTGTAAAGTGATTTACATGCATTAGATTACTTAATCTTCACACAATGTTATGACGGAAGTGTTATTACTAGTCTCATTTTATAAGTAATTCGGGATTAAGGAGGTTAATGAACTTCTCAAGTGTCTTCTAATCTTGCATAGCTGGTAAATAATAGAGCCAGGACCAAACCCAAAGGCTGTGTAATGCCAAACCTTCTCTCCAAACCACTGCACTGTGCAGCCCACCCATATAATCAGGGAAGAACCCACTGCAGACCATGGTCATTAGAACGACCGGGAGTAATTTGGATTAGCAGCATCCGTGCATGGCTCATTCCCGAATGAGATCCTGATGATAAGTGACTGATTGAGCTTTGTAAAGCAGGCCTAGACGGTACAGATGATGTCATAATTTTAGCCTTCTCAGAAACTGCCTCTGTTAACTCTCTTTTCAGCTCCCTGCTCCAGGAGGACCCTTCCTGCTATACAAAGACAGGGCAGGAAGACTGATCAAAGCACAGATGTCCGCCCTCCTAAGGCGGCTTGTCCAAGCTCTAGGAAATATGAAAAATTCAGACTTTTTTGCTGTGACCATGCAAGCAGAGTAGATGAGGCAGCAGAGTTACAGCTTCATAACAGGTTAACCCTGCTGACCAGACCCAACTCCTCCAGGCCAGAGAGGTCATCAATTCGTGGTACATATTTGTAAATACAGCAAGATGCCTCTCCCATACTTGTCCTCTAGATTTCTCCAGTAAGAATCTTCCTCTTAATTTTCTGCACTACCTTCTGGGGAACCCCCAAATGCTGCCTATTTTTGCACACGTATCAGGCTCCCACGATCTCTTCAGTGCTTTTGCAAAATGACACTAACGCACAGGGACGCATTTGTAGCACCTGTATCTTGATTTACTTCTCTCACAAGCATGTAGTGAACACCCACCACATAGCAGGTACTATTCTAAGCACTGTGATTGGTCAATGACCAATCAGCCGGGGATTCCATCTCTCACCGAGCTTAGTAACTGCTAGCACTGAAAGGAGAAAATGGACACAAGAGGAAGTAAATTACATACTAGTTAAAAGATGATTCACTTTACAGGGATAAACAGGGAAATATGATAAGAAGAAGACGAGTAACCGTGAGGAGGCAGTCAGAGAGCAGGGTGCAGTATTAGGCAGGGTGTTTGGCCCAACCTTAATGAAAAGGTGACTTGAGCAAAGACACTAAGGGGTTATGGTCAATGACAAACATATCTAGGAGAAGAAGAATCCAGGCAGAGGTAAGAGCCGGAGAGAAGGTTCCAAGGCAGGAGCATATTTGCTGTAATTGCAAATTTGCAAATTGCAAATGTGACTGGTCAAATGAGCAAGGACAGACCAGAAGCATACAGGACTAGTGGGGCATCAGGAGTCGGTCAGGTGGGATCTGCTAGATTCTGGCTTTTACAGGGAATGAAATGCTGAGTCACCACGGGATTTGGTTTCTCGTGGTTTCTTGTTTCGTTCAGGATATTTTATTAGGGATGCATAATTTGCATATAGTAAAACGCTAAAAATATGAAGGAAACTTTCAATCAGTTTATAAGATTTTAAATATTCTGTAACTGACACAATTATTGAAACTCAAACTACATCCACATCCCCAGAAAGGTCATTCACGTTCCTTCCCAATTAGTTCCTACCGTGGAAAGCAATCTGTGATCTGATTTCTATTATAACAACTTAATGTTGCCTGTCCTAAAATTTCTAATCAACAGGATTACATATTATATACTTTTAAATGTTTGACTTCTCCAACCAGCATAATGTTCTGGGAATTCATTCACGCATTTATTCTTGTTGTTGCATACATCGGTGGCTCATTCTTTTTTGCTGCACAGTAGTATTCCATTCGATGGTTATAGGTTCTTTTGTTTAGTCTTCTTTTAAGATGTTATAAATAGAGCTTCTATAAATTTCTTATGTGCAGCTTTGTCACTTTTCTTGGCTAATCTCTAGAAGTGGAATCGCTAAGTCATAGGGTAAACATTTGCTTAACTTTTAGAAAAACTGACAATTTCCCAGAGTTTTTTATAATCCCGTTGATAATGTGTGGCAGTTCACATCCTTCTCAATATCTTACGTTATTTTAACCTTCTAGAAGGAAGACAGATATACCTCGTTACCGTTTCAACTATTTGTCACATGATGATCAGCTTTACAAAACAATTTTTCCCATGTTTACTGGGCATTTGTATAAATCGTATCTAGTAAAGTGATCTTCTTGTCTTCTGTTGATTTTTATTGGAATTTTTAAGTCTTATTATTGAACTGTAAGAGTTTTTATACACTCCCGATACGAGCTGTTTGTCAGGTATATATGTTAAGAATATTTTCTCTTTATCTGCAGTTTGTCTATTTATTGTCCAAATGACATATTTCGATGGGGAGCATTTTTTTTAATTTTAATGAAATTCAGTTTGTTGAATTTTTCTTTTTCTGTTACTCTGATAAATATATGTATATTTTAAGGTCACAAATAAATTCTCCTAGACTTTATTCTGCTAACTTTATACTTTTAATCTTTATAGTACGATTAAGTTTGAGTGACTATCTGTGTATGGTGTGATACAGATACAGAGGTTCATTTCTCCCATCACATAAATACCCAGTTTCCTGTACAATTTGTTACAGAGCTACAACTTTTACCATTGAATTTAATCACAGAAATATTTCTGAGAATTCTATTTTATTCCTCTGATATATCTAGCTATCCTTACATGATATCACAGTTTCTTCATTACTGTGTGCCTATAATTAGCTCTGAAAGCTGATGAATAAGATCACCGATTTAGTTATTTTTTCCAGAATATTCTAGTTCATTTACATTTCCATATATATGTATGTATGTATAGACATATATACAAGGCAGATTCCTAATTTCTGTACAAAAAAGTCTGCTGGGAATTCAACTGGGTCTTCTTTTGATATATAGATCAAACTCAGAATTAACAATATTGATCTTTCCATTCTAAGAACATGATGCCCTTTCTTTTACTTAGATCTTTAATTTCTCTAAGCAATGTTTTATATTTTTCAGTACAAAGGTGTTCAACATGATTCATTAAATGTATTGCTACAAAATTTTCTCATTCTAGTCTACAAAAATAATCAAAACTCACTTTTGTCAAGTCAGTTCTGGCTCATAGCAACCTCTAGGACATAGTAGAACTTCCCCTAGGATTCCCAAGGAGCAGGTGGTGGGTTTGAACTGCGGACCTTTTGGCTAGCAGCTGAGCTCTTACCCACTTGCAACCAGGGCTCTATATTCTAGAATACCCAAACCAAACCAAACCCTCTGCTGTGGAGCTGGGTCCAGCTCATAGTGACCCTAGTGTAGTAAAATAGGACAACAATAAAACAACCTATAGTTCATGTTGTACTTAGTGGTGAAAGAATGAATGCTTTTCCTCTAAGTCTGTGAAAAAATCAAAGTAGTCTGCACTCACTACTCCTTCTCAATATGTTACTGCTCAACATCATACTGGAGTTCCTAGCCATAGTATATGACAGGAGAAGGAAATTTTAATGCACACAGTTTCAAAAAAGTAGATATAAATGGTTTGTATCACAGAATACATGATTGTCTGTGTATTACTTTCCAAAGAAGCTACAAACAACTACTAGAGTGTGCAACAACAAAAAAATCCTAGATAAGCAAATGACAGCACGTACACACAGTGGACTAGTATGCAATGATAAGGAACAATGATAAATCCGCAAAGCCATCTCCCAACATGAATGAATCTGGAGGGCCTTATACTGAGTAAAATAAGTTAGTCACAAAAAGAAAATATATGGTAGCTGTAGGAGACCACTGCTATAAAAGCCCAAGAAAAGTTTTACATGGGAAAAAAGAAAATCTTTGATGGTTACAAGGAAGTCAAAGCAGGGAGAAGAAAATCACTAACTAGCAGTAGACACGTGTTAACTTTGGTGAAGGGAAAACAACACATAACATAGAGGAAGTTTTCACAGCTTGACCAAGTCGAAGGTATAGAAGCTTCCTAGATACATTGGAACACCACCAAGTTACTGAGGATGAGGGCTGGGGACCAGGGTCTCGGGAGACACCTAGGTAAATTGGCATAACATAGTTTTAAAAGAAAATGTTCTATGTGCTACTTTGGGTAAGTAGTGCCTAGGGTTTTACAAGCTTGAGAGAAGTCATATTTAAGTATGACTATTTGTCCCATCCCATCTGGAATAAAGGAGAATGATTAAAAAACACAAGACAAATGTTAGTCCAAAGGTCTAATGAACCACATGAAAACAGTCTCTACCACCTAGAACCTAGAAGAACCAGACTACTCAGCTCACACCACCAACCCTTCTGATGGGGATCACAGTAAAAGGTTTCATACAGAGTGAGATAAAAATGTAGAACGCAATTCAGCTTTACAAAAAGACCAGACTTACTGTTCTAAGAGAGACTCGAAGAATCCCTGTGACGATGGCCTCTGGACAACCCACTAACTCAGAACTGGAACTGCTCCTGAAGTCTACCTTTCAGCCAAAGATTAGATAGACCAGTAAAACAATAACACGCATGAGAAGTTCAATCAAGTGTAGTGCAACAAGTGAGCACCAACTGTCAAAAGAGTCAAGACGAGCAGGTGGGAGGTGACAGGAAACCAGACAGAAAGACAAGGGGAACCCCAGGTGTCAAAGGAAATGGGGAGACAGATGACAAATTGTGAGATTGCAACCAATATGCCCAAACAATTTGTGTATAAATTACTGGAAGAGAAAATAATTTGCACAATTTTAAAGCTACCTGAAATAATAAAGGAGTTCACAAGCAATGTTTCTATGAGAAAGCATGTTCAGAAACACTTTTACTTCTTTTTTCTAGGTACCAAGTGATATTTAATTTACTGATCTGTTTTTTCATTGTCCCTGTACAGGGGTTCTTTTTGTCTTTCTTTAATAGAAGCTTATTTTGACTCAGAATGTTAAATCACTTATTTGCATATGAGCTTGAATACATGTATTTTTTATTGTCAAGTTTATTCCTTTTTTATTTTACTTGCCATCCAAACTGTGAAAGTAAATTCACTTTGCTCTAGGATGAGAGAAGTGTTTCTGTATTCAGATAAATCCTTAGAGATATTTCTATATAGAAAGTTCAGCCAAATTCCCATAGTGTTGATAAGTAACTCTTCCCTGAAGAAATTGTGTTTTAATACAATATGTACATTGCTAGGCAGTCGCAGGAAATTTGTCAAAGAAACGACATGGGTTTTGTCCTTCTCCTTCCTCATCTGCCCTTTCTGAGTCACCCCACATCCCCCCCAGAACTTTTCAAGTTATATCCTCCCGTTATGCACTTTCCAAAAGTTGACAATTTTCATTTCTTCCTACAAATTAGCTCTATTTGGTGAGCCAGGTACAGGGTAACATTTCAGTCACCATTGACTTTCAAAAAGGAAATTTGCCCACCTTTCTCAAAACATCTCATCTACTTCTATCCCATTTGTCATATGACCTTTTGACAGAAGTTGTCTTAAACCAGTGAAAATACATAAAATAACAAGAGGATTTGAATGACTCTGAAATCTATTAGGAGAGTGACAAGCATGGCCATGTACTTAATGCTACACGTGAAGAGCGTACTAATGAAAGCAGCCCTTGAGTTGGTGATGGGAAGTTGATTGACAGTGTAGAATTAATCTCAACGGTTTTTTAAAATGCAGGCTTTATTATTAGTCTGTGGAAATTAATCAAAACTTGTTGTCTCTCTTGTGAGGAATACATAAACAGTGTTATTTCATAAGGCCTACAACCTTAACAATACATTGAAAAAAATTGTAAACATTTGGAAGGAAAATCAACAAATCCAAAACAATGAAAATCAAGATTTCTTCTGGATGGACTTGGAAGGGGGAACTGGAACAAAAAAAGAGAGAAAGGAAAGAAGTGGAGGGGAGAAAATGGGAGAATGGAAGGAAGATTTAGAAAGGCTGTGCCTTGTAGATTGACAAATATAAAAAAAAAGTATGATATTACTAAAAGACCCTTGGAAAATGGGTAGAAAAATTTAATTTTATTCTATACCTTATGGTCGTTGTAGACATAAACATTTTTCCCATTTTACTTGATATTTATAATAATAATTTCTATGAAAACAGAGTAAGTACTACATGATCAAACAATCTACAAAAGCAGATGTTATTTTAAAGATACAACACTTATGAAACCTAATAATGAGCCGAACCATGAGAGTCGGCTGGCCGTAAGGTAAGGTCGTCTCGACACCTCACTCAGTACCAGGCACGGCCTCCTCACAAGTTGTCTTCACGTTAGGTAGTTTGCCTCTGTCTTTCCAAATTGGTAAATCTTGAAAAATAAAAAACAATAACGAAAAAAGAAAGAGTGGTTTAAAAACTCATTTTGAAGTGAGCATGGATTTAGAAAAGTTGCTGTCTTGCAATCCCGTGAAAAGCATCAGTTGAAAACCTCAGGCTCGGAGTTTAATTATTATTTTTCTTCATAAAAAACAGTATGATGGTAGGCATTAATATCACTTGGACAAAGAAGAAATTCACTGTAATTATAAAACATTTTCCAGAAAATTGGTTCATTGTGTTGTTATTTTTCTAAGGCTGGACTCTCTAAATTAACAACTGTAAAGCAATATCCTCAAAGTGTTTCAAATCCACATAGCCGTGTAACTGCTAGAAGAGTGGAATTTGAGACTATAATACCATTATTCCTTCTGTTGAAAATTACTACGACTAATTCATGTTTAATGAGAGTTCCTACTAGGAGCTAGAAATTATGCTACGTGTTTCATATGCATCGCTTAATGTTTATAATATTATAAGGTATGCACTTTTATTATATCAGAAAATATTATATTGTATTTTATTATATAATATTATATATTATATTTATTATATAATTATATATATAATATATAATTATATAAATTATATATTATATATTATAAATTATATAAATTATATATATAAATATAATTATATAATATTATATTTATTATATAATATTATATTCATATCAGAAAACCTTGGCAGAGAGCAGTCACATGGCCAGTCAGTAATTAAACACAGTTATCTCTCACCCCTCGCCTCTACTCCTAAGCACTGTCTTCCATGAGGAGGAAGTGCATGGGTGATGAAAATGGTTACAGTACTCCACTCCTGCCTGAAAGACTGCAGTTCGAGTCTGCCCAGAAGCCCCTTGGAAGACAGACCTGGTGATCTTCTTCTGAAAACTCAGCCACTGAAACGCCTATGAAACACAGCTCTACTTTGACACTCATGGAGCCACTGGGAGTTGGAATTGACTCAATGGCAACAGGTTTATTTTCTGAGAAGAGTTGATTCTTAGAACCGGAAGTCTTTCATGTTTCTTAGTTTCTTTACATGTAATTAAAATCATCATACTAAAGAATGATAGAAACAATTATGTTACTTTGCTGAAAGATTATTTAATAAATCTTGCCATGGAATATCAGAAGAGAGCAGAGAAACTTTTGGTATGAGACAGCCTGGCAGGACTTTGTCCCCCTAGCCAGCCAGGCATTCCTGCAGAGTCGTTTACCAACCCAGAAAAGTTGTTGTCGTGGGAGACCTTTAGTATCATCCAGTGAAGCCACTGAGTATCATTTCTTTTTGCCAAAAACAAACAAGATATGCCAAGTTTTCTGTGTCCCTTCCAGTAAGATTGACCAATTATCAGTCAGGGGAGGTGGGGAAGAAAAGAGATGTCTGTAAACCGCAGACCTAAAACATCTTGATTTGATCTCCTGATCAATTGCTCTTTTCTGATGTGTATTATAACAGATGTGTTGGGGAGAAACTCATTCCTTTCTATTCCAAAAACGGCAAAATGAAGTTATGATTTGATACTTTTGAACAAAATCTTGGCCGTGGAACAAGCAATAAAGTTTTCAGAATATCCATTCCATAGACGCAGTGTTTGCTTATCTGACAGAACTACCACTGAGCAAATCCCTGTCAAAAGCCTCTAAATTCCCATGTAAACTGTACTGGCTCTAGACTCTGGGCTATAAAAATGACCAAAAATCCACACATATTGACAGAGGGCAAGAAACTAGGCAGATAATAACTATATTATTTGACAGTACAATGATGGACAATAATGAATTCTTAAATTGCTCAAACGGGTCGAACTCTCACGATTTTCTTAAATGCTTGCAGTGCAAGCAAGCGAGCAAGCCAGCGAATAAGAAAGTTTCAGAACAGTCAAGTTCATAGAGAACAGGGATTTCTAATTTAAAACAATATTCTAAACTTCCTACTCAGTAAGTATCGTGGCCTTTTGGGGGGAAAAAAGTATAGAGAAATACTGATATTTAATTGAAGCATTTGTGAGAGTTTACATTCTCTAAATATTGGGATTAATTCAGACAAATAATATTGCTTGTACCTTGAACTTGATGTCAGGTCAGTTTCCATCAGTTCATATCTAAAAGTGATAGATTCAGTGTATCACCTCTTGTTTCTTTCAAATCAGAATGATAAACACTTTTCTAATTATATCTGATTAAAAATGAGATTTGTATAGGTATTATTTTATAGAATTGTAAATAACATTTAGAGGAATTTAAGAATCAAATGCATACTTGAAATAATGTATCGCCTCTGATGAACCGTTTTCCCTGAGCCTCTGTGTCTTAGATCTTTGTCTGTTGGAGGCATTCATTGCCCTCCAACATTAAGCATATTTTGACGAGAGATTCAGAAGCATCAGACACAGCAACATTAAATCATACCTAGGCTTCCTCTATATTAGCGAGACTTCTCTCATAAAGTTGGAATCCAACTATTTAAATTGACATCTTTTTCCTTTACTCTGCATATTTAACCTGATTAATATGAGGACTGCCGATTAAGTTTGCCATCTCATCCTAGGAAAAGTGCTACATACCTCATTGCTGAATATCCCTGCAGTCACCTTCGAAGTACCCTCCTTGGGAAGCTATGCACCGAAGCCAGCATCTAGTCCACCCTTCAAAGCAGTTTTGGAACACTTTTTCTGGAGTAGCCATCAGAGCTGTTGTCATATTACGTTTAATGTCCTAAATATCGTTAAAATGTCTTCCCTTCAATATTTCCTTTATCTTCAGGTAAAGAAAAAGGTCACTGGGGGCCAGATCAGGCAAGTAAGGGAGGGTGTTCCAATACAGTTGTTTGCTGGTACAACTATGCAATTAAGTTTGCAAACTTGCCGCCATGTAGCTATGTCAATGGTCATTTTAGAAAGAGTTCCAAAATTGTTTTGAAGGGTAGACTACGCACTGGCATCGGTGCACAGCTTCCCAAGGGGAGGATTTCAAAGGTGATGGTAGTATATGCAGCAATGAGGTGTGTAGCGCTTAGAACAATTAAGGCTGTGGACTTATTTGTGAGACCTCCTATACCCTAGCGGCTTCACAGTTTTTGTTAAGTTACTCTTTTTTAGAAGAAGAGGGGCACTCATTTTTCCCAGGGTTCTATTTCTCTTCAAAATATTTCAGACCTCAGCCACCAAGTCCCGTGGTCATGCACTAAATCATGTCATCGTCAATAACTCAGCCACCTCTAAAATCAAGCAACCCTCCTCCAGACTTACCGCTTTCTTTCCCTGCAGCTTACCTGTTCTTCTATTGGTCTAGCTATGTTTCAGCTTCTCTCAGATTCTCATTTCATTACTCTTTTCAGTTTGGCTGTTAAGTGTTAAGGCTGCTAACCAAAAGGTTGGCAGTTTCAATCTACCTGGTGCTTGTTGGAAACTCTATGAAGCGGTTCTACTCTGTCCCATGGGGTCACTATGAGTTGGAATCAACTCAGCAGCAGTGAGTTTGGTTTGGTTATTAGTTTGATACTATGTCTGTTGTCTGTTACAGCCTCATTTCCCTCCTTAGTCCATCATAATAATTATGTTCTTGCAAATATACTTAAATCTTTCTTTCCTCTCAATTCCAGTAAAGGCTCATCCTCAAACTCAGCTATTCACCAACTGGAAATTCTGTTGGTAAAATGGTTAAGAGTTACAGCTGCTAATCAAGCAGTCAGCAGCTGGAATCCACCAGGTGCTCCTTGGAATCTCTATAGGGAAGTTTTACTTCATCCTATAGGTTGCTATAAGTCACAATCGACCAGACGGTAATGAGTATTTTGTCGTTGTTTTGTGTTAATTCACCTACTCCATATATGCAATCAGCAGCTGAGTATCACAGTAGAAACAGAAACAACTTGCTTAATGGCTTTCTGTTAAATTCATGGCCATATATCTCAAATAGGTGCTTAATGAGGCAAAATAATTCTAGTAAATTATCCTAGTTATTTTTACAGCTTCTCAAAGAATTTTACAACTCTCAAAAAAATACAATAAAATATATACACACCATCCCTCGTGTTACCAAATTTTGTGTCTTGCTTTCTTCCATGGTCTCAATCTTAGTTATGATCTTGTATTGCGTGCCTTTGAGAATATATGCATAATCTGTAAGGAATGTCTTATTATTTTTCGCTACCACATCTACCACAACTATGTTGGTTTGCTTGCCTCTTATTCATCCCCCTTCTTACTTGTTAAGCAGACCTCAACTTTGCTCAGATAAGCACTTTTCAGGAGAGTGACACTATACTCGGTTCAAAAGTAAATTCTGACAGAAACTGGTTCATGGTAATAAGTCAATTGATAAGTAATGTATCATGCGAAGAGAAGTCAGAATTCTAGGAATCTTCCAGAAAAGATTTCATCATCTTAAATGGAGTAACACAGGTGAAGTAAACTCTCTGTTCTTTGCTGCGCATTGTGTCTGACAAGGGTGTCTGCAACTACTGCAGATCTCTTGAAGCTGTAAGAAGAGTTAACTTTCATACACACCAGCTTAACAATGAACAAAAAGAGAAACTGAGTCCCTAAAGATATAATGGAGTTGCTGACTTGACCATTATGAAGGCACTTTGTCTTAAAATATTGACAAGATAATAAATCTTCCTTTTTAGGACAGTTGAGTTGGGATTTTCTGATGATGTAAGCAGAAGGCTTTCTACTTGACGTAGTACTCATACTATCTGTCCTTCCTCATATGACAATAATAGAGATGTTTTGTCTTTCTGATACGCATCAACAGTTTCTCCGTCTAGATCATCCCTACCACCATAGAAACATGTCCTAGTATTTCCTCCCCCTTTAACGTACAAATTATACACATAAAAATTCTCTTAACCCCACGTTCTTCTCCATACGCTGGTGCAATGATCTTTCCTTTTCACAACAGAAACAGTGTTACATCAGCAGGGAACTGCCAGCAATTCAAGCCAAACTCAGAAGAGGAAGTGAAACAGCAATATCGTTGCTGATAACAGAATGATCTACCTTGAAAACAAACAATACGAGAAAGATGTTACCTGTGTCTTATTGGCCGTGCAAAGGCATTTGACTGTGTGTATCATACTGAATTTTGTGTAACATTGCAAAGAATGGGAATTCCAAAACACTTAACTGTGCTTTTAGGAAAACTATACATAGACCAAGAGGCAGCCATTTCAACAGAACAAGGAAATATTTGTGGTTTAAAATCAGACAAATTATGCACCAGTGTTTTACCTTTTCACCAAACGTATTCAGTCTGTATGATGAGAAAATAATACGAGGAACCAGACCGTATGGAGACTCATTAACAGCTTGTTGTATGAAGATGACACCAACTTGTTTGCTGAAAATAAAGAGGACTTGAAACACGGGTAATGATCAAAGACTACAGCCTTTCGTGTTTATCACTTTTCGAAGTGAAGAACACAAAAATCCTCACAATGGGACCAATAAGTGACATCAAAGTCAATAGAGGAAGTTGCCAAGGATTCTGTTTTACTTGGATCCACAATCAGCGCCCATGGAAGCAGCAGTGAAGAAGTCAGATGACATACTGCACACAGAAAATCTGCCGCAAGAAACCCCTTTAAAGTGTTAAAAAGCAAAGATGTCACCTTGAGAACTAAGGCATGCCTGATCCAACCCACAGTATCTTCAGTCACCTTATAGACATGTGAAAGCTGGAAACTGAGTAAGAAAGACCAAAGAAGAATTGACATATTTGAATTATAACGTTGCTGAAAAATACTGAGTGTATTCTGATCATGTCTGTCTTGGAAAAAGAACAGCTAGAATGCTCCTTAGAGGAAAAGATGACAAGTCTTCATCTGACATACTTTAGACATGTTATTTGGAGGGACCTTTCCCTGGAGAAGGTCATCATGCTTGGTGAAGTAGATGGTCAGTGACAAAAGAGAAAGACCCTCAACGAGATGGATTGACACAGTGGCTCCAAGAGTGAGCTCAAACATAGCAGTGACTGTGGGGATGGCGGAGGACAGGGCAGGGTTTCATTCTGTCGCCCAGAGATAGGGTCACCATGAATCAGAATCGACTCGGCAGCACCCAGAAACTACAGAACATGAGTGTTTGCCTGGGTGTTTACCCGCCACCTCATTTTCATTTCTCTTGTCTGCTGATCACATGTGAAAATATTTGAAGTTGTGACTTTTAATCTATTTCCAGTTCTCTGTCATTCTTTATGTCAATGATATTGAAAAAGAAACAAACTAAAACAGGTCTCACACTGTACAGCCGAACAGTTAGATCAAATCATTATTCCATTTAGTTAACTTTATGTCCAAGATTTGGGACAACGTTTATAAGAAACCTTTGAATTTCTTCATAAAGTTTAGTTTCTATGATTCCTTTAAACTGGAATATGGGAATTAATCTATCCCTTGCCTTCATTTTGCAGATGAGAAAATTGTGTACAACACAGAGAATTTAATCACTGTTGTACAGTGAGATGGTACCAAAAAGAACCAAAACCCACTGCTGATGAATTGATTCTGACTCATAGAAACCCTATAGGACTAGGTAGAACTGCCCATAGAGTTTACAAGCAGTGCCTGGTGGATTTGAACTGCCAGCCTTTTGATTAGTGGCCATAGGGCTTAAACACTACACCAGTGAGATAGTAGCATGGTCAAAATAGAATCCAAGACTCCTGACCACCAGTCGGGAGCCCTTTATATTTTATTCAGTCTTTCACTTGTAAATGAATCTGGAATTGTCCATGCAGTCTGGAAATAAAAGTAGCAGGCATCATGGTTATAGTCTTAGAGTACAGAAAACTGTTCAAATTTAGTAATACAAGTTCATTTAAAAGAAAAAAACTTACAGTGATTATTGTTTAATAGAAAATTTACAAAAGCAAAATATTTCACGCTGTGTCTGCCCTGATAGAAACTTTCTTCTTATCATACACATCCTCCTTATTGACATAAGACAATACCGCTCACTACCCCAATCCATCACTCACCCTCTGCAGAGTTATCAGCCTAAACACAAATCTGATCATGTCACTCTTCATCATGAGGGACTCCATCATCTCCAAAGTCAGAGCACATTAGCCTGTAATCAAGGTCCTTCCTGGAAGGTCCCACCGTCCTTGTAAGTTTGCTTAATACAGTCTTTCCTTTTCCTACACCCACACACTTGCACAATCTTCTTGTTCCATTTATGGAGAATGTTCTACTCATCCCTTCACAACTTTCTGATTTCAGAGAATACATGGCATTTTCATGTAGACACTTTGAAGCAATTTAAAAAATAGTAGTTCTAATAATCAAACTTTAAAAAAAGATAACTTTTGACCTCAAGTTGTGAATATGCAAATATTTCAAAGAATTAAAAGGCTTTAAAACTCCAGCATTCATAAAAGTGTGCCATTTTTCTAATTTATTTCCTTGTCTTATTTCTCTGCTTCCCATGGATAGGGATGAGTTAGCCTAACGCTGGGGTTTATCTTTTATTTGTTTATTTTTCCTAGGTACTTTTATCATTATTGCCTTTATCTCCAACATTATTTAGTTTGGGTTGTAATTCAACCTAATAAAAAATAATTGGTTTCTCTTTATCCAAATTACTCTGAAGGAATTTTACTTTAGCCAAGCCAAGTGCCATCTAGCTTTTCATTTTCTGGTGCTGCTAAAAATCTGAAGGGGGAAAACACTTGTACCCGGGGGGGGGGGGGAAGCTTGTTTTTTTTAAAAAAAAAGAAGAAAAATTCTCTGTTATTTTTACTTCCCCAATCCCAATTTGTAAAGAACTTGCAAGAAATTCATTCATCTATACTCACACTGAGAAACTAGTAAGTAAATATAGATTGTTACTCAAAGCTGCTTAGAAGTATAAAGTTGCAAAGAAGTGTTCTTGAAGGTCAAAGGCCAAAACACAATATTAAATTAAAACATTTTCAGAAACAAAACTGATGTCTCCACTAAAAAAAAGTTGAAAAAATTTTACTTTTTGAACTGATGAGACAGCCCAAATTTGTACAAAGTTATAGGTCTAAAAGCAATTTCAAGTCAGAGTATTAATCATAGCTCAGTCAAGCAAGAACTGCAAGAATCTAAGAAGTCATTTCCTATATTCCCCCCTAAATTTTACCTTCAACAGAGCAATATGCACAAGATAAATAGAAAGAAAGTGTTCAGTGACCAATGGGTTACCTTCTACACAAAGTTTTTTCTTTACTTTCTTTTTTCTTTTTCATCTTCAGGCAATCTGATTCTAGCAATACACATACAGTGTATGTTGTCAGGTACCATCAAGTCAGTTCTGACTCACAGTGACCCTGTGAATACAGAAAGAAACACTGGTCTCGCACCATGCCCACAATCATTTTTATGCTTAAGCTTCTTGTTGTGGCCGCTATGTCAATGCATCTCGTCGAGGGTCTTCCTCTTTTTTGCTGACCCTCCACTCTTCCAAGCATGATGTGCTTCTCCAGGGACTGATCCCTCCTAACAACATGTTCAAACTATGTAAGACACAGTCTTGTCATCTTTGCTTCCAAGGAGCACTCTGGTTGTACTTCTTCTAGAACAGATCTGTTTGTTCTTTTAGCAGTCCACAGTACATTCAATATCCTCCTCCAACACCACAATTCAAAGTCATCGATTCTTCTTCTGTCTTCTTTGTTCATGGTCCAGCTTTCTCATTCATACAATATGATTGAAAACACCATGGCTTGGGTCCGGCGCACTTTAGCTTAAATATCTTCTAAGGCAATTTGAATTAATTCTCTGATTATTAACTTACCCTAGTCTTCAAACTAATCTCAGAGAACTGACAAGTATTCCAAGTGAGAAAAATAACCAGAATGGTTTCCTCATTCTAAAAAAACATAATAAAATCTAAGTAAGAATCAATCGATTTTTTTCAAATTTCTGAAAGAACATAATTTTCCACCTACATTTCTAAACCAAATCCAACAAGTGCACATGTGGAATACAGAAATTACTCTCTCAGACATGTTCTGGATGATGTACTCTACCAAAGTTCGGCTGACAAGGAATCTGGTTGAAAGGCTTCCTGACTTCACATATTTGAATGGAAGGATCTGTGGAGTGTTTTCTGAAAGGAAGAATGTACTGGAAACTTTCTCATCCATATGACTCAACATCATTTTGCTAACCAGAAAACATCTCTCAACTTCACATACTTGTAGGGAAGAAATAGTATATTGTGAGGAAAGAGAGAAATCATGAACATTAACGGTGAATGAAGAATCCATAATCAGTGCTGTCTATCAGGTAACAGAAACAATCAGTTCAGATAAAAACTTATTACTATTATCCAGTAGTGAATTCCCCATGAAAATGAAATTAAGAGAATATGTTTTTGTTTGCTTGCAAGGAGATTTGGGCAACTGACGTATATTTGAGACTAAATTAGTAATAAATAGAAATCAAACTAAACAAACATGAATACCCCCTACCTGAAGAAAATTATTAAACAATAAACTCCACAAAAACAAGAATACAACAGATGGAAAAAATAATCAACTTTCAGCTATAAGTAGTGTTTACTTAATCATGTCAGTGTAAACATTAAGAGCTAACCATTGTGGAGTGTGATTCTGATCAATATGAATGTTCAAACAGAAATTGGAAACCTCATATGGCAGGGAAGTGGTCACGAAATGAATTATGTCCTCCCAAAATAATGTGTCAACTTGGCCGGGCCGTGATTCCCAGTGTTGTGTGATTGCCTTCCATGCTGTGATCTGATGTAGTTGTCCTATGACTTGTAAATTCTTATCTTTGCTTGTGATTTAGTTAGGTGACATCGGGTTATGTTAAAGAGGATTAAGATAGGATGCAACACCCTATCTGTGGTCACAGCCCTGAGCAGCATAAGGAGAACTACCTGGGGTATGGCCTGCATCACCTTTTATCCTACAGGCTATAGAAGAAGAGAGAGAAGAACAGAGCGAGGGGGACTTCCTACCACTAAGAGATGGCTGCAGAAAGTAGTCCTTTGGACTCGGATTTCTGTGCTGAGAAACTCCTGCTGTTGTTGTTAGGTGCCATCAAGTCAGTTCCAAATCATAGCAACTCTGTGCACAACAGAACGAAACACTACCTGGTCCTGTGTCATGTCCACAACCATTTTTATGCATAAACCCACTGTTGCAGCCGCTGTGTCAATCCGTTGTGTTGAGGGTCTTCCTCTTTTCTGCTGACCTCCCACTTGACCAAGCACGATGATCTTCTCCAGGGATTGATCCCTCTGACAACATGGCCAAAGTATACAAGACTCAGTCTCACCGACAGTGATCTCTCAGAGCCTACAGGGAAGGAAAGCTCTCCCCTGGAGCTGGTACCCTGAATTCAGACTTCTAGTTTCCTAAACTGTGAGATAATAAATTGGTCTGTGTTGAACTCATCCATTTGCAATATTTCTGTTATAGCAGTGCTAGATAATTAAGACAGGAGTATTTATTCTAAATGACTATTACGATGCGTCTATCACACTAACTGTACAACCAACCCTAAAAACGGTTACCCTGGCTTTAATCATGAGTCCCACACTGTTGGCTGTATTTAAATTCATCTGTCATCTTGCCGAAAATCTTTTTGTATATGTCACATAGGTATTATTGGCTTCTATATTTTCTGAAAGTTTTAAAGCTTTGCTTTTCACATTCTAGTCTGTGAATCACTTGTCATAAATTTTGGTATGGTGTGAGGTAGGAATTTAATGTAAATTTCCTTTACTGAGACATAAGGGTTAACACATGCAAGACTATTTCTTCCTCAAAGCAGGTTATGTTTTGCAAACTGTCCCGAAAGAATATGGAGGTGGGAGAACAGGGCTAACGGCCGAGAGTCTACCATGCCATAGAGATGCTGCTACAACCCAAGACGTGAAGCCGAGTTCCTACACCAGGGGAGGGCGGGAATCTCTGCTTATCACATGGCGTATTCGTTCCATAACCTGTAGCTCTTTGTTCAACTCCAGTGTTCAACCAGAGTGGAAACCTACACACTGCCCTACTGTGTGATGGACGCAAGTGGAAGTGTGCACCTCCTATGGCTTCTGTCTGCATGCGACTCCCTCAGTCAGTACTGTTTCTGGCACAGTGAGTTTGCTGACAGGTAATGCACTCTTGCTCACTTGGCACAGATAATCAATTTTTCCAGCACCATTTATTCCTTGAACGGCCAGTCTCTCCACAGATGTCTTCTGTAACTTTTATCACAGTAACAGCCATAGGTGCTTGGGTCGGATTCTAGGAGCTTCTGTCTGTTCACTACTGTCATGGTAACGTCCCACGTGTGCCTGGGTCTGACTCCAGGCTATTGGGTCCGTTCATTGTTCTGTCTACTCATGTAATCATACAAGAATGTCTCAATTACTGCAGAATTATAATAAGTCATGGTTATCTGGCAGGGAAAATTCCTACATTTTGTAATTCTTCAAAATTTTCTAGGTCCTCCTGGCCTTTGGCCTTTCCATAAGAATTTCAGAATTAGTTTATGAAGACCTATGAAAAATCTAGTTTAGATTTTGACTGGAATTTAATGGATTGGAATACTAATTTAGGAAGTGTTAATATATTTCAGATAGAGTATTTTGGGGGGGTTGTCTTTTGAGCAGTGAAAGTAAGCTGAATCTCCACTCATTCCAATATTCAATAATGTTTCATAATTTTTTCTATAAAGATTTGGCTCATATTTGAGAGATTTATTTTTAGAGCCATATAGATACTGTTGAAATTGTGAATAGGATCTTTGTTATAATGGTTATTACTAGTATGTGAAATGACTATTTGTTTTTGTCTGTGGATTTTATTCTCAGCAAGAGCCCAAACTCAGTTATTATTGAAACCCAATAAATGATGTTGGGTTTGACCATTTGCAACCTTACTCCCCGTGTAAAAAGACATCTCACGCTCTCTGTTCAATTCTTATACTTCTTGTTTGCTTTTATTTGTCTTACTACATCACTGTAAACTTGAGTAGAAATACACACATTCTTTGTATTATCTTTTTGGATTTACTGACGCAGATTCTAAACTGTCACTTTTACCTATGAAGTTTGTTTCTATTTTGTTGACTTATTTAACACTGATTATCTGTGTTAGAAAATTTTATTCTGTTAAGAGCTTGCTAAATCTTTTTTGAATGATATGTAGAACTTTATCAACTAGTTTCTTTTCATAATTATCAATATCAGGATATATTTCATCTTTCACTAATTGCTAAGGTAAAAGTGGTGCTGTACATTATGATTTGTTACTGTTAATAAGTACACAAATCTCTAATGTCTAATCATTCTGGTATTTCTAAAATAATGTAGAATCCTATGTTTTAAGGTTCAGTTTTCTAATCCCTGAGCAAAACCGAGGCCCTTCTGAGACACCTTTGTATCCTCCACACTGTATTTCTAAGTCTTTCAAAGAGATGTGTACTTCATAGTAAGCAAACAAATTTTTAGCTAGGTCAAATCAGAAATATTTGTTTCATAAAACCTATGCAAATTACAGATGTTCATTGCTGAGTACAAAATTCACTTGATACTTTTATGTTTACATGTGTGCAGTCCAATGAGAAAACACAGACATAGCTCTGAGACATCAGTAAAATAAGATATATCCATGTCTTTGGAGCCCGGGTGGCACACTTGGTAAGAGCTTGGCTGCCAACCAAAAGACTGGCAGTTTCAGTCTCCCAGCTGCTGCTTGGAAACCCTATGACACAACTCTACTCTGTCCTACAGAGTCACTATGAGTTGGGTTCAACTCAAAGGCAAAGGGTTTGTTCGTTCATTCGTTCATTTGCATATATTTGTGCCTTCCCTTCAAAGAACTCAAAAGAGCTACTAACAACTGTGCTTTTCTCAAAAATGCCAAGTAGTTTTGCTTCATTTGAAATAATATTCTTTCATTATATAACATGATCATCTCATCTAATATAATTGTATAATATATTTTTATTACAATTAAGAGAATTAAATCAAATCCACTGGCTCTTACTAATCACCTGCTGTATAAAACCCAGGAACACAATCTTTGTCCTTCAGATGCATTTAATGTTGAGAAAAGAAAATGTTTCTAAAACTGTTTTTCACTGGTAAAGCAATAACAGCCTTACTTTGTATAAGGAGGACTACAGGAACCTCCCGAAGAACAATAAAACTGTGCTCTAGGATACTCCCAGAATGCCTCAAGGGATGCAGAAGACTGTGGGGGGAGCAGGAGTAGGGGCTGAACAGGGACTCAAAGCACCTGAAAGAGAAAGAAACAAGAATGAGAAACAATATGGATATCAAGAGACACCCTAGGAACAACGAAATTTACTAGCACCCACCCCCAACACCCCAAATACATGCTTTGTGTTTGGCACATACAACTCTGCAGACCAATCAAATAAGACTCTTGACTGTTGCTCTTTGCTAACACTCTTTGCTCCCCTAAACTGATATCACCATGGATGTCACCTCCACACACAGATTCTCATGTAATGACTGGTAGTTGGCAAACTCTCACTCTCACTGTTTATGTAATGAAACAATGAATGGCTGAACGAGCTATCACCTCTGTGTAGCATCTCAGAAAATCAGGCAGCCTGACAAGTTCGTTTGTCACCTTTCCAGAGACAATCATTACTGTCTTCTTGTCCAATGACCCTTGTCCTCATTGTCCAGCCCAAGCAGCCTCCACATCAACCATGTGAAATAATTAAGAGAGAATGCTAATTTTACAAATATTTTTTAATCCTAATAAAGTATCAGGAGCTTCAGCGGCACGGTGGTTAAAGCACTCAGCTGCTAATTGAAATGCTGGTGCTTGGAACCTGCTAGCCTTTTCAAGGGAGAAAGGTGGCAGTTGGCTTCCATAAATATTACAACCTTGGAAGCCCTATGGAGTAATTCTATTGTGTTTTATGGGATAACTCTGAATTAGAACCGACTCCATGGCAGTGGGTAACTAAATACCAGCCTCTACCTAGTTGCATAGTGGTTAAGCACCCCGCATGGCTGCTAACCAAAAGGTAGGCAGTTTCAAATCTGCCAGGTGCTCCTTGGAAACTCTACGGGGCAGTTCTACTCTGAGCTATAGGGTCTCTGTGAGTCAGAATCAACTCAAAGGCAGTGGATTTGGGTTTCAGGGGTATATTAAGTACAGCAGTTCATGTCCAAAACTTAGCTACCTGTCTCCTGTCCCAAACCTATCCTAGCATAGCGTTTCTCCTTTCACTCATAAGCAACTCCATCTCTTCCAGCTATCCATGCCAAAAGAACTCAGTCACCCTTACTTCCTCTTCTTAAAGTATGCTTCATTTATTCTGCATTGAAATCCTGTTGGTTCTGCACAAGTTCTTTCCAGAATGCCATCATTTCTCACCAACTTTACAGCTGATACTCGTTACCTCTCACCTGGATTACTGGATTCCATTACCTGATACAGCAGTCCTGGTGGTGTAGTGGATAAGTGCCGCATCTGCTAACAAAAAGGTTAGCAGTTCAAGTCCACCAGGTGCTCCTAGCAAATTCTATGGAGCAGTTCTACTCTGATCTATATGGTCGCTATGAGTCAGAATGCACACGAAAACTGTGGCTTTGGCTCACATTTCTCCTTATCTCTGGAGGGTCTGTTGTCAAAACAACCAGCAGATTTAGCCTTAAAAACCCAAGCCATCCAACATTAGTCCTGGGCGCAAAGCTCAACAGTGGTTGGCACCCATTTTAGTAACCAAATACTGCAATCCTTAAAATACCAAAAACTCAATGCTGTCAAGTGGATTCCAATTCATAACAACCCTATAGGACAGAGTAGAACCTCCCCCATAGAGCTTCCAAGGAGCACCTGGAGAATTTGAACTGCTGGCATGTGGGTTAGCAGCCACAGCTCTTAACCACTACACCACCAGGGTTTTCAACCCTTAAAAAAGACAACCATGGTGTCTGCCCCAGGCCTACTATCACCTCTATGACCTGCCTGGGAGCTGATTCTCCAGCAGGCTCACCAAATTTGATCATCTGTGGTGAACGATTTCATGTTTTTCACCACATTGAAGAGTTTCTTCCAGGTAGTGGCTGGCATCTGCCTCTCTCACAGCCCCACAACTTCTTCCAACAGAATCAAAGCCTCTTTTCAAATTTACCATCCCTCACATAGACAGATTGCCTCATAAGCACAGACCTACTTGTGGTTACATACTAATTTGTAGCCAACAATTTCATGTTTTTCAAAACATCAAAGATACGTTGAAACCCATGTGAGATTGTTCAGTACAAATTAGTAAGGAAGCACAAGTCAGTCCATGTTTGTCTTGTGTACTGGGCAATCCACCCCCAGACTTGCCCACTTCTCTTTCCCTTGGCCCATTTAGTGGCTTTCCTTTTCTCCCACCTTGAACCCTTCTCAGTAGCTGTTAATGCTGGCCTTCCTCCAGGTATCCACATGGCTGGCTCTCTCACTTCCTTCCAGTCTTTTCTCAAATGTCAGCTTCTTGATGAAGCCTAATCTGACACCGGCGTTTAAAGTGGAGATTGGCCTCCCCAGCATATTCTGAATCCCGTATACTCTGTTTCATTTCTTTTATTCCTCTAGCACTCATCGCTTTCTAGAAAATTTGCCTAGTCCTTCTATTCACTGCTGTTTCCCTTTCCTCCTCACCTTAGAGTAAACAAGCTTGTGGGGAAGGAACAGAGGTGTGCTTGCTTCACTGATGTATGCCAATTGTCAGGTACACAAAGGGATACAATAAGTCCTTGTTGAATAGATAAATAAAAGTTAACTGCATGAATGAACCCATTTAATTCCTCACAATAGCCAAGCAAAATAGATGTCCTTGTAGTGTACGCGGTATAGGTCATAGTGACAAACTAGGAATTCAACATAAAGTCTTCTTCCAAAACTCAAAAAAGACTTCTTACCCCGACCGAGATCTCTGGTCATACGAGAGAACATAAATTCACAAAGGACTGGAATTCAGAGATCCCTGAGTGACTTCTTTTCTTTCTAATTCCATCAAAGTGCGTGTAATACCACGTATCAAGCACTTACTATGAATACATGTCCATGGAGTCCCATCAATGAGTGAATGAGTTACTTTGGGAGAATGAATTCAGAAGGTGAACTGAACCGAAAACTGTGCAGTCTCTTATCACGTGGAGCATCCAGGAATACACTTTCTTCATGGTGTTAGTCGAGTGACAGCTGGCCGGGGCGACTGGCTGGAGGCCGAAGTAGCATGACAGAAATTATATCTGTCGCTTTGTTGAAAAAAGACCTTAAGAAAGAAAAACCAAGATGACCTAACAAACCTCCCCCAAAATAGAATATTGTTCAGTGGAAAATTTTAAAGAAAAAGAAGATAGGTCTCATATTTCTGAATACTGGTGTTTTCCAGAATCTACTGTTTAAAACTAAGCATATCCACAGTAATTTAATTGAAAGACAGTATGGCATAGGCATCTGGGTCAATATGCTTCTATGGATTCCCATTCACAAATAGGAAATACAAAACATATTCAAGCTGGAGGCACTTTCCAGAATGCATGCATATTTTTTCTATTAGAAAGGGAGGAAGTTTTGTTATTATTTGAATGGAGTTAATTTATGAAAAACAGTGAAGTATCCGGTATGGATTTGTAAAGTACGTATCTAATTAAGACATTGTAAGTTCAGGTGTGTGCAAATCAAGTCATGGTAAACACATCATTCATTTCCACAAAGAAAACTGTCATGAGCAAATAAATATTGAACTCTCTTTTTAGATGTTAAATATCCACAAATTTGTGCTAGAGATAAAAAGAAGTTTTCATCTCTTTAAAGCAAGAAAACGGAAATTAATGCAAACTTCAGAATGCCCTTGGTGATCAACTTGCTTCCAAAGATGAAACAGTCCGAATTCATCAATCAAGAGTACTTGGTTAGAAAGCATGTCCTTAAGTCCTTTTACTAACCACATGAGACAAAACTCGGGCACAGACACCGTTGGTCATCTTCAGACACATTGCTTTTCCTGCTCCTTCTCTTTTCTTCCAGCATGTCACCCACTAATAATGGCCACTCAGAATCAGATGGTGACAGTGGAACCTCGGAGGTGGGCCAGCTCCAAGTTCTCCTCAAATTTCTCAACTTTGTCCAGCATGAGGGCACCCAGAAACATCACAAATTTCCATCAACTCCATAAGCCTTACTTATATTCTTAACATCTGTTGGTTCAGGAAATAGATGATAACAAAAAGATATTATGGATCCATTAATAATTACATATATATACATATATATAATACCTAAAATACCTATACAGATTTTTTTAAAAAGTAGACCACTGAGGTAATAGATCTGTTCTACCTGTGGAAAACGTCTATTGTACATCTAGGTCCCCCAAATTCTCACAGAAGCTCTTGATACCCTCTCAGTAGCCTGAAGCCCGAAGCCCGCAGCTGGGAGTCACATCTCAGGAAGGAAGTGTAGCATCACTGTTCCTGTTGCTCTTCATTCAGTTGTTTTTCACACTTTTAAGGTCCTTGGAAACATTATGGGACAGTCCTAATCTGCCTATAGGGTCACCATGAGTGAGAAACAACTTCATGGCACTGGGTTTCTTTTGTTTCATTTTTAAGCAGCTACTGCCCTCTATGGAAAAAAAAAAACAAAAAACATTTTAGTAAAGATGATCCAGACTCATAGCCACCCTATAGGACAGAGTAGACTTGTCCCATAGTTTCCTAACAGCACCCTCTAAAATAGGGCTAAATGTCTCCTGCATTTGGGCAATGAAGTACAAATAAATCTACCTTAGCAGGATTCCTTGTCTTTTTTGTGGACTAGTTACCCAAAGGAATGATTGATACTGGAAAATTGAGCCACTCTGGGTGGCTTACAAGCAATGTAATATTAAAAATTAAAAAAAAAAGAACACTGATATCGAGGCAATTCTAACTCATAGAGACTCCATAGATGACAGTAGAATGACATCATAGGGTTTCCAGGGAGCAACTGGTAGATTCCAACTGCCAACCTTTTGCTTAGAAGCCCAGTTCTTAACCATTGTGCAATCAGGTCTCCATAACATCCTTCAGTGACAGCAGCTCTCAGCTTTTTCCACATGTAGATCAGAGAAGTCTTCCAAAGGACCTTTTGTACCCTGTTTTGAAGCAGCTCAGTTATTACAGGGGTGGAGGTGTGCAGTGTGGGATCCATTTCATCATTGCTGCCTAGAACATGAAAGATTATCTGGGGGACCAACATCAGGCACTTCCTATGAAAAAACAAACCAATCAATGTTTACTACTAAAACTATACCCCCCCAAATATACTAAAAACATTTATATTGTAGCAAAACAGGCAGCAAAACAAACTACCCGTGGACTTCCTGTACCACATTTATAGAAAAAAAGGCAGTTCTGCATCATAACCACCTCAATATTCTCTGCAGATCTAAAACCAAAAATACTGTCTAAATAATGCATTTATCTATCACATCCCAGGTGATTCCAGAGTTTAGGATATGCATACTGTAGTAAGAAAAAGAGAGAGAGAGGAAGGAGGCGGGAAGAAATTAAAAAACTATATGTTTTCCAAGAAAATCTCACTCTGAAAACTGCAGTCAGGAAAATTCAAATTTGATTGGTTGATAGAAAAATTATAAAACTTGGTTATGTAATTTTTTATAGTGAAGATAAAGATAAATGCATCAAAAAGGAACAAGCAGTATTTGATTTCATAAGATTTGTGTAGTAGTCTCTTACACTAACTATATATGCCTTACCGTTTTTTCTGTCTATTATTTTTCTCCAAAGGTCATCTATTTTTGAAACAAAAAGCACTTAAAGCTACTGTTGATAGAGTTTTGAAACACAGTGTGTAGTCTCTCCTGCCTGGTCCTGCTTTTCTCCCCGGTTACTTAAGTTAAACCCTTCCGACTTGGTATGTGTGCTTGTGTCTGTGTGTAAGAGAGAGAGAAAAGAATAGTTTCAGAGTTGGGGAAATTAAAGCAAGCAAGAGAGCACCTTCTTGATATCCTTGGCTTTTTTCAGAATAGACCAACTCTAAACCATAGTCCAGATCTTAGAGCAATTAGGTTGATGACATCATCTTGTTTCTCTTTTTGCTTCTGAAGCTTATTCTTCAGCATGAGTCTAAATAATTTAATTTATAGGTGAGATGCTGAGTTGTTATTGTTGTTAGGTACCGTCAAGTTGGTCTGACTCACAGTGACCTCGTGCACTACAGAGTGAAATACTGCCTGCTCCCGCACCACATCCACAGTTGTTTTTATACTTCAGCCCATTGTTGCGGCCACTGTGTCACGCTGCCTTGTTGAGAGTCTTCCACTTTTCCACTGGTCCTCTCTTCTCCCTCCTGATAACATGTATAAGGTGTATAAGAAACAGTCTTGCCATCTTTGCTTCCAAGGAGCACTCTGGTTGTACTTCTTCCAGAACAGATCTGTTTGTTCTTTTGGCAGTCCGTGATACATTCAACATTCTTCTCCAATGCCACAATTCAAAGGTATCAATTCTTCTTCAGTCTTGCTTCCTTGTTCATTGCCCAGCTCTGGCATGTATATGACACGATTGAAGATAGCATGGCTTGGGTCAGGCGCACCCTAGTCTTCAAGGTGACATCTTTGCTTTTCAGTACTTTAAAGAGGCCCTTTGCAGCAGATTTTCCCAATGCAATGTGTCTTTCAATTTGTTGACTACAGCACCCATAGGTGTTCACTGTGGAGGATGCTGCGTAGCTACAGTGAAAAAGGGACAGGAACCTTAGGTATCTTAAAGTCTGTCACTTCCCTATAAGCTTCCCTACATTGTAAGAGGAATTTGCCAGTTCTTTTTAAAAACATCCTCAGAAGTCTGCAGCCTACAGCTACTGATGATAATGGCTAGATTAGTTTCCATTATGTGCTTCCATAAATGATGTGCAAAACGCTATTCTTTCTGAGTATCTGGAAGACAATTTGGAATAGCATTAACTCAGCTAAAACAAAGAGGAACAGACATGTTAATTTACATTACAATTTCACAGTGAATAAAGTTGAACCAGCTAGAAACAATAAAAAGACAAAAACTTCCATAATTGTTAAATGTGGTTTTCATCATTAGAATTGCTTCTTTAGGAGAACAGACATTTTATCAGCCCACTGTCTGCATCCATTTATTTGAAGTAGCACTGGAAAAACAGTAAGGAATTTTCATTTCTCACAAAATGTATTTATCACTCCGTATTAGCAAGTCACTGTGCCAGGTCACATGTGGGGTGGGTGGGAAGTATGAAGAAGGGCAAGAGCTGAGAGGAGTCCAACAAAAGGTGACAAATTACAAAGGACAGAAATTTTCTGTGTAGTTCTAAATTAATCACATGCTAACTATAGCGAATAGCTGCTTCGTATCATCCAATAAATATGCAAAAAAATTTCAATCAGAATGCTTAAGGAATACTACTTAATTAAATAAAGATCGAGTTTAAAACATTTTTCTAATCCACGCTGAAGAAGGGAAAATAAAACTTGTGCGTAAATCAACTTCCCTGACCAAACGCACCAAACTAAAAATGCTTTTGTACTTGATAATGAAAGACTGATATCCTAAACATCACATGCTTTTATTCTAGAATACAGAAAGCATCAGTGTTGGGATGAGACCGGGATAGACTTTAAAAAGCTTTCAAAAAAACTCTTATCAATTCATCCTGATGTGTGTTATATTTGTTATGTTTTCATTTTAAAAATAGGAGGAAAGGAAAAGAATGGGAAATAATAGAGAGAGAAATGGAAGGCTTAGCTGGAATTTCTAGGAAGCCGATGGTGATAGTGATGTAGTCTGAATCTCACCAAGTGCCCATACAAAAAACGGACAGAGGTACTAGAACGGTAGAACAGCAAACCCACAGACAACATCTGTCTTAGCCATCTGGAAACACTGTAACAGAAAATGCTATGAGTGGACGGCTTTAACAAAGGGAAATTTACTTCTTTACAATAAAGTAAGCTTAATATCCAAATTCATGATGTCATCATTCAGCCTTATTCCCCTGGACAAGAAGCTTCTTTTCACAGGGACCCCCAGTCCAAAGAATGCTCTTTCCTCTTGGCACTGCTTCCTTGGTGATATGAGGTCCTCAACTCTCTCTGCTCACTTAGTTCTTTTACATCCCAAGAAACTGCCTCAAAGCAATCCAAGCCTGTAGATTGAATCCAGTCTCATTAACTAAGCTCTCTCATATTCTCACTCATTAACATCATACAGACAGGATTTGGAAATGGGAAAAATCACACAATACTGGAAACCATAGCCCAGCCAAACTGATACACATTTTGGGAGGGGTACACAATTCAAACCATGGCAACAGCATCTGCAATAAAATTAGGTGGGAAGGCATTTCTAGGAACCCACAAATATGAGTATATAGAGAAATAACCAAAAGCGACAAAACATGTGTGGTGATCAGACACTATGCAATAGGAAACAGAGACAAAAGGACGTAAGAGGCATACATTCCCTTCCAGGCTGAAGGAAGCAGCAGGAACCAGGAGGGGGCTTTGTAGACTACAATTCTGCAAATCTCTGCATTGTAGAGCCCTGCACTATGGAGAAACTAAAAAGAATAGACCTTGGGTTGAGTAAGACAGGACCAAAATAGACTTAACACCTGATGTGATATTGTTTGCTAATTTCCTCAACTCAGAAGGGTCACCTTTCTTTGAAATGGGCACAAATATGGATCTCTTTGCATCAGTTGACCAGGTAGCTATCTTCCAAATTTCTTAGCATAGGTGAGTGAGAACCTCCATTTCTATACTCTTTCATTAGAGCATCTCGGTTGATTTTCTGCCTATTCCTAGAACCTCGTTTTTCCCCATTGTCTTCAGGGATGCATGAATTCTTCCTTCACTGCTATCAGTTCTTGATCATGTGCTATCTCCTGAAATAGTTGAACATCAACCAATTTTTTTTTTGCACAGTGACACTGTGTATCCCTTTCATCTTACTTTGATGCTTCCTCCATTTTTCAACATCTTGCCCATAGAATCCTTTGATATCACAGCTCAGAGCTTGAGTTTTTTCCTTCATCTCTTTAAGTGTGAGAAATACTGGGTGTGTTCTCTTTCGGTTGTCTAACTCTAGGTCTTTGTATGTTTCACTATAATACTTTGTCTACTCGAGGCACCGTTTGAAACCTTCTGTTCATCTCTTTTATGTCATCCATTCTTCCATTTGCTTTAGCTCCTCTGTGGTCAAAGCAAGTTTCAAAATCTCATCTGAGATTCATTTTGATCTTTTCTATGAGCTTTTACTTTCTTGAAGTGTGATGACCTTGGTGTCATCCCACATCTTGTCTGGTCTTCGGGCATCAGTGTTCAATGTATCAAATCTGTTCTTGAGATGACCTCCAAATTCTGATGAGACATACTTGAGGTTGTATTTTGGTTCTCATGGGTGTGTTCTTATTTTCTTCAGCTTCAACTTGAACATGCAGAGGAATAGTTAATGGTCTGTTCCACAGCTGGCCCTTGGCCTTGTTCTGGCTGTTGATACTGAACTTTTCTATCATCTCTTTCCGAAGATCTTTATTTACATAATACATATAAATAAATATACATATATGTTAAAATCATATCTTTCTTAAGAAATACAATTCAATTCATAATATCTATCATGTACTGTTACATACTTATAAAATCCCATGTGTGTATATTTCTTTTGTTGTGTTAATAACGGCATACAGAATAAGGTGCATCCCAAGCCTAATTATGTTTGAGTAATATATTATAAAGGGGAGTCCAAACACACAGAAACAGAAACACAGTGGGGCGGGAGCTGGCATGTGAAGACAGAGGCAGATGAATTTATAACCCCAGGAATACCAGAGATTGTGAGCAGCTAGTAGAAGCTGAAAGATATGAGAAAGACCTTGCCCTAGAGTGTACATTTTGAATTCTATCCTCCTGAACTGGTCAGAAAATAAATCTATATCATAGCCATGTGCAGGTGTGCACACATGTGTGTGTTTTGGTTATGGTAGAACTAGGTGACTAAGACAGTGAAGATAAACAGTAGATAGATAGGAAGGTAGACAGGTGGATAAATAGGTAGATAGATAGGTAGATACATAGATAGATAGGTAGGTCGGTAGGTCAGTAGGTAGATAGACAAGTAGGCAGGCAGACAGACAGACACATACACAGATACACAGTTAGTTGACATTGCCACAAAATGGTGTTATAGATGAATTTTTGATACAGAAGGATATTCCTAAAATACTTTTAGTTCTTTTTAAAACCAAATTAAAGGAGCACTAAAAACATTTTACTCTCATAACTGTTAGTTTCACATACTTCTGTACCCAAAACAATCGCTTCTCTTTTCCCTGGAGGTCTTCTTTCATTGCTTTCAGGTGATTTTCTGTGGGATTCAGGGACCCCCTAACTCTGAGTGTTTCTTGGCAACCAAGTCTTTTTATATCATGTCATTGAGTCTTTTTTTCCGTCGCTTTTCCCCTTTCCCCCACCCCCAGTTTCATCTCTAAATAGGTAGACTCAGACTTCCTTAAGAATTAAATAATTCTATACAATATCAACTCTCAGGGCAACACTTGGCTTTTAAGGAAACATTTAGTGTATATATGTTAAGTTTCTGTGAGTATATATATGCATACATAGTACAACCTTTAGGTATAAAAATTATCCTAATGTTATGGTGATGTTAACCATAAAGTATAGAGAGATTTATCTCTATATGTTTTATGGATGACATCATCATAATGTTTTATTAAATTGCATCCTTCAGAGATTTCACTCAAGAAATAAAATTATAGTCAGAATTTTATAGTTAGACTCTATAAAATTATGATTAAAAAAAGTAAGTAAAGTAATGTCTGAAATAGCTCCTTTACTAGAAATCCAGTGAAATTAAGGATGTCTAAGTCAGGTGTAGCTCCCTCTTACTAACGTCATTTCTGAAAACTTTCAAGCTCAATAGAGTCAATTGCATTCAAAGAACACACTTTCTATGTCATTATGAATCACTTAGTAATATAGATGTTTAATTATATAATTAGATTTTAAATTCAAGTGCCACTGAGGATTAACTTAATTACAAAGTAAAATTATAGAAAGGAAAAGAAATCAATTCTCTAAAGGTAAACTTACATTGTAAGATTGTAAAGGATGCTTTTCAAATAATGGGGTAGAGGATGCTGAGCATTTCAAAGAGCACTAAATACCAATTAATACAAAAATTGTTTTAAATGGAGACATACATCACATCGGTAGATCACATGGTTTAATAGAGAGCAGTAATTATGGAGAATTGCATTTGCATCTAGAATAAGCCATTTAAAAAGGACAAAATGATACTGCAAGGTATCAATCTAAACTATGGTAAGAAAGTGGGAGAAAAACTCAACTGGGTAGTGTGATAATAGCAAGTGACTTATGATCTAGTGCATAAAGAGCTTTGATATCTTCGCTTCTGTTTTCACTATAAAAAAAAACTGAACAAATTAAAAATCAAAAACATGTCTTGGATCCATCAGAGGACTGAGGTCTCAGGGCAAGCTACCACTGTCAAGGTCTTAAAGACAGGTAAATCACAGAGAATCACTGCTTGCCAAGAACAGAAACTCAAAAGTGGAAGCCCACCACTGGAGCCATTAGCCCCAGGAATGCTTAACCAGAGTGATAGCTTTCTAGAGGCTCAACCTAGATGAGCTTGAGAGTTCAGCACTCTGGAGCTCCAGTCTCAGCAGGCATCCACATACCCTTACTTTACCTCTAAAATCTGTATCAAGCCCTTACAGTCATGAATGGAGAAAATCCTCTCATGATTCTGTTAGGTGGAATGGAAAAGTAGCAATTTTAAAATATGCTGAGAGCACTCTCTTATTTTTTAACCAAATCTCACCTTAAAGGATAACTATCTTTTCAGAGGTTAACCCGCATGGTAGAAATTTCCAACTCCATCTCTGTCTAGTCTTGCACATGATGGAAGAGAAATATCCAACTTCACTCCCAGCTATCATCCTACCTCACCTAAAAGAAAAAAAATTAAGAGGCATTGGTGAATATCACAGCCCAAAGGTACAAGCTCACTAAAACACAGACCTAATCACAGGATGAGGGAACATTTTCCCTGACACCATGTATGACCATACTACCATTCCACCAGTCAAGCTTCTGTATAATAGCCAAAAGAACTGCAAAACTCAGATCGTTTAATAAGGAATTTCCAAGAAGTCCAAAAACAGATGAGACAAAAATAAGGATGGTAGACCAAAATTAAGCCCCTGATGCTTTAGCTACAGGACACAGATAATATAGCCTACCTCCTAGCCAGAAAAACATAAAACTTCACACTGTATCTCTATTCATATAAATCATCTTACCTAACACATGTCCAGTTTTCAACAAAAAATTACAAAGCATACTGAAAGTGAAAAACGCACTCCGAAGAAAAAGATCAGAAAATTTTGTAAAAAGGTCCAGAGTTTTGTGTATCAGAGATTTTGAAAATGTCAAAGTGGGAATTTCTTAAAAGTGAAAACAACCATTCCAACATGCTAAGGGATATAACAGAAAAAATGAAAGGCGTGCGAGACGGATAATGTAAGTAGATGAATGGAAGAATAGATGTGTGTGTGTGAGCACTTGTGCGTGTGTATGTGTGTATACACGTATACACATACCTCACTGCTGAATATCACTACAATCACCTTCAAAGTCCTTCCCTGGGGAAGCTATGCACTGACATCAGTGCCTAGTCCACCCTTCAAAGCAATTTTGAACTCTTTTTCTGGAATGGCCGTTAGAGCTGTGATCATGTTACCCTTGATGTCCTGAATGTCATCAAAATTTCTTTCTTTCAGTATTTCCATTATCTTTGAGTAAAGAAAAAAGTCACTGTGGGGGCCCAATCAGGTGAGTAGAGAGGGTGTTCCAATACAGTTATTTATTTACAGGCTAAAAACTCCCTGACAGAACTATACAATGAAGTTTGTGGAATTCTTGCTGTGCTGCTGTGTGCAAAGCCATTCCAGAAAGACTTCCAAAACGGCTTTGAAGGGTAGACTAGGCTCTGGCATCAATGCATAGCTTCCCAAGGGGAGTATTTCAAAAGTGCCCGTAGTGATATTCAGCAATGAGGCATGTAGCAGTTAGAACAATTAAGTTCATGGACTTGTTGGTCCTCATGAATCACTGAGTTTGTACTTTCAGAGAACACAGATGAGACAATTGATACTAACAGTGATATTCTCACATTTTGTTGTATATCTCTGTTGTTTTAGAGAAAGTAATATCTGTAACTCTAAAATGTATATATGAAAAAGGAAAATATATTGTAATGTTTAATGTGTGACATTGGCTAGGCTATAGCACCCAGGTATTTCATGAAACACTCATCAAGTTGTTGCTGTGAGAGTATTCTATAAATGTGGTTAATATCTATCATTACTTACTTTAAGTAAAGGAAGTTATCTTTGATAAAGTTGGTGGGCCTCATCGAATCTGTTGACAGTGTTAAGACTAAAACTGAGGTTTTCTGAAGAAGAACAAATTATGCCTCAAAACTGTAACATCAACTCCCAGCTGAGTTTTCAGCCTGTGGCCTGACCTACAATATAATGAGTCTTTAAAACAAATCTTTTAACATGTATGTTAAAAGGTTTGCTTTAAGGTATTCACTCTCTCTGTCTACATATAAGTGTGTGTGTGTGTGTGCGTGCACACATACACACATGTGCACGCACACACACACACACATACACGAGATCTAAGTCCACACACTTAATTGTTCTAAGGGCTACCTACCTCATCACTGAACAGCACTACGGCCACCTTTGAAGTACTCCCCTTGGGAAGCTGTGCACTGATGCCAGCACCTAGTCCACCCTTGAAAACAATTTTAGAACTGTCTCTGGAATGGCCATTGTACACAGTGGCAAGTTCATAAACTTATTGTATAGCTGTCTGTGAGGGAGTTTTTAGCCACTAAACAAATAACTGTATTGGAACACCTTCCCTATTCACCTTATCTAGCCCCCAGTGACTTTTTTGTTTATGCAAAGATAAAGGAAATATTGAAAGGAAGACATTTGGATGACATTCAGGACATCAAGGGATAATACAATGACAGCTCTGCTGGTCTTTCCAGAAAAAGAGTTACAAAATTGCTTTGAAGGTTGGACTAGGCACCGGCGTCAGTGCATAGCTTCCCAAGGGGAGGACTTGGAAGGCGACCATAGCGATATTCAGCAATGAGGTATGTAGCTCTTTCTTCTAGGATGAGTTCACAATCTTAATTGGCAAACCCCATATATACACATACATATATAATATATATTCTAATATATACGAATACATATCCCAATATATATGGACATATACACATACACACACATACAAGTATACATATACAAAGCCCTGGTGGTACAATGGTTAAGAATTTGGCTGCTAACAGAAAGATTGACAGTTTAAGTCTACCAGCTACTCCATGAGAAAATGTACAGTAGTTGGTTTTTCTAAAAATTTCTGCTTTGCAAACCCTATGGGGCAGTTCTAATCTGCTGTATAAGGTCACTGTCCATAAGAATTGACTCAACATTACAAGATAGCACATATACATATATGTGTATATATGTGTATTTACATGTAAGTATACATATTAAATATATGCATGTGTGTGTATATACATACAGACATATATATAATTTGTTCTGTTTCTCTGCAGCATACCACCTGATACAGAAATTATTTTAAAAATATGCTGGGAGTAAATTTTAATTGAAATAGCCATAGCTTCTTTCCTCAACAATACGGTGCTAATAGTAACAACAAAGAAACTAATTTATTTAATGTATATTATGTACCAGGCATCTTTACAAATACTATTTCTAATTCTTATGGCAAACTTCTAGGCCAAATATTTTATTTCCATTTCATAAACAGTGGTATGGAAAGTCTAGATGTTTTGCATGTGTAATTATATGTATAGACATAACTAATTAATATGTGGATTGATGAGGCCCAGAACAGAAATTAGATCACTGAGAAGCATTTTGGATATAAATGAGACTCAATTCATAATTATATTTGGTAGTCCACAAAACACAAAAGATACAAATTTCTAATCCACAAAAATTGTAGAAATGGACAGACAAAAAAATTTTCTGTGTAAAAATACAAGTAAAAACAAAACACTGAGAGGAATCCATGTCAAGCATCAAAGTGTTACATATATAACGTATGTCTTAAAACACTGTTTCATGTTCTTAAGGAAAGTGGTTTTTTTTTTAAGCCTCAAAACAAAATAAGGCAGAAGGTTAACACCAGAAAGAATATGCTTTATTAACAGGACCACAGTCAGAAGCTGAAGCTGTTTTGATAAACAGTTTACTCTGTTTATACAGTAACAATACAACAAAGGCTTCCTAACCCCCTCCACCTAACCTATAAACTGGACTTACCTATGCTGTTGACACGTGCCATTGAGTGGTTGGTGGTTGCATACCAATCCCATCATGGCAAACCCACCTGGCAGAGCACAACTGCCTCCTAAGGTTTTTTAGGAGGTAATCTTCACAGGAGCAGATCACAGGCCTTCACCCAGAGAGGCTGGGTGGCGACTGAGACCCTGAATTGGTTTGAAGCACTAACCCTTTGGTTAGTAGCTGAGTACTTAACTATTTATGCTGTCATAAAATCCACAAAATGAATAATGGATTTATGCACCATATTTCATGAATTCCCATGAAAAAATCAGGAGAAAATCAGGACTCCTTTCAGACTTACCTTCACTCTCTCTTTATCCTGCATTCCCAGGAGGTCAACAGGTTAGGAAGTCACCTGCTCTCTGATTCAGCCTGTCCCCTCCTGTTCTCTCCTTCACGCGCTCTGCAGTAAGTCAGTTGCTGGTTTTCCCAGTCTGTGGATTGCCATTTTATTTATTAGTCTAATTATGTGATTGAGTAAAAAAAAGGTATATAAACCAAAGAAATAGCCAGAAAACCCAGTGCCATCAAGTCAATTTCGACTCACAGTGACCCTATAGGACAGAGTAGAACTGCCCCATAGAATTTCCAAAGAGCACCTGGTGGATTTGAACTGCTGACCTTTTGGTTAGCTGGCGTAGCACTTAACCACTACGTCACCAGGGTCTCCTTAAACCAAAGAGATAGGAAAATTAAAAAAAGTTATTTATATGTAAAATAAGTTCAATAGCTTATAAAATCTCAACTTGAAAATAAAGTAAAAAAGTCACTGTCGAATTGGAAGGCCCAAAGGTGGGCAGTGGGCAGAAGGGTTCTCAACTCAAAAGTCTTCCCCAAACTCTGTAAGGTATCATTTCACTTTAAAGAAAATGTCATTACAAGTCACAAAAAATACATTACAAAACCCAAAGCTGTTGCCATGGAGTTGACTCTGACTCATAGCAAGTCTGTGAGATGGAGTCGAATGGCCCCATAGGGTGTCCAAGGCTGTACATCTGTGACCAAATCGGACTGCCACATCTTTCCCCCACAGGGGGACCAACTGGTCTGAACTGTCTGCCTGTCAGCGAGCAGCCCAGAGTTTAACCACTGTCCCACCAGGCCTTCTTAAGAATACATTATAGATACAGTTAAAAAAAAAAATCAAAAAACAAGAATGGTCCTCCATGCTTACAAAAGAATTTTTACTCCAGATAACAGGGATGCTAATGAAACAATTTACACAGTTTAAAATAAATTAAAATGCTTAATGGATTTATTATGTATCATGAATTCCCATGGAAAATCAGGAGAAAATCATAATTTCTTTCTCAATTAATCTGTTGTTTAATTTTTTAATTGTTTTTAAATTGTTTCTAACACCGCTGGTAAAAATATGTTTCGGTTTTTATTTTGTTTTGAGCAGGTACAGTGTTAAACATGATATATCGTGTCTTTTATTAATCAGGAGATCAATCTTAAAAAGTATCTTTATTATTAAAACTCAAAACAACACCCCCAATGCTGTTGAGCCTATTCTGACCCATAGCTACCTTGTAAGACAGAGTAGAACTGCCTGTAGAGTTTCCAAGAAGCACCTGGTAGATTCGAACTGCCAGCTTTTTGGTTAGCAGCTGTAGCCCTTAACCGCTATACCACCAGGATTTCTGGCATTATTGTTACCTACCAGATAAAGAAATTATCTGGGGTGTCAGAACATTTGATCCACAGCATGTGGAAAAGAAAAGCAAAAAGGCTGAATAAAGATCAGACTCACTCATGACAGCATACAGCCTGGTTATCAAGTTAGAAACTTTTTACTTTTTCCACTCACACATCCCCATTCCTCGCACATACATGCATCCCACGAGCCTTTCTAGTGCTGCAGAGACACAGCAAACTGCAGAGGCCAAGAACTTAAGCATTGCAGAAAGACATTTTAATGGGAGAAACTCTTTCTCTAGTTTTGTTTTAAAGTGATGTGTAGAGCACTTGAACTTTACCAATGCCTAGAAACCCTGGTGGTGTAGTGGTTAAGGGCAGGAACTGCTAACCGAAAGGTTGGTAGCTGGGATCCACTAGCCTCTCCTTGGAAACTCTATGGGGCAGTTTTGCTCTTTCATATGGGCTCACTGTGAGCTGGAATGGACTCAGGGGCAAAGGGTTTGAGGGTTTTTTTGTTTATTTTTTAGAACCCTGTCAGGTCATATTTGGTTTTTAAACTTCTTACGTGTTTCTAATATGCATCCAATGTTGTGAACACTGCTTTTATTATGAGTTCTAAGAATCATTAAAAAAAAATCTATATCAGCCATGAATAAAAACTACTACCTACTGAGGAAGAAAAAAACTACGCATTGAACATATCTTATGTATCAAGTTCCATGCTAGTCACAGTGCTGCCTTCTCTCCCTCTCCCTTCTTCCCTCCCCTTCCCTCTCTTTCCCTCTCCATCCCTTCTCCTCCTTGCCTTTTCCCTTCCCCTCCCCCTCCCCCTCTCTCGCCCTTCCCTTTTTTCTTTTTTAGCATAAGTGAAAAAAATCCATTGTTACAATAAAGTGTGTTTCTCAAATACTCTATGAAGAATTAGTTGTTACCTTAGGTCATTTCTTTAAATACTCTGTCCCTTTGCTTTCTCATTGATGAAATAAAACTATAAAATCAACCATGTCTACATCTCAGGAATATCTGGAAAATTATAAAGAAGAGAAAAAAAACAGTATTGCAAGCACAAATCACTTTATACAGAATTATTAGTGACTGGAATGACACGAATTGTCATCCAATGGATTATTATGTTATCTGATAATATTCGTGCTTCTCTGTGCTACACACTTTGGGCAACTAGCATCATTAAAAAAAAATTCAAGATTGAAGAAGTAGTTAATAATAAAAGTAATCTTACAGTATATGTATTTTAAAAGGAAGCTAGTATATACATTCATTATTTTATTATAATAGACAAAATTGATCAAAACACCTCAATATCTGCTGATGAAAGATAAAAGAATTACACTTGCGAAGGAAAAATCAGCTCAGGAAAAAAGAGTCAAGGTGTCAGGAAGGCAGAAGTACGCAAAAAGAAAAGCAGGAAAGAAAGGGGTGCTGTTAAGTACCACTAGGCCACACTGTCCTAGCCAGTTAAAGTTTAAGTGCCACAACAACTGTAAGATGAAATGTTTCTCTTTTCTGTCATTCTTCAAAGACTTTGAGACCTCAGTTCCATTAGTGACCTTTCAGTGCTCTTTGGCCTGATTCTAGAAACCTGCATCACAGCTGGTAACGAAATCCAATATATTAAAAGCTGTCTGTTACCATAGCCAAGCAGACTGTGGTCTTGGTTAGCAGCCCAATAAGACTGTTTCAGGGACCACAAACCAGTGCCTGAGAGCATCCTTCTTACATTACCTATCTGATTTTCTGACTCCCTAAAGCACTTTGAATACTGCTACATATGGATTTTTTTCAAGTTTGTAATCATTGTTCTAGTGACACAATGGAAATCAGTGCAGTTCCTTGGTACCCAAAATCTATGTGAGGGTTAATGGACTGAAATAGCTGTGCAATTACATTTTCTTTCTGTCAGGATAATCTTTGTGGCAAACCAAATGCAAGAAGACCTCGGTGAGCAACACACACAACTCAAGAACACTGACTGGTAACATTTTTAGGGTCCAGGACCACTCTGAGAATCCCATACAATATGCAAATCTGCTAACTGGAAAAAGGGAAAATATATGCACATAACAACAATATTCTACAATAAATACAGGAAGACTTATTGACTCCTTAATGAACATCTGTGACAGACAGTACTTGCTATGTGACCGATCCACTCTTCCCCATTAGCCCATTCAAGATCCAATTGCTTTCTGTTTTAAATTTTTAGTTGGTATCAGTGTGTTTTCATTAATGGAATGCATACTGAATCACTGAGTGTCTGAGTCTGGGGTCGGTCCTATGGATTTTTCTTGCCTCGTCACACCAATCCCACTCCGGAGTCCAGAGGAACACGTGTGTCCCTCTAATCTTACACTTCCTCCCAAAGTTGAACAAGCTATATGTGCCCCAAACAACTTTTTATCAAAATCAGTGTTTTTCGTACCAAAAGTATTGATCCAGCACCACCTCATAAGATATCCTGTAAAATCTATAATTTTCAGCTGTCATGAATCAAATTGTATCTGCTCAAAACTGTGTGTATTTATTTAGCTAGGCCTTGATTCTCAGTATTGTGTGCTGTTCCTATGCATTGTAAATCATGCTTCCATAATGCTAATGAGGGAGGATGGGCCACAGATGTGTTAGTAAGGCAGGGCACAATGTACAAGACTGGATTGTGACCTGAGGCAATCTCTGGAGATACAAAGAAAAGGAAAACAAGCAGAGTTGGGAACCTCATGCCACCAAGAAAGCAGTGCCAAGAGCACAATGCACCCTTTGGAAAAGGACCTTGGATCCCTGTGCTTCAGAAACTCCCAGTGTAGGGTAAGTCTGATGACAAGGACCTTCCTCCAGAGCAACAGAGCTTCCCCTGGAGCTGATGACCTAAATTTGGACTTGTAGCCTACTGGACAGTGACAAAAACATTTTCTCTTTGTTAAATCTATGCACTTGCGATATCTCTGTGATAACAGAACCTGATGGGTAAGACAGCGGCACACATCTGTCTTTTCCAATGCAAGCTGTCATTCAGGTCCCCAACTGCCTTCATTGCATATTGTCCTCAGGAAAGCAACTTCCCAATGAATTCCAGAGGTGGAGAATATAGGTAGGCAACCATATAAGCCAACAGTGACAAAAATTTCATAGAAAGAGCTCAATTGTATTTGAGGTGCTAATTTGCCCAGTGGGAAAACATTTCCTAACTTCCCTTCTATCTAAAAGAGGCCACAGAGATGGAACCAGAAGATATTAAATGGGTTTTCTGGGAAAGCTTCATGGAAAGGTAACAGTTCTGGTATTAAATGGGGTTTCTGGGAAAGTTTCATGGAGAGGTAACAGACTTTTGCGTCTGGTACAGTGAGTAGGAGGCAATGAGCTCAAGATGGGAACTGGGGGACTTTATCCTCTAGGGCCTTATAGGACTTCACAAGAAGTTTAGCTTTTCTTTATGAGACATGAAGCTGAAGCAGATTTCTAAGCAGAGAAGGGACAGGATCTGAGGTTTAAAATATAAGTTTGCTTCTTGTGTGAATAACACACCACAAAAAAGCAACTGTTAGAGTTTACCTATAGTCAAGTTAATGAATGTTAATTTTCAAATGGTAAGATGAACTATATGCACATGCTACTAGTCAAAAGGTCAGCAGTTCAAATCTATCAGGTGCTCTCTGAAAACCCTATGGGGCAGCTCTGCTATGTCTTATAGGGTCACTAAGAATGGAATTGACTTGCTAGCAACAGGTTTGTTTGTTGCAATACCAGAAAAGCAAGTAATATTTAGAGGTAGAGGAGACCGTTACAGACACTGTTTAAGTTCCAGCCCCACCTCGTCCCCTCATTTACAGATAAGAAGTCTCAGATACTAGAAGGGATTACACGGATAAGTCTAGAACTGGATCTGGGGTCACAAGCTAAGGGCCTGGGGAGAGAGGCATGAATTTGCTACTGAAATATAATTGATTTGCCTGAAATAATATTTCTATATGTGGATATTTGAATGTCTTGAGGCAGAAAATGTACTTTAATATGCTCCTGGTTTTATAAACAGTCTTTGAGACTCTTCTGCACATTGGCTACTCTCGTGTAACAGGGCAGAGGTTTCTGATGGCCATTTTAGAAAGAATTATTGGAAATTCGTCCCTAATTCTTTGTCTTTACTCAGATAGACAGATGGAAAACTTGTCCATAGCCCCTATGTTTGCATATCTACATCCCCTGACCACAAAAGCTTGTTGGAAAAATTACTTTCCTTTAGTTTATCATGACCCAAAGTTCAACACCACCTTCATACACAGCACCTCAACCTGAAGTCCAACACCTTCTGCCAGAACATCTGCAGAAACAAGATGTTCATTGATGCGCTGACAATTCATTCTCACGCAGCTCTGGGTGAGAGACAAGATTCCTATCACTGGGCCATTTTTTCGCTCAAAGACCGTCACTCATTTACCTGAGTTCTATACTTACACAAGATAACCTGAGCCTCGCTTCTACCCGTGAGCGCTTCAAGTATCTGAAGGCAGCTAATGTACCCTTCCTTAGTCTGCTTTCACTGATTAAATATTTTTGGCTTTATAAACCTTTGTTTTGAGGTTTTCTACATACTGGTTACTCCATCTTATAACAGGGCACAGGTTTTCATGGCCATCTTAGAAAGTGGCATCAAGAATTAGTCATATGCTTCTTAGAATATAATGTGACAGCTGTGTGGTTAAAAAAAATACTACTCATTTAATTCAATGAACACTTAAAGTTGTGCATCCATCAAGTTTGCAATGAGAAGTCAATGACACTTCAAACAAAGAAAATTTGGAGAGTTATAAATAGACTATTTCACAAGCAAATGCAGAGATTAGCAAAATGAATAAAAAGTGAAGCAATACCTGAAGGCAAGTACTATGGAGTTAACCCTGGGTGCGCAGTGGTGAAGAGCTAACCAATTTGCTAACGGAAAAGTCTGGCAATTCAAATCTACCAACCACTCTTCGGGAACGCCATAAGCAACTCTGCTCTTTCCTATAGGGCAGCTATAACTTGGAACCAATTTGATGGCAAAGGACTGAATTGTGTCCTCCAAAATCACCTGTTGGAATCCTAACCTTTATACCTATGAATATAATCCCATACTTGTGACTAATTCCCTTTGGGAATAAAATCCATTGCATTGGATCAATTCCAACTCATAGCAACCCTATGGGACTGAGTAGGACTGCCCAATCGAGTTTCCAAGAAGCACCTGGCAGATTAGAACTGCCAGGGTTTATGGCTAGCAGCCGTAGCACTTAACCACTCTGCTACCAGTATTTCCACTTAGGAGCAGGGTTTTTATTATATTAATGAGAACATATTGGTGAAAGTTACATTTTTAAACCTAATTACTTTTGTGCTACTAAATGAGCAGAAAAGACAATGATGCACATACAGAAGAAGAGAAGACAGCATAGAAAGATTGCCAAGTGACTGAGAAACACCAGGGCTACAAAGCTAAAAGAGACCAAGACCTCCCTGACAGTTGACAGAGAATCTCTTCCTACAGCTGATGTCCTGAATTCGGACCTCTGGCCCCCTAAACTGTAAGGCAATAAACTTCTGGTCTCCAAAGCCACCCCTGCCACCTGTGACACTGCCATAACAGCTCAATAACATTAGCCGTCTCAGAGGTCCCTCCGAGGTATTCCACGTCACGACCCCAGTGAAAGCATTAGCTCAAGTTTTCTCTAAACTAAATGAGGAGCTTTAGTTGCTTGAAAACAGGGACCCAAATGCTAATTACTTCACTCAAGTTGGTAGGCAGCTTTCAGAAGCAGTGAGATTTTACCTCAAAATACATGAAGGGAAGAAAGAATAGGACCCTGCAGACAACTCTCACTAATTTTCTGACTAGAAACAGTACACTCATTCTCAGGTGTCATTCAAATCATCTAGCACCTTCCACAAGTGAAGTCATCACGGCAGCTGGCAAAATGCCAACATGTCCAACTCCTCTTCATCACAGGACTAAATTTTTATGATTTATGCATTTTCTTTTGGATGTTTACAAGGACTGCCAAGTAAGTTTGCGAACCCATCCTAGTAAAGATGCTACATGCCTCATGACTGAAGATCACTACAGTCAACTTCGAAGTATTCCCCTTGGGAAGCTACGTACTGAAAGTAGCACCTAGGCCACTCTTCAAAGTAATTTTAGAACTCTTTTTCTGGAATGTCCATCAGAGCTCTCATCAGATTACCCTTGATGTCCTGAATGTCATCAAAATGTCTTCCTGTCAGTATTTCCTTTATCTCTGGGTAAAGAAGAAAGTCACAGGGGGCCAGTTCAGGTAGGTAGGGAGTGTGTTCCAATACAGCTATTTGTTCACTGGCTAAAGAGTTCCTCACAAACAACTATACAATTACGTTCAAAAACTGCCACCTTCCCATTGTGCACAATGGCCATTTCAGAAAGAGTTCCAAAATTGCTTTGAAGGGTGGACTAGGTGCTGACGTCAATGCATAGCTGAATCAGAACTGATTCAATGGTAACTTTTTTTTTTTTTATCCAATTAAATGTGATGCTGCAGAAACCAAAATCTGCATCATCTGATGCAGACTGATGAATAAGTACTCTGCCAGTCTCATTATATCATGGAGATGAATGAGTCTATAACCCAAACCCATTGCTGCTGAGTCAATTCTGACTCATAGTGCCCCTATAGGACAAAGTAGAATGGTCCCCATCGGGTATTCAAGGAGTACCAGGCAGATTGAAACTGCCAACTTTTTGGTTAGCACACACAGCACATAACCACCACACCACCAGGGTTTCCTGAAAAATAAAGACAATAATTATTCACTTCTTAAAGAATCTCCATCAATAACTCTCCCTTTCTTGGAGTGAAGCATTTCTTCAAAAACATCTCTGAAAAATAAGGAAAACCAGTCTATTTTCATCAATCTAGCAAATAACTTTCTGTACCAGTATACCTGTTCAAAGAGTAAATAGATTAAAAAGTAATAAAAATCTTGTTTCCCATGCCTACTCAATCTTTAAGCCTCCTATAAACAGAAGGTTCCCAAAGTTACTAATTAATAGCAAGTGTTGGGAACACTGTTCAACGCTGAGACCCACGGTAGAAGAAAAGTGAAAACAGGGTCTATTGGAAGGAAAATGAGACTGGAACATACATTTGATTTCACCCTCTCTAATTAACTTGCTGTGTGACCTGGTCAAATCTCTTAATCTTTCCCAGCTTGTGTTCCTCCCACTGTAAAAAAGGAGGGACAGTGGTGTTTACCAAATACCTACCTCCCTGGGGTATTGAAAAGATTAACAAGGCACAGTTACATAGCACCGTGAGCCTTACAGCTGAAACGTGCTCTAGAAATCATGCTTGACTGTGTTGATCTATGCACACTCTGAATATGTTCCTATTGTGTCATTTTATGTAACATTATCTGTATTTGTGACTTTATAGAAAGTGTTCATTCATGTGCATGAGTAGTTTATCCTTTTATTTTTTTTTTCCTACCAACTGTGATCTTTTCCGCTCTGCTTAATTAGACAAACCTTCATGAATGCCTCCTTCCCTGGCCTTTTTCTACTTTATTAAACATGCTAAAACAAATGGTTTTCTGAGAAGTTACAGAGAGAGAGAGAGAGAGAGAGAGACTGCTTAAGTGTAAGAAGGAAAAAAAACACAAAACAATTAAAGAATTACAGGTGGTTTTGGAAAACGCTATTTTTGTTATTGCCAATTGCACAATGTTTTATATATCTGAAATTTACACCTGACTCTAAGTAGCTGAGAAATGCTTACTTCTGTTCTTACTATTGGTCTGAATCTCCAGCTTCCTGCTGTGGTTCTCTCCCTTTTACTTCTCAGAACACTGTGCTACAGAGATCCATATAGTAGAAAGGAAGTTGTCTTCAATTTTTCTCAACAAAGGAATAAAAGTGTCACCCAATGAGAAGAATGGGTAAGTGACAAGGACAGTCTGTGACTGTGACGGGGAGCCTCAAAAGCTAAACCGTTCATGATGGAAAACAAATCCTGTGAAAGACTGGAAGGAAGGAGAGAAGGGAGGGGAACAAAGGGAGGACGGAAGGAAGAGGCGGGAGGACGGCAGGAAGAACCAGAGAGACCAAATCCAGTGTTCATTTGATTAGTATGGATATGCAGGTTTTGAGTTTCCCCTGGGGATAAATACCAGTGCATTTCAGATATTAAAAAGATCAGCAGTTGGCACAATCCTCCCCTTACCTTGCAGGGCACCTACATGAGACCTCAACGTTGTCGCCTGGCCATCAATTAAACTGAGATCACTGACCAGAACTCGAGGAGCTGCGGTGAGCCCGAGAACCGCCCAGCTGCCTCTGTTTGCTTTAATTGAAGTGATTAGAACCACCAGTCAGTCGAGGCTGTCCTTTGTGCGGAACTGCTGGGGAGCGAGCCTTACACAAACGCTCCCTGCTGAACCAGGAAATTGGGTCCCCAGGATGGAATCGGACAAGGAGTTGAAAGAAGACTGATCAGCCCAATGTCAATGATCCCCCTTACATTAGAAAATTAGATTACCATAGAAAACGAATGCTGTCAAGTAGACTAATGAGCCCACTTCATTTGCACAGTGTCATTCACATTAAGGGTATGTGTCCACGGTCCCACACCTCAGTTTTTTCCCTTGTGGTTCACCAACACAGACATCTCATTGGCAGAGAGGAGAGAGGGAAAAGGGGAAAAGTCAGAGAAAGGACACTGTCACTTAGAATGGTCCTACTTCTATTTATCTATGTACATCAAGATGATTTGCTGATAAGCTGTCAATCAAATTACGTGAATGAGGCTTAAAACTAAAGGAAGAGGCACTTTAACTACAACTTGAAGGTCAGAGTCCAAGTGAGGATTGGAGCAGAAAATCTAATGAGGTTTCTCTATCACCGCTCTCTGGAGATTCTTTCATAACAGCTTAGAAACATCAGGATTTGTATTTGGCACATCAGTTCAAACCTTCCATCATTTATATGGGTTATAGTACTTGTGACACTTATAATGAAAAAAAAATCATTTAAACATAGGGTGTCCCTTCTGCAAAAAAGAAAAATTAGAATAAAGTTCAACCGAGACGTTGATGAAACCGGATAAAATAGGGTTAGTCTTTTCTTTCCTTTATACTAACTTTGGAAAGCCTAGTGATGTGCTGGTTAAAGAGCTATGGCTGCAAACCAAAAGGCTGGCAGTTCCAATCCACCAGGAGTTCATTAGAAACCCTTTAGGACAGTCCTCTATATAGGACTATCCTCGTATACTTGACATTCTAATGCAAAAAGTCCACACAAAGGCAGCAAGGACGACCTAAACCTTGCAATTTCAGACTAGAGTCTCTTCTTGCCTGATGACAGAGAATTCTAAGATAGAACTGTCCTGCCATCTAAAAAAAAGCTGGTTGCCTCATTGCCCTCGAGTGAATTCTGGCTCCTAGAGTCTACATAGGACAGAACAAATCTGCCCCATTTAGTTTCCAAGGAGCACGTGGTCGATTCAAACTGCTAACTTTTTGGTTAGCAGATATAGCTCTTAACCTCTACGCCATCAGAGTTTTCTGTCCATCCATCTAGATGTCCGCAATTTCTGACCTGATTCTAGGTTAAGCTCTGTCACCAGAGCTCACCTTGAAGAAGTGACTCAATTTCTCTGTGCTTTATCTTGGTTTATTCATCAGATTTTAGACTTGAGATAATCATCTGTCCTATTTAATTCTCCTACAGATCGGTGTGGGGAACCCAGTGTAAGGAAAGTTTCAAGTATCATCAAACTTTGTATTCTTTTTTTTCTGCAGAGAAATAAAAATACATTCATTCTTAAGTTACTCAGCAAATATTCACTCATGCAGGAAATACTGTATGATGTCTGACAGATCACAAGGGGGTTAGTGGACCAAACAGGCTGGAGACAGAGAGAGTGGATATACAGGAACATGTTAATATATTTGGGCAGGAGAGAGTAGGACACTATCTGGGAACTCCTGTAAGGCTGGTGTTCATAGCTAGAAAGGAGAGAAACCAAGAAAGGAAAAAAAAAAAAAAAAAAACCAAAGGCAGTGCAGTCGAGTCGATTCCACTCATAGGAGCCCTATAGAACAGAGTAAGAACTGCTCTATAGAGTTTCCAAGCCCCACCTGAAGGACTCAAACCATTGACCTTTTGGTTAGCACTTACCACTAAGCCACCAGGGTTCTGAGATCAGAAAGGGTAAGGTGAAAAGTTTTCAGAATTGAAGAGGTAGAAGGAAGTAGAGATCTTGCTGTCAGCTGAAGCCTTGTAAAGGAATTTCCTGAGCTTGACAACAACGGGAAGCAATGAGACTCTGGGTCGAAGGTGTTTCTTACCTTCATACTGGCTCTGAACGGATGCCAGTTGCTAGTGTTTATTCATACTCCTTAGAATCCTTAATATAGAAAAGACCTAACAGAACCTTCAGTACAAACAACTCCTCAGAGCAGTGGAGAAATCAAACGGTGAACCACAGTCTGCCAGCAGTTAACAGTAGCCCGGCTTCCTGCCTTCTGATTGCTGCTCTTTGTGCTCTAATAGCTGGCAGGTAGGCATCGTTTCTCTCACAGTTATCAGATAATGTTATGGGGTTTAAACCGTATTTAAATGTCAAACCTCATTTTTAACATAATTGCTCATTTATTTAATAAATATTTATTGGACGCATATGTGCCGGCTTCTGTGCCTAATAAATTATTAAATTTTAATCATAGTGTGCGTGGACAAGTACCGTGGATATGAGGGTGTATAATACTCTCATTTATTCTTCCATTTACTACTCAGATTGACAGTAGAGAGTCATGGTAAAATTACTTCTTATGACCTAGTTCCCCCAATTATTGTAGGACCTCTGAATGATCCATGTAAAAGGAAAATGTATAAAACCAAGGCCTAAAAAATATCCGACTCAACGGCACTTGGCTGGCTCAAAAAATATTAAAAGATTTTTGTATAGGGTTTCTCCCAACCCTCAGTTATAAAGGTAATATTTGCTGACTATAAGAATATTTAAAAATACATGAACTTAAGAATCACAAGTAGCACACAAAAACAAGCACTGATGATACGTCAATGTATTTTCTGGATTTCTCTTTATTCCTATGCATAGGTTTCTTCAGATGATGTCTTACGGTGCAGCTGGCTTTCTTTAATACAAAAATTTTGTAATAGTGTGTCCTGAGGTTATTAAAGGTCATTGTAAATATCACTTTATTTTCTAAATATTAACCAAGTAACAGTTACATTTCCCTCAATTTGTTTTTTCAGTTTTCATTTTTGCAACTGCAATTGTATGGTAGTAGGTATATTGTTCACAAAGCCTTTTGTCCAAAGTGACAGCTAAGGAAGCACTGGTCAGCAGCTCAAATCCACCAGCTGCATCTTAGAAGCTCTACAGGGTAGTTCGAGTGACCCACTAGGGTCACTGTAAATCAGAATCGACTCAACAGCAGTGGGTGAGTGGGTAACAGTTAAGAAATATTTACTGTGTCCTTACTCTGTGCCATAAACCCACTGCCCACTGCCGTCAAGTTGATTCCGACTCATAGGGACCCTATAGGACAGAGTAGAACTGCCCCTGGTGGATTCGAATTGCTGATTAGCAGCTGTAGCACTTAACCACTATGCTACTAGAGTTTCCACAGATCATGCTTTACAAGCACAGTCTTAATTCTCCCCAGTAATTCTGTTAGGTAAAATCGATTGTTATTTATGTTATACAAATAAAGGACCTAAAGCTAAGAGAAATGAAGAAAACTGATGTGCGACATTTATGGAGCTCTTATGGGCAAGGCTCTGCACTCTGTGTATTATATATTCATGAGTCCAGTTACTGTTACTGTCGTACGCATTTTACAGATGGGTAAACTGATGTTTTAGTAGAGTGAGGACCTTAACCAGGGTTTCACAGCTCAAACATGGTGTTGACCTATGTTTTAAAACCACAGCCTGGCTCTGGGGCCTGGTCGTTAACCAGTCTCAAACTTCCACAGTGTTACACAGCTAGCAAATTGGAGGAATTTAGATTATTCCCTCAAGATATGCTCCCAGAAGTAAAATTACTTCTCCTGCTATATGCAACTAAATGGTTTGACAACCATTTACCAAGTTACACTCCAATTAGGAAAGTGTGAAAGTGCCCATTTATGCAAGTTTTTCTTTTTTATTATGATTGAATGAAAATGTATATTCCCATATAAATTTACATGTCTGCCTGTATGCAGCTCCCACTGCTCTCCCTGCCCAGTGACAGCACACCCTTCCTCTTTGCTCCATACATGTCTTATCCTCCAAACAGTCTCCTATACCCTCCTCTCCACCCACTCCCTCGCATCCAGTAAGAGGTCAACAGGATGACATCCTATAGATGCATAGAACCGTAAAGTGCCTACATGATATGGTCACTCTGTGTCATCAAGTCCAATCCACTCCTGTCCTAAGAGTTGACCTCCATTATGATTTATGGACAGGGGCAGCATCAGGGCCAGAGGCAATGCTCTCAGGGAAACTCTGAGGCCCCTAGACCATCAATTGTGGTCTTTTAGTGGATATCTCAGGATGCACCCATTTTTATTCTTGTGTTGCCAGTAAGACTCAACTTTGTGAGCTCTATCACAGCTATCACTGGTGGTGGCCAGGCACCAGCCAGTTCTTCTGGTTCCTCAGATGGCAGCTTGGCATCTTATAAGACCCCAGATGCCACTCACCAATGTGGGGTGCAGAAGGCTCTCTTAGCAAAGTACTAGTTGTGTCAACTGGCTTCGGTTTCCCCTGAGAGCACAGTCGCTGGCCCCGTGGCCATCTGCTCCAGTGACTCTGTCCTTTCAATATTGGGTTAAGATAGGAGGAGTAATCATGCTATGTTGAAGTTCAGTTAATATTGATCTTCTTTCCAATGTATGCTGTCACAGATTTCACCCAACCAAATTTCTATTATCTAATCTAAACTCTCCCCACTTTGCTGTCCCTCCCTCCCCATCCTTGCAGTTGTCAGAGTCTTTTCTTCTATCCATGAGTCTGTTTATAAGTTCTTATCATAGGGATCTTATACAACACTTGTCTTTTTGACACCAACTACTTTCACTCAACATAATGTCCTCCAATTGAAACCAGGTATGAGATGTTTCCTAAAATCATCCTTGTTCTTTATCATTGCATAATGTTCCATTGGGTACATATATCATAGTTTACCTATCCATTCCTCTGTTGTTGGACATCTGGATTGATTCCATCTTTTTGCTACCGTGGACTGTGCTGCAATAAACATTCATGTGCATGTATCAGTTGGTGTGAATGGCCTTGATTCTGTAGGGCATATTCCAAGCAGTGGAATTACTGGGTCAAATGGTATACCTATATCCAGCTTTTTAAGGAAGTACCAGATTACTTTCCAAAGAGATTGCACCATTTTGCAATCTCACCGACAGTGCAGGAGAGTTTCAATTTCTCCACAGCCTCTCCAGCATTTGTTGTTTTATGTTTTTTGGGTCATGTCCAACTTTGTTGAGGTGACATGGTATCTCATTGTAGGTTTGATTTGAATTTCTTTAATAGCTAATGATCGTGAACATGTCCACATGTGTTTTTTGGCTGCTTGGGTCTACTCTTTAGAGAAGTGTCTGTCCATCTCCTTTGCCAATCACTTAATTGGATGATTTATCTTTTTCTTGTTGATATTTTGTAGTACCATATAGTTTATGGAGATCAGGCATCAGTCTGACATACAGTTGCCAAATGTTTTCTCCCATTCTGTAGGTGGCCTTTTAATTCTGTTAATAAAGACTTTGAATGAGCAAAAGTGTTTTATTTTTAGTATTTCCCATTTATCTATTTTCTCTTCTGTTGTTTGTGGTTTGTTTGACAGGTTTTGAAGTCTGTTTTTGTTGTGTATTAAAACTTCCATTGTTGTTCCTACCTTTTCTTGGATGAGCTTTATTGTTTTGGATTTGACTTTTAGGTCTTTTATCCAGTTTGACTTGGTTTTTGTATAAGGTGTAAGATATTGGTCTTGTTTCAATTTTTTGCAGATGGATGTCCAATTTTGCAAGCACTGTTTGTTGAAGAGACTGCTTTTATCCCAGTGTAATGTCTTAGGGCCTTTGTCAAATATCAGCTGTTCGTAGGAAGATGATGTCATCTCTGGGGTCTCAGTTCTTTTCCGTTGATCTGTCTCTTTTTTGTACCAGTACCAGGCTGTTTTGACTACTGTAGCAGTGTAATAGATTCTAAAGTCAGGTAGTGAGAGGCCTCCCAGTGTGTTCTTTTCTTCAGTAGTGCATTACTTATCTGGGCTTCTTTCCTTTTCCAAACAAAGTTGGTGATTTGTTTCTCCATCTCATTAACAAATGTCACTGGAATTTGTATTTGGAACACATTATGTAAGTAGATTGCTTTGGGTAAAATAGACATTTTCACAATGTTAAGTCTTCCTACCCATGAGCAGGGTAGGTTTTTCCACTTATGTAAGTCTATCTTAGTTTCTTGTAGTAAGGACTTCTAGTTCTCTTGGTAAAGGTCTGTTGTTTCTTTGATTAGATTTATTCCTAGGTACTTTATCTTCTTAGGGGCTATAGTAAATGGTACTGATTTGGTGATTTCTTCAAAAGGAATCCTACTGATTTACTTATGTTTATCTTGTATCCTGAGACTGCTGAACTCATCTATCAGTTTGAGTAGTTTACTTATGGATTCTTTAGGATTCTCTGGGTATACAATCATATCATCTGCAAATAGGGAGATTTTTAGTTCTTCTTTGCCGGTGCAGATGTACTTTATTCCTTGGTCTTGTCTACTTTCTCTGGCTAGAACTTCTAGTACAATGTTGAATCGGTGAGGTGAAAGTGGGCATCCTTGTCTAGTTCTTGTTCTCAAGAGAAACTGTTTCAGTCGCTCTCCATTCAGGATGACTTAGGTAGTTGGCTTTGCATAAATGGCCTTTATTGCATTGAGGAATTTGCCATATATTCCTATTTTGCTGAAAGTTTTTAGCATGAATGGGTGTTGAACTTTATCAAATGCCTTTTATGCATCTATGGACAAAATCAGGTGATTCTTGTGTTTTGTGTTATTTATGTGGTTGATCACATTAATTGTTTTCTGATGTTGAACAGCTTTGCATCCCTAGTATGAATCCAACTTGGTCATGATGGGTGATTTTTTTGGATATGTGGTTGTATTCTATAGGCAAGAATTTGATTGAAGACTTTTGCATCTAGATTCATGAGTGATATCGGTCTGTAGTTCTGCTTTTTTGTGGAGTCTTTCCCTGGCCTTGGGACCAGGGTTATGGTGGACTCGTAGAATGAATTTGGGTGTATTCCATTCTTTTCTGTACTGTGAAATAGTCTCAGTAGTATTGGAGATAACTCTTCTCTGAAAGCTTGGTAGAATTCTGTGGTGAAGCCATCTGGGCCTGAATTTTTTTTGGTAGGTTTTGGTAGGTTTTAGATGACTTTTTCAATCTCTTCCTGTGTGATGGGTTTATTAAGTTGTTCTGCTTCACGTTGTGATAATTTGGGTAAGTGATATGAATCAACAAATTTGTCCATTTCCTCTAGGTTTTCAAATTTGTTAGAGTACAGTCTTTCATAGTATTCTGTTGGGATATTTTTTATTTCTGTTGGATTTGTTATGACAACTCCCCTCTCATTTCTTAATTTGGGTTGTTTCCTTTCCTGTTTTTCTTTAGTAAATTTAGCCAATGGTTTGTCAATTTTGTTGATCTTTTCAAAAACCCAGCTTTTGGTCTTTTCAGGTTTTTCAATCGTTCTTCTGTTCTCTAATTCATTTGGTTCAGTTCTAATCTTTACGATCTGTTTTCTTCTGGTGCCTGAGGGGTTCCTCTGTTGTTCTCTCTTTGTTCAAGCTGTAGGATTAGTTCTTTCACTTGGTTTCTCTCTTCCTTCCATATGTGTGCACCTATGGAGATAAAGTGACCTCTGAGCACGGCTTTGGCTGTATCCCATAGATTCTGGTAGGAAGTGTTTTCATTCTCTTTGGAATCCATACATTTCTTAATTTCATCCTTGATTTCTTCTACAATCCATGGCTTTTTGAGCAAGATGTTGTTCACTTTCCACGAGTTTCACTTTCTATCTATGTTTTTTCTGTTACTGATTTCAACTTTTATGGCTTCATGATCTGAGAAGATGCTTTGTATTGATTCAGTGATGTGGATTTTTTTGAGAATTGCTTTATATCCTAACACATGGTCTATTCTGGAGAATGTTCCATGTGTACTGGAGAAGAAGGTGTAGTTGTCCGCTGATGGACAGAAAGTTCTGTATATGTCGATGAGGTCTAGTTAATTAACTGTGGCAATAAGGTCTTCTGCATCTTTACTGGCTTTTTTTCTAGATGATCTGTCCAATATTAAGGGTGGAGTGTTGAAGTCTCCTGCTGTTATTGTGGAGTGATCTATTTCATTTTTTAGTGTAGTCAGTGTTTCTTCAATGTATTTAGGTGCCCTAGTATTAGGTGCATAAATATTTAAGATTGTTAAGTCCTGCTGTGTATTGAATGTTTCAGCAATAAATAGTGTACATCCTTGTCCACGATGGTAGATTATACATTCAAATCTATTTGATCTGAGATTAGAATTGCCACAGCTGCTCTTCTTTGTTCATTGTTAGCTAGATATATGTTCCTCCATCCTTTAATTTTCAGTTCATATTTTTAAGTCTAAGGTCAGTTTCTTGTAGGCAACATATGAATGGGTCGTGTCTTTTGATCCAAGATGTCACTCAGTGTCTCTTTACTGGAGCGTTCAGTCCATTCACATTCAATGTGATTATTGATAGGCATGTGTTCAGTGCTGTCATTGTGATATGGTTATTTATGTGTTGATGTTTTCTCTGTTGTTCTTATTAATCTGTTCTGGGACATTCTTCTTTGCGAATTGAGTTTTCACCTTTTTCAGCATTGGTTTTGTGGTTGTTGAGACTCCTGTATTATGTTTCTTGATTTGATATGTTGCATGTTTATTGTGCTTTACAGCTGCCCCTATGATCTGCCTTAATAAACTATGTGTAAACCCAATTTTAATTACTACTGGTCTTATTAACTTCCTCTCCATCTGGAACAACTATAACGACTGTAGTACATCTCTCTTTTTAATATAATGACATCATAGTTTTCCTGATATGATCACTGGATCATTTCTTTCACTATTATATCTTTGATTGAGTTTGGAGCCTTTCCTAACTGAGTAGGTTTCTGGGTGATGTGTCCTGGATTTCCTTATAAAATATAAAGTTAGTGGTTTTGTTCTTCTAAACCAAGAGATTCTTTCAGTATTTCTTGTAGCTTTGGTTTGGTTTTTACAGTGTCTCTGAGTTTCTGTTTATCTATTAATGTCTTCATTTCATTTTTGTGTTTGAAAGATAGTTTGGCAGGATATATAATTCTTGGCTGGAAGTCCTTCTCCTTCAAGGCTTAGAATGTATCATGCCACTGTCTCCATGCCAGCATCATTTCTGCTGAGAAATCCAATGAAAGCCTACAGGGTTTCCCTCTGAATGTTAGCTTTGCAGTGAGTCTTGTTGCCTTTAAGAGTTTCTGTTTCTGTTTTGTTTTGTTAAGCTTGATTATAATATGTCTTGGAGTTCTTTTTTTTGAGATCTATATTGAGTGGCATTCAAAATGCATATTGAATATCTAGATTCTCTTCTTTCATAATTTCTGGGAAGTTTTCTGTCAACAGCTCAGCCACAATGCTCTCTATGTTTTCAGATGTCTCACCCTGTTCAAGAACTCCAATTAATCATGATTGTTCCTCTTAATCGAGTTCCACATGCTTCTCAACGCTTATTTATTTTTCTTGTTTCTTTTTTCTGATTTATCTTCATAGATGCTGGAGTCAGTAGCTCCATCTGCCAAGTAGAAAGTCTATTTTCCATTGGTTCCATTCTGTTTTCTTGGCTTTGAATTGAAGTTTCTATCTCTTTAATTTTGTTCTTAATCTGTTGGATTTCAGGATACTGATGTTCCATCACATCAAACAGCTTTCTTAATTTCTCATTTTGCTCTGTAGCATTTTGTATAAGGTCTAGGAGAGCTTTATCTAAAATCCTTTTGTATTCACCTTTCCATAGTTTCAGAAAGGTCTCTTCATCCAGCAAGTTCTTTGGTTGTTTCTTTGGGGGCCCCTCTGAAGCCATGGTTGATTTCTTGGCTACTCTTTTATCCAGGTTTTGTTGCTTTGGGGGCATCCTGTGAGTCAATAGAGGCTGGGAGAGATGCTGTGAGGATGTATCATGGTTGTTTCTCTAGGCTGTCTTAAAATGAAAGGTAAAAGGTATCTGACAACTTCCAAAGTCAGTCAGGTTTTAGGTGTACAGGTCCCTCTTTCCAGCTGGCAAGTAAATACTATATCCAACCCCAGATGTTATAAACTCATTCAAAACCCAGAGAGGCTACTGCCCTGCTAGCCTCTTCTGTCAGACCCCAGCTATAGGCAACACTGTGTAGAATACCACTTTTCTGACAGAAAAGCACTCTCCTCCAGGGAGGCTCTACCTCCCAGCCTAGGAATTTGGCTCCTCCAAGGCCTCCATATGGGCATGTCCACCTCCCAGTGGAACAAGATGGCATCCCGCACAAGCTCCCCACCTCTCCCGGCACAGGCCAGTCAATGACAGAAGCAGAAAGAGAGGCCAATGGTACCGAGACTCGCAGAGTCCAAAGCCAGGCTCTCAAAATATGGCAGTCTCACCTGCCAATCCCACCATCAGTACATCTAAGGTGAGCCACCAGTCAAGTCCCAGCTCCACCCACTAGCCAAGACAGAGAAAAAAAAGTTACAATGGGAAGTTACCCTTGGTCTGTGAAAGCCAGCGTTCACCAAGAGTGGGGGTCAGCAAAAGAGAGGAAGCTTTCCTCTCAGTGGTATGAAGTGCAAATTAACAGCCCTATGCCATGTCCTAGGGCTCACTAGGCATCCAGAAGACTCTATTTATTTATCAGTTCAGGTCTTGGTTTCCAGAGGGATTTTGGGAGATGTGTGTTTAGTCTGCCGTCTTCACTCCTACTCTGCAATTTTTTCTATTGGTTTTAATTTCACATGCATGCAATAGGCACATTCTTCAAAATTCAAGGTGGGTAATATGAACTCACTGGCAATGTACACCTTTGAACAGTGATGTTTTTGCTAGAAATACTGCTTGTTTAGTACAAGTCACATCTGTGCTGAGGCACTGCCAATGGCAGAACAAGCCTCAACAAATTTGGTGGCTTGTAGTAAATTCTAAAAAACTATTCAACAAAATTAAAGGAACAAGTGTCTGAGCAGTTTTCTGCAGAGGAGGAAGATAGATGGACCAAGGAAAGGTAAAGGAGAAAATGGGTAGGAGACAACATTGGGACATTTCCTTTAACAAGTGGGAAAAATTACTCACGTTGATGGCTGAAGAGCTGATGGAGAAGGTTATAAAATTGCATCTCATTCATATGATTAACTGTCTACAGACCTGCGGCTGTGGAATCATGAAACTATGGACTCCTGACAAGTTCTGATGCCACCATGTGCAGCAGCTCTGGGACCAGTCATCCTCCTAGAATGGCTCTCAAGGGAGGGACCAGAGAAGAGGTAGATGAAGGTTTTACCTAACCAGAATTCACAGCTCTGTAAATTCTGGTGAATACTCTACCTCTTATGAATGGAATTCATTTGTATATGGAAAAACAATGACAGTATATGCTTAGAGAAAGAAAAAGTTGTGGCATGAGGGGTTATAAATAAGTTTATCACTTGTTTTAAGTTCATCTATAAATTCTTTCTCTTGTACACACATACACAGTATTTTAGTGATTTTTCACAGTAAGTGAAAGAAAAACATATGGAGAAAATTTCTCCTAAATTTCATATGCACTTAAAAAAATGAAAAATGCCTTTAGCATAACACATTTTGTTTAGATTTTGAATTTCAAAAAACAAAAAACTCTGAGTTTATTATGGCAGCCTGTGGACAGGCACACAAAAGATACATACATACAATTAATGACCAAACCAACGGCACAGCTTCTCCATCCTCAAGCCTCCCATTTCTATTCTTGTCATTTAATTTGTTGAAACAGCAACTTCCCTTACCAATGGAACAGCTCTGAACCTCACTTATTTGTGTAGAAATAGCACTAGCCTTCCATAATTGTGGTAAAAGTGGGAGCTAATATTTATAGAGTGCTTTGACAATGTGACATGTCCTACTGATGGCAGAGATATTTGCAAACATTCCTTCTCAGATGACTTAAACCAGTGTTAGCAGAGTGCCAAGATCTGAAAATGGAACGTGTCATTTAAAGATAATAAAGCTAAAGGCTTAAATAGATTCAGCTGTTTACCTGATCATAATTCTTTCCTTGGGCATATGGCAAATGTTCTGGGTGCTATTCGGAAGTTTGCTAAAAATAGTGTTAATCCGAGAAATGTATATTGGAGCTAACAATAGAGGTGAGATAAAAGCTATCCACATATATATGAATACACTACAGCATTTTCAACCATTGACATGATGAGTTTATGGTCAAGGTGTTGTTGTAACACTTGTGAAGTGTGTGAGGTCTTCCCAAATGTTTTAGGACAATTGTTCTTACCCTTCAATGAGCTTTTGGAATCGAGGGGTTAGGGAGGTTAGGAGAGCTGCTCAGACACAGACTGATGGGCTTCATCTCTCAAGTTTCTGATTAGTAGGTCTGGGGTGGATTCTGAGAACGAAAATTACTAAAACATGTTAAGGCTGTGCTGATGCTCTGCTGGTCTGTGTGCCACACCTTGAGATTTAGTCTCCTGCCAAATGCATATTGTTGGAGATAGGCATAGAGACTATTTGTATTCCTAATCAATAACCAATAGATAAAATTTTGATCCTCTAAGATGAAACATTTAGAGAACTTCTAAGAATGCAGTAAGAAAGTGCATGGCCAATAGTAGAGATTAGATTAGTGTGTGTGTTGACTTATCCATTTGAGCCCTTTGATTACTCAGCTGATATCATTACCTACAGTGTTGATTTTAATGTCTTAGGGTATTAATTACTGATTTTTAATTGTTAATCTTACATTGCTTTATTCTTATTTCTCACATAAACCTACCACTATTAAGTCGATTCTGACTCATAGTGATCCCGTAGGACAGAGTAGACCTGCCCCATAGAGTTTCTAAGGAGCATCTAGTGGATTTGAATTGCCTACCTTTTGGGTAGTAGACATAGCATGTAACCATTATGCTACCAGAGTTTCCATTTCTCACATCTACCCCATGAAATTGGGGTTATTGTCGTATTTTGCATACACAGTGCCTGAGTTTTAAGCAGCATAAGCAATTTACCTCAGTTTACACAGCTGGTAAGTGACAGGGCTAAAGTTTAACTTTTAAACTGTGTTAGTCTGACCTCAATGACTTTCTCTGTAACCCTTGGATCATACTTCCATTTTTGTCTAGATTTGTGTGTTTCTGTGACAGGTACTTATTCCAGTGTTTCTAGACTCTTGTTCAAAGCTAGCATATAACAGGCACTCAATCATTCAATAAATATTTTTGAGTCCCTTCTATATGCCAGATACCATCTGTGTTAGTTGTCTATTTAGTGGTATTTCTGTTAGAACAGCAATAACTAAATGGATGGCCTTAACAAACAGAAATTGATTCTCTCATAGTTTAGGTTAGAAATCCAAAACTGAGGTGCCAGCTTTAAGCGACTATTTTTTCTCTCTCTGTTTGATGCTGGGAGAAGGTCCTTGCCATCAATCTTCTCCTGGTCTAGGAGCTCCTCAGCCCCACATCTCAGTTCAAAGGAGGCACTCTGCTCCCAGCTCTTCTTTCTTGATAGTAAGAGGTCCCTTTCCTCTCTGCTTTCTTCTCTTTTTTATGTCTCAGGAGACATAGTGGTGATGCAGGCCACACTACAGGGAAACTCCTCTTACATTGGATCAGGGCTGTGGCCTGAGCAAGGGTGTTACTTCCTACCCTCATCTTCTTTAACATAACCTAGTGTTGCCTCATTAACCACAGAGATTAGGATTTGTAACACACAGGAAAATTAGGTCACAAAACAGAAGACAACTATACAATACCAGGCATCATGGCCTGGCCAAATTTACACATATTTTCGAGGGGTACAGTTCAACCCATGACACTGTCCTAGGAGGAGATTTGGATTGGTCTTGCAGGTAAATGTGTGGACAAACAAGCGACTAACACTTCAGTGGTCCCTAAACAGAGGGCTTGGCACAGCAGTCGGGAGGTAAGTAATGAGAAGGCGGACCCAAGGGATGAGACGGAGGGAAAAGAAGTGGGTGGAAGGCATGAATGCTTTATACTGAAAGAAATAAGCTCCTAGTTGATAGGTAAGCCTTCTCAGAGTGAGAGTCTAACTGCATGTGGCTTAGGAAAGATTTATTTTTTGTCTCTGTTCACTAGTATAATATGAGAAAATTGCCTTTTTTCCCACCCTTCATAGAGATTTTCAACATATCTGAGAAAATGTCAACTCAGATAAATGGGGTACAATGGACAAATGCTCTGCATTCAATCTATGTGAAGGTGCTATTTTCTTGTTAGTGGCATTCAATTATAAAATGAAACTGTGTGGTGTATGAGTATAAATTTCTACTTGGAAACAGTATTTTTAGGAAACAATCATGACCTAAAAGGACACAGAAGCTTATTCTAGAGAAAACCAAAGGAATGGACACATTTCATCATTTAATCAGAAAAAAAAAAAAAAAAATCACCCGTTCTCATTAGAGCTGCAGTTGAAATGCATATCAACAGGTGCACAAGCTCAAAGCCCAACAATCAAATCATTTTCATGGCTGTCTAACTTTATGGCTCGCAATATTTAATCAGTGTGTAGATTTCCACTCTTGGGGATTTTTTCTAATCAGAAAGCAGCTATACTGGGGCAGGGAGTCTTCCATAAAATATCTTTCTCCTCCTTTTCCTGCAAAGTCAATTATATTTCTAATGGGTTAAAATACCTTGGGTCTGGCTCAAAGACTATGTGGATTCCTGGGCTGTGAAAATTGTTTTTGCAGAGGGCCATGTAGTCTAAGGCCTCAGAATTAAGAATAAAATCCAGCTATAGAGGATTGAAGTTTTTTGTTTTTAGGTGGTTTTTTGGACCAAAAAAGGAGCTAGGTGGGTAATCTCTGGTTCTTAGGCAGCCATACTATTGGGGCTCTGACAATAGTGAGTGAGGGGCAGAGGTGGGGCGCCACCGGCTTCCCAAGCCATCCAACACAAATATGCCAATTACGGAGCCAGCTCTGCCTAAGGGACTCCCTTTACCAAAAGGAGATAAGCTCATAATAACAACACAGCCTGCTGGGGAGCAGCAGGGAAGGTAGTCAAACGGACCTGGTGTGCAGAGAAACCCATTTCTTTAGACAAACAGCCACTGGAGTGGGGAATATCCTTTAATAGCAGCTGCTGAGAATTACACGACTCACAAGAAAAGAAGGGGGCCACTATAAATGCACAGCTTGAAAGGAAATGCATCCTGAAATTTGAAGGGGAAGTAGGACTCATGCTAATAAAATAAATCACAGTCACATTCATGTTAAGGGCATAGAGTGTTCCACTGCAGGGTTGAGGAGACTTTTCTACAGCTCTTTCATTTGGGAAATCAGGAAAAAGATGCATGTTCAATGCAGTATTTTGCTCAGGTTATCTAACAAGGGGATATCATTAATGTCAACGTTGGGGGAGAGAAAAAGCCCATTATGATTCCTGTATTAATTCAGTAAATATTGAGTAAGAACCTGTTTTGCAGTCTGCTAAGTGATGGGCATTAAAACAAATGAATATGATGTGACTTTTGTCCCTAAGCTAGAACAGCACCTGGCCTAATAAAGTTGATTCCATTGTGTATCACATAGGATCCCTGGTGGTGCAGTGGTTGAAGCACTTGGCAGCTAACCAAAACTTCAGCAGTTCAAAGCTACCAGCTGTGCCATGGGAAAAAGATGTGACAGTCTGCTTTCATAAATATTTATAGCCTTGGAAACATGACGGGGCTGTTTTACTCTGTCCTACAGGGTGGCATGAGTTGGAATTGACTTGATGGCAGTGGGTTTGGGGCTTTGTTGCTGTTGTTGTTATTGTTACATATCTCATGGGCTTCCAAACTGGTCCATTAAAAGAGTGAATCAAAGTTTCTAGGACAATGATAAAGAACTTTTGGGAAACACGTATTATTCAGTGATAATACCGTAGATTTGAGTTCTGTTTTTGCTACTTACTAACTTGAATGCTGCCCCCCTTAAAAGAGTTTTTCAATCTCAGGACTCCTGACATCTAGGACTAGATAATTCCTCATGGAAAGCCACTCTCTTGGGCTTTGCAGGACATTTTGCAGCATCCTGGACCTCCACTCCTTAGATGGCGCTAGCACTTTTTCAGTTGTGGCAACCCAAAGTCATTCCCAGATGCTGCCAGTTGTTCCCTTGTTGAGAACTGTGATGGTGCAGAAGGTGAATAAATCAAGACGTATTGACAATTCCCAGTGATTGGAATATGAAAGTTGAAAAGAAAGAAGAATGATCAGTAGCTGGGTGATAATGGCCTTGGTAACAGAAGTGACACCAGAGATGTCATGATGAACTACTGACTTCTTCATGAGAAATATACTTTTCCACATAAGAATGTTTGAGGAGAAAAAGTTAACCAATGACCCTCTCCTTGATATTTCACAAAGTTCAGTAGGTTCATGAGAGATTGAAGAGAGAAAAATTATTTCATTATTTTAAAAAAGGTAAAAAAGCATCAACCAAGAAACTCTAGGCGAGTGAGTTTAACGATAGATGGTAGACAGACACAGAGAAGAATGCGAAAGGGGGAAATGGCAGAACCCTCTGCAAAGAAAATTCCATGGAGCCAACTGGGCAGGAGAGGTCATGCTGAGATACCCTGGAGGAGTCTTTTGAAGTCATTACTGCTGCAAAGAATAAAAACTCTGCCATCTCCAAATAGGGCTTGACAGTGTTCTGTTTCACTGATACCAAGGGGAGCAAAGCAAAGAATGAGAACACAAGATCAGAGGACTGATTCTAACAGTCTAAAGGCAACTGCAGAGAAACATGTCTCAATTGGCCATAGCTTGAATTTTGGGGAACTTCATTAATAAGTTCATTTATAAGTCATTTATAAGCCTTTCTATGAAGCCAAAAAGACAAGCTGAGAATCAGAAATATTTCCTGGTGACCTAATGTCGATTGTTCAAAAAAGCTTCACTTGATGAAGAGAGAAAAGCCACCAATACAAGGCACTACTTATACATTCAAAGTAAACACCTAGTTATGCAGATTCTGTTAAGGGAGGCTCTGAGAGGCCCCCAGGCTAGTAGGCCCTCACTTGTTTGTCAGTTTGTCATACCTTAGGGGCTTGTGTGTTGCTGTGAAGCATCAGGATTGGAGGAAGACTGATTAACAACCTGTGTTACACAGATAACACAACTTTGCTTGCTGGAAGTGAAGAAGATTCGAAACACTTACTGATGAAGATCAAAGACCACAGCCTTCAGTGTGGATTGCACCTCAACATCAAGAAAACAAAAATCCTCACAACCTGACCAGTAAGCAACATTGTAATAAATGGATAAAGGACTGAGGTTTTCAAGGATTTCATTTCACCTGGGTCCACAATCAACACCCATCAAGAAAGCAAAAGACACACTGCACTGGGAAAACCTGCTGCGAAGGATCTCTTTAAAGTATTGAAGAGTAAAGATGTCACCTTGAAGACTAAAGTACACCTGACCCAAGCCATGGTATTTTCAATTGTATTATGTGCATACGAAAGCTGGACAATAAATAAGAAAGACAGAAGAAGAATTGATGCCTTTGAATTGTGGTGCTGGAGTAGAATACTGAATGTACCCTGCACTACCAAAGAACAAACAGATCTGTTCTGGAAGAAGTACAAGCAGAGTTCTCCGTGAAAGCAAAGATGGTGAGGTTGCATCTCACGGGCTTTGGACATGTTATCAGAAAGGATCTGTCTCCGGAAAGGACATCATTCTTGGTAGAGTGGAGGGTCAGCAAAAAAGAGGAAGACCCTCTATGAAATGGATTGGCACAGTGGCTGCAACGAGGGGCTTAAGCATAAAAATGATTGTGGATGTGATGCTAGACAGGGCAGGGTTTGTGTTGTGCATAGGGCTGCTGTCAGTCAGAACTGACTAGACGGCACCTAACAACAACAACTGGATCACAGGGGAAAGGCTTGGGATGAAGAGTCAGTTTCCACCACCACCATGAAATACATCACTTCATTGTTCTACACAAAAGCTATACAATTTTTCCCACACCCCACAATCTACAATCTCCATTTTCTTCCGGTAACACAGCAAGACTTAACTTTATTTTCAGCTATTAGGCTTCATTTGTGATCCTTTTCACATCCATCTAATATTCAATACTGTCTCATCTCAGACTCACTGAGATAGCAAATATATGGCTCTCTGCTCACTCATGTATATTTCTCTTTCACCAGAACATTAGTATACTTTTACCAGTTTCTTACTACCCAGTCCTTTCCAGGTTACAGAGTTTGCTCTGCAAAACACTTGTCACTGTTCTTGGTTGTCATAGGCTGTTCTTCACTTTGCATAATGTGTGTGACATTGACTGAGCATTTGCTGTGTGCCAAGGCTGCACATGCATCATTCACTACTATTTTTTGTGATTCTATGGGGATGGCATCACTGATCCCTTTTATAAGCTAAAAACAAGAAGACATCAGCTGAAAAAGAAAACTTTTACAGTAGGCACTCTGTTTTTTCACTCTAATTTACTTGAAGAATCACCTGGTGTGAGCTTCACAAAGCACTGTGTTTGAATCTACCAAAACAAATCACACAAGCAAGACACCTGAACTTATGAAACTTACATTCCAGGGGAGAATAAAATGTAAACAAGCAGTAACTGTACAACCTAGAATGGCTTTTTAACCTCTCGGTGTCTCCTTTCTCATCTTTAAAAATAGGATAATACTAGTACCTACCTCTTAAATGTAAAGATTAAACAAGCTGAAAGAGATCTGTGTAAACCCTTTTAAAAAAACACCTGTTATTTAGTGCTGAAGACGTATTAGGCAGTAGCAGGACAGTACTTGTACTAGCGAGCAGCATCACTCTCAGTGGCAGCAGCCTTAGTACGCAGCACTGGCCACAACAGCAAAAGCCTGCTAAAGGCCAGAACAGAGTGCAGTGGAAGCCTGCAGAGGAGACCACAGAACCCAGGTTCAGACAGATCGGACAAGACTGTGGATGAAGTGAAATGTGAGTTACTAGCTGAAAGATGAGTGGATTTGCCAGGCAACTAGGGAATGTTGGTGGGAGCCCTGGCGGCACAGCAGTTTAGAGCTCACCTAATAAGCAAGGATCTGCAGTTCAAATCCCCCAGCTGCTCCTTGGAAACCCTCTGGGGGCAATTCCGCTCCATTGCATAGGGCAGCTATGAGTTGGAATCGACTCACTGGCAATGGGTGACTGGTTTGAGAAGAAAGAAAACTCATGGCGTGTGGCAGACCCTGACAAAAGTCCTGAGAGTCAGAGGGAACGTGGAAAGGAGAGCAGACACCGCAGCTACGGGCTCTGCAGCCCGTTTAAGAGCTGGGCTGTTTACAAACGCAGAGCTGCTATTGTAACGGTGATGATAGAAGCGAAGAAGACGGGCTCTGATGGTTTGTGGAGTGCCTCCTGAGCACCAGCCTGTGCTTAGTACTTTGTACTATGTCATTTAATCCTCACCAGCATCACCCTTTTTCTAGAATGCTTCTGTGCTGGGAATGAAAAGTTAGTTCCCGCCATGCAAAGACGTGTACTGTAAATGCCTGCACCCCGTGAGTGCTAAGCCCTGCTTGACAGCAGCGCTCCATAAGGGATGCACTTTCCTCCTTTTTCCTACTCTGACACGTGATTCTTTATGATTCTTCAGCCACAAAGTAGTAAATGGTATGCCTGGCTGCCTCTAAAATGGCCCAGGGAATCCTGCTGCGGGGTACTCACAACCTGGTATGACCCCATCCTCTCAAATTGCTGCTCCTAACCAACAGAAAATGGTGACACTGAGAAGACGACACTTCCAAGATGAGGTCACACAACCCTGTGACTACCGTCATCTCTGTCGCTCCCCTTTTTCGTGCACTTTGATGAAGCAACTTGCCATACTGGAGAGTCCCAGGTGACAAGGAACCGAGGACAAGCTCTAGTCAACAGCCAGCTGGGAACTGAGGCCCTGGGTCTGACAGCCTTCAGAAAAACACTGTCTTGAAACTGAGCTTGAAAGCCAATCTTGCCATAATGGAACATTTGGTTAAAACCACTTGATTGCAGGTGCAGCTAAGACGGTGAAGCAGAGGCCCCAACCCAGGCATGGCCAGGGCCCCCATGTTTGAAGCTCCCGTGTTTGGGGGTCAGAAATAGATGACTAATACAAATGGTCTTTCTAATTCAGGTGCTCTAAAATGCTACCTAAATTGAGATTTCATGAAGACAACAAAAGGATTAAAAAGACTGAACCCACAAGTCTGGGATAAGAAACAAACCAGGCTAGTTAAAACATAGTCACAGGCAGCAAATGACAAATTGTATTCAGTGGGGGTGTAACATTAACTTTTAGCCCTGATAACAAATTGGTTTTAAAAAAAAAAATCAGTCATGTGTGACTGTGATGACAGCATGTGCTCTGGTCCTCTCTGACGTCCTGCATTTGATTCAGGTAGTGCCCGGCCATCGCCACCAACTCCGGGGTTTTTACTGAACCTGCACCCTGTGTCTGGGCCTATTTGTATTTCTAGAAAAAGTCTCATTGTGTGCGCGGGGTCTTTGTCAATAGAACTCCTGGGGAGGGTTGGTTTGTGGTCAGTACTGCTCTGCAAAATGCCTGCCACTACTCCTGGCCCCTCTGGGAACTGCTTCTCCGTGTAGCCGTGTGTGCTGTAGCAGTTACACACGCGGATACAAGTGTGCAAGTACTTTCTGTTAGTCTTCTCCCCTTTGTGTTCCGAGCTGCCTAGCTCAATCTAGCAAAAGCTGATGGATAGGGCAACTTTTTCCCCTGTTCACTTCTCACTAGAGTGATTGGGAGCTGAAATTAAAAAGAATTTCTTTTTTCACTCTATCTGTGGCTACCTCCAGCATACCCTCATTTTTATTCTTCTAGTGCATGCACACACACACACACACACACACACACACACACACACACACACACACACACTCTAGAGACTACTCCCTTTGGCTATAACTTCCAGAGTGTTAGAGCTTCTAACTAATACTATTGGTATTAGTTAGAACCTTGCAAGCAAACTCCTAAGATCCAACTTTTTAAAATTATTTTTTGTTGTAGTTGCTGCTGAAATACACATAGCTTGACATACACCAATTCAACAATTTCTGCCCCAACCGTGCGGTGACACTGATGACCTTCTTCAAGTTCGGCAACTGTTCTCTCCCTCCTTTTCTAAACCGTTCATTCCCCACTAACGTGAACTCACTGTCTCATTAGTTTTCTATACGATCTCTCAAGAACAGAATTTTTATAGATAACATTAGGGAGTATAACATAAAAACACACACCTAAAGGCTAAATTGGATGATACATTGTATAACCAATTTAAAAAAAAAAAAAAGGTTCATGTTGTTGTGGGTGAAAGAATCAGATATTATTACCCTGAAGTCCTTTTTAAACCTTCTCTACAAGTACTGGAAACCCTGGTTGCATAGTGGTTAAATGCTATGACTGCTAACCAAATGGTCAGCACTTTCAATACACCAGATGTTCCTTGGAAACTCTATGGAGCTGTTGTATTCTGCCCTGTAGGGTCACTATGAGTCAGAATCGACTGCAGCAGGTTCTACAAGTACTTCACAAGTGAAAAATCATAACTATTGTTAAATAAAATAACACAATTTTAAATAGGCAAGACAAAATAGATACTAAGGGCTTGCTATAAGGTTACCATGGGTCAGAATGAACTTGAGAATGGTGGGTTTGGTTTTGGTATCACTGTCTTGAGAATTTGGTCCCTAGGATGTGTAACGGAAACCCTGGTACACAGTGCTTAAGTGCTACCCCTACTAATCAAAAGGTCAGCAGTTTGAATCCACTAAGTGCTCCTTGGAAACTTTATGGAGCAGTTCTACTCTGTCCTATAAGGTCACTATTAGTCACATTATGAGTCAGAATTGACTCGATGACACTGGGTGGGTTTTTTTTGTTTTTGTTTTGTTTTGTTTTGTTTTTTGCTTGTTTGTTTTAGGGCATGTAATAGCCAAGAACATGAGAGAGTTTTAATAGCCATTTTGCACTTCTGAATAGTATTGGTAACTGTGTTTATCCATCTAGAATGTGCTCATGGATACACAGATTCACGATCTAAATATTCATCAGATTTCTAATCAAGACAGTAAAGTTTCTACAACTTTCAAGCTATCTAATGGACACTTGCATGCTGTCTTTCCTCTGATGCGTCTAGAAGTGTTAGCTTCCTGGTGTAATGAGCACCACTGACTGGAAGCCTCCGGAATATTGCAATAAAGACAGCCAACACCTTCATTGCACTTAATATGTGCCAGGCACTGCTGTAAGGGCTTCATGTATTTTAATTCATTCAACCCTGAAATTAGCACTGTGAGGTTAAGGGCTATTAACAACGTCCCTGTTTTACAGGTGCAAAAATTTGACCTCTGCCAGGGGCTAAGTAGCTTGTTCAGTGCAATGCAGCTAATAATTGGCAAAGCTGGGATTTGAACCCAGGTAAGCTATTTCAAAGTTGAAGTGTTTAGCCATTGTCTGTCAAGATCCTCCTGAGTCTTTTAACTGTATAATTCAAGAGGGGAGAGAAAGACAGAATACAAATTATAAATAATTGAAAGTACAAGCCTGATTCTATCCGTTGGTTCAGTTTCTGGATTCTCTGAGCACAGGCTTATGAAAAGACTCAAAGTACTAAAGAATCTCAAGTGACACGATAAGATGACAGTGCTAAAAGGAGATGGCAGAGCGCTGATGGTGCAGTAGAAGCTCAGCTGCTAAGCTAAAGGTCAGCAGTTCAAATCCACCAGCTGCCTCCTGGAAACTCTATGGAGCAGTTCTACTCTGTCCTGTAGGGTCGGTATGAGTTGGAATCAACTCAACAGCAATGGGTTTGCTTTGTGTTTACAGGAGTCAGTAGGAAATGACATCATTTGGAAGGAGTTGCAAGGACTGAGGGAGGGAGAAAAGGGAGCAGAATATGACACACGAACACAGTTGGCTTTCATCATAGCTACAAAAAAAGAAGTCCCAAATCCGTAGATGTACGTAGACAGTTCTGAATGACCCAGATATTGTCAATGACCCAGATACCTTAAGACAAGCTTCCAGATAGGCTAACCTTAGGCCCAAGGACCATGGTCTAAAGATGTTTCATTTCAGCTTCTGCTGTTAGATCGTGCAGTGGCGAGAAGCTATAAACAGTGAACTCAAAAAATGGATTTGCATAGTGGCATACCTGTTAGCTGAAGACTCTTAAAACTGTGTTTTTGTGTTATGATATGAAATATGAGCCTCTACTCCAAACACACACACACAAAAAAACACATACATATTTTGTGTGTGTGTGCCATTCAGCTGGCTCTGACTCCTAATGACCCCACAAGACAGAGCAGAACTGCCCTATAGTGCAACCTAGACTGTAACGTTCACTGGAGCAGATTCCCTGGTCTTTTCTCCCCCGGAGCCATGCTGATGGGTTAGAAACACCAACCACTGGGTTAGCAGCCAAGCACGGAAGTTTTGCACCACCAAACCCAACCACTGCCCTCAAGTCGATTCCAAATCATAGCAACCGTATAAATCAGAATAGAACTGCTTCATAGAGTTTCCAGGCGTGCCTGGTGGATTCAAACTGCTGACCTTTTTCTTAGCAGGTATAGCACTACACTACCAGGGTTTCCCTTAAGCAGATACTAAACCTGTAACCCATTGCTGTCAAGTCCATCCCAACCCAGAGCAATCCTATAGGATAGAGTAGAACTGTTCCAGAGTTTCCAAGGCTGTAAACCATTACAGAAGCAGACTGCTGCATCTTTTTCCCATGGGGTGGCTTTTATCTTTGAACTGCCAGTCTTTTGTTTAGTGGTAAGTGCTTAAATACTGTGCTACCAGGATTCTTTAAACAGATACTACCTCCTCCCACAATACAAGGATGGAAGGCTTAGGGCGGTAGACATTTAGAAAAAGCTTGCTATGAGTCAGAATCAAATCACCTGAATGGCAACACGTTTCACAGAAGCCAGTATAAGAAAAACAAAACAATGGCCTAGATGTCCCCTGCAAGCATGGTCCCCAGACTCCTGCCCACGCTACTCTGTCCTTACCATACTGGGTTAAGATTGAAAGAGTTTTCAGGTTATGTTGAAGTCCAGTTAAACTGACCTTTCTAATGTGCACTGCCACTGAGGTCAACTCTTCATACAGGAACAGATTGGACTCGGTAACACAGAGTGACCACATCGTGTGTGCACTTTATGGTTCTATGCATCTATAGGATGTCGTCCTACAGGCCTCTTACTAGAGGGCAGTGGAGAGGATGGAAAAGAGGGGATAGGAGACTGTTAAGGGGATATGACTTGTATAGGACAGAAAGGAGGAGTGTGCTGTCACCAGGAGCAGTAGGAGCTGCACATAGACAGGCATGTGAATTCAAACCAGATTGTACACTTTCACTGAATCACAATAAATAAAAAAACAAAATTAAAACAAACATGAAGAAATAGCCCTTATTTCTGACAGAAAAGTCAAAAGAAGCAGTAGGAATGAAAGAAACAGGGCCATTGAATCGAGTCTGACTCATTGTGACCCTAAAGAAAACAAAGCAAACTCAAATCACTCAGAAACTGATAGGGTTTTGCATTCACCAGTAAACTATGTTATGAGAGTTGGTACCTGCTTGGCTTAATCTCATTTCAAAAGATGGTGCTTAAAGAAACTTAGAACCAGAAGATTTGTGCTAGAGAATTATTAACTGACTTAGCCCAAAGACATTTGTTTCATAAGAAATTAACAATTATTTCTTATAAACTATGAAAAAAATATTTGTCAAACAATTGCAAAGGATGTTTTTCTTGATACCCCTTGGCATACTTTCACTTATTCAGACCTTATTTTATAATTCACAATTTCACAAAGCAGGAAAGGTGATATTCAACTGTATCAAGAATGAAATGTAAATACTACTCTATTCATAAAGCTCTTGTAAAGAGAAAATAAAAGCTGTTAACATGGAAGAGGTTTGCGCTGGCCTATCTCGTACCCATTAGCTGTGTATTTACCCATGTGTTCATTTCTTGATTCATTTTCGTCTTACAGATAAAATAATGAGATGAAGCAACTTGTCCAGGGTTTCATATACAATATTTTTAAAGCTACCTTTCACTTATTTCCACATAAGTTCCATTGGAGGTGAAATTCTCTTCTTATCTTGAATGCAGTCATTGTCTACTTTCTCAGCTGACCAGCAACCAAGTCCTGCAGATTAGATGTTTACAAAGTAAGAGTTATTTTTCAGAATAAAAATGAATACACAAAGAATTGCTTCGTTAGATACATTTTGGAGACCTTGGAATGCACCTCCAATCATCAAGCAGTTACATCATAATTTAAACCCACCTCTTTGGTTATTTAAAGAAAATTAAAATTTGTGCTATTGTTGAATACTGTGAAGTAGCACTCAGTGTCCGTAAAATTCAGAGACTCTAAAAGCTCTTACACTCTGCAGCTAGTAACTCCTCACAAAGATTTGTCTTGAGCAGATGGCACAATATAAAACTGTTTGGATCGTTGTTTACTTCTAAATATCTCAGTGAAAAAAATTGTGAGACAATATACCTTAATTGCAAGCATGTCCTAGGGCAAAAAGAGAATGACATCTGAGATTTTTTAACTTCAAACAAAACTTTTCATGAAGGACATTTTAGAAATAACTATAAACACACCAGTTATTCAGACGACAGGAATTCAAAGTCTTTACAATGAATGGCCCAGAGTCCTACTGGCAAAAGAAATGGCTGTTCTCAGCCCAAATCCTTCATAAGCTTTTCAGTAGGCAGTTGTACATCAGCTCTGAATATAGCAAATGCCAGTGAGTATCCAGTCCTTGAATTTGAAAACCTACGTGATATATTGCTATGTTTCTCTTAAACATCTGGAATTAGCGCTTCACTCATGTTTGATGCTATACTTAAAATCAGATTAGTTCACTTTCCCATTTAAAGATCCCTTTGGCATCACATTGCCTGTAGCACGGTTAGCAAACTACTTTCTGCAGACCAGATCCAGCCAACAGCCTACTTTTATATTGTCCTTGATTTAAAAATGGCTTTTACGTTTTTATAGGACTGCATTAAAAAAACAAAAAGAAAATGCAACATAGCTTGTATGACCCACAAAGGCTAAAATATTTACTATTTGGCCCTGGACAAAAAGCAGTTGCCAATCCCTAGCCTACTGGATAAATTTCAGATGCTATCGCTTGTCATCCACCATCCCTCGTAAGCGTATTCCAATGACTTAATCCTCTAGATCTCCACCCCATATCACCCAGTCACACATGCGGTATAACAGATTCCTCCAAACAGTAAGTTACTTACAATTTCATTACATTGATGGATCTGGTGGGTCAGAAATTAGAAGAAGACATAGGTGTACAGCTTTTACCTGCTTCACAGTGTCCGGAACTTCATCTGGAAGGACTCAAAGCTTAGATGTGACCCGACGACTAGGAGCTGATTGTCTAGAAGCATCGTCACTCACATGCCATACTGGTATTTAGCCGTAACTTCAGTTGCGCTGTAGACCAGGGTCCCTTTACATGGCGCCTTGGACTGGCCTGAGCTTCCTCACAGCATGGCGACCTCAGACTAGTCTGTTTGTCTAGTGGCTCAGGGCTCTGAAAGACAGTGTTCCAAAACAAAAGACAGGAAATGCATCGCCTTTTCTGAAAGTTATGCAGAATAACATCCACCATATTCTAATGCACATACACAAGTAACAAAACCATCATTTTTAAAGGGAGGAAGAATAGACATTATCTTTTTTTATGAGAAGAGCCAAAGATTTCCCAGACATGATCAAAACACAACCATTTTCTAAATCTATGAACTGAATTATGCATCCCCCCAAAAATGGATGGAAATTCTAACCCCAGTAACTGTCAACACAATCCTGCTTGAAAATAGGGCATTGCTTTTGTTATTTTAACAAGATCATATTGATGCATGGTGAGTCTTAAATCGAAATACCTCTGAGTTATGAACAGAGTTGAATGGGTTTTACTTCAGGTGGACCAAGCCTCTCTTAGCTCGCAATTAACACTCTCTCATCATACACATACCTAGCTATCTTATTTTCTCACTAAATTTCAGCTTGGCATCCTTAGGGCAATAAACATTTTCAGAGTGCCTCTTAGGATTTAAACATTTCACACTGTGAGAAGGTCCAAGGATGGTGAAGATCCAGTCCTTTTCTGCAGTGAGCTTAAAACTGTTCAATGGCTTCTTCGAATCCTTTTAACTTTTAGTCTGTATTAATTTCTCCACCTCTGTCATCCTATTGTGCTTGCTTAGTGTTGTACCTGATTCTTCTCTAATCATATTTTTTGTGGTTTATCTCTATCCCCTAAGCTCAAACTGGAAATTTTCCTTAAAAATCCTATACTACACAGTTAGGTAACCCTGGTGGCATAGTCGTTCAGTGCTAAGTTTGCTAACCAAAATGTCAGCAGTTCAAATTCACTGGATATTCCTTGGAAAATCTATGGGGCAGTTCTACCGTGACCTATAGGGCTGCTATGAGTCAGAATCAACTCAACAGCGGTGGAATACAATTAAGAATTTACCTGGCTTCTTTAGGCTTCTAATGTCCATCAGCGGAGTTCCCAAATTATCAAAGCTGACTTTAAGAATGAAAGCTTTAAGGAAAATTAACTATGGGTGATGGAAATCTTTCTAAAACATTTTATGTGTATAACTTCCTTCTTAAAAGGGAATAGTTGGTATTTATTTATTCCTTTTCTCCTGACTTCAGATCATCTTTATAAATCCTTGGGTCTTCCACAATGATTTTCTCAAGAGGTGAAGAGATGAAAACGGTGGTTAAAGCTTATACCTCAGGGTCGCACACTGTGATATCCCTTTATTCTTATGTGTTTGGAACACTGTGGTGCCACCCTCTCTGCTAAGCTATTAGTAGGTCATTGCTGTTGATTACTGAGCCAGCCGGTTCCTGTCACCTGTTCACCTGTCACTTTCAATGTACTTCTAGTTCTTGTAGCCTAGGAAACTAATCAAGTTCAAGCTTTTGTTGAAATCTAAACAACTTTAAATTACAGCAATTGGCCAGAAGTTTTTTCATGAGTTAAACACATGTATTTTAGCACTTAGATTTAGCATTGATTTTGCATGTTCAAGGGCCTTTTCTGCCATTTGTTTACTCAACAAATATCAAGTACTACAGACAAAACATGTTACAGACACAAAGAATAAAAAGTGAAAATATCCACAAATAAACCCGCCTTTATGGGGCTGACGTTCCAGGGAGAGAAAGGTAACAACAAAACGAATGAATAACTGACAAAAATGGGGTTTTAGATAGCGACAAGTGCAGTGAAGGAAAATAAAATAAGGATGAAGAACAAGAAATGTCAGCCACAGAAACCGAAGCAGTGATATTCAAGCACAGACCTAAAGGGAGTGAGGGCAAAAACCATACAGGTATCTGAAGGAAAAATGTGAGGAATACATGCAGACTCAGAAGGGCGTGCCTAACGTAGTCAAGAAAAGGAAGAAAGCCGGGACATCTTCTAGAGAGTGAGCTAGAGGACACAGCCGGAGATCAGGTCACATGTGGAAGGAGGCACCCAAGGCAAGTTCTCCTACGTCATCCAACAACTTTGACTCTGACTTAAAGCCAGGTGAAAAATCACTTAAGGCCTTTGAGCAGAGGAGTGACATTACATGATAAATGTTGTAGAAGCAATGCTCCTGCTACATGGTTGAAAACAGACGAAAGAGAAGGACAAGAGCAAGGAAACCAACTGAGAGATATGGCAGTCATCCAGAAGCGAAAGGATGTGGATTATTTTCAGTGGTAGCAATAAAGATAGGAAGAAATCATCAGATTCTGTCTATACTTTGAAGACAGAGTCAATAGAGTTTTTCAACATATTGAATATGGGGTGAGAGAAAAACAGGACACAAAAATGATTATAAGAGTTTGGCAGGAGAAGTTGGACAAACTGAGTTGTTATTTACTACGATGCAGGTAGAACGGACTTAAGATGCCCATCAGGTATCCAAGTAAAGGGAATAAACATCTGGGTGTGTGATTTAAGATTCCACGAAATGTATCTGGCCTGGATTGAAAAATAAGAGTTACCAGCAAAAAAATGGTTCACAAAGCTATGACACTGATGACATTACAAAGGCAGAGATTAGCCTAGGTTGAGCCCTGGGGCACTAGGACACTGAGAGTTCAGGCTGATGAGAACCAGTCAAGAAGTCTGAGAAGGAACAGGGAGTGCGAATGGAAGAGAACCAGGACAGAGAACCAGCTCCTGGATGCCGAGTTAAAAATAAAATAAAATAAAACTGTTCCAAGGAGGAAAGGAGAAACACCAAAGATGAGTATGAAAATTAACCAAAAATTAGTAACATGATGGCCATTAGTGGCCTAGACATACACAAGTTCAGAGAACTCATGCAAAGAGAGTTCAAGACAGAATTCAAGGAGAGACTTTTGATTACAGTGCAGGTAGATACCCATTTTATTAACCCTACTCCCTGAAAAAAACAATCCTACTGCTGTCAAGTCAATTCTGACTCATAGCAACCCTAAGGGACAGAGTAGAACTGCTCCATAGAGTTTCCAAGGAGCACTTGGCAGATTGGAACTGCTGACCTTCTGGTTAACAAACGTTATACAAGGAGGGAAGGTAATGTGGTTGTGGTCAGAGTGGAAAGCTGTGTCAAGATAGAGGTGCTTAAAGGTGACAGAAAAAATACCAGTAACAGACTCTGTAAAGAGGGAAGTATTGATAATACAAAGGAAAGAAGAAGAAAAGAATGATAAGCTACTGTGTTTGAATAGATGAGAAGGGATGGGACACACTGCCTATGGGGACGTATCTTAGCGACAAGCAGAGTCCACTCAGCAAGAGGGAAGGCAGAGAATGTGGGCACCAGTGCTGGTGGGTGGAAAACTGAGAAAATTCTCAGTGAAATAAGAACCATGGGCATCACCTGCCAGTAAGAAAGATGAAACACGAGAGATAACAGGATATGGAAAAGCCAAATAGGCAAGAAGAAAATTAAATGCACTACAGTAATATATTGATACAGTGATTAAGAGCTGTTGTTAACTGCAAGGGCAGCACTTTGAGTCCACCAGCTTCTCCTTGGAAACCCTATGAGACAGGTCTGCTATGCCCTCTAACATCACAAGGAGTCAAAACTGACTAGACAGCAACAGGTTTTGTTTCCTGGTTGGCCTAAAGTAGTATACAGTGCTTTACCAGGCAGCATTAAAAACCCACTTGAAGTCAGCAGTAACTATTTTAAAGTAAGAACAGTTTAGCACAGTTTTTGCTTTTCCATTGGCACAGTTAGCTGCTTGGATGCAGGCATGAGTAGGCAAGAAAGAACACTATTTGCCAAGCAAATAAGAGAAGGACAGGGAAGTGGCATGCGAGAGAATGGAACTAAAGAATACAATACGATATATTATGCACAAGAAGGAGTGGTTAAAATTGTAAACTGAAGCAATGTTGAAGTCAAGATAATGGGACTGAGTTGGATAATAGGATTGATCGAATATCACAAAATGAAGTGGTTAAAGGTGAGGTTATGGAGGTATTATAATTATAAGTAATGGCACAGTATGATTTTGAGAGTAAGTGGTTAAAATGAGTTGGACCACAGGTTCATTGGAGGCAAAAAGTTCAAGAATAAAAAATTCCAGAACATGAGAAGTACCTTTGGTATGAAGTTTTAAACCACCAAGATTTCATACAAGAGAGCTATTAAAGAGAGTGACAGGGAACTGGTGGTTAAGAAATTGAGAAAGAAGAGGAGTAAACCAGGAAATCTACAGGTGACTCATCTGTAAACTCTTGAAGCCAAGAGACTCAAACCTGGGAACTTAGAAAAGATAGGTGAAAAATAGTCTTCAAGTGGTAGTGGGGAGCAACACTTACACAACTCCATGTATGGTACCCATACAGACAGTAATGGCATCAGGAAGAGAATTGAGACAGAACCCTTTCCAGGAGCCTCCAGAAATCTGGGACCTGTATTGATTCTCACTGATAGAATCTTACAAACCTCAAGAGTGGTGGTTTCACCCAACCCGAAGACTCCCCGATGAAGCAAAGGCTTCGTCACTCTTTAAAACTACCTGTCAAACCAATAAATTTGAGGAAGCCTGCCCTATTAATGAGGTATTGTTTGGAAACTCCATGGAACAGTTCTACTCTGGTCTTTAGGGTCGATATGAGTCAGACCCGACTCGACGGCATTGGGTTTGGTTTGAGTCTGCGTCGTCTCCTAAATCTCAGGCACAGGACCAAACTGTCAATAATGAATGGAATAACTCCTTTACTTAGCACACGCTTACACGGCACTGAGTGTTGTCTTTGCTATCAGACAGACCTTTATTTGAATTTGAGATCCACCACCTACTATTTCTGCATCTTAAGTTACTAGGAAACCATGCCTCACTCAACCGTGCCTTGTGGTTGAGTCATTTGTATAACATAGTATGCCTTAGTTCAAGAGAGAAATACTTTTTACTAGGGTTTCTAGATTTCCTGGGTGCAGGAGAGCTGTTTATGCTGCAGCCAATGTATTGGATGCATTCCCTGCCGCCCTCCTATTATCACAGACACCACTTGGGACCAGGAGGACAGGGCCTTGTGCCTCCTTCCCTGGCTATCTTGCAGGCGTTTGCCATTGGGGAGCTACTAAAGAGCTCTATTAAAAGCCCAACGCTCAGCTCTGGGACCGCCAGCTACCTATTTTCTGACAGAATCTTCCTACTGCAGCATGATTTGTATTTATTACATGTAGTGCCACTCACCCATTTAGAGTCACTAATGAAAACAATTTCTGTAAGTAATGAAAACAATTTATGTAACAAATGGATAATTATATGACACTTGGAGAAGAATTAAACATTCAGAACATGAAATTCAATAATGTGTACATTTGATATCCAATTTACTACAAAATGTGGAGGCGAGGGACAGATTTTAAATCAATTTGATTTGGTTTCATACTGTCATAAATGGCTGAGAGCTACTTCCTTTCTTCAAGCCAGTCTGGTATCTCCCCAGGGACTGGCAGCCTTGGATACTAGAAAGAGCATAGGCTTCGGGGTGATACAGAACCTGAGTTCTAATTATCACTCTATCATGTTGCTCATTTGTACGCTTGAGGTAGGCACATAACTTCTTTGAGTCCCAGTTAGTTCGTACACTTGCCTTGGAAGGTTATTTGGAAGATTGCATGGATCACATGCCTGGGAGCACTGGGAATATGGCAAACATGAGATCTCTTCTCTCCAGGATATACAAGGACTGGCAATTATGTTCACAAACCCATACTAGAAAAAGTGCTACACACATCTTTGCTGAATGTCACTACAGTCATCTTCAAAGTCCTCCCCTGGGGAAGCGATGCACCAGCACCAGCACCTAGTCTACCCTTCAAAGCAATTTTGGAACTCTTTTTCTGAAACGACCATCAGAGCTGTCGTTGTGTTACCCTTGATGTCTTGAATTTTATCCAAATGTCTTCCTTTCCTTATTTCCTTTGTCTTTGGGTAAAGAAAAAAGTCACTGGGGGCCACAGCAGGTAAGTAGGGAGGATGTGCCAATCCAGTTATTTGTTTACTGGCTAAAATCTCCCTCACAAACAACTACACAATTATGTTTACAAACTTGCCACTATGCCACTGTGCACACTGGCCATTCCAGAAAGAGCTCCAAAATTGCCATGAAGGGTGAACTAGGTGCTGGCATCGGTGCATAGCTTTCCAAGGGGAGTACTTTAGAGGTGACCGTTGTAATATTCAATAGAGAGGTACATAGCCCTTAGAACAACTGAGTTCGAGGACTTGTCGGACCTCATAAGCTATAGAGCAAGTAACACTTTATTGTCTGCAGGACATGTTCACCACCTGCACACACAGACAAGGATAAAGAGAAACTGGTATCTCTGTCAAATCACATTAAAAACTTAGGTCAAAGTCAATCATGAAAGGAAAAAGATACACAAGAAAGGAAAATGCCTAGCCCACCCTTTGTGGAAGTGAGGTTTAACAGACACTCTGTGTTCTACCACTGTGCCCAGGGCATACCTGAAGGTCACCTTCAGACAGTGCCCCACAGGGCCACAAATCTTTTCCTGTCTCTTAGTGAGGTTACAGACCGCTCTTCCACTCTGAGAGAGATGTCAGTAGTACTAAGAAATTAACATCCCGAGTTGTCGGTGTTTTTGTTAGGTGTCTTCTGACTCACAGTGACTCTGTGCACAACAGAAGGAAACACTGACCAGACTTCTTCCAGCCTCATGACTGTTGCCATTCGAACCCACTGTTTTAGCCACTGTGACAGTCGAGCACGTTGAAGGTCTTCCTCGCTTTCACTGATCCTCTACTTTATCAAGCATGATGTTCTTCTCCAGAAACTAGTTCTTCCTGATTACACGTCCAGAGGTACATGAGACAAAGGCTCCCTATCCTCACTTTTAAGGAGCATTCTGGCAATACTTCTTCCAAGACAAATTTATTCATTCTTCTGGTCGGCCCTAGTGTATTTAATGTTCTTCACCAACACAACAACTGAAATGTATTGATCCTTCCTCAGTCCTCCTTATTCTCTGCCCAGCTTTCACATACACATGAGGTGAATAGAAATACCATGGTTTGAGTCAGGAGCACCTTAATCTTTAAAGAGGCATCTTTGCTTTTTAACACTTTAAAGAGGTGTCTTGCAGCAGACTGCCACAGTGCAATGCGTTGTTTGGTTTTTTTTGACTGCGTTGCTTCCATGGATGATGACTGTGGAACCAAATAAAATGTCAGTGTTTTCTCATTTATCACGGTGCTGCCTATTGTTCCAATTGTAAGGATTTTTCTTTTCTTTATGTTGAGGCGAAATCTACAAGGTCTGACAATTGAGTCCATGAACTTAATTGTTCTAAGTGCTCCATACCTCACTGTTGAATATCACCCTGGTCACCTTCAAAGTACTCCCCTTGGGAAGCTATGCACCCCTGCCAGCCCCTAGTCCACCCTTCAAAACAGTTTTGGAACCCTTTCTGGAATGGCCATAGCACACCGTGGCATAGTGGCAAATTTGTGAACTTAATTGTATGGTTGTCTGGGAGGGAGTTTGCAACCGGTAAACAAGTAACTATATTGGAATATCTTCCCTAATCAACTGATCTACCCCCTAGTGACTTTTTTCTTTACCTGGAGATAAAGGAAATATTGAAAGGAAGGCATTTGGATGACATTAAGTGTAATATAACAACAGCGGTGACAGCCATTCCAGAAAGAATTCCAAAATTGCTTTGAAGGGCAGACTAAGCACTGGCATGGATGCATACCTTCCCAAAGAGAGTACTTTGAACATGTCCATGGTGATATTCAGAAACGAGGTATGTAGGACCCCTTCTAGGATGAATTTGTGAACCTAATTCGCAGATCTCATATACTGAAGACTGAAGTCTTTGACCTGCTACAGTGAGACTTCCAGTCCTCTTCATTGGAGCAAGTAAGATCGTGTCATCTGCATATCACAGACTATAAATGAGTCTTCCTCCAATTTTGATGCCGCGCTCTGCATGTTGTCTAAATTCTTTTATTGTTCTCATATTATTTGCCCAGGCTACAGGTCAAATAAGTATGGCAAAAGGATACTACCCTGACACACATCTTTCCAAACTTTAAACTATGCAGTACCCCCCTTTTCTGTCAAACAACTGCCTTGTGGCCTATGGACAGGTTCTGCACAAGCACAAGTTAGTGTTCTGAAAGTTCTCATTCTTCTTAACAATATTATACATTATTTGTCATGATCCACACAGCTGAGTGCCTTTGCATAGTCAATAAAACACAGTTATACATCTTCCTGGAATTCTGTGTGTTACACTAAGATTCATCTGACCTCAGTCAATGACATCCTCTCCTGAACTGGCTTGAATTTCTGGCAGTTCTCTGTCAATGTACTGGGGCAATGTCTTTTTTCATTATCTTCAGCAAAGGTTTTCTTGTACGTGGTAATATTGATAATGTTCAGTAATTCCTGCATTCTGCTGGATCACTTTTCTTTAGAGTTGGCCCAAATATAGATCTCTTCTAGTGGATTGGCCAGGAAACAGCAAGCATAGATTTGTCATCTGTATAACTCAGGTTGTTAAAGAGTGTTCCTCCAACCTGGATGCAATATTCTTCTTCATATAATCCATTTGTCTGTCAGTTTGTCATACTGTAATGGCTTCCATGTTGCTGTGATGCTGTCAGCTATTTCAAATACCACTAAGGTCACCCATGGTAGACAGATTTCAAGGACGCCTCCAGACTAAGACTGACTGGGCAGAAGAACCTGGCAATCTACTTCCAAAAAAAGTGTCCAGTGAAAATCTTATGGGCAAATATTAACATCCCCAGAGCAACCTTCAGTTAATGGATGGCAGAGTTGGTTAATCAACATCCAGCTCCCTTGCACCTCAACACCTAACTCCCTTGCACCTCACTAGGTTGACTCTGAGGTGTACTTTCCACATGAGCTCAGGGCTCCTCAATGACATTTAGGGCCTGGCAACCACAGAAATAACCTGCCCATGAATTTGCTGATTTCTCTCCTTTTCCTGTATCACTTTCTTATTCTTTCATAGTGTTTCCTGGAGTCTCAACTTTACTAACTGAGCCTAAATTCTTTACTGAAGTTCCACTTTGGGTCAGAGGAGAGCAAACATAAAACAAGAAAAGTGTAAAGACCTCTATGCTGACATTCAACATATACTTAGTAAGCAACCTACTGAGAAGTATCCTCTAGAAGCACAAGCAATTTCATAATCTAAAACAAATTCTTGGAGTGTTGAACTACTGTATCCTGTTCAGAAGTAAATGGCTCTTGAAAACAGAAATAAATTTACAAAGTGTTTGTCACATATATCTTAATGAGAATTAACACTTCAGATTTGCTTCCTAAAGCCAAGTAAAGAGGCCCATTAAAAGGAGACAATGTACAACAAATCTTGCTCAGAAGAGGAAAAGGAAGTTGGATGCACTTTATGGTTCCATGCATCTATAGGATATCATCCTGCTGACCTCTGGCTGGAGGAAGGAGAGTGGGCAGAGAGGAGAGGAAAGAAGACTGTTGGGAGGATGAGACATGTATGGAGCAGAGAGGAATAATGTGCTGTCACCGGGCAGGGAGAGCACTGGAAGCTGCATATAGGTGGGCATGTAAATTTATATGGGAATGTATATTTTCACTCAGTCATAAAAAAAAAAAAAGACTCTGTCTTGATCTTACCTCGGACGTTCTGGACTTGTCAAAGTATCATCATGTTAACACAAGACAATCTATAATGGCACAGGAAATGAGAATTCCTTGGAAGACAACTTTAGACTAGAAAACACCCCCCAAGAACATTTGTACATGGGGGAAACATAGGCGAGCTCAGACAACCAGAAGTCTGAACACTTCCATCACTGAATCTTATCTGTTTTTACTATTATTCTAAAACACTACAGTCAACAAGGCTCACAGGAACCAGCATAGGTCATGTTACTAAGTGGAATTATAAACTGAGGCAGGCATCGGTGATTACACAGCAGTGCCTTCCTCTGTTGTAAATAAATGTCTTTGAATGGAATTGAATGAGTCAACACTCTAAAACTGGAACATTACAAATAACTTTGTCCCTTGATTCTATAATTCTTCAAACGACCAAAAAGGAGGAAAGCCCTGATGTATTAGTACTCCACGTGAAGCGCTGACTTCATCAGACTACCCCTCGCTCATTCTGTCATAGGTTGCTTTATGTCCCTCAAAAATGTTCAAGTCCTAACTGCTGGTGGTTTTCAATGTGTTCTTCCTTGGAAACAGCCTCCTTTCACAAGTAATTGTTAGCATGAGGTACCCCAGGAATACAGCTGACCCTAATCCAGTGACTTGTGTCTTCATAAGAAGAGACACACAGGAAAGACGATAGATACCCTGTGACGGCAGAGGCAGGGATTCAGGACATCAAGAGTCATACAATGACAGCTCTGATGGCCGTTCTAGAAACAGTTCCAAAATTGATTTGAAGGGTGGACCAGGTGCTAGCTTTGATGCATAGCTTCCCAAGGGAAGTACTTCAAAAATGACCCTAGTGATCCTCAGCAATGCGGTATGTAACAGTTTTTCTACGATGAGTTCACAAGTTAATTGTCAGTCCTTGTGTGTTGGATATGGCTGGTCCTGTGGTCAGGTATTCTGTGCTGAAGACTGGAAGTAGCTTGCACAGCAGAGAGATTTTCCTGCTCATTAAAAAACCAAGAAAGTACAGGCTGAAAGAAAACACCTACTGGTCCATAAAACATGTTTATCCCCAAGAGTTCCCCAAAGTTACACAGGCAGTGAAGGGAAAGGATCGCTCTCTACCAGGGTGCTTCCTCCCACTCCTGCTCCCACTGAGACAGTGTCTGAGCACAGGACTATTTTTCCAGGGTTGATGAAGTGAGACTCCTAGCATGAGATCTAAATCCCATGTCAAGCGTATTTCTCCTTAGATGAGTCTGAATAGCGACAGACACAAATAAACACTTTATTTTGTCTTATGGTTTGATTTCTGCTTTTCTTTTCTCTTCTTTCTTCCGCAAGGGACCACTGGGTGAGAAGCTGTTAAAGTGGGTTCTGTTTCTACATGGATTGTTAAATCCTCAGCTTGACTTTGATCATGGGAACACCCTAATTAGGAGCAGAGCTTTGGGAAAATTAAAAATTAAAAAAAAAAAATGTGAAACTGCCAAAATGATTTCTTTGGTTGTCTTGCTTACCACGTGGCAGCCTTATAGCCAGCACTTTGGTCCCAGGCCTGGCAATGATCACAACCATCCTGGACAGTTTTCAAAAATACACATTAACAAACTCCACTCCAAGCTACTGTGTGAGAGTCTCCGTGAATTGGGCCCAGAGAACTGTATTTTTCAAAGCGCTCTACCTAGTTCTATCAGCTAGATTTGGGAGCCAATGGTTAAAACTGAAATAGGCTTGCAGGCATTTGAGGCTCTTCCTAACCCACCGTCACCTCCTGTTTCCAGTCAATTCCTGCAATCCTTCCTCCCTTTTGGTATCTCCAACACTCCATTTTCATCCGACATCCTTGCTTTGCTTCCTTCTGGAATGTCTTCCTCCATGCTCTCCCTAATTACTTCTCACCTTCAAGGTCAAGTTCCACGCCCGTTTTGGCTGCCGAGATGTCTAGGTCACTTGAGTCAGGCTCTCACCTTACAAGAAGCAGCTATCTGGGTCTCTCTTGGACCTCCATCACAGGGATCAACCCTCATGTGCAGATCCTATGCAGCTTTTCTTACACAGAGATCTCCCTCCAGCTGCTTGTCACTCCACAGAGCAGGGACTCTAAGCTGCATTGATTTTTCCCCATAAGACACCATGAGTTCATGTGTATAGTAAATACCCAATGAAAAGTTGTTAACTTTATGTTTGTCATCAAGAAATGGAATAAACTTATGCAGCTGCTGCTCCAGTAAAGAGGTTTATCTGCTTTTATGTCACTCCTTATTCCTCCCCCCGTGTAGTCAGACACGGTGATCTAACAGCCCAAGACCTTGTATGTGCAGACTGCCACGTGACTGTGTTATCATTAAGTGTGGTTAATTAAACACTGTGCAACATCATATCCTTCCCATTCCTTTCCTGTTAATTCATTATTCTATTTATTTATGGAATTGCTGTCTTCAGTAAGTAGTCGTGTTATTTTTCATTAATATGCAGTGAATAATTCTCACTTAGTTTTCCTGTCTTGAGGAGTAAAAAAAAGAGAAAGTTGTCACCCGTTTGATTTAAGAATTATAAAGGGAAATCATACTCAAAAACAATCTGAAAGTAGTCTTTTACAGTAAATAAAGCAAAAGTCCTCATAGAATTTGCGAAGTCAATTCTCAGTTAAAGATCACCATGGGAGAGCGACACGGTGTGAACAACAAGTCCACATAAAACTCCCAACTGAAGATACCATTATTTTCAGGTAAACTTTACAGTAAGTGGTACCCCATGGTTAGTAGACTCTAAGAAGTCAAGTATGCGTGTTTTTATATACCAAACCAAACCCACTGCCATCAAGTCAATGTCATAGGGATGCTACAACACAGAGTAGAGCTGCCACATAGAATTTCCAGGAAGCAACTGGTGGATTTTAACTGCTCACCTTTTGGTTAGCAGCTGAGCTCTTAATTAGTATGCTACTAGAACTCCATATTGTTATATAGCAAACATTAAAAATATAATGCAAGAAAAAATTGCTTAAAAACAATAATAGAATTGTTTCAAAATACTTAAAAAAAGGCAGGGAGGGAAAGAAAAGAGAAACAGTAAACAAAACAGAATCAGTTAGATATATATGTACAAAGATTGCCAATTAAGTTCATGAATTCATCCTAGAAAAAGTCCTACATACCTCATTGGTGAATATCACTATGATCTCCTTCGAAGGACTCTCTTGGGAAGCTAGTGCACCCACAGCAGTCCCCAGTCCACCCCTCAAAGCAATTTTGGAACTCTTTTTGGAATGGCCACCAGAGCTGTCATCATATCACCCCTGATGTGTTGAATGTCATCCAAATATCTTCCTTTCAATATTTTCTTTATCTTTGGGTAAAGAAAAAAGTCAGTGAGGGCCAGATCAGGTGGGTGTGGGGGTTCTTCCAATGAAGTTATTTGTTTACTGGCTAAAAACCCCCTCACAGGGAACAATTGATTTTGCAAACTTGCCACCTTTCCACTGTGAGCAATGGCCGTTCCAGAACGAGTTTCAAATTGCTTGAAGGGTAGACTAAGCACTGGAGTCGGTGCATAGCTTCCCAAGAGGGGTACTTTGAAGGTGACTATAGTGATATTCAGCAACGTGTTATGTAGCACTTAGAACAATTAAGTTCACTGACCTACCTGTAGACCTTGTATAAAGCAAATAGAAAACTGGTACTTACAAGAAGCTACCCAAATAATTAGCTTAATATAAATAGACTAAAATCCAGTTGAAAGGCAGGCATTGTTGGCATAAGAAAGAAAGAACCAAATATATGCACTGCTGTGAGAGGCAGACATTAAAAACAAAGACACAGACAGGAGCACAGTGTGTATATCTCCCTACGAAAGCGGGTAGAGCTACAGCAATATTAGAGCAGACATCAGGGCAAAGAGACATGAAAAACGAACATCCATGGTGAATAAAGGGTTAATTCTCCAGGAAGATAAACAATCACAAATGAAAATGACACTTATAACGGAGTTTCCAGAGCAAAATAGTTGAGCATTTAACCGATTGGTCCCCCCAGAGACTCTTGGGCATAATACATTCACATTTATTATTGTCTCCTGCTAGATATTTTTTATGTTTTCTGATAATTTTGGAAGTTTTCATTCCTAAAGCCAGCCAGCCAAGTGCCATTGAAAAGAATTTCCAAAAAAAGGTTCAATCTTTCCTACCCCAGCTGAAGAGTTTTGGATGCACAGTTGTGAAGACTGGAGACATTGTGGGAAGATGTTGAAACAGAGACTTCTGTAAGTAAATTAGACAAAGAGTTGACCAGGCTTTTGGGGAGGACCTGAGGGCAGCAGTCATCACAGCTGATGCCAGTCAGGAGCTGTGCCATCATCCTCCTGAGAGTGTGGTCTTCCCCTCAATAACCAAGCTCGATTTCAGTGATACACGGATGTCACCCTCTTTCCTCACTGTTTCACCCATTTTTCTTCTAGAAGTTCTTCATGCAATTCAAAGAGAAGGCTCTTTCCTGGCATGGGAAAGTCATTCCACACTGCAGACGGAGCCAATGTCAAATGTGAGGGTCAGAGACATTTTCCCAGACGTAATAAAGTTTTCTGGGGATTGCCTGGAAGACAGACAAGTGAGGCTTTTCTCTGTTAATAGAATTACAACCATGTGGAGTAATTAGAAAATGATGTTGGGTGTAGAGAGCTCACGCCAGTGAAGATTCTCTTCTTTTTTCATTTTTACCATCTATAAACCTGCACAGCACAGGTGTTCCACGGTAGGACTTCTGGGTGGTGAAATACCCAAGACTATAGTCTTGAAATCTTGAATGTTATGGCAATACATAGGCAAAAAAAAACCTGCTGTATCTAATGCACAGATGTTTCATGGCCATGAACTATATGGCCATAAACAGATTTTTATAAAGTATATAATTTACACATGTTGACAACAGTGTACTCAAGGACAACAATGATCATGAGGGTGGCATGGCAGGAACAACGCAGTGTTTCCTTCTGTTGTGTGTAGGGTCTCTTTGAGTTGGAACCAGCTGGACAGCACCTGGAAACCCTGGCAGGCAGTGGTTAAGTGCTAGAGCTGAAGGTTAGCAGTTTGAATCCACCAGGCACTTCTTGGAAACTCTATGGGGCAGTTCTGCTCTGTCCAGAAGGGTCGCTATGAGTTGGAATCAGCTCCACAGCAGTGAGTTTGATTTTGGGGTTTGGACAGCCCCTAACAACACATAATCTAAATCGAGAGCTATGTCATCCTTAAAAGTTTATCCTTTGAAAGACACAGCGTAGAGTCTCTGAGGTAACACAAGAAAAAGAGATGTGCAGTTCAAGAACTCTACTAGAAGACCAGAATTTATGATCCAATAAACTGGAGGGTCCCCTGGGAACATGGCCCCTGGATTTGCTGCTGCCCCTGACCTGGAACCAGTACTGAGGTCAACTCTTCAGACAAGAGTGGCCTGGACTCAGGGATACAGTGCAAACATGTGGTGTGTGTAATTTACAGCTATATACATTTACAGGAGGCTGTCCTACTGGTTTCTTTCTAGATGGGAGTGGAGAAAGTGGAAAGGAAGGAACTGGGGGTTGTTAAGAGGATACTAGAAGTATAAAGTGAAAAGGTGGAGTACGCTGTCACAGCGTAAGGAGAGCCGATGGAGTTGCAAATAGGTGGGCATGCAAAATTGCTTTCGATCATACACTTTCACTTAATCACAATAATGAAAAAATATATACCCCTTAAGAAATGTTTAAGTTGACAGTGTTTCACAAAGCCCTACAATCTCAAACTCTGCTCCTCCCACATAACCATTAAAATTAGTTTCCCATCCTCACAGACTACAACAGACCTTGAAAGAGCATTGCATCCAGGGAGGATTTTACTTGCTGAACAGTTGGGTGGGGGTGGGGTAGGGTCCAGGAAAGCCACGTGGTGACAGCTGAGGTGTGCTGCATTTAGGAGATATAGGGAAACCAACTGCTCAGCCATTAACCTTCAAGGGAGAAAAGCTGGGTCTGGTGCTTTCAAAATTAGTGAGGCCAATATTTCACCATGACAAGTGTTAGTGATGAATAATTAAGTGGTTAATATAATGTTGCTTTGGTGAAACATGATAATTGTACAACTGATGAGCCTTACCCTTCTTCTGTATTATTATGCAGTCCTACGACCAAGACCGGGACAGCCCTGATGAAATAGATGCTTCTCTGCCGGCTGACCTGCAGCCATTCTTCTCCTGAGTATCTTTACAGACCCCAACAGTGACCCTGCCGGGAGAAGGTCGTGAAAAATTGAAGAGGGAAAATTCAACCTGGAACAAGCTCGTGTCTCACGCCAGCTTGCCCGAGGTCAAACAGTGTTTTCTCCTATAATACTCGGTTAATGTCACAGATATAAATCATTCAGCAGAAGGCCGATGTTACCGTATCTTAAAATGGAACTTTACCTTTCCTGTGAATTTTATTTTCACTGTGTGCTATGGCTATTTAAAACAATCTAAGAAATACATGCATGCATAGTTTCTTGCATAAAAAAAAAAGTTTGTTGAAAGATTTGTTTGTTTTTTTTCCTTTCAGTAAATACAGCTACTACTCTGAGAGGTCTCTCACTCCGACTGTTAGAGAACATGTTAGCCTGTGGCCATGTCTGTCACTTGGAGCAAAGCTCTAGCTAAGAGTTAGCACTATTATCTGAAAAGAAAAATTGTATTTCAAAGATCATTTATTTCTTGCCAGTAACATTTCTTTAAGGAAGGGGAAGTATAATTTCTTTAATATGCAGGAAATGCTAATTAGAGTTGGCATTTTTCTCCCTTCATTCTAATTTCACTGACAAGTACAGAAGTTCTGGAGAAAGGTTTAATTAGGACAACATTTAGAATGCTGTTGTTGTTGAAAAAAAAAAACAAACCCACTGCTGTTGGGTCATTTCCAACACCTAGCGACCTTACAGGGCAGGGTAGAACTGCCCCATAGAGTTTCCGAGGAGCACCTGGTGGATTTGAACTGCCAACCTTACGGCTCCCATCTGTAACACTCACCTACTATGCCACCAGGGCTGTTGCTGTTAGGTTCTCTCAAGTCAGTTCCAACCCATAGCGACCCTATGTGCAAGACCCTATGTGCAACAGAAGGAAGCATGGCCTGGTCTTGGACCATCCTCACAATCCTTGCTACATTTGAACTCTTTAATGGAGCCCTTATGTCAATCCATCTTAGTAAGGGTCTTCCTCTTTTTGCTGACCCTTGGCTTTACCAAGAATGATGTCCTTCTCCGGGGACTGATCCCTCTTGATAGGTCCAAAGTATGGAAAACAAAAATCTGCTCATTGTCACTCTTGAGGAGCAGTCTGGCTGAACTTCTTCCCCAGTATATTCAGTCTTCTTCATCAGCACCATAATTCAAAGGCATCAGTTGTTTTCCAGTCTTCCTTCTTCATTGTCCAGCTTTCACATGCATATAAGGTGATGAAAACCATGACTTCAGCCAGGCACACCTCCCTAAAGTGACATCTTTGCTTTTTAACACTTTAAAGTAGTCTTTGGCAGAAGATTTGCCCAATGCAATGTCTCATTTGATTTCTTGACTGCTGCTTCCATGGTGTTGATTGTGGAGCCAAGCGAAATGGATCTTTGACAACTTCAGTCTTTTCTTCGCTTGTCATAAGGCTGCTTATTGTCCAGTTGTGAGGATTTTTGTTTTCTCTGTGCTGACGTTTAACCCACACTGAAGTCTGTGGTGTTTGATCTTCATCATGACGTGCTTCCAGTCCTCTTTGCTTCCTTCAAACAACGTTGTGTCACCTGCATGACACAGGTTGTTAATGAGTCATCCTCCAACCTGGATGCTCTGTTTTTCTTCATATAATCCAGCTCCCCAGATCATTTGCTCAGCACCCGGGTTGAATAAGCATGGTGAAAGCCTACAGCTCTGACACACAGCTTTCCTGACTGTAAAACTAGAAAAACTTGCTAACATTGGACATGCCACCACGAAAAACTAATCTCTAGAAAACGACGTCATGCTTGGTAGAAAGTCAGTGAAAACAAGGGAAGCCCTCAATGAAATATATTGCTGTGAGACCCTAAACAATGGGCCCAAATGTATCAACACTCATGAAGATGGCACAAGGTTGAGAAGGGTCTCACTCTGTTATACACAGGACACAATAAGTTGGCACCAGTTTGATGGTCCCTCACAACAATAACACATGGAAACAACTACAAATGCCAAGACAGCTCCCAGGGCAGAGCAAGCACAATACTCAACCCAGATGTAGAGATACCCAGATTTCAGACATTTTAGTGCAAAACAGATTTCTTCTGCCTATTTTTGTTCTGATGTCCCTGCATTTGATGCTCCCAACTGACAGGATCTTTTCTTTTTTGCCGTCTTCTGCTCTAGTGGGGACCCACCAGGCATTCTTTATTCTTCTACTGGTTGTGCCATGTTGGCTTAACACACAAGTTTTTTTTTATGCTTCCATAACCTGGTTTCTCCTTTCATTCCACTTGGAATACCCACCTCCCCTTTACCACCTATAGGGATTGGAGTTTGTTCCTCTCCACAGCTGTCACAGACCCTCTCCTACAACTCTGTTCTCTGTCTACACCATATGAGTGTCTCTACTACGTCACGTTGAGATAAGCTGATTTTTACCTGTTCATCTCTCCCATTGGAAGACAGATAGACTCTTCATCTTTCTGTCTACAGTGCTTGAATATTATACATTGTGTGTCCACACTCAAAGTAACCAAAATTTCCTCAGTCTTCAGCAGACAGTGGGTAGTTAAAGGTTCACTGTAGCATTCATCACTAAATTTTTCCTGCCCCCATCTGCAAGATGAGAGTCTTCTAAACAACTGTCATCCTTTTCCGTCAACCCAACAAAGCCCCATCTGGTCTCTCAAAACCCGGAGACTGCTCAGAAGCCCTAGTGGCATCCTGGTTAAGTGCTTGGCTGCTAACCAAAAGCTCAGCAATTGGAACCCACTGGCTGCTCTGTGGGAGACAGATGTTGCAGCCTCCTTCCCTAAAGACTACAGCCTTGGAAAGACTGTAGGGTAGTTTATCTATCCTATAAGGTTGCTATGAGTTCAAGTCTACTCCATAACAATGAGGTCTCAAGGACTGGTGTTTCAACGCTATCCCTGTCTTCTCAGTTTGCCATGCCTTCAGAACAGAGCTATCACTGAAGACTCTGGCATCTATGCTGGGAGCTCTCTTTTGATGCTTCTGAGGCTATAAGGCTCAGGAGGGGGCCAAAGGGAGCTCAGAGGCAGTGTCACCCCGAGTGTACCAAAGACAAGAAAGAACTTTGCACAGAAGGGGAAAGAACCCACTCTATCCCATCCTGATTTGCCCTCTGTCTCCCAGCTAGGAAAACCACACAGCCCAGACCTTGCTCTTCTTTCCCTAGGGAAGTCTTTCATTCTCAATTTTTTATGATTACCCCTTCTCCCTACTGGTTCAAATGGGAGTCCATGGAATTGAGTCTTCAATATTTTCTGCTATCTTCTTCTTTCTTGGCAAGGTATCACCAGGCAATTCCCCAACCAAGGAACAAATCATCATACAGATACCAAGTCCAAAGCCCAGACTAGAAGCTGTGTGTTTCAGCACACTGAGCGTGGTCTCTGTTTCATGCACAGGGCCTAGCACTTTGCAGGCTGATTCTCATGCAATCCCCACAGTAACTCTGAAAAAACAGATATGTGTAGTCACATTTTATAGATTTTAAAACAAGGCCCAAAGAAATTAAGTCCCCAAACCCACATGAAACTGAAATTTCAATGTAATCTAACACCAAATCCCATAATCCTTACTTAGACCACTGTAACAGACTGCCTTTATACAGCTGTGGCCTATAAGACAAAACAAATCCAAACTATGCTAACAGAATTTAAACCACAAATCAGTATCTTCATTTTCAGTAGAAACGGTATTTTACAGTAGCAAAAATCATGGCCTGGAAGCCAAGACTCTTGGGTTCTGCTTCTAAGTCCACCATTTAAAACCTGTATAATCTCAGGCAAGTCCATGGAACTGAGCTGAGATTCAGCCCCTTAGTTTCTAAAGCAATAATGGTTCCTCTCATTCAGCTTCCTCTTTCAATAGTGAAATTCAGATGGGATAATGTCCAGGAAAAGCCTCGAAAATTGTAAAACCAGCACTGTTCTAAGAAAAATGGTGATCACCTAGCCTGAGAGAGGATGAATGGTTTTTCAGTGTCTCAGTGTGAAGAGATGAAGCCTAATAACCCTGCAAAAATCTAAGGGGATAGAAACAATGAGATGCATAGAAAAAACCAAGTCCAATGAACTCTGTGCAGGTAACAGGAAAATATTTTATGCATCCTCCACTGATATTTAGATTCTTCTCTCCCAGGACTCTCTAGCATAATTTACAGCATCTCTTCTTATATAGTCTCTGCCTGTCAATGCGCTCAATTTGCATCTGTCCTATCACCGTCACGCAGGTGATCAGAAGCAGCGCACAGCCAGGCATTCTGAGGGGGCATTTCATTTGTTTGTTTGCCATTTGAATTTTAAAGAAGCATGTAGCCTGCCCAAATGCCAGGATGGCATTAAAAAAAAAAAAAAACTTAAACCACATATAAAATATTTACTCTCAGAAAGTAGATTGCTCCAGTCACTGGAGAAAACATTCTGCTTCTAGGAAGCAGACTGTGTTAGCCACCTGGTTTCAAAAAGTGATTTTTATTTATATACTTGAGTCAAAACAAATAATAGCTTGACTATGCTTTACCATCAACTCCGAGTTCTTTGGTCATTAACAGTTCCATTAATATTCAAGACTCCATTTAGTTTTCTCTTAAAGGGAGCGTATAGTGAAGTATTCTTCTGTGGAACATATGGTCTTCATGATATCAATAATGCTTGTTTCTATGAATCTCTGTGATTGGTAAAAATCCAATTGCCAGCATTGCTCAGTGAGCACAGACTACTCAGCCAGGGGGCAATTTAGAGAGATTTCTGATGGGGCTCTGTTCTCCTGGACCACAGAGAAACCAACGCAGGCTTCCAGTCACTTTTACTTGAGTATCTCCTTGGTTGATGTGAAATATGCAGTGTATGCAGCACAGTTAATAACGAAGGTCATTCCCTATACTCCCCCAGACTTTTGCAATCATTCGGAATTAATGTAAACTTAATGGAATTTCATGGAAGCCAAGTTAATATCCAGGAGGCCAGTGAATGAGCAAAACAAACAAAAGCGTTAGCTCACCTTGTCACCATTTTCTAAACTATCATGAAGCCAATGAGGATATCTAATCTGTCTGGGCTTTGTCCTTAACCTTATGTCCCAAGAGTCATCAAGAGGAATAGTTATTGAGGGAACGGATCACAAAACATGTCAGAAGACAGTGGCCTGAATAGACAAACTGCCAGTTACAGAATAATCTGTGGTTGGGTTATCATTGCTTGAAAACAAACCCACTGCTGTTGAGTCGATTCTGACTTGTGGTGACCCTGTAGACAGAGTAAAACTGTCCCACAGAGTTTCCAAAGGGTTCCTGGTGGATTTGAACAGCTGACATCTGGTTACTACATATATAACCAATACCTTTAGCCAGTCTGAGACGTCAAGCATCCATAGAGTTGCAACCAAATTAAAAGATTGGAGAAACAGTATAGAAATGCAATGAACAGATATGCACTATGCAGAATTTTGTTCTAATTTATGAAACTAGCCCTAACTCTACCAGCCTGCTTTCTTCTTCTAACTCCTGGGGTCAGCCAGTCCACAGCATAGTTTGAAATAGAATAAGATAATTTTTGCCATGTTGCTGCCTTCTTCAGCAAATGTCAGCCAATCATGAATCCATACAAATTAGGTAGTTATGTGGTGACTTCTAATATGACATGAATATACAGAGTGATCTTTAATTGTACTTAAAATGTTTGAGATTAGTAAATGATAAGAAAGATACTTTGGGAAAGAAGCACAGTATTCTCACAGTATTCTCAAGCCTTTCAGTAACTATCTGTAACAAAGTAGAATCTATTTATTTTACTTCTAAGAAAATATACATATATGTGTATATGTATATAAAACAAATTTCCTGCCTTTAGCTTCCTGTAATATCTTTTATTTTTATCCTTTCCAAAATACACACACACATACTTTTATCACATTTGAATGAAAAGAAATGCACAAGTTTTATAATTTCAAATATACCTTAAATGTTTTAGAAAATATGAACAATTGGGGATTTTCAGACACCTTGACTTTTAACTCATCTGAGAGCAATGATATGAAGCGCTGATTCTAAAATTACATCAAATATATATATGTACACACACACACATCATTTTGGTTTTTTGTTTGTTTCCTTTGAAAAGTTTCTCCTAAATGTGTCAACAATCTCTAATCAGAAGGAATCTAGAGCACTCTCCTGAACTAAGCAATTCAACCTCTTTTTTGTGTTCTGCTGCTTTCCAGCTATAATGTGTTAGGAAATTTTTTGTTTGGTTCATGTGCATTCTTTTTTAAGTTTTAGAAATAAAGTAATGAGAAATTTGCAGTGTTTTTAAAAGGCAGCAAAAACAGAATGAAAAACCGAGATGTGCCCTCCATCTTGGATAAAACTTGAAAACAAAAATCATCTCACACAGAACAAACACAGAAGTGTAGCAAAGCCAACCTGCAGTTCAGACAGGTGCCCGGAAGGGGTGGGGACACCAGCAGGCATCAGATAACATTGGCAGAGCACAGTTAGAGTCTGCCCCGCATCAGGCAGTATTCACAGTGCTTTACTTACTTACTCAATTCCCACAGCAAGCATAAAAGGCTGTTACTAAGTTTATTCCCATCTTACAGCTGAGAAAATAGGCATCAAGCCATTAAACCATGAACCCAAAGCCATACTAGTAAGCAGAGTAGCCAGGTCTTTAGCAACTTGGCTCTGGTCTACAACCCTAGAGCACTGCTACACAGTACTGAATATTACGGTAAGAATGAAGGTCAGGAATGGATGACCTGGTGATCTACTTACAAAAAGCAGCCAGTGAAAACTATATGGATTACAACTTTCCAAATGACCAGGCAGTGGATTGTTCCATCAGGCACGGGGTGAATGGGAAATCCGTCAGGGGCTTACCCAAAGGTCACTAACAGCAACAGCAGCTGAGGATATTTGCCATACTAATCAATATTAGAAAAAATATATTTATTGAATGAAAAAATACTCCCCGACTGAGTAACAACCGTAAATCAACTACATGCTACATAAAAAGGTGGGCCTAAAACAAAGTAACTCAGAAAGATCCAGCATTCACTCCTTCATAAAATGCATATGTGCTAAATGTCCTCAGTCAAGCATGGTTCAAGATCATTGAAACACAACAGTGAACAAGACCAAATCCTTCTGTAGGTTATGTTTCAGCTGTGTGAGAGAAAAATAAATAGCTTAACAAATCAATGAGGTGTTGACCAGTAATGCGAATAAAAATAAAAAGAGATCAAGAATAAAGGCAGAGGAGGAAGTAGGAGGCTCGGTTTTGTTTAGAAGAGTCAGGAAGACTTCTGTGAAAAGTGGACATTCGCACAGAGACCTGACGGGAGGGAGAAAGTGATACACATTGAAACCTGGGGGAAGAGTGCTCTCGGCTAAGGCAATACAATAGCAAGGACAAGGAACTGGGCTCGGGACTGTGCCTTCGTGTTCAAGAAATGGCAATAAGGCCAGAGTTGTTGGGTGGTCTGAGACAGAAGGAGAGGAGATGGTGAGGAGGGCATAAAGACACCGTAGGGTCCATCGAAGGACTTGGGCTTTTTTTCTGTGTGAGTGAGTAGCCATCCCAAAGTTTTGATCAGAGAACGCATAGGATTTAACACATAGTGACGTTCCGGCTACTTGATGAACCCTAGACCACAGTAGGGCAAAGGTGCAACCGGGCTGGTGTTTTAAACCCACCCAGCAGCACCACAAAAGAGAAAGCCTGCTAATCTGCTTCCATAGAGATTACATCCAAGAAAACCTGATGGAGCAGTTCTACTCTGTAACACATTATATTATCCTGAGTCAGAGTTGACTTGAAGGCACAAAACAGCAAAAAGCAGCACAGAAGTTATTAAAGTAATAATCTAGTAGAGAGAAGATTGCAATGTTAAACAAGGGCATTCAGGATAGGAGGAAGGAATAAGAGTCTGATCCTGGGCATATTTTAGAGACAGAGCCAACTAGATATCTTAGTGGATAGGATGTGGGACGTGAAGAAGAATGAGCAGTCCAGAATGACTGCAAAGACTTTGGCCTGAAGAACTAGAAAAATGGAGTAGTGTGTGTTGATGGATGCTGCAGGGTGAGGAAGTTTGGGGGCTGCAGATAACAGGCCTAAGAAAGGCATCCTCAGCCAGTCAAGATAAAAAAAATAAAGGAATAAAATACTAACATCAAAGAAGATCACATTAAGGTAATAAGCACTGGATAAGAGAATCAAAAAGAGCAATTGTGAAAGGTTAAGGATACAGTGCACCATTTATTTCATTTTATTTAGCCATTATAAATATCTATGAAACCCCGGTGGTGTAGCAGTTAAGTGTTATAGCTGCTAACCATAAAACTGGTAGTTTGAATCCACCAGGATCTCCTTGGAAACTGTGGGACAGTTCTGCTCTTCCTATAAGGTCACTATGAAACAGAATGGACTCAACAGCAAAGTGTTGTGTTTGGGTTTTTTTTTTTTGTATAAATACCTAGGCACTAAATAATATGTCATCAACAGTTATCAAATGAGTAGTGCAGGAAGTACAAGGGGTAAAATACAGAAATACTTTGGTAGAAGGAAATTTTAATGAATCAATGACAGATTAATTGGAACAAACTTAGTGAAGTACAAAAAGGCAAAATCTAACCATAGAAATAAGAGACCTATACAGAGAAAACTACAAGATCTTGCTTCAAGAAACCAAAAGAGACTTATATAAACAAAGAAACATACCTTGCTCATGGATAGGAAGAATTAACATTGTGAACATTCCTATTTTACCTGAAGCATTTACATGCAATGCAATCCCAATACAAATTTTTTTTAATGAGATGGAGAACCAAATCACCAATTTGGTTGGAAAGGGAAGAAACACCATAAAAGTAAAGCACTACTAAAGAAGAGCAACGCAGTGGGAGGTATCATACTACTTGACCTTAGAATGTACTACACTGCCGTGGTCGTCAAAACAGCCTGGTACTGGTACAAAAGAGGCATATAGACCAACAGAACAGAATTGAGATCCCAGAAATATCACTATCCTCTTACATACAGTTGGTATTTGACAAAGACCCAATAAGTTGGGGTAAAAACAGTCTCTATAACAAGTCATGTTGTCAGAATTGGATATCCATCTGCAAAAAACTGAAACAAGATCCATATCTCACACCTTACATGAAAACTAACTCAAAATGTATAAACGATCTAAATATCAAACCTAAAATGATAAAGATCATGCAAGAGAAAATAGGGCCAACAATGGAAATTCTAACACACAGTTAGCCAAGTGCCGTTGAGTTTAGACAGACACAAACCCTGACAAACAGTGCTCAGACAACTGAAGAGAAAACAGATAGATGGGGACTACTGAGAATCAAACACTTTTGCTCTTCCAAAGGCTTTATCGAGAGAATTCAAGACTGCCTACAGAATGGGAAAGAATATTTGGCAACTACATGTCAGATAGACATCTGATATCCGTAAACTACAGGGTTCTACAAAATAGCAACAAGGAAAAGACAAATAATCCAATTAAACAATGGGCAAAGTAAATGGACAGACACTTCACCAAAGAAGACATTCAGGCAGCCAAAAGACACATGAGGAAAAGCTCATGATTATTAGCTATCAGAGAAATCCAAATCAAAACTACAATGAGATGCCATTTCACCCCGAAAAGGTTGGCCATAATCCAAAAAATACAGTGAATGCCTGAGAGGCTGCAGAGAGATTGGAACTCTCCTACACTGCTGCTGGGAGTGCAAAATGATTCCACCTCTTTGGAAAGCAATTTGGTGTTTCCTTAAAAAGCTAGAAAACAGAAATACCACTTGATCCAGTAATCCCACTACTCAGAATGTATCTTACAGAAAATAAAGGTGGTCATACTTGTACAGATACATGGTACATCCATGCACATGGATGTTTATTGCAGCACTACCCACAACAGCAAAAGAAGATGCAGTCAACCCAGGTGCCCACCAACAGATGAATGAATAGACAAACTATGTTACATATGCTCAATGGAACCTTATGCAGTAATAAAGAACAACGATGAGTTTGGAAGCATTTCATAACATAATTTCAACTAGAAGACATTATGCTGAGTGAAATCAGCTGTGAAAAAATCAAGTCTTGGAGTTAACGACCAGTTATCAGAAACATATACGTTAGACACCAAAAAAGTGACTTGATATGACATCCCGTCACAGCTTTTCATTCAGTTCAGACAATGGCAATGGCATTCAGCCCAAACAGTCATCGGCATGGTCTTAAGAAATGCTAAAATATCATTCATTCACTTCGGCTCCAGTGTGGGCACAGGAGAATGTCTTCCATTCTAGGAGTGGGCCAGGTCCTAAGGTCTGCTGAGTTTCTGCAGAGTTCCTGCTGAAGGAAGTATTCCCACCTTCATCAACCCCCTTCCAAGCCGGGACTCTCTTTGGATGAATCAATACCTCCACAGGTCACCATGACAACAAAAAGAGATCAGCTAGCCTAAGCACAAATTGTATTGATTTTTCTTTCTTTCTTTTTCTTCTTCTTTTCGGTTGAGTTCTAGATGAAACAGTGCATAAGTATAAGGATAAGTTTTCTCTGAACAGTGTATGCTGCTACATCTCTTAAGTGAGTATCTCGTTTGTGAAGATGTGATCACGTTAAAACAGCTAGAAAAAAAATGCAACCTGCTTTGTATAAAATGCATGATTCTGGATTCTGACTTAATATAGCTTAAATAGCCCATGATTCCAGAGCAGCCAGACGCCTGTGTGGTCTCTGTGGCCATCCTAGCTCTCTGAGCTGTCCTTACCACCTCTAAGGGAGCCACACTGCGCATCTCCAGTGCCTGGTCTGGTTTGGTTCTCCCTGGGCTCCAAACCAGCAACAGAATCCCATGTGGTCAGGGCAGTTCTAAATCAAGAAGAAGCGTTTTTTACACACAATTTAAGACCTGAAAGGATTTTAGAAAATAAAAATGTTATTGCAATCCCCTGTTCAAATCATTCCAAGTGGATTCATTAAGAGTCACTTAAAACTAAAAGAGTGGGAACGTATAAATTGTGATGGCCAAGTTTGTGATACATCCGTGATAATCAATACCACAGTACCTAACACTACTTCCCATGGGAAAATAAGTAACATACACGAACAACCATGAAAGCAATCCACCTTTCCCATATCTGGTAAGTATATTTTAATTGTTTGTTGGTATACTATTATAGGTCTAGGTTTACATAACTTAAATCCTAGTGACTTTAAACACTTTTGGAAAGAAGAAGGACAAACTTGATAGAGAGAGACACATAGAGTTATTAATATAGATACACCAGTAATTTTGGTGCTATGTTGAAAGAAATTAATATTAGGAAATTGTACAATAGCCTACTGGTAAAATAAGTTCTTAAAAGGTATAGGTATCAAAAGTCTACATCTTTAAGAATATGTTAACTTGTTTATGTTCTGATATTTGGATAGAATTTTGGTTATAAAAGATAATAAAATTACTGGAGAAATAATCCTTTAAATCGGTCTCTGTGTTTAACTCCAAACCCCACGTTTTAGCTTTGTAAGGCTGTCATTACAAAATGTCATGGAATGGGGGACTTTAAAGAAAGAACAGAAAGTTACTGTCTTACAGTTCTGGAATCACAAATCTGAGTCTGGCGCTGCGCTTTCTCTGACCGTTCTAGAGGAACTTTCTCCTGTCTTTTTTAACTTCTGGTAGCACTGGGCATTTCTTGGCTTTCTTTGCCAAAGATGTATCTTTATAGGTATGGAGTGTTTCCTCAGTGTGGTTCTGTCTTCATGTCGTCCTGCTGTTTTATGAGATATCACTCAGAAGGGACTAAAATCCACTCTATTCCAGCATTACCTTCTTAATTTACCTGATAACATAAGAAAATCCTATTTCCAAACAAAGTTACATTCACAGGGATTACAGCTTCAACATTGCTTTTCAGGAGACACCACGTTCAATCCATAGCACACCCAGAGAGCAAGACAACTAATGCTGAGGGTCTGGCCAAAATATGAGGCAAAAATAATAGGGAATCATTTTAGGTTCAGGAGTAGGAGAGTTAAAAAAGGAAGTGTTCCACTGTAGAAGGAGAAAAAAATTGACTCCAAACAATTACGATTTTGGAGCCCAGCTTCTCTTAATGATTACATTATCACGATCATATTACCTAACTGTATTGACCTACAGTTTTTGGGTCTGTAAACATGGGAATAATTTCTCCTACAATGCAACAAAGTTATCTGGGCTACAGTGGGAATTCACTTCATGATGATCCTGTCTCTTCTATTTTTTGAATAAGCATGTTTAAAGATAAAGTCAACTCCTTTTCTGATTAAATGTATGTAGTACTAATCAGCATTTCATTGACAACCATCATGGATTGACTTGCGTCCCCCCAAAATATGTGTCAAGTGAGCTAGGCCATGATTCTCAGTATCATGTCATTGTCCACATTTTGTCACCTGTTGTGATTTCCCTATGTGTTGTAGATCCTACCTCTGTGAAGTTAACGGGTGATCCTGCTCGTAGAGTTAGAGGCAGTTATGTTAATCCCATCTATGGGATTAGTTGGATTTTAAGCCAATCTCTTTTAAAATTTAAAAGAGATAAGCATGCAGAGAGACACAGGGACCTCGTACCACCAAGAAACAAAAGCCAGGAGGTTAGCTTGTGATTCAGATTCAGCATCCCTGCCCTGAGAAGCTCCCGGTCCAAGGAAAGATGGATGGCAAGGACTTTCCTCCAGAGTCAGTGGAAAGAGAAAGCCTTTCCCTGGAGCTGACACCCTGAATTTAGACTTCTAGTCTACCAGACTGTGAGAAAATAAACTTCTATTTGTTGAAGTCATCCACATGTGGTATTTCTCTTATAGCAGTACTAGGTAACCAAGACAACAACAACTTGACAGTGAGCATAGGCCTCTTTCATTGGAACCATGAGCATCGGACATTGAATTCCTCTTCAAACTCCGTGTTAAAACAGTCAATACTGAGAATCTAAAAAGAGCTTCCTGGCTGGTGTGCTAGGGGCCCCCAGTGTCACAGCTTTTAGTCTCCTCCATCTCATCCTTGACGATGTTTTCCATGATAAGAAGGAAACATCGCTACAAAACAGAGGACATTTGGAAAAAAACGACACTCTTAAGAGATAAAGGAAAGCTTGCAGACTGAAATTGTCAACTTTTGTCACAGTAACACACACATATTTCCTTGTCAACAAAAATATAGCCCAAGAACTTGATAGAATAATACATATGTAAAATGTAATAAATACAGTTGTCTCTATAACAGAACGTTTGACAAAAACTAGAATCGCCAGAGAAGTCTATCCACCGTGCTGACAGAAAGGGACTCAGTCAATACCATACATCATATTTATTGTTTGTATTTCATCTGAAAACGGAAAAACACCTCTTACAAAAGTAACAAGTAAAATAGCAAGAGAGAAAAAAACCAGGAAGATTGAGCTGCTCCCGAAACTGCCTGACAAGCTGTGGTAAGGAGGAGTATCCGCTCAAGATCAGAAAAAATGTTCACTACCTTTGGGCAAAATTTCCCAACATGTATTTTCTTGGTATACTTTATGTCACTACAACATGAATCACAAAATGACACAAAGGGAACTAGTTACGGAGTGCTTGCTGTATGCTAGGGAACGCATTAATCACTTTCAAAATGGGCTAGCGAATTGAAACTGTTTGAGATATGACAGATTTTTAAACTGGCTTTAGGTTTCACGAAAGTGAAAATCTGCCTCTTTTCAGGAAGGTGCATATAAGTATTTTGAGATGATTTACTCTTCAGAACATCAGTTCAATAGTTTTTTTCTTCTTTTTGTTTTTTTTTTTGCATAGTCTTCTCAGCCCTGAAAAGAATGAATTTCACAGCAAACATTATTAAAACATCAATCACAAAATAGTAATGCATAGTTAAAAAAAAATCACATGCTTTAGCAAGCCTGAATTAAACTCCAAATTCATTTCTTATCTATTGTGAGATTTCAGACCTTTTTAATCTCTCAGAGTCTCCATTTTCTTGTCTACTGAAAGAGAATTACAATCCTTGCACACTGGATTTATTACTAACAATAATTGTAACTAATGCATACAGAGCACTTACTATTTACCAGACACCTTTCTAAGCATTTCACCTGTATTAACTCATATCTTCTTCATAACAAACCTATGAAACAGGGTGGTAGAGTCATCTAGCTCTCCACGAAACTGTGTATCCCTTCTCTTTCTGGAGACATAGCTAGACTCTGCCACTGGCCTTCCTTAATTTCATTAGATAGGTGATATGATTTACTTCTAATCAACGGAATGTGAGTCATCGTGTATCCTTTATGGCCCAGCATATATGAACAATACATACATCCTCCTCCACCATCATTGTGCATCCTTTTGGGAAGCTGGAAGTAGGGTGGTTCCAAGAGTAACCTTGGGGACTACAAGTTGAAGATGGCAGAACTTCCATCAGCCTGAGTTCTTTAATGGCTAAGTAGAGAAGTTATAGGAGGAAGAAATAAGCTTCTTTTGCATTTGAGCCTTCCAAGTTCATGAAAACAGCAGTTAAGAAATCAAATGACACATTGCAACGGGCTAATCCGTTGCAAAAGACCACTTTAAAGAGTTAAAAAGCAAAAGGGTCACTTATGTCAAATTATGAAATTTTCAATCATCTCATAGGCATGCAAAAACTAGACAAGGAATAAGGAAGACAGAATAAGAATTAGTGCCTTTGAATTATGGCACTAGCAAAGAATATTGAACACACCATGGGCTGCCAAACTGAGAATGAACGTATCTGTCTTGGACTAAGTAAAGCCTGAGTGCTCCTTAGAAGTATACATTGGACATGTTATCAAAAGGAGCCAATCCCGGGAAAAGGACAGTGTCCTTGGTCAAACAGAGGGTCAGCAAAGAAAAGGAAAACCCTCAAAGAGATAGGTCAACACAGTGGCTGCAACACCAGCTCAAGCACAACGATGATTGTGAGGATGTCACAGGTCTAGGCCGTGCTTTGCTCTGTTGCACACGGTGATGCTGTACGTGGGAACAGACTCGATGACACCTAAGAACAATAATTTAGCCCATCTCAACACAAGAAGATACTGAGAAACAGAGGACTAAGAACTTGTTTAATGTCACACAGCTAGCAAAGACAAAGCAGGAACTTGAGCTTACTTAAATGAGATAGTGTTTGTAAAGCATCTGGCAAACGAATGTATTCAATACATACTAGCTATTTTAATTTAATACATTGCTTTCACTTGCAAATTAAGCCCTAGCTATCAATATTGGAAAGATGGGTGAGTTGAAGAGGACAGAGCATTAATAGTTTTAACAATCCGTCTGTTAAAATTCAGAACTTGTAACACTCACTGCATTGCCTACATATGGGTATTCTGTGGAAAGAGCAAAGCTACAAAGGAATCAGTGGCTTCCTGAGAGCTGAGTGGTCCAGCAAATGGAGCCCATTAAAATTAGGATGTAACTGGGAAGACAGGGTTACTGGAAGCCAGACTAAGAGAAAGACAGAAAAAGATGATCAGTGCACCGTAGCTGAACCCTAGGGAGAACCAGTTCATCCAGAATTCTCATCAGAACCAGAAATGGGTTCCTAGTGTTATAGAACAAAGACAAGACTGTAAAATCATGAGTTGACTGCTCTGTTTCCATCTTTTCAGTCTGTCTGCCATTGATATTGGTAAGTTCTATGACAAAGATTTTTATGCTCTTGTGATTACATATTAACTCAAAAAAATAAAGGTTATAATGGCCACCTATTTAGAAATTTAACTAATTTGTGGCATCTTTTCTGTTTGGCACATTTACACTCTTTTCCTTGGTGCCAGTATTCTCCTTGTGTTCACATTAGCTAACACAGCTGTAGGGGTGTGTGTGTGTGTGTGCACGTGCAATGTGTGTGTAGGAGTGTGTGTGTATAGGTATGTAGGAGTGTGTATGTAGGGGTGTGTGTGTGTGTGCACGTGCGCTAGTTTAAATGCTACTTTGGTCCTCTGATAATAAAGAAGAGACATAATTAAAAAATAATGTGATATTACCAAAAGGAATTTGTCTTTGCTAACCCCTAGGACTGTTAGCAAAGAATATTGACTATATCATGGACCACCCGATGAACCAACAGAACTCTCTTGAAAGAAGTACAGACAGAACACTCCTTAGAAGCAAGGATACAGGTATTTCATCCAAGAGGGAACAGTCTCTGAAGCAGGACATTGCCCCACGTAAAGTAAAAGGTCAACACAAAGGAGGAGGACCCTCAATGAGATGGACTGAAACAGTAGCCACAGCACTGGGCTTCAACATGGCAGTGACTGTAGGATGGCCCAGAATCAGTCAGGGCTTCATTCTGTTGCACGTAGCGTCACTGGGTGTCAGAACTAACTCAATGGCACCTACCAACAACAAAATAGGATTGTAGATTTATGTTTACGTGAGAAGTTGGAGTGCTATACACGAGTTCACAGAAGTGTCCACTAGATTTGTTCACGTATGTACCTTTCCCAATTGTGTCATTACCATCAAATATTCTGCGAATGTGTGTAGACTCTACTTTGAACGTCAGAAAGCCCTTGGAGATGTGAGGTCGGTACCTGTGAGAGCCAGCTGTTTCTGAGAACTAGAATTGGAGAGCTGAAAATTAATTTCTTGGTAACGTCTTTAATAGTATGTCTTCTCTTTTTCCTGGGAGTGCTCTAGGGAAACTTAGATTGGTTGGTCTCCTACCTCCCTCTCCCTCCCACCGACATACAAACCACCATCATCCCAGTTCATCATTATACCTGGAGAATTCAGCATAACCATCACAATCTCATAAACTGCAAAATTTGGTAGCTCTGTGAAGAGTCATTTCTATCAATTTGAATGCAGATTTCTTTAACTTCTCCCTAAATTTTCTGAAATCTGTAAAAATATTTAGAAGGCAGATATACAATGAGCTTTTATGATCTAGATGGTTTTTTACAGTGGACTTGTTTTGAAATAAATCATAATATTTTTATAGGAAAATATAAAACACTAAGCCTGTTGGTGAAAATGGGGACACTATTTGGTCAATGAAAAGGTAACCCACGTGGGAATATTTAACTTTCAGACAGCGAGTTAGATTTGGCAAGTAAATCAATTTCATTTTTGCATTTTGGAGAAATAGAGCCCTTTCCGGGACTATTATGCCTAATTCCAGACTATACTTTAGTTTAAAAATAAAAATTTTGTTTTCTTCAATTATAAAATAAAAAATCCAAAGCTAAATGCACACTATGTATAGAATGCAGATCTTTTAAGTTCCTGACTTACATAGTTGGCTCAAGTAAACTTATTCGCCCAATGTTTTTGCAAAATAGCAATATGTTCCTCATTTCGGAGAGTTATGACATCTTGTTCATATACATTAGTCACAGTAAAAGAAAATGGTATGGCAAGGACAGATCTGGCAAAAGTCCTCATGACATTTTATAATAAAACTTGACACTGTAACCACCATTACAGTCTTCAAATCATCGCACACGCATCAATAATGGTTGTCATTGATGAAAAGTTTAATACGCTGAATACCCCAGAGGTTCCCTTATCTGCCATGCAGTTCACCATTGACATGGAGCCTCTTTAGGAGCGACTTTAACACAACACAATGATAGGCGTAGACCAGGCTGGCCTATCCTTGTATCTGTCGCTTTCTCAAGAGATTAGATGCATTAGTACTCTCTTACCCAGAGATTCTTACACGTGATTGCTAGTAGGGCTGAGTAGAGTATGCTGATCTCAACCTAAAGAACAAATAAATCCAGTTACTGGGAAAATTTAAATAAGACCTATACAAATTCACAAAAGCTCAAAAGAAAACACATATGAGTGATGATCAGTAAGAAATTTTCTGTTGAAAGTTATGTTTCTGATTCCACTAGTAAAGACCATTGATAACATCTCTACAAAAACAAACCTGTTCTTTTTTTTGGGTTTCGGCACCCCCCCAAGAAGCGCCTGCTATGACTGAGATAGCCTAAAATATATATTTAGAAGCCTTAGGTTCAAGCCTAACTTATGAGATGTCTGACTATTCTTACCATCGTTTTCTAACCAGTAAAGTGAAGATGATAAAAACAAGGGTTTCTGTTAACATTAGAGAACAGACATTACATTAATTAACTTAATTTAAAACATTAAAAATATTCCACAAACTTTACATCACTCTGTAAATATTACTCCTAATACTTGAAGCTCTGCTGATATTCACAGGTCTGTCTTGATCTGTAAACCCTTGTAGCACAGTGGTTAAGTAAAAGATTGGCAATTGCAATCTGCCAGGCTCTCCTTGGAAACCCTGTGGGGCAGTGCTACTCTGTCCTATAGGGTCACTATGAGTCAGAATCAACTCTATGGTGGTGGGTTTGATTTTGGTTTTTGTCTTGATTTATTAATAAAACTCTTGCTTTCCCCAAAGGAGTCCCAGATTTGATTCCTGGTCTATGCACCTCATGTCCAGCCATAGAGGAGACTTGCCTACTGCTGCGGTACTGGGCAAATTTCAGGAGGGCTTATAGACTAAGATAGACCAGAAGTAAGATTTGGAAATCTACTCTCAAAAATCAGCCAGTGAAAATCCTGTGAATTCCAATGGCCAGTCCCCGGTGGTCATTACGCAGTGTTTGGTCTCCCTGAGTGTATGGTCGCCAGGAGTTGGTGCAGACTTGATAGCAGCTGACAACAGCATGATGATAGTTCTTTTTTTTTTTTTTTTTTTTTTTGATTTTTTTTTTATTTAACATGACTGAGTGAAAATGTACATTCCCATATAAATTTACATGCCCACCTATATGCAGCTCCCACCGCTTTCCCTGTTTGGTGACAGCACACTATTCCTCTCTGCTCCATACATGTCTCATCCTCCCAACAGCCTCCTTTCCCCTCCTCTCCACCCACTCTCCTTCCTCCAGCCAGTGGTCAGCAAGATGATATCCTATAGATGTATAGAACCATAAAGTGCTTCCAGTATATGGTCACTCTGCATTGCCAAGTCCAATCCATTCCTGTCCAAAGAGTGGAACTTCGTTATGATTTATGGGTAAGGGCAGCATCAGCGCCAGGTGCCATGCTCTCAGGGGAACCCCAAAACTGCTGGACCATCAATTGAGGTCTTTTAGTGGAGATCTCAGGGTGCACTCCTTTTTATTCTTGTGTTGCCAGTGAGACTCAACTTAGAGAGCCCCACACGGGCAGAACACAGTGGAAAAATATGTAAGCCTTTTGTGAAAGGCTAGGCTGCATAAAACAGAACTGGCTATGGTTTACGATTTTTTCTTTTCTTTTCTTTTTTTAATGAATGCATGCTTTGCCACTGTTGCAAGTAGCCAACAAGGCATGTCTGACTCATGCCAGTGCCATGTGTATTGGAGCAGAGCTGGCCTCCTTTTCTATGGCTGTTCAAAGAAATGGGTCTCTGATGTTAGATCCTGCCTTATTTCTAACAACCAGCTCTTCTCTAACTCTTGCAGATGGGCCTGAGAGTAAAGGATCACTGAGCTGGACTTTACTGAGGCTTGACATGCTCCTTGTAGGCCACCTAATAAGATCAGGAGTGTAGACAAGTGTAAGTCTTTGAAGATTCCAGAACGATTGCATCTTTTACATGAAGAATGCCCCACATAGTAGAGTTTCTCTCAAGGTGTCAAATGAAGGAGACAGTTGGCTTATATCAAAGGAGATGAAAACTAGAGAGAAATAAGAATCCAGAAATTCAACTGGAACTGAATGATCCAGTAGGTGACTGGAGGGGAGTTTTCTGTAACTCCTGAGCTTTGTATATTTACTACCTGGTATTTGGCTGATCTCCAGTCATTTAACCTGGTATTCAATCACAGATAATAGTTCTGTTGGGTTCTGTAAAGTCGATACTTCTCATACTCTTTAATTCGGGCAAAGCTCCAGTAGAAAGTATTCTGTGTGTTTAATGTTTTCGAAGTCTATTCAGTTAAATTTGATTTATAAAGTTGTGTGATTCCCAAGCCACATCAGAGCAGCTCTCTTATCTCATGTTCTCTCTCTGCTGGGGAAATGCCTGTCAGCTTGGGTAGCATTTTCTTAAAAGAATAAAAAATAATTTGATCCAATATGTGCTTATCCCGGCCTCCTGGTGCTATCACCATGGCATCGACATGATTAGGCCACCCAGTTACCAAGCCGCAAACTACATTTTACAATTCTTTGCAGAATTAAGACTATTAAGAAAGCAGCATTTGAGTGTACTTCCAACCTAAAAAACGACCATTAAGGTATAAACTCAGATTACCGGGTCATAAGCAGCCTGACAACAATCTCATGATGCATGAAGCTTCAGAGACCCAGAGAAGGTTGGTTAAAGGTAGGAAGCCAGCCAAGTGTCATTGAGTCAAGAGATCATATATTTATAGCTCTTTTTTCTTATTACAGAAGCCATACATTCTCACCTGTAGAGGGAGAAAAACAGAAGACAGTGGAAAAAAATACAAAACCAGTGTCAGATGAAACCTTTGTTGCCACCTTGGGATTTGTCTTACTGGATAGATTTTTATGTACACAAGTACATATTTTTACAAAAGTGGAGCTGTAATGTAAACAGCATTTTAGGACCTGTTTTACATTTTGATAGCTTACAACTTTGCAAGCAACTTTCTATGTCAGTGGGTATCTATCAGTGAACTGTTTAAATGACTAGGTAGCATTTCAGTGTATTGGTGGACCACATTATTTTAATCAATGTCACATCATTACATACTTAGAAAATTTTCAATTTCACATATTATGAGCAAAGAAAAATTACTTTTTTTCTTGAAGTCAATTATTTTCTTAGGGTGTGGTCTAGACATGGGCTTCCCAGATACATTCTGAATACATCTGATGACCAAAGTGTCCTCCAGAAAGGCTAGACTAACTTAGACTCCTACCACAGGGTAAGAGAATGTCCACTTCTCTACACTGGATAGGTTCTTTTTGATTTTGTTAATTCTCTAAGAGAAAAATCTTAACCTTCTGGGATTAATTCTTGTTTCTTTACATGTTACAAGGTGGAAATGTTTTTCTCTGTGTTTTAAAATTTGATTGTGTTTTAGGAGAAAATTTATAGCCACAAATTAATTTCTCATTCAAAAATTCAAACACAAATTGTTTTACAACATTGGTTGCAATTCTCACAAGGTGTCGGCCCTCTGTCCATCCACTCCAGGTTCCCTATGTCCATTTTTCAAGTGTCCCTGTCCCTTCCTGCCTTCTTGTCTTTGCTCCTGGGTAGGTGTTTTCCATTTGGTCTCTATTACGTGATTAAACTAAGAAGCATGTTTCTCACATGTGTTATTGTTTATTTCATCCACAAAAATCCCACTGCTGATGAATCGATTGGGACTCATAGCAATTCTATAGCACAGAGCAGAAGTGCTCTATAAAGCTTCTGGAGAGCACATATATTCAAACTGCTGACTTTTTGGTTAGTAGGCATAGCACTTAATCACTGGGCCACTGGGGCTTTTGCTTATTTCATAGGACTATCTAATCTTTGGTTGAAAGGTAGACTTTGAGAGAGGCTTCAGTTCAGTAGGGTGTCCTTTTATTAACCATTGGAATTTCATCCTGCCACAATGTTCTGCCATATAGCAGGTCACACCAAATAGCAAAGATAATGCCTCTGGCATCCTTACTCTTTGCTATGAGTATACAAGCGTTAAAATAGTAATAATAATGGAAACATCTCTCAATTTGGTCTCAACTGGAGGACATTATGTTGAGTGAAACTAGTCAGTGACAGAAGGACAATTATTATATGAGACCCCTACAATAAAAACTTAAAAGCAAACTCATATGTAAAAGAAAAGACTCTTTGACGGCTACAAGGGTGGGGAAGGTGGGAAGGTGGGAAGGCAAGGGGTGAGGGTTTAGATTAGATAATTGTTAGAAATTTGGTAGGGTGAAATTGGTGACAATTCACATTAGTAAGAAGATCTGCGGAGGTCCGCCATCAGCTTTGTAGACAAAGTCACGAACCCCTGTAAATGATGGGCTGAAGCATCTCACCTGTGACATGTTTTCTAGCCTACTGCCCTTGATATTATTTGGCTTCCTAATCAAATTTTCTTCAAAAAGATACCCCCTCCTCTTCTGGCACAAGGATCAGGGGAGATGCCTTCTGAGAGGGGCCCTTTACTATCCCCTTGGTTTATGAAATAATATCGGGAAAACCTGTACAGGAATTTCTGGGGAAAAGAGCTCAGAGGAATGATTTCTAACACAGCCAGCTTGAGAGCAGTGAGGCCAGCCCAACCCCTGCTGACTTCTCCCAGCTGCTCACCCCTGACATATTTCTGGCTGTATATTTTTTCACCCCAATCAAACTCTCCCCCAAAATACCCCCTCATCTTCCTGCACAAGGACAAACACTGAGCCCAGGAACGCCCAGCCCTGCTGACTTCCCCCAACTGCACATCCCCACCCATGTGAAAGGAATTATCCTTTTTAGAACAGCTTAAGAAAGACATAGGGTGGGGGACGGCAGATGTTTACTGTCCCCGCAGGAGGAGATAAAATAAAGAGCAAAGTAGGAACAAATAGAGATCATAAACTTTAGACCCTTCCTCGTGTACCTTTTAACCTTGAGGTATAAGTAGGGCTGATTGAGCTCGAGGCATAACCTTGTTTTCACTGTCAATTACACACTTGCCTCGGGCCCTTATCTAGAAAGCCTTGACAATTAAAAGGATCACAAGGTTTTGGTTAGCTAATAGCTCATGTGGTCAGGGGGCAGGGTAAAAATTACATCACCTCAAGACCACGAGGTTTTGGTTTCAAATTAGCCAATCACGAGGTTTTGGTTTCAAATTAGCCAATAGATTGTGTGGTCAGTGGGCAGGGTAAAATTCACGTCACTTTGACTATAAAAACAATAAAGACAGACAGCTCGCTGTCTTGCTCTCTGGGTCGGGCTGCCATGAACCAGAAAACTCTTTCCTATCTCTCTTAATCCTTTTCCTGCCGTGCCTCTCCCTCCCTCCGTGCGTGACCCTGTAAAGTGTCAGGGCTGGCTCCCGGCAAAGATCAATATTAATGGGACTTCGACACAACTTGTGTACCCCTCCTCTCTTAACCCAATATTGTAAGCACAGAGTATGTACACTTTCATTTTTTTATTTAATAAAAAAAAATTTAGAAGACACTAAAAAATAAGTAAATAAATAAAATAGTATTAATAATAACTTAAGACAATAATAATGACCTAAACATAAAGGAGGTTATATATTTGGTTAACTATATCAAGAATTTCAAATGACTAAAAGAACAACTTGAGCTAGCACTGAGATCAGGAACATTGAGTGATTCACCTTAAAAACAGAAACTTACAGGTATGAGTCCTTCTACAATCCATCATCACAACAACAGTAGTAAGAGGTATAAAATATTGGATTCTTACTACTTATTAGAAAACCCTGCTGGCATAGCAGTTAAGAGCTACAGCTGCTAACTAAAGGGTTGGCAGTTTGAATCCACCAGGCAGTCTTAGGAAATCATACGGCACAGTTCCACCCAGACCTATAAGGTCACTATGAGTCAGTACCATATCAACAGCAACAGATTAGGTTTACTATTTATTAGGACTTCTGGGGACACAGTGGTTGACAGCTCTACCACTAACCAAAAGACTGAAAGTTCAGATCCACTGGCCACTTCTCGAAAACCCTATGGGACAGTTCTACTCTACCCTGTAGGGTTACTATGAGTCAGAATCGACTTGACGACAATGGACTTGGTTTGGTTTGTGGCCCTCAGACATATGCGCCCACAGAGAGATACTTTAGAAACATTCCTGTGATTGCTTGTTTACAGTTGTCATTCTGTTGTGCGGTGCCATTGAGTCAGTTCTGATTCCCAGCAACCCTGTGTACAAAGAGCGAAACACCACCCAACCCTGGGCCAGCCTATGATCGTTGTTATGTCTGAGTTCCTTGCTGCAGCCACTGGGTCAATACTTCTAGTTTAGGGTTTCCTCTTTTTCACTGGTGCTCTACTTTACCAAGCATTATCTCCTTCTCTAGGGACTAATCTCTTCTGATAGCATAGCCAAATTATTCAAAACATAGTCTCTCCATCCTTGCTTCTAAGGAGCAGTCTAACTGTACTTCTTCCAAAACACATTTGCTGGTTTTTTTAGAGGTCCATGGCATAGTCAACATTCTTCACCAACACCACAATTCAAAGGTGTCTATTCTTCTTCCCTGTTCCTTCTTCATTGTCCAGCTTTCACATGCACATGAGGTGATTGAAAACATCATGGCTTGGGTCAAGTGCCCCTTATTCCTTAAGGTGACATCTTTGCTTTTTCCATACTTTTACAGAGATATTTTGAAAAGATTTGCCGACAGCAATGTGTCTTTTGCTTTCTTGATTGCTGTTTCCATGGGTGTTGGGTGTGGATCCAAGTACAGCAAATCCTTGACAACCTCAATCTTTTCTACATTTATGATGATTTTGCTTATTGGTCCAGTTGGGAAGATTTTTGTTTTCCTGATGTTGAGATATAATCCACACTGAAGGCTGTGGTCTTTGAACATCATCAGTAAGTGCTTCAAGTCCTCCTCACTTTCAGCAAGCAAAGATGCATCATCTCATCGGCATAACACAGGTTGTTAATGAGTCTTCCTCCAGACCTGATGCCCTGTTCTTCTTCATACAGTCAGTCCAGCTTCTCTGATTATTTTTTCAGTTTACAGACTGAATAAATGTGGTGAATGGATATAGCCCTGAGGTGCACCTTACCTAACTTTACCTAGTCTTTTGTTCTATTCAAAAAACTGCCTCTTCATCTATTTACAGGTTCCTCAAGAGCATAATCAAGTGTCTTGGAATTTCTATTCTTCCCAATGCTATCCATAATTTGTTATGATCCACAGAGTCAAACACCTTCTGTTCTAAAGTGCCTTGAAAAATAAGTATTATGCTTGCAGCTTTCCAGGAGTAGAAACTGCATTTCAGAAAACAGGAATTTGTCTGAGATCACATAAAACATAAGTAGTAAAACTGGGCTTTGATCTGACCCAGCCAGATCTGTGTGTTTTCTAGACACACACTCCTTCTGTACTTGACTGTTCATCAGAACTTTAATATGTCAACACAATTCCCCAATCACAAAAGAATCTAAGAAACTAATGATGAGCTTCTGTGGGCTTATATAATAAACACCCTTTAAAGACTGTAAGATGCTAAAACAAATATTCTCAAAAGCAAGGCATACAAAAGCATCTAGATGCATTTAATAAAAAATGGCTTTACTAAAAGCCAGGAATCATATTTCCCTTAGTCCAATTAGTCCAACAAGTATTTTGCCTTCTTCAAATGGCTGACTTCAGTATTTTTTCAGCACATGTTATCATCAAGCCCATGGGCTGATACACATGTGAACATGATTATGGATCTAAGGATCAGATTTATCTCATAAGTGCTAATAGGTCATGGCATTCACTGGGTACCAAGGACAGTTGTAAGCACATCTTAAGTGCTAGCAGGCTTAATTGCTTGTAGAGCTCGTTGACATGGGCCCATTTTATAGATAGGAAATGAGGTACAAAGGGAGTGCCTAGCTAAGAATACAACAGCAATAGCCAGCAGAGATAAGATTTGAGCCCCAGCACCACTGCTTTTCCCACTGGTGGCTTCATCCTACAGAAGAATAGGAGGCCTCTGGGTCCCATCACCTTGTAACCCTAAAACCTTAATCTGATCCCAGGTACTGTGTGACTCTGCCATGCGGTCTGACCTGTGTGCCCATCTCAGAGTCAAGCAGGTCAGTGAGTTCAGAGACATAGGAATACTTCCTCAGTTCAGCATATGTGGGCCTCTTTTCAACTATAAAATGGTGCACATGTCTAAGGGAATTTTATTAAGGTCCTTGATATATCTTGTTCTGAGGTTTCCCCTCCAGGAATCTGTCAATTAGGCAACTAGGACTTCAGGTCCTGGAGTTTCGGTGTCCCTAATTGCAAGCACAGGCTAAAACATGGCTTTTCTTAGCAGTTCACCAAGACCAGATTTGTCAGCCCTAGGGCATAAAGGACAGGTTTTCAATTCAACTAAGCATTCACTTAAGGAAAAGAAGGCAAATCCATAATCCTGCTTAAATCTCTACTCCAGGGAGCAATATTTCTAATTTTTTCTGTTTTAAGGAAGTGAAAAAAACAAACAACAACAAAAATCTCCCACAAACAGAAATTGTTTTATAGCTGTACCCTGGTGAACTTGCCAGTTTAAGTAATACTCTTTAAATGTATTTATTATAATATATGTTAAATATGGAAACCCTGGTGGCATGGTGGATTAAGGGCTACATCTGCTAACCAAAAGTGCAGTAGTTCAAATCTGCTATATGCTCCTTTGAAACTTTATAAGACACTTCTACTCTGACCTCTAGGGTCGCTATGAGTCGGACCCAACTTGACAGAAGCAGGCTTGTTTTGGTTTACATTAAATATAAATACATATTTAAATAAATATATTAAACATAATCTCTGTGTTCATTGTCTTTGCTATATATATTTCTTGAAATATGTATTTCTATTAACACCTGGAGTACTGACTCATCTGCACAGTTGTTTCCTGGGTTAACCTACTTGGATTGCTTAAGTTTTATGCTTCTTTTTTTTTCTATATTTGGATTACTTTTCCAGAATAACTAATACAGTCAACTTCTAATTACTGAAGTGTTTCTAAATAAGTGTTCTGGAGTCATATATTGCTCTAGAATCAACCACAATAAATGGCCTCTGTTCAGTTTCTCCTTTTTCACTCTACCTTTCAGCAGACACACACACAAACACAGACTCATACCAAATACATACATTACTCCTAGCCCAACTCTTCCATCCAAATCTCATTAACACAGTGAGTTATGCTAAAATAAATGTTTCTTGTCTCTAGATCTTTGTGATTTGCCACCGTATGAAATGAATATTTTGTTGTAGCAAAAGCTCCTTGCTGTCAGAGGAAAGCCAGCTAGCATTCCTGTTTTCTATAGTTTTATTCATTTGGTTTTTTGTTAAATGCTTCTGTTTAAAAAAAATCCATAGCATCTGATTTGCACTATTTCAGCAAATTCTAACTAGCCAGAAGAGCAAGAACTCATTTATATAACCTGTCTAAGTATGAAGAAAATGTAGAGAGTGCCAGACAGAGGCACTCGAACTGGGACAGAAAACCAGAAGCTATTTAGTGTATGACGTGTGTGTGTACATTGCAAGACTGGGCCAGCTTAACAAAATACTCAAATGGACTGTAAAAACTAAGGCATTAAGTATTGGAAAAGTCTAGTAACTAGATTTCAAAAGTGAATCGTGAAGTCGTTTTCAGTCTGAGCAGACATGAGACCAGCCACTGCTTGCCAGAGAGACCACCGGAGGAAAACAAGAGAGTGGAGGTTGGTAGAAGCCAGCATATCCAGGGCACTGATGTCACACATGACGGGAGTTGTCACAGTGCTCCTCTTGGATGTTAGACTTCAGACTCACACTCGGAGTTTGGCTTTCTCTACTTTACACTCCATGGTTTCACCCTGAATAACATTCTGTCCGGAGTAAGACGTTTCTTTGTGCTTCCATTTCTACCACCGTTATTATTCCCACCTCTAGTCAGTAACTTCACAGGGATTCTGAGCAGGTATATGAAATAAGATTGGGAATTTCCATCAGATTTTTCAAAGAAAGACTGCCATGAGCTGTAGCTATGTCATTATTTATGAAAACTCAGTAAAAATTTATGGAGGAGACCAAGTTAGTACTTGAGACGATTCGTCTTTAACTTACAAAATCATGCATGAGGCTTTTTCCAAAAAGAAATTTCTCTTGCCATTTTCCTTTACTTACAGATCTTTAGTGCTTGCCAAAGTCACTGGGAGAACGAAAAAAAAAGGGCCACAAAGCCAAAACAATGACTTCAACGCCAATTGCGGATCAATCACATGTTGAGATAAATCATCTTTGAAATTAAAAAAAAAAGTCAATACAAACATGTAACTTAATTTGGTTAAAAGATTTACACACATTTTTATTGACTATTGCATGAAGCAGGCTACTGGGTGACGTGGTGGGACTGGCGTAGGCTTCAAAGTCCATAAACCATCATTCCAGTCCTGCAGCCTTCTGGCCTCCCAACTGTGGGATTTAAATCTTTTAAGCTCTGGTACAGTAGTCAAGAGTTTGGCTGCTAACCAAAAGACTGGCAGTTTGAAATCACTGCTCATTGCTTGGAAATTCCATGTGGCAGTTCTACTCTGTTCTACAGGGTTGCTTTTTGTTGAAATCCACTTATTTGCAATGTGTTTCATTTTCTTTAAGCCTTGCTCAGCAACCAGGACTGTTTCAATCACCTAAAGACACCATGAATGAGTTTCTACACTGTTTATGGTACTGTTTGATGCAATCTTAAAGTGCCAAGTGCCCTCCCCGTTTGTGGTGTAGGCTAAGGAAACTTTTGCATGTTGGCATGTGTTGATTATAGTTGGATGACTATTGAGGAGTTCTAGGAAACACAGGTAAAGCAGTGTGTTTTTATTTTTTTCCTAGCTACCCCAATACTTTGTCATCCTCCTAAACCATAGATTCCTTCTGATCTGTGGTGGTCACCAATATCACCTCACTTTCCACAAGAGTCCTTCTACATTTTTGATCTCTCTTCGAAAAAGGAACTCGTTGACGGTTTTCCTCTCTCCTTTCCTACCTTCCTTTCTTCTTTCCTGTTTTGCTTCCTTCCTATCATTTTACCAAAATTTATGAGGCTGAATAATTTTAAAATAATGATACTCTGAAAAATTATAAAGGTGTGTTTTTATTTAACCTTGTCAAGTCTTTTTCATAAAAAATTAATATCTATTTTTCTGTCTCAATAATGAGTTAAGTTTTTCCAAATTGTCTAGACACCCTTACACAGATCCCTCTCTACAAATCTGTATTTACAGTTATAGGGATCTATATATACACACCCATAAATCCTTCATAGGACTGTCAGGAAGGCCATCAGTATTGCTGATATGAAAAAGCCTCCAAGGAACATCTTTGGAGCTAAATGAAACCTAGGTTTTTCTTCATACATGAAATAATAAATAGTTCAAGAAATTCATCCGTAATTATAGGATTAGACAATTCTGAGGGAACCCAAAACCTTCATGTACATACAGCAATGAAATGAATATTTCACACAGAAATGACAGTGGCAAAAGTGATATCACAGTTTGAATTTTTAGAGAAGAAAATTGCCTTCAAACCTCTTTTTCAACCTTGCAAGTGAATTAGCTGGAGGCTTTGTAATTTTTTGAAAATATATTTTACCTCCATGTGAGGTAGGAAAAAATTCTGTATAAAATTTCTAACCTCCGTTGACCAGGACCTGTGTCACAGGCACTATTTTAAGCACTGAGAATAGATGGGGTCATGTACTCTTCGTACCCACCCATGAGAAGGGTAGTGTCAGTGCCCCATTCCGCAGGTAACTGAAACACAGCTCAGATAGGTGGCAGTGTAACACCTGAGGAGGCGGCAGTATTAAGATCTAAGAAATGTGTCCCTGCCACCAGCTAACTTCAGGAGCTCATCCAAGCTGCTTCTCATGTCTCATTTCTCACATAAGAATGTTAAATACTAATGGTCCAGATTTAAAAAATAATAATTGCTGCTTCACTCTTTGCATTGTGCTTGCACCGTAAGTCCTAAAATTTCAAGTGCTGCCTTGAGATTTTCAAACTACCTGGGGCCACAAAGACCAAACTATGCTTCCCCGTGCACTCACCAGGTGTGTCTCCCACCCAGTGGGGGTGGCCCATCATCTGGCTAGTTGTCCTGTCAGCTGCAGCTGCAGCATTCTGTCTGTCCTTACACAAACAGGCTTCACCGCACCGCCAGCATGAAGAATGATTCAAACAAACCCATCACGTCCTTTTTTTCACTTTGAGGTAGTAGGTCTTTGTAAGTAACCCTTTGTTACTACCCTCTGGTTACTACAAAGCCTCATTACTACCCTCTTATTACTATAAAGCCTGTTGCTACTCTCTCCTTTTGTTACTGCAAAGCCTACCTCCCACGGCCCTTGTTGGTTCACTCCGCGTAAGCTGTTCTGTGTGCGCTGCGTAGTGTACATGTCCCCCTCCCCCAGGCTGTGAGCATGTGTGACTCACAGTACATGTGACTGACAAAGTGCTGTGACATCGTCTGTCCAACATCAAGTGTCAGATATTGAGCCATCTCACACTATTTAGGGCAGGGACTCCTCTTTCACCAGTGGGGTGAACAGAAGGTAGTCAGAAAATCCTTTAATTTATTCTCATTTTTAATAAAATAATCATAATTAAATTCCATAGGCTAGGCCTTCTACCCACCATTAACAGAATCCAGTAGGACTATTTATATTCCCACAGAACCATTTATTGTCAACTGTGGACCAACGAGCCAATGGTCTCTTCTCTCCTTTGTGTCATGAATTTTACAAAATATTTTAATTACTGCTCCACAGCTGCTACAGGAAAAATAAAAAAAGCTGGTGAAATGAAGTCTTGATGTGAATTAATAAAGGAGATGTATCAGGATTTTAAAAGGAAACGCTGTCAATCTCACTTCAAGTGTATTAAACAATCTAGCATTTCCGTGACAATATCCTTCTTTCCTAAGACAACTAAAAAGGACACCATAAGGTAGGAAGCTGGTTCCTATCCAGCGTAAATTGGTGGAGATTATGTAGCAGCTCGGCATAAAGATCATGTTCATCTGTTAAAAGCCTAGTTTCACATGATTTCAAACAATTATAAAACTAACCCCCAAAAATCCAGTGATCATCTTTAAATAGATAAATAAAACTTCTCTTTGAGTTTTACTTCTATTTCTTATACACACAGTATTCAGTTGTTATCATAGTTTAAGCAAAGGAAATGGTTTCCATTCTACAATCATCTGCAGATACTTAAGTTACCTTAAAACTTTAAAAAATATGAACACATTAAAAATCTTTGAACATCTTTTTATGATCTGGTAGAAAAGTAATAGTATCTAACAGTTGATGCACAAAGTTTGAACTAGTCAAAAGGAAAATTAAGCAATGAAGTGTTCTAGGAAGAAGAAATGTGTACAAATAGAGCCAGCAGCAGAGAGTTATTGAAGTGTAAGGCATCAGCACATGGCAAAACTGAGACTAGGCTGGGATCAGATTGTAAAAGATTAGGAAAGGCCTACAGAGTTTGGATGTGGTCTCATAGACAAGGCAGCATCACTGTCTATATCTACGTAGAAATGTGATGTGATCAAGTTTATCTCATACATTTAACTTTAGCGACCAGGGGACAGTGTGGTAGCTGGATGAAATAGAGGAGGGATAAAAATGAGAAGACATGTTACTAGGTTGTTCCACAAAAGAAGAGTGCTATCACTCTGCTGGTACGCAGCAGTGGGGCTGCAGAAGTGGCTGATGTCGAGTGTTATTTCAGACTTAGCATAGAAAGAATTGGTGAACAATAGACTGTAGATCACAAAGAAGAAATCAAGGAGGAGTTCTGAGGTATTTGATCTGGGCAGATGAGTAGCTGGAAGAGAAAAAAGAGGGAAGCTGGTTTGGAGAGAAGTGTAGCATAGACACACTCCGTGTATCTAACCCAAAAACCCATTGCCACAGAGCCAATTCTGATTCACAGCCATGCTATGAGACATAGTGGAACTTGCCCATGGAGTTTCCAAGGAGCACCTGTTAGATTTGAACTGCTGACCTTTTGTTTAGCAGCTGCAGCTCTTAACCACTACACCACCAGGGTTTCTTCCATGTGCCTGCTCAGGTGTAATACCTGTACTGAGCTACAGCAACATTTTCTGTGAGCTCTGTTTTCTTTGGCCTACACCTCAGATAGTCTCAAGTAGAAAAGCACAGACTTATGATTATGTTTTTGAATTAATTTTCCACAAGAAAAGGAGGCAAACAAATCAATAATTTCTGAACAAGTTGAGTATGCAAATATTTGAAATGGTGGTTATTAAAACTCGTAATTCAGTCTCTGCAATCCGTCATGGCCTTTATTAAAGAAGTTCTTCAATTCCTCAGTCAGTGTGTAATGTGAGATAGGAGGTAATGATATTCATTGCTAGTTCCAAGAACATTGCACTTCACTGAAGGACGTAAACACTGAATATTTCTATTTTAAAGAAAAGGATGAGTTATGCTATATTACTTTTCAATAATTTTATATGAATTCAATAAACAGATTATGAATATCATAAATCTCTGTTTATTAAAATAATGATATCTGCTGGGTAAAGCAACAGGTTATTCAATCAAATAAAGAAAATACCAGTGTTTGATATACAGTATCTTTTTCATTGATCGTGGGTTTTTCATTTGTATTGGTATCTACAAATCTATTTTAATTACCTCCCATCGAAGCACTAGGCCAGACGGGAGAGAGCAGTCACCATCAACCACCCCTCAGAGGCACACCGAATGAGATGTTAAATTAGAAAGGAACTAGGAAACCTTATTCATAGCCTAACTCCATTTATGAAACACTGGTGTCATAATGGTTAAAAGCTGCATCTGCTAACCAGACGGTGGGCAGTTCAAATCCACCAGGCATTCCTTGGAAACCTCTATGGAGCAGTTCTACTCTGTCCTATACTGTTGCTATGCATCGGAATCGATGGCAACAGGCCTAATTTAGCTGCTATGTGTTCTGAAGTTAGATGCTTGTGATTCCCCAGCTTTATCTGACACTCCCATGTGCCTACACATTTCCAGGATTCTCAGTTTATAGAAAGGCTGTATGTTAACAATGTACCTCCATTTCTTATGGGTTATCTTCACAGATGCAAATTCAGAGAGAGGGAAAAAATTATATAATGCCGACCTCATCGCTGGCAATTTTCAGAAGGTAGGCAGAGCAGAGGTCTTGTGTGGAAGGAAAAGAAGGGGGGACAGAAGTTAAGCAGAAAAAAAAAGAGATGACAAAAGCAATCTCCCAACTCTGCACAGGTAACACAGGTCAAATAATTTCAGAATTAGTTAAGAATTCAGAGAGATAACAGCAATGACATTTTTTATAAGAGAGTAGCAACTCAGATGACTATCAATAGGAAAATGGATAAATCCTAGCGCATTCACAAAATGGAATATTCTACATACAATAATATGGATGAGTCTTGAGAGTATCACATTAAGTGAGCAGAATAAATGCCAGAAGATTACATACTCTCTTTTTCTTAAAGCTCAGAAATAAGAAAACAGTAGTTTAAAGACGTCTGTGTACATGATAAAAATATTAGAAGAGCAAGAGGGTGATGAACACAAAATTAAGAAGCCATAGAGGACTGTTAGAAGAATGAGATAGGATGGGATGGAGGACAGAGATCCATACAAGTTCTAGTCCCTGGTCAAGGTGATGGGCTCACAGGTGATCATTGCAGTATAATGCCTTAGAAATTAATCATGGTATACATATTAGTTTGTGTCTATTGGATATACACTGTAAAAAATAATACATAATAGATAAAAAGACAATAAAGGAGAAAATAGGGGACTAAGAATGGCTTGGACTCTTTCAGAAAGCAAGACAATTAAAGTCCCTTGGAGCAGACCTCTCCACCTCAAGTCGTGAGTCCTTTACACTAAGAAATAATAAAATTCATTGTTAACAAAGTCACAACTGTCAATGGCTTTTGTTTACTTACAGGTGATATTTGTAATTGACCATAGTCAGTACTCTCCTAAAATAAATGCCAATAAATAAATGAAAACCATTTGAAAAATTTGTACTTAATGGTGTTACAAATTGGTTGCTATCAAAAGTCTGCCCAAGAAGATGAAGACTAGCTGTGCAATACTGACTCATTGACCAAAAGCCTCATTTCCACTTCCAATATTCAAATCCATTTTTTAAAGTCCTCCGAAGCAGCTCACAACCCAAAGAGTTGCTTCAGTACCTGAATTCCAGGAGGCCTTTATGGTGTTTCTCCTAACCTCATCTTTATAAATTTGACTCCAATGAGTCTCACAGCTCTGGTGTGTCTGTCTTCTTTGTGCAGAGGTGCTTATTTGACTCTGCTAAAACTCAAATAATAATGATTAATACCTGCAGAGTGTTATAAATTGAATGTATCTCCCAAAAATGTGTATCAACTTGGCTAGGCCATCATTTCCAATATTGTATGGCTGTCCACCATTTTCAGATCTGATGTGATTGTCCGTAGGTTGTAAATCCTAACTTCGATATCAATGAGGCAGGATTAGAGGCAGATATGTACACAGTGGCCGCAACAACGGGGGCTTAAGTGTCAAAATGACTGAACATATCACAGGATAGGAAAGTGTTTCTGCTGTTCATAAGGTCACTACAAGTCAGAACCGACTCAACAGCTCCTAACAACAGCATGTTGACTGGGCAAGACTGAATCTACAGGATTAGGTTGCATCTTGGGTCAATCTCTTTTGACCCATAAAGGAGAAAATTGAGTATATGGGTGTTACTGGGATCCTCACACCACCAAGAAGAAAAATCCAGGATTGCAGTATGTGCTTTGAATCCATGGTGCCTGCACAGAGAAACTCCTAGACCAGGGGAAGACTGGTAACAAGGACTTTCCTCCAGAACTGACAAATAAACCTTTCCCTGGAGCTTCCTAGACTTTAGGAGAATAGATTTGTGTTTGTTAAAGTCTTGTGGCATTGCCATTGCACCAACACTAGAAAACTAAGACACATAGCGTCTACTATGCACCAAAACCTAAACCCAAGCCTGTTGTCCTCAAGTCATTCCCCACGAATGGCAGCACTACGTATTATGGAGTAAAAGTGCTCCTTAGGATGTTCATGGCTTTAATCTTTATGGGAAGCAGATCACCAAGCCTTTCTTCGTTTCTTCCATGGTATCACTGGATGAGTCTGAATTGGCAAACTTTAGATTATCAGAGGAGCACACACCATTTGCGCTATCCAGCATACTACGTCCAAGGCAGGATTAACTTCCTCTGCACAGATTAATGCACTTTAATCCACTCCAACAATCTAATGAGGTATTCTCGTACCTACTGTTGTTGTTGTTGTTAGGTACTGCAAGGTTCCAACTCATAGCGACCCTGTGTGCAACAGAACAGCACACTACACAGTCTTGCACCATCCTGACAACGTTGCAATGCTTGAACACAATTTTGCAGCCACTGAGTCAGTCCGTCTTGTTAAGGATCTTCCTTTTTTTCTCTGACCCTCTACTTTACTAAGTATGCTGTCCTTCTCTAGGAACTGATCCCTCCTGACAACGTGTCCAAAGCTTGCAAGATGCAGTCTTGCCATCCTCACCTGTAAGAAGCATTCTAGTTGTTCTTCTCATATAGATTTAGTTGTTCTTTTGGCAGCCTGTGGTAAGTTCAATACTCTTTTCTGTCACCACAGTTCAAAAGCATAAATTCTTCTTTGGTCTTCTTTATTCACCGTCCATCTTTTGCATGCACATGAAGCGACTGAAAACGCCATGCCTTGAGTCAAGGCAACCTCAGTCCCCAAGATGACATGTTTGCTTTTCAACACTTTAAAAAGGTCTTTTGCAGCAGATTTGTCCAGCGCAATGCATCTCTTTACTTCCTGACTGATGTTCCCAATAGCATTGAGTATGGACCCAAGTGCAACAAAACTGATGACAACTTCAATCGTTTCCATGTTTATCATGATGTTTATTGGCCCAATTTTGTGGATTTCTGTTCTTTTGATGTTGAAGTACAATCCATACTGCAGGCTGTCATTTTTTATCTTCATCAACAAATGCTTCAAGTTCTCTTCACTTTCATAAAGCAAGATTGTATCAGTTGCATATCGCATGTTAATAAGTCTTTTCTCCAGTCCTGATGCCCTATTCTTCTGCATATAGTCAAGCTTCTCTGATTATTTAGCATGTAGGAAAGACAGCACCATGACACACACCTTTGCTAACTTTAAACCATGCAGTGCCCTAGTCTGTTAGAAAGACTGCCTCTTGGCCCATGTACAGGTTCCCCATAAGCACAATTAAGTGTTCCAGAATTCCCATTCATTACAATGTTATTTGTAATTGTATATGATCTACACAATTTTATACCTTTGTACAGTCAATAAAACACAGGTAAATATCTTTCTAGAATTTGCTTTTAGCCAGGATCTATCTGAAATCAGCAAGGACGTCTCTGGTTCCACATCCTTTTCTAAATCTGGCTTAAATTTATGGCAGTTCCCTGTTGATATACTGCTGTAGCCACTTTTGTAGGATCTTCAGGAAAATTTTGCTCCCATGTGATATTAATGATATTGTTCAATAATTTCCACATTGAGCTGGATCACTTCTCTTAAGAATAGGCATAAATACAATCTTGTCCATTCAGTTGGTCAGGTAGCTGTCTTCCGAATATCTTGGCATAGTCCAGTGAGCACTTGCAGAACTGCATCTGTTTGTGGAAACATCTAAATTGGTATTCTGCCAAGAGCTGGAGCTTCATTTTCCCATAATGGCTTGGGTGTAACTTGGACTTCTTCCATCAGAGCTATCAGCTTGTGATCATGTGCGACCTCTTCAAAAGGTTGAACTTAGACCAATTCTTTTTGGTACAGTGATCCTGTGTATTCCTTTCATCTTCTTTTGGTGTGTCCTACATCATCCAGTGTTTTCTCTGTAGAATTCTTGAGTATTGCAACTCAAGGCTTGATTTTTTTCTTCAGCTCTTTCAGCTTGAGAAGTCCTTAGGCTGTTCATCCCTTTTGGGTTTCTATTTCCAGGTCTTTGTGCATGTCATCGTCGTACCTTACTGTCTTCTCGGGGTGTCCTTTGAAATCTTCCATTTAGTTCTTCCACTTTATGATTACCTTTTTCTTTAACTACTTGATGCTCAAGAGCAAGTTTCAAAGTCTCCTTCTGACATCGATTTAAGTCTTTCCTTTCTGTCTTGGTTTTTAAAAGATCTGTTACTTCCTTCATATACGATGCCCTGGATGTCATTCCACAACTCATCTGATCTTCAGTCTTTAGTGTTCAGTTCATCAAATCTGGCCTTGAAATGGTCTCAGTATCCAGATGGGATACACTCAAGGTCATCCTTTGGTTCTTGTGGACTTTTCCCAATTTTCTTCAATTTCAATTTAAACTTACGTACAAGCAATTGATGGGCTGTGCCCAGGCTTGTTCTAACTGCTGGTATTGATTGAGATTTTCCATCATCTCTTTCCACACATGCAGTTGATTTGATTCCTGTGTATTCCATCTGGTGAGGTCTATGTGTATAGTAACAGTTTACGCTGATGGAAAGAAAAGTTATTTGCAATTGAGAAGCTATTGGTCTTCCAAAATTCTACCTTTGTGTCTCAGGTATCACCTCTGTCACCAAGGGCATTCTTTCCAATTGTTGGTCCTTCTTTGTTTCCAACTTCTGCACTCCCATCACCAGTAATTATCAGTGTATACTGAATGCATTTTTTTATCAATTTCAGACAGTGGAAGCTGGTAAAAAAAAAAATCTTCATATGCTTCTTGTATGGTCTTAGTGATTGGTAGGTAATAGTAATTGTCATATTAACTGGTCTTCCTTATAGGCATATGTGTAATAGCCTAACACTGAAAGCATTGTACTTGAGGATAAACCATGAAATGTTTTTTGATGATGAATGTGATTCCATTCCTCTTCAAGTTTTTATTCCTGGCATAGTAGACCACATCATTGTCCCATTCAACATGAATGTCAGTCCATTTCTGCTCATTAATGCCGAGGATATCAATGTGGATGTGTTTCATTACATTTTTGACAGTTTCCATTTTTCTTAGATTCATACTTCATACATTTCAGGTTCGGATTATTAACAGATGTTTGTAGCTGCTTCTTCACATTTTGAATGGTACCTCATCAAGAAAAGAGGGTCTCAAAAGTTTTACTGCATCCACTTCATTAAGGTTGACTCTACTTTGAGGAAGCAGCTCTTCTCCAGTCTATTTTGAGGGGCTCATCTTCTAGCACTGGATGGAACAATGTTCCCTGCTATTCATAAGGTTCTTGCTGGCTAATTCTTTTCAGAGGTAGACTGGCACATCATACTTTCTCGTCTATCTTAGTCTGGAAGCTCGGCTGAAACCTGGTCACTATGGGTGACTCTGCTGGTATTTGAATACCAGTGGCAAAGCTTCCAGTATCACAGCAACATACAAACCCCAACAGTAGCCCAAATTGACAGATGCGTAGGCTCTATTAGTGTCTAATAGGTTGGTTATATTGGTACCTTCATTTTAGAGCTGAAGAAACAAGACAATTAACTGGCCCAAGGTCACACAGCTAGCAAGTAGTGACTCTGGGAATAAACCATTTATCCAGCTACTCTAATTGATAAATCTAACTTCAGAAAATTTTTAGCCTGAAAGTTATCACTCTCCAAGTCAAGGATCATAATTCCCAGTCCTGGCTTTCACAACCAGGAATCTAGATCATCCTATGTAACACTTAAGTTCTTGCAGAAGTGAATTACAAGCTGCCAGACATTGCTTAATGAACAAAAGAACTATACTGAACACGTTTGTTTTATAGGCCTAAATGAATTATTTTAACAGGACTAACTTGCTGCTAGCATGTAATTAATATTTGTATCAAATATGTGGTACCCAGTGTTTTTTCCAGACTTTCACGAGGTCAGAAAAAATGTTTAGTTCCTTTAGCTTACCAACCTCTAATAATCACATAGCAGGGAAAAAAAAAAAAATCACTATCCAAGGATACCCATGAAAACACCATGTAACCATCTTCCCCACAATCCCATGCTAATGTACGTGTTCACTAGACTGTAGACATTTCTAATGCCCTTAAAAGGCTTGCTATGCCAGGTTTTTTTTTGTTTTTGTTTTTGTTTTTCACAGCACCAGGAGTTACCTTGTCATTACCCAACCATGGTCATAAGACCATGGATGAGAAAAACTGGAGAAACCTTTATAAGATGTAACTACTCCTATCCAACCAATGGGTCAACAGGTTGGTTGCCTTGTAATAAGTAACAATACTCAGTTTTCTCTTTTCATAATTTCTGCTGGCTAGACTTAAGGCTGTCGTTCCCTTTCTTTAACATGGGCTTGACTTCCATTCTTTAGAGCCACCTAACCCAACCAACCAAGCCACTGCCATCAAAAGCCACCTGGGAAAGATTATTTCATTTCCTTTTTCTCATTGTACATGCTGTCTGTTCTTTTGAGTTCTGATTACAGACACATAGGGGATGGTTTAGAAGGCTTTAGAGTAGGGGAAAACTACATAGAAATACATATGAATATATATATGCATACGCATGTATCTAATAGAGACAGATAATATAGATACAACAAAAGGTAGAGACACATAGACAAACAGGGTCTTGATGTTGACGTTAGCTTAGGAAAACTAATGTTAGTTTTAGGACAGTTGATTGAAAAAATTACTTATAAGAAAGAGAGTTCATAGATGTTATCTCTTAGAGGGAAAGTACACCTAAACACACACATGCACAGTCTTGGTCTTGACAATGAGTGTGCCCACCGTTTATCAGCTAGACTTTAAGAAGATAACAGGTTGGTAATACTCTCTTGATCTGACGGGCCATATCCAGTTATAAGCTCTGACATTTGAAAGAGCTTAACTTCCACTCCACTTAGAAAAGGAGGGATTTACAATCATAATTACCCTAATAATTGTATTTTCATCATTCACAGGAAACAAAAAGAAAATTTTAAATGCACAGTAAAGTGTCATAAAAAAATAAGAATGCATGAGGCATAAAAAGAAGCCTTGGTGAGCAAAGGCTTCATTCTAAACTAGAGATTTGACAGACCCAAATTATTTCCCAACATAAAGCCCTCTCTTGTTAACCATCTGTTTCACTGAGTTACTACACAAGTAGTTACAATAATTGTTTAAAATAAAAATACACAAGACATAAAGGCAAATATTTTACCCATATTTTTAAAATTTAGATCCAGTCCAAAGCCTAACCATATGAAAGAAACCATTCTTCCTAGACAGCACATGGTTAAGGTAAATAAGAAGTAATACAATCATCTTAAGATCAGAAATCTTGTCTTATACTTCTTTTTCTTTGGACATAGGGCCCTTCCAGTCTATAATATTTGCTAAGTAATAATGTGCTTAAAATGAACCTGAACTTTTGAGGAAGTGAATATAAACATCTTTTAAAAGTGGTTTCGTCGTATTATTTAAAATAGGTAAAATGATTTGTAGAATAACAATATTTAAAAGCAAGCGAAGAGTATCAGGTAGTGTCAAATGTCAAATAATTTAATGCAGAGTAATTAAAGATGAGAAAATGCTAATCAAACATTTATAAGAAAGGAAGACATGAAGAGAAGCCCACTGGAAAAACATAGCTAGCATCGAGACTCACTCTTGTCTCCCACTGAGTGTGCAATTCCAGTACAATTACAATTTCTGTAGGATTAAAACTAATTCAAACTATGCCTATTGCCATCCAGTCATTTCTGACTCATCATGACTCCATAGGGCTTCCAAAACTGTAAACCTCTGTGAAAGCAGACTGCCACATCTTTCTCCCAAAGAGCTGCTGGTGGCTTCCAGTGACAGTCCTTTGGCTTAGCAGTAGATGGTTTTAATCACTGTACCACCAGGGCTCCTATCAACAGGATTAAAAAGTAATATATGTTTTTTGTTCATCATTTATAACAGAAAATGTATTTTTAAAAAAATCAAAGTCATTGTCATGAACTTGATTCTGACTCAAGGCACCCTTATAGGAAAGACTACAGCTGCTCCACAGAGTTCACAAGGAGCGCCTGGTGGGTTTGAACCGTCAGCCTTGTGGTTAGCAGCTGAACTCTGAAGCAATAAGCCACTAGGGTTTTCGGAAAATATATGAGGCTGTGTTGATTCATATTGCTGAAATAATATATGCCAAGGCCAAGTGCCATCGAGTCAGAAAACATTTCATATATTTTGAAATGAGTTCATGTAATCCTCGTTAAAATCCTGGAATATAAATATTATGATCTTCTTCACACATACAGAAAAAGTCAAAGACCAGTTCGTTCAGTGAATTTATCCTTATTTCAGACTCCACTCTTCTGCTTCTTGTAATCAGTGCTGTTCTCACCTACAACACAAACTCCAGCTATTGTTCTTTTTTTTTTTTTTCAATACGTGTATTATCTTGTGAGATATTGTCTATTTGCACTGGGCTTGTTTATCCGCTTCTCTCATAATACAGGGGCTGGAAGACCAAAAGCTGCATTTCCCAGAGTCCTTCAGCTGAGGTCTGGGTATCGTCTAGTCTCTGCCAATGAGATAAATTCAGACAAGATTTAGAACAGCGAAGATAGGCAGGGGACACTTTTTTCCGCAGTGGCAGTGACTGAGATTGAATTTGGACAGCATCTAAACTTCATGCTCTACTCTTAATCATCGCTTCCCCTACAGCAGCAGCAGCGATGGCAGCAGCCGCAGGAGCCGTTTCCTAATTGCAGATATCCCTGTGCAAAGCTGACAGGGAAAACCTGTCCGCCAGATGAATCTGGATTCATTCAACTGTGAAGAACTTCACTAGTGTCTCAAAAGGAGAATATTAGGTAAAATGACTTCCAGGATTTAGAAAGCTGGACTAGACATAAGATAGCTAACCTCTCCCCTAAAACACCCCAAACCCACTGCCACTGAGTCATAGCAACCCCATAGGACAGAGTAGAACTGCCCCCATCGAGTTTCCAAGGAGCGCCTGGTGGATCTGAACTGCCAACCTTTTGATTACCAACCGTAACATTTAACTACTATGCCACCAGGGTTTCCATAAAGCAGTCAGAAGGCCAAAAAAACCAAAACACCCACTGTCATTGAGTCAATTTCAAGGTTCAAAGACAGAAGTTAATAAACATAATCTGGCTGTAAATTACAATTTGTAATCTGATCATGGATGGGTCCAAGAATGTTGGAACAGTCAATAGTATTTGAAACACAGATTCCATGCAGTGTTACCGCTCAATCAATTTGCTTGTCGTCTTGTCTTGGAAAACACAGGTCCGAAGGAGCTGGTGCCGAAACAATTTGAACTCAAGAGAATTTGTCTTGCACAGCGTGATTTCATACAGTTTAACTGTTTGAAAAGCTACAGTTCAATTTGCTAATTGTTATTTCTCTTTTGTTTTTCATGAACGTGGATTGTAGCTCAGGTTAAGTTTGACTTAGAAGCTAAAAGTTTGGCAGAGACTCTCTAACTTGCTCTTTTAGCGTGCTCTCAACAACTTTACAAGAGTCTGATACTCTAAACAGAAGTTGTTAACAGAAGTGGTTTCTGTTTGCAATAGTGAATTCTTCTCTCTGTCTCTTTTTTAAAATAAAGTTTTCCAGTTTAGATAAAATGACTTTATTAACATCTCTCAAATATCAAAACAGTATGTCTCTGCCACCAGATGACACTATCCATCAGTGTAAACCCAAATACCCTAGAAAAATGGGCATCCCTCACAGAGTCTCAACTGTTAACTGTTCATCAGAAACACCTGAGGATCTTTGTAAAAACAAAGACACCTGAATTCTATCCTCCAATATTTTTAACTCAGTAGTTTTGGGGCAGGGGTCTGAAAAAATTCTTTTATAATGTAACCCAATTTTTCTTCTTCAGGGGTTCAAGAATCCAAGACACATGAGCAAGAGGCCAGGGAGGTAGGTAGGTAAGGGGTTCCCATCCCTGCCTGTCCTTTTCTAAATGATACTTTTAGTTTCTTAGAATTTTCTTTTTTTCATCACTTGCTAGCCATAGAACACTTTTTAAAGTCCCATTATATCACTGGAAACCTTGGTGGCGTAGTTGGCTGAGTGCTACGTCTGCTAACCAAAAGGCCAACAGTTCAATTCCCCCAGGTGCTCCTTGTAAATTATTTGAGACAGGTCCACACTGACCTCTAGGGTCAATATGAGTCAGACCTGACTCAACAGCAGTGGGTTTGGTTTGGTTTTCATGTTCTTGGGACATTTTACCTCTCAGATTAATCCTTACCTTCTCCAGTCTAAGCTGATTGCTGCCAAGGTTTGTGGCACAGTTGTCCTTGTAGACTTCACAATTACATACCTCGGGTCCCTTGTTTCTTATTTTGTTTACCCCTATGTAGCAATGAATCAATTGATTATGTCTAAACTTACACAAATCCAGCTTGGAAGAAGTACATCCAGAGTGTTGCTTAGAGAAGAGAATGGTGAGACTTCATCTCACATACACAGATGATCTTGCTTCAAAGTCAAGTGTGAGGGCATCACCACTGATTCAGTGTTGCTTCATGGTCACCAGCATTCCAGGACAGCTTCACATGCCGCAGCAGCTCTCGTCTCATTGGCAGTCTACCTAATGCTAACGCTTAGTTCTATTAACTTGACTCTGGCCTCTTTTAAAGAAAAGTCAAATTGATTAAGAACACATTGCATACAAGAAGTTAAACTATAACACAAGTTATAAAAAGAAAATTAGGTTTGGGTGTTGTTTTTGTTTTCCTTTTGGACTAAGAACACGAAATATGGCTAGTCATAAAGTACACAAAATGCGCGCAAAAGGTTTTATATTGTTGCTACACACTGCCATCAAATTGATTCTGATGCACAGAGTAGAACTGCCTATATGGTTTCCACTGAGCTCCTGCTGAACTCAAACTTCCAACCTTTCGGTTAGTAGCTATAGCATTTAACCACTACACTGCCAGGGTTTCTCTATTCTTGCTAAGATCCAACCAAAACAAAAAAGCTTTCATAATGCTACCAGTCATAAAGTCATGCTTGGGAGATACCCCACTACTCAGAAAAGGCATTTCTGGGGAAATAAAAGTACACGTCATTTATAAGAAATGAACTAGTTCTAGAATTATTGAACACGAGGATGTTACATGAGTTCATAAGGACTAAAGATGTATGGCACCAAGTGGAGGCGACAATGGCCATAAAAAGAAACTGATTCATGGCTGGGAAGACTATCATAATTCAATAGCATATGTCCAGAGTTCCACTATCCCAGAATTGGGTGTGACCTTAAGGGTCACTTAGGCCATTGTTCCATATGTTTTGACAAATTGGCCACTGGAATAATAGCCCTACATGAAACCCTATGCAGCTTTGTCCCCAAAATGACTACGGTAAATGAGCAACAGTTTTTCCACCTTCTTGAACCGAACTCTATACCCTCTACCCATGAGCATCAATCTTGAATTGCATTTTGGTTTCACCTTGAACTTCTTGAAAAGTGTTGTAGGGAGCTATCAGGTATTTGAAAAAAAGATAACTAGTCTAAAAACTAAAATCAAACCTATTGTCCTTAAGTCAATTCTGACTCATGGCAACCCTATAGGATACAATAGAACTGTTCCATGAAGTTTTCAAGGAGCGGCCGGTGGATTTGAACTTTGGACTTTTTTGTTAGCAGTTGAGCTCTTAATCTGTGCCTCCAGGGCTTCTGCATTTTAAAAAGACTCAAAAAAGCCAAATAATCCTTTTTTGTATTATTTTAATGTAATTGTGCTATGATAGCGGAATATCAAGAGGCAAGTAAAGTGTTCTCATTCATAATGAAGTGAATTCTGCTGACTTACCGAATCACTTTCAAGGTAGAAGGAGCATACTGTCTCCTTATCTGTAACATAATGCAAGAAATCAAACTAGGTGCTGTGATGCCCAGTCCAAACCGAGGCAGACCTGCCTTCCCCTCATTCCATATGTGCTTGTTCCAAGGCCAAGCTGTTGATGGGAGAGGAGCCTTCACCTCTAATATGTAATGAACTCTTTAGCCTAAGTCCATTCTCGGGTCTCCAGTTTCCCATTTGCCCCAGTACTTGGAGTGCATGGCTTCTTCAGAGCCAAGACAACAATTCTGCCCAGTTTCAAAGTCCTCGTGTATTTACCAAACTCCACACTGTCAGGACGCTTGACTGACACATTCCTTGAAACCATTTGTCTTCCCACCCCAAACTCTGTCCCCATTGCAGTGCTGACCCTGTGTGCTCACTGCTCTTTCCTTCGTACCACACACATGGGGTCCCACCCTGACCATTTTAGACATGCTCAGACTCTCCACTCATGGGGTCTGCATCACCCATTCTCCGCAGCTCTTTAGAACACCTTCCAATATGCCTTCCATCATCTTGCCTTCCTTACAGTACACTGCGTACGAGTTAATGTGCTCCCTTCTTGATATCCATTATCTTAGGCTGGGTTTTCTAGGGAAGCAAAACCGGTAACATGTACATGTAGAAGGAAAGATTTATCTATAAAGTAAACAGCTCATGCAATTGTAGAAGACGAACATCCCTAAGTCCTGGCGCAAGCCACATGTGGCCATGGGAGCTGGTGAACCCAAGGTCAGCAGGTCAGAGACCTGAGTTCTAGGTAACCGTCTGTGTAGGTCGGCAGATCCCAAGCTGGGGGCGAAACTGCAAGGTCTCTGCTGACTCATGGAGCTGCAGGGGCTGGTGAACCCAGGATTGGCAGGTCAGGGAAGAGGACTCTCACTTGATGGCTGTAAGGATTGATGAATCCAACTGCTGCTAGTTCAGGTCCAGGAACCAGACCAAAAAGAAAGCAGGAACCACTGGCCATGTGAGCAGACAGGTAGCAGGTGGTGGATGGTGGACAGATGAGAGCTGAGGGGCGGTTAGCCACCACAGGCCCCACCCCTGCCACTTGGTACACCGGCCAAACACGGAGTTGCCAAGTTGGCCCAATCTTGACCACCACACCCATCTCAGACACCCTTAGCTGAACAAATGCCTTGAGGGAGCTTTTCTGGCATTACCTCCATGTTCTCTTTTAGGACATGACTTTGGCATTCGTCCTTCAGTTCCGCAAAATATATCTGCTGATAAGTGTAAGCTCTGCTTTTGACAGCAGCCAAAATCCCAACCAGATGGATCAGCCTCCCTCCAGGTCTTTCCTGCAAGGAAGGGTATTCCAGCAACTGCCTAGCCAGCCCTAATGAAAAAAGAAACCCACAGCCATCCAGTCGATTCCAATTCCTAGTGACCCTGTAGGATAGTATAGAACTGCCCCATAGGGTTTCCAGAGGGCAGCTGGTGGATTCAAACTGCCAACCTTGCCAACGTTCATAAGAGGCAACAAATAGGGAACTGTACAAGTACAATAAAATGGTTCTTTAGAAATAATTCTTTTTCAAGTTTCTCCTGTAGCTAACAAGTTTATATATTACTTTTACAGGCACCATTTTATTTGATTCTAGGAGATAGATTCTAAGGAATTACAGTCCTCTTTGCAAAATAAAGCAAAAAATAAATAAATAAAAAGGTAAAGATGATCACTGCATTGTCTAAGGCTACACCCTCATACAGAAGAGTAGAGAATAACCAGAACTTGCTTCTTTTAACCAGTCTTTCCCATTATACCTGGGTATCTCTTAATGCTGGAAATCCTGGTGGCGTGGTGGTGAGGTGCTGTGACTGCTAACCAGAAGGATGGCAGTTCGAATCTGCCAGGTGCTCCTTGGAAACTCTACAGGGCAGTTCTGCTGTATCCTTCAGGGTCGCTATGAGACAGAATCACCTCCACAGCGCCCAAAAACAACATGTCTTAATTTACATAGGAACTTGTTTCAATCCAAATTTCTAACATCTGGGAAATACTTCAAGACAGAGGAAAAAACAAAGGAAACATGGTCAGGTGCATAGAGTATTTTTAGAGTAAGGAAAGACAAACTTCTGCTTAATAGCAAATTAATACTCAGCTGTATGGGTTGTGGAAACCCTGGTGGTGTAGTGGTTAAGAGCTACAGCTGCTGACCAAAAGGTCAACAGTTCAAATCTGCTAGGTGCTCCTTAGTAACTCTATGGGGCAGTCTCTGTAAGGTGGCTCTGAGTCAGGATCCACTCAACACTGTTTTTTGTTGCTGTTGTTCTTTTTTAATATGGGTTGTGAAATTTCACTGATTACAAAGGTAACCTCAATATCAAAACTGTACAGAACTTAATTATCTTTCATGATGCAAAAGACGTTTCCTGGTCCTGAGTTGCTCTAGGTCATTGCTATATTAACTATCATTGTGTGCGTTTGTGCTAATTAACAGACCCCTCCCTGTCAGAGGTTGCCCCAATGCTGACAAAACAATACAGCTCATGTTGTGTTTGCTAAATTGCCGATGATATAGTCTAGATATTAGTGTGCATCCTTCTCCCTCTTCTTACAGTAATAGAAAATGGCATAACTTTTCCTTCAACTCTATAGGAATGGTCCAAGGTCAAAGTCAATGTCATCATCTTGTTATCATCTGACAACTCTACTTGTTAGATTTCCCTTCCCAAACACTTCAGGACATGCTTTCCATTGTCCCTTTCTACCTGGAACCTGCAGCCAGGCCATCTAAACACCTTTTTTCTGGAAGCAAAACCATCAGACAGCAATCAAACTCCTAGGAAAAGCAGTGAAAGCAAGCGAGTTTCCTTATTTAAAATGGAGAAATGGCCAGAGAACTAAACCAGAGGGACCAGGTGTGCTTTGAAAGACAAAGACTGAAATGTATTGTGAGTTTTTCTGTTACCTGGTACAAACCTGAGGTTCTTGCACAGCATGACTGGTATTGGCCAATAAAAGAAAAACCAAGGTGGGAAAACAGGAAAAGAAACAAAGCCACTGCCGTGGAGTCAATTCCGACTCTTAACAACTGTACAGATAGAGCAGAACAGCCCCACAGAGTTTCCAAGGAACATCTACTGGATTAGAACTGCCAATGTTTCAGTTAACAGCCGTAACACTTAACCACCACATCATCAGGATTTCCAGGAGAACAGGAAAAGCTGCTTTATTTCATTGTATAAGGAAATGGAGTCAGTTGGAGCTGGGGCTGCAAAGACTACTTGCCAAGGGCGGGCAGGAAGTTACTTCCAAAGGAATTAACAAACATCAAGATCATGCAAATTAAGCCGTACTGTGCAGGCAGGTGCAAGGAGGTTCCCAGAGACCCACCAAGCAAAAGGGGATTCAGATGCAAAGCTGGGAGGTAGGGGAAATTCAGCAAAGGAAAAGATTTTTAACACAATACTGCAGAAGGAAAGCCAGATGAAGAAAACATAATTTTAATACAATACTGCAGGGTTCTGTCTCAATTAAACTTGCCACATAGCAAGTTATCAGGTTCAGTTTTTCAACACACACACACACAAAGATGTACTTTGTGACATGAGTTCCTTCGTGTTGCTTTCGTCTTGGTTCTTTGGAAAAACAGCTTGAGAAATCTTGCGTTAAGCCCTGAAGACTTAACCTTGGCCCTAGGTTTGTTCCCCAGATCTCCAGGTCGACTGACATTTTCGAGGGGGACCTTAAACAACTTGTGATTTGATACTTCTTGTCTGGTCCTGGTCCTTAGCCTGCCCTGCGATTGGTATACACCTTGTAGGAGCTGGTTAAGAGATGATGCAAATAAATTATCTATAGTCTGCTCTTCAAACTAAGTGGCTGTAGCCTACCAACAGGCGTTTCGTCAGATTGTGGCCCTGGTGGGACAGCCACGCCTTGACACCCATGAGGAATTTCTATACATACGAAGCCTACTACATGGAGGTTTTTCAGACAATAAGTAACAGCAAGAAGAAACACAAGGAAAAAAAGGAGAAAGAGAGAGAGAGAGGAGGCAAGGAGTATCCTCAAAGAGCTGGAGTGTAGGTCAAAGGCTGTAAGGCTGAAGACAAGAGGCCCAGAGGGGTCCAGAGGGAGAGCCAGTGGGGCAGCGAGGCAGAGTCAGTGGGGACAGAGAGAAGGGCCCAGAAGGGCTTGTCCTGAGGAGGATGAGAGGAGCCACTACTATGGGAGCCCAGAGGAACCTGTCCTCAGGTTTCCCAGAGGAGCTGCCGTCTTGTTCTAAAGAAGGGAGACTTTGCCTCCACACTTCTCAACCCTGGTCCTGATCCCGATATCCCAAACTGCACACCGTTACTTCCTTCATAAACCATTGAACTACAAGTGCGATCTGTGTGTTACGTGTGGCCATTGCAATGGATTATTGAACCCAGAGCAGAAGTAGAGAGTGCCACAGACGGAAGAGACAAGTCATGTCAGAACTCATCAAAAACACTGGAGTGAACATACGTCTGACCTCCTCTTCACCGGAGTCAGCTTTGGGCTAATCTTGGTCATTACCTAACTGGCAGTTAGAGAGGTTCTGATGCCACTATCAATTCTGTTGCTACCACGACTAAACTTCTACAATATACACAATCCATAAATGTATAAAAATATTATATGTTGCAGAACATTGAGCAGACTGTTTAAAGAGTGAAGAATGTAATAGCAAAACTCTGAACTCCAGCTGCCATGCAGTAGTTTATAAAGGAGAACCCCTTCAGGCCTATGTTATTGAATGCAGGCGCTCTCTTGAAAACCCTGGTAGAGCAGTGAGTTAAGTGCTACATCAGCTAACCAAAAAGTCAGCAGTTCGAATCTGCCAGGCACTCCTTGGAAACTCGATGGGGCAGTTCTACTCTCTCCGTTTAGGGTCTCTGTGAGTTGGAATTGATTCAGCTATAGTGGGTTGGGTTTGGTTTTTCTCATTAAAACAATACTTTGTGGTTTACTACTCATTTTCACAGATAATATGGGAGCCCTCCAAGTCTGGTTAGAGGCCTGAGCAAGTGTAAAGTCTGTTGGTATTAATTCCAAAGCAGGTGTGCTGTAACAAGGCTTGGTAGCAGATGTCTTACGCATTTAGCTCAAAATACCATTTATGAACCAGAGGGATCCATCTGAAAATCATGGTCAAAAAGACTCAAAGGCATCAAATTTAAAACAGAGATTATTTTGTTCCATGTCATTTATAAATTTAAAAATTATCAACTTTATTTTCTTGAAGCAACCAGGTAGCAGATATGTGATCTAAGCTTTCCAAACCTATGCATCTGAAACAACTTCAGGACCAAGGCATGAACAGGGAGACTTGAATCTCACTCTGAAATAGAAATAAGTGAGAATGATCCAAGCCAGCTGGCCTAAGGAGAAAAATGAATTAAATCTGAAAGATGAGAATTATTTTTGCATAGTGACTCAGATGTGTTTGCTGCGCTGTTACCCGCTTTAAGTCTATGGGCTGTAAGAATGTAGACCCTATAGTATCACCACATCTGGTTCAGAGCACTAGCGAGATAGGCCAGACCATGTGCCTCACATTCATGGCTCCAAAAAAATGCAAGCAACAGAGAGGTATTAACTGGAGCATAAAGGCTAAGGACAAATAACTAAGAATTCCTAGTCAAAGAAGCCATTAAAGTGGAAAGAGAATTCCAGAAGTCACCTCCTATAGGGAACAGATGGACAGGACACAGGTATTTTATGTTTAGCTTTAGCACTGAAGGTCTCTTAAGATTAGTACATATGCCTATGACATATGTGACACCTTAACTGTGTATCACAGAGATGACCAAGGTCAACAGTGTTCAGTCATAAAGCTTCATATTGATTTACTTTACTTGTTCTCTGGACACCCGTCTTACTCCAAGTATAGTCAAAGAGGCAGCAATATCAACAACCCGGACAGAAGGCAGGATATGGGGCAACACTCTCAACTTACTAAAGCAGAATCTGCATTTTAAGACGGTCTCTGAGGATATAAGTAATAAAACAGAAGCATTACCGAAGATCTTTCTCAAAAATTAAAATCATTTGCACCCACTACAAGGTCAGTATCTGACTGCTTTTGCCCATCATCCGGAAACTTCCACAGGTGGCGGACATCTGTGCTAATGCACACATCTGTGAGCACATCATCCTGGTCCCATACACCAGGCTGCAAAGGGGTCTCACACAGAGCCGCGGTATCAGTTTTTTAAGCTGTGGTGCAGATGATCATCTTTCTGGTCCACGGCTTTTTTAGTTGAAGACACTGAGTATAAGTAATTTGGTTAATACGAGTAACAGCACAGGAGAGGATAAAACCTCCAAATTTCTATTACTGTATTTCGTTTCCTATGCCACCATGAATCAAGCCTAGGTCTGTAGTTGAGAAGGGTGAAAGCAGTTACTTGTAAAGTCATAAAGTGGAAAGTTAGAAGGAATCTTGAAGACTTTAGTCTAACTCACCCACACATCTCTCAACTTATCATACTGTCAGGGCTTGTACGTCACTGTGATGCTAAAAACTATACACTAGTATTCAAATATCAGCAGGGTCACCCATGGTGAACGGGTGTCAGCTGAGCTTCCAGACTAAGACAGACTGTGTTGAACAACACGACAGTCTACTTCTGCAAAGAGTTAACCAGTGAAAACTTTATTAACAGTAGTGGAACATTGTCAGATATAGTGCCCAAGGATGAGCCCATCATGTTGGAAGACACCTAAACTATGACTGGGGAAGAGCTGCCTCCTCAGGGTCGATCTTAATGACATGACTGGAGTCCAGTTTTCAGGACCTTCATTGCTGATGTGATACAACTCAAAATGAGAGGACAGCTGGGTAAATCCAATAAGAATTGGAATGTGGATTGTATGAAGTATGTCTCTAAGAAAGTTGGAAATCATCAGAAATGAAGCGGAATTCATCAACACCCCCATCCTAGGCAGGAATGGGGAAAACTGGTTCACTAAAGTTTCTAGTTAATTGTAACTGAAAACCTTTATTTAAAAAAAACAGAAATTCGTATGTTCTGCTGATAACGTATCATTCCAGTTTATTTCCTTAATGATCAGATAGCCAACATTTTCAACAGCAAGTGGAGGTAAAAAGGTCCAAACAGAAAAGGTCAGAATTGTAGGAGAACAGAGAGGAGCTGAGGTCAAGGAAGAAACATCTTGAAGAGAAGATAATAACTAATTCTGTCAAATGGTTCAGAGAGATCAAATATACTTAAAACTGAAAGATGGTCACTAGATTGCATATTCAGGGAGTCATGGTGATCTTTGATGATGCACACTATGAAAGATGCTAGAGAACAGTGAGCTAAGGATTCATCGAGATTTAAAGAAGTCCACAGAGCAGAGAGGCTACCCTTTTAAAAGGTGTGGTTGGAATGGAAAGAAAACAGAAAACAGGTAAGCAGAGCATCAGTGTCAAAGGGTTTGTTTATTTTATGAACCAAGCTACTAATATTGATAAGTTGAAGAGAACAAGCCAATGGGAAATAATTTGGAGACATAGAAGAGAAACATTTATTGATAGAGTCACATTTGGATGAAGACAAGTCACTGGTAAGGGAAAGTTCAGCCTTGAAAGCGAGACATTGACTAGAGGTGCGAACTGATCCTTGAAATAGGAGACAGACTAAGCAAAGAGGATGGCATGTGTTAGGATGGAAGTTCCATTAGTTAATTCAGCAAAGATTTATTTAGCCAACGATACATGTCAGATCTTCTGGGGAAACAGCAGTGAAAAAAACAAAATGACATCCCTTGTGGAGCTAACGTACTACTGACAAGAGTGGGGAGCAGGGAACGGGAGTTAGGGAGTGGACGAGAGAAGTAGGGGTGGAAGACAGATATTAAATTTTTAAACAAAGCTAAAGTTTATAGTATGTTTGAAGATGAACTATTATATGGAAAATGAATGAAACAGTTATGGAAATTAAGATATAGAGGTATTATAATTTTGAAAAAGATCATCTGGGTAGGACTTACTAGGAATGTGACCTTTGAGCAAAGACTTGCCGGAATGAGGTTGTATCTGGCCACTGTTAATACAGACATGTGGATGTTTGTTTGTTTTTTATTATTATGATTGGGTGAAAATGTACATTCCCATATAAATTTGCATGCCCACCTATATGCAGCTCCCACTGCTCTCCCTGCCCAGTGATAGCACACTCTTCCTCTCTGCTCCATACATGTCTTATCCTCCCAGCAATCACCTATCCACTCCTCTCCACCCACTCCCCTACCTCCAGTAAGAGGTCAGCAGGACGACATCCTATAGATGCATAGAACCTTAAAGTGTACGCATGATATGGTCACTCTGTGTCGCAAGTCCAATCCATTCCTGTCCAAAGAGTTGACCACCATTAAGATTTATGGACAGGAGCAACATCAGGGCCAGGGCTGTGCTTCCAGGGAAACCCCGAGGCCCCTGGACCATCAGTTGTGGTCTTTTAGTGGAGATCTCAGGGTGTGCTTTTTTTATTCTTATATTGCCAGTGAGACTCAACTTTGTGAGCTCCATCGCAGCTATCACTGGTGGTGGCCAGGCACCATCCAGTTCTTCTGATTACAAGCTGATGTAGTCATCCACTCATGTGAGTCTCTCTGTCTTCTGGGTTCTTTTTCTCCCATGTCGTTTCGGTCCTTGGTGATCATCTGTTCCTGCTGAGTTGGGACCATTTGCTGTACCCTCAGATGGCAGCTTGGCAACTCTTAAGACCCCAGATGTTCCTCACCAATATGGGGCACAGAAGGCTCTCTTAGCAAAACACTAGTTGTGCCACTTGGCCTCAATTTTCCCTGACAGCCTTGTCCCTGGCCCCCTGCCCCAACTACTTGGTCCTTGCAATATTGGGTTATGATGGGAGGAGTAATCATGTTATGCTGAAGTCCAGTTAATATTGATCTTCTTGCTAATGCGTGCTGTCACAGAATTCACCCAACCAAATTTCTATCGACCATCTAATCTAAACCTTCCCCCTCACCACCCTTGCAGCCATCAGAGTCTTTTCTTATATGTGTGAGTCTGTTTTTAATTTCTTCTCGTAGGGGTCTCATAGAATGTTTGTCCTTTTGTTGCTGACCACTTTCACCCAGTATAATGTCCTCCAATTGAAACCAGGTTATGTGATGTTTCCTAAAATCATCATTGTTCTTTATCACTGGAAGAGAAGGTGTAGTTGTCTGCTGATGGATACAAAGTTCTGTATATATCGATGAGGTCTAATTGGTTAATTGTGGCAGTAAGGTCATCTGTGTCTTTATTGAGCTTCTTTTCTAGATGATCTGTCCAGTATTGAGAGTGGAATGTTGAAGTCTCCGACTATTTCTGTGGAATGATCTGTCTCATTTTTGAGTGCAGTCAGTGTTTCTTAAATGTATTTAGGTGCTCTAACATTAAGTGCATAAATATTTAATATCGTTAAGTCCTGCTTGTGTACTGAACCTTTCAGCAATAAATAGTGTCCATCCTTGTCCACAATGGTAAATTTTTACATTTAAATCTATTTTATCTGAGATTAAAATTGCCATACCTGCTCTTCTTTGTTCAGTGTTAGCTTGATATATATTCTTCCATCCTTTAATTTTCAATTTGTTCTTATCTTTAAGTCTAAGGTGAGTTTCTTGTAGGCAACATATGGATGGGTCGTGTCGTTTGATCCAAGATGTCACTTGATGTCTCTTTACTGGGATATTCAGTCCATTCACATTCAATGTAGTTATTGATAGGTATGTGTTTAGTGCTGTCCTTGTGATATGTTTATATTTGTGTTGATGTTGTTGTTATTAATCTGTTCTAAGACATTCTTCTTTGTGAGTAGATTTTTCACCTTTTCAGGTTTGGTTTGCAGTTGTTAAGACTCCTGTAGTATGTTTCTTGATTTGATATATTGCATCTTCGTTGTGCTTTACGGCTGCCCTTATGATCCCTCTTAATAAGCTATATATAAACCAGATTTTAATTACTACCAGTCTTATTAACTTCCCCTCTGTCCAGAAGGACTATAACAACTATAGCATATTCCTCTTTTTAATATGATGACATCATGCCAAGCCAAAGCCAAGTGCCGTCGAGTCAGATCCATCATTTTCATGATATGATAACTGGATCAATTCTTTCACTATTATAGCTTTGATTGAGTTTGGAGCCTTCTGTAACTGAGCAGGTTTCTGGGTGATATGTCCTGGACTTGCTTCTAAAACATAAATTTAGTGGTTTTGTTCTTCTAAACCAAGAGATTCTTTCAGTATTTCTTGTAGCTTTGGTATGGTTTTTACAAAGTCTCCGAGTTTCTGCTTATCGGTGAATGTCTTAATTTTATTTTCATATTTGAAAAATAGTTTTGTAGCATATATAGTTCTTGGTTGGAAGTTCTTCTCCTTCAAGGCTTTAAATGTATCATACCGCTGTCTCTATGGCAGCATTGTTTCTGCTGAGAAATTCAATGAAAGCCTACAGGGTTTCCCACTGAATGTTAGTTTTGCTTTCAGTCTTGCTGCCTTTAAGAGGTTCTTCTTACGTTTCTGCTTTCGTTAAGCTTGATTATAACATGTCTTGGAGTCTTTCTTTTGAGATCTCTATTGAGTGGCATTCAATATGCATCTTGGATATCTAGATTCTCTTCCTTCATGATTTCTGGGAAGTTTTCTGTCATCAGCTCAGCCACAATACTTTCTGTGTTCTCAGGTGTCTCATCCTATTCAGGAACTACAATTAATCATAGACTGTTCCTCTTAATAGAGTCCCCCATGCTTCTTAATGCTTCTTCATTTTTCTTGTTTCTTTTTTCTGATTTCTCCTCATAGATGCTGCAGTCAGTAGCTCTGTCTTCCAAGTCAGAAAGTCTCTTTTTCATTGATTCCATTCTGTTGGCTTTGAATTGAAGTTTCTATGTCTTTGATTTTGTTCTTGATCTGCTGGATTTCAGAGTACTGGTGTTCCACCAGATTTAACAGCTTGCTTAATTTTTCATTTTGTATATGGTCTAGGAGAGTTCTATATATAATCCTTTTGTATTCACCTTCCCATAGTTTCGAAAAGTTTCTACATGTGGGAAGTGCTTTGATTCATTCTTTTGGGGGCCTTCTAAAGCTGTGGGTGATTTCTTCGTTATGCTTTTATTGAGAGTTTTTTGCTTTTTTGGCATCATGTAAGTCAATAAAGGCTAGAAGAGATGCTGTGAGAGTTGTTTCTCTAGGCCATCTTAAAATGAAAGGTAAAACATATCTGAGAACTTTCAAAGTCAGTCAGGTTTTCAGATGTACAGGTCCCTCTTCCCAGCTGGCAAAGTAAGCACCTCTATATCCAACCCCAGATGCTATAAACTGGTTCAAAATACAGGTAGACTACTGCCCCACTGGCCTTTGCTGCTGGGCCCCAGCTACAGGCAACCTCGAGCAAAATACTACTTTTCTGCCAGAAAAGATCTCTGCTCCAGACAAGCTCTGCCTCTCAGCCTAGGAATTAGGTCCTGCTGAGGCATCCATATGGGTATATCAGCCTCCCAGTGGAACAAGATGGTGTCCCGTACAAGCTCCCTGTCTGCCTCAGTACAAGCTCTTCAATGGAGGAGGCAGAAAGAGTGGCTGAAGATGCCAAGATGCACAGAATTCAAAGCCAGGCTCTCAAAGCGTGGCAATTTCCCCCACCAATCCCACCAGTAGTACACCTGAGACCAGCTGCCAGTCAAGTCCCAGCTCCACCCACTGGCCAAGACAGAGAAAGAATTAAAATGGCAAGTTACCCTCAATCCATGAAAGCCAGTGCTCACCAAGAGTGGAGTCAGTGGAAGGGAGGAAGTTTTCCATTCAGTGGTATGAAGTCCAAATTAACATCCCTATGCCATGTCCTAGGTCTCACTCAATGTCTAGAAGGCTCCATTTAGTTATCAGTTCAGGTCTTGGTTTCCAGAGGGATTTAGGGAGACATGTGTTTAGTCCACCATCTTGACTGCACCCCAACGTGTGGATGTTAAAGGAGGAGTTGCTCTGGGAAATCCACATATCCACACTGAACTATCTGGACAAGTGTGTAGGCTCTGTCATTCTACCATTCCCTGGTGCATCATGGTCCCTTTGCCTGGAGTGTCCCTTCTTCTTGCCCCATCTACCTAAGTAACTAATATTCATGCTTCAAGACTCAGAAGAACAGTAGGTCTTCCCAGTATTCTTCCCCATCCTTTCCCAGGTTGATGAGGATTTGGGGGCCCTTTTTCTGTGCACCTTAGAAACCCTGGTGGCATAGTGTTTAAGTGCTACAGCTGCTAACCAAAAGGTCAGCAGTTCAAATCTACCAGGCTGTCCTCGGAAACTCTATGGGACAGTTCTACTCTGCCCTACTCTGTCCTGTCACTATGAGCCAGAATCAACTCAGTGGCAGTGGGTTGTTCTAAGCTCCATTCAGTACTCACTCTCTGTGTATGTAACACATTGTATTACAGCATCCTTCCTTTTATAGAGAACACGCTTCTTCAGGGCAGGCACTGGACTACACTCATGTTCTCATCACTACTACCTGGCTCAGTTGTTATTATCAGTTGCCATCAAGTCAATTCTGACTCATGACAACCCCATTTGTGCTCAATAGAACTGAGTTTGAGGGGCTGTGCTTTTAGATTTTTTGAAGTAGATTGTCAGGTCTGTCTTCTGAGGTGCCTCTGGATGGGTTTGAACTGACAACCTCTCCGTTAGTCATTGAGCACTTAACTGTGCTGCCTACAGACTGCCAGCATACGGTATATAGTTAATAAATATTTTGTACAACATAAATCAAGGAAGACAGAGGCAGGCAGGTAATAGAAAGAGCCCAGAATGAGAATACAGAAAGCAAACACTCTAGCTGTCCTACCTCCTAGCTATGCACCTTGGACAACCACTTAATCATTTTTCTAAGATGTAGACTCTTGCTCTATAAAAGGTGGGATTGTAATATATTCTAAGATGTCCACTACTCTGAAATTTTCTGATTTCCACAGAGTAAAAATGTTCCAAATAATTGTTAGTTGGCCTTCAGTTCATTAAGATTTAACAGCAACCTATTTCAATTTTTTTTTAACAAAACATGTTTAATCATTCTGAATTATAAGAATAAAATGAATATGGTACCATGTTTGTATGTATACAAAATCTTTGAGAGCAGAATATCCCTGAGGCATGTGACAGTTCAGGGCTTGGTATATCCTGATAATCAAAAGTGTAATGATGATCACGCCCAGACATAGAATTACCAAATGCACAGAGAGCGATCTTGTCCACAGTTGGGGGAAAAAAAATGGAAATGCAGCCTGATGTTCTATTTCCAGTAAGTGTGCCGTTTATCACAAGATAGCATGTGACCCTGCGCTGCAGCTCACGGAGATGGGGGTGGGGAAGGAGGCTTGGGGCGGGTACTTCCCCCCTATCTGCACGGTGTACAAGGAATAAGGTTACACGCAGGGGCTCCAGCCACCTCTAGAGGCAATAAAGGCGAGGATTGACGGTCACACGCTTGTACATGCTCCTAAGCCAGCCTGACAGCAAAATGCTGCGACAGTATAATGGTCTGCCTGCAGAGAGTGCTGGTTCCATTTCCATACTGATAGCTCCAGGAACATGTCCTCTACTTAGGATAAATGAGAGCGAAGACAGAAGGTGTGAGATATTCTGGGTAACTAATGAGAAGAGGAGAAGACCAGAGGAGTTTGCTCTGCTCATTTTCCAGGCAGCAACGGCTAGCACAAGGTTACTCCGGCACACCAAAGGGAAGAAAATAAATCTCCACTCTGTCATCCAGGAGACAGTCTCCATAGTCTATGAAGGGCGGAAATAGGCTCCCCGGGGAAATTAAAACAGCCATTTTGGTGAATCTCCAGGAGAACATGCAATTAAAATTACATTTATTTTTTTTTTAATAGTTTAATGACGTTTCCTCTCTCTGCTATGTAGCTAGCTGCTGGTTAAGGCCCCTAAAGGTAGATCTGCCTTCCTTCAGAAGTCTTCTGCCAGCAGAGAGGAAGAAGCAGCCTAAATGGTTTTTGCTCAGTTGAGATGCTCTGCTTTAAAAACAGGCAGAAGTGAAAAATCATCTTGTTGAACCAATACTGATTAACAAACGCCTATTTTTCCAGGACCAAGATCTACGGAATCTGTATAAAATAAACATGCCAACATTTTGAGATATTATCTAAAGACTTACAATCCCGAAGAAGTTAAAGAAAATAGTCACTATAGGGACTTGTCCCATTCAGAGTATCTTAACGTTGGCAGTGAAATGACAAAAGTCCAAGCATTCAGAAATGATGAAAATCTTGATGGCTGTCAGTGCAGAAGGGGAAATATGAATAACGCGAGAACTGTTCCCACTGCCTCTTACAGAGGCTTCTCTTTTTCCTTCTTTCTGATTTCATTCCTCTTCTTCTGGAGAGTGCAATTTCCATTAACTTTTATCAAATTTTAGCAAAACTGTAAAGGGCGGGCGACACAACCAGCAAGCGAAGGAGCGAGTTGCCATCGCTTTGTTAAAGTCGTTTGAAAATGACTATTAGCTGCTTTAAATTTTTCTTTTATCATTATGACTGAGTGAAAATGTACATTCCCATATAAATTTACATGCCCACCTATATGCAGCTTCCACTGCTCTCCCTGCCCAGTGACAGCACACTATTCCTCTCCGCTCCATACATCCTCCCAACAGCCTCCTTTTCCCTCCTCTCCACCCACTCCACCTCCTCCAGCCAGAGGTCAGCAGGATGATATCCTACAGATGCATAGAACCATCAAGTGCATCCAGTATATGGTCGCTCTTCATCACTTTAAAATTTTTAAGGTGATTTTACAAATTGTATTACTCTCATGAATAAAACTCATTTTATTTTTTAATTCCATTCATTTTGACTCTGATGCTATGTGTTTGCACAATTGCTATAATTAAGCCTAATTATATAATTAGCATAACATGTGTGATCATGTAATTAGGATGTGCAATTAGAATGTGCAGTTACATAATTACACTGTGTAATGGCATCAGGCTGTAAATATCCTTCTAAAATGTCAGCAAGAAATATCCTTGCTCAAGGGGTAGTTTTTAAAGTTCAGTTTTACATTTTTTTTAAGTACAGAAATTCAAATATTATTTGAATCAGTCATTTTAATTATTCTTGGAAAAGAAAAGCTTTATTTTCTCTTCTTTTAATACATATGTTTAAATGAAGTATAGCATAACAAACTTTGGACTTAACAAAATTGCTCATTTAATGGATTGACCTAAGTTATTCAAATTGAAAAACTAAAAATTACTGGAAGTCCTAGCAAAATGAACTAATACCCAAAACATATCTACTTGGATCTAGCAAAATGATGTCTGAAAACTTAGTATTCCTGCTAATCACCAGACCTGCTATAGCTCCCTGCCAGACATGGTCATCTGGCTGCTTCACAAAGATTTCAAATCTTAAAATATACAAAATTCAGTTCATTTCTTTTTCACACACATTACTTATACTGGTAGTCCTTAAACTTGGCCATGTATCAGAAACTCCTGGAAGACTTATTAAAACAGAGTGCAAGGTCCCATCCCCAGAGTTTCTGACTCACTAGGGCTGAGGAGGAGCATGAGAACTGGCCCTTCTAACAGCTTTCCAGGTGATGCTGATGTTGTTAGTTTAGAAACAAAACCCAAACCCATTGCTGCTGAGTTGCTTCTGACTCAAGGTGATCTTATAAAACAGAGTAGAACTGCCCAGGATTTCCAAGTAGTGGTTGGTGGATTCGAACCTCTTGGTAAGCAACCTAGTGCTTAACCGTTGTACCACCAGGGCTCCAGTCTCGGGACAATTCTTAGAAAGTTATTGCCTCGTTGAACCACCAAGTTTCTCAAGCTGTGAATCTGAGAGTCATTTGTGACTCCTTCTGGTTGTTCACCACCTCTCCCCAACATGCACCTACACACATGCACTCTCTTGGTCACCATGTCCAAGGGGTTCTGACTCTCAAGAAAATACCTCCTAAGTTACTTCTCGGCATCCTTGAGGGGTGCAAGCAATTAATGCACTGGGCTGCTAATCCAAAAGTCAGAGGTTTGAGGCCACTCAGAGGTGGCTTAGAAGAAAGATCTGTCAATCTAGTCCTCAAACATCAGTCACTGGAAATCCCAAGGAGCACATTCTACTCTGACACATATGTGGTCGCCCCGAATAAAAACTGACTCAATGACACCTCGTACTAGAAGTTACTTCTGGATCCTTTTCTGTATGTTTATAATTCTGGCCTAACTCAGGATCTCACAGGCTTAAACCTAGAGGTAAGCCTCTCTTAGTTCTTCCCTAGCTTCAGCCACAGGCTGGCATCAATTTCATCACACCTAAGCACTCTCTCTTCAAAAACTTTCTGTTGTCTCTGTGTGATCTAAAGAAAAGTCAGCAAAGTGGCCTTCTGTCTTGGGCCCCAGCCTCCCTTTCCAGACCCACTTGCACCACTCCCTCTATGCTGTAGCCACATTACAAAACAGCATGTCCCACATCAATTATCTGTCCTTTGCTAATGTCATTTCCTTTATGTGGATTGAAGTCTAGGCAGGACCTGACTTGTCACTGGAAATTAAGAAACTAGTAGATCAACAGAATACCATACGAATAGAAAACCTTGATGTCAAATAGGACCCTTGACGTAGTTAAAACACAGAGAGACAAGATGTATGATTACAGGGAAAGGAAGGGCGAGTCATTTATTTAGCCACTGACATGTGCCAGGTGCTTACCCATTACTTAATTTAGTCTTCACAATCCTTTGTTTTCTAATTTTTCTTTTGTACATGAACAAACCAAACCAATGGCTACTGAAGTCTATTCTTCTTCACAGCAACCCAGTAAGACAGAGTAGAACCATACCCCACAAGTTTCCAAGGAGCATCCAGTGATATGCACTGCCTACCTTTTGGTTAGCAACCAAGCTCTTCCTACTATGCAACCAGGGTTTCCTTTACTTTTTATAGATGAGAAAATCTGAGACTGAGGAAGATTATGCAACTTATTTAAAATCAAATGCCTAGTAAGTGGTACAGCTAAGTCAGAAACCCATACTCTTATGGCAAATTGTCTGCCTCTAAAACCTATAATTATTTAGCAAGTTTCTGTTGAATTAAGTCATGCCAAAACAAACAAACAAAAAAACCCAAACCCATCACTGCTGAATTGCTTGTAACTCATAGTGGCCCTATAGGACAGAGTAGAAGTGCCCCATGGGGTTTTCAGAATAGCAATCCTTATGAAAGCAACAGTCACATCTTTCTCCTATGGAGTTGCTGGTATGTTGTAACCTCCAGCCTTGGAGTTAGCAGCCAAACACTTAACCACTACAACCCCAGAATTTCGGATGAGTGATGCTGAACTAGAAGGCAATTTCTAGTGGATCTATAATTGGACTCTGTCTTTGGCCCTGTCCTTTCAAGTTCTGAGTAAACCCTATGAAGACATAGAGTCTGGGGTTCTCAGCTTAGAAGCCCTGTTAATAAATCACAATTTGCCTTGTGGATTTCCAAACATAATATTAAGCTGGAACAAGGATAAATGTAGTATACAGTACATTTAGTTACAAAATAATTGAACAACTGCTAGATTAAAAGAAATTTTCTGTTGACAACATTTAATCTGTGGAAAATCTAGGGATTTCTTTCAGCCATAAAGGTGGCAAAAGCCAACAGTATGACATGACTCTAAAAACACAAATAAGTAAAATTTTTACAAAGTTGTACTTGTTTTCAACATGGCACTGAGTTCGGTCTTGAAAATGATTCTTCTGCTTCAAAGGCAAAATGTTTTTTAAATAATTATAAGGATTATGCAAACTGAAAAATAAGAGGAATACTCCATAGTTTAGAAAGAAAACAGAGTAATAAAGAGGGCTAAAGCTGTATTCAGCTGGATTCTCAGTCTTGATACAGGAAAAGGTAACTGTACCATACCATGTACCAAAGTTACCCGACCTGAAGAATCAGAACCAAGGTGGGTGCATGATAGTAGGTCCTGGGGTGGGCTGTTCCACCCTTGGAAGGAAAAGAGAAAAGACTGCCAGTACTGTCTTAGGCTGGGTTCTCTAAAGAAGCCAAACTGGTAAAGTGTATAAATAGAGAGAGAGATTAATTGATACCAAGGAAAAAGCTCACACAATTGTGGAGGCTGGAACATCCCAAGTCCTGGATCAGGATAGCAGCCTCTCCCAGTTCACATAGCTGCAGAAGCTGGCGAACCCAAGATCAGCACCTCAGAGAACAGGGCTCCCACTCACAAGCTGTGAAGGTCAGTAAACACCAAGCTGGACAGGTAAGCTGCTAATTCAAGTCCCAGAAATCAGAGGTCAGGCAAAAGGAAGCAGCTACATCCAGAACAAGCCAGCAGTCCTGGTAAGGTGACAGGAAGGAAGTAGGCGGCGACAGGAGGAAAGACGACTGTGGAGGGCACAGAGAGCTGCCTCAGGTCCCTTCCCTGCTAGAGCCACTGAGCAGATTCCGTTGTGGTGGTGATCACACACCAAGTTTCAACAGGGGAGTGAACACAGATTACAACTGCCAAAGCACTGAGAGTCGTGGCCCAGCCAACGTGACACACAATCTTAACCATCACACTAAGCACAGCTATAACTTTTATAAAAAGAAAAAGGGCCTGAGATGTGAAAGGAAAAAGGTAGCTGAGCAGTCAGATTGTGAAACAAGTCACCCGTTGGCTCAGTGATGGCTTTCCATCACAGTGTGCAGCCACCACTGTAAGTGCTGAAAAAAGATTAGACCCCTGCTGTCTGAATCACGGCAGTCGTGATTCAAAGTGGCCCTCTAAGAGCCTGAAGAACCACGTTGTCTCAAGGGAGAGGTGAGAGTAAGCAGAGATCGAGCAAACAGATAGAAAAATAGAAAAGGAAAAGATCTTCAAGATCAAAGCATAAGAGGGAAGAGTGCTAAGACAGCCAGCAACATCAACAATCGGGTGAACTCACTAAAATAAAATATAAATAACAGGGCAGTATGAAACCAAACACAATATAAAAACGTATGAAATCCTCAAATATAACAGCTATAAAAGTAAAATAAGAAATTGAGAAACAACTAAGGAAAAAAAAACAAGTGAATGTGATAAAGAATGACTTAGAAATACTAGAAATAAAAAATACAATCATTGAAATACAATTACTTTAAAGTGGGGTAAATTATAGACTGCACATACCGGAGTAATCATTTGAAAAAACAAAAACAAAAACATTGTTATCAACTCAATTCAGACTTATGGCAACCCTATAGGACAAGGTAGAACTGCCCATGGGGTTTCCAAAGAGTCACTAGTAGATATGACCCACTAACCTTTAGTTCACAGCTAAGCTCTAAGATACAACAGTTACGCATCTAGTAATAGAGCTTCAACTAGATAAAGCAAAAACTAACAGAATTAAAACAAGCAATAAACAAATCTACAACTATATGGCAGTTAATAAATCTCTACCCTAATAAATAAATAAAGCTAAACTTTAAAAAAATTAAGTATAAGATTTGAAAAAATAAAATTAATAAATTACCTAGTAATATTTTTCATGAAACTTGAAAGACTGATTCTAAAGGTAATATAGACTATTATATAGAATATATTCTGTATATTATTCTATCCATGTTCTATAGATAGAGAACATTCTTTTCTTTTTTAATATTCTATTCTATGGAATACAGAATATTAAAAGGTTTGAAATCAGCTCTGAGAACTCTGCATAAGAAAAATACAGATATTTGCTCTCCAAATATAAAACTGACTCTGAAATGATGCCAACTAACAGTGTAGGTTTTGGCCTTGGGATAGACAAGCATATCATTGGCACATAAAAATTTCCAGCCTTACCCTAGAGTAGTGTCTTGGGATGTAGTAGAGAAAGTCTTATAAATCATCAGGGAAACAGGGTGGACACAATCACTGCCTGATGTTATCAAGTCGATTTCAACTCCTAGCAACCCTTTAAGACAGGGTAGAACTGCCCCAAAGGGTTTCCAAGGCTATAATCTCTATGACAGCGGACTGCCCCTCCAGCAGCTGGTGGGCTTCAACTGCTGATCTTATGTCACCAGGGTCCTTAGAGTCATCACTACCTACAGGTAAAAAAGATAAAACTAAATACCAGTCTCACACCACACACTGATATAAACTTCCAATGGATGAATGAACTATGTGGAACATAAAAACTTAAAATATGAACAAAAAACAGGCAAATATTATATTTAATATGAATGAGAAACAGAATTTGTGCTGCTCTAAGCACCCCATGTTTGGGGTCTTTTACTGTTTTATAGCTGAGGGAAAGCTGACTGAACAGGAAAATACTGAAAATTTCAAACTTAACTGTACTGCTTGATATTTTTAGAAAAACAGCTGAAGCAAATATAAAACAATATATCAAAAAATCATAATATGTGTTATTCTGAGAGACCAGTCAGGAGTTTATGCTATCTTTTCTATTTTTCTATAATTTAATAACAATAAGTAAGTAGATTTCTTTTCAAAAATGCTTAGATTGCATTACAAAGAAGTCAGGTGCAAGACAAAGAAGGTTGCTGACATCCTCTGAAGGGGCTAAGGACAAACTAAGGAAAGTCACAATGTCCTTGAGAAATGGTTAACCAATCAAAAAGTCTTAGCTGCAAAGAAAAGACTCAAGAAAATTCAGTCATCAAGTAACTAAGACCTGTCATAGAACAGGTGATCCAGTACTTCCTGTATTGTTTCAAAAGGCAGGACCAGAACTAGTGGGTGGAAACTGCCAAAAAACATACTTCAGTTCAGCACTATGAAGTGGGCACACTGCAGCAACCTGTTCACTAGTCTCCAGTAAACAAAGATTAGGGGTCATCTGATATTTCAGTTTGAATGGACTTTGTTAAGACATATTTCATAAGCATTATTGCCACTACTCTTCCACATGTAACATTCACCCTAACAAACTTTAGCTTCCTATGTACCAAGCCAAGCCAAGTGCTATCGAGTCGGATCCGACTCATGGCGACCTGAGGGACATATTTCTGTATCAGTTACATTTTCCCATCTCGGGCATTTGTCAAATTAAATTTATTTCATACAATTATTTGGAGAAATAATGGAAAAAGAATGCTTTGTGGATATAGGATGTGTCTTTAAAAAGTGAAAAATTATCTAATCATCTACTGCATTCAGAATTAGCTATACTTTGAAAGTAAACATGTAACTTTAAGAGATGGTTTTGTACTATCCATAAAAGCAAAACATGGGCATTAACTCTCTGTTTTTCAATTGCCAAAAGGTACAGAGATTCTAAAAATCAAGGCCAGCCATTTTTAGTTTGGTTTTCACTCTTCTATCTGGAGACAATGGGACAAGTTGCAAGACAGACGCATAGAAATGGAAAATTACAGTACCTTCGTGGGTAGCCCCTCTTTATAGAGCAGAAGTCATATGTCAGAGCTCTGGGCAACTGGTCTAAGAGCAGTGGCTCTAGGACTAACCTGTTGTGTGACCCTGGGCATTCTCTTTACCTTTCTGAAGGCTCAGCTTCTTCAATTGTAAAGTGGTGATAATAACAGTACCTACTTCACAAGGTGCTGAAGGATGAAATGTAATCCCTGAAATACAAGGTCTGCTAGTTAAGTTTGCAAACTCATCTTAGAAAAAGCACTGCTTACCTCATTGCTGAGTATCACTACGGTCACCTTCAAAGTACTCCATTTGAGAAGCTAGTCACAGATGCCATCACCTAATCTACCCTTCAAAGCAATTTTGGAACTCTTTTTTGAATGGCCATTGCTCATGTGGCAAGGTGGAAAGTTCACGAACTTAATTATCTAGTTGTCTTTGAGGGAGTTTGTAGTCAATAAACAAATAGCTGCCCCCCCCAATCACCTGATCTAGCCCCCAATGACTTTTGTCTCTACCTGAAGACAAAGGAGATACTGAGAGGGAAACATCTGGATGGCATTCAGGACATCCAGGGTAATATGACGACATACCAGAAAAAGGGTTCCAAAATTGCTTTACACGGTGAACTAGGCATTGGCATAGGTGCATAGCTTCCCAAGAGGAGTTCTTTGAAGGTGACTGCAGCAATATTCAGCTAGGAGGTATGTATCACTTTTTCTAGAACAAGTTCGTGAACTTAATTAGCAGTCCTCGTATACCACCTGCCATGGTACCTTATAAACAGTTAATTCTCTGTGAATGTTAGCTGTTGTTATTATTTGAAATGAAACACACAGGTTTGAAGTCCCTTCTATGTCACTCTTCAGGGCTGTAGCCTTGACCTATAATTAGTTTAACAATAATAACTATCATCTATTGATTTCTTATTATATGCCAGGCACTGTATTAACTGCTTCCCAGCTATTAGCTCATGTAATTCTCAGAACAACACTGGATAAGTGATGAAACCAATTTTACATGTAAGTGAAATAGTCCACTGATGCTGATAAGGGAGATCCAGCTTGTATTTGGGAGATGTTTTCATATAACTCAAGGGCAAGACTTATTCCTTAGTCTGCCATGTGAGCACAGGTGAATTATAGATATTAGAAAACCACCTGCAAAATATTAACTCACTTCCATCTCTAAAGCAATACTTTTTATCCCTTAGAAACTTTCACATACAATCTATGTCCCCCCTGGTTCTTTAAGAGCTTGTTTACGTTTCTAAGGCTTTACACACTAATTAATGCGTTCGCTTACTCTCTTCCTCCCTCACTCATCCATCTCACCAAGTGCGTATCATTGGATAGACATTGAACAAAATCCTGAAGATGCAAGAATTACAAAGATCTGGTCCCTGACTGTAAGAGCCTGAGGGCGTTTCTTCTTCAGTTCCGCTAGGTTGTGTGTTGGTGAATCTCGTTATTACAATCCCACTGTCTCATGTAATATGTAAGGAAACCCTGGTAGCTTAGTCGCTAAGTGCTATGTCTGCTAACCAAAAGATCGGCCATTCAAATCTACCAGGTGCGTCTTGGAAACTCTGTGGCACAGTTCTACTCGGTCCTGTAGAGTAGGAATCCTGTGAGTTGAACCAACGTGGTAGCCGTGGAGTTGGTTTGGGGGTTTTACGTAACATGTGGATCATACTTCTCCTTTCTGAGTCTCACAGAGTAGATCTAAGGCAACAATTCTAGGACTATGTTCTTCCACTTGTTCCAAGGCTCTGCCACAAGAACGAGCTCAGGGAGAAGAGAACACTGAGCGGCCAGCCACTCGGGTCCCGTTGACATCATCAGCCTCGTCGTCTACCGCATAAATCGAAGTTGATATTTCGATGATGTGCTGCTAAACAAAGACCTCATTACTGAAGCAGACAGCAGGTCAGGGTCATTCCAGAGTTTGCCTTCTATCATTTTTAAGTCATAGATAAGGGTGGGATTTGGAAGAGTTCTGAATGAAGAATTTCAATTCATGACGGAAGCCCGAGGGAACCACTGTAGGAAGCAGATCTTGGAGTTCATATGCTGAAATAAAACTATGAGTTTCGAATTGCTCTCTTAAAAAAAAGCATGAGGAAGGGGCTACAGAGAATTTCCGAATGTTTTCACACTACTAAAATAGATTTTAATGATCACATGACAGTTTCTGAAATTGTAGTTGTGAATAAATGCAACTTTATTTTTTTTAATCAGTTGGCATTCAACAAAATTCAGTGTTCTCTGTGGCAGTTAACTGTTGATCTGCATATTCCACTACTAAAGTATCATTTAATTATTTTGTATGCATCTGAGTATTGCATGCCAGTTAGTTAATATTAACCCAGCAAATATTTACACATTCGAAACATTCATATAACTGCCCAGGAAAAAAAGGAAGAAAAGTGGTTTTTTTTAAGCATTAAGACTCAGAAATAGCACAGCTCAAAGAAATAAAGATAGTAATAAAAACATCTTTACATATTTTCCACTTGTCTTCATGCTGAGAATTAGTTGGTTGAATAGCTTTGATGACACATGTTTTAGGCAAAGTACTTGTCTTGCCATTCCACGTTGTAGTAGAAATTCGTCAGAGGACAACAGACTTGCAAGAAATTATCACTGGTCTTAAATTACTCCCACAGTCTTTAAAAATAAGAAAACACAGATTGGAGAAAGTATTCCAGTTGCTATAGTTTTAAAGGACTAACCAAGCCGCCAAGGCTATTGATTAAAGTATCCCCCACTTCTCTTTGTTCTGAGTGGACAGCGTCTCGGGGAATGGCTGTCATTTCACAGAAGATTCCATCATTCTGACAAGGCAGTCTCTCCCTGCCATCCCCACCTCCAGTTTATGACAGCAGCCATAAAATGAAAATTAGAATAAAAAGTGGATTTTGACTGGAAACTAATTTGGCAAATGTAATTAGTGCCTCCAATGCAATGAGGACTTGTACATCATTCTCCCTAATACGTCCAAAGCGCTCAGTCTCAGAACACCACCTGGCCTCTGACATTCTCTCTGTCCTGCTGGTTGCCCGGGCTATGTGGATCTCTCCAAAGGTGAATGACAGACAGATGTTAGCATTACCCTAGCTCACCCAGATGGCTTCAAAAGCGCGGGGGGAGCCAGAGCATGAGAACTGTTCTTTGAGGATAATACTTGTCTCTGTGACATTTGGCTGACTGCTCAGAGATACGCTACGGGGGTGAGCCACAAGTCATGGGCAATATTGGTAGGGTATCAGGGGAAGCTGGCTATTTTCAGACTCTGCCTGTGGTTTTTATTGTTTGTTTTTGTTTTTTACGCCAACTTTCTATTTCTCTCATTTTTTTTCTCCTTCAAGTGGGAACTGAAATCAATTAATCCTGCTAGCTTCTTTGTTCACATCACTCTTCCCTGTTTTCTCCATGCCTGATGACAGATTCCATGGGCCTGGATTGAGAGCAGCCCAAATTGGATCTGGGAGAGCCAAACATACAAGGGTGTAGTTGTTCCATTCCTTGGCTCAGTAAATATCTAATTCAGCATTTTACACTGTATCCAAAAAGCATACGAACACGGAAATACATGCTTTTGAACAGATGCCTTGTTTCGCCAGTCTTCTTCACGCTTTCTGGAGTCGTGTGAAGTGTTTCCTTCCTTGATATAGCATTGGCCACATTAAATGGATCAAATATTCTGATTATAGTGATAAGAATAACCGTTTTTGAAGATATATAGAGAATGTTGTGGTGTTTAAAAAAATTCTTTCACATGAATCATTCCATTTTTTTTTTCTTCACAAAAGTCTCTTGAGGAGGCAGGGAAAAGCAGGTAATAACGTTTATTGAGTATGTCTACTATAGCCAAGCCAAGTGCCGTCGACTATGCAGTAGTTAAATATGCTAAATTCTCATGACCATATTATCAAGTAAATCTAAGCTTCCATTATGCAAGGATAAACTGAAGCATATGAGAGAAAGTTAACCTGTCCAGGATCAGGAGACCCTAAAACAGAACACAGTTGTTGGGATTACAAATAACATGTTCACACAATAACATATCTGCACACTTCTATCCAAATGCTGCATAATGGAAATATCTGTTGTCTTAACAAGGTGGTTCATTTCACTACAAACCCATCATTCCCACGACTCATGGAAGGTTCTAGAAAGCCTCCTGTGTACTGTGGAGAAAGCTATGAAGGACATGGTAAGGCTATACCACATTGGCTGAGCACTGAATAAATACACAAGCCAGGCATGAGAAGATTTAGAAGGAAGTAGAACATTTGAAACTGGGAGGATTTAGAATGAAGTAGAGCATTTGTTCCATCCTAGTGGTCCTGAAGGGCACAGCAGTACTGCCCCTTAGGGTTTCCAGGCTGGAGCCGGTGCATTCAGATCGCCCACTTTTGCTTAGCAGCTAAGCTCTTAACCACTGTGCCACCAAGGCTCAGACTTGGAACCGACCCACCTGCAATGTGTCCTGTAGCTGCTAACAAACCATGTCTGAATCTCATGTGGATAGATGAGTGAGATTCAGAAACTAGGGGACCAGCCAGTCCTCAGGCCAAGAGCTAGGGTAACAGAGGTGAAGGAGGGGAACCTGCGGTGAAGCTTTTCTGACTGATTAGGACTAAAATGACTGAATTTAAGTGGATTCCTTGTACTTGTCCTAGCCAAAACAAGCTGGTAGTGAAAATGCCGAGAGCTCGAAGGGTAAGATGGAGCTGGTTGAGAGTAAGCAGAGTGAGGAGGACAAAGACCTTTCTGGATGAAACACAGTCAGCCTAAGGTGAGGGATTCAGGTAGCAGAGGAGACATCTCATCTCCAACCCCTGCTAAGTGCTCACTTCATCTCTGAGAGTGGAAATAAGCAATAGTTTGAATACAGTTTACAAAAATAAGTAGATTCAAAGAGAAGTCTTGATGTGCACTTGTATGGAGAAAGAAAATTGTTTCGGACACTCTGATTGGGTTGAGAATGCCTTCTCGGACTTTGGGAGTTAAGATTTGCCTTTTAACTTTAGCTTCAGGGGTCTGTCTTTGGCTTTAAGTTCTGAATTAGAAGGAAGAAAAGAGGTTTGTCAGCTGAATTCAAGGGAGAGAAAAATGAGATTTAAGGTTAGTGGGGGTGAGAGATGGTTCTTCAGAGTCAATAACACCAAACAGCCAATTGACATTGAGTCAATTCCAACTCATAGTGACCCTACAGGACACAGTAAGATGGCCTCACAGTTTTCAAGGAGCACCGGGTGGATTCAAACTGCCAACCTTTTGATTAGCAGATGGGGCACTGAACCACTATGCCACCAGGGTTCCAGGTCCAATAGGGCAGCCATAATAAAGTTGCCTCATTGTCAGTATTTCCCTTGTACTGTGACTCTCTAGAAGGTGAACATCCTACACAGAAATATGAAGAATCTCTATACATCAAGAGTCCTACCAAAAATGAAACAGAAAACCTCAGCCTGGACTAGCATGATGTAGAGTCAAGATGGTACAGTCCATAGCAGAGGGAACACAGAGAGCAGGAAAACCCAGGCCATGTGTAAATTAGTAACTCCTTTACCCAGTGAGCAAGGGAAATGTAGAGTGCTACTACTGTTTGGGGGTATAGCAGGCCAAGGACATCCTCACTGCGGTCACAAAGGCTTCTACCCACACAGCACCTCCCCATGCCAGGCCCTCCCTGTGTTAACATTTCATATTATCTCGTTTACTTCCCAGAGTCACAGAAAGCAAATGTGCTTATCCCCATTCAGAGTCTCGTGGATATGAAGGGACCCATCAAAGTTACCCAGCTAGTGAATGACTGAGTTGGCAATTCCAACCTGATTCCATGAGAGCCATGAGCTTCAAGGTAGGGTAGAAAAATCAAGTATCAAGAGACCTTGGTTCTGCTCCACCTTTGTCACTAGCCAGAGGGAGACTTTTAACCTCTAACAAATCCCTCTTCCCTCACATGAAGCCCAGAATGATAGCATGGCCTGCTCCACAAACTGCACAAGGTTGCAGTGAAGTTAAAAGGAAATAATATAGGAATAAGTGCCTTGAACCACCTCTAGCTCTGATACAAAGGTTTCCATTCTCAAGTCTTCTTTCTCTTTCCTCCAAGCTAAGGGTTTTTTGGTTAGGTTCAGGGTAGAAGTATGGCAGGCCAAATTTCCTACCCTGCTTACATGACTACATTTGGAAATAAAAACTAAACAATCCCTGTAAAAGCCTGGAATATTGGTGAGAAGAGTGTGAGGCAAATGAGAAGGGTAGGTACAATTTGTGTGTCAGTAACATCCAGAAACCTACTCATGAAAGGCAGCACTGTGGCTAGAGAAAACAACTCTTAAGAGTTGTCTTTTCTGTCATTTTAAAATAAAAATTTGCAAGCAAATACTGTGGTTAAGGAAGTGAATATGTGGAAACTGACCAAAAGCTACAGGAGCTATGTGGAAACTTCTTTTGATAACTTCTGCCCCTTCTCAGAGGTGGTCTGCCCACAACTCTGCCTCTGTTCTGTCTTTGCCCCTACTAGAAGACACGAGTCAGAATGACTTAGGGAGGAAGGGATGATTGGTAGGAAATAGGTGAGCAAGAACTAATCTAATATTTCCACTACAAAAGCAAGAACTTATACTTTACCTTACTTCCCTATGCTATAAACCTTGTAGTGAGAGAATCATGTCTAAACTTATGGATGAACAAACATGGGCTAAACCAAAATGACACTCATTGCTATCAAGTTGATTCTTACTCATAATCTCCCTAGAGGACAGAGTAGAACTACTTTATCTGGTTTCCAAGGGGCACCTGGTGAATTGAAACTGCCAACTTTTGGGGGTTAGCAGCCACAACTCTTAACCACTACCATACCGGGGCTTCCAGACACGGGCTAAATAGGCCAATATCTGGAAACACATCGAGGTCTCTGATGTGGTCCCATCTTACACAAATCAGCTGAGGAGCCCCTTGTGTTCCTAGGAGAGTCTAGTGGATTACTGAAACGCTGACAAATGTGCCACAAAGGAAGGATCCTGAAAAAAAAAAAAAGTAAAACTGTTTTCTCCCTTAACAAAAAAGACATTAGTCAGCTCTACTTCACATTGTGAAGAGAAAGGTTAGCTGTACTTACCAATATTAGTAAAAATACGTTTGCTTCGTGCTGTTTCTTTGATCCTTCCCCTTGTGTCCCAGCCACAGTGGGTCTTTCACCTCGTCGTGCCTCAGTGTCTGTACTAGGCTCTCCCTGCTCCCAGCTCCCAGTGTAGCTATGTGTCCTGAGCCACAGCCAGCCGTCCTCTTTTTGTTCCTTTTCACTGGGTTCCAGCATGACTCCAGTCTCTTGAATTCAGTCTTGAGTTTCCTTTTGGAATCTGTTCTGGTGTTTGAAGTTCATACCTTTCCGTCACTCAGCTCCTCTCTTCTCAACCCCATCACCTTCCACTAATGATCCTTATAACCATCATTGTGACCAGGCTCACCTTCCACTGCCCTCATGGACAGTGTGTGGCTTTTTGTGATGACAGCCTGTCCACTGCCCATTCATTCGTCTACACTGCTGTTTCTTAACCTTGAGAAAGAACTTAGTCCTAAAGTTCAGCTACCTCCTATGCCCTTCAAGAAACCTTTGTCATCTCCTCTAACTGTCTGGGAACCTCTCCTGCACCCATTCCGCATATCTGGGGAGCACAAAGCACCCCTACCTACAGAATCATCCTTCATGGTTTTAGCTGTGCTGTGTTTCTCTAGTTGACTGGTTGGAGGAAAGGTCTGTATTTTTATTTTCTCAGTGTCATGTATTGAATCATGTCCATGTAGTATCTATCATCTTGGCTGGGCCCAATAATACATGATTGTCCACTATTTGTTGAGATTTTGCTATGTGCTGTAAATTCTATCACTGTGAATAAAAAAATCAGTGGTAGTTACAGTGATGAGGTCTACAAGATTAGATAGTGCCTTCAGCCAATCTCTTTTGAAATATAAAAGAGAGAAGCGAGTAGAGAAACATGCAGACCTCAAACCACCAAGAGAGCTGTGCCAAGGGCAGAGCACGTTCTTTAGACCTGAGGTTCCTGCACTGAGATGCTCATAGGTCAGAGGAAGACTGGTACATCACAAGGTCCTTCCTCGAGAGACAACAGAGAGAGAAAGCCTTTCCCTGGAGCTGGTGCCCTGAATTCAGACTTCTAGTGTACTAGATTATGAAAGAACAAATTTCTCTTTGTTAAAGCAATCCACTGATGGTGTTTCTGTTTGAGCATCACCAGATAACTAAGACAGATAGTTTATTCATTTATCAAACATGTATTATCTGCTATGGGCCATACATAAAACTTGGTTGCCCAGTGGTTAAGAGTTCAGTTGCTAACCAAAAAAGCCAGCAGTTCAAATGCACCAGCCACTCCTTGGAAAGCCTGTGGGGTGGTACTATACTGTCCTACAGTGTCACTATGAGTCAGAAACTACTTGTTGTGTCTATCTGTCTGTCTGTTTCTCTGGACTATATACTGATATGGTTTAGAAATATAAATATTCAAAAATGCAGTGCTGTCCTCAGGTGCTCAGTCTGGTAAGAGACGAAGTCCAGCAGTGGTGGCAAGGCAATCTGAAACCCACAGGTTCACAGGATGCAGGCGAGGGGAGGTCAGGGAAGGCCTGAGGAGCAGAGGACAGCTGAGCTGACTGGAGGGCATTTCATGGACTTAAACTTATAGTTTCAAGAAAAAAAGGGGGTAACTGATTGTTAACGACACACCTAAAGAGAAGGGGACAGAAGAACGAAAGCACCAGAGAATGTGTAGGCCAGGAGGTGCAAAGGTCGGAGATTCAAAGGCCTGTGGTTGCAAAGGCCAGTTGGTGCTAAGTTCAGTGAGTACAGGGCCCAGAGGTTCAAAGGCCAGGGGCTGCAAGGACCAATGTGGGAAATAGCCAGTGATGGGTGGTGATGAGACAGCACAGAATTCTACCACCCACAAGGATGTACAAGCCAGAGGCTGGCCCCTCCCCACCCTGCGGTGCAGGCCAGCCCTGAGCACCCTCACGCTGCATCCCCCTCTGCCTCACAGAGTGCAATGTGCTCCATTTTCCTGACAGCTCAAGGAACTTGGTTTATAAAAATTGCTTTCACAGTAAAACCTGTTAATTAAGACCCTAGTTCCTGCAGGAGGGAGGGCACTTTCTTGTCCAAGCAGAAGTGAGTCCTTGCTGCCCATTCCAGCCTAGACATTCTGCCAGTTGTCAAGCCCACACAAGAGACAGAATGGCCATCAAGTGTAACCCAAACAAACCACCAGAGGAAAAACAGCTAAAAAGCCAGTGCTCGTGGATTTGTTTGGAATTGCTTTCCATTTTCACGAATTAGACAGAGAAGAAAGTGATGGAGGTGGGAGAGATGGGGGTGACGGAAAGTATATGGAATTTAGAGCCAGAAGTCTTGGGTTTAAATTCCTTCCCGGTCACTCACAAGTTATGTAATGTGGTCCGTTACATAACTTCTCCATGGGTTAGTAACCTCATCAACAAATGGCGGTCATAATATTACGACTTCAGGGGGTTATTATGAAGTTCAAATTATCCCTCAGCTGAGGCTTAAGTCACATGTAATGTATGTTCTACAATGAAAATCACTGGACACACGTCAGTCAGGGAATACAACATGCTCACCGTGTAGATCCCTTGCTACTTATTCTTGTCTAAATCCTGGTGGCGTAGTGGGTTAAGTGCTACATCTGCTAGTGAAAAGTTCAGCAGCTCAGATCTCCCAGGTGCTCCTTTGAAACTCTGTGGGGCAGTTCTACTCTCACCTTTAGAGTCACTGTGAGTCAGAAACAACTCAACGGCAACGAGTTTGTTTTAGTGGGTTAGTGGAGAGTATTGGGCCCTGATTATACTTCATTGTTACAACCCATATGAAGACTGTATCTTCCTTTTGTTTAAAGTATCTTGGCTCTAGAAGTATTCTGTGTCATCTTAGTAACTATGCTTTCAGAGAGGGATAGTGACACCACTTACCTAAAAACTCTGGGTGCAGTGCTAGCTGGAGGAACCCTTATCCTCCTCTCCACCTCCATAAAGGTAAGAAATTGCCTCTCTTCATGTCCTCTGCCACCCTGTAGTGGTGGGTATAACCAAATCGAACAAAACACACAATCATTGAGTCAATTCCAACCCATAGTGCCCCTCTAGGACAGTGTAGAACTGCCCATATGGTTTCCAAGTAGTGCCTGGTGGATCTGAACTGCCAACCTTTTGGTTAGCAGCCACAGCTCTTCACTGCTAAGTCATCAGGATACCCAAATCCAAGCTCCAGCCAATGAATGACTGGTCAATCCAAAGGGAAAACCTAAAATGAAACCAATTACCATAGAGTCTATTCTGACTTATAACGACCCTGTAAGACAGAGTAGAACGCCCCCAATAGAGTTTCCAAGGAGTACTCGGTAGAGTCAACCTTCCAACCTTTCGGTTAGCAGCCAGAGGATAGATTAACAGATTGTGAGTGCAGCTTTCTACATGTCCCAGGAAGGACTTAAGTGCTGCTCGTTACAAGGAAGTTTCTTTGCAGAAGTAAGAATGTGCCACTCTAAATGGAAAGAGCCCACTGAGGTCAGTCCGCACCATCACCGCCTTTGATTCCAATCTCTCTCTAGTGCTGTTATAATCAGAGTGTAGTCTTTCTTTGTGCTCATTTATCTTCCAGACTCAGTTTCAGTTCAAGACTTCTCCGCACTTCATGCAGACGAAAGCAGTCAAGGCTGCGTGGAGAAACTCACAAGCCAAGCTCCCTAGCCTGGCCAACTCCCATCCGCTTTTCCCCTTGACTTAATCCTCCTTGTTATTTGACTCTGAGGAACCATCTTTCCCTCCCACCTCTGAGCAGCCCAAAGTAACATTTTGTGTTCAGCTCAAATGGTTGTTTCACTAGTGATAGTTCCAAGTTTCATACATTTTTCTAAAAACAAAAAAAATGGAATTATTTTAATCCATTACCACTTTCATAAACTAAAATCTCATACAGAACTCAGAAAATGCAGATAAGTTCTTACTTCTCAACATTGTCTAACTCTGTAAACCCACTACTGTTGAGTCAATTCCTATTCATAGCAACCCTATAGGCCAGCCAAGTGCCGTCGAGTTGGATCCAACTCATGGGACAGAATACAATTGTCCCATAGGATTTTTGTGGAACAGTTGGTAGATTTGAACTGCCAACCTTTTGGTTAGCAGCCAACCTTAATGACTGGGGCTCCTGGCTCCATAAACCAAAAAAAAAAAAAAAACTATTGCCATCAAGTGGATTCTGACTCACAGCAACTCTGCAGCTATGAAAAAAAACAAGCTGTAATTTTACAAGCACATACATTACACATACATAATTTTGTTTTCCAAGAGTAACATGAAATCAAAATGTTTAATATGATTTTTTAAATTGCATATTCCTGAATGTGTACATAGATATGCATCTTAGTCTTATGGGGCAAACCAACTTGTGTCCTGGAATATGCCGAGAAGGTGTTCCTTGGAACGTTACGTAGCTTGGGGGTTATCGTCATGCCTTATTTAGTGAAATGAGCCCCTGAATGGCACTGGCAGGTTGCACTTGGCAATTCACCTAAAGGTCAGTGATTTGAACCCATGTAGCAGCACCCTGGAAACCCGGTGGAGCAGTGGTTAAATGCTACATCTGCTAACCAAAAGATTGGCTTTCAAATTCTTCAGGCGCAACTTGGAAACTCTAAGGGGCAGTTCTACTTTGCCCTACAGGGTTGTTATGAGTCTGAATTGACTCAATGATAGTGAATTTGGGTTTTTAGCAGGGGAAGGGGGCTAGCAGCGCCATGGAAACCCTAGTGATATAGTGGTTAAGTGCTACAACTGCTAGCCAAAACATCAGCAGTCCAAGTCCACCAGGTGCTCCTTGGGAACTCTGCAGGGCAGTTCTACTCTGTCCTATGGGTCGCTATGAGTCAGAATCAACTTGATGGTAATGTGTTTACTGGAACCATGGAAAGAGTTCCTAATGATCTGCTTCTGTAAAAATGCCAGGGAAATCCTATGGAGCAAAATTTACTGTGTTGTGCAAAAGTCACCATGAATCGAAATTGACTCAGCAAATGGTTTAGTTTTATTGTCATTATTATTAATAATTTAATTAAATAGTCTTACATGGTTTCATGGAAGTTTTCTGGATGGATGCTGTCCATTGGTCTCTCGGGTTCCAGGTACATCTCTCTCCTATCTTCTTTCCCCGGCTCACCCCAGATCCCAGAGACCTTAAGGCTAAAAGCTGAATTTCCCAGACTCCTCAAGCTAGGTTTCAAGACACAGCTTAAACTAGTTGCTGTTGAGCTGATTCTGACACAAGGCAACTCTGTATGTGTCAGAGTAGAACTGTAGTCTACAGCATATTCAATGGCTGATTTTGTTCAGAATTAGATTGCCAAGTCTTTCAAGATATCTCCAGGGGGACTGAAACCCCAGTCTTTCAGTTTGCAGCCAAGTTCACGAGCTGTTTCCATCACCCAGGGGCTCCAGATGCGCTTCAGCTTCTGCTAGTGAGATGCGGTCATGTGAGGAGGTAAAAGCCATTTCCCAGCTGCAACTGTGGTTGCCAGAAAGTTCCAACAGACATAAGGAATCCTAGGGTTTGTGGCAGGTCTAGCTAGGTGGGTGTTCAACAGCTGTGATTGTGACAGAAACACGAGAGGCTCCCTAATGAGCTTGGAGCCTATGCAAGCTGTCATCTCTCACCCCTACATCTGTTTCTACTCTTATCTCTACTACTAGTAATCTTCAAATGTCACCAAAGAAATTTTTTATGTAAATTAGATCATGTCAGTCACCTGCTTGTAATCTTCCATTGGTTTCATATAACTTCTAGAAAAAGATCTAAAGATGCTGTTAGAACCTATAGGGTTCTTCATGATGTGGTCCTCATTTAGGTTCCCAGCCTCACCATGTGTTTTAGTTGTCTAGCAAACAGAAATACCGCAAAGTGAGTAGTGTTAACAAAAAAACTCTATTCTTACACGGTCCAGTAAGCTTCAAGTCTGAATTCAGCGTGTCCGCTTCAGGAAAAGGCTTTCTCTCTATGTCAGCTCTGGAGGAAAGTCCTTGTGTTCATCAGTCTTTGGTCAGGAAGCGTCTTGGCCCAGGAACTTCAAGTCTGAAAGATGTGCTCTACTCCCAGTCTTGCTTTCTTGATGGCTTGAGATCCCCAAATGGTTCTACTAGCTTCTCTATTTTACATCTCAAGAGAGTAACTCAAGGCACAAAACAAACTTAACACTTTGAATCCTTTGCTACTGACACAACTGGTGCCCAACTACCCTCGCTGACATCAGAGAGGCAAGAATTCCAACACAGAGGATCATCACACAATACCGGGAACCATGGCTCAGCATGAATTTTCTTTGGAGAATGCACTGCAGTCCATAATAGTATATATCACTTCATTGTTTAAACACCCCTAGCAAGTGTGGGCTGATGTTTATACTTACTATTCCCTACCCCATCCACAGATAAGACAGGCTCCTTCACCATTTAGGGCCAAGCACTGCTGTCTTCTCCCACAGACACAGACTGACTCCTTCACGTCATTTTTACAATGCATGCTACTCCCTTCTCCCCCAAAGAGGCCATCCTTAACCACTCGCACAAAAATAACTCCTTCCTACCTTCAGTCACTTCGTACCACGTTAGTCATTTTATTGGCCTGATAACCGCTAGCATTGCCTATGGCTTGGAGAGAAGTAAATGTCCTTGTACTTTTTCCTAGGAACTGGAATAAAAATTCTATAGAATCAACAGATGCAAGGCCCCTAACTCTAATGAGCGTTCAGTTCACTTGAGGGAGAAAGAAATGCACACAGTGAGTTAAATAACTGTCCAAGGCAATGTGTAGCACATTACCAAGGGACATCTGAGACAGTTTTGTCCACTTTCAAGGAGAAGACTGGAGAGATTGGGAAAGGCTTCGGAGAGAAGATGAGGCTAGTTTTTGAGTTTGAAAATGCTTGTAAAAGAATCAAAAGATGTGTATTTAGGGAGGAAGTCTATTTTAATGTAAAATTTTGTGTACAGCTCACTGTATTAAAAATTAAGATCATTGTTGTCAGGGGACATGGAAGCTAATTGGCATAACTAGCCTATTGCTAAGAGAATCTTCTACACCCCATATTAGTGAGTGGCATCTGGAGTCTTCAACGCTAGCAACCTGCCATCTGAGGTACACCAAATGGTCCCAACTCTGCTGGAAAAGATGATCACCAAGGACAACAATGACACAGGAGAAAAGAACCCAGAAGACAGAAAGATCAACTTGAATGAGCGACTACATCAACATGTGACCCGGAAGAACCAAGTGGTGCCCAGCCACCACCAATGACAGCCGTGATAGAACTCACAATGTTGAGTCCCAGTGGCAATATAAGAAAAAAAAAAAAAGCAGTGCATTCTAAGAACTCCACTAAAAGACCACAATTGGTGGTCCAAAGTCCTGGGAGTTTCTCTGGGAGCATGGCCCCTAGATCTTATGCTGCCCCTGAACATAAATCATACGGAGGTCAACTCTTCAAACAGGAATGGACTGGACTCCAGGACAAAGAGTGACCATGTTGTGTGTGCACTTTACAGTTCTATGCATCTATAGGATGTTGTCCTACTGGCCTCTTACTAGGGGGAAATTGAGAAGGTGGAGAGGAGGGGACAGGAGATTGTTAAGAGGATGTGAAATGTAGAGAACAGAAAGGAGGAGTGCACTGTCACTGGGCAAGGAGAGCAGAAGGAGCTACAGATAGATGGGCATGCTAATTTAAACTGGACTGTACACTTTCACTCAATCACAATAAAAAATAAAATTATGATCATTATCTTAGTTATCTAGTATAGTTATGACATCAGTACCACAAGTGGGTGGCTTTAACAAAAATACATTAATTTTCTCGCAGTTAGGAGAGTGGAAGTCCGAATGCAGCACGCCAGCTTAGAGGGAAGGCTTTCCCTCTCTGTTGGCTCTCAGGGAAAGTCCTTGTCTCTTTTGAGCTTCTGCTCCTGAGTGATTTTCATGTGATTTAGCATCTACCCCCATTTTTCCTTGCTAGCTTGCTTGTTTAATCTCTTATATTTTAAAAGAGACTGACTCAAGATACATTGTATGCTGATCCTGCCTCATTAACATAACAAAGGCAACTCTTTTCCAAATGGAGTTATAACCACAGGCATAGAGATTAGGATTTACAATATATATTTTCAGGGGACATAGTTCAATCCATACCAATCATCTTTAAAGTCATTGTGACCATTAACTCTGTGACTCATTTATATTCTCAGTGCTTTGTGTGTATGTTTGTGTGTGTGTGGCCTCATCGCAAATGTTGATACAGCCTAAATGCTCTATCTCTTTAAAATGGCATAGACACATCCACTGACATAAACTTGTTGTTGTTGGGTGCCACCCTGTAAATTCTGACTCATACTGACCCAAGGTGATACAGTATAACTTCCCCATCCATTTATCATGATCTTGTTTATTGGTCCAGTTGTGAAGACTTTTGTCTTTCTTTATGTTGAGGCATAATCCATAATAAAGTCTGTAGTCTTCAATCTTCATCAGTAAGTGCTTAAGGTCTTCTTCACATTCTACAAGCAAGATTCTGTTACTCACATGTCTGAAGCTGTTAATGAATCCTGATGCCTCATTCTTCTTCATAGGGTCTAGTTTCTTAGATACAGCCCGTTACACATCTTCTTTAATTTTAAACCATTCAGTCTGCCCTTGTTCTGTTTGAATGACTGTCCCTTGATTGTCAATAAGAGATGAGAAATAGTGAACTATTTTATGTTCTTCTTGCTTTTCAAATCCATGTGACCTATATTTGGCGTTCTGTAAAATACTAATGAGCTAGAATATCTAAAGGAGAGATGAGGAAAGGAGATGCTGGGAGAAGAGCAGAAGAGTTTTCTAAATTATATGTGGCAGCACTTTATACATACTAACTTGAGCAAAGAGCCCAGTTGGGGCAGTGGTAAAGAGCTTCGCTGCAAACCAGAAGGTTGGCAGTTTGAGTTTACCAGCTACTACTCCCTGAAAACCCTATGGAGCAGTTCTATGTCTTACAGTGTTGGTATGATTAAGAATTGACTCAAAGACAACAGATTTTTTTAACTTGTATAAACCTTGCCTCCCAATAGGCATTCATAGAAGCACCAAATCCAGTAAGATGTCACTTTTGAAAGGTGAGAAACTAAAGATTTTTCTTGATTAGAATTCTCCTTTCTAACCCCAATGACTACGTTGTTGACCATAATGCCACTTAATGGTCACTCTTCAATTTTGTTGTCTTCCTGGATCAACTTTCCACCATTTACTGAGTCTCCTAATAGGAAGTTCTTCAAAGTGATCATAAAGCTGACTCCATATATGTTTGGTACCTCTCAGCGCTGGACAACTCCTTGTGAGTTGCCAAAATTTGGAATCTGTATTTGTTGTTACAGCTGCCACATACTGAGTCACTTAACAGAAATTTATTGTCTCAGAGTCTCGTAGGTCAAAAATCTGACACAGGTCTCCACAGGCTAAAATCATAATGTTGACAGGACGGTGTTCCTCTCTGGCTCTAGGGAAGAATCTGTGTCTTGCCTTTTCCGCATCTACAGGCTTATGGGCTACTGGCACTCTTTGCCCTTAACTTTCTCCCTTCGTCTTCAAAGCCAACAGTGTTGCATCTCTCTAATCTTTCTTCCAGAGTGACACCGCTCACTGACCATGCTTGGGGAAGATTGTCTGCTTTTAACTACCCATATGATTAGACTGGGTCCACCAGACAATTCAGGTGAATTTCCCTCTCTCAAAAGGCCTTAACTTATTCACATCTACAAAGTCCCTTTTCCTATGTAAGGCAGCATGCGCTTTCCAAGGCTCAGGTCATGGACTTCTTTATGGATCTATTATTCTGCCTGCCATAAGACCTTACTCCTTTTTCTCTTCCGTTTAATTCCATAACTTTTGAAGACTATGTAACATGTAATTGCCACCATTCTGGGGGAGGGGCAACATTGCCTTTGGGTCTATTTTGACCCATAGAGACCCAGGATGACAGAGCAGAACTGCCCCGTAGAGTTTTCAAGAAGCAGCTGGTGAATTCAGACTGCCAGCCTTTTGGTTAGCAGCTATATTACTTAAGCACTGTGCCTCCAAGTCTCTGCTATAATTCTAGATAGTGGGAAAAATACTGAGATAAACAGACATGATTCTTGACCTAGCAGAGTTAGCAATGCATTTGATGGAGGGTGAAATACACACCACGTTAAAAATCAATAAACAGAAATTAATGCAACATTGAGAATGTTATTACTGAGTGTTCAGGGAAATTGCCACAAAGATATGGTAGTCCACATGAGCCTTCACAGATAAAAACTTTATTAGTGAAAATGAGAGAAGGAGTCTGTAGGCTGAGGACATGGAATTTCAAAAGGCCTCGATGCTGGGGCATCAAGCGTGGGGAAAAACAGAATTAGAAATGAGTCTGGAAAAGGAAGTAGGAAGATCTTGAAAGAACATAAAGATAAAGCAAAAAACCACCTACCTTTACTTATTCCTTCCAATTTATTTCCTGGAAAATATGACTCAAGCAGCATTAAAGACGCTTTATGGGAATAATACGAATCTTCTTTTAAGGGACCTACTGACTTCATGAGAATTGCTGGGGTGAGTCACAGGCAGAAACTCTGAGATCAAGCAGTAAGTAACAAGCAAACCAAATTCTGAGTCTTAGCCAGAGGCTAAAACTGTGCTGACATTAATGATTGGCAACATTCAACTATCAGGCAAATTAACAAACTAAGGGATTAACAGTTAAAGATGTTATTGGTAAAATTGCTCTGAGATTCCTAGAGTAAGCATCTTAGAGTTAATCAGGGTGATGTTTCACTATGAAAAAGACTATAAGCATCTGTTAATGAATCAAAACTATTTTTGATGACAAATGTGCCTGTTCTTCTATACTTTGTTGGGTCTAAGTAAAGGAAATCATGGTAACAGCATGTTCTGGGAGACTAAGAGTTAGAGGTTAGAATTTGCATCCCATTTTGACCAAAAGGAGGAGGAAATCTACTAATATTTGTCGAGTCTTTCCCAGGTACTTTGACATGAGATCTTGTCTGCTCTTCTACAAAAATCTTGAGGAATATTAGTGCCCAAGTTTTAAAAATGAACAAACTGAGACTTAGAGTGTCTTGCTAAAAAACACACATGGAGTGAGTTCATGAAGAAGTACCAAAGTTAATGCTTTGACCATCATTTCATTTTCTTGAGAAAACATGAGTCAGTCCAGGACACACAGGCTGAATGGTTGCCACAAATCCTCCCTTTCTACAGAGTCCATGAGGGACAGTGACATGAAACTGCTGGTGTAAGTTTAGCCAACCCACTCTTTCCCCAAGAAGAAGGTTTCAATGGGACAGGAGGGAACTAGAACCCACTGGTATCATCAGTATTATCCTATTCCATCCTGTTACCTGTCCACCCACCCATCCACCCATCCGTCCACCCATCCGTCCACCCGTCCACCCATCCATCCATCCACCCACCCACCCACCCACCCACCCACCCACCCACCCAACCATCCACCCACCCACCCATCCATCCACCCACCCATCCACCCATCCACCCATCCACCCACCCAGCCATCCGTCCACCCAGTCATCCACCCACCCACCCACCCATCCATCCTTCCATCCATCCACTCATCCACCCACCCACCCATCCATCCACCCGTCCATCTATCCATCCATCCACCCACCCATCCACCCACCCACCCATCCACCCACCCGTCCATCCATCCACCCGTCCATCTATCCATCCATCCACCCACTCATCCACCCACCCACCCATCCATCCCCCCACTCATCCACTCCATCATTCATCCACTCTGTCATTCACTCAACCATCCATGCAATGACCTAGAGAGAGATCCCTCAGGTGAGACAGCAAAACTGAACCTAATAAAAAGAATGGCGCATTCTCAGGAAAAAAGAAAAGTGCTAGAAAGAACCTAGAAGTTATCCAACTCAAAGCCTTGATGTTCAAATTAAGAAATAAAATGTCCACAATAGTCAGTGCTTCTCCAAACATCACACAGCTAAAACAGCTTAGATGAAACCTGAGCAGTTAATTTCCTCTAGGAGAAAACTCAGTAGGAGCAAGGTGACTGGGTCAGACAAATATTATTAATCATAAAGATCCTTGGTATTGTTAGGAAGATAATAATTGCTCCATACTTAGGACCTTTCCTTTAAATTGAAGCAAGCACAAATAAACCAAAATAAACTCTCAGAAATTGTCCAAGATTCATTTTCTTTAAATAATATAGGAATACATGGTCTCATTGATCTGATCAGTCGCTTAAATGTTAATAACGGTAAACTCAGCTGGTAGGACAGGATAGCTACTTTTTCCTCATAATTTTAACATTGCTAAAACTGTCACATTTATATAATTAAAAAAATAAATAAGTAAATTTACAGCAATAAAACGAACCTCATTCTATAGTTTAAATTATTAAGAGGCTAGTTACACATAACAAGGCCTTTAAGGGCAGTGCAAAAATTCACTCATCATGAGTATTAAACCCAAAGACTACTTGGCCATTACTTACAGAAGATCAAGATACTCAGTCTTACAAGGAACTTTTATGATTTTGAAAGGAAAAAAAAAGAAGACCAATAGTTTTGATAGCCAGTTCTGCTTTTATAGTCTTATTCAGATGACTGAATCAAAGACAAGACATATTTTCAGCTCAAGGGTTGCTGAACAACCAGAATCTGTGAACAGACACACACTCATTTAAAAATAATTGGGTGAAGAGAAGACTAAGGGACATCCGCTCTGTACTATTTTTAAAGCACCATATTCATGGCAGTCAGCAGTGCCAGCTACTTTATATTTTATTAAAGCGCTTTAATACATTTTATCATTTTTAAAAATCTTTACCATTTCTTTTAGCAGTTATACTTGTTTCACAGGTGAGAAAAATTGAAGTTCAAAAAGACAAAAGTACAGTCCAAGAAACAGTCAGAGCAATACATGAAGATATATTGGAGTAGCTATTCTGTATCAGAAGTTTGACTCAAATCTGTAACTTCTGACCTCAACTCCAACTTTTTCAAGCGCTCCCTTCCAAGTGGTTTCTTATTTTGTCTCCTTGAAGATAAGATTTTATCTCCTTTGATCCCAAAAGAAAGCAGAAATAGGCAACTATTTGGCCCCTCTATTTCCAAATGATAGTCTATTACCCTTGTTCCTCTGAGGCCTCTAGGAACGGTGTCTCTGAACGTTTCTAGACAGCAACGTTGTCTTCCTGATAATCACCCCAGCTTCCAGCAACGGGCAAGAAGTGTCCATCACTGCTTACCGTGTGTGCACATTACTTGAGGGGAGAAAATTATGACCAATATGTCTTTGCATTCCTCATATACCTCTCCTCCAAGCCGGACACACTTTGATCTTTCCATAAGCACTCATTTGAATAAACTGAGTTAGAAAAAGCGTGATGAATATGCCCAGAGTGTAGCCACTAAGGATCCATGTATTTTATAATCGATCTGAAGCAAGTAGGGAGAGGAGATTATGATAAACTTTCCTCTCTAAATTCTCAGCTCACTGCAACTACCCCAATAGGCTTCTCGCGGTGCTTAGTAAAAACCCAGTGATTCTTTGGGGACAGCGCTGGGTCTGAGTTTTTGTGCTGCTTTGTGGATTAACAAGCTTAAAAAATATATACACAAATTCCTGAGTCCTGTACTCACCAAACTGAATTGTAATTTCTGGAAGAGTGTAGGTGTTAAGGGTTGTTAAATTAATAGTAATAATCAGGTTTGGAAATAACTGGTTTAGAGAATTCCTCAGTACACAGCAAAAGCTTCACCACATAGCACGACTCCCTAATATGTTATATGGAGCCCTGGTACAGCTCTTTCCCATCCCACAGAATCATTATGAGACAGACTCGGCTCAGCAGCAGCAGGTTTGATTTTTAGGTTTACATTTATGTGAGAAAGGAAGAGCTCATCAGGAAACTTGGAAACTGAAGTTTTATGAAGTTAGAATCTATCTATTACCAGGAGCTGAGGAGAAGAAAATAATTTTCCCTGAGAAAACGGTCAAGGGACCGTAATATTTTGGTATTCTTCTATTTTCAGGATTTCTCTAAACTTTGTGGGGCAAATAAGCTTCGTTTTCCACACAGAGGCTGCTGGCTTGCTGGTGACAGGCTGCCGTGCCAGGTGGGCAAGCGCTCTGGGGCTGCGGTGACGACCCTCCCCAAACTGGTTACCGGATCTGTTTTCTTGGGCTGATGATTATTTTGCTATTGTTGCTGCCACATCAGTTCCAACGCATGGGGACGCCATATAGGGTTTTCAATGACCTTAAAATTAAGGTCTTGTGGTCCAGTGTGACGGAAAATGAACACGATTAACCCTTCATCCAGCGGTCTGGATCCTGGGGTATAACAACGCCTTATTAATTTTAAAGGCAGTAAGGACACACCTGTAAGATCCAGCTGTTAGTTAGCAAACACAATTACACATTACATTGGCCTTTATAGTTGGTAATCACTTGCCCAAACAAAGCTTGGTGGCACAGCGGTTAAAGCACTTGGCTGCTAACCAGAGGTTGGGTAGCAGAAACCCCTCAGCTGCTTTGGGGGAGAAATGTGGCAGTCTGCTTCTATAAAGATTACAGCCTTGAAAACCCTATGGGGTACTTCTACTCTGCCCACTAGGGTTGTTATGAGTTGGATTTTAGTTTATAGCAGTGGATTTGCGTTTTGTTTGGTATTTCACTGGATTCTTGCTTTGACATGACGGGAAAGGGTAACCAGCACACACACTCCACAACAGAGGATTTATTAAGTACCACATTTGATTGTGAGAAGAAAATTTATCAAGTGGTATAGTGCTTGTGTGTTTTGTATACTGTGTCCACCTGAAGAAATAAACTATTTTTAGAAAAGTCTTTCCAAAATAATCAAGTCAGAGTACATGGATTCCCCAGCATCATTTCATAAGTCGTGTTGTAACTTCCTGAGCATTAGTAACAGACATCTGTATCCTCAGAGTTCAGTCAAAAACCAAAAAACCACTGTCATTGATATAAAATACAATCCAAATCAGACAAATCAAAATATGAAGAAAATAAATTTGGAAGTGCTAAGGCAATACTTGAGTAGACTGGGCAGAAAATATCCAAAGCAAAAGTCTGTTTTCTCTAAGGCAGCTGTAAAGAGAACTGATCTACCTCACCATCAATTTCCAGATTGCATTTTATGTTCTATGATTTGGTTTCTTACAACTTTTAACAAGGCCTCAGTCATCATTCCCTTTGAGAGCTAGGTATTTTCTAATTCTTTGTAAGCTGAAAGGGCAGCTTCTTTGCACAGACAAATGAAAATTGTGCAGACACAACCATTTGCGGGTACCAGATTTAGTGTGAATTAAGTCACTTGCATGAACAAATAATCTCTCACCCTTTATGGGTTCCAGATGTGCACTGGCATACTCAACCATAGGCACAGTTATCTGCATGAGCAAATAATCAGGCTGTAGAAGAGTGACATGGCCTTTTTAACAATGGAGTACCTAAAGCTGGGTCATTCAAAAAGAAAAAATACCACTGTCGAATCAATGGCAACTCATAGTGACGCTACAGGACAGAGTAGAACTGTCCCATAGAGTTTCCACAGAATGCCTGCCTGGTGGACTTGAACATAAAAGCAGCGAAGTGGAGTAATCGACAGCATTATCCTGGTCCTTGTCCTGTTATCGTACACCTTCTCTGCTTTCCTCCCCAAATTCCTCACCGTTTACCTAGCCAGGTGCCTAAACAAGGCGAGGGACAGAGAGGGCATGGTGCAAAACTTTGCAGCTTCTACTGACCCATTTTTGAAAGAAGACGTCCTCTCTGAATCACAGGATCTCAGTGAGAAAGCAAGAACTAGAACTTTGCATTTCTCCTGCCTGATCTCCCCAAGCCCAGAGGGCTGAATTCCTTCCACTGGAGAACATGAAACAAAAGCCAAATGGAGCCCTGTTGAGGATGGCATGTTCTCCTCATAGTACTTTCACCCGTTAGCCAAGTCTGAGATCCTTGGCTTGCTGGTGACATGATTCACCATAAAAATGCCTTGGAAGGGGCTGACAATAAAGAGGCTCCTAAATTTCATAAACTGGGATCATAACATTTAAATACTCCTGAGAAATTCATTGAACAAAAGAGGCACATGAATATACAAGCACCGACAATTAAGTTCATGAACTCCTCCTAGAAAAAGTGCTACATACCTCATTGCTGAATACCAGTACAGTCCCCTTTGAAGCACTCTTCTGGGGAAGCTATGCACCCAAACCAGTGCCTAGTCTACCCTTCAAAGCAATTTTGAAACTCTTTCTGGAATGGCCATCAGAGCTGTCATCATACTACCCTTGATGTCCTGAATATCATAAAGATGTCTTCCTTTCAATATTTCCTTTATCTTCGAGTAAAAAAAAAAGTTACCTGGGACCAGATCAGGTGAGCGGAGGGGGGTGTCCCAATACACTTATTTGTTTACTGGCTAAAAACTACCTCACAGATGAATATAAAATTAAGTTTGCAAACTTGCCACCGTGCAATTGTGCACAACAGCCATTCCAGAAAAAGTTCTTAAATTCCTTCGGAGGGTAGACAGGGCACTGGCATAGGTGCATAGCTTCCCAAAGGGAGTACTTCTAAGGTGACCATAGCCATATTTAGCAATGAGGCATGCGGCACTTACAACAGTTAAGTTTGCAGATTTAATTGTCAGACCTCTTGTGTTTGCAGAAGGTATTGTGAAGACAGCCAATGAGAGGAGCAGGTAAACAGACATCATTCTCAGTGGTACAGAGAATCTCAGATGAGTGCTCCAGGGCTCACACTTGTGTGTGCACACACACAGACACAGATACAGATATCTACTACATCAGAGTTTAGATTCTACCATCACCTCCCCCTGCACTGAATTTCTCACAACCACAATAGTAAAATATACTTATACGCAAAAGCCTATGCCAATGGTATCAACCAAAAGAACAACTTTCAAGTATATTTAAAAAGAAGCCCTCTTGGAGACAAGAGGGACCTGATATATTTGAAAGGAAAAAAAAAATGCTTCATGAGAATTACATTTTTCTATCACTAACAGCGTGTGCAGAAACAGGAAGGAAAGCTTACTGAAGCATTGTATAAACCAGCACAAAAATGCTAGAGCAAAGCAGGACTTGGCATTTACGACCTAGCTCCCCTGCCTCTCCAGAGATGGGACAGGCAGAAAATGTACTCACCACTGTAACATTAAATACCCACCAAGTGGATCTGTCCTAAGAAAGCAGCAGGTGAAAAGCCCGTGGAAAAGGAGAAATGGAGTGAAAGAAATCAACTTCTGAAATGTAATGCAAAGGGTTCAAAAGCAAATGCCTTCATAAGGCTTGTATCTTGGTTATGATCTACCTTGCTTTGAAGGTTTGGTGTTACGTAGGAAGGAAAGCTACGGACACTGGTAAGTGATGCAGTCATTGCTAAGATGTTATTATGGCTCTAAGCCACTGAAAAAATGCAGTTCTAATAGAGCAATCACGAAAGACAGGGCACCCGGATTCTGTTGACCCAGAACTAAAACCATTCCTGAAGCTAACCTGTAAGACAAAAAAAAAATGCAATTCCAAAATCACTTTTTCAAGTTTGTCAAGACAGAGAATCAAGTGTTATCCTTAAGAGTAAGAACTTCAGAGCTGGTGTGCTTGTGTTCAAATCCCGACCTAAAAAACCAAACCAAACCAAACCCATTGCCACTGAGATAATTCCAACTTACAGCAACAGAGTAGAACTGCCCTATGATGTTTCTAAGGAACATCTGGTGGATTCGAACTGCTGACATTTTGGTTAGCAGCCATAACACTTACCTGCCTCTCCACTAAGGTTTCCAGGTCCTCACCTAGGAACCATTACTTAGCCCTCCCTGGGCCTTCCTTTCTCTGTGTGTAAAATTCGGAAATACGATGCCTACTTCCTTGAGTTGTTAGGAAAATTAAAAGTGTTCATACTTGTAAGGCACTTAGAACACTTAGTGAAAACTCTGGTGGAATAGTGGTTAAGTGCTACAGCTGCTAATCTAAAGGTCAGCAGTTCAAACCCACTAGAGGCTCCTTGGAAACTCTATGGGGCTGTTCTACTCTGTCCTCCAGGGCAACTCTAAGTTGGAATTGACTTAGCCACAGTGAGTTGGGGTTGGTTTTGGTTCAGACAAAGAAAGTGCTTGGTAAGTGCTTGGTAACGTATCTTCAGTCTGAAAAAGAGTCTTTGATGATAATTTTTGAATGAATCAAAGACAAGTCAAAGTCACATCTCGTGAAATATTACAGTGGTCAAACAAGAACATCTTCTTTGGGATTAAAAACAAAGTACTAAAGTATATGAGTGTGTGTGTGTGTGTGTTCATCTATGTGCTCTACCATACTTTGGAGATTTGGTTTGTGTCAGAAAGCTATGGACATTACTAAAAGACTTGACGGCACTTGGCTTGGCATAGTCTTGCTAAGATCATCGGAAGATACTTCAAGGAAGGTATCCAAAAACACGCAGAACCGTAGAACCTTCTTCACTGGTTTCAGTGTGTCCCACTTCTCCAAAGCAGGGACTTCCTTTGAAATTCTATAGTCAGTGTGATTATTTGGCCATCAAGATGGAAAAGAGGGCCGAGAAATATGTCCTAAAGTTGAATTTGTATCATTAATGTTTTTAATTGATGATTTGACCACTGAAGATAGTTTGAGGCTAGTTTATTTGGGTTCAGAGAAGCTGATGGAAATTGGGGAGGGGGATTGTGGTTTCAGTTCTTTTTCAGTTGCAGCCCCTGGACACACGTTTTTATCTGGACATACTCATTCTTCAGTGAACACTTTGGACATTGATGATGACTGCTGCTACTCACTGCTGCAAATATGAGCATGAAATAGACACGATTTATAGGTCAAAAAGCCTGCAGACAAGGTAGACTTTAAAAATACATTCCCTGTGAAATCGTAAGAGAAACTATAGAAACACATACTGTGTCCAGAAGTCGGGTAGAAGAGAATACGATTCTGTGTGTGTGCGCGCATGCATGCGCTTGTGTGTGGGTGGGTGTGTGTGCTCGCGTGCTTGTGTGTGTGTTGTAAGGTGGAAGACAAAGGTTCAGAGGGCTTTCTGAATGAATAAACAATTCACGTAGCTTTGAGGCATTCTAGAAGTCAGAGAGTAGGGAGAAGCAGTCAAAGGTACAAGAGTATAGCCATCAGGGTGGATAAAATTGTGTGGGTAGACACTGGAATTAAAAAAAAATGGCATAGAATCTCAGAAAGATTACAACCAACTCAGTGTTTCTAACGCATAAAGCACAAAGAAAGAGCAAGATAGAAGGTTAGCAGTGAGAAAAAGAGCAATTAAAGATGATCTTAGAAAAGCAGAAAGAAGTCCAAGCTTGAAGAAATCTTTAAGGTCTGCTATCTTTGTTTCAAAATAATTGCTTTTGTAATTTTAGAGTCAAACTGATTTTTAGGCCATTAGCAAAAGATTGAAAATTTACTTTCTGTGTTTTTGTTGGAAGCATGCCCAGCAAAAGTTTGGCAGCTTGTGTGGTATTATTCTTCCAGACGCTACTTTGTTTGGTTCAAATTTAAGAGGTTTCCATTTTCTCCTATGGACCTATAATAATCCATACCAATTCACATAGACCTCCCCTCTGTGCTAACATATAATGTTAAATAACCTTAAGTCAGGTTTTGCATCTGCAGTCTCTGCTAAAATGTCAGTCATGCAAATAATTAACAAAAATAAAGTCATTTTTGTATGCATTCTTGTTTACTGATTTATAGCATTCCTGGTTTAACAAAATATTTATAGCATTTGTAGCTTATTAAAAAGCTTAAGTTCTCAGATACTATAAGGGAAGAGGAAACCCTGGAGGTATAGTGGTCAAGAGCTATGTCTCCTGACCAAAATGTCAGCAGTTTGAATCTGCCAGGTGCACCTTTGAATCTAGGGTGCAGCTCTAGTCTGAGCTACAGGATGCTAGGAGTCAGCAGGGGTTTGGTTTTCTGGTTTCAACAGGGAAAAAGAGTAAAGCTGCTACAGAGTTTCAAGAAAAGTAATCTGCATCATTTAAAAACCAGTGTCTCAATGACAAGACACCCCCATGGTGCAGTCATTGACAAGGCACTCAGGTGGTGCAGTGTTTAAGCACTTGGCTTCAAGCTGAAAGATCCGCAGTTTGAACGCATCAGCCACTTCGCAGGACAAAGGTGTGGCATCTGCTCCATGAGGATTAAAGTCTTGGAAACTGTAGGATGCAGGTCTCCTCTCTCTACAGGATTGCCATGAGGTGGAATTGACTCAGCAGCAGTGGCTTTGATTTTATAGGTTTGGTTATCTCAATCACTTTACTCATTTCATTTGCCCCTTATTTGCTTGTCAACTAAGTTAAAGGTAAGTCACTGTCCATGTGTCTTGAGAGGACTGAAAATACAAATGCGTCACCCAACCTCTCATGGTAAAAACACAGTGAAGTTGTAGCCTGCAAATTATCTGTGAGGGTGAGGTGGGGAGCTTTAGAAAGAGGCATCTATCTACTTTAAAATTTGTGTTAATCTTGAAGGCCGTCACTTAAAATTAGAAGGTGATTTCTCTTAAAAAGATAAGATTTAACAACCATTTTTGTGTTCTGTTGTGGAAATAACTAGGAGATTTAACTCTTTTTAGCCTGAAAAACATTGTTGAAAATCCTTGTTTCAGTGGAAGGCGTATTTCTTAGTTTGTCTGCCTTCAACACAGCCAGATATGATAGTTCTGGTAGAATGTCTTCAGCCCAGAACTTCACCCCTGCAGGATCCCAGGCTCCAACTAATCCCAGCAAGGCGAGCAGACAAGCCTTCATGTAAAGAACGGATTTAACAGCTGTATGTGTTATATTTACTTCACACCTAACAACCCATCAATTTGTAAAATATGACATGAATATCTGTTGTTTTCTTATATGATGCTGTCTTAGTCATCTAGTACTGTCATACAGAAATACCACAGGTGGATGGCTTCAAAACCAGAAAAATTATTGTCACTGTCCAGTAGGCTAAAAGTCCAAATTCAGGATGAGCTTTGTCTGTTGGCTCTGTAGGTTGGTCCTTGTTCCCACTCTTACCCTAAACTGGAAGCTTCTGAAGTATAGGGATGCTGAATCGTTTCCAAAGGACACTTCTGCTCCTGGCATTACTTCTTGTGGGTATGAGGTCCCCAGATCTCTGCTTGCTTCCCTTTCCATTATATCCCTACGGATGGCATCAAGGCATAATACAACGTTACAGACTGATTGTTGTTGTCTCACCAACACTAATGCCATCCATGCTGCCTCGTTAACATCACAGAGCCAGGATTTACAACATATAGGAACATCTCAGGAAACCCTGGTTGTGCAGTGGTTAAGTGCCACAGCTGCTAACCAAAAGGTCAGCAGTTCAAATCCACCAGGTGCTCCTTGGAAACTCTATTCTGTCCTATAGGGTTGCTATGAGTTGAAATCCACCCAATGGCACTGAGTATGGTTTTTTGTTTCCTTTATGCACAGTGACTTCTAGTAACAAGAAAGTCTGGAAATCTTAATGTAAGGGTTAAGCTCGTATGAGGTCCCACAATTAAGGCTGCAAACGTAATTGTTTTAAGCGCTGCATACCTCATTGCTAAATACCACTATGGTCTCCTTCCAAGTACCCCCTACAGGGAAGCTAAGCACTCACACCAACGCTTAGCCTATCCTTTAAATTTTGGAACTCTTTCTGGAAAGATTATTGCACACAGTGGCACAGTGGCAAGTATGTGAATTTAACTGTGTAGTTGTCTGTGAGGGAGTTTTTAGCCAGTAAGCAAATAACTATACTGGAACATCCTCCCTACTCACCTGATCTGACCCCCAATGACATTTTTTTTTTTTTGCCCAAAGATAAAGGAAATATTGAAAGGAAGACATTCGGATGACATTCAGAAGTCAGGGCTAAAATGACAACAGCTCTGATGGCCATTCCAGAAAAAGTTCCAAACTTGCTTTGAAGGGTAGACTAGGTGCTGGCAGTGGTGCACGGTTTCCCGAGGGGAGGACTTCAAAGGTGACGGTAGTGATATTCAGCAATGAGGTATGCAGCACTTTTTCTGGAATGAGTCAGCAGACTTAATTGTCACTCCTAGTAAGTTTTGGAGTCACTCCGATCCTGACTACACTCCTCACAAGTTGTGTGAGTTGTGGCGTGTTTTATGTTACTCAGTTTTCTCCTTTGAAAGTGACAATACTATAAACCTTATGAGATTGGGTGAAGCTTCAGCTTAAGGGCCCTGCATAAACACTTAGCTCAGAATTTGTTGACTAGTGAGTGCTCTATAATTTTTTACTCTGCTAGTACTGGTCCTGTTTGCTGTTGCTATTGCTTCTGCGGCTTCAGTTACAGCAAACAGTGAAGTTGTTATTTGGCCAGTTCTTCTTGAAGAGGAAACCCTGAGTCACACACAGACCACATGGAAGCAAAGGTTTAGAGATCTCTGAAAAACTTACAGATGTCTGGTAGGCTTGTCCAGTGTCCTCTGATTAGGGACAGGACTGAGCCAGGTTTGCTGAAGAGCATCCTCCTTGCCCCAGCCACGTCACTGGTGCTGTCTGTTACCATCGAGCTGGCTTCTGACTCACAGCAACCCATTGCACAATAGAGCAAAATGCTGCCCAGTTCTGTGCCGTCTCCATGATGGGCTGGGAATTGAGATGTTGTCATCTGTGGGCTTCTCACTGGCTGATTTTCAGATGCAGATCACCAAGCTTTTCTTCCAAGTCTGTCTGACTCTAGAAGCTCCTTTGGAACTTGTTCAGCATCATAGCAACATGCAAGCCTCACTGATGGACAGTTAGTGGCTGTGCCTGACGTGTCTTGGCAAGGAACTGAATCCAGGTTTCCCACTGAAAAAGCAAGAACTTGACCGCTGAACGATCCAGACTTCTGTCCCTAGCTGCTGTGAGTGGTTTATGGGTAAACATATGAATATGAGGACTTGACCACAAAATTTTTCCCAGTAGGCGAAGCTGATAAGATAGAAGCCTGAAAATGTTGGTGCCTGTCACTTTGGGAGAAGCTACTAGAGAATAAATGGAAACTCCAAAAGGCAGTGAACCTTAACTCTTCTGTTCATTGCTGCATCTCTAGTGTCTATAAGCCAACCAACCCAAACCCACTGCTGTCGAGTCGCTTCTAACTCATAGCAACCCTATAGCATAGACTGCCCTATAGAATTTCAAACTGCTGACCTCTTGGTTAGCAGGTGGAGCATTTAACCACTACACCATCAGGATTGTCACTAGTATGTATCCATAATGCATAAAGCCTGGCACATAGTGTGTGTTAAATAAACAACTGGATGAAACATATATTACGTAAATAAATGAAGTCAATGTAAAGAAAAAAAGAGTTTAAGGATTAAAGAAATTCCTATTTCTCAGCACATCTTGTGAACACTCACGATCCTCAGCCTAGAAACCACACAGTGACTCTATATATTTTCTTAAACCAGCACATAATCATCATGATGTGATTTTATTTATGTCATTTGGAGTAAAGAGTCTTGATTAATACAAAAGATGCTTATAGTGCTTTCAGGATTTACTTTATCTGATTCTGGGCTATGAAAAAATATAGAGAGTTTTTTCCCCCTTGATTTTAGGATACTGGATAGACATCTCTAGCCTGATGAGAACTTGTTGCCATAGAATCATTTCAGTCTTATGAAAACGGTATCTTTTATGGATAAAGGTTATTCAAATGTCAGTTGTTTATTGCTCTTTAAGAACTTGGGAGCTTGCCATACATGGAAACACTTTCATTGTTCAGCTCTTGCTTCCCTAAAGTACTTTGCAAATTCAAGAATGCAACAGAACCACTAGGTGTGATTTAAGAGCCCCCAGGTCACCTGCACACAAGTGGAGAGGTACTTGATAGAGGCTGTGCTGTCGCTGTGAGTCAGAATCCACTCAGTGGCAATGAGTTTTCTTACTGAGTCTTAGAGTCAGTGACTGTCTTTACAGATCAGGCCCCATCTGGTGAATAGAATACAACTTGCATACTCTAAAAAATATGAGATAGAGAACAAGCATTGCATAAGAAATAGGTATGGAACACACTACATAGCAATCAGAGTTCTGTACTGTGAAAGTGTACAAGAAGATAAATTCATGGCAGGAGGCAAAGATGTGATAGAGCAGGCTTCCTAAAGGAGGGAGCAAGAAAGCTGAGCTTAAGGGATTAAAAGGGTTTTGACAGGAACTCTTTTGAAAGATCCACAGCAGAATCTCATAGGCATAGGGTGGATGGTGTCTTCAAGGAAACAGTGAGCAGTGGTGCACTCGGAGTGGTGGGCACGTGATCAGAGCTCCAGTTAGTAAAGGAGCCAAGGAATCGATCACAGAGGATATGAAAAAATGAGCTAAGGCATTTGGATTCATTGACCAGTAGCAAGAAGGATCTGTTTGAGATTTTGAGCAGTGGCGTGATATGTACTGATCTGGGATTTATAAAGATAGCTCTTGAGAAGAGTGGGGAAAAGGACAGAAAAGAATCTAAGCATCTCAATAACCCAAGCCAAGTGCCAAGTGCCAAGTGCCGAGTGCTGTCGATCCCAGGTAAGCCAAAAAAAAAAGGAGGTCTGAAGAGGACAATAAGAACAGAAATCGAGGCACAAAGAGTGTGGGAATTGTGACCACGGTCCTTGTAGGCTGTGACCCTTGGAGAGAGCTTATGTAGTGTAGAAGCTTCTCTGGCACATTAAATCATCTCTCTGTGTTCTCCAGCATGATTTATCCAACTTTCTTACAGCCGTCAGATGATAGAAATGAGCCAAGAAAATACTAAGGGAAGTACATGGGAGTGGCAAATGAATGTGACAAAACATAATCTCGGGAGATGCTTTGGTATCTTTTACTTAACACTTTTTAGTTTTTCTAAATATAAAGATTCCAGTAAATGTGGTTCTCTGGCTTCCAGAAAAAAAATAACAATAAAAATAAAAATAAAACCCATTGCCATTGAGTGGATTCCAACTCACAACTGCCTTATAAGGACAAAATAGAACTACTGTGTAGAGTTGCCAAGCAGCACCTGGTGAACTTGAACTGCGGGCCCTTTGGTTAGCAGCCATAGCACTTAATCACTATATACTAGGATCTCCAGAGGAGGTGAAAAAGGAAGAAATTTCTAGGATAGGATCATGGAGAACAAAGAAATGACAGTAGAAGGCTTAAGAGAAAAGTACCTATGAGGCACAGCACCAGAAGAGGAAAGTTTTAGTTATCCAGAAAAACACGTATTTGAGACACCAAATTCACACTGTCAACCAGCTACTACTCCACCTGGCTGTGTACAAATCCATTATGTACAAACAGCCAAAAGTTAATCACAATTTAGTGCCCACAGGGATAAAGGCCCATTAGGAAACGTGGTCAATATGTTAAACAACAAAAATAAACAGAATAATTCCCGGTTTATTTCACCCTGGAGTACGTTAATTTTCTTTTTGTGATCATCATTTGCCGTCAGTGAATGACCATGGATTTACATTTACAAATGTGCTTGTGTGCCAGCATTTTTCATTCTAAGGACTGTTCACGATCAATATGTTCTTTCACTTGTAAACAGGCAATCACTGTGTTTAAACTAAGAAATATGTCCCTATTGTGGTAACCCTGAGACTGGTGGATGTACGCATTATTCTGACCTATGGACTTAGACTCTTCATATTTAATAGACAATTGAATAGCTGCTTCTACGCTTGCCTCCTGAACTAGCTAACTTGTTAGAACTGTGCTCAGCTTTGGAGCTGGTAGGGACAGCAGACTCTTGGAACAAGACTGGGTCAGATGGGGTCATGGTGGCAAGTGCAGCCAAGTTTAAGTGAAAGGTTTCATCCAGGGGCCTCTTAGCTACCTAGTGCAGCCTTAACAAGAATACCTCAAGTAGGTGACTTTAAAGAACAGAAATTTATTTTGTCACAGTTTTGGAAGCTAAAAGTCTAAACCAGGGTTTTAGTCATATCGATTCCTTCAACGAGCCTCTCTCCCAGTTATGGTGACTGCCGGCCATCCTTGGTGTCTCTTTGATTGTTGACAGTCCTCACAGTCTCCCCCAGGTGTGTGTCCACCTCTACGTCTATTCCGCTTTCTTTCCGTAACTCAGAAATAATTAGATTTAGATCCCAACCTACTCAGGCACAATCTAATTAACGTCTAATTAACAACAAAGAAAGCCCTACTTCAAACAAGATTGCATCCAGCAAGTGTGGGGTAAGGTGTTCAACAAATATTTGGGGGGATGCAGTGTAATTCGTAACAAGGAGAAAAGAAGAAATCAAGAACCAAAGGAAGCTCTGGTACTATTTCAATGTGCAGAAATCAAGTCTGTGGCAAAGGACACTAACCCAGCAGTTGAAAGGACTCTAATCCAGCAGATGAAGGGACTGTATTCCAGCACATGAAGGGACTGTAATCCAGCAGATGAATGGACTCTAATCCAGCAGATGAGGGGACTGTATTCTAGTACATGAAGGGACTGTAATCCAGCACATGAAGGGACTCTAACCCACCACATGAAGCGTCTCTAATTCAGCAGATGAAGGGACTCTGATCTGGCAGATGAAGGGACTCTGACCCAGCAAATGCAAGGACTCAAGAGCACGACCCAGGAGCAGGAAACTGGAGAGCACCCCAGGCCATGTGGTTACACAGGCAAGAGCACAGCCATCTAGAAGGCGCTCAAGCGCGTCTCCGAGCAGTCCATGGCCGTGTTCCAATGCAGGGCCTTCCTGCACTGGCACAAGGGCATGGGAGTGGATGACATGGAGTTCACTGAGGCTGCAAGCAACATGAACAACCTGTCCAAGTACCAGCAGCACCAGGACACCACGGTCAGCGAGCAGGGGGAGTTTGAAGAGAAGGAGGAGGAGGCTGAGCATAAGCTTAAGAACTTTTCTGACTAATTCGTGAATCCGTACTGAATTTCGTTTGTTCTCATGCAGGGCCTATCTCTGTAGACTACGGTGCACATCATCCAAGCCTTCACTTCTGGAAAGACAGGCAACTGTTAAGAGGTCACAGATTTAAACACTACTTTTCCCACCATATTGATTCTGACTCATAGTAACTTTGTAGGTTAGGATAAAACAGCTCCATAGTTTCCAAGTAGCACCTGGTAGACTTGAACTGCCAGCCTTTGGTTAGCAGACATAGCACTTAACTACTATACCACCAGGGCTTCTGTATTGTTTAGTAGGAGCCTTTAGTGTACTAGAATGTGGAAGAAAGAGCAGGTGAGGCCAACACTGCACACTTAAGACAATATCTTCCCAGCAGAAAGGGGACAGCATCTGGCTGTGTTGTAAACAGGGGCTGGTATCTTGCTGTACTGCGCCCTTTGACCTGTACCTTACATCACCAGGTTAGATTCCAAGGATACTGGAACGGAAGCCATAGTGTCCAAAGTGTCTGGGAGACTAAGCCAGTGAGGGCAGAAAGCAAAACAGTCAAGCAAAATCCATGTAGAGGGAGAGAATGATGATCTGAAGTGAGCCAAAAATAAAGGTAACCTGAGTTCTGATATGAGAGACTACAGGTAGATCAAGGCCGTGTATCTGAGTGGGAAAGGGATATAAGGACATTGAGAGATTTTAAAGAGCTAGAACTGTATGTAGGTATTTTTGCCTTTTCTGTTTGATTCCTGCCTTATTGCAAAGTAGAGTTAGAAGCATAGGTATTTTGTTGTTGCTGTTGTTAAAGAATCATAGCCAATAGCAAATAGCATAGTAAGACTAGAGGGATAAATTAATTTACCAAAATATATGTTTATGGTGCCTTACAATGATGCAAGTAGAACTGTAAGTTCAGTTCTGAAAGTCCCCTGTAACCAACAAAAAAAGAACACTTCCCCTATTAGAAAAAGGACATTTTTTAGATGATGCTTATTAGGTTAGACAGTCCTACTGAAGTCACAAGCCACAAACCGTAACTGAAAATGATGGTTGGCTATTAGCTTCATCTCTGTTAGGGTAACTTCAAGAGTTCCTTTGTGACGGGAAGTTACTGTCACAGGGATTTTATTGTAATAGCAGTGGTTCACAGAAACTTGTGTTTCATTTGATCAACTATACTACTTAAGCAGACTATCCAAATTTCCAGAGAATATTTACATTTTTCATAGTTTTTCCAAAGAATTTAGTTTGAAACACTTACTGTAAGAAGAAATCTGAAGAAAAAACACAAAATCAAAAACCCCAGTCCTGTGATCAAACGGAAAAACGAACACAAAAGCAAGTTCACGCAAGCTGATATTGTTGACATGTTAGAAATTCTGAGATGTCACAAAACAAAGAAACTTTGATTAACTTTTATTTATTTAATTTTGACTTAACTTTTTTTACTGATTTGATTTTGATTTAACTTTGATGAACTGCTTATTTACTAAACGGGTTACACGGTGTGAAGTTTTTTCTTTACCCGCAGTGTTTGTGATACAGCAGAAACACATTTTGGGAAAAAAATTACAGAGTTAACAGTCTATTCTTCATGTTCACAAAATAAATTATAATTCATAACCCATTTCTCCTGAAAATATTCTTGTGCATGTGGAAGAACCAGAATACTGTGTCATTATTATTTGACACTTATCTTACCCAGAAAAGAAAATGTGAACACACTTGCCCACACAATGGTGTTGTGTCCGTTGTGTTACTGAGGCAAACCACAAATGCACTGCAGTGTAGAAGGCTTGGCTTCTGTGTTTTCTAGCCTCATAAGCCTGTCCAAGTTTCTAGAGCGTCTTTGGAGCCTCTCCATGAATTGGAAGTCGCTGTGGGGTATTCCATTAGCTGTGCTGGTATTAAGTTAATTGACTTTTGAATGGTGCTGTGTCGGCATTCTTGACAAGCCTCCAGTCAACATAGGCTTTGGTAAAGAGCAAATGCCAGATGAATAACAGAATTCAAAGATCTTGTCTGGATTACAGTAATGGGCTCAATCCAATAAGAAAAATCTTAATGAAAATATGTAGCATCTTTCTTTTGAACATTGTTCTGGGCATTAGAAATTCTGAAATAATTAAAACATCCTTCCTAGATGTCATGGCTTGAATTGTGTCCCCCCCAAAATGTGTGTAGCAGTTTGGCTATGCCATGATTCCCAGTATCGTGTGATATTCCTCCGTGTTGTAAATCCCACCTCTGTGACGTTGACGACAGAGAATGGGCAGCTGTTGTGTTGCTGGGGCAGGACTCAGTGTACAATTGTATAAAACTACCTTGTGCCTTGAGGCAGTCATTGAGATATAAAACAAAGAAGTCCATGTTTTCCTCTTGCATTTTACTGTCAAGTAGAAACCATGCAGTCTCGTTAAGATCTGGTTTAGAAATCTCATTAGCCAGATATTCACATTCATTGCTTACAAATTCTACTTTCTACCCAACATCTGAACACCAGTCAGACAAGTACTTGGGCACTGCATAAAAACCGTCACCCTTCCTCCACTGTCCAGTCACACGTTCATCATTTTCTTTTAAAGTCTCACCAGAAACACATTTAACTTCCATGTTTCTAGTGATATTCTGTGGCTTGTGCCATAGGTGCTCTCTAAGACGACAGAGACTTCCCTACAACTCCTCTCACTCCTCTGAGCCCTCACTGGAATTGCCTTTGACATTCATAATTCCATCAACAGTCTCTTCAAGGCCATCTAAACTTTCACTATTAAAGCCACAGCTACTGCCATCAACATAATTCTGACTCACAGCAACCCTACAGGACAGAGTAGAACTGCCCCATAGAGTTTCCAAGGAGTGCCTTGTGGATTCAAACTGCTGATCTTTTGGCTAGCAGATTTAGCACTTAGCTACTATGCCACCAGGGTTTCCTGACTTTTACTATTAAGCACCTTAAATTTCTTCCAGCCTCAAACCATTACCAAATTCTAAAACCACTTCCATATTTTAGGCATCTGTTAGAGCAGCACCCTACATTTCTGGCTAAATTCTGTCTTAGTTATCTAGTGCTGTTATAAGAGAAATACCCCAGGTGGGTGTCTTTTACCAACAGAAATATATTTTCTCACTCTCTAGGAGGCTAGAAGTCCAGCTTCAGAATATTGGCTACAGGGAAAGGCATTTTCTCCCTGTAGGCTCTAGAGGAAGCCCCTTGTCTATTTTCTGCATCTGTGGACCTAGAGTTTCCTGGAGATCTCCACATGTCTTGGTAACAATATTACCGCATTTCTCTTCTTTTCACTTGTTAAATCTCTTTTATATCTCAAAAGAAATTGACTCAAAATACATCCTACCCAAATTATGCCTCACTGACATAACAAAGACAATGCATTCCCAAAGAAGATTATAATGACAAGTATAAAGATTTGGGATATACAATACATATACTGTGGGGAGGGGGGAGATGCAATTCAGTCCATAACAGTCTCAGAATTTTCGTATCTGTGCTTGACTCTTAAACCTCAGAATCAAGTCTCCCCAGCTCAAACACCAGTACAGCACGTTGTCTTTTATAGCAGATTACAATCATCCCTAAAATGTTGAGTTGCCATTCATCAGCCATTGTTAATCCTCAAGGAAACCCTGGCAGTGTAGTGGTTAAGTGCTATAGCTGGTAACCAAGAGGTCAGCAGTTAGAATCCAGCAGGCACTCTTTGGAAACTCTATATGGGCAGTTTCATTCTATCCTATATGGTCACTGAGTTGCAATGGACTCAATGGCAGCATGTTTGATTAACGCTTCAATACCAAGTGTAAGCCATAAGTTATTGACTTCCTATACACATCTACCAGGATTGAGAAGTCCAAAAAGAGATGGCTCTTCAAAGCAATTACTTTCTTTGGAAGAATTTCTTGAGATCTTGTTTTTAAACTGCCTTTACAACCGGTTTACCAGACATATACATTTACAAGAGTCCCAGGACTACTTTATTTACAGAATGCCCTCACACAGTTCACTGCGTCTCTTCTTTTCTCTTCTTTCCTTTTGCTGTCTTTTCTGTTACCCAGTTATCAAAGTAGCTGTGTGGTACAGCTGGTTACACCAAGAGACGCTGGGGCAAAGATGCCCCAGACTACGTGGGAGGATCAAGGGAAGTCTTACATGGCTCCCATCAAGAAGCAAACCTGTTGATACAAATGTGTTTGTGTGGCCCATCAGCCTTAGGCACTCCAGGTAGAAATATGGGCGTCATTGGATGAAACAGAAACACCCATTAAGTGGTTGAACAGCAGGTATGATGAGCACCACCTGCCAGGAGCTGGGTCCTAACGTGGTACTGCCCTAAATGGATCTAAAACCAAGGGCAGCGACAGGCTGGAGTTACGTTAGCTTGTAGCTGAACAGGCAAAGCAGCTTTTTGTCCTGCATATTGCTGAGTTCTTCCAGACTTTTAGCAATCGCCAGAATAAATCAGAACCATAAGTTTTTTTTTTCTAAAAAAATATTTGGCTGGGCAATTAAAAAACAAACAAAAAAAAAGAGTTATTGTGCTTTATGTGAAAGTTTACAGTTCAAGTTGGTTTGTCACACAAAAATTTACACATACATTTTTGCATGACTCTAATGGCTCTCCCCACACTGTGACAGAGCACTCTTCTTCTTCACTCTGTATTTCCTGTGTCCTTCAACTAGTTCCTGTCCCCCTCTGCCGCTCTGGTCGGGAGCTGCTCAATTAGTCTCATGTACCTACTTAAGCCAAGAAGCATACTCTTCACCGGTATCATTTTATGTCTTAGAGTCCAGCCCACTCTTTGTCTGAAAAAGTGGCTTTGGGAATGGTTTCAGTTCTGGGCTAACAGAGAGTTCAAAGGCCATGTCTTCCAGGGACCCTCCAGTCTGTCAGACTATCAACTCTGGTCTTTTTACTGGAGTTTGAATTCTGTACCCAATTTTTCTCCTGCTACATCAGAGACTTTTTGTTATATTCTTTGTTGGGGCAGCCATTGGTGGTGGCTGGGCACCATCTAGTTCTTCTGGTCTCATGCTGATGGCGTTTCTGGTTTATGTGGCCCTTTCTGTCTCCTGGGCTCTTATTTTCCTTATATCTTTGGTATTCTCCATTTTCCTTTGCTCCAGGTAGGTGAATGTGCAAATTATTTTTTCTTAAAAAAAAAAAAAAAAAAAGATTACTTTTGAAATACTAAACATGACTTGTTTGCTCATGTTTTGGATACTAGGCATATCAGAATCAAAGATTTAAAGGAAAGACCAAAGTATCATTTGCTAAACAACCATGTTTTACCAGTCACAGTGCTCTGCTCTGCCTTTAGCATCGACACAGCAATCCTGAGGGTATGAATCACTAATTCTGTTTCACAGAAGGACAAACTAAACTTCAGAAATGTTACCAGGCTTAGCCAAACAGATGGCATGTAAACCCTGACAAGAGAAAGTAGTCAAATCTCACTAGCTCTAACCTCCAACCTTCTTTAATCCATGCGTCTTTCATAACACTGCCCCTTTGGACGAAGAATGAGGAACTGGCTCAGTCACTCAGCAGCTGTGCCGCTTAATTTTTTTCCGAGCCTCAGTGTGCTCATCTGCAAACAGGGGAAGATGAAATCTGGCCCCGGCTGCTTTACATGGCATCATCAAATTGAAGTGTAAAAATACAGTGCAACCTCTCAAGTACCACAAGTGGAAAGCACTGTTTTCGGTGTTGTTGTTTCTTTTTTATTTGAAGGTTTTGTTGTTGTTGTTTGTTTGTTTTACCAGAAATGCTTCCAGTGCTTTCTTGGGCACAATATCTACAAGATTTAGGCAATAAAACATTTGAAAAGAAACATAAATAAATAAAATCCTGGCACAGGGACAGGAAAGAACAGTAAGCATAAAACAGGAATTACAACCTGAAGGCTAACAGAGTGGCAATCTGTGTATCTGCTGATTTCACAAATCATTAAACATAACAGCAAACATAAAGCGAGTGTTTCCTGCCTGGTTTTAAAATGTTAGAGTCAGAGGGTAAAGTTATAATGTTCCCTGCAAGGGGCCATTAGCGGAGCATTACATGGAGAACTGGTGCCTAATTGCTGCTGCCTGCCACCCTCCCGTGGCAGGTACAGGCTGGTCACTGCTGCAGGGCAGAAACCACGGGGGTCTCCTGTGACTGCAGCCAGAGGTCTCCTAAGGGCCCAGACCATTCGTGTCTGCTCCCAAGACAATGACAGCGAGAGTGCTTCCACAAAGCTTAGGGCCAAGTGCTTGTCAAATTTAGCCTCTGTCTTCTCTGGGCGTATGCATTAGCAGAAATTCTTTTATTTATGTGCCCATCAATATTATTTCTGAATGTGGATATGTTTCTAAACACGCATTTGCAAATAAAGCCCATCACAAGTCTCTGTACTTCTCTCTCCAAGATCTCAGTCCTGCCCTCCCCACCTTGAACAATATCTGGCACGTGGGTACCCTGAGGAAATGTTTATGAAGAGAAGGAGGGAAAGAAGAATGGAGGGAGGGAGAGAGGAATGGACATACTGCAAATAATAAAAACCTGTTCTAAGTATTTCACAATGTTTCTATGACAATAAATGAGATAATGTTTGTGAAAGCAATCTGTAGCCTGTGAGGCACTATTTAAATGCAAATACTCACTGTTGTTGCTAAGCAGTGGTAGTGAAGACAGGGGTAGCAGCCACAGTCTGTCCACCTGTTGGGATATCCTGATGGGACCTCCTGGTACTTAGTTCTCCTGGGCTACCTTCTGCTGCCTTAAGCTCTGCGTGCTGGTCTTGCTCTTAGGCTTGGCTCCATGGCTCTAAGCCCTTCCCCTCCTTAGTGGGCAAATCTGGTCCCCGTTTTGTTTTCTGTAAATCACAGTCGTCCATAAACAGAACCGTACCGTCCCTTAGGAGGCAGCCTCATGAGCTGGAAAGGCTGTGCACCTTCAAGCCCAAAGGACCCTTACACAAAACAGTCAGCCGTCTGAAGTCTCCACTCCCTCATCTGTAAACTATGGGTAATAAAACCTACCTTGGAAGGTTATTGGGATGATTAAATGAGGCTATATATATTAGGATCATGTTTGGTGCTAAAAATTCTTGCCTTCCATGCAGGGAGTCAGGGTTCAATGCCAGCCAACATGCCCCTAAGCAGCTACCACCTGTCTGTCAGTGGAGGCTTGTGTGTGACGGTGATGTTGGGCCGGTTGCAGCAGGGCTTCCAGGCTCACACAGACTAGGAAGGCAAGCCTGGTGATGTACTCCTGAAAATCGGACAACCCATACCCTACGCATCGTAGAGTCCAGTCCACCACCCATAGAGGGGATGGTGCAGGACCGGGCAATGTGTCGTTGTGTGTTGGCATGAGCCAAGAGCCACCTCAACAGCAGCAACAACAGACGTAGCAATAGCTACATGGAGAACCCGGTATAGTGCATTGGATACCCTGGTGTCATAGAGGTTGTATGCCGTGGCTGCTAACCAAAAGGTCGGCAGTTCACATCCCCAGGTGCTCCTTGGATACTCTGCGGGGCAGTTCTACTCTGGGTCACTATGAGTTGGAACTGACTCAATGGCCGTGGGTTTGGTTTTTTGATGGGTGGCATAGTAGCTGGCACAGAGGACATTCAGTAAATAAGATCTTCCTCATGCCTCCCTCCTAGGTTATGACAGAGAGGATGAAAACAAAATTTGAGACTGACCATAAGTTTGTCTTTGGATAAAGTAAAGAACTCTTTGGTCTCTAAAGAAATGACACTCATCCTACTTAGCATAAGCCAATGAAAACATTCCAAAAGCGTGGCGTCCGATACCAGCCGTGGTGTGAGCTTCAAGGAAAACAAGGAGACATAGGCAGATGAGAAGCCTCTAAGCAGTGACTCCTGTGTGACCAAGTTTATCAGTTAGCTTCTGGGATGTTTGAAAACCCTGATAGCTTAGCGGGTTAAGTGCTACATCTGCTAACCAAAAGGTCGGCAGCTCAAATCACCACGTGCTCTTTGGAAACTCTATGGGGCAGTTCTACTCTGGCTTCTAGGGTTATTACGAGTCAGAGCCAATGTGACAGCAGTGGATTTGGTTTTGATTTTTCTGGGATGTTTACTTCCGGGAACACAGGAGCAACCACAAAACAGGTTGTTAAAGCAAATATCATTATTTACTTTTTCTTTATTTTAATACATGATGTCATCTTTGGTGATTTCCAAGGATAAATACAACATAGCAAGATTAAGTGAATTCAAAAGGCTATAAATGGAGCCAGTGAGAAAAGAACAGAACCAAAGCAAGATAGAAGGACAGCTCAAGTTGGTTCACACAATGCCAAGTGTAAAGCCTCCACCTGTTAGCCAGGTGCCACCAGATGGGTGCGTAAGCATCCTAGCACCAAAAAGCAAAGAGCAAGACGCTATCGTTGACAGCATTCACAAGACAAAAATCACAACTGAGCTATTAGCTCAGCTGCTAACACTGACATTAATTTATAGATGGAAAAAATTATATACTGATGAATTAATGCTTTTTGAGCACTTCAGTCACATGTTGTGGTCTCTGTTTGCTATTTAATTTGCCCAGATAAGCACATGGAAACTCTGGTGGTGCAGTGGTTAAGAGCTATTGCTGCGAACCAGAAGGTTGACAGTTCAAATCCACCAGGTGCTCTTTGGAAATTCTATGGGGCTCTACTCCATCTACAGGGTAGCTATGAGTCAGAATTTACTTGACAGCAGCAGTGGTAGATAAACATATGGTTCCCATTTTATTTCAGATACCAAAAAAGCCAAAAGGCATTCCAAATATAGTACCAGTCATTCATACAACTAGCTCATTTTTATAGCACTTGAACAGAAAAATGTATTCGATGCCCTATGTGACATGCCAGATTTCTAGGAGGGAAGTTTTAAATACTTGAACAACATGGAAAATGGAAAAGTAGTATTTCTTTTAGTTCAGAAGCATGCTGCTACATTAAAGTCCAACAGAAAGGAAATACACAAACTGATCCCTAACATTTTGTATTTTTTTTCTTATATTTTCTGTATGTCTCTTTCCAATGGTTCTAAGACATATTAGGTTTATTTACTGGTTTTGAAGTGCTTATATAAAGAACTCTCAGATCTCATGGCATGCAATCCAGTTCCCACAGAAATGGATTTGTTGTAGCTAAGTAAGTAGGAGTGATATTTTTGTTAGGGAGTACCTGCTACATTGCATTACCTTTATTTTGAAAAAACAAAAAAATGTATTCCTCTCTGGGTAACCGTGTTATTTGATTTCTTTGTTTCTAAACTCAGAAAACATAGACTGACTTGGGAAACACTCATGGAAGCTCAAGCACTTCATGCAATAAATGTCTAGATAAGAGACATGCTACCTAAGAATAAATAAAATAAAGGCATGACTTGGTGACTTTTGATTTAACAGACATTTCTTTTGGGGAGGGAAATTTTGTTTTGTTTTCTTCAAAATGAATACCGAATACTTAACATTGGACATAACATTCTAGAAGTATGTTTTCCCACTATAGACTCTAAGGAAGCCTTGGAGGTGTAGTGGTTTGAATCCATCAGGCACTCCTCAGAACCTCTGTAGAGTATTTCTACTTGGTCCTGTAGTGTCGTGGTGAGCAGGAATTGACTCGCCGGCAAAAGATTTTGAGTTTTCACAGACTCTAAGAGAATACAATTCATACTTCTTTCTAGTCTCTGCCATCACTCAACTCTTTCTGTCTCTTTAAGTGTTTCAAATCTCTTTTCAGGCAAAGTGGTTTTTAAATTATGAAAATAATAAATAGACTGTAGAAAATGCACGAATTTTCCTTTACTAGTTGAAATAAGATAGATGACTCACAATCATTTCCTGGGCACAGTCAAAGACCTTTCTACCCAAGACAACACATGTGTAGTAACCCTTTTCATGACCTACAACTGGGATTTTAGTCACTCTATTAAGTTACTTGCTGAAGTGAATTGCCTACCAGTATTTGGTCTGCATTTAGCTGAGAATGCAATTTTTTGTTTGTTTACATAAATGTTGATCTAAATGCATATATAAAGAGTTCTGGTGGCACAGTGGCTAAGTACAGAAACCCAAACCCACTGCCATTGAGTCACTTCTAACTCATAGTGACCCTAAAGGACAGAGCAGAACTGCCCCCACAGAGTTTCCAAGGAGCACCTGATGGATTTGTGCTGCCAACCCTTTGGTTAGCAGCTGTAGCACTTAATCTCTATGCCACCAGGGTTTCTAGCAGCTAAGTAAGGTCAGGAGTTCAAATCCACAAACTACTCTGTGGGAGAAAGATGTTGCCATCTGATTCCATAAAGATTTCAGCCTTGGAAATACTACAGGGCAGTTCTACTCCATAGTATTAGGAATACTACTCACTATGAGACCAAATCAACTCCATGGCACACGACAACATACGTATACACATCTCTACACATATATAGAAACCCTGGTGGCGTAGTGGTTAAGTGCTGCAGCTACTAACCAAAAGGTTGGCAATTCAAATCCACTAGATGTTCCTTGGAAACTCTATGGGGCAGTTCTACTCTGTCCTAAAGGGTTGCTAGGAGTTGGAATCGATTCAGTGGCAATGGGTTTGGTTTCGGTTACACATGCATACCATTCATTTGCACAGGGCAATGTTAAACATAATCTGAAGTCAGTAACAGGTAATAATTTATTATCCTGGAATGAAATCTAGTCTAGAGTGCGTATTCACCTTACCTCTCACATACGAATACATCAAGGACAAGAGTATTTTATTTATCTTTTTCTCTAGTGTCTGGCACAGTGCTCGGCCCACAGAATGGGAACTAGCTACCTGCTTTGTGATTGAAAATCAGGGAGTAAATTCCGGCAGTAACTCAGAAGGCCATAGTCAGCCAGTCATTCGCTGCGTGTAGTTAATGCAGAACCTTGGCTGTTTGCTGGATTTATCCTGGAACACAGTAACCAGGGTTTTTGTCCTCAGTGTGATAACTCATGAAACAGTTCATCTCTGGAGGTCTACAGAAACTACGTGATGCCTCAAGGACTTCTTAAGATTCTCTCAGTATTGGGAGTAAGATAAGGGACACAGCCAAAACTTGTTTTTGAAAAACAAACAAGAAAAATCCGTTTCATATACAAAGTTCTTACCCTCAGAGTATTCACCCTTATAATCATGGAACTTGAAGTGGCAAGGCAGCTCCTAACGTATTCCAGAATCTTCTAGAACTCACTCATGGTGCTTACATACAAGGCATGTTGTACAGCAAGATTATTTAACTTCCAGCCCACAGTGGCGCCACTTGCCCTTCCAATGGCAGAAGACAAAGAGATGCCCCTTGTGTGCTTTCAGGAATAGAACACAGTACACAAATAACCACATATGTATAATGAAATAGACCTCTAAATGAGATGTAGAGAATGCTAGAGCTTATTAGATAGAAGTAAATGCATACAACTAGGAAATTTTGCAACCAGAATAGAAGGAAAGCTATTCTAAAGAAGAACTAGTACAAACATACTTATCAAAAGGGGAATGCTAGGAAACAGAAGATGCAAGTTTTCCACAATGGTAAATATGGTGGCTAACTGTTACAGTAAAGGGGAAGAAAAAATGAAAGGTGATATATGTTTACTGTTAGCGGCTGTTGAATTAACCATCCACTCGTGGCAACCCTACACACACTGGAGCAAAACACGGGCTGGTCCTGTGACATAGCCATGATCAGTGGCAGTTTTGACAGTTACAAACCATCGGGCTTTCACTGGCTGATTTTCAGAAGTAGATTACCAGGCCTTTTCTTCTAGTCTGTCTTAATCTGGAATTTCCACTGAAACCTGTTTAGCATCACAGCAACACACAAGCCTCCACTGACCAGAGTGTCTCCACTGGCAGATGGTGGTGGCTGTGCGTGAGATGGATTGGCTAGGAAGACGTGAAGGGTGTCTTAGTCACCTAGTATGGCTGTAACAGAAGTACTGTGCAAGTGGATGGCTTTAACAAAGAGAGGTTTATTCTCTCACAGTCAGTAGTCCAAATTCAGCTCCAAGGGAAGGTTAGGTCTCTCTCTGACAGCTCTGGGAGAATGTCCTTGTCCTTCGTATTCCCCAGCTCAGGTTCCCCAGGCCCAAACAACACTTGATTCTGGCACTGCTTTCTTGGTAGTATGAGGTCCCCAACGATCCGCTGGCTTCCGTTTCCTCTTTCTCCCCTTAAAGATAAAAAGCGATACAGGCCACACCCCACGGAAACTCCTTTTACATTACATAAGAGATATGACATTACTAAGGGTGTTACCAGAAACCCAAATCCACAGCTGTGGAGTAGATTCTCATAGAGACCTCATGAGACAGAGTAGAGCTGCCCCATAGAGTTTCTATGGCATGCCCAGTGGGTTCGAACTGCTGACCTTTTGGTAAGCAGCCGCAGCACTTAACCACTATGACATCCGGGTTTCCAAGGGTGTCACAGTCCCACTCTAATCCTCTTTAACACAAGATTGCAATCGTAAAATGGAGGACAATCACACAATAGTGAGAATCACAGCCCAGCCAAATTGCTAGACACATTTTTGTGACAAAATTCAATCCATGACAGAGGGCAAGAGTTCTATCACTGAGCCATCGTTGCTCCCATACACACACACCCCACAGTGAAACCACAGAATAAGTGCTCTTACTGCTTCACATCTTTCTTAAAGATAAAGGAACTCTTGCTCAGAGAATGGAATTTGTCCAAGATTCTTGAGGTTCCAAATTTCAGAGCTGAAATTCTTAATCTGATTCCAAAGCCCTGTTCTTTTCTCCTAGCAGAACTGCTGTACAGAGGTATCATGGAAAAGGGGAAAAAAAGAAATATAAACTGATTTCACAAACAATTTTAAAAAAAAAAAACCCAGGCTGTAACCTGATGCTGACCCTGCTCATAAATCATTACTGAGGTCAACTCCTCAGACAGGAATGGATTGGACTTAGTGACACAGAGTGACCATATCATGTATGCACTTTATGATTCTATGCACCTATAGGGTGTCATCCAACTGGCCTCTTACTAGTGGAGAGGGTGGAGAAGAGAGGACAAGAGATTGTTAAAAAGGATACGACATGTATAGAACAGAAAGGAGGAGTGTGCTGTCACCAGGCAAGGAGAGCAGTAGGAGCTGCACATAGGCAGGTGTGCAAATTTAAACTGGATTGTACACTTTCACTCATCACAATAAGTAAAATTAAATTTAAAAGCCCAATTCACTGCTATCAAGTTGATTCTGATTTGTAGCGACCCTGTAAGACAGAGTAAAACTGCTCCAGAGCTTTTACCAAGAAGCACCTGGTAGATTCAAACTGCTGATCTTTTGATTAGCAGCCATAGCACTTCACCACTATGCCACCAGGGTTCCCATAAACAGCAATAGGATCTACCAACTTCAGCCACACTTCTAGGTATGAAAATGGCTACCAGTCACGCAGTAACCATCCCAGTAACATTGTGTGCCCTGATGACAGCCGTATAGTGGTTGAATGTGGAAACAAAGCAGGATTTTCCAGCAACACCTTCCTTGGATGACCTGGTACCTGCCCTGGCAGGGTGAGCAACCCTGAAACTGTCCTGAGTCATCCCTGAGGGGACTCTGCATGGCTTCCGCCTATGAGATTCAAAGAGTAACTTCAAGAGTTTGGAGACGAAGACCTAGTCTTAAAAAGTTGACTCCTTTCAGCCAAGGGAGTAGAATAAAGATTTGTAGTAGAGAAATAGAAATTTTTATTTAACGTTTTTGAACAACTGATTGTCTTACAGATCCCATTTCATTGAATTGTGTGGTACACAATGGCATTAATTCTCCTTTCATAGATGAGAAGACTCATGCTGTGCAAAGTTAAGTAACATGACAAGAGTGACACACAGGAAACAGACGAAGTCTGAATGTCTACAGTGACGATGTCACCCAGAGCAGATTCTCCTCACCACTCTCTACTATCCCCTTCTGTCTTTCAAGGCCAAGGATGGGCCTAGAAAACACCTAATGGTGACCTCACACAGATCAGAGTTAAGATGACAGGCTCCTCCATCCATCTGTGGTTCAGCTGAGTCGGGCCTGTATCCCTCCAAACCCCTTAGGCTGCACGCTCCCTCCACCCATCCACTAGCTCTTGACTAGCTGAAAATAAATCAGCTCCTCTCCTATTTCTCACCCCACCACATGCCCTGGGCCTGCCCTGGGCCTCCCTCACTCCTACACGGCCTGGTCAGAAGTACAGGCATATTTCTTATAATGTATCACCATAGCCCAAACCTCCTAGAACTTAAGAGAAACGTGATTCAATGGCCAAGCCAAGTGCCGTCGAGTCGGATCCGACTCATGGCGACCCTAGGGGCCAGGATAGAGGAAAATAGAAAATAAATAAGTACCTTGTAGCCCGCATAGAGAGAAGGAAATTTTAGTCTTCTATTTCATAAACATTTAAACAAGGGGCATTGGTACGAGGCTGAGCATCTCTTGCTGTGCATCACTGTCTGTGTTGTTCTGTCTCATGGCTTGTTCACTAGCAAAGGACAGATCCCCAGGAAGGAATCTCTCTCTACACAGAAATGTTCTGTTTGGAGCTGCTCACACAAAGCGTCAGTAAGCTAGTACAGCTTGAAAATATAGTAAAAGGACTATTGCTACATAGCAAAGCATATAACCTTGAATTCTACAAAAGGAATCAAGATGTAGAGTGAAAACTTAAATTTCTTTCATCGTTTTCATGTGCCCTAAATTTTGGGGGGAACCCCTCAGTGGTGCAAACAGTTAACATGCTCAGCTGCTAATGGAAAGGTTGGAAGTTCAAGTCCACCCAGAGATGCTTCAGGAAAAAAAAAAGTCTGGTGACCTACCTCCAAAACATCAGACATCGAAAATCCTTTGGAACACAGTGCCGGTTTGACACAAAAGGAGTGGGCATGAGCTCTGAAAAACTTGTTCTTCAGTCCTAATATCTTCTTTGGCCATAGAAAATTACTCTGCAGAATGATATTTTGCTTGAACTTGAAACAAATGAGAAAATCAGAGTAAGGTAACAGGGAGTGGTGTCGCCGTTACATCAGGCGTTCCATTAAAGAATATCACAGTTGAATCAGCAACAATTATTTCATTGATGGATATTTCAAACCCCATTTCATGAACCATGACTTTTCCCACATTAGAGAACACAGATAGATAAGCATATAGGTAGATAGATCAATAAACAGTTCAAAGAGTAAAACCAACTTTTGATTATCTGCCTTAATAAAGGGACCACACAGATAAGTCCAAACCACAGCTATCCCAAAGCTCATTTTAAGTCATTTGTCTCAACTTCTTTTCTATCAACTTTTTCAAGCAGAGAGAGAAGACTGTTATTGCTAAAAAATAGAAAGGGCTTAACTGTCTTCCCTATTTTTCCTCTTTTTTGTGGAGGTACAAATACATGGTACGAGAATAGCCACAGCGGACCAAACATTCGTGGTTTGAAACTTTGCTGGTGTAGTGGTTAAGTGCTACATCTGCTAATCAAAAGGTTGGCAGTTCATATTTGTCAGGCACTGCTTGGAAAGTCTGTGGGGCAGTTTCACTCTGTTCTATAGATTTACTATGAGTCAGAATTGACTCAAAGGCAGTGGGTTTGGTTTTTGATTTGACCTTTTGCAAGTCTTGATTCTTTCTCTTCAAGAAAAGAATAATAATAGTTACCTTCCAGGGTTGCTATGGGTGTCATCCCGGCTCTCAGTTAAACAACAAAATTACCTACAGCCATCCAGTTGACTCCAACTCATAGCAACCCTACAGACAGAGGAGAACTGCCTCATAGAGTTCCCTGGAGGACTTGAACTGCCGACCTGCTGGTTAGTAACCACAGTACTTAACTTCTATGCCACCAGGGGTTTCCTGGCTCTGCAAAGACACTCATTATATGGCAGGGTTTGTAATTATTAACAATCCTGGTGGTGTAGTAGGTAAGAGCTGTGGCTGCTAACCAAAAGGTCAGCAGTTCAAATCTACCAGTGTTCCTTAGAAACACTATGGGTCAGTTCTGCTCTGTTCTATAGGGTTGCTGTGAGCCAGAACTGCCTTGACAGCAGTGGGTTTGGTTTTCATTATCTGTCCTGTGGGGAGATGGGCAGTGCCTAACAGCAACGGGTTATATACACTCTGAGAGACGATGTACAGGCTGGTCACCCTCTCCAACCCCCGTCTCCTAATCACCAAAGCTAAGCCCTTTAAACTGTGGTAGGTGAGAATGTGTGTATTCTTCATCACCTTCTACACAGACCTCAAAAGCTGCTCTTTTGAGATTATCCAAACCTCCCAAGCCCAGCTGCCTTTACTTTGCTGTAGATGTAAAGAACTAGGAAGTACGTAGTGGAAGCTACACTTCCCCTCCTTTTAAGAGGCACTGAAGCCAGGTGGTTAGCCAGGTGGCAGAGTGGAAGGAGTATTGATCCAGGTTCTGGTGACTCAAGTCCAAATCTTGCCTCAATACTGAGGGTCTGCAGGGGTTTGAGTGAATCGTTTTATACTACTAAGATTCAATCTCCTTCTTTGTTGTTATTAAAAGATGTCAATAATTCTGAGTTGATAATGTATATCTGAAGGTTTTTAAATCCCATTATGGGCTTTAGAGTTCAGCAGATGTCCTTTCGAGCTATGGTCAGTATGGCCATTGACTAGACATGTGAGGTTGGGCAATTCACTTAACCCTTCCAAGTTTCAACTTCCCCTTCAGAAAATGAAGACGATAAATGTGTCTTACTTCATTACTATGGGGATAAATCATTGACACAAAACCCACAGAAATAAGGCCTCATTAAGTATTTGTTTCGGCTGCTTCTGTCATTATTACGAGGATGGCAAAGAACTGAAACCACTAATAAAAGAAAGAAAGAAAAACACACTTGGTGTAACTTCTGGACCTTCACGCTGTTCCATCAATGGTCGTTGTCGCTGCTGCTGTCACCACAGCTGGTCAGTCAGTTACTGCATCTGTAACTCTTCTCTGCTATCTATAAACTAGCCTATCTTTTATAATACTAGATCATTACTTGTTCAATAAAACTTTCTTCTCAGGGAGAACAGAATCAAATGGAGAAAAGCAACCATGTTTCCCAACTGAGCAAGTCTGCGAACAACAGGACAGCACCTTTCTAGAAAACCTCGTTCTGTCCTCAGCCAATTAAATTCAAGAAAGACACAAGCCTACAATACTTTGACAGTTTACTGAAATATCCATCTGTAACTTTAATATGTTCTAAGCAGAGATCCCTGTCCTTAGCATCCCATCCCTGAAATTTTCTCTGTAACATCTACACTACCTTGGCCTTCTTCTTCTCCTGACTCTCTGTCCCTTTTCCTTAGACCTGGAGTCATTTGAACCACTCATTATTAGAAAAAGCTGTAGCTCAGCATATGATCATTCTCCACCAGGCTGGAAGGAATGTCACACTGTGGTGTTCAATAAAAACAGTAATGTCACTATGGTGTTCAGCAATCACCGTAACAAGAAGTTGTTATGAACTGACTATATTCCAGGCACTATCCAAAGCACGTCATATGAATTATTTTATTTGATCCTTAAAATCTAGAGGCTAAATTGGTAGATTCTATAGAGCTAAATTATCCTGAACCAAAAAAAAAAAAGTAAAGCAAAAGTTGCCACTGTGTCAACTCTGACTCCTAGTGACCCCATTGAACAACATAGAACTGTTTTTATAGAGTTTCCAAGGGGCTCCTAGTAGATTAAAACTGCCAACCTTTTGATTCAAAGATGTAGCTCTTGATGACTACACAATCGGGAGGATAGTCTAGTGGGTACTAATTAATGTGTGGCTTAGTCGGATCGACTCAATGGCACTTGGCTGGCATTCTAGGTGCAACAGTTAAAAGTTCTACTGCTAATGAAAAGGCAGACAGTTCAAACCTACCCAACAGTTCACTGAGGGAAAGATGTGGAGATCTACTCCCATAGAGACTGTCAGATTGTTAGTCACTGTCGAGTCAGAGCAGAACTGCCCATGGAGTCATAGCGACTCCATGAACAACAGAACGAAACACCACCTGGTCTTGTGCCATGTCTGCAATCATTTTTATGCTTAAGTGCATTGTTGCGGCCACTGTGTCAACCCATCTCATTGAGGATCTTCCTCTTTTTCGCTGACCCTCCACTCTACCAAGTATGATGTCCTTCTCGAGGGACTGAGCGCTTCTGACAGCATGTCCAAAGTATGTAAGAAGTGATCTCGCCATCTTTGCTTCCAAGGCACCATCTGGTTATACTTCTTAAAGATCACCACAAAGATCACAACCTAGAAAACCCTATCGGGACCATTGTCCTCTGTGACATACGATCCCTATGAGTTGAAATCAAATTGACAACACCTAACAACAACTTTAGGGGAAGCTAATGAACAAGTCTTTGTAGAAAACTTAGATCCCTACTTTGTCTTATGTTTTCAATGTAGGCTTCTCATTACGCAGCTATTTGGCTGTCAAGTCTGCAATTCTGAGCCTAGGCCAAGACACGGGGAATAGGGAGCGCAAATGAGAAAGCCAAGGAGATACAGCGGTCAACAATGACTCCAGAAGAATGCAGCAGCCAGTAACTCTTACAATCATATATTCCCTTTAATGTAAATTAATTCTAGATTCCATTCATTCTTATCCTCAGTGTGTATATATTTAAGGTCTCTCAGAATTTCTCAGAAACCCTGGTGCCACAGTAGTTAAAGAGCTACAGCTGCCAACCAGAAGGTCAACAGCGCAAATCTGTTGGGTTCTTCTTAGAAACTCTGTAGGGCAGTTCTGCTCTGTCCTATAGGGTCCCTGTACATCAGAATGGACTCGACAGAAATAGGTTTTTGTTGTCGTTGTTGTTGTTGTTTTAGGAATTTCTCATACTCTAATCACATGCTTGTCACGATATGCTATTGATGAGGCCTATTTAAATAACTAGCATTTTGCATTGTGAAACGAAAGTAAAAAATGCACAGTCTTTCTTAATTCTATTTCTAATTACCACACTATATACGACCCAGAATGATGGTGCATTGATAAAACACACAAATGAGCCAACAATTCTTAGAATATACTAAAATTTCCATTTAAGCTGTTAGCTAAGCTGTACGCGTTGGTAAATGTAAGCATTAACCCTCAAGAAAAATATTTCTTAAGCAACAGCCTAATTGGAAACTCCACAACCATATGTAATAGAAAGAGAATCATTTCACAGAAATTAAAAGCAAACTCATTGCTGCTGAGTGAGCTCCAACTCATAGTGACAGTAGAACAGAGTAGAACTGCCCCATAGAGTTTCTGATGAGCTCCCAGTGGATTCAAACTGTTCGACCTTTTGGTTAGCAGCTGTAGCAGTTAATTGCTATGCCCCCAGGTATCCTTTTTGCTATAAATTTTAAAAAAGAACATTTCCAAAGGCTGTTTCTTCCTCCGAGCTACTCCCATAGCACTTATTTTGGTCTCTATAAAGTTTTTTTTTCCACCTCTATAGTAGTTGCGTGTGCATGCATTATTGCCCTTAACCAGATGGTCACGACCTGAAGAAGGAAAACCAAGCCTTGCTCATCCCGGTCTCCTTCGTATTGCCCAAAGTGGTGTCTTTCACAGAAGATTCTGGTTAAGGTTGGCTGAATTGATTGAAACTGAGCTACTTGGAACTGAACAGAATTGAACGGAATTCCATTATACATTGTGCTGTGATGCTCGTGACTTTCTATTTTAGAGGCTAAATAAGCACATCTGAATTTCCTTCTCTTCTGCTTGTACTCAGGTGAAGTGCCTCAGGCCAACATGCAAACCAAAATTGAACAGGTTAAAAGATATTTGGGGCTGGAATAACCCATGAACTAAATAAACAAGGATGCACTGTCTGTGCGCCGTACTAACTACCTTTCCATCTGGGAAGTTTTCTAAGCTCCATCCCTGAGTGAAGAAAAAATGGACTCAGACCCTATTAGCTCAACTCAGCTCTGTCTTGAAATGCTGTCACCAAGTTCCTCCTGGCATGTCACATTCTCTGCTGAGGTGACGCTTCCGGAGAGCTAGTTCTGAATCTTAAACCAAATTCCTGTTGCCCAATATCTTCATCAGTTTCTCCAAAGAAGCTCGTTAGACTTTGAGTCAGGAAAAAGTTGGCTTTCATGGAAAGCATACTTTTGTGTTTTTTATCTGAAAAATATAAAGCTCATTGATTATTTTTAATCAATTTTGCCCCTAGTGCTGGGAAGCTTACAGCTAAACATAACGTTCAAGAACAATCATCCTTGTAACGCCAGTTCTTGGATTTTTGCCAATTCTGTGTTTTCCTTTTCTTTTCTTTTTTACTAGCGTTCATTGAAAATAGCCTCAAGTTCTTTCTGAACATCTGAAAGCAATAAATAATAAATAAAATAGAAGAAATATCTGAATTATATTAAAACTGCTAAGGAAGAAAAGCTGTACTCTATGTCCAAGTCAAAAGGCATAAACTAAACACATCTAACAAATAATTTTGGAAAAATAAAATTACACGTTAAGGCTGAGAAAAGACAAATGATTTGGTAAGCTGCATCAGAGATTTTGCCAAAGGCCAATTAATTAATGATCCTTAAATAGGAACCACCTTCCCAAATCGATCAGGTATCTAATCACGTCTTCAAGGGGCTGATCAGTTAATAAGGGAAAGTGGTGGAGGGAAAAGGAGAAACACAGAATTTATTGTCATATGACTATCCCTGTGTCCCAAGTGGTTTTATGTATCATATTTTGCCTGGGCCAGTAAGCAGTGGAGAAAGCATTGAGGCTGTCGAGGATTTCATTTTACTTGGTTTCACAATTAATGCCCATGGAAGCAGCCGTCAAGAAATCAAAACACAAGTTGCATGGAGAAAACTTTCGGCAAAGGACTTCTTTAAAGTTTTGAACAGTAAAAACGTCACCTCGAAGACTAAGGTGCACCTGACCCAAGCCACAATATTTTCAATGGCATCATACGCATGCAAAAGCTGAACAATGAATAAGGAAGACAGAAAAGGAATTGATGTCTTTAAACCGTGGTGCTGAAGAAGAATATCGAATGCACTTTGGACTGCTGAAATTACAAACCGATCTGTTCTGGAAGAAGTACAAACGGAGAGCTCCTTAGAAGCAAACGTGGTGAGACTGCACCTTACAGACTTTGGACATGTCAGGAGGGATTAGTTCCTGGAGGAGGGCATCGCGCCCCGTAAAGTGGGGCATCGGTGGGGCATCAGTGAAAAAGAGGAAGATCCTCGAGCAGATGGATGGACACAGCAGCTGCAACAATGGGCTTAGCCTTAAAAATGACCGTGGATGTGGTTCTGTGAGGCGTAGGGTCACCATGAGTCAGAACCAGCTCAACAGCACCTAACAACAACAACATTTTACCTGGTTGCACAGAGGTAAAGTGCTCAGTGCTAACTGAAAGAAGATGGTTCGAGCCCAGCACATCCCAATTTGGTGCATAGTATCTGTGGTCTTAAAAGCTTGCACGGAAAAAAAGAAAGCTTGCAAGAGGCCATCTATACATCTGTTGATCCCATCCAATCTGAAGCAAAGGAGAATGAAGAAAACTAAACACCTAAGAAAAATATTATCCCAAAGGACCACATGAACCAGACACTCCACTAGCCTGAGTCCAGGGCTAGACAGTACCTGCCTACTGCTGCTGACCGTTGAGACAGGGATCACACCACAGAGTCCTCAACAATGGGAGAAAAATGTAAAATTCAAATTCACAAACAAAAAAAGGCCAGACTTGCAGGTCTGATGGACTGGAGGAACCTCTTAGGCTATAGTCCCCTGGGTAGAAACCACTCCTGAAGCTCACATTTCCAAGACTAGCCAAGCCTGTAAAACAAAAGGAACACCTGGTGGAACGGTAGTTACGTACTATGGCTGATAACCAAAAGGTTAGCAGTTCAAATCCACCAGGTACTCCTTGGAAACTCTATGAGGCAGTTCTATTCTATCCTACAGGGTCACCAGGATTCGGAATCAACTCAACAACTGGTTTGGCTTTTGGTTTTATAAAACAATAACACGCATGAGGAATAGCTTTTTAGTTCAATCAAATTTAAGAGACTAAACAGGCAACTCCTGCCCAAAAGTAAGACAAGAAGGGAGGGACAGGAACAGGATGAACAGATGGAGGGAACCCCAGATGGAAAGGGGGGACAATGCCATCACACTGTGGGGATTGCAACCAATGTAACAAAATGATATATGTATAAAAATTTTGAATGAGACATTAACTTGAGCTATAAACATTCATTGAAAGCACAACAAAATGAGAAAGAAAAAAATCCTATGTTTTCTCTCCATAAGATGCTGTTGTATGCATTGACTACTCCATAAAACTTTCATATGTTCTGGGTGCTTCACATTTATTAAGACATCTCATTCGTTCTTCAACTGTGGGGAATATATTCATTGCGAAAATGAAGAGTCTGGGTTCAGGCCAATATCCAGTAGCAGAACCGTAGTCTAGGTCTTTCTACTTTCTACTTCTAGGGTACCTTAATTATCTAGCGCTGGTACCACTATTGGGTGACTTTAACAAACAAATTTATTTTCTCACAGTTTGTCAGGTACTCTGTCTCTTGCCTTTTTTTCTCTGTCTCTGTCTCTCACTCTCCCTGAAGGCCCTCATCTCTTTATCTGCTCTCAGGCCATCTTCCTCTGCACTGGTATCTGTGCCACACACACCTCCCCCCCATCTCTGCCAGCTCACTTGTTTGTTTAACCTATTTTGTATTTTAAAAGAAATTGACTCAAGACACATCCTATGCTTATCTTTTTTCCATTAACATAACAAAGATTCCCAACTGAGATCATAACCATAGGCATACTGAACCAAAAAACAAACCAGCTGATTCAGAAACCAGGCACAGAGATTAAGAACTAAATGCATATTCTGGGTGGAAGACAATTCAATCCACAGCATCCCACCCTTTCACTGCCAATATTTATTCCCTTCTCACATGCAAAATGCATCTACCTCATCATATCATCCCAAAATTTAAGGTAACTCCAGGTCCAAAAATCTTCCCTTCTGAATCATCTAAAGCAAATACGGATGAGGCTGCAGATGTATTCTGTTCTAGAGTAAAATTCCACTTCATCTTTGAACCTGTGGAATCCAAAACACGAGTTCTGTTTTCAAAGTCCGGTGGTGAAATAGGCACCAGGTAGCAGAGTCAAGAAAATACAAAAATTCTCAAAAACAGAAGGTTAACTTGATGTCTGATGGCCTCTGAGAAGCAATTAAGGCTCAAACAGAAAGCTCAAGTTGACCCAGCTCAACTCAGCTTATCCTCAAGTCCATGAAATCCCAGTGCTGACCCCTCCTCGGCAGAGACTGACATACTTCCAAATGACTCCAATAATGAGTATTCAACAGAGTAAACACCGTTGACGCTTCCTAAATCAATATTAATGGAAACCCTGAGGCAATCAATGTGCAGAGGGCAAAGCTTCACAGACGCAGATTCTGCTACAAGTGGTAGCAGCCCTCCACCCAACTCTTAACAAGTCAAGGTCTTCACAAACTGTTTCTTGACATGAGCTAAGCTTTTAAAGCATACGTGTAGAATTTCCCTCTTATATATAAATATATCTACACATTATATATATTAATCCACATCAATATTTATATAGATATGTATTAAACCACATTGGCAACCAGTCTCAACCTTCCTAATGTGTGTATAACTGATGTACTACTCTTTGACATTTTAGAAAAAGAATACTAAACCAAGCAGGCTATTTCTATTTTGTCTTTGGATTTTTGTAAGATTAACTGAGGTCCACCTGGTAATTGTAATACTTCTAATTTCAACCCTGGAGATACTTCACAGCTTAATGAAGTTACAGTGAGTCAGCTACCATTTATTAAAAAAAAAAAAAAGTTGCTATAGAGTTGATTCCACCTTATAATGATTGTATAAGACAGAATCAAATTGCCCTATAGCGTTTCCCAGGCAACAATCTTTGCTAGAAGGAGTCCTGGGTCGTACAGTAGTTGAAAGTATTCAGCTGCTAACCAAGAGGCTGGTCATCTTCTTTAAAGATCACAGTCTTGGAAACACTTGATAACACAAAGGGGCAGTGCTACCTTGTCCCACAGAGTCACTGTGACTCAGAGTGACTTTACAGCAATGGGTTTTTTTTTTTTTTGAATGTCTGGAGGCATTTATTTTTATTATGACTGAGTGAAAATTTACAATACAATTCAAATTTGCATGCCCACCTATCTGCAGCGCCTTCTGCTCCGCTCTGCTCTCCTTGTCCGGTGACAGCACACTCCTCTTGCCCATCCTACTCATGTCATTTCCTCTTAACAATCTCCTGTCCCCTTCTCTCCACCCTCTCCACTCCCCTTTATTGAGAGGCCAGTAGGACCACATCCCATAGATGCATAGAACCATAAAATGCACACACGATATGATCGCTCTCTGTCTCCAAGTCCAATCCATTCCTATTCAGTACTGAGGTTGACCTCAATATTGACCTACACTCGGGGCAGAATCAGGTCTAGGGGCCATGCTCCCAGGGGATCTCCCAGGCCTTCAGACCATCAGCTGCGGTCTTTTAGTGGAGTTCTTGGGATGTGCCCCTTTTTCCCTCAGGTGGCCACTTTGGAATCTTTACTGAGGCAGTCTGCCGCATCTTTCTCCTGCAGAGCACCCGATGGGGTACAACCCACCCAACTTGAAATAGTAGCTGAGCAATTAACGACTGCACCAACATGGCTAGCAAGTTGTCAGTCGATTCCAAGTCATAGGAACCCTGTAAGACAGAGTAGAAATGCCCCAGGGGGTTTCCAAGGAGTCACTGGGGGATTCAAACTGCCTGTGCTCTGGTTAGCAGTCAAACTCTTAACCACTACATCAGCCCGGCTCCAGCCAGCAGCAGGTGGTAAAGAAACATGGAATACATTACTCAAGTTCATGCAGCTGATACCCAAGTCCAGTTCTGTGTGACCCCAGATTCCTACACTGTGAGCTAGAGATATCTGTTAACAAAAAACCTTTCCTATTAAGATTACAAAGTTGAAAACATCGTACTTGTCAGTAGTCCAGAGGCTAAAAGCAAAGGAGTCAGAAGCCGGCAGAAATTCAACTCTAGACTTAGCTACCTGGCCACCAGAAAACCAAACCACACTCATCACTTTGTGACTTTGGGCACTCCAATTTAACCTTTCCTTGTGTGACAGTTTTATAGTCTGTATATTTGGGATAACATGGCATACCTGTTGGGACTGTAGTGTAAGGAAACTGTGGAAATAGAAGTTTAAACCCAGGATCTGCACAGAGTCCATTAATGGGGGCCAACTTTATTAATCGATCAGTGGAAGCCAGTATCCTTAATCAATCCAGAGTATATTTTATTCAGCAAACAGAAGTGGCGACCTTATTCTCTTCTACTTCCACTTATCTTCCTCTTACTGCAGAAGGTAAGGAGGGAAACAGGAGCAAACCTCACAAAGGAAGAGAGAGGGCAGGAGTAGAGGCAGAAGTTGTGATCCAGGGAGGCAGAGAAAGTGATTCAGAAATGCTTCACGCTGTACCCTCCTTGTTTTCCACAGGCTTTCCTTCAAGTACCTTCGGCGTACTTGAAGAAAGGCTTCTCATGTATAGGACTCTGGCTACCCACAGAATGGTGGAAAAAGTATAGGCAGCACTAAAAACTGGATTGAACTAGATAACATCCAGGCTTCTTCCTGATGTTTCAGCAGTAGAATTCTTGTCTTGCATGTAGTGATTGGGAAATCCTCGTGGCATAGTGGGTTAAGTGCTACATCTGCTAACCAAAAGGTTGGCAGTTCAAATCCGTCACGCACTCCTTGGAAACTCTGTGAGGCAGTTCTACTCTGCCTTCTCTGTTGAGTCAGATCCGACTCAACAGCAGTGAATTTTATGTAGTGGTTAAGTGCTACAGCTGCTAACCAAGAGGTCAGCAATTTAAATCCACCAGGCGGTCCTTGGAAACAATTGTGGGCAGTTCTACTCTGATCTATAGGGTTACTACTATGGGTTGGAATTGACTTGATGGAACCTAATAACAAAAACGTAGGAGACCCAGGTTCCATTTCCAGGTACCTCACATGGAAACCCCGGTGGTGTAGTGGTTAAGTACTGCATTTGCTAACCAAAAGGTCAGCAGTTTAGATCTAACATGTGCTCTTTGGTAACTATGTGGCAGTTCTACTCTGACTTATAGGGTCACTATGAGCCAGAATGAACTCAATGGCAGTGGGTTTGGTTTGGTTTTATACTTCACATGCAAACACACCATCCGTTGAGGGTGGTTTGAGTGTTGCTCTGATGTTGATCAGGTTTCAGCAGAGCTCTTGGACCTAGCATGGCAGTCCACCTCTGAAAATTACCCAGCGACCATCCCTGGATGATAGATGGCCAGTCTCCAATCCATTACAAGGCTGGTGCAGGACCAGGCAGTGTTCTGTTCCTTTGTGCACGGAGTCCCCACGACTCTGGGGGTTCCCTGGAGGGCAGCCAACAACAAGACTCCTCCTAGTCTTAAGATGGGCGTTTCCAGATTCGCTGTTGCAACAGTAAAATCTGAAAAAATCGTATAGATGAGTAAATTACATGTCTTTCACAGTAAGATTCTTGCTTGGGAATTCCAGCTATTTGGACCAACCCATACTAGATTGTGTTAGAGAGACATGGTAAATTATGTCAGTCTCATTTTACAAAGAGACAGCAGAGAAAACATGATATTCCTTAGACCACAGTCAAAAGTCAGCCACTGACTTTACTAGAGAACCCAAGGGAATGAAGAGGGGAAAATCTATTTTTTCTTTTTTAATTTTGAGTTTAAAATTGGAGTTTCACAACAACTCTTCTTGTCAGCATGAAGTTGACTCTGACTTACTAGCACTGCCAATTAAGTTTGCAAACTCATCCTAGAAAATGTGCTACATATCCATTGCTGAATATCACTATGGTCACATTCGAGATACTCCTATTGGGAAGCTGAGCACTGACATCAGGGCCTAGTCCACCCTTCAAAGCAATTTTGGAACTCTTTTTCTGGAATAGCCATCAGAGCTGTCATTGTACTACCCTTAATGTCCGGAATGCCATCAAAATGCCTTTCTTTCAATATTTCCTTTATCTTCAGATAAAGAAAAAAGTTATTAAGGGCTAGATCAGGCGAGTGGGGAAGGTGTTCTAATCCAGTTATTTGTTTGCTAGATAAAAACTCCTTCATGAACAACTATCCAATTACGTTTGCAAACTTGCCACCGTGCACAATGACCATTCCAGAAAGAGAGCCAAAATTGCTTCAAAGGGTAGACTGGGTGCCGACATTGGCACATAGCTTCCCAAAGGGAGTACTTCACAGGTGACCATAGTGATATTCAGCAATAAGAAACGAGGCACTTAGAACAACTAAGTTCGTGGACTTAATTGTCAGACCTCGTATGGTTACTCCATGTGTCGCAGAATGAAATGTTCGTTGCCAGGTCCTGTGCCCGCTTCTTGATAGTTGTATGCTTGAGCCCATTGCTGCTACTGTTGTGTGAATTAGGAACGAGAAGCTCTGTTCAAGGGCCAGAAAAGTCCCTGCGTACTGCAGATGGTTGACACTTGACTACTAACCATGATGTTGTGATTCAGACCCACCAGGGCTGGATTACCCAATAAGCAAAGAAAATGTCTTCCTGCCAATCTGCAGGGCACAATTTCGCCTGTCCCCCACCACGTCCACACAGTGGGGAAACTCCCATGAAATTGCTCACCACAGATTAGCAATTAAATAGAATTAAAGCCCAAGCCACTAGTACTTTATCAGTGCAAGCCCACGTGCACCCTATTTGCTGGCTAATCTCTCCTGCAACTAACACAGAGGTGTCTAGGAAAAAAGACCTGGCAATCTGCTTCCAAAACATCCCAGTCATCAAAACCTTGTGGAATACAGTTCTGCTCCGAAACACATGGCGTCGTCATGAGTCAGGACTGACCTGATAGCAGCTGGTTTGCTTTCGTCGGGGATGGGGAGTTGAATGGCAGTGGATCCAGGAGACCAGAGGTATTGAATAGTACTACCTGCAGAGTTGCACAGATAGCAATCTGTGGGGGTGTGGTGTGGAGTCAAGTCTATTTTGTTTCACTGCACCAGAAAGTAGGAAGGACTAAGTTTCTAGGGACCCTCACTGCACAATGGAACAGTAACAGTGATCTGCAGAGCTTGGCAAGATGGGAATTTATGCTAAGCTCCTACAATAGTTTTATATTAAAGCAATAGATGAAACCTCACAGTCTTGTGTGAACTAATGTTCACACGAGCGCGCCAGCTTTCAACATAAATTGCAAAATGAATACTCTTGTATGTGTTTGCCAAAAAAAGACGTCTGTAAGAACATTGCTATCATGCAAGGGAGGAAAAGACGCAAAAGAAGCCACAACTGTGCTGAATCTAAATTGCAGTAAGAAGAAAATATCCTGAATTGAATAACTTAGGAATCACTCCTTTCCCCAGGAGAAAATAGGTTTCTTATGAGAAACAAGCCTGAAATCTCTGCACCTGGACCAGCTTTCAGAGTGGCTTTTATCCTGACCAGGTGAGAAGAATTTAAAAAAAAAAAAAAAAAAAAAGATATTCGGTTAGTAGATAAACAGTGACATCTAGTGGCCAGTTGTATTAACCAGTTGTGTAACTTCCAAATTCGGCTACCTACATATCGTAATAATATGACTTCTTTATCCTGAGTCACTAGAATATGTTACTGATCAATTCGAACATTCTAGATGCTGTGCTAGACCTTGCAAACCACCCTCTGACACACAGAAGGAAACCCTGGTGGTGTAGTGGTTAAGTGCTACGGCTGCTAACCGAAAGGTCAAGCGTTCAAACCCACTAGGCGCTCCTTGAAAACGCTACGGGGCAGTGCTATTCTGTCCAATAGCGTTTCTGCCAGGTGGAATCTATTCATAGCGATAGAGATTTGGGGGGGTAACCTACAGAAAAGGGACCCTGGTGGAGCAATGGTTAAGCGCTCAGCTGCTAATCAAAGGTCAGCAGTTCAAGTCCACCAGCTGCTTTGTGGAAGAAAGATGCAACAGCCTGCTTCAGGAAAGATTTCACCCTTCGAAACCATACAGGACAGTTCTTTGTCCTGCCTGGTCTCTGTGAGTCGGAATCGACTCAGGGGCAATGGGTTTGGCCTCTTGATTTAACATGCACAAATATCCCCCCACCAAAACTATTCCCTAAAAAAGAAAAGAAAAGAAAGGACACTATGTAATGATTATCTAGAGCCTGAAATCTTTAAAAATGCTCAAGGTGACCCTGCCAGAATGCTCAGTGACTTGCAAGGGAAGCGAGACAGCTTGCCAGCCAGGGTTCACAATCTAATAACGGCTCTGCCGTGACCCGCCAAGGGCTAGTCTCAACTAGAAGTTTCCCTGGCCCCTCCCCAAAATGTTGCCAGTTTGTAAGTATTGATTCAAGTTAACAGTTCTTTGCACATCAAACATTATTAATCTTCAGCAAGAGGGCAGGTAACTGTCCTGATTTCCCGTGAACAGGCTTCCCCTAGCAGTTTGGTGAAGCTGGGCACCCAGTACTTCAATGATTAGCGGCAGTCACTTTCACAATTCCGTTGCACCGGAATTTGTGGAAATTAAAGGAGCCCTGGCAGCAAGAGGCTGAAAGACTTGACTTGTCACCCCTCCTGTCTGGGTAACCTTGGCAACCACAGGCAACTCCTTAGCCAAACTGAGGCTGAGTGCCCTCGCAGTAAAATAGTTTTCCTTGCCTCACAGCCTTGTTGTGAAAATTAAATTTTGGTTTTTTTGGTATGTATAGGACAGAGGAGAACTTCCCCATGGGGTTTCCAAGGAGCGGCTAGTAGATTTGAACTGTCCACCTTGTGGTTAGCAGCCGAGCTTTTAACCACAGCGCCACCAGGGGTCTGATATATGTGATAACTTCTATAAACAGCTGACTCTCAGCTTGGAAAAGAGTAGGTGCCAAGTTTGGTGCCTAGTAATCGCATAGTGAACTGCTCTTTCTCTTCCACTTCCTTCTGTTTCCCGTTTTACAGTCCACAGTGTCGCATAATGGAACTGAATCCCATTTAAGACATCTTCTCATTCTTCCAGCTCTGTGTCTGTGAGCAACTCCAGTTTTCTGCTGCAGATACAGCAAGCAGAAGCTTGGGAGGCTGGGAAGAGAAGGGTACTTCCAATATTCACCATTTCAGGTATAAAGCATTATTTCTAATTGGGTAAATGTAAATTAAACCTGTGACAAACACATGAAATCACTAAGTGGTAGGATTCCTAAACTTATAAATTTGGTCTTATGAAGAATTTGACTGTTTTCATTTCAGGTAGAATTGTTGTAAGTATTAGGGATGTCTGGTTCAAAATTCAAGTCTCATTGAACCTACGCCAAGCCAAGTGCCCTCGAGTCGGACCAAATTTGGCATCTTACTTCATTTAGAGAGAAACAACTACTACTCTTTTCTTGAATTTAATTAACCAATGGTTTGCCAAAGCTCTTTTTTTTTTATTATGAATTTATGGAGTTTACAATGCTATTAGCCATATGCCCTCACTGAACTGAACCTGCCTCATTATAAAATAAAGCAGTGTTTTGCTTATTCAGATTGAGAGACAGAGGGAAGGATGAAATTTTTAGTGCTGTAAGACTTTAATTAGAAATGCCCACATTGTTAACAAAATTGTGAGTTATCAAAACCCCTACCTTAAAACAGATAAGTAACAGATGATAAAAGTTTAGAGCCCCCAATTGTTGGATTTCAACCAACATCTTTTAATTAAGCCTAGAGAATGACCCACAGTTAATATTTTCAAAATAAAGTGAACTTTTTTAATCTCACGTGAGAAGCATTAAAGATTTATGTGATGTATTTTACTTACTACAACATGAAAATCAACTAAGGCCTTTATGTACTCAATAGTAAGGTTTAAAGAAAGGAATTCTCCATGGAGACAATTAAGAAGAAATTCAGCATATTAGAATACACCATTCCCTAAACGTTTTAAGGACTTGAGGTATTTCTATCCTTTGTTGTTTTATAGTTGCTGTTTGTTTTGTTTTGTTTTTGTTTTTTTCTTTGAGGTCACACACACACAAAAAAAATCTTTTAAAAAATGTTTTATTATGCTTTAAGTGAAAGTTTACAATCCCAGCCAATTCATCATACAGAAACCCATGCAGATACTGCTACGAAACTCCAGCTGCTCTCCCGGCCCTGTGACAGCACACTGTCCTTTCCAGCCTCTATTCTCAGTGTCCATTCCACCAGCTGCTGTCCCCTGCCACTCTCTCGTCTCACCTAGAAGACATAGAATATGTTCAAAATTATATTTACCATCTCAAATAAAAGTTAAAAACTAAAGAAATCCTTGAACTTAATTTATTTAATATAATTCCAGAAGAAATACTGTGTGGACAGCATTGGATATGCTGTTCCAGAAACAAAGCAATAAACACATCTTCTATTTCTACATGGTTCTCTTAAATATTACCGACCAACGGAGTCATTAAGTATTTAAACCACTTCACATTTAAAAGATGAAAAAAGCCACATAGGAGGATGAGGGCGAAGAGCTGAACGACCCGACCCTGTTCTTAGAATCAGCTGGTGCTGCTGTTGGGCCCAGAGGAGCCCGGTGCGTGTGCTCAGGCTGCAGGGACAAGGGCTGGGCAGAAAGCCGGCTGAGGAATCTCATGACTGTGCTTGCAGTTGCCAACTGGAAGACAAGAAGGATGTGGGGAAACAGAGAACAGTCTACAACAGAAGGCAAAAGTCTGAGGGCACCAGAAGCTGATTTTCATCTGATATTTCATAGATGGAGCCTTGGTGGTGTGGCGGTTAAGAGCTCAGCTGTTAAGCCAAAAGGTCAGCACCTGGAATTCACCGGCCGCTCCTAGGAAACGCCAGGGGACAGTTCTACTCTGTCCTGTAGGGTCGCTAGGAGTCAGAATCAACTTGAGGGCCAAGGATCTGGGTTTGGGGTATGGTATATACGGCGGGACACGGAAAGAACCCGCTGTGCTCAGCTAGTTACGTGCAGAGCCGACCACAAGCCCCGCAGGATGGATCTCAGCCCCGCGGCTGGCAGAACCAGAAAAAGTTCCAAGGAATCAGAGCAGCACCCCGAAGCTGGGGCACGTCTCCAGAATGCGCCGCGTGTATTCGCGGTCCAGAAGGCCTGAGCTCTTGTCTTCCCCTGCGCTGCTGAAGCCACAGCGCTTTCCTCAAGGTTCCACGGAACCGTCTCTCTCCACTTTTCTTTTTTTCTTCGGGTTGTGCATTAATTTCAACCAGCTCAAGAAATTAAAGCACTAGAGAGTTGAAAAATTCTTGGAGGCCTCCTTTCAAATTTCATGCCAAGGCTTCGAGCTAGCTTTTCCATATTTAATCAAAAGCACTCTGGCGCTTGCCTTCAAAGACGTGAGCGCCAAGGCCCTGCCCACCCACCAGCTGTAAGCTGTCGCTCTCCAAAGGGGTGGGTGGGCTGACCTCGGCCACTCAGCGGTGGCTTGGAAAGTCCGAGTGCTTCACCGAGCGAGGGCTGAAGGCTGCGAGAAACGGTCAGCGCCTTGGTAGCTGAAGGCACTCTGCAGCGGGTACTGGGGTCTTGATCCGTGATCTGTGAAAAGGCAAGACTAGAATCCTCCTTTACTCTCTCCTTGCCAGCCAAGTGCCGTCGAGTCGGACCCGACTCACACCGTTCTCTAACCTAATTGATAAAAAGCCCTTGAAAATTCCTCCCTACTCAATGGGTAGAAAGATAGACACGGCTGGCAGGCGGGCAGACGGACCCACAGACAGGTAGGTAGGTAGGCAGGTAGGCAGGTAGGTAGCCAAGTAGATAGATATAATTATAAAATTTCTCCCTAGTCAGTGGACAGAAATGTATGTGTGTGTGTGTGTGAGAGAGAGAGAGAGAGAGAGATAACTATCAAAAAGGTTAAAAAGAAATGAAGGGGACCAGTTTGGGGCAACATCAATTTAAGAGAACAATCAGGCACTGTGCCATCCAGGTTTCCATATTTCATAAAAGGTAGCAGGGATAAAACGAAGGAAAGATGAAACAGATATCAGATTCCCCTTTTCAAGAAGGAAATTCATTTGTAAGGTAATTCGGGTTTCTAATTTGGAATAGGAACTGTTCTCTGAATGTACTAGGATTTCCTAAATACTATAGGCTTCAGAGCTGAATGCGTTAGGAAGCCACTCCTGGCACCCTGGCAGACAGGCACACCAGCGACTCTCTCAATCTATGCTTGAATCTCTCTATAAAGCTGCTTCTGCTAATGTTAAAGACATATCTCAGTGGATGTGTACAATTCTTTGCTATGATATTTCAATATACTAACATTAAAATTTTGAAATTTTGGTGCCCACTTCGGCAGCACATACACTAAAATTGGAATAGTACAAAGAAGATCAGCATCGTCCTTGTGTACAACTGGCACACAAATTCATGAAGCATTCCATAGTTTTCATGCAAATTTTATTTGAATCATATACTTTCACTCAATCACAAAAAAATCTATATTTTTTTAAAAATTGAAATTATAATGAGTTAGTACCACAAGAATTAACAAGAGGTATTTTTTTCCCCGTATTTTCATCATAAACCCAACCAAAAAGAACGAAAGCGACTGCAACTCACAGGGACCCTAGAGCACAGAGTAGAACTGCCCATAGAGCTTCCAGGAAGCTTCTGGAGGATTTGAGCCGCCAGCCTTTTGGTTACCAGATGTAACACTTAACCACTACACCATTAGGGTTTCCTCATAAACTCAGAAAGCTAAGAAATGTTTCTCAGCCAACTCTATAAAACAAAATTAGGGCATTAAAAGGGGAAATCCTGTAATAATTTTTCTGAATATCCAGTAGTAACCCTACTTTGTCATTTCATGGAGATGATAAACGTTTTCTGGATATTCAATTGTCGTGTAAACCCTATGGAAACCTCAGTTGCATAGTGGTTAAGAGCTATAGCTGCTAACCCAAAGATCAGCAGTTCAAATCCACCAGGCAGTCCTTAGAAACCCCATGGAGCAGCTCTACTCCATCCTGTAGGGTCCACTGTGAGTCAGAATAGAGTAGACAAGAACAGGGGACTGTTTTATCATTTGCTTTTGTTTGTTGTGTATCCTGTAGTCTCTAGTGCAGGATTAGCACCCTCTGTTAGTGAATAAGAAACCATTACAGTTATAGACAACAAAAGACAACCAAATCAGGTTTTTCTGACAGAGAAAGAGCCGTCTTTCCATTCACCACCTGTCTGTAATGTTTCATGCCATATGATAAAGCAATGCCTTAAAAAGATTTTTCTTTTAATTTTAAAAAGCAACATAACTTACCTGCAAATAGCTAAATAAATCTGTGCTTTCAACCCAGTTGACTCATTTGGAGAGACTCTAACCCTCTAAGAGGAACTTGGCATTGATGGGCAGGTATGAATGCAGACAAAGGGAACATAGGAAAAAGAAAAATGAGGGAAATATTTTATAATTTTCCAAACTAAAGGAGCTTTCTTTTAAAAAAAAATGCAATAATAACAAGTATAGTAATACTTAAACAAATAGGTCCTAGCTCCATGGCCACAAGGGAGGAAGTGAGGACAGTAATAATTTTCCAATATGGTCATACTTCCATTTATAGTGATTACTACATATTTTCTTGTTAGACATTATATACAAGTTCAGTGGAATGAAATAAGATTAAAAAAGGAAAGTAAAAGATACGTATTGACAGTGATTTCTAAACTATGCCTATCAACATGAGTAAATATTCCATGGGACATTAAAATTATTTGGAGTCAGAAAATGTACTGGACTAAGAATGTGAAACAATCAGAGATGTTAGCCCAGCTTTGCCATGAAGATGGTCAAGCCATTTTCTCTCTCTAGGCCTCCACTTCCTATTCTGTAAAACATGGAACAGAAGATCTGAAATCTTCCTTCTAGCTCAAAACAGCCAGTCATTCTACGAAGTAGAAAATGAACATCCCACCACACCGGGGTTAATGCTGATACACACAGCTGCACACTTCTACTTCCCACATCTTCATATTCATTACATTAATCTCTATCTGATTATCAAGTGGCAAACTGGACAAGGGCCAAATGGCAACTTCTGTTACAAAATCTGTCTTAGATCCAATTCCCATCTGGAAGAAAGACACCAGGGACCATTCTGAGCGACTCCATTTTCTTCTGTAAATGCGCCACTGCAAAACAAGGTACTTCTAGAATGAAATCATAGCATTCCACGTGATTGTAGCCTGGAGTTAACGAAAGAGAATCATGGACTCAGCACCCACACAGGCTAATTAGTTTGAAATAGAAAAAGAAAAAATAATGTTTTTTCTAACCAGGGAGTGATGACTAATGAGAAACCATTTCCAAGGTTGTCCTCTCATCTAGTGCTGCTATAACAGAAACACCTACAAGTGACACCAGGAAAAAAGGGTGGGTGCACCCTAAGAACTCCACAAAGATGGCAATTGATGGTCTGAGGGCCTAAGGGTTCCCCTGGCACAGGGCCCCTAGACCTGATGCCGCCTGTCATCATCAGTCATCACTGAGGTCCTCTCTTTTGACAGGAATGGTTTTGTTCTTCTAAGCCAAGAGCTCTTTCAGTATTTCTTGTAGCTTTGGTTTGGTTTGGTTTTTACAAAGCCTCTGAGTTTCTGTTTATCTGAGAATGTCTTAATTTCATTTTCATCTTAGAGAGATAGTGTTGCAGGATCTGTAAATCTTGGTTGGAAGTTTTTCCCCTTAAAGGCTTTGAATGTGTCATCTCATTGTCTCCATGCCAGCATCGTTTCTGCTGAGAAGTCGGACGAAAGCCGTCTTGCTGCCTTTAAGAGTTTCTGCGTATGTTTCATTTTGTTAAGCTTGATCACAATATGTCTTGGTTACCAGATCTATACTGAGTGGCATTCAATACACATCTTGGAAATCTATATTCTCTTCTTTCATAATTTCAGGGAAGTTTTCTGTCAGCAGCTCAACAACAATACTCTCTGTGTTTTCAGGTATCTCTCCCTGTTTAGGAACTCCAATTAATCATAGATTGTTCCTCTTGATAGAATCCAACATGCTCCTTAATGCTTTTTCATTTTTCTTTTTCTTTTCATGATTTCTCCTCATAGATGCTAGAGTCAGTAACTCTGTCTTCCAAGTCAGAAAGTCTATTTTCCATTTGTTTGATTCTGTTTTCTTGGGTTTGAATTGAATTTTCTATTTATTTGATTTTGTTATTAATCTGTTGGATTTCAGAATACTGGTGTGCCATCAGTTCAAACAGCTTGGTTGATTTTTCATTTTGCTCTGCTGCATTTTATATAATGTTCAGACAGGAACAGATTGGACTTGGGGACACAGAGTGACCATATCATGAGTGCATTATATGGTTCTGTGCTTCTATAGGATGCCATCCTACTGACCTCTTGCTAGAGAGGAGTGAAGAGGGTGGAGAGAAGGGGACAGGAAATTGTTAAGAGGTTATGACATACATAAAATAGAAAGGAAGAGTGTGCTGTCACCAGGCAAGGAGAGCAGAGGGAATTGCAGATAGGCGGGCATGTCAATTTAAATTAGATTGTACACTTTCACCCAATCACAATGAAAAAAAAAAAAAAAAGGAAAGAAAGAAATACCCACAAGTGGATGGCTTTAACAAAGAGAAATTTATTCTCTAATAGTTTGCCAGATCCAAGAGAAGGCTTTCTCTCTGTGTGTTGGCTCTAGGGGAAGATCCTTGTCATCAATCTTCCACTGGTCTAGGAGGTTCTCAGTGCAGGGATCCTGGGTCCCAATGACACACTCTGTTCCTGGTTCTTCCTTCTTGATGGTGATTAGGTCCCTCACCTCTCTACTCAAGTCTCTCTTCTATATCTCAAAAGAGATTGACCCAAGATATTACCTGATCCTGAAGATTGACTCCTGCCTCTTTAATATCATAGAGTTCAGGACTTAAGCTCATCGCATAATCACATTAGATGATGAAATAGAGGACAACCACACAGTACTAGGGATCATGGTCTACCCAAATTTACATACATTCAATGCATAACAAAAATCCTTGAAGTGGTAACCAATAGAGCTAAGCTGGAGTGTGGGTGTAGCTCCCCTCACAGCTTAGAAAAGCCACTTGAACCGTCACTGGAGAACACATCTGCTTGACTTACCTATCTAGCCAAGAGGTACCACATCTACTTTTTGGAAGTCATCCTGGGAAAGGTAGTGGCATAAGTGTTAGCACAAGTAGGGAAAATGTATCCTCAGTTCAGCCATTTCTCACTGTAAAGTAGTATTTTTAAATAGTCTAATCAGTGTAAACTAGCATTTCCAGTCTACAGGGGAAGATCAAACGAGGAGTGATCACTCATTTTAAGACCACAGCACAGAAGTAGCACATGACCCTTTTTACACATCACTGGTCAGAACTTAGACACATGGCCACATCTAGTCACAAGGGAAGCTGGGAAAGGTAGTCTTTAGCTGGTGCCTGGTTTCTCAGGCTTCTTCCCACCATAAGGAGAGAAGAATGAATATTGGATGACATCTAGCAGTGTCTGCTACGTAACTATGGGGAACATCAGCTCCTTCTCCTCACTGTGACTCTGTGAAAGTGAGGGCTCAGCCTCAGTCACCTTCGTGTCAGCTTCAGGGCCTTAGCACACTAGGTGCCTGATAAACCTTTACCAAACTGAATTAATGTGTAAATCTCTGGTATAGCTTGTGTGATGTAACAATTATGGTGTCATATTAGCAGCCAGCACGTATTTAGCAGTTAGCATATGTCAGAAAGGTGCAGTGACTATAGCAATTCTAGTTCTCACAGTTACCTTGAGAGGTACAGGTCACTGTCCCCATTTTCGAGTTGAAGAAACAGACTCAAGAGTTTTCATAAATTATTGGAAGTCACAAGATGAATGTCACAAATGATGCCTGGTCTTTCAGATTCCCTAGTTCCCCCTGATCTATTACAGTGGCTGGTCATATAAAGTAAGAACTCTGTCCTTCAAACTATGCTATCTCACCTCTTTCCAGAGAAAATGAAGCCCACTTAAACTGATTCTAGGGACACTAGCAATAAAAATATGTTTTTTTTCTTCAGTGAGGAATTCTCATCCAGTTGAGCAACAGCTTGTATAATCCTATTTCTGGACATTTTAATTATACCCACCACTCAGCTCATCTGAGAAAAACTTCACATTTATGAACTCAGCCTTTTCCATTTACGGGTGGGTCGTGAGTGAGTGACATAGTGTTTAAGTGTTACGTCTGCTAGCCAAGAGGTTGGCAGTTCAAATGCACCAGGCACTCCTTGGAAACTCTATGGGGTGTTCTACTATAGGGTCATTATGAGTCAGAATTGACTGGATACCAACAGGTTTTTAGTGGTATGTGAGAGAGAGAGAGAGAGAGAGGGTGAGTGATTCAGAGACAAGAAAGAGTTGGAAAGAAAGAACGGTAAAATCTGATTTCATGAAGAGCTTAGGCTTGAACACCACAGTCCATTACCATGTCAGCCGCTGTCTCAGTGCCTGTTTTATAAACATTGCTATTAAATTGCTTACAATCACAGAGTAGGCCTTTTTCCATGCCTGCTCTTTACAATCACAGTTATTATCAGAGAATTCATGTTTAAAATTCAGCAATACAGAACTCACCCTAGAAAATGCACTATCCCCAGTGAATGGAACTCTTAGCTGAATGCTTATGATTATAAAATGCAAACAAGCAATTTAGAGACTGTCACCAATTACTCCACAGCTCAGCCACCAAAGCTGAGATCATCACATGTTGGCAAAGCAACTGTACCAGTGTTGCACTGAGTTTCTTACGTCCATGTGAACTGTCTGGAAAGGCAGATAACTATCCCCAGCATTCACGATGATCTTTCTGTACATGTGGACACCAGGCCCTAAGGGCAGCCGCAATTTCCTAAACTCTCAAGGAAATTTTTAAAACACTTATTTACTTGAGGGCAGATGAGGGAAAGTTCACTAGAATGTGAACTCCACAAAGATGAACATCTTTATCTACTTTGTTCTTAGTGCCTACAGCGAAATCTTATGCATAGTAATTGCTCAATAAATTTTGTGAAATAAATATTAGTTCTAGAAATAACAGTTAAGCTACTTAAATACAATAGTCCCCCCCAGATCCACCATTTTATTTTCCGTGGTTTCAGTTACTCGAGGTCAACTGTGGTCTGAAAAATTAAATGGAACATCCTAGAAATAATAAACTCTTAGGTTTTAAATTATATGCTGTTCTGAGTGGTGTAACAAAATCTCAAGCCGTCCCACTCCATCCCACCAGGATATGAATTTTTCAGCATATCCTCACAACATGCTCTACCCACCTGGTTGCTTACAGCCTTGGTTAGCAGATTGACTGTGAAGGTATCTCAGAATTTGTGTTCCAATATGAAAAACCAAACAAAACCCAGTGCCGTCGTGTCAACTCTGACTCATAGTGAACCTATAGGACAGAGTCAAACTGCTCCGTATAGTTTACAGGGAGTGCCTGGTGGATTCAAACTGCTGGCCTTTGGGTTAGCAGATAAAGCCTTTAACCACTATGCCACCAGGGTTTCTTGGTGTTCAGATAACTCACATTTTTCTTCATAATGTCCCCAAGGTGCAAGATTAGTGATGCTGGCAGTTTGGATATGCCACAGAGAAGCAAAACAAAATTCCTTTAAGTGAAAAGGTAAAAGTTCTTGACTTAATAAGGAAAAAAAATTGTATCCTGAGGTTGCTAAGATCTGTCATAAGAATTAATTTTATCCCTGTTCTATTTTATTAGCAGTGTTATCACTCTCTTAATGTGCCTAATTTATAAATTAAACTTTATCGTAGGTATGTACGAACAGGAAAAAACATAGTCTCTGTAGGGTTTGGTACCACCTGAGGTTTCAGGCATCCATGAGGTTCTTGGAACCTACTGCTTACAGATAAGGGGACCCTTGGAACTTGTCTTCCAGATTCTTCTCTTTTCCTGGGGTGATTTCTCCTCTCTGACCATGTCCCCACAGAGCCGGTGACCTAGTGCTCGTTCTTACCTCCTCCTCTTGGGCACTGCCATGGCCAGCCTCTTCTACTCTAGCTGCCATGAGCATTCGTTAGAGTGTGACTTCCTGCTGATGGCCTGCTGTTAATCAAGAGTTTCCCAGATTGCCTTGCTCAAAAAATCATGATGACAATATTTGCCTACCTGTTTGGAGTTTTCATAGTGCTAAATATATCATTTTATTTACAAGGTTCATTTATCTAAAAGTAGAGAGCAGTGAGGAATGGTGGAGAAGTCTTGATCTTGGAATTCTGAGACACTGGGACCAAATCCTGTTTCAACACTAAGAATTACATGGCCTTTGGAAAATTACTTAATAGATTTGCATTCAATTTTCTCAAAACTGTATAGGGCAGTTCTACTCTGTCCTATAGAGCTGTTATGCATTGGAATCGACTCAACAGTAATGGATTTGGGTTTTGACAAAGTAAAATAATAATACTTTCCTTCAGAGTTATGATAGAGATTAAAAAATAGTATTATATGTAGAAAATAGAAATTCAAAAGCAGTAATGAATTTTAGCATCATGATTAGTATCATCATCAACATCAGCATTTGGCAGAAGAATCCTTTGGACCATAAATCTGTTTATTTTCTTCCATCCTCTCTCCTAGTCCCTCCAGTCAAGCACATCATCAGCTTTAGATGTTGATGGAGACAGGTGACAGGACAAGAAAAGGAATGGCCACTATAACTCTCTTACCCTGCCACCCTAAAAGCTAAACCGTTAGGGTAAGTGGTCAGCTCTATAGCTGTAAAGAGGGAATTTTCAGTAAACTCAGTATCCCCCAAACATAAAAGTGTTCCCCTTGGCTCAAGAGAAAACAGAGAGTTCTACAGGTTATAGGAGCCTAAAAGACTTCCTCCTACCACTGGGAAACTTTGGGAGGAGTCAGATATCCACAGAGAGCGCATCTAAAGGAGAGGTGGCAAACTGGCAGATCAATGACCAAGTGTAGGCTATAAATGTGTTCCATTTGTCCCTAATGGCTTTATTTTAAAATTGCAGTAGTTGGTATTATATAAAAACTGAGATCTTTTTTTTTTTTGAATGTGAATTTCTAGCTTCTTTTGAAAAACAACTGGATCTGGCAACAACGGATCTATGTTCTAACACGCTGTCTCAGTTATCCAGTGCTGCTATAACATTAATACCACAAGTGCATGATATTAACAAAGAGAAATTTGTTTTCTCCCAGTTTAGGAGGCTAGAAGTCCAAATTCAGAGCACTGACTCCAGGGAAAGGCCTTCTCTCTCCCTCAGCTAGCTCTGGAGGAATGTCTTTGCCTTTTATCAGCATCTGAGAGTCCAGAGTTCCTTGGAGACCTCCAAGAGCCTTGTCATCAATCTTTCACAGGGTCTAGAAGGATCTCATCACAGGAACCCTGGGTGCAAAGGACGTGCTCGGTTCAGGCTCTTCTTTGTGGTAGCAGTGTGGTCCCTTCCTGCTCTGATCACTTATCTCTCCTTTTATCTCTTGTAAGCTAAAGGATGTGACTTAAACAAGGGTGTGACATAAGGGGTGACTTGAATAAGAGCATAACTTGAGTGATTTTATTAAGGGCATGACTCCAGATACAGCCTACACTAATCCTGCTTCATTAACATATAGAGATTTAGGATTTATAAGACATCATTACATAATTACCCTATACCACAAGATGCAAACCCTTCAGAGCAGTTCTACTCTATTCTGTAGGGTCACTATGAATTGAATCAACTTAACAATAATGAGTTTTTTAACACATATATGAGTTGCTACAGATTTAATCGTATCCCCTTAAAAATGTGTGCCTATTTGGTTAGTTATTCCATAGTTCTCTGTACCCTGTTCACCATTGTGTCATCTGATGCTATTTTCCTTTGTGCTGTAAATCTTACCTCTATGATGTTAATGGAAACCCTGGTAACACAGTGGTTAAGTGCCACATCTGCTAACCACAAGGTCAGCAGTTCAAATCTGCCAGGCACTCCTTGGAAACTCTATGGGGCAGTTCTGCCCTGACCTGTAGGGTCACTGTCATGGATTGAATTGTGTCCCCCTCAAAAATGTATGAGTTGATTTGACTTGGTTTGGAGTTCTAACATGGTGCCTTTCCTCCCATGTGTTGTGAATCTTGCCTCTGTGATATTGATGATGGAGAATGGTTTGCAGTTGTGTTAGTGAGGCAGGACCCAAGGATTCAAGCTTGTGGAATATAAGGGAGGGAAGTGAGCTGAGGAAGTTGGGAACCTCATACCACCAAGAGAGAAGCACCGAGAGCAGAGCACGTCCTTTGGATCCAAGGTTCCTGTGCCGAGATGCTCTCACTGAATGTGGACTCAGCCTACCGGACTGTGATGATCTCTCATTCTGCATGGACTTACAATTTATGAATGGATTTGTGGCTTACCGGACTGTCTCAATAAAGCTTCTCTACATGAAACCTTCCACTTGTGGTATTTTCCATTATAGCAGCACCAGGTGACTAGGACAGTCACTATGAATCGGACCCAACTCGATGGCAGTGGTTGGTTACAATGTTAATGAGTTGAGAGTAGAGGAAATTATGTTAATGAAGCGGGACAGAATCTACAAGTTTATGTTGTGTCTTATATCAATCTCTTTTGAAAAATAAAAGAGAGAAGCAAGCAAAAAGACATGATGACCTCGTACCAACAAAAAAACAGAGCCAGGAGGAAAGCATGTCCTTTGGACTCAGAATCCCCATACTGAGAAGCTCTCAGTTTGGGAAAGATTGATGATAGGGACCTTCCTCCAGAGCTGGAAGAGAAAGCCTTCTTCTGGAACTGGCTCCCTAACTTCAAGCTTCTACCATCCTAAGCTACAAGAAAATCAATTTCTATTTGTTAAAGCCATCCACTTGTAGTGTTTCAGATACAGCAGAGCTAGATTACTAAAACAGGAGCCTAGAACACAAGACATGAACATTTTAAGAGGGTTATCTTCTGCAATTGATGGTCCATGGGCCTTGGAGTTCCCCTGGGAGCATGACCCCTGGCCCTGATGCTGCTGCTGCCCATAAATCATAATAGAGGTCAATTCTCGGACAGGAATGGATTGGACTTGGCGACACAGAGTGACCATGTCATGTGTGCACTTTATGGTTCTATTCATCTATAGGATGTTGCCCTGTTGACCTCTTGTGGGGGAAGGGGAGTGGGTGGAGAGGAGGAAATCAGGGATTGTTGGGAGGATAAGACATGTATGGAGCAGAGAGGAAGAATGTGCTGTCACCGGGCAGGGAGAGCAGTGGGAGCTGCATACAGGTGGGCATGCAAATTTATATGAGAATGTACATTTTCATTCAATCATAATAAAAAAAATGATGGTGATCTTCTGGATGGAGCAGTGTTATCCTTCATGTTCTTCTGCAATTCCCAAATACCTTATAAGGGCCATGTTATTAATTTTAAAACAAGGAAAACAAAAATAGATAGGAAATCTGTTTTTTCACTTTTCTAAATTTTACTTCACTTGAAAGTTATTAACTATTCTATTTTTTTAACTCCTCTCTCCTTCCTATTCACTGAAATCTAACAACTAATATTCAAAAATCAGACGATAAAGGCTTCTAGCTCACCAATAAATTTAGTGTGCAAAAAAGTAGGAATACACTTAATATAGCCAGCAAAAATAGTCCTCAGCCATTCTCCCTCAGAAAGAACTTTAACGCTCTCATAGGCGATAACACAGCAGCAATTGCGCATCCTTCCTTGGAAATTCCAGTGTAATCTGAGGATGGTAACAAGAGATTCAAGCACTTCCCTGAAAAAACTTACTCTAAATAGACTTTAAGAACTGGAAGTACATTTTATACATGTATACACACACACACACTCATAGTGCAGTTATACTGTATATACACACACACCCACTGCCGTCAAGTCAGGTCTGACTCATAGCGACCCTGAAGGTCAGGGTAGAACTGCCCCATAGGGTTTCCAAGCAGCACCTGGTGGATTTGAACAGCCAAACTTTTGGTTGGCAGACGTAGCACTTAGCCCACTATGCCACCAGGCTTTCTGCATATATACAATAATTAATTCTTTCAGTATGGTCTCTCTTAATCAATTCTCAAACTGTCCAAGGTTTCCAACATTATTGCTCATGTTAGTCTAGCATTTGTTAATAGGTCACTCTGCTTCAGTAGGTCTGGAGTAGAACCGAGGAATGTGCACTTCAACAAGCACTCTGATGCAGGTAAGGTGGGTCTCACACCATACTTTGTGAAATACTATTCAGCTGACACACAGGTTTCCTATTTAAAAAATAGGTAAATAAATTACCATCAAGTTGATTCCAACTCTTAGACACCCCATAGAACAGAGAAGAACTGCCCCCACAGAGTTTCCAAGGAACACCTGGTGGATTTGAACTGATGATCTTTTCATTAGCAGCCGTAGGACTTAACCCCTGCATCACCAGGGTTTCTTACATGTTAGTGGAAACTGCACCAAAGTTAATGTTGAAAAGGAGTCCCTGGGTGGTGCAAATGGTTAACTCTCTCAGCGGTCCACCAAAGGATTGAAAGTCGAAGTCCTGCCCAGAAGAATGGCTTGGTGATCTCCTTCCAAAAGGATCAGCTTTGACATCCCTACAAAAAGGACACAGCTCTGCTCTGACAGAGACAGGGTCACCATGAGTCAGCAACAGGTTTGTTTTGGGTTGGTATTTATGTGCCAATAACTGCACTATGCCTTTTTAAATTATCTTATTTATTCCTTGTGGCACTGTATGGGACAGGTATTATTGACATCGCTTTATAGACAAGGAAAATGAAGCTCAGAAAAAACACATTCAAGGATGCACAATTGGAGAATACTAGTATATCTTGAAAACATTCAGATTAAAATACATTTCTTTTCCCTTTCCACTCCACTGCTAAACATCACTCTTGTTAAAGGATATGGCTCCTAAGGAGTAGAAGCCTACACATTGCGATCTTTCTCTGTTTGAAAGAGTAAAAGTCAACAGAGAAATATTTGCTTCAGCTAGAAGAAGGGAGGAGAAAACAAGATAACAGTTCATAGAGACTGGAGCCTTTATAAACAAATTTAAGGGAAAAGAAAAGAGAGTATGAGTTGGGTCTTGACAGCCTCACCCCTGTGTCTTCTCAACTAAATAAAGAACCCTATAAGACAGGTCTGAAGGAAACAGGATACTTTAATTTGGTTGTACATGCTGGCAGAGATTGAAACGTGATAAAAGTGTATTAGTGTGATTTCCAGCATGCTCCTTCCCGAAACAGGCTCAGGTTTCCAGTCTGTTGACCCCTCTGTGAAAATGAAATGCATCAGAGTACACAGGACTCCTCAGGGAAATTCTTTCAAAACACTGAACGTATCTGGAAACAAGCGCAGTAAGACCTCTGGAGGGAGTAAGAAAATTCTCACCTAAAATTAAAGTCTTGGCACGTCAGTCAACTAGAAAAACCCATGTAGAAGAGGCGGCAGTGGTACAGTCTTTTAAAAGCAGCAGCAGAAAACACAGGCGATGCACACAGGCAGAAACAGTGATGTAACAGAGGTCAGGAAAAGCCCATCAGCCTCAGCTCACTGCTGAAACGGAGCATCTACTTCCTGGAACCAGATCTTAACGCTCTTTCTTCAAAGCATCCTCCTCAAAATGTACCTTAGTTTCATGTTTCTTTACCATCTGGTATGCAGGACAAAATTGTACTGTCTTATTTCTTTGCAAACTGCCTACCACCTTAAATTCAGACCACGTTTTCCCCCCATGACGTTATAACATGGAAGCAAGAGAAAGGGAATAGCAAACCAGAAAAGACAGATGCACTCCTGACTCAGCCGCAAGATTCTTGAAAGTCCAGACGTCACAGTTCATAAAGCAAATCAGAAAGCTATGGATTGGAGAGGCAGCCACTACTGTGCCCTTGGAATTGGAATATGCCCTTGGAATTGGAATATGCAGCAACAGCCCCATCCTGGAAAACATTGTTCCACCCAAAGAGAAAAAAAAAGCATAAAAAGATAGCAAAATCATTCCTCTCTGATTCTTCTTTTTATTAATACAATTTTATAATAACACAGCTACTCTTCGTTAAATACCTGTGCTGTGACTGTTACCTTTACTTACATTAGCTCTTTTAATCCTAACAACTGTCCCTGAGGAAGGACGTGCCATCCCCGCTTCAGAGTTAGAAACACAGAGACTCAGAGGAACGTACAGTCTGGAAGGAGAAGAGGGACTTAGATTGCTGTCTGTGTGACTGTGAAATCTGTGTCTTGTCTCTCAGCATCGTGTCCTTTTAGTTAGTCACATTCTACCTCTCTGATAATTTTCTGTATCCACTTATCTCCGTATTAACTTAATGTTTTTCTTTAAATTGACTGCCTTCCCAGTGTCCTGCATGGAATTGACAAGGGTAACTGCTCATAAATCTTTGTGAAAGATGAAAGGAAAGAAGGAGGGGGAGGGGGGAAATGGAAGGGAAGAAAGAGGGAGGGAGGGAGGGAGAGAAGGAGGGAGAGAAAGAGGGAGAGAAAGAGGGAAGGAAGGAAGTCATCTACAGCAATGGCTCCCAAATTCTGGGGACTCTGCTCCAGAACACTCCATAGGTGCTGATGTCACAGAGGGCAAGTGATGGAGGCGCTTACAGAGGGAATTCCGGTACCCTAAGCCGCATCTCTTATTTCCCTCTGGTTTATCTGCTGAAACAGAATCATTTAAAATGAAATTATTTTTCATTTAATTTTTGGAAAATTCCCCACTGAGATGTAAAATTAGAAACCTTTAAGGACCTTAAAGAAGTTTTTCACAGTCAAAATACAGAGACATTATGAGACGTCTTCCTGCACCACCGTGTCTCAAGGGAATCCTAACAATTTCTACTTTTTACATTCTTAGTTCACATTACTCTGAATGCTGTTGATGTCTTATAAAATGATAAATTTCTAAATAATACGTGTGTTTAAGGAATCCTTGCTACACAGCACAATCCTGTGTTATTTCATGGAGCTGGGGAGCTCTCCAGAGTAATTTGGGTTTAGTTTCAATCACAAGGATATTTTAGACCCTATTGTTTCCATAGAGTTATGTCAGGTAACTTAGAAACACAAAGTAAGCAAAGCCCTGACCTCAGGGGACTTCCACGCTATGCTGCTCACTGTAGCCGTGAGCAACATTGGCCCAACTGGGCAGGGCAGATAGCCCCACTCACAAAGAGAAAGAGAGAAAGCAGTACGTAGTGCCAAATGACTAGCACTGCTGCTCCTGGCTCCAGACCCAGGGAAGGAAAAATCCAAGTGTGCAAAGGTGGCAAGGGAAGAGTTCTGTTACTTGAGACACCTGCCTGCCTCCTAAACGGCCTCCCTGCCTCCACGTCTGATCTCTTTCAGTTCTTCCCTCACACCACTCTACGAACTGCGTTCTAAAATATTGCTCTAAAGAAGCCACCAGTCTGGCTCCAACACTTCCATTTTTCTCTGCTAAGCCATTGGTCATCTTCAAACACTTGTGTCTTTGAGTGTGTGTGTGTGTGTGTGCGTGCGTGCGTGCATTTCTCCCTGATAATCGGCGTAAACACGCTGCCATCAAGTCAGGTCCGACTCGTAGTGACCCTAGAGGCCACAGTAGAGTTGCCCCATGGTGTTCCCAAGGAGCACCTGGAGGCTTTGAACCGTCAATCTTCTGGTTAGCAGACAAAGCACTTAACCCAGCATGCCACCAAAGTTTCCTGATAATCAGCGTGGCTAATCACATAACAGTTGTTCCAGGTGTTCAGGTTTTTTTTGTTGTTGTTTTCCCCTTTTCTTTTATTGTGCATTAGGCAAAAGTTTATGAGCAAATTCGATTCCTTTTTGGCAGCTTGCACGTAAGGCTTTTTATGTCCCTGGGTTTCACTTCCCACAGCACGTCGGCACTCTCTACGTTTCGTCTTGCTCTTCTACCCCTTCCTGTCTTCCCATCTTTGCCTTTGGGCACATGTCGCCCTTTTGTTGTAAGAAGCATAGCCCTCTCGGGTGTTATTGTGTATTTCACAGGCTTATCTATTGTTTGGCTGGAAGGCGGCTCCCATGAACAGCTTCAGTTTCATAACAGAAGGGCCACAGCCTCAAGGATTCCTCCAGTCTCTGGCAGACATACCTGGACTTTCAAAAATATCTCATGTATGAACACTGGTTAAAGAGCAGTCAGGGAATGTCCTTGGAACTGAGAGAAGCTGGGGGAGCATTCAGCTGGGAGCCCAACTTTCTCCTGGAGCACACATTCCCTGCAGAGGTTTGTGTGGGCCATCAGGGCAGTAGGGCTCGCGTGGCACTGGGACACAGGGGACGCACCTGAAAAATGGCTCCAAATTCAAATTGTGGGAAGCTTTGAAGGCCAAGTTAAGGAACACAAACTTTATCTTTCATGAAAAATCTTCACTGATGACTTTAATCAGGAGTGTGGCATGATAAAACCAGTATTTGAAAGATGAAACGAACTGTGAGACACCAGCTGTCTCAGTCATATAGTGCTGCTGTAACAGAAATATCACAAGTGGATGGCTTTAACAAAGAGAAGTTTATTCTCTTGTAGTCCAGCAGCCTACAAGACTGAATTCAAGGTACCAGCTCCAGGAGAAGGGTTTTCTCTGTGTATCAGTTCTGGAGGAACTGGTCTCCCCTTGGTCAAGGAGTGTCTCAGTGCAGGCATCTCAGGTCCAAAGGATGTGTTCTGCTCCTGCTGCTGCTTTCTTGATGGTGTGAGGTTCCCACATCCCTCTGTTTGCCGTTCTCTCCTACGCCTCAAAACAGACTGGGCCAAGACACCATCTAATCTCACAGACCTCATTAGTCTAATCGCTCCTGATCCATCTTTCAAATAGTACTGATCAAATCTACAACACACAAGAAAATCCCATCAAACGACGATTTGGTGGGCAATCATGCAGTACTAGGAGTCATGACCAAGCCAAACTGATACACACATTTGGGGCAGAGGACATAATTCACTCCATGACACCAGTGGACTGGAGTGAAGGGGTCAACAGTGAGAGTTACTGCAGTATTACTGGCTTTGTGATGAAAGATCACAGGAAATGACACTAAGATACCTGATTTTTGCTTTATCGACAATGCTCAGCAATCCATCCCCTCTACACTGTAAGAGATCAGTGGCGAGCCAACATAACACATATGCTGAACAAAAGAGGGAGATGTATTTATAATAAAACAAAGCCTTGATCATCCTGACGACTATACTCACAGCTGTTTTGACAACAGACAATTTAATTTAATTTTCTCTCTAGAGATGTCAAGTCCTCTCCTTATTTATCACCCAGCCTTTGGATGTATTATTACAAAGCACACATTTTCATACTGAACAACTTGATTTTAACAGGTATGATAACTTGAATATCAGCTCTTTGTTTATAGGAAGATCTGATCAGCATGTGAGGGCAACAGAGGACCAGGCTTGTTTATTCTGGGGAGGCAGTGTCGCCCACCAACACATCACACACTGCAGGGTCGTGTACTTAACTCTGACAAGGTGTTAGGAAAGCAATTTTTCCAATACAAGGTAATCACGCTGAGCCTGTGGCTGGCTCCAGAAACATAAACACCCAATTTACGTTGTGTATTTAAGGGCTTTCACAGCAGAAATTGTTTTCATGTCAGGCACCATCTATCATAAGAGTACATATTTAGAAAACTTTAAAAAATGCACCTAAACTACCGGACAGACTGACTGTAAAGACACTGTTGAAATTATGGCCATCTATCATGGACAGATGGAGGTTTGGGTCTTTTTTAAAAAAGAAAATGTATATTATGTATTCAGCAGAGCAAAGCAGCTGCTCTGAACCCTCTGAATCTCTTATTTTAGTCCTTGTAAATCATCATTTAGCTTTAGGTCCTTTAGAGTTGTTACAAGGCGTCCGGTCAAATGTAGCCTGAAAGTGTTATGAAATGAAACACAGCAGGCTTTGATGTGATGGCAGCAGTGGTTTAACGCTATTCCACTCGTGATTGCAAAGTCATCGTGGCCTTATCCTAACTGGTCAATAGTCCCTTCACCATATTTCCAAAAGGAATACCTTACTTAATCTTTTCATTATCAAAGTTTTATTTAAAAAAAAAATTGGTTTTTTGACGCCATGGGTTTGCAGTACTGGAAGGCTTCCTTACTAAGTTGGTGTGTTTATGTTTTGGGTTGGTAACATGGCTCTTAAGAAATAAGAGATCCAGCTACACAACCCACCAACGAGGCAAGTAGCACTATGACATCACTGACCCGTGGCATGACAGTGTGCCACTGAGGACTAGATGGATAGTTGACCGGGGGTGCCTTTCCATTACGTTGCATGGGGCAATCTGGTTTTCCAAATATCAGACAATAAAGAAACAAATCCACCAAGGCTGCCTAACTATCACGCAGGAAAGCCATGCTTAGGCTTGCAAGCTTTCTCTGGGAAGAAAGGAAAAAGGCAAAAGTCTACAAAAGGGAAATATCCAGGAAGAATCACCCAGTAGGATGTCCAACCTGCACAAGGAGGCTCCAACTCAGGTCCACGGAGCTCCATGCATTTCAAAAGGGAACCACCTTGACCCTGAATCCATTAGAGCCAGAAGAACACCTTACCCAAGGTCCACACCACACCCACACCCACTGCTGTTGAGTCAATTCTGACTCATAGCAACCCAATAGGACAGAGTAGAACTGTTCCACAGAGTTTTCAAGGAGCATCTGGTGGATTTGCATTGTCAACCTTTTGGTTAGCAGGTTTAGCACCTTACCATGATGTCCCTGTGGTTTCCACCCATGGTCCAGGGGCATAAAAAGTGTCTGGAGTTCCATTTAGGACAATGGTGGCATTAACTGGAAAAAGTGTGAGCCCTGCTAATTTAGTTCTGTCCTCCTGAAAAAGCCAAAGATTGGGAGGCATGTGGAGAAAATACTAAGGGCAAGTGAGGTGACCCTCTCCTAGGCACTTGAACTTTAAAGGATTCCTAAACATCGAACCAGGCAATGTTTCATTCCATGGGGTCACCACCAGTTGGATGTTGATGCAAAGATCACTAACAGTGACAGCAAATGGAAGGTTAGTTTACTTTTGTGAAATGGGAATGAGGGGAAGGAATCAATAACACCTCAACCATTATATATACGCATAAGTTAAAAATTCTTTTCAGATGTAGTGATTCATTCATTGGGTTAGTCTTTTCTAAGGCAAGAGAAAAATAAAAACTCTTGTCAGATTACCCGACTCACCGGCCCTTGGCTGGCTTGGCTGTCAGATTATGGTGAGGTTAGTTTTCTAAAGGTAAAGAACTACGTACATATTTCTATATTCAAGGTCATTTAATATAAGAAAAGAGCCATTTTTTCTTTTATATGTTTTTTCAAACAAATTCTGAAACCATCTCCCTGAAGCCTTGAAGCTCTGAACATTAATTTATTTGATCAAATCTAGGAACTAGAGCTGTCTTGTCTAGAGAGCACTGGGGTTCAAGCGATAAGGAGAGTGCTAGAACTTCATTACGTTCCTAAGAGGTACAATTTTTATCTTCAGATATCTCACTGCATGCTGAATCTTTCACAGTCTTACTCTGCTCTGTCTAGTATACACATACAGGATGGTTGTGCTTAGGTGTGAGGGAGTCAGTTCTGAGTCATAGCAAGTCATCCTCACAATGGTTGTTATGCTTAAACCCATTGTTGCAGACACTGTGTCAATCCATTTTGTTAAGGGTCTTTCTCTTTTTCATTGACTGTCTACTTTACCAAACATGATATCCTCCTCCAGGGACAGTTCCACCTGATAACATGTCCAAAGTATGTGAGACAGAGTCTCACCACTTCCTCTCCTAAGGCAAATTTTTGTTGTAGTTCTTCAAACACAGATTTGTACAAGTAGTAGACTCTCAAGGCAAATTGATGTTATGGGTTGGGTTGCGTCTCCCCAAAATGTGTGTCAACTCAGATAAGACACAACTCCCAGTATTGTGCGGCTGTCCTCTGTTTTGTGATTTGGTAAAAGCAACCCATGTGTTGTCAGTCTTAACTTCTATAATGTTAGTGAGACAGGATTACGGGCTGCCATCAAGTTAATTCAGACTCATAGCTACCCTATAGGACAGAGTAGAACTGCCTTGTATGGTTTCCAAGGAGTGGCTGGTAGATGTGGGCAGCTGACCTTTTGGTGAGCTGCCTGAGCTTGGAGCCACTACACCAGTAAGGCTCTGAAGCTGGATTAGAAACAGTATTAATGAGACAGGACAGAATCTACAGGAGCAGGTCATATTTTGAGTCAATTTCCTTGGAGATATAAAAGATGGAACCAAGCAGACAGGAGAGAGATTTCATCCCACCAGGAAAGAAGAAAAAGAAGAAGAGTTCATCTTTTGACCTGATGTCCCTGCTCTGAGAAGCAACCAGACCAGGAGAAGGTTGATGACAAGGACTTTCTCCAGGAACCAACAAAGACAGAAAGATTTCCTCGGGATCTGGTGCCCTGACTTCAGACTTCTAGCCTCCCAACCTATAGGAAAAGAAATTTCTGTTTGTTAAAGCCATCTATTTGTGTTATTTCTGTTGTAGCAGCACAATATAACTAAGACAGTTGGCTATGATGTAAACCGTATTTTCACATTTTAGAGATTCGATATCCTATCAAGACGTAGAACAATATAATGGATAAGAACATATATTTTGGTGTCAAAGTGACTTCCATTCAAATTCTAGCACCATTTATCTGCTGTGTGCCTTTGGGAAGTTCACACTGAGTCTTAATTTGACCACCTGTAAATTGGAGCTAAAAATGGCACCTACCTCAGAGAGTTACGTAGCTCAGACAAAGAAATGCGTGCTAAGAGTACACGAAGGGCTCAGTGAATATGGATGTCACAGTCATGCCTCCTTGTCACTTCAGCAAATGCCTGTATTGCACACCCAGGATGCTAGAAAATGCTAGACATTGTGGGGATCCAGCTGAGAGTAAAACATGCACCCCAGATTAGGGATCTTAGAATATGAAAAAATGCAACAATCTAAGTATCATGTAAGTGTCCAGGGTCAGGTTCACCCAGAGAAGGAGAATAAGAACTCTGTGAGGCATCAGTACTTGTAGAGGGGCATGAGAAGAAGTAGGACATGGTAAAAGAAGTTGAACTGTGGCAAGACCTTAGCCAACTGTCAGGGACTCCTGGAGCAAGTATTTCCATCAGAGTAGTCTATATCCGGAAACTCTGGTGGCTTAGTGGTTAGGTGTTAGGTCTCCTAACCAAAGACTGGCACTTCAAATCCACCAGGCACTCCTTGGAAACTCCATGGGGCAGCTCTTCTCTGACCTTAGGGGTCCCAGTGAGTTGGAATCAACTCAATGGCAGTGGGTTTGGTTTTGGTTAGAATATATCCAACTTCATAGTCAAGCCTTATTCCCTTCCTGGGTAAGGTAGTAACCCCAGACAAGGCAACTATCTGCAGTGAAAAACTCCAAAAGGGGCTGAAAGCTGAGATCTCCTTCCTGTGACCCCTGTAGCTGGGCAGCAAGTCCTTCTTGAGCTTAGTGTCTAGGGGACACATCTCCACACCCAACACACAGACAGTCACTAACATCGAGGCTGAAATAACATGCTGCAAAGCAAGAGTGGGAGGACAGCAGAACCTCAGTGCTCATCCATTTGTTCGCTCATTCATTTAGTACCTGTGCCCTGGGAATTCAGCCTGGACAGGGACAGGCCTTGTGGGAGCCGCAAAGATAAACGAGATGCCATCGTAGCCTTGAGAGACTGTATGATCTGGCAGAAGGCACTGGCAGGTGTACAGCTCTTACAATTCAGTGTGGCACATGCTGTTTGATCTAAGAAAATAACCGAAGCCACAGGATCAGAGGAGCAACTGGCTAAGAAGGGCAGGAGGACTTTTCACCTACGGTCAGTCACAAACACACAAGGAATTCACAGGGCAGGGGGCCTTAAATGCAGCAGCAAGAACAGAAAACCAGCCCCTACTGTCTCCTTTGTGTCACCTTCTCGAACATTCTTCTACCATCTTCCTGCTTTACTAGTGGGCCTGACTTCCCAATGTTACTGTTGAGTTGATAGAATATTTTTTATCCTTAAGGTCTCTCAAATTCCTTTTAGAAGAAAACAGAGCTTACATACAACATACATGAAATGAAATGACCATGTTAGTAGAATCTTCTAAGAATGCCCAAACCAAACCATTTGTTGTAGAGTCGATTGTTATGCGCTGGAGTTATGTGTTCTTCCTGAAGTAGATGACCAGGTCTTTTTTCAGGGCTCTTCTGGATGGATTTGAATCACTAACCTTTCAGTTATTAGTTAAGCACTTAGCTGTTTGTGTCGCCCAAGGGCTCCTACCCACCAAACCAAACCTCCTGACGTCAAGTTGTTGCCAACTCAAAGTGACCCTAGTTGGTTCTAATTCAACATAGAGTAGGAAACAGACATATATATGTATTTTCCCCACCAGTCCTTTTACTTGAAATATTCAGGGTTACTTTGGTAGAAGAGTTAAATAACAAAAATCTGTAATCCCTGAACTTTATTTGTTATGGCTGCTAATCAAAAAGTTGGCGGTTCAAATGTACCGGCCACTCCCTGGAAACTGTACAGCGTGGTTCTACTCTTTCCTACAGGGTTTCTATGAGTCGGAATTGACATAATGGCAATGGATTAGAATCCATGGAAAGAAGACACTGAAGGAGAATGCGTATGGACCTGCACCACAGGATACTTTTTATCCAGCATAGATTGGAAGAGATTTACACAATGGAAACACAGCAAGGAGAGACAGTACATAAATCATTGTGTAAGTGGAACCACCAGATTTAACAAAAAAAAAGCTTGCTTAGTAATCCTGCATTACATTAAGAAATGAAAAATAATGTCTGATTTGATGGCTTGGTAGCTAATTAACTCTGCTGTTAAAAAACAAACATTACAGGAGAAGAAAGGAGGGGTTAGTAGGTGGAGCACATGGCATTCTAGGGTAGTGAAACTAATCCCTATGACGCAGTAATAGTGGACACATGACATTATTCTCTTGTCAAACCCCATAGGACAGAACAGCACAAAACATGATCAATATGTAAATGACTGACTTTAGTTATAACGCATGGATAGATTAGTTCATCAACTGTAACATATATAACATTAATGCAGGATGATAATAAGGAGAAAAACCTTGCCCAGGGAGGACCAGGATATGTGGAACTCAGTCATTTCTGTAAAATTTCTCTTTAACCCTAAAAATAAAATTAAAAAAAAAAAAAAAAACCTGTTGCTTGTGAGTCAATCCTGACTCACGGCGACCCTATAGAAAAAGTAGAGCTGCCTCATACTGTAGGTTTGAACTGCTACCCTCTCAGTTAGAAGGTGTAGCCCTTAAAACACTACGTCACCAGGACTGCCAAAAGGGGAGATGCTATTTAAACAAATAAAGACATAAAATGGCTTAAGTTAAAAAAATAAAATAAACCAGTGGTTGTGTGGTCCACTAGATCTAACCATCTCTAACACCCTGTTTTTTATTTTCTGATTTTACAGAAGTAAATATTCACCAAGAAATGGGTTTGTTTTGAGTCTTTTCATTTCTGGTAGAAGTAGAATGTAGGATGTTTGCTCTGGAAAGAAAAGCTAATTTCATTAACTTGTGGTCAATTTTTTTTTAAGTCACTTGAATGAATTCAGTGTGTAGTGTGGCATGACTCTTCTGAAAGAAAACCATGTGGTACATTTTTTGAGTTCTCAGGGCCCAATTATTTTAAGTCTTCAGTTTCACCCATTAAATCATTTGCTCATTTATTTAACCGACCAACCAGTAATTATTTTTGCAATGACTATTGCCAAATGTTAGGGAAAATTACCAGAACATAGTCAGGACTCAGGTAAGAAACTCTTTAGCTCTGGAAAAGTGACCTGGGACTATTCTATCCATGGTCTATGAGAGCCTCACGTAGATGCTTTTCTGTTGGTATTTTTATAACCAAGTACAGAATTATTTTTTATTGAATGCAAAATTGATGTATGCATATGACAATGAGAGCAGCCTTCCTAGGAATGGAAAGAAAAAAGGAGAGAGAGAGAGAAGACAGCAAGGAAGGTAACAAAGAATGATGAAGGGAGGGACAAAGGGAAGAAAGAAGAATGTATTTTATTTCAATTTCTTTAATACACAAGGAGAACATCAGAAACTACTGGCTATACTTGACATGAAATGTATTGTTGTTGAGTTGCATGGAGTCAGTTCTGACATATAACCATATCATGTGACAGAATAGAACTACTCCATATGATTTCCAAGGAGCAGCTGGTGAATTCAAACTGTTGACCTTCTGGTTAGCAGTCAAGCTCTTAACCACTGCACCCTCTAAGTTTAGGGTTTTACAAAAGATAAAAGGAAAGTGTTTCTGGACAGAGTCTGTGTTGGGTCCACTGCATCAATCTGTGCAGGGACAAGGGATCACAGTGGAGCTTGGATACCTCCTTGAAATGAGGTACCAAAACAAAACAACCACCTGTTGCTGTTGACTTGATTCCAACTTATAGCGACCGTGTACATACAGGAAGGCTAAACGTGAGGTGATGCGTTAATAAATTACCCCACCACACTTAAATTCCTTTAGGAGACTAGCTTATTGAATTCCAGAAATAAGTACGAACGAAGATAATGCACCCAACGAGGACTAAGCCTGGCATTAAAATCCACCCTCAGACCATTCGGAAAGCGAAGGATCTTGCTACCAATTTTCAAAAGATGAAGCCAACGCTCATAAAAATCTGTGCTCAGGAATACAGCCACTTGCTGGCCAATGAGAAGACTGGGAATTTTAGCCAAAAGCCAAGTGCCGGAATTTTAAGTGGATTTTTTAAGAATAATCTATAAAGAAAAATGGAAAAGCAGAAAAAATTCATGTATACAATCATAATTTTTCTACCGAATTTTTTTCTTTTTTTACTGAAGAAATTTGTGATAAAGCATAATGTACAATCATGTAGTACTTTTGTGGCTTCAATATGACCTATTTTTTTAAAAAAAATCAGTACATTAAGATGTATGCTAATACAGGTTGGCAGTTTAAACAAACCAGCCACTCCTTGGGTCTGTTCTACTCTGTCCTGTAGGGTCACTGTGAGTCTGGAAAGACTCAATGGCATAGGTTTAAAGTTCTGTTTGTTTGTTTTTAGATTATGCATTTATATGATATTGTCTTGGTTGTCGGCTTAAGACAATAATTATTTTATTACCTTTCACAGTTCTGTAAGTTGGCTGGGTTCAGCTGGATGATGTTAGGTGCAGTGACCATCACCTGGGGGCTCAACTGAGCAGGAACATCTACAATGCTGCAATCATACGCCCAGCGCTTTGGCTGTGCTAGCTGGACTGTTGGGCTCAGCTAACACAGGGGTATCTGAATCTCTGTCTCTTTTCAGGGCATCTTGGAGACTTGCCCTCTCTAAGAGATCTTTCTATGCGGCCTCTCCAGATATTGTCTCCAGTAGAATAGTGTCTCTTAGCCTGGGTTCTCTAGAGAAGCAAAACAAGCAAGCCAAGCCAAATGCTGTCGAGTCAGATCAAGCAAAGGGCATAAATATATAGAGAGAGATTTATTATCAAGGACATGGCTCACACAAAGGCAGAATCTGAAACGTCCCAAGTCTGTAGATTAGGATAGAGGCTTCTCTCAGTTCATGTAGCTGCAGGGGCTGGTGAACTCAAGATCAGCAGGTTGGAAAACAAGGCTCCTGCCCACAGGCTGTGAAGATCATGGAATTTCAAGATCTGCAGACAAGATGATAGATACCTCAAGTCCCAGGAGCTGAAGGTCAGATGAACAGGAGGCAGATGCAGGCTTCAGAGTGAACAAAAAAGCCAGAATATCTGCTTATATACGGATACAGGCCACACCACCAAAATAAACTCCCTCTCTACTGATAGGCTACTCACAGCAGAGTCCATCGCAGGAGTGATCATATATAAACACTGAGAATCATGGCCTTGCCAAGTTGACACACAATCTTAACCACCACAGGTAGCTAGATTTCTTAAATGGCGTTTGCAGGCTTTCAAGAGTTTCAGAAGCAAAAGTTGCCAGGCTTTCTTTAAGCCTTAGGTTTGATTCTTGCACAGCACACTTCCACTATTTTCTATTTGTTGAAGCAAATCTCAGGGCCAGCTCAGATTAATTGTGGGTGGGCACTATAAAAGCACATGAATACCAGAAGGTATGACTCATTGGACTTACTGCCAAAGATCCAATTCCAAATCTTAGTGATCCTGTAGGACAGAGTAGAACTGACCCATAGGGATTTCAAGGGCCCGTTGATGGATTCAAACCACTACTCTGGTAATGCAATGGTTAAGAGTTCAGTTACTAACAAAAAAGGTTCACAGTTTCAGTTGTGAGTCTTTCCATGGCAACCTTCTGTGGCAGTTCTACCCTGTACTGTAGGCATGCTATGAGTCGGAATTGATTCAGTGACAACAGGTTTGCTTTTTGTTTCTTATGTCTCATTGTCAGTCATCTTTGAAGGCTAGTGTGGTAGTCAGGATTATGTCAACGTGGCTACTCCATGTTTGGCTGCTGTATCAGGTGGCAGGGCAGGGCCTGTGGTGCCTTCCCACTCCTCAGCTCTCATCTCTCCGCCTTCCACCACCCACTGCCAGTCTGCTCACATGGCCAGCAGCTCCTGCTCTCTCCTGGCATCTGGTTCCTAGTCCTGAACTAGCAGCTGTTTATTCATCACCCCTTGCAGCGGAGTCCTTTTCCCTGACCTGCAGATCCTTGGTTCGCCAGCCTCTGCAGCTCCTTCTTGCTGCCAGCTTGGAATCTACCGACCTACACAACCGGTGATCTAGAACTCTGGTCTCTGACCTGCTGACTTTGGGTTCACCAGCTCCTGTGGCCATGTGAGGCTTGTGCTAGGCCTTGGGATGTTCAGCTTCTGCAATTGTGTGAGTTGTTTCCTTTATATATAGATCTTTACTTGTACTTTGAATATAAATCTTTCCTTGTACATGTAAGTGTTATAGGTGTTGCTTCCCTAGAAAACCCAGTCTAAGACAATTTAGCATGCTAGAGTGGATTTATTCAGTTAGACCTTCAAATCCACACATAGAATGTCCAGAGGACACATCTTCTATCACAACTGTGAGAAACAAATTTGCGAAGGGAGCTCCAGGATCCTTGAAGACTGCTGTGATTGCCACTTTATGTAAATCAGATACGACAGTGGGAGCTGCCCTAACTGATATAAGACTTCTGTTATATGGGATGGATATGATTTTGCTATGATGGGATGAATGTGCTACATGCTTCAAAGGTGTGATTTCTGGGATTCCCAAGGGTGGGATATCATGGAGTGAATTGTGTCCCCCCCAAAATATGTGTAGCCATGTGACTGTCTATGACTGTCCTCCATTTTTTTGATTTTCCTATGCTCAGTGTTAAAGGATTAGGGTAGGACTGTAAATCTTTTCATACGATCACCTTCCTGCTCCACTGTAAAAAGAGTTTCTGTGGAATACAGCTGGCAACACCCTTAGTCCTTTCATCTTATAAGAGATAAAAGGAAAGTGAAGCAAGCAGAGAATTGGGAACCTCACACTGTCAACAAACAGCACCGGGAGAAAAGTACATCCTTGAGACCTGAGGTTTCTGTGACAAGGTGCTCCCTGGACAAAGACTGCTGCGATACCATACTTTCCTCCGGAGCTGACAAGGGGAAAAGCTGAACTCAGACTTGTAGCCTACCGGACTGTGTAAGAATAAACTTTCCTTTGTTAGGGCCATCCACTCTGTGGCATTTCTGTTACAGCAGCACTAGCTGATTAAAGCAACTAGCTACTGCAGATATAATAAATACAAAATTAAACAATGACCCACCCTATTAAGGAAATCCCCTGAATGTTATAAAAATTCCTAAGCGGTTTCAAAGTACATCATTTAGCTGATTAGCTCAAAGGGAAAGATGATGAAAGTATGACTTTTTCAACAAAGGTATTATCAGCATAAGTTTAATCTTACTAGAACACCAAATAAAGACAGAAAAGCTTAGTGGTGACTTTTTACTGTGGTTTACTTAGCATTGTAACTGCATAACTTGTGAAAGATTAAATGAAACCCAGTAATTTACTGATAAGAATGTAGCTCTAATAGACACGGAAGGCTCTTTCACTTGGGTAAAGACAAAGGGCCATTCACTGGAGTGCCATGATAGTTCTGCTTTTACTTTATGTGTCTTGTTTTTTGATTTTGGCTTTTTTTTTTTTTTTTTGGTCTGTTTTTTAAATGAAAATACACCCAGCAAGGTTACAGTTGTGGCAGTAAACATTCTTTGCATTACTACCTACTAAAGTAAAAGTCACTCTTTAAAACTCAGCAGCATTTTATCACCCAACAATGAATACTGGCCACACGGCCAACCCTCCTTTAAAGGGTGCAACCATACCAATTTTGTCAGATCTTCGTTAAGCTTTACAGAATACCAGGTGTGAAATCCATCACACTTGAAAGGAACATGTACACCCTGGGGACAAACACCATAATATTTCGGTGTGTGTTTGCTTGTTTTCTTCTTCTTCTTTTTTAATTCTATAAAAGTAAAACATTATATTAGCAAGCTCCATAAATAAAGATTATAACATCATCAATTGTTTCTCTCTCCTTTAATTTCAGCTTCGGGGTTTAAAATGGAACTCTTCCATCATATTCTAAACACACTCAGGTATCCCCCGTTAAATAAAAAACAGAAAAGGGAATTATCTTTGGACTCACATCCTGTTTGGCAGCTGTCCCATCTCTCCTGTCTTCTTCCCAACAAAATTTTTTGAAGAGTCTGTCCACTTTCCTCAACTCTCACTGCCTTCTCACCCACTGCAATCAGAACTCCAGTGGTCTCTCCGGAGCTATACTCAAGGCGAGGTTCTCAACTCTTGTCTGAGTTGGCATTTCAGCGCTGGCTCTTCCTGAAGCCCTCTCTTCCTCTGACCCCTCTAACTCATCATCATCCTCTTCTAGACACTCTCTTCTTGTCTCCCTTATCAGTTCACCCTCCTCTAAGAAGCCACTCAGTCTCAAAGTACTTCTGGCTGTGGTTCTGGGCCTTAATTTCTTCTCACCCTGTCCTTTCTCCCTTAATGTCCTACCTACAACCCTAACTTCAGTTGTCATCCATCCACACCTGATACATGCTCAGGTTGAAATGTATATCTCCACCCAAGACGTCATTTTTCTCTGGACTGAATGCAGGCTTCTCCAGACTGCACAAGGAACTGTCTACTTGACGTTGTTTCTCAAACACCCCTGTCACCTCAAAACTAGCATCTTTCAGACCAAGCTCATTCTCCTCATCAACCCTGTTCTCTTCCAGGCTTCCTGTCTCAATCAATGGCTGCACTAGCCATCCAGATACCACACTAGAAATGCAGAAGTCATGCCAGACAACCTCCTCCACTTCATGCTGTTATCATTGCTTGTTTTACCTCTTAATTTTCAAATTTTTCCACTGTCATGGATTGAATTGTGTTACCCAAAAACTGTGTGCATGGATTTGGCTGGGCCATGATTGCTGGTACTGTATGATTTTCCCATACAGTTGCAAATCCTACCTTTATGATGTTAATGAGGGAGGATGGGCAGCATTTGTATTGGTCAGGCAGGACTCAGTCTATAAGACTGTATTGTGTCTTTAGGCAATTTTTTGGGCCACCACCAGTGTCAGCTGTGATGGGGCTCACAAAGTTGGGTCTCAGTGGCAATGCGAGAATCAAAAGGGATGCACCCTGAAAACTCCACTGAAAGACCACAATTGATGGTCTGAAGGCCTCGGCCTTCCCTGGGAGCATGGCCCCTAGACCTGATGCTGCCCCTGTCCATAAATCATTACTGAGATCAACTCCTCAGAGAGGAATAGATTGAACTCAGTGAAACAGAGTGACCATATCATGTGGGCACTTTATGGTTCTTTGCATCTATAGGATGTCGTCCTACCAGCCTCTAACTAGAGGGGAATGGAGAGGGTGGAGAAGAGGGGACAGGAGATTGTTAAGAGAATGTGACCTATATAGAACAGAAAGGAGGAATGTGCTGTCACCATGCAAGGAGAGCTGTAGGAGCTGCACATAGTCTGGCATGCAAATTTAAAGTGGATTATACACTTTCACTCAATCACAATAAATAAATAAAATTTAAAAACATAAAAAGAAAGAATCAAGCAAGAGAGACAGGGGATCTCATAAGGACCAACCAGGAAAGAATAACTGGGAGCAGAGTACATCCTTTGGACACAGGGTTGCTTTACCCGAGAAACTCCTACAATAAGGTAAGATTGACAACAAGACTGTCCTCCAAAGCCAACAGAGAACATCTTCCCCTAGAGCTGACACCATGAATCTGGACTTTCAGCCTACCTTACTGTGAGGAAAGAAATTTCTCTCTGTTAAAGCCATTCACTTGTGGTGCTTCTGTTACATCAGCACTACATGACTCAGACATCACCTCCTCACCATCTCCACCAACACACAGTCCAAGCTACCATCATCATCCTGCACCTGAACAGTTTCAAAGTCCTGAACGCAACTCTTCATAGTCATTTTGGACTCCCCCTTATCCTTTTTTTTAACACAGCATCCAGACGAAATCTTTTAAAATGTAAATTTTATGTGTGGCTCCTCTTCTCTGTGAGCTTAGATTACTTTTAGAATAAAGACCAAAACCCTCCAAAGTTTTCATTGCTTCACTATGTTACTCTTCCTTACTTCTGCCAGGAATTCTCTCTGCTTACTTCGTTCACCTTGATACATCACCTTCACCATCACCCATGAGCTCTCAATAAAAGGTCACCTCCTCTGTGATGGTTTTCTTCTATTTATATCATTTTGTTGATTACTGTCTACCTAAGCCACTTGACTATGGGATCCATTAGGCAGAGCCCAGTATCTACCCCCCCTTAAAAGAAAAAGCTATTGCTCTTAAGTCACTTCAGAGCAGAACTGTGCCATAGGTTTTCCAAGGAGAGGCCAGTAGATCCATACTGCCAACCTTTTAGTTATCAGTCAAGCTCTTAACTACTACACCACTGAGACTCCTAATATGCTCCCAGCACCTGGCAGAGGGACAGCTGTGAAAGAAAAACTCAATATGATTTTCTTAAGAAATATTTGTTGTCTGGATGAATGATTGGGTAAAGGCATATTCTGACTGTTATGGGTTGAACTGTGTCCCCCCAAAATATGTGTTGAAATCCTAACCCCTGTACCTCTAAAGATGTTCCTAGGCAGTGTTCAACACTTAACTCAGTCGCCAGCTTTTCAAAAAGTTGGTGGTCTACTCAGAGGCCCCTCAGAAGACAGGCTGGAGGTCTCCTTCCACAAAACAAGCTCCTGGAAATCCTGGGAAGCCCTGTTCTACCCTGACACAAAGAACTTGACCATGAGTTTGGATCCATTCAACGACAGCTGGTTACTCTTACCTGTAAATGTGATCCTGTTTGGAAATATGAGGTTCCTTTTGTTTTACTGGTGAAGTCATAAATGTAATCACTGCTGAGTCATGAAAAGAACAGGGCAGATACAGAGACACACACTAAGGGACAGGAAAGCAAATGAAAGGGACAGCTGCATCTATGAGCCCAGGAACGCCAAAGATCGCAGTCACAAGAAGCAGAAATAGACAAGAAAGGACTTTTTCCTAGAGCCACACCCCCAAATTCTTGCTTCTAGAAAGAACATAAATAAATTTATGTTCTTTAAAACCATCCATTCGTTGGATTTCTGTTGCAGCAGTAGTAGACAGTGAAGACATTTTAAAAGCTACGCACCCCACCCCCAGAAAAATTTTTTTTTACTTTTCTTTCATCTTGAAAATGTGTGATTCCACTGTCCTGCCTGCTTACGCAGCACACAGTGCTCTCATTTAATACAGTCTAAAACACATATCTTCAAATGAAGTCATAATTAACTTTTTTCAGAATCCTAGTCCCTCTATGGAAACTGCAGTGGCATTGTGGTTAAGTGCTGCTTGCTAGCCAAACGATCAGCAGTTCAAATCCCCCGGGTACTCCTTGGAAACTCTACAGAGCAGTTCTACTCTGTTCTATCGGGTCACTACAAGTTGCAATCAACTTGATGGCAATGGGTTGGGTTTGGGGTTTGATAGTCCCTCTAACTGAATTTTGAAAGTGATATATTCCTTAAGTAGAAAATAGACTCATGTGCATGCAAAAGTTGATACACAGTTAACTCTAGCTAGCCCAGTGCTGGATCCTAGCTGAGAACTCTTGGTCTGTGTCTTAGAGAAGTTGCCTTCAAAGACGTGTACATGGCTGCTCAAGACTCTAGATGCAAAGATGAGGGTTCACAAGATTGGATTGAAATTGTGTTGAGGCCAAGAGCTACCCGTAATGTTGTTTCACATTTCTATTAAAGATCTTTTAATTTGTCTTCCTTACTTGGCTTTCTTTCATTAAAAAACAAAAACAGTGGAAGATTCCCTCTGTGAGTTCTGCTTAACTGGGTTTTATGTGATAGTAGCACAGCTTTCAGGATATAGATTATGTAAAAGGGAAAAAAAAAAACATTGCTGTCAAGTTGATTCTGACTCATAGCAACCCTGTGAGACAGAGTACTGCTCCATAGAGTTTTCAAGGAGCACCTGGTGGATTTAAACTGCCAACTTTTGGATTAGCAGCCGTAGCATTGAACCACTATGCCACCAGGGTTTCCATAGCTCATGTAAGTAGTCCTAAATCACACACACACACACACACCAAAAAAGACACAGATTTTCTAAAGTGGGAATAAGTTCAATGGAAAGTTTTTAGCGTGATAAATCCTATCTAATGTTTGAACACAGAGACTTTTAAAAAAAAAAGTTTTAACCTAATTGAAAAGAAAAGGGAAAGTAAGGTTCATGAACTTGTTGATGACAGGGCCTGCATGCACAGGAAATCTGGAAAATTGTTATCAGTCCTGTCAAACAAACCTAGATGATGAGGAAGCCCAGTTCTACAGCATAATAATGAGTCATTTGTGGAAGCTTCAGAGGTCTCCATTTCTTCACCTGTATACCGAGTAATAATATTTACCTTGCAAGGTTGTTCTGAGTATTAGAAATAGTATATACAGTTCCTGGCACACTGTCTGGCTTAGGAAAGGTCTGCAGTAAACAGGCATTATCAGAAACCCTGAGGGTGGAGTGGTTAAGTGCTATGGCTGCTGACCAAGAGATCAGAAGTTCCAACCCACCAGGTGCTCCTTGGAAACACCCTGGGGCAGTTCTGCTCAGTCCTACAGGGTTGCTATGTTTTTCTCTGTCCTATAGGGTAGCTATTAATCAGAAATTGAGTCGTTGCCAATGGATTTGGGTTTTTGTTTATTTATTAAGTGTCACTTCCTAACTTTTCCCTCTAAATGGCTAGTTGCCACGAATTCGACCGCAGCTCATGGACATCGATCCTCATGTGTGTCAGAATAGAATGGGGCTCTACGAGGTTTTCAGTGATGATTTTTCAGAAGTAGATTATCAGGCATTTCTTCCCAAGTACCACTGGATGGACTTAAACTTCCAACCTTTCAGTTAGGAGCAGAGTGCATTAACTGTAACACAAAAACCAGCCAAGTGCCGTCGAGTCAGATCCGACTCATGGACACACTCTAAATAACGCATTCAAAATATCACATCACTGTTCATTAACTGGGGGCATAGTGCTATGACTGCTAGCCAGAAAGTCAGCAGCTCAGATCTTCCAGGTGCTCCTTGGAAACTCTGTGAGGCAATTCTACCCTGTCCGGTAGGATTGCTATGAGTCAGAATTGACTCAACAGCAGTGGGTTTGGTTTGGTGTGGTTCATTAACTGCTTATTAACTTAAATAGCCTTGAAAGCAAAATGTAGGAAAAGCCCACTTATTTTTAGCAAGAAATACAAACTAAATATTTTAGTAAAGGAACTATAGGAGGTGAGATAATTTTTCTCACATCAAAAAATAGTTTCATACCATCCTATTGGTCTCTTTCTAGATGACAGAGAAAAAGGTAGAGAGGAGGGGACGAGAACTTGTTAGGATGAAACAACAAGTATAGAGTGAAAAGGAGGAGTGTGCTGTCTCTGGGCAAGGAGAGCAGAAGTTGCTGCAGATAGACAGGTATGCAAAATTAATTGGGTTGTATACTTTCACTTAATCACAATTAAAAATATATAAATTCTCAGCCAGCTAACAGAATTAGACGAAAAACTTTATGGATGTTATTTTTAACCATGTGCAGAGATGAAAATGTAATAGTCCAATAATCTCCCAAACAGAAAAATCTGTCAATAAAATGAGATGGAGAGAAAGTGAAAGAAAGTCTGCTATGACTGCGGATACTGCCAGTTTACAAGTTTCTTGGTCTTCCGTGTGAGTTTGCAGAAATTATTAGTATTTGGTATAAATGCATAACAGCAGGAGAACAAACCTGAAAAATGTTTGTGTACTATTTGACAACATAATTTAGTACAGGGGGCAAGAGAGAATATTTCTGCCACACTGAAAAAAATACTATTACTGAGAATCACTCTTCAGTCACTCTCCATAACAGGTTATGATTTTCACTTCTTTGGCTCTTGTCCATTAGCCAGGGGAAACTGTGAACCCATACTAGATACTTTCTGATTGATTTCCTTTAAAACAATTCATCTCTTTTCTGGAAACTTAAGGAAACATCAGTGGATTCAGGACTTTTGGATTCAGGATGTTAATCAGTTATCAAAACGAAACATTTTACCTCCTAAACTTATGCTATGTGAATCTATGAAGGATACAATCAAAATAAATATTCAGTGTCTGTTGACATTGAACTGGGAAGTTCAAGTTAGTTACAAAGATTGCACAATCCTTAGCACCCAAAGGAAGCTTGGGTGTCACAGTGGTTACGAGTTAGGACAGCTAATTAACTAAAAGGACAGCTAACTCAAATCTGCCAAGGGCTCCTTGGAAACTGTATGGGGCAGTTCTCTTCTGTCTCTAGGAGTCAGAATTGACTCAACAGCAATGAGTGGAATGTATACATAAGTAATGTATAATCTAAACTCTTACAAGAATTTCAGTTTATATACTTGTAGGAGACGAAAACAACAACAACAAAAAAGCCTGTTGCTGTTGAGTCAATTCCATCTCATAGCAAACCTACAGAATAGAGTAGAATTGTCCGTAGGGTTTCCAAGGAGAGGCTAGTGGATTCGAACTGTCAGCCTTCTGATTAGCAACTGAGCTCTGAACTCCTGTGCCACCAGGGCACTACATATGTACATGCTTTGTATTTTAACAGACATTTGTGTGTTCCTCTTCACTTTCGTTACCACATGAGATGGAGTTACCACTTAGAAAGAAGCAATCCTGGTGGCATAGTGGTTAAGTGCTACCAAAAGGTCAGCATCTTGAATCCACCAAGTGCACTTTGGAAATTGTATGCGGCAGTTCTTCTCTGTCCTATAGGGTCACTATGAGTCAGAATCAACTCGATGGCAGGTGATCACTACCTGAGAATGTCAACCATGTCTCAGGTTCTACTCTGATCTCTTGCCTTTGCATGATCATTGGAGGCACATTGCTTTATTACACTCCTACTTTGTAAGTGAGCAAAAAGAGGTGAACGTGTCCCCTGGTTGACAATATCATCTATATTTTTAAATTTTATTTTCTAATTTCAATATACTTCTTACCTCAAGCGAACCGTGGAATCACTGTAAAGTCCGAAAAAAAAAAAAAAAAACACACACACAAACTTATTGGCTATTGGAAATCCAATAATACCTGGATTTTTTTTATGGGAAATAAGTTTACCCAATACAGAGAAAGTAGAGATAAAAGAGACAGAAAGTGATGAGAAAGTTGAGCAAAAATACCAAAAATTGGTGGATCTAGGTAGAAGGATAGCTGGTATTCATTGAACTGTTATTTCAATTTTTTTTAAGATTTAGAATTTTTTAAAGAACTTGTTGAGGAATCTACAAAAGAGCTGACCTACACTCTTAGAAAAGTCAATGTCGTGAAAGACACACACAACTGGTAGACATAGCTTTCAGATTACAAGAGACTAAAGAATCATGACAATGTTCTGCTGTTGTTCATAAGAGGTTCCAGAAGAAGACTACCAGCTCCTCCTTCCTAGTCTGTCTTAGTCTGGAAACTCAGCTGAAACCTGTCCACTATGGCTGACCCTGCTGGTGTTTGAACTACTGATGGCATAGCCTCTGGAATCACAACAGCATGTGAGCTGTCATGGTACAACAGACTGACAGATGTGTGGTCACTTGGAGGACTACAGTGGGCTTCACCCAAGCACTGATATTTTCAATTGCATCATATGCTTGCAAAAGCTGGACCATGAATAAGGAAGACGGAAGGAGAAACGACACCTTTGAGCTGGGGTGGTTGGTGAAGGATACTCAGCATACCATGGACTTCCAGGAGAATTAACTAAGCTGTTTGGGAAGCAATACATAGTCAGAATGCTCCTTAGAAGTAAGGGAGTAAGACTTTGTCTCACATATTTTAGACATCATGTCAGGATACACCAGTCCCTGTAGAAGGATTTCATGCTCGGTAGAGTAAAAGATCAGCAAAAAAAAGTGGAAGATCCTCAGCGCATGGCCGCAACAGGGTGCTCAAGTAAAACACCCATGCTGAGGCTGGTGATGGACCAGGCAGTGTTTTATTCAGTTGCACATAGGTTGCTATGAGTCGAAACTGACTCGATGCCACCTAACAGTAACAACATCAAAGACAGGAGGACTAAACACAACGCGTGATCTTTGATTGGGTTTTTAAAACAAAGCAAACAAAATCCTTAAAGAGTGTGATTGGATCAGTTGGGAAAATATATAACAATTTTTTAAGTTTTAATTTTAATTTTCAGAAATGAGTACTATTTCAGCCACTTTCACCTCAATCTTATGCTGATTTTTTCCAATAAAACAAACTTTCTCTTAAAGCAAGGAAATTTAAACATATCAATTACCAAACATGTCTCCATTGTAACTTTACTGTGGTAAGAGTTTATTCACTAGACCTTTCCTAGAGTGACCCAGTTTCCCTTTCATTGGCATCTGTTGAAAACATATATGCTACTTGAGTTCTTATTTAGTATTTTTATGAGACCCTCAGACTTTTAGTCAGTATTTGCCAAAAAATAAAATGATCTATTATCATCCTCACATTTGAAATACACTCCATCTTATATCAATCGATGATAATTAATATTTTAATTTAACAAGGAGATATAATTAAAAGTTTCACATTCCTATTATGTAGTTATTTTTCTAATTAAAAAACACTTTCAATTTGTCCAGTTTGTAAAGAATTGCAACTGTGTTCACATTCTATAAAAGCTATTACCCATTCCCTTGATTGCGCAAGTAGTAACAGGAATAATTTGAAACTAAAATTGGCATTCCTTCATAATCAACTCTTGAATTTCATTCATTCAACAAAGTTTCCAAAATATTTGGTCATTTTAGACAGTACAAGACACTGATATCAAAAGTAGGTAACTGCTAGATTCTCAGAAGAGTCAACAAATCAGTTTTGGAAGAAGTACAACCAGAGAGCCTCTTGGAAGAGAGGATGGCGAGACTTCCTCTCACATATTTTAACCATGTTATCAGAAGGGACCAGTCTCAGGAGAAGGGCATCATGCTTGGTAAAGCTAAGGGTCAGCAAAGAAGAAGAAGACCCTCAAGAAGATGAACTGACACAGTGGCAGCAACAATGGTCCCAAGCATAAAAATAATTGTGTGAGTGGTGCGAGACCAGGCAGTGTTTCCTTTTTTTGTGCATAGAATAACTATGAGCTGGAACGGACTTGATGACGCCTAGCAGCATACCAAAGCTAACTAAACACTAACAAGTCCTCTCTGGAATTTAGTTTGCCTATGAAATGAGAAAACTAGGCAAGCAATGCCTAATGTCCTCCAATTTCAACATTTTCATGCTTCTCTTTCTACTTGTCTTTAAGGATTTCTGAGTTTTCTCAGCATTAAGACACAGAATTCCAAGATATGAAAAATGATGTTCTCATGGGGATCTGATTTTCTCTATAAAATCCTTAACAAGGGTGTGAGGGAAGGGAAAACGTAGAAGGCATCGCCCAACCCCAATTCCCCAGCATTTGCTCTGAAATTACTAGGACTGTGGGATTTAGTAAATAAAACTGCATAAAGTCCAACATTGCTTATCTGTAATTCAAATTTAACTGGATATCCTGTATCTTTTCAGGCGACTTTCTCTAGGTGATGACTTTCATCATTAAAAGCAATGCTGAAATTTCTGTTTCCAACCATGAGACAGTAACAGAGTGCAGACCTGTAATCCCCCTGTAAACAGAAAGAAAATTCAGCTATGTGTATGAACCAATGGTTGTCTCACACTGAACAAGCAAAGGACTGTGATCCTGAGGAAAGGAAAGCTCTAGCAGAGAGAGCAAAGCCAAGCACAGCACAGAAGTCAGAATGGAGTTCCAGGAGCAGCGGGAGCTAGAATTTTGCAGTCCTGAGTCCTGGAAAGGACAGAGCTCTGCAGAAGGTGAGCTCCAGAAATCTGCATGAAGGCTTTGGCTTGGTACCAAACTTCTACACAGAGAAAGATCTGACGGAGAAAGAACAGTTACCCGGGAACTGTAAGCCAATTTTCAGAGCTTGCACAGATCCAAAAGTTGAGTTCCCACTGCCCAGAGGGGGAGGCATCGCTGCACACAAACACCCTTCTTCAGTCACAACCCCAGAGGAAAGGAGCCTCCTTGGCTGCCTTTCTGCCATTCACAGTGTCATGATCACTGTCTCCCCTGATGGCTCTGGTGAGCTATATTCTTTCCTACAGGCTACTTTTCTCCATCTCCACTACTAACTCGGCAGTATTTTCCTAATTGGTCCTTCTTCTTCTATGCTTGTCTCTTCACACTGCAAAATGAAATTCTCAAAGTATGTGATACTGCCATCCTTGGGCTTAAACATTCCCATGGGTCTCTGTTGCCCTTAGGATAAAGACAAAACTCAACAAAACACTTAACAAAGCCAAGTAAGGCTTGGCCCCCACCTAACTCGCCAGCAACACCTCTCCTCGGGTCATGCTAGCCTTCTTCCTTGACTCATTTATGCCATGGTCCATCTCACTCCAAGTCTGTCATGCTGTAGCTTCTATCTGAGGTGATCTCCACTGGCTAACTCCTACTCCACCTTCATATTCCAAGGCAAGCATTGTTTTCTCACGAAGTCTTTCCTGACATTTTCTCCCAGATAAGTTCTCCTGTTAGACATGCCTATAGAGCCATGAAGTTCTCGGTATAGCATATACCATGATTCCATGTTTATGTTTATTTAATTATTTGATGAGTGCCTGTCTAGAGTACAAACTCTGTAAGGGCAGAGGTATTTATTTTGTTTAGCATGATGTCTCATACATAGTAGGAGTTTTGTGAGTATTTTTGGAAAGAAGAAAGGAAGCAAGAGAAGGAAAGAAGAGACAGAGAGAGGAAGATTTATGTATGAACTTGGTAATCACGGCTTGTGCCTCAGATTGAAGGAGGATTTATGTGAGAAGGGGGAATGAGAAAACTGAGACACAGGACAGACATTTGAATCTCTTTGTCATAGATTGAATAATGTCCCTCCAAAAACATGTGTATCCATTTGATTGGGTCATGATTCCCAGTCTGATATGATCGTCCACCATTTTGTCATTTGACGCAATTTTCCAATGTGTTGTAAATCCGTCACTTTGATTTAATAAGATGGATTACCAGTAGTTATAATACGGGGTCTGTAAGACTGGACAATGTCTTAAACCAATCTCCTTTTAGATATAAAAGAGAGACACAAACAGAGAGATAGGGGCATTAGATGGCCAATACTCTCTTCATCCAGGAAAAGGACTAGGCTGTGGAGGAAACTGCAGAACGATCCAAGATACATAGATAGAACATGATGCTGAGACTTCACATTCCTCAATCCCGTAAGTCATTACTATTTCGTCAGAAACTTAGATTGGTGGGGAAAGAACTAGAGTGAGAATCAAGGTACTATGGTAATAGTTCAGTGGTGTCAATAATTAGTTGGGTACCTACTTATACTCACTTAGAATAGTGTGTCGGACACTATGCTAAGTACTTGGGATTCATGGATTTAAGAGAAAAAAAAGTCACGATCACCAACCTTGTGTAGCTTGCATTTTAAATTAAAAAAAAAAAAGAACTGCTGCTGTCCAGTTGATTCCAACTCACAGGAACCTTCAACAGAGTAGAACTGCCCCATAGGATTCTCAAGTAGCGGATGGTGGATTCAGATTGCTGGCCTTTTGTCTCTTCAGCATATAAACCAAAACCAAACCCAGTGCCACTGAGTTGATTCTGACTCATAGCGACTCTATAGAACAGAGTAGAACTGCCCCATAGAGCTTCCAAGGAGCACCTGGAGGATCCAAGCTGCCAGCGTTTCAGTTAGCAGATGTAGCACTTAACCCCTACATCACCAGGGTTTTCCTTTAGTACATAGAGAAGCACAGCATTCAGAATCTGGGATGGTAGCATTTTACTGCCTTCTGGGTTGGAATACATGTTTCGTTCAGTTTGGGGTAGCACACTGTAAGAGTTATTAATAGGAGATTAAATGTGAGAATTAAATGAGAATATATACACAAAGTGATTTTAGCACGACACTTATCCTTACTAGTATTCAATAGAGTTAGTAAATACTTTTTACTCTTACTAAATTTGACTCAAAAGACTCACCAGCAGATTCTGATTAATCAAATTTCAAAATTATGTAGACACAAAAGTATTCTAGTCTAAACTGCGAAGAGTAAGATGCTCAGACAACCTAGGCCCTTTTACCTAACCTGAACAAAGTGCAAATACTACTCAGCATTCAGAGCTTCATGGTCATTTTTATTAAAAGTGTAAATCCCTAAGTGCCTAAGATGATAAGAATAAGGAAAAGAGGTCATGTTTTATGTTGAGAATTGTGCCAATTGAGTACAAGGACAAGAGAGAAACTCATTCAGAAATATATAAATACAAAACTTATATAAATACCATAACTCTCTAAGTGTGATGATTAAGGTTGTACACCAATCTGGCTGAACTGTGATTCTCAGTGGTTTGGCAGTTATGTAATGATGTAGTCATCATCCATGATGTGATCTGATGTGATTAATCAATCAGTTATAAGGGGGGTTATTTCAGGGATGTGGCCTGCAACCTTCGTGTGTGTGTGTGTGTGTGTGTGTGTGTGTGTGTGTGTGTGTGTGTGTGTGTGTGTGGACATTCTACCAAAGCTGGCTTCCTTGCTTTGGATCCTGCATCTAGCCTATCATTGTCTGACCTCTTGTTTTCAGAAAGTGGCAGCTTTCTATTGTATTGACTGTTGATCTTGGGATTCATCAGCCTCTACAATTTATGAGTCAAAAGCCTGCCATCTTACCTGCTGACCTTGGATCTACTGGCTCACATAGGCTGTGATCCAGCAGCCTGTGGTATGATCTGCTGATCTTGTGTTTGTCAGCCCCTGCAGAGATATAGGTCAGCAGAAGCCTCCAGGCTGATGCCTGACCCATGGAGTTGGTACTTACCAGACTGTACAACCTGTTGAGACATTTCCCTGAGATAGATAAGTCTCTCTCTCTCTCTCTGTACACATACTATCCACTAGTTTTGCCTCTTTTGAGGCAAAACAGTCTTAAATAGTAGATTATAGAATTCATATAGTAAGACATTTCCATTTCTTTAAGATTTTCACTAGTTTTTCTAACTGTCTTGGAATTATGCTCATAGGCTATAAGGCATTAATGATTAATAGCATTTAACTACATAAACAAAAGATGAAGGAAAGTTCGAAGAGCCAAAGTAGAAAAATTGGATCTAATTTCCAAATTTACATTTTTACAGGTTCTCTTCCCATAAACTTTGACCACAGGCAGACTTGTTTCTCATGCAACTACAGATATATGAAATTTAAACACATAACAAGTTTTAAAACTGATTTTTTCAAACTATTTTTTAAACTAATAAATGCTTGAATATTAAGAAATGGGTCATTTTGCAGATATATATACGAGTCCAGCAATTAAGTTCACAAACTCATCCTAGAAAAAGTGCTACACACCTCACTGCTGAATATCACTAAAAAACAAAAAAGTCACCTGTGAAGCACTCTCCTTAGGAAGCTGTCCACCCTTCAAATCAATTTTGGAACTCTTTTTCTGGAATGGCCATCAGAGCTTCTGTCTTATGAAGTCTGACAATTAAGTTCATGAACTCATCCTAGAAAAAGTGCTTTGAAAGGTGGACTAGGTGCTGGCATCATACATAGCTTCCCAAGGGGAATACTTTGAAGGAGACCATAGTGACAGTCAACAATGAGGCATGTAGCACTTTTTCTAGGATGGGTTCATGAACTTAATTGTTCGAACCTGTATATACAAGTTTCCAGTAACTGGAAAGATTATGTTGAGACATAATCTCAAGTGTTAAATTACTTCACCCTTCTTCTACATCACACTTTATAAAGAAGCTTCTGCCCTTTGACTTCAGCTAAGACACAAATGACAATGCCCGGCTCAGTCCTAAAAGATGCTAGCAAGTCAGTGACTAGGGAGCCTCATTTTCATATGGTGGAAGAACAGACCTAACTTAGAACAAAACCAAGCTTAGAAGCAGTTTGGGAAGCATTCATCCTTGAAAACTCTGGAGCACTGCCTACTGGTAGAGGACAGAGCAGCATACTGTCGTGCTACACTGGTACACGATTAGCCACCAGCATCTCAATTTATCTTTTTTAGAAATATAAATTGACCCTCTTGAATTTCTTGGCATGCCATGGCCTGAATATTTGCTGGTATGTCCAAACATGTTTACATCTGAGTGCACAGAAATTCCTTCTCCGGGGAGATCAGATCCTCATTAATTCAGGTGATCGGGCTAGAGAACTGCTCTTTAAGAAAAGATGAGGGGGAAAAAAATTTCCCCTAATCCCCTAGTCTACAAACAGTTGTAGACTAGTTGTGTATGGAATAATCTAGAAATTATCAACATACTGTATGTGCCAGGAAAATCAGTCAGAAAAGAAGCAAGAATAGCTCTGTGCTTGCTATACAATTAGTATCCAGGTCTTAATACAATTCTAATGTAATTGGTAGAAAGTACATTAAGATACAGTCTAGAATGGGTCTTCTCTTTCAGCTACAGCTTAGCAAAATGCTAATAAGCCATGAGCGGACACACACTGTCTGCTGCATCTTGAAACTCTGAACAGCACTGATGCCATGAAATTCAATTATAACATTGAATTTCAAAATGCCTGTGCAACACGATGTATTCTTTCCAAAGACCCCACCAAAATAAATATTTTAAGCCATCTAACCAGGGCTGACCTATTGATTGAGCAGGAAAGGACGTTCTAAAAGGCAATGCATTTTAAAAAATTAACACTACCCAGATTCACCTTAATGCTTTTAAGAAATATCTTTGGCAGATAGAACATCAATCCAAGGAGTTTAAAACAAATCATCTTATGTCAGGAAAAGAAAAAGGATATGTGGAAAGCACAGCATACCTTCCTGCACTATGATCTTACCTTAAAGGAGCAGAAAAGAAAGAAAAAAAAAAAAAAAGAAGGAGCCAAGTTTTCTTGAAGGCTCACAAAATCCCCGTGCTTTGGTGGGAACTGAGTTCCCACAGTGCTCTTAGCATTGGAATGAGAGAGGAAAGTCAAAGGTCAGATGGGCTGCCAGGGAGGTCACAACCTTTGGAGGCATAAGCGCCATTTGTAAATGCCCACAGTATTAAGTGACAAGAATGGAAATTCATTTATGCTTTGGAAAATATAATTGGGCCTATGTATTATGATGAGAAGGGCCACAGGAAAGCCAAAAGAGGTAGATCATTAAAGCTAACGAGGGCCAGGTCGCTGTGTGCAGGAAGCTGACCTTCTACGGACACAGGAATTAGACAGAAAAGATAAACTTACAGAGAGGTCTTGTGAAGGCTGAGCACTGTCAGAGAATGATAAAATGGGAAAAGTTAAAAGGACATATGTTTCTGGCTTAAAGGTGTTTCCTTTTCAAAGCAGGCACACTCAAAGAGAGAGTCTGTTACTAAGGCCTGGAGCTTGCTTTGTTGTTTGGATTTTCCTATTAGGTAGCAAAATCTCTAGGATGAGAGAGGGTTCTGGTTGCCCACTTTCATCTCATGGTTCATTTCCCCTAGACCAATCTTGCTCATCAATATCTACTTGGGATTTCATGCCTGTGGTTTGCAATATGATGCGGTAGCAACCTGCTTACATTGGCCCCTGTGCTCAGGACATCACTTTCAGATAAAAACAGTAAGAAAAGTTACTCGGGTCATTAAATCAAATATCACATCAAAATTTACTGGCTCTTAATCTTCAAAGCCATTCTTAATCATGTCCCATAACTACAAGTTATCACCTATGACTCATTTTGAAAAGCTTTTATTAAAAGAGACATGTATGTGTTTCACTCTCAGAATTGACTCCATGGCAAAGGGTTTGGTTTGGGGTTTTGAAAGAGAGTTACTTAAATTTTAGTTACAATTTCCTTTCAACTAACATTTACTTCGCACCTTACATACGTTAGGCACTTTGCTAAGAGCTGCAATTATTGATATGAAAAATCAATTTTCTTTCCCTATAAGGTATTTATTATTTTCAATACCAGTTATAAATCCTAGAACTATGATACTACGGTAACACAATTTTGAGATTCAGAATATCAAAACTCAACAGAAAAAGTAGATCAACTTCCAAAGGTTTGTTATTCAAAACGAATATACACACAAATAATGAAAATTATCTGACAGAATAAAGGACACTATTCTCCTCCAGCTCATCAAAAGTTTTCCTGCTAATATTTCCCTTTCTTTGACCTTGAATTCCAAACCTAATTGTTTCATTTGGTCCAGGAAACTCACTTCACAAGATTTGGTTGTGTCTCAAGTCAATCTCTTTTGAGATACGAAAGAGAAAAGGCAACAGGGAGACAATGGGACCTCTTACTACCAACAAAACAGAAAGGGAAGCTGAGCACGTCCTCTGGACCTAGATTCCATGCACTGAGGTATTCCTAGCTCAGGGAATGACTGATGACAAGGACCTTCCTCCAAAGTCAACAGAGAGAGAAAGCCTTTCCCTGGAGCTGTCACTCTGAATTCAGACTTCCAGCCTCCTAGACTGAGAGAAAATAAATTTCTCTTTGTTAAAGTCACCCATTTGCAGTATTTCTGCCACAGTAGCACTACGTGACTATGACATCCATGTGGACTCCTTCAAAAAGCATGTCAAGTATAAGTTTAATACTAGAAGAGAAGGACAAAGGCACTTATTTTAAAAGAAACAAAAACAATCTCTGCAGCCAACTTAAAATTCAGAACTTTCTAACACTCAGACTTGACCAGTTTTCTGCCATTTCAGACATTCATCACAAACCATCCCAGCTGGCCATCCACTCAGACACATATCTGAGATGTTTTTGCTGTTAGCATCCATAGAATTCCTACCCCCAACTTACAGAAACCCCACATACAAAAGGAGCCAAATACCAGAACAAAACGTAGGCTGGTCCTGCACTGTCCCCTTGATGGCGTGAAGATCAGACTATTGTTCTCTGCAGGGTCTTTACAAGTAGATTGTCAGGCCTTTCCAGTTCACGTAAGTCTGAAAACTCCATTGAAACCTGTTCAGCATCATAGGAAACCTCAAGTCTCCAATGACAGACCAGTGTGGTCACACATGAAGAGCACTGACCAGGAATGGAACCCCTGTCTCCTGCATAGAGTGGGTGGAGTCTACTGCTCAACTATCAACGCCCCTAGTGGTCATCACTACTGTGCAAAACTACTTCAACACCCTAAATCTCCATACCCATCATTCTTTCTCTGGCTATAATATTTTATCTTTCCACCTTTTTGAATATCTGTCTGCCAGGTGCTCCTTGGAAACTCCATGGAGCAGTTCTACCCTGGCCTATGGAGTCACTATGAGTCAGAATCAACTCAGTGGCAGCAGGTTTATTAAGCCTGCTTTTTCTTATGAGTTGCTAAAGCCGTCACGCAGCTTCTCCCAATTTTCCCAGTTTGTCCCACCCACTGTAACTCCATTGACCGTCTCTGACACCTGAACCACAGCTTCAGTCATTTCCCGGAGCTCCCACTGCCTCTTCTGGTGCTGTCATTTTATGAACCTTCATTCCTGGGCCACTCAGCCATCTACTTCATCACCCAAGTCAGGGCTCCACAGTTATCTGTGCTTCTGAAAACATGAGTAATTCTTCCCTGAGTGACTAAAGCAGAAAACTCATAGGCTGTATTTGAGTTCATGAAGTTAATTTTGACATAGATAATATGGAAACTACCTAAACTTTGAGTATAAAAAACCAAACCCACTATTGCAAAGTCAATCTGATTCAGAGCGACCCTACAGGACAGAGTAGAACTACCCTATAGGGTTCCAATGAGTGACTGGTAGATTCGAACTGCTGACCTTTCAGGTGGCAACCGTAGCTCTCAACAACCTGGGCTCCAATTCTGTGTGTAGGTGAAGGCTGACACAAAGTCCTCAGTGAATGGACATTTTCTCACATGCATTTCTTACAGCAGGATGGCTGAGGAAAACTTGTAATCTGTGGCTGTTTCTTGGGAGAACTCCTGTGTGTTTCTAAACAATGTGGGGTCATACAGATTTAATTGAATAATTGATTTCAGTTTTCCCAATTACGTTTCCATTAAAAAGCTGATGTTTATAAAAATGGGTGTTGATTTGACATTCTGTGGACCACTAAAAATATAAAGACAGAGTTACTGTTAAAATCAGTCTAATTTGAAGCTTGTAAGAAGTACATCCTCAATTTGCAGAGGACGTGGAGTGCGTATATCTGCTATAATGGGGGCCACTAAGATTACCTTGGAGGAAGGCACTGCGGAATGCCACAAGAGTATAAAAACAACACAAAGTGATGGAGAGACAACAGACAGCAAGGCAACAAGGGGACGAACAGAAGAAAGGAGAGAATAGGGAAAGGAGGACAGAAAGGAAAAGGCGGGGACAGAATACTGACGAGGAGAGCAGGAAAGAACTGAAGGAACATTCTACTAAATCTCAGGTATGTGCCAGACGCTACGGTGCATGTTTTCATATACATAACGTTATTGAATCTTCAGAGCAATCCTGAGGGGTAGACAGTACTTCTAATTTTTTTTTTTAATTCACACCAAGCCACACAGAAAAATTTGCCTACTTGACACTGTCAGCATATTACAGAAGTGGCATTTCTGAGCCAACTCTGACAGGCTCAACCGGTGACAGATAAAGTGTCTATAAAGGAATGCTTCCCAGAAGACACCTAGATACACGAAGAATGGGTCTTTTATCCCCTCTTTACATCAAAATCTTTTTGCTGTGAACACAATTGTGATGAAATATTCCTGTGCTGTGGGAGAGGTCCAGAACTGAGGCATCTAACTTATATCAGCCAATCAGCCCAGGTCTGTGCCCTGAATCCTCCTTAGTTTTGCTCACTTCTGTGGCAAATGTCAAACACTTTGATGGACTTAAGTATGAAGCAAAGGCACGGTTGTCCTCTAGGGTTGAACTGAAGGATTGAAAAGAATGTTCCTAAAGGAGGGTCTTGACCCAAAACCATTATGAGGAATCTCCTAAGCAACCCTCGGAAAATGTCTTAAAATACAAGTATACCTTGAGGATATTGTGGGTTGGGTTTCAGGCCACTTCAATGAAGCTAGTACAACAGTAAAGAAAGTCGCATGAATTCACTGGTTTCCCAGGAGACATAAAAATTATGCTTAAGCTATATGCCGGCATATTGCAGTCTAGCACGCATGCACTAGCATGATGTCTACAATATGATGTAAATACCTTAATTTAAAAAATACTTTGTTGCTAAAAAATGTTAGCCATCATCTGAGTGTTCGTTGGGTTGCAATGGTTTTGCTGGTGGAGGGTCTTGCCTCCCTACTGATGGCCACTGACTGATCGGTGGGGTGGTTGCCAGAGGCTGGGCAATTCTTAAAATGGCAGTGGCAATTTCTTAAAATAAGACAACGAGGAAGAAGTTGGTTGCATCCATTAACTTTGTTTCACAAAAGTTCTCTGCAGCATACCATGCTGTTCGATAGCATTTTACCCAAAGTAGAACTTCTTTCAAAACAGAAGTCAGTGCTCTCTCACACCCAGCTGATGTTTATCAGCTAAAACACCAAACCAAACCCATTACTATCGAGTCGATTCCAACTCTTAACGATCCCGTGAGGGCAGAGTAGAACTGCCCTGTAGTTTCCAAGGAGCACCTGAACCTGCCAATGTTTTGCTTAGCAGCTGTAGTACTTAGCCGCTATGCCACAAGGGTTCCTTATCGACTAAATTTAAAAGTTTAGGTGATATTCTTAATCCTTTATTATCATTTCAACCATGTTCTCAGTATCTTCACCAGTAGTGTACCCCATCTCAAGAAACCACTGTCTTTGCTCATCTATAGGTAGTAATTCTTCATCCGACCAAGTTGATCTTCAGGCTCCATTTCTATTTTGACTTTTCTTACTGTTTCTACCACATCTACGGTTACTTCCCCCACTGATGTCTCGTATCACTCAGTGCCATCCATGACAGTTGGAATCACCTCTGTAGTGACCCCGTAGGACAGAGCAGAACTGTCCCATAGTTTCCAAGAAGTGCTTGGTGGATTTGAACTAACGGCCATTTGGTTAGCAGCCATAGCACTTAACCACCACACCAAGAGGGTTTCCAATACCAAATGCAGAACAGTGTTTAAATTAGTACTTGACAAATGAATAAATCACAGCAATTATAAATTCTGTTTTGTTTTTTCCTTTTACAAAGCCTATTTCTATTTAAGACAATACTCAAAGGGGCTTAAAAAGTCCCAGCAGCCCAGAGATGTCCAGATTTACCATAAGATCACAGCCAGGTGCTGGCTCTTGCTGCCTCTATTTTGAATTACTCTTCCTGTGTGTTCCTGCATCTCTTGGTGTTTTGAAGCACTGGTGAGTCTTCTTGTCTAAAGGTAGTGCATTCCTCTGGGATTTGCCATACAGGGCTGAGGAAACCCTGGTGGCATGGTTGTTAAGTGCTATAGCTGCCAACCAGAAGGTCAGCTTCAAATCCACCAGGTGCTCTTAGGAAACTCTGTGGTGCAGTTCTACTCTGTCCTATAGGGTTGCTCTGAGTTGGAATTGACTCAATGGCAATGGGTTTGGTTTGGTATACAAGGCTGACATTCCAAGTCATCTTTTCTATCACCAAGGGCGTATTCTCCAACTGCAAATCCTTTTTCCCAGTTTCCAACTTCCACATTCCAATCACCAGTAATTATCAATGCATCCTGGTTGCACATTTTATCAATTTCAGACTGCCAAATTCATAAAACTCTTCAATTTCCTCATCTGTGGCATTAGTGATTGATGCAAAAATTTGAATAATAATCATATTTACCATTCCTTCTAGGAGGCGTGATGTTATCCTATCACTGAAAGATTTGTGCTTCAGAATAGAACTTGCAATGTTCTTTTTGACAGTGAATGCCAGAACAGCAAAGCTAGAAATAACATTACTCTTCTGAGGGAAAAACAAATTTTTATTATGGTGATACTTCTCCTTTCCCATTTTGAAACCCTGGTGGCACAGTGGTCAAGTGCTACATCTGCTAGTGAAAGGTCAGCAGTTCAAATCCACAAGGTGCTCCTTGGAATCTCTGTGGAGCAGTTCTTCTCTGTCTAGATGATCACTCTGAATGAGAATTGACTTGATGGCAGTGGGTTATGTTTTCCCACTTGCATGTAGGTTTTTAGAACTTGAACTATAAAAATGGGCAGAATTTTCCTTGATCACATGGGTGGTATCCGACTGCTTTCTGGTGTAAAGTTCAGTATGATCTTGACCAAAGCTCAGAACTCACCATCACTCATTTCACTGGCACCACTGGCGAACCATGTCTTTCCAACAAGCTGGTAACAACATGGACTTCATTTCCTTAAGTCATTTCTGTGGGAATAGCAAGAAAAGAGTGACAAAACTCCAAAATTCCCTTTGGAGTTTCTGAAAGAGATAAGACCTTGTAGGAAAACTGGCATTTAAGTAGGTAGGAGGGAATAGTGAGAAATTATAGTCATGATAAGCTTTCCGCTAGTTTCCAGATCCAAACATACCCACGAAGATTTAGACAAAGTGCCAAATAATGTTAACCACCTAGTTAATCCTAGATAGGCTACTTCACCAACAACTCTCCAGTTCAGCTACAAGCACTACAGCAAACACAGTGGCTACAAACCAGAATAATCTCCGAAAACCAAGCATTATGGATGGCTTCTACCCCCCAGAAAGGAATGATGAAGTTCTAACCCCTATACCAGTAAAAGTGACTCTAATTTGGTAAAAATAAGCTGTTATCAGTTAAAGGAACAAGTCACATCAGAGTAGGGTGGGTCCTAACGCCTTCTAAACAATATCGTAAAAGGGAAGAATAGATAGAGATACATACAGGGGAAGACCTCACGTGAAGACACCTCTGTCAGCCAAGGAACACCAGGAGACATCTAGGGCCACCAGAAGCTGGAGGAGACAAGGACAGACCTTTCGCTACGAGCTGCTGGCCCTGCCAACAACTTGAATTCTGCACCTCTAGACTCCAGACCTGTGAGATAATGAATTTCTGTCCTTTAAAGTCATCTACTTTATAGCATTTTGTTATAGTAGTACTAGCATAGTGGAATATCAGGAGAAGAAAAGGAGAGCGGGAGGGAGGGAGGGAGGGATGGAAGGAGGGAGGGAGGGAGGGAGGGAGGGAGGGAAAGAAACAGTAAGAGGAAAGGTAAGTGGGAGGTTGGGAGGGAAGCAGGCAGGCAGGCAGCTTTGCCCACAAGCTCCTAAGACAAGATGGATCCAAGGAAGCAAACAGCTCTAAAGCAGCCCAGTCCACAAGAAATACTATGTGAGTCACATGTGAAATTGGAAATTTTCCTTTTATCCACATTTTTAGCATGTAAAACTAGGTAAAATTAACTTCAATAATACAGTTTATCTAATTAGATAAGAGTCCAGGAATGGCACCAGTGGCTAAGTGTTCCAATAGCAGCCGAAGGCTTGGTGGTTCAAAGTCACCCAGCAACTCCTCCGAAGACGGGTCCAGTGATGCATTTCCTGAAAGATCTCAGCAGTGAACACCCTACAGAGCAGCTTGCTCTTCACACACAGGGCTGCCATAAGTAAGTCAGAAATGGACTCTACAGCAAGTAACAACAACGCAATCTATACAACAGAAAACATAATTTTGTCATGAAATCAATAGAAATATTATTAGAGATAGTTGGTATCCTTTTTCTCATTCCAAGTCTTCAAAATCTGATTCGTGTTTTATACTTACAACGTATCTCAGTTAAGGTCGACTGTTGTCAAGCCGATTCCAACTCACAGAGACTCCGTGGGGCTCGAGTAGATCTCCCCACAGAGTTTCCAAGCATCTGCTAGCGAATTCGAACGGCCAGCTTCCTCATTAGCAGCCGAGCTCTTAGCCACTGCACCACCCGGCCTTCCAACTCAGTGAAGGATGCCAGATGGATGCACTTACAGCGCCGCTCAGCTCCGGAGCCCCGCGTGAAATCTCACCTTTGCCATCTCCGGGGAACCTTCCTCTGATAGAATTGGGGCATTGTCGGTAAAATCCATGCAGAGTTTCTAAACTAAGCCAGACTCTTCTTTGTGAATGAAACTCCTTGGTTTTGTTCTGACTGAATTACAGAGTTTACGAGACAGGCGGAGTGATACATCTCTCCTAAATGGCGTGTCAACACGATTGCTTTAACAAATCACCTATGTTTCGTCTTTGAAAAAATAAAACACATAGCACTGGCTGAGTCCTGTTCTCGCTTCCCCTTGGGTGGACCTACCCTCAGCCTTTATCTATGAAGTACTTACGGACAGCCCAAAATAAAAACAAAGGCATCTCTGTCTCCCTTTGCGCTCATCTCTGCCTTTTCATCTTATCTCCTGGTACCTGGGGACTGATGGATTTAGGCTTCAACTTCACTAATTTAATTATGAGTCTGGGGTCTGTCTCCCCAAAGGATGGGGAGACTTGCTTCTGCTTACCTGTGCCTCCCCGTGGTAGTTCTGGAAGTGGTTAAAATTGCCTTTGAGCCAGCCTTTCCCAGGTTACCCTTACGGGCAGGACATGCCTCTGGCTCCTGGGGGTTTCATTGGTCTTTTTTTCCCCCTAAGAAAATAAGTTCCACACAGCTTTTTTTCTGCCTAATGCTAATAGTTTGAAGCTATTGTACTGAAAACTTCACTGAAATAATGACTCTATCTTAAATTGCCACAGTACTGAATAGGATTGAAGAATTTAAAACTCAAGATTACTCAAACGTTGACTTCTGTGACTCGGAGCTCTGTGATGGCAGCCAGGGGACATATTCCTATGGACAGAGCGAGTCTCTGCTCTGCCCAGCCACGAGGAATCTGAGAAGAAGTCTTAGCCTCAATGCAAGCAGCACGGTCTGCATATTTCACTTTCAAAGTAAGTGTCAAAGATCAAATACAGCAATTGCGTCCCAAGTTACTCCTTTAATCAATCCGGCTTGCTGTGGCCATCTTCACTTCAGGTGGGAAGCTTGATCCTTGGAGAAGACTTGGTGCTTTCTTTTTTAATAAAATGATTCTAACCTGGAAAGGGCAAGGGGAGCTAGCTATCTTTATTTCTTCTATACTCTGATACTATATAAGTAGTTGCTTAGTTACGTTTAAAAATAGTTCTATATGGAAACCCTGGCGGCATGGTGGGTTAAGTGCTGTCTGCTAACCAAAAGATCGGCAGTTCAAATTCACCAGACCCTCCTTGGAAACTCTATGGGGCAGTTCTACTCTGACCACTAGGGTCACCATGAGCAGGACCTGACTTGACCACAGTGAGCGGTGGGTATATGGAAAAGGTAGGGTATGTGAAAGAGTTTGAATACTGGTTTCCAGTATTCCTAATCCTTCTACATTATGAGTTAAAGGAATTAATTTTACTTACCTGCTAGGTAAAGACTAGACAACACTGTAAGGTCACTATGGAAACTGTAGCGGTGTAGTGGTTAAGAGCTACAGCTACTAACCCAAAGGTCTACAGTTTAAATCAAACAGGCGCTCCCTGGGGACTTGGTGGGGCAGTTCTGCCCTGTCGCTGAGTCGCAATCAACTCGACAGCAGTGGGTTTGTTTTGGGTTTATGCAACTTACAAAGTGCCCTGGTAGCATTGTGGTTCAATGCTTGGCTGCTAACCAAAAGGTTGGTGGTTTGAACTTACCAGCTGTGCCATGGGAGAAAGATGTAGCAGTCTGCTTCCATGCGTTACAGCCTTGGAAACCTTGTGGGGAAGTCTACCCAATCTATAGTGTCACTATAAGTTGGAATCAACTCAAAGGCAATGTGTTTTAATGGATGTAATATTTACAAGAAATCCTTACAAGAAGTTCAATGGTCAAGCCCTTGACTGCTGAACAAAAGGTCTTCAAAAGGAACTCAGTGGAGTTTCCGTGGAGGACGAGACCTGGTGATCTGCTCCCATAAAGACTCTAGCCCAGAAAGCCTACGGGGCAGTTCTGCTCTGTCAGGTGCGGTTGCTAAGTGCCGCAGTCAACCCAATGTCACACAACAACATCATGTCATTTAAACAGCAGGCTTTTCTAGTTCCCAGTGGGAATTAAGTCAGAGTGCTTTAAATCTTTTGTTAACCAGTTAACCATAATCAACTTCTCTTCACAGGAAAATCAGCTTTGTGAATCCAGAAATCAAAGTCCACTGATGTAGTAAACGATTCTGTGCTCCGTAGTAGGTTTATGCATCTATTTCCTTTATATATTGCTTCTTCAGCTATAATAACATAGCCTCCAAAGGTTTTTTTATGTTAACTCCTTAAAATTCCTAGATTTCTGTTAGTTCTATACTGTGTCCTCTCTTCTTATTTAATATTCACTTGACAAAAGTTTATGCATCTCATCTCTAAAATTCTGAGTCTATAGCTGATCTCTGCTGGAATGTGGCTACTACTGAAAATTGAACACATTTGAAGAGTGTGTACCTTGTTATCAAGAAGCCACGGTCTGTGCTCAGCTGCTGACTGAAATGTTGGTGGTTCAGACTCAGCCATCTGCTCCCTGGGCAAAAGACCTGGTGATACAAATCCTGTCAAGATTACCGCCTCCACCTAATGTTCTGAACCCAGGAAGGTGACAGCTGATAGGACAGTTCTGGTTGGTCACACAGGGTCATGATGAGTTGAACATCTTCTCGGTGGCACCTAAGAACAACAAATTCTCCACAGAAACAGATCACTTAATTTAATCCACTCTTATTCTTCTTTAAAATTATATTCTGATAGCCTTATTTTATATCCCAAATGGGACACCGTAGCAGGTTGCCATGGGGAAAGGGTGAATCCTTTTAATATACTAACGTGCTTTGTTGTAGATTATTTATTTGCTTTTGAAGCATAGATTAGGCCAAAGTTATTATTCAGCAATAAAAGATTATCTTACTGAAAGCCAGCTCACTCTGGAACTACTGTTTTTCATTTGTTAAAACTATCAATCAGCCCACAGAGTAGCAGACAGTGTGCAGCCATTGGCAAGTCTACCAGTAAGCATTTAAACGTGATCTTCAACATGAAAAGTTAGCAGACCATCTTCCTGGATGGTTATTTTGTAGAACACCATGTAGTAAGTTACTTAACAAACTAAATATTTCCTGACATTTATGCAATGAGACAAAGTAAAACAAAAGGCCCTATTCTGCTGTCTTCCTGCCATAGACACATCTTCTTGTTCAAAAGTCACCCTTGCATGGGACTTGTTTCTGACCCTCTACATGGAGTGGCCGGTGACCCATGGAGTCCTGCTGGTCTTCCAGCTCTACCTAGAAGAAAATAGAGACAACCTGACCCAAAGCTGGGAGTAACCTTAATCTCTGAGTGAGAACTCCAGCATGGAGGATAGATCAGTTCTATGTACCCATAAATGGAGCCCGGATGGCACTGTATTTAAGAGCTGTGATTGCTAACCAAAAGGTCAGCCGTTCAAATCCACCAGCTGCTCCTCACCCTCTAGAGCACTTCTCTGTCTGTAGGATCACTATGACTCAGAACTGACTCAGCAGCAATGAGTCTGGTTCTGCTTTATAGACTGAACGTGTAATCCCCTCTCCACTACCATAAAAGTTCCTCCTGAGCTGTTCTAGATAGATATTTGCAATTAAGAAGCCCAGAACTATATACTATTTTCCAGATTTCTGGGTAGGGGTTTTAATCAAAAGCAGTATGAAAATCAGACATTCCTCAGAATATAGTTCAGGGTATTTTTGTTGGTATTTGGGACCCTATGTGATCTTAACTTGTACTCGCTTATATAAGACGGTTTCCTTGACTATATAGCCATCTTAAAATTCTGAGTGTTCTACACAGGCGAAAGATGATTGGAAAGGCAAGGCTTGGGGTTTGGACTCAGGAAACATGGTGATTCATAATGCCAAGCCCAAGGGAGGAGGAGGCAGAAAGGTAGAAAGACAACGTCTTAGTTTGCTAGTGCCACTGTAACAAACTATCACAATGTGAGTGACATTAAAGAACACCTATTTTCTCACAGTTCTGGAGGCTGAAGGTCCAAACCAAAGGGTTTCAGCCACGTTTATTCCTTCTGCGGGCCTCTCTCCTAGCTTCTGGGATCTACCTGCCATCTTTGGAATTCTTTTGCTTATAGAGGGGTCTGCACATGGTGTCTCTCTTTCCCCGGTGCATACTACTGTGTCTATCTTACTCTCCTCATGAGACTGCTGAGTGATTAGGTTTACGATTCCCTCTACTCTGCAGTGGCCTTATTAATATAACAAGACAAAACATCTATTTCGCAACAAAATCACATTAACATGCACCAAAATCCATTACTATTGACTGAATTCCAGCTCATAGCACCAGCCCTTTGCAGAAGCAGACCTCCACATCTTTCTCCCACTGAGTAGCTGGTGAGTTCAAATCACGTATCTTTTTGGTTAGCCAACTAGTACTTAACCACCTCACTATTCACAGGTACAGGGGTGAAGACTTCAATGTATCTTTTGGAGAGATACAATTCAATCCATAACAGATATCTTTCTACATGATTTGGCTCATGTATCTGGCCAACAGTAGATCCTCAATAAATGTCTACTGAATAAATAAGTGAAAATGCTCAAAACAGAAACCCATGCCTGAAGCACAGTGTAAGTTAATTATCCATGAAGGATGCCTTTAGTGGGGAAATGATATAATAATCTTTGTGGCTCATCATATTTCATATGCAAATCTAAGGGAATTTGTTCACTTAAAGCCTCTGCTTGAAGCAGTAACTGATGATCTGGATCCAATTCTTATGTTGAAAACAGAATAAAGCCATGCAACAATGCTAACTTACACAGCATTTGCTTTTCCTTGGGGAAGGAATAACAGTTCTAAAAACAAAAAGTTGGCATAAGACTCCATATTCTAAGTAGGTCAACAGTAACTCAGTAAGCAGGGGAGATCGATTTCATACAGGGGAATTAAGCAAAGAAACTTTGGATAAAGATGTCCCTAATTACTTCAAGGAAGAGTTGGAAGAACAATGGGACTAGAGAAAAATAGGAGCCAGCATTTTTACTGCCCAAGAAGGGACACACAGCTGTGAAAATCAGGAAAATTAGAAGGAACTCTGGAGTGCTGAATTGGAATTAGAAGTATGACATGAATTCCCGGTTTTGATGTGTAAATACAGAGGGCTAACTATAGAACTAAGCATAGACATATCTAAGTGTCTACGTGGAGGTCCTGATTTTGACGATTGTGCTGTGGTTGTATGGCATGCCCATATGAGTGGTAAACTCTGGTGGCACACTGGTTACATGTCCCAGTTGCTAATCAAAAGGTTGGCAGTTCAAATCCACCAGGCGCTCTTTGGAAAATCTATGGAGCAGTTCTAGTCTGTCCTATAGGGTCACTATGAGTCAGCATCGACTCAACGGCAGTGGATTTGGTTTGGGTTTTAATTTATTGACGGTAGATACATCACACTGGATTCCAAGAGAAGGGAAAGATGTCGCCACTGCAGCTTGCTCTCAGGTGAGTAAAGGTAGACATATTTGGGGAAAAAAAACTGCACTATTCTTGCAGCTTTTCTGTAAGTTTAATTTCTTTTTAAAAATTCATATTAATGTAGAAACATTCCAGGATAGAACTTCATAACTGGGGTTAGGTTGCCTCTCAGAACTATTGGAAGTGACCCTCACTTCAGCTGGTACCCCTGCTGCAATAATAAGGGGAGCCACTCGCTACCAGCCCTCTGTGCACGCCTGCAAGTTATTGCTGATGTCAAGGATGGCTTTGACCTCCACTTAATTAAGGCTCATTTGAGTGGGGTGGTAAGTGAGCTGTCACCGCTGTGCTCCATCAGCCTCGGGCAAATGGCCAGGCTAAAAGGACGGTCCTGACAGCGAGGTCTTAAAGAGGACCGCCCAGAACTCTGACCCACAGTGCATACCAGGTTCTTCATCTCCCCTGCTTAACAAGCAGTGACAGGTAGAAATAGACTCAGGCTCCAGAAGACTTACCTCGGTCATTCTTCTCTAGACCTTTGGCTGGGGGCTCATTAGACAGCAAGAAAAGATAATAAACTTTGTGCTGCCTGCCCTGACTCTGCTTCTCTCCCTGTGACTACAAAAGCCGCCTTTTCTGGGAACTCTGTGACCTGAGCAAGACAGGTCCCCACCACTTTGTTGTTAGTGGTAGGTCCTTTTTCAGCTGGACCCAGAGGGCAAACAGGCCAGTGTGACAGCACTGTGCAACTCCCGAAGACTTGCAAAACCAGTGTCGTTCAGTGTGCCTTTCCCAGGTTCCGTGGAATGCACTGGAGCTGTCCATCTCCTAAGGAATCAACTGGGACGGTAACCTGAAGGGAACTGGGTATTCGCTGACCAGCGCAGTTTCTGAAGCGGAGCTCTCTATTATGTCTACCTGATTCAGGATAACGCACTTAGACCCACAAAGGGGCACCCACCTCTGGCGCACCCACCTCTGGCGCACCCACCTCTGGCGCACCACCTGTCATTTCGCAGTGCAGTGATTTTACGGAAAGCTCATCTGAGTAGCTCTGTTCCAACACAGAATGAACGGTCTCTTGACAGCTACTTTTTCTTCCCTTGTTTTTAATGTTTTCCAAAACAGTAATCTCCTTTGGCTCCTAAGTAGTTCAACTAGTAGCCAAATTGTGCCACTTTACACACAGTATTGCTGTTCAGTATTGATGTTCAATTCAATGACCTCTACTTGCATTTACGTAATGGTCAGCTTCTGGTAGGATACAGGACTTCCTTTACTCCGCATCCTTGTTGTTGCTGCTGCTGTTGTTGCTGTTGTCATTGTTGTTAGCCACCGTTCAATTGGCCCATGACTCATGACCCCGTAAGCAACAGTACCAAACACTGCCAGCTCCTGTGTCATCGCCGTGATTGGTTCCAGATCGAACCATTTGGACCCACAGACTTTTCAAGAGCTGATTTCCACGAGGGGAGCTGTGAGGTCTTTCTTCGTAGTTTGTCACAGTCTGAAAGCTTTCCTGAAACCTGTTCGGTAGCATGCCAAGCCAAGTGCCGTCGAGTCAGATCACAGGAACATGTTAAGTCTCCAGTGACAGATAGTGGTGGCTGTGTACGAGATGCATCACCTGGAATCAAACCCAGGTCTGCTGTGTGGAAGGGAAGACATCTATCTACCACTGAACCGCCATTGCCCCTTCTGATCTTCTACCAGATGTCCTTGGGTAGCTTCTAACTCATGGTGACCCCACGTGAGTCAGAGCAGAACTATGCTCCTTGGGGTTTGCAGCAGCTAATTGTTTCAGAGGTAAAGAGGGCTTTCACCCAAGATGCATTTTGGTTAGCAGCAAGTGCCTTAACTGTTTGCATCACCCAGAGACTCTCATCCTTTAGACAATGCTAAATTTTCCCTGGTCTCAAACACAGATTCATGATCCGTTTAGCATCCTTCATAATATAGCTCAACCATAAAATGGAGAAGGACCTACCATGAGTTCCTTTGTACATATGGAATTTTAATCCATGAGTCTACGCAACATTATTTTTAAAATGGTAGATAACTACCTCTAAGTTTTCATTTTTCCAAATATGGTATATATTTGTGATTAAGAAATCTTCTGAAGACACCTGCTATTTGCTATTGTATGCTCTTCATCCCAAACAGTTCATGATGTTTCAAAACAGTATAAAAATCTGCTTTATTTTTTCAATTTGTATTACCCTATTGTACCACAGATGTTTCTGTGTCTTCGTTTTCATTTTTTTCCCAAAAATAAACAAACAACCTCAGACCCTTTCCAGATAATGGCCTTCCTTCCATGTGATCACTAGTCATTTAAGACCATTTAATGAAGAAACACTCTCCCCTTTTAGGATACTATCCACAATCGGGTAACAAGGAAAGAAAAACAGTAATAACACTAAGCATGCTTCAAAAATAATAAGATCCCACGGGCAAAGTCCTGCTGCTAGAGATATGTGGCTTTAACCTTCACGAAGACAAACAAAAGTGGCATGACTGATTCTAAGTAAAAACTTAGACCAGTCGGTTTTATTTCAAGTAGACTTTCCACAATGTTGTAGAGCGCATACCAAATAGAGACAATTAATCCAAGACTATCTAGTTCATCATGAGTTGGCTGGAATATAAAAGAAGATATTTCCCTTGATTTCTTGCCACTTGTTTAATTATCCCCAAATTATCCTTTAGTTAATCTAGAAGCAAAAGAAATATGAAGGGCTTTCAAAACAGAATCGGCTACAAATTGTCCACACACGGTGTCTTAAACAGATTAACGACTCCTTTTGTCTTAACAATTCTGATAGATAATGAGGGTGGCAGAATGGAGGAAAATACATGCAAGTCCACAAGCTTTAACAGGCACTTACTGTGTATAAGACATACCAGGGCTCACAGAAGAAGAAAGGGGAGTGCCTGCCTTCAGAAAACTCCATAGCCTCATGTCACCTCAAATTCTGTCATAACAAGACGGGGCAAAAATAAAAAATCATAAGTAAATAGTTCAGGAGCAGGAGACAGACACAATCATAGACAGACTGTAGTGGAGAAGCTCTACCAGAAATACAAACGATGTTCTCCAGAAAAACAGAAGGTGTGCTCTATTCTCATTTGGAGGTTTGGAGGAGATTCACAGAGGAGATAAAATCTGAGATAATTTTTAAAGGTCTGTAGGTTTTGATCAGTCAAAAAAAGGGGGAAAGCTATTTGAAGCAGAGATAGCAGCGTGAACACAGCTACAGAGAGACAAAAATAGGTGGCGTATTCAGAGAACGGTAAGAAGTCGGCTATTCATTCCAAATCTTTGAGAAGCGCATTACCTAAGGTATTCTCCCACTGCGACCAGATCCTGGGCTGCTCCGTTCTTGATCCCGTCAATTCTAAGAAGCTCAGTGTCGAGCTTCCTTATTCTCATCTCATTAGGGGAAAACGATGGAGCTAGCGTTGTTGAAAAAAGAAGGCTTCTCGCTGTAGCTGGTCAGGTTATTAGTCCAGTACTGCTATCCTCTCTCTTGCGGTTTGTCACTTTCAATATCATTAGCGTGTCATTTGTTTCAGCCTCTAAATTAATGTGTAGTCATCGTCTACTCAGCATAACCACTCTAAAAATAATATGTGGGTGTATTGTGGTAGCCTAGGATTTGTATACAGGAAGTCTAAAATGATTCTTCATTCATTGCAGCTGCTCCTTTCCACTTCAGTCTAAGATTCATCTTTGGTGAACATTACAAGAAAAATCAAGTAAGAAAAGTCCAGTCAAAATAAAGACTTAGTATGTGTGACTTAAAAATGAGATATAACTTTATAGGTGGCAAAAACAGGATTCTCCACTATACAGGAGTCGAACAGAGGAAGAGTTGTCTTACAGTTACCCAAACTATCGAAATCTCTTTGCTCTGAAAGAAAGAAAGATTCAGATAACTTGCCATGAGATCTACTTCTGAAACCTCGCTAGATAGTTAGACATCAGAGCATCGTGTGAAACTGCGAAGGGGCCTTAAGTCTGAGGAGTTTTGAATGATAAAAGCTAGTAATTTCCATTTAAATTGAAACAGTAAGTGTTAACTCACAGGCGAGTTGTAGAGAAGTATTTACAAAAATCCTTCAAAAAATAAAAATAAAATAATGGAACACAATACCCAGAACCTCTTAGAAAGTAGAGGATAATACATCCTCAACCATAGCACCTATCTTTTGGTAGATGGTAGAATGTAGCAGCAGATTTTTGCTTTACTAGAACATCTAAAATCCTGTAGACATGTTCTAAGTAACAACAACAAAAAAAAATCTTAACGTTAAACTATTTTAACTTGAGAGCACCTAATAAAACCAGTCATCTAGCCAGAAAAATGGGAAATCGGAAGCGTGAATAGTCAGAGTTTTCATTTCAAAATAACATACAAACTTAAAAAAAAATGTTGGTAGTGCTTTGCCTCCACACACAGAAAACCAAATTGTCTTTTCGGGTTCTCTGAATCTGTTATCAAACTGGATGATCCCACTAACAACTGCTTGTGACAGAAACAAAAACAACAGTTGCTGGGTGGATTCCAGCTCCTGGTAAATCTCACAGGACTGTACCCTTTCCTGTCTCTGGGTGGTGAGCTTGGTTTGCACTTCTCTACTGAGCTGAAGGCTGGTGGTCTGACCCCACTCACACAGGCTGAGGAAGGGGAAGCGGTCTGCTGCCGAGAAGACTCAAACTCTCTCTCCATCAAGTCAATTCCCACTCAAAATGACCCACGGGACAGCAGAACTGCCCCATAGAGTTTCCACGGAGCGCCAGGTGGATTCAAAGTGCTGATCTTTTAATTAGCAGCTGTGGCACTTAACCATCATGGCACCAGGATTTCCTCCAGACGACATAAGCCTATGCTAAGGCTTTACATGTATTGTCTTGTTTCAATCCTGGTAACAGCGCCTGGAAGTGGACACTTTAATCTCCCCCATTTTAAGATGAGAACACTTGAAGTTAAACAAAAATAGCCTGACCAAAGTATTGCCTTCTTTCTTGTAACAGTAGTGTTTTCTCCATGCCCTGTAAAGTGACAGGTACCTATCTGCCCAACTTCAAGCCTCTCCTTAAAGAAAAAAAAAAAAAAAAAATCCGTCTATTCAAAGCAATTTGCTGCCTAAAAAAAATGCGTTAACTGCAGTAGCTCCTTGAGCGTCTCCCAGCCCTGTAGGAGCTAGCGCTGGGGTCACTGCTCTCGTGTTGAGGTCAGGACGCAGTTTGGTGAGGCAGTGACAGGCATGGCACTCACACGGGTGCACACACGTGCCCCTGCTCCAAGCCCAGGGCTCTTGTGTCCTCCACAGTTCCTCCCACGTCATCTCGGGCAGAAATGATACGAGAGCAGGAAGTGACCGGCTAACGTGCTCATAATAACAGCCAGCATTCACAGAACACTTTGAGTACGCCACCCACCGCTCTAAGTGCTTTAAATGTGTCGGCTCATTTCGTCCTAACAACTCTGGAAAGTGAGTGTTGTTATTACTCCTATTTCCTTTCTTAGAGTTACTAAGGGGAAAACTATGAATACGGAATGAAGTAGTCTGGCTCAGAGCCTTCGCTGTTAACCATTGCACATACCACCTGTTTTAGTCAGCTAGGCTGCTCTAACAGAAATACCACAGAGTGGATGGCTTTAACAAAGAAAGATTTATTCTTACACAGTCTGGTAGGTTGCAAGTCCATATTCAGGGTGTCCGCTCCAGGGAAAGACTTTCCCCTTGTCGGCTCTGGAGGAAAGTCCGGTATTGCATCAGTCTTTGTCCAGGGAGCGTCCTCACGCAAGAACCTCTGGTCTGAAGGACCGCTCTGCTCCCGGTGCTGCTTGCTTGATGGTAGCGAGGTTCTCAAATTGTCCTTCGTTTCTTTTTCCTTTTATTCCTTGCGAGCTAAAAGCATTAAGGGTGGGGCAAACCATACTCCAGGGAACTCCCCCTACAGAAGGAATTTACAGCCCCACCCTAATCCTTTAACATACAGGTTAGCAAAACCACACAATGGAGGACAATCCTAAGATACTGGGAACCATATCCCAGCCACGTGGCTGCACACATTTTGGGGGGTACACAATTCCAACCATGACACCACCTCATCCTAACCACTGTGCAATACCGCCTCATTGTAACCACTGTGCAGTACTGCCTCATCTTAACCACTGTGCAATACCACCTCATCCTAACCACTATGCAATACTGCCTCTCAAAGCAGTGCCTCGAAATGATACACTGGCTACAGGGAAGCAAGCAGCTTTTCCTTTCTCTTTCATGAGCATATGTTACCTTTCAGAACAAAAGGGGTAACGGAGCAAAATATCTTCTGGAAACATACCTGTGAAATGTTAGATTTCCTTTAAGATGACTATTTAGACTGTGATCTCTGTTAACTGTTTTCCAGTCAGGTCCAACACACAGCAATCCTACGAATAACCTAGAATAGAATATTTTGCCCAGTCCTGTGCCAACCTCATCATCGTTGGTGTGTTCACCTGAGCAAAAATCTTGCCTTTTATGATTATCTTTCCAAAGTGGAGCCTGCAAACCAACCTGAAGAGTCATCTTTTTAGTTGAAGGTATTATACCCAAATAATGGTTACTATCTCTAGGTGATGGTATGAGAGTAAATGTTGATTTGATATTTTACATTTAATGCTTTGCAAATATTCTATGCAATAAGCATGCATCATTTATACTTCCAGAAAAAATAAGATTTCTTTTTTTAATGAAGAAAAAAAGACTTTAACATTATGTTTTATCCTGTCCTAGCTTTACCGGTTGGTCTTGTCAGGTGCCCTCTCCACAATTCCAACTTATAGTGACTCTATAGGTCTAGTGCAGCTGTAACAGAGTAGAACTGCCCCGTAGAGTTTCCAGTGAGCACCTAGTGGATTTGAACTGCTGACCTCTTGGTTAGCAGCCATAGCACTTCACCACTGTGCCACCAGAGTTCCTGAGTTTTGTTAATCAGGCTACGTGATTTGCAAGCTCTTCAATAATGTTTGTGCTTGAATGATTTATGGGATATATTGACAAGGAAAAAAGACAGTGTTCCTATGCTCAGAAAACATAGCTGCCCATCAAGTCACAGAAGGAGGTCAATATAGGCAGAGGCAGCCTCAGCAAACTTAGTCCAGCATACCAACAGTATTTATGAAAAAATATACTGAATATAAAGCATAATACTAGATCCTATAATGTGGTCGTTCTGTAGATGATAGAAAAACATTCAAAAACCGATTTAAGTGTGGAAATTCAAAAACTTCAAATTGGCATATGACAGCTGTCATAAGATGTTCTCACATAGGGTTGTCTCTGCCTCTCTGAAAGCTCTTTCCATGTCTCTTTTTCAGTGCCTAGTATTTCAGTTCATATCTCAAAGAGTGACACTTCTCAGGATTCTAGCTTCTCTTCACACTCCGCTATCTCTTTCTGGATGACTTCTTTCACTAGAAGGAGGTCAACAAACTCCAAATGCAGGTCTCTTTCTAAACCTACCTATTATATACAATTATCTTGCAGGAGATGGTCAAAGATGGTGGCTAAATCAGACACACCACACCGTCCTCCTACTGCGAAGATCTGAGACATCCCAGATGGGCAGAAATTAAGAGAATTTATAAAAACCAGACCAGCCTTACCAGAAATTTTAAAAGGAGTCCTTCAGAAAGAGAACCAACAACATCAGCCAATAATCTAAAGTAAAGACACATGACAGATTGTCCTGATACCAACCTTGATACAAACTTCACAAAAGTAAAATAGAACTGTAAAACTGATTACAGGGAACCAGAAACATAAAGCTATAAATAATGACAACTTCAAAACCAGAAGGAGGGAATAAATGGTATCATTATAGAACTTCCATATGGAGAGGAAGTTGATTTCAAGATATGAGAAAGTTTTAAACTTAAAAGTATAAAGGTAAGTTTTGGAGTAACTGCAATAAAATGAAGAAAATAAAATTTTTTAAAAAATTCAGTAAACAGAAAAGCCCTGGTGGCATAGGGGATAAGTGCCACGACTGCTAACCAAAAGGTAAGCTGTCTGAATTCATCAAGCACTCCTTGGGAGCTCTATGGAGCAGTTGTACCCTGTCCTATAGGGTAGCTATGAGTTGGAATTGACTCAACAGCAGGGGGTCAAAAAAATCTGTATACAGAAAGAACTCAATACAGGAAGTTAAGAGGAATAAAGAAACTATTAACGCCAAAAGAAATCTATATAATAAATTAGTAGCAGTGCATTCATGCCTGTCAATAATCACACTGAATGCATATAAATTAAATCAACAGGTAGAGACAGAATGGATTAAAAACTGTGATCAATCAATATTTTGCCTACAAGAGACACATCTTAGACAAAAAAACATAAACAGGTTAAAAATCAAAGAGTGGTACATCTAGGCCAATCAGCATAATGTAATTCATAAAGAGAATGTTCTACTTTGGAGAATAGCACCTGGAGTCTTAAAAGCTTCCTAGCAGCCATCTAAAATACATCCACTGGTTCCAGCACATTCAGAGCAAAGAAGAATGAAAAAAACAGAAGGCACAAGAAAAGTATCCTTCCAAAGGTTTGATGAACCATGTGAACCACAGCCTCCACCAGCACAAGCTCAGAAGAACTAGATGGTGCTTGGCTACCACCATCAACTACTCTGACCAGGATCGCAAAACAGGATCCTTCACAGAGCAGGAGAAAAAATAAAGGAGGTAATTCAAGTTCACAAAAAAGACCAGACTTGGTGTCTTAGTCATCTAATACAGATGGATGGCTTGAAAAAGAGAAATTTTATCCTGTCACAGTACACTAGGTTGCAAGGAGGCTTAAATCCAAACCCAGGGCATCTGCTCCAGGGGAAGGCTTTCTCTGCTGACTCTGGAGGAAGGTCCCTGTAGTTAACCTCTCCCTGCACTGAGAGCTTCTAAGACACAGGGATCCTATATCCTTTCCAAAGTACATGCTCTGCTCCCAACATTACTTCTTGGTGGTATGAGGTCCCCAAAGCTCTGCTTGCATTCCTTTCCTTTATATCCCAAGAGACTCCTGAAGGCACAGTACAGCCTTACAGATGGAGTCCTCCCCATCAACATGACTGTTGCCCATCTCCCCTCATTAGCATCATAGAGACAAAGTTTGCAGCATATAGGATTATCACACAATACCAGGAATCATGGTCTAGCCAAATGGCTGCACACATTTTTCGGGGGGCCACAATTCAATCCATGACAGTTGATCTGACAGAGACTGGAGAAGCCCCAGGGACTCAGAGACTCTGCTAACTCAGGACTGAAGCCACTTCAGAGTCCATCTTTCACCCAAGCTCAGAAGGGCCATAAAGGAAACAATAAACAATTGAAGAAAATGCTTCTTATTTCAATCAAATATCTCAGACTAATGCAGTAACACCTGCCCCAAAAGAAAGAGAAGAAGGCTGGAAGGGATAGGAAATCTGGACTAATGGAGAAGGTGAAGCTGGATTATAAAGGGCAAAGGGGATTGCAGGGATTGCAATCAATGTCACAAAACATTTTATGCATAAATTTTGAATGAGAAATTAATGTGCTATAAACTTTCATCTAAAACACAATCATTTGTTTTTAAAAAAATAAAAGAATTTAAAAATAGGTATGAAACAAATAGTACCCAAAAGACAGCAGGAATGGCAATAACAATCTCTGATAAAATCGACTTTAAGTCAAAATTCATTCTATCAGACAAAGAACATAATGATTAAAATATCAATTAATCGAGATGTCATACCAATGACAAGTATTTACATATCCAATGCTGAAGCTTTAAAATGCACCAAATAAACCCTAACAGAATCGGAAAGGGGAAACAGACAACTCTACAGTAATAATAGGAGACCATAACATAATCACTTTCAACAATGGACAGAACAAATAGAAAGAAACTTAACAAAGCTACAGAAGCTCTGAATAATGTAATCAACCAACTTATCCTCATAGGCATACACAGAACACACCACCCCATAGCAGCAGAGTATACATCCTTCTCCAGTCCCCATGTATCACTCCCCAGAACAGACTATGTTTCAGGCTATAAAGCAAGCGTCAGTAAACTCAAGAATATTAAAATAATACACAGCATTTTCTCTGATCATACTGTTATAAAACTGGAAATCAATAACATGAAGAGCAACTGAAAACAATAAAATAAAATACAAGGGAACTAACTAAGACCTCATTTCTATTACTTGGGTAATAGATGATATTAAAGATCAAATTTTAAAAATTCTTAGAAGCAAATGAGAATGAAAATTCAGTATATCAAAACCTTTTGACATAACAAAAGTAGTACTCAGAGGAAAATTTATAGCAATAACTGTACACATCGAAAAAGAAGAAAGATACAAAATCTACATGGAATTATCTCTTCTCCACAGGGACTTCCCGCAAAGCATATAGTAATAAAATTCTCTCTGTCCCGATGAAATGAGCTCCTTCTCCCGTGTTCCTGGGTGTGGTTAATGATGCTGTTATCTAGTCATTGGCCAAGCTAGAAACTCCAGCAGGACCTCTCACTGATTCCCCTCCCTTCATCATCTCCCATCCATTAACTGCCAAGTTCTGTTGATTTTACCTCCTAAACACCTCTCCACTACCACACCACAAGTCCAAGGCACTGCTGTAGCTCCCCTGGATCACTGCAACCCCTGCAAAGTGGTATCCGTGTCCCCCTCCTGACCCACCCTCTAATCTATATTCCATTTTACAGTCAAAAGGTTGTCACCCTATTGTCACTTCTCTACCTAAAGCACTTTAATGGCTTCACATTGATTTTAAAAGGAGCCCTGGTGGTACAGCCAAAAGATCAGCAGTTTGAATCCACCAATGGCTCTTTGGAAACTCTATGGAGCAGTTCTACTCTGTCCTACAGGCTTATTATGAGTTAGAATCAAGCTGATGGGTGATAGATCAATGAATTGGCAGGGAGGAGAAGGGCTTTTTGTGGCACAGTGATTCAGCATTTGACTGCTAACCCAGAGTCAGTGATCCAAACTCACAGGGCTCTCCACAGGAGAAAAGAACGGGCAATCTGTTCTCCTAAAGATTATAGCCTAGGCACTTCTATGAGGCAGTTCTAATCTGTCTTATTATAGGGTCACTGTAAGTCAGAATCCACTTGACAACAGTGGGTTTGGGCATTTTCTCATAGCTTACAAAGCTGCATTAAACTTTTTCTGGTCCTAAATATCTTACAGATTCTGTCTCCATGGACCTTCACAAATCTTGTTTCTGCTGTCTAAAGAACTCTTCAACTTTGGCGAGCTTCCAGACAAACTTTAGCCTAAGCCTGATGCTCTACAGTATGTTAAATCTTTTGCTGTGCATCTCCTGATTTTTCTAAATTGCGACAGTATATTTTAGTTGCATAGAATTTCAGACTATGAAGGCTGGGCCATGATGGTGGGACAGAACTATAGACTACAAGTTCTCTGACAGCAGTGTTCAATCTGTCTTCTTGGTTGACTCTGTAGCCCCTAGCATAAAGCTGAACCAAACCCACTGCCATCAAGTCAATTCTGACTCTTACCAACCCTACATATCAGAGTAGAATTACCACACAGAGTTCCCAAGGAGTGCTTGGAGGATTCGAACTGCTGACCTTTTGGTTAGCAGCTGTAGCACTTAACCACTACATCACTAGGGTTTCCAGCCCCTAGCATAGGACACAGAAAATGCTAGATGTCTTAGTTATCTAGTACTGGTAGAACAAAGAGAAATGTATTCTGTCAGCCTAGTAAGCTAGAAGTCCAAAATTAGAGCATTGGCTCCATGGAAAGAACTTCTCTCTCTGTTGTCTTTGGAGGAAGGCCCTTGTCATCAATCTTCACCATGTCTGGGAGCTTTTCTACCCAGGAATCCCAGGTCCAAAGGAAAGGCTTCATTCCTGGCACTGCTTTTTAAGGGATGCAAAGACTGTATGTCTCTCTGCTCACTTCTCTGTTAAATTTCAAAAGAGAGTAACTCAAGACAGAACCCAGTCTTGTAGACCTCATGAGTCCTGACTCATTAACATGAGCCTATAATCTTATCTCATCACATCACAGAGGCAGGATTTACAACACGTAAAAATATCACATCAGATGACAAAAAGGTGGACAATTAACACAATGCTAACCAACTTGACAGATATTTCTGGGAGACAGAATTCAACCCATGACAAGAAGTATTCAGTAAATATTTTTAACTGTATTCATAGATAAATATGCTTTTCCTGCTAAATATTGTATTGTATTGGGTTTGAAAGATAGCATACGAGGATTGACAGTGAAGTTCACAAACTCATCCTAGAAAAAGTGCTACCTACCTCATTGCTGACCATCACTATGGTCACCATCAAAGTCCCCCCCTCTGGAAGCTACACACCCACCCCAACACCTAGTCCACCCTTCAAAGCCACTTTGGAACTCTTTTTCTGGAATGGTCATCAAAACTGTCATCATATTACCCTTGATGTCTTGAATGTCATCAAACTATCTTCCTTTCAACATTTCCTTTATCTCTGGGTAAAGAAACAAGTCACTGGTGGCCAGACCAGGTGAGCATGGAAGGTGTTTCGATACAGTTATTTGTTTACTGGCTAAAAACTCCCTCACAGACAACTAGACAATTCATTTGGCAAACTTGCCACCTTACCACCATGCATAATGGCAATTCCAGAGTTCCAAAATTGCTTTGAAGGATGCTCTAGGCACTGGTGTCGGTGCGTAGCTTCCCAAGGGGAGTACTTCGAAGGTGACCATAGTGATATTCAGCAGTGAGGTATGTAGCACTTAGAACAATTAAGTTCACAGACTTAATTGTCAGACCTCATACGTAGAACATTGCCCTACCCTAGAGATTACTTTAGCAGAGACAGACATGTCAAGTGAAAAATACATAAAATAATGTGGACAGAGAGTTGGATTGGGCCGGTCAGAGCTTATTACAGATACTTTCCTGAAGATTAATATTTGGCACCAATAATTGGAGCTTCAAATTGTCTATAATTTTTCTAATGGAAAAAGTATAGCCCTAGAGCTGTCAGCCCTATCTGGAGGTATGAAAACACAGACCAAGAATACATGACAACTTTTAAAAAGTAAGAGTAAGATACCAATCTGGGCTCTCCCACATGGTACCCACTAGCCACATGTGGCCAATTAAATTTAAATTAATTAAAATTACATAACATTAAACATTTAGTTCCTCCACTGTACCTCAATTTCTGGAATTAGATCAAAGGAGAGAAGGAGAGACAGAGATCTTGACTGTCTGATAGTGTTTGGAGAAGTATTTGAGAGGGATAACCCCAACTTTATCCTTAAAGACAGAAGCAAAGTTACTTTCTGAAAAGGGAGAGGAAACATGAATTACATAGGTGTTTGAGGTGAGTGGTCAACATCTCAGCCCAGGAAAATGGAGAAGCTATTCAAAGAGAAGTAGAATTCCATCTGACTGGCTACATTATAGACCTTTATATGATTTCTTCCACCTACATTCAGATATTTGGTTGTAGGGCCAGGGAAGCAGACTTCAGCACTGAGGCAGGATTGAAAAGTATGCCACAAGGGACTGACCTTCAAAGGATTATCGGTGGGATAAAATATTTTCATGCCAACACAGATGGGAACTGCCGGAAGTACCTGATACGGTGTCAGACAAAAAGGGAGACTCGCTCAAAGGCTGTGGAGGGAGGCTGAGTCTATCTAAACAAGTACTGATGGGAATCTTGTGCATAGATGAGGCAGGGGCTGAAGTCAGAGACACAAAGAACACTTCTTCAAACCAGACTCTGTATGATGCCTTCCTCATCTCCCCGTTTTATACTGTGTTCATACATTGGTGATAATAAACTCTTTGTGTTTGACTTTGCTATTAATTTGTGTGCACAGTCAAGTGTATCTTAGGTGGCCAACAAGTTCTCTTTGGAAAGAGTTTACAATCTGAAGGGCTCCTTATATAGAGAGACCTTAAAATCTTTTCAAACCTTGCCTTAGGGCTGTTGACATGATACACACATAAACAACTTTTGTCCACAGTCATTCTGCGGGCAGATTCTGTGCTGTTACTAATGTTTATTATAATGTAAATTTAAGTCATTCCATTTCCTTGCTCACCATTTCCTTCATCTGGAAGTGGTAATACCTCACAAAATAGCTATTAAAAATAAAATGTGGCCAAGATTTGAAAAAGGCTTATAACCTGTAAAGTGGAATGAAGACTTCACTTTAGAGTCATTTTTTTTATTCTTAGGCTGTCAACTCCAAATATATATATATAAATACGCATATATATATAAATACATATGTGTGTATATACATATATATGTGTATATTTATATACATATATATATACATACGCAAATATACATATATATATGTAACCCAGTGCCATCAAGACGATTTCAACTCATAGTGAATTTATAGGCCAAGGTAGAACTGCCCACAGACTTTCCAATGAGTGCCTGGCAGATTTGAACTGCCGACCTTCTGGTTAGCAATTGAAGCACTTAACCCACTGTGCTACAAGGATTTGAGCAGAAGTTGTTGTCTTTCGGTGCCATCGAGACAGGTCCAACTCATAGCAACTCTATGAACAACAGAACAAAACACTGGCTGGTCTTGAGCCGTGTCCACAATCGTTTTTATGCTTAAGCCCATTGTTGCAACCACTGTGTCAATCCATCTTGTTTTTTCTGAACTTACACTCTACCAAGCATGATGTCCTTCTCCAGGATCACAATTAAACACACTCTTGAAAGACAAAAGCTCTGACTTGTGTCTTGATTTCCAAAACTGAACACAAGCCTGGCACCTAGAAAGCACTTCACGATGTGGTTGAATGAGTGAGCACTGCATCTGGTACTCAATAGGAAACTGGTAGCTTACTTAAAATAAATAACCCCTGCCTCTGAGTATTTAAATGAGACTAATGTAAATGATTCTATTCTGTTCCATCAGGTCACTAAGAGTCAGAATCAACTTAACAGTAATGAATTTGTATTTGGGGACATAAATGCCATTGAGTATGGGGAATAGAGTCTGATGAACTATATTTTTTTATATTTTTATTTGATATGACTGAGTGAAAATGTACATTCCCGCATAAATTTACATGCCCATCTATATGCAGCTTCCGCTGCTCTCCCTGCCCGGTGACTGCACACTATTCCTCTCTGCTCCATACATGTCTCATCCTCCCAACAGTCTCCTTTCCCCTCCTCTCCACCCACTCTCCTTCCTCCAGCCTGAGGTCAGCAGGATGATATCCTATAGATGTATAGAACCATAAAGTGCATACAATATATGGTCATTCTGCATTGCCAAGTCCAATCCATTCATGTCCAAAGAGTGGGTCTTTGTTATGATTTATGGGCAAGGGCTTATTATTTACATTCAGAAATACAAATTCACTACTGTCAAGTCGATTCTGACTCATAGAGACCCGACGGAACAGAATAGAACTATTTACACTGTCTCATCTCCAGAATTACTTTGCAAAGATTTCCATTCCTAGGGCTCAGAAGCCCAGCACTTAAGCCTTCTAAGACACTTACCTGCTATGTCACCAGAAGTTTGGTATCAAGCCAAGCCATCAGGATAATTAAATTCCCACCACATACCGGGCTTTTGCAGCAGTTATTAAACAACTGTATCTATAAGTGAGATAAAGAACGTTTTGCAGGCTGGATGCTGGTATGCAACTGACAGGAATACAGCTTGTTGTGTTGAAGCAACTGAGCAAAATGCATGGAAAAGAAGTAAAACAACATACATGGAATGATAAGCAACTTATTTTCCCTTCACACTGTAATATTAGATTGAAGAGAGGAGTGATGTCAGTACTTTATTGTTGATAACTACTTGGACTTAGCCATATGAGACTTGGCTGGGGAGTCTGGATTTCAGACTATTTATTTTCTACTTTTATGATTAATCTTTTCTTCAGCCAAACACAGAAGCTATGCAGAAGCACAGATTCCAAACTCACGTGTTTGTCAGTGCACCATTTGGGCCACAGGTGGTGTAAACACATAACATCATTCGCTTGTAGCACTACGAGGGACATTAGATGTCATTTGGTCCGAACCCGTGATTTCACAGCCCAAGCCCAAATGGAAAGAAGGCAGGACAACCAAGGGACAGATCCATTTGGCAGTGAGGTCCTGGCTCTACCACTAACGAGATGCATGTCTCTGGGCAAGTAGTAGAAAAGCTCCCAGCTTAATTTCTTACTTGCTAAATCTTCGTCATCGTAATGGTACTTCTTTCTGGTAACTGTACTATCGTGAGGATGAAGGAGGCCATTTATATGAAACGTCATATAAATTGCACACTGTTTCATGGATGTTGGCACAGTCATTCAGTTTCACATAGCTGGAATGTCATGCCATTTATTTACAAAGACGACATGACATAACAGCTCGAGAGCACAATTTAAAACGGCTATTCTAACAGTATACTGTCCAGTGAGGCAGCTACCGGTCTCAGGTGACAAGGAGCACTTAAAATATGCTTACTCACACTGGTTTTAGAAGGCTTCATCCAAAGCAATTTTTAAAAGTGTCAAATATCTTGCCCATATTTTTATAGCAATTTTATATTGAACTGATAATTTGGGGGGTTACTAGGTTAAAATAGATATTATTACAATTAATTTCACCTGTTTTGTTTTATGTTTTTATGGGGCTACTAGAAAATTTTAAATTGGATATGTAGCTTTCACTGTGGCTTACGTTATCTTTCTTATGAATAGAGCTGTCCGACCAAGTCTGCTTAGCCCAACTACCATGTCACAGCACTTTCCTCTCTCAGTAGCACCCACATCAGATGGTAAACCAGTGTCATGGATTGAATTGTATCCCCCCCAAAATACCTGTCAACTTGGTTAAGTTGTGATGACCAGTATTGTATGATTGTCTACCATTTCATCAACTGATGTGATTTCCCCATGTGTTGTAAATTGTATCACTGTGATGTAACGAGATGGATTATCAGCAGTTATATTGATGAAACACACAAGATTAGGCAGTGACTTAACCCAATCTCTTCTGAGATATAAAAGAGAGACCCTACCAGAGAGATGTACCACCACTAAGGCAGTGCCAGGAGCAGAGGAGTTTCCTGCACTGAGATGTTCCCAGAGCAGGGGAGGACTGATGACCAGGAACTTCCTCTACGACTGGCAGGGAGAAGTCCTCCCCTGGAGCCCTGAATTTGGATTTCTAGGCTGTTGGACAGTGAGAGAATAAATTTCTCCTAGTTAAAGCCACCCACTTGTGACAGTTCTGAGACAGTAGCACTAGATGACTAAGACAACCAGTTAGATGGGGCACTGAATAGTCCACAGCAATCAAATCCTTGGCCTCAGTCTTACTGCTACTGAAATCTTACAATATTGAGATTATCATACCCTTTCTTGTCTTTTGTCCTTGAAACCTTCACTGTCACTTTTCAAGCTTTCCACAATGTGTCAACTAAAACCTAGGCGTCTCAAAGATGTCCATAGTCCTAAAACTAATGACATAGTTGAAGAACTTAAAAAAAATCTAGGTAGAGTCTAAGGTGCCCAGCCATACAATCAAAGTCAAAAAAGCCAAGTGCCGTTGACTCGGATCCGACTCATGGTGACCCACATAACCAAAAGATACTGCTGAACTTTTAGTTAGCAGCTGTAGCACTTAACCATTACACCCCCAGGGTTTTGTTTTTTGGAAAAATACAACTTTTTAAGCAATTGTAATTATAATTGTAAAACTTGTCACCTAAAACAAAACATAAGAAAACACTTATTAAAAAGCATTTTTCCAATTATTATTTGTATTATTCCATTTATTAAAAACAAGTAGGTAACAGAAGACTGAGCAGTGGTTGCAGAGGACTGTAGCAGAGGAAAGGAGGAACCACAAAGACGCCTGAGGACAATCTGGGGGATAGCAGAAATGTTACATATTTGGGCATTGGAGGCAGGTTCATAGATCTACATATTTTTGCGGTTCTTCCCGTGTGTACCGCAGGTGGGTGGAGTTAATTGTACCCGTCAATCAAGTCGACTAAGAAAATTAAACACAGCGTTATAATAAACTTACGTATTATCTTATGGATTTCAAATAAGTACTATATTAAGAGAATAATCATCATGATCTCACAACAGCAAAGTCACTGAGACGTTTGACAGCTCTCACTCGTTCAGCTTCTTGAGCGAGCTGTTATCTGGTAGCAACCGCTGTTAAGCCTTGAGTCGTTGTTTTCAGTCATTTCTAACTTAAGGAAAGATTGTTATGCTCCAGATACAGTGAAAAGAATTATAAAGCAAAAGTTTTTAAACAAGGAAAAGCCTTTAAAATGGCATTCAGGTGATAGCTTTATAACAATTTTAGCATATTTATATTCAGATTTTTTTCATACACTGCATTGGGTGATTTTTGATAGCTCACTTAGTATTTCTTTTATACTTTCAGATCATTTTTTCACAAGTGACTTCTCACTTGTTTGAAATAATGGTTGGAAATAAAAATGCAAACGTACTGTATGTATAAAGAAAAAGAACCCACTGCCATCAGGCTGATTCCAACTCAAAGTGATCATAAGGACAGTGGAAACGCATCATCACAGAGTTTCCAAGGCCCTCCCGGTGCATTCAAACTGCCTGCCTTTTGATTAGCAGACGTAACACTCAACCGTTATGCCACCAGGGCTTAGGTCGTAATATGAACGGAGCTCTTAAAATCTTGTGTCTAGATAACTCGTATCAATTTAAGACACTTGACCAACCATGAAGGCTACACCTAAAAAAAAAGGTTAGTCATAAAAGTTCTTGTACACCAATTGACTAAATAAATGATGGATAATATTTTAAATATCATTGAGTCTTAATAAAATTTAAGCCATCCAATGAATTTTTTTCATTGTGAGACATACCCTCAGCCTTAGTATGAGAACTCAAAAGGATTTCTGCATCCTTTCAGCTGAAAGCAGCCACAGATATGAAAGAGTTATCTATCCACGTGATAATCCAGTTGTTGTCCATGGTCCCAAGTACACAGGAATGACTTCGCTCAGCTTTGGCTGTGAAAAAGAGTTATTCATGGGTCAGTTACTCCCCTTACTTTGTGAGCCACACAGAGTTTTTACTGAAATGAGTAAAAGACTTTGCTTAGAGTTGAATCTCTGCTGACATTTATTTCAAAGGACTTCTGTGTATAGCTGTAAACAGCCCACCAATCATCTTCAAAATTTCTGAAGACAGAACTCTCACAACTAGACACAGTCTCTTCAACATCTAAATAAAAGGAATTTCTTAGGCCAGACAAAGTTGATACGGTAATTGTATCTTTATTCTTGAAGGCACAAATATGGTTCATTTTAGCAGCACAATTCGGCATCCCGTAAGACAGCTCAGTTATGGGGAACTGTCAAGTTCACCGTCCACAGAGGCTGTCCTGAATCTCAGACAGTGTCATCTAAGGATTCCTCTAATATCTTTTGAAGTTAGAAAGAAGTTATATTAGTACAACTGAAAGCTCATTGTTTCAGTGTTTGGCCAAGAGAAAACTAAGCTTAGTCTTTATTACAGTTAACTACTATCAAATGTACTATATTTTTCCTACGTTAACTCACAATACTGGGGAAAAATAAAGATGAATGATGAGTTTGTAGGAACTGGTTGAACTGAAATAGAATTGGGGAAAGATATGTATCCCCACTCTAAGAAAGCTAATTGTTATAAATTGAATTATGTCCCCCCAAAGATGCGTGTTGTTTGGTTAAGCCTTGATTCCTGGTATTGTGTGGTGTTCCTTTATGTTGTAAACCCCGCCTCTTCAGTGTTAATGAGGGTGGATGGGCAGCAGTTGTGTTGGTGGCGCAGGACTCCAGTGTGGGATTGTGTTGTGTCTTGGGCAGCTTCTTGGGATATAAACAAAAGAGAGGCAAGCAGAGAGTTGGGGATCCCAGGCCACCAAAGCGCAGAGCTGGAAAAGGAGTTTTTGGAAACGACCTCTGGGAAGGACCCAGGGTCCCTACCCAGCAGAAGTTCCCCAAGCCCAGGGGAAGGTTGATGACAGAGATATTCCTCCAGAACCAGCTGAGAAAGTTTTACCCAGGTGCTGACACCCTAAAGTTGGACTTTCAGCCTACTGGACTATGACAAAAATAAAATTTCACTTTTTAAAGCCATCCACTTGTGGTATTTCTGCTATAGCAGTGCTATATGACTGAGACACTAATGTACCCAAAAAGTCAGTCAATGAAGTCCTGCTTTTGGAGACTTAACTTATAAAGACCAGTGGGTTATTCCACCACACAGTTAGAGTTCACAGTAGAGGAACCACCTGTTGCTCATGAAACCATCACAACTAGAAAAATTAGCCTCAGCTCACTTATCTTGTAGAAAAGCAGGAAGCATCCACACAACTGTGCACAAACACTGTTTTATTGTTTTAAATTAAAGATGAGTATAGTTTTTGGAACTCTGAAATGCCCAAGGGCACTGGTTATTTATTATCCACACATGGATCATTCTACATATAAATCATTCCATTTTTATGGATTATCAACAACAAAGATTAATTCCAAATGTCTTACTGATCATGATCTTTGGCAGCAACATAGCAAGCTTCTTGTATCTCTCTCTTCTTTTCTCTGAAATGATAGTAGATTTAATCACAAAATTGAGAAGTTACCAGCAAGGATCCATTCAATAAGTATTTACTCAGTGCTAACTAGACACTGGGAACTGTGGTGGCGTAGTGGTTAAGTGCTACAGTTGTGAACCAAAAGGTCAACAGTTCAAATCCATTGGATGCTCCTTGGAAACCCTATGGAGCAGTTCTACCCTGACCTATTTGGTTGCCATGATTTGGAATCGACTGGATGGCAGTGGGCTTGGTTTTTGTTTTTTGGGAATTAGGCACTAGTTGTCATTCAGGGCCCTGGGGATACAACAGTGAAGAGCAACAACAAAAAGACCAAAATCTTGGCCTTGCAAAGTTCTAGCGAGGGGATGCGTCCTATGAGGCAGTAGATAAAGTTACACGGATAAAGTTCTGGATTCAGATCATATTAGAATTATGTGTTCAATTCAAGCAATACTTACTGAGCACTTTCCAAGTGTCTGGCACTAAGACAAAGATTGTTGCTGTTGTTAGGTGTTGTCGAGTCAGTTCTGACTCCTAACAACCCTGAATATGACAAAACAAGACACTGCCATTCTTACACCATCCGCACAATCGCCGTTACACAGGAGCCGATTGTTGCAGCCCCCGGGTCGGTCCTTCTCATCAAGGGTCTGCCTCTTTTTCAACTATTCTCTACAAGACAAGGTTTCGAGTCTACAAGACACTCTTGAAAAGCTTAATCAGTTTAACAGCTACTGTTTACTGAGCCCTCATGGCGTAGTAGTTAAGAGTTCATCTTGAAAATTTCTGAGGACAGAACTCTCACAGCTAGATACAGTTTCTCCAACATCTGAATAAAAAGAAACTCATAGACCAGATTCTTAGCAGTTCAAATCCACCCTGTGGGGCAGTTCTACTCTGCCCTATACTGTCACTGTGAGTCAAAATCAACAGAAATGGGGTTGCTTTCTAGGATTAATTACTGAGCAACAGCTCTCAACTATATGCTAGCTACTTTGTAATTTACCACTAAAGAGCATTATTAAAAATATTTTATTATCTCCACTAAAATTAGAGAGTTTATGAAATCCAGTATACTATCACTAACAAATACTTGCAGGTAGCTTAACACTATGGCCAGGAAGTGGCTGAACTAAAACAAAAACACAAGTCTGTCTCATTCCAGAGCCCATAGTCTTCCGCTGTACCACCAGTACTTTCTAGAAACACAAGGTCCTTTACTCAGATAAAATTTCAAACTGTGGTAGAAGAAACGAGTCAAAATATAAAACTGAAGAAGGGCTTCCAACTAATAAAGACAAGAACTGAAGTGGGAAGGGGTTAAAGAAAGCAATTTTGAGGTTAAAATCTAGGAAGATTGAAACAAACAGGAAAAATGGGCACAGTAGATTAGGGAAAGTATTAGGACAGGGCCTGAACAGCGTAAACACATGAGACGCTAGATGCTATGTGGTATCACAGGCACGCTAAGATGTCATTGGCCCCAACAACTTCAAAGGAATAGGCAGTGCTGATAGTCCGAGTTAAAATTATGCAGAAAAGTAAAGCAGGTGCCTAATTCATGTCTTAAAAACCAAACTAAACACACATGATGGACTTCTGGATTATTGTATACTTAGATGACAGCACCATTCCTTTCTAAACCCCGCCATAAACACTCTCCACACCCATGCACCTCCCACAAACTGAATTCACTTTTCCATTTTGACAACTGCTCTGAAAACTGGAATAGTTTTAAATCCAATTCACCAAAATGTCCTTATCCTTTTGCCTTGTATTCTGACATTCTTTAATTCAGAAGTTTGGTTAATGGATGTCTCAGGTGCTCCGAGAAGAAAAACCAGTCAAGTATATAAAAATATAGAGAGAAATTCATAACAAGGAAGTGGCTCGGGCAGTTGCAGAGGGCAGTTGCAGAGAACCCAAGATTGGCAGGTCAGACAGCAGGGCTCTGGCTCACAGAATGCAAAGACCAACAGACCGCAAGATCAGCAGGCAAGCTGGCAGGTAAGCTGTTACTCAAGCCCCAAGAATCAGAGGTCAGACAAACAGGAGCTGGTTGTAGGATCCAGAGTGAACAACAGCCTACAAGTCTTGCTAGAAAGTCCACCTACACTGGATACAGGCCACACCCCCAGGGAAACTCTCCTTCAACTGATTGGCTACTCACAGCAGATCTCATCATGGAGGTGATCAGATTACATCATAGCTCATCATGTAGTGATCACATCATCATACAACTGCCAAACTACACCATACCTGCGGGACCACCGAAAATCATGGACCAGCCAAGTTGACACATGATCTTAGCAATCACAATAGGCATTGCTAGTGTATACATTAATATTCAATTACAGTAGCTACAATAAAACCCTAAAACAACAAAGATACAGGAAATTCAAATTTTGTGATCATGAAAAAAATTACTAATTTCAAAAAAATTGGATTTAGGAGTTTAATTTGAGGTCTTACACTAATATAAAACATTTAGGACATATTTAAATTTCAAAACTTTAGTGTACAGGTGTCTGACATGTAAACTGGTGAATACTGAACCATTTTTCAAATGTCACTGAGCTCTTAGGAAATGGCTTTGTAGAAAGGAAGAACGCTTAATTTATCTTACAGCCTGCATTTCCTTCAGTTGTTTCTCATTTGGCTAACTTTGCATAGAGCAAACATGGAAATACGAGATCTCAAACATAAGTATGTTTCAGTCCCTTTTGCTTTCCCCCCAACTCTCTCACTGATACCCCAAGAGTAGCTTCCTTTCACAGCAAAGCAGAAACAAAGAAGACTCTAGAAACGATTGAACCAAGTCTAAGATGTTGAGATGCCCATCTGCAAAGCCAGTTTTGTAGCAACTAGAGATAAGTTAAGGCTCTGGCCAGAGAAAGGGAGACACACAGAGAAGAAACCACTGAGGAAAGAGAAAAGTGTGAAAGGCACTGAGTCTTCGGATTTGATAAAAGTTTATCCGTCCCAGGGTTGAAAGGATTTAGTATGGTGCTGTTCTTACGAGTGTCCAATCTATTTTTCAATGGTCCTAGACACTTGCAAACCTCCTGAACCCAAGGTCAAGGACTTGTGTAGGTGAGGGCAAAAGATGAGAGCCACATCCCCTGACCAACATGAGGTGAACCAAGATATCAGTAGACTCAGAGACTTAAGGAGAACCTAAGGCTATTTAGTGTTTACGATCATTACCTTCCTTCTCCAGGTGTAACTCTGTTTTTTCTAAATCTGTAATACGGGATCAAATCGACAACAGCAACTTGAAAGACTAGACAGAAAATTCAGGGGGCAGTGAATTTATGTTATTGGTAGAGGAACAATTCTACAAAGGAGGGTGAGAATGATTGCACAACTCAAAGAATGTCACCAACGTCACTGAACTGCACATGTATAAATTGTGGAACTAGAGTATGTTCTGCTTTGTATAATCTCAATAAAAATAAAAATAAAATATTTTTTTAATTTAATATATACAGATGAGTTCACATCCTAGGCTCAATTAATTTAGGCTTCATCATTTCTCTGATCTGTCATTTCTAAAGGTCTGTAATAATTATTTTTATCAGTAAAAACCAAACCCAGTGCTGCTGAGTCAATTCCAACTCATAATGACCTGAGAGGACAGTGTAGAACTGTCCCATAGAGTTTCCAAGCAACACCTGGTGGATTCAAACTACCAACTTTTGGGTGGCAGACATAGCAATTAACCACTGGGCTGCTAAGGTTTCTGATGTGTTAGTAGATAGGCAAAAACAACAACAAAGTGCTGGTTTACTATTGCAGAGGGAAGCATTTTGACTTTTTGTAGGAAATGTACAATAGCGTTCGTGGAAATACTGTGTGAAGCTTGCCACCGCAATTCAATATCAGAGCTATCAGTACTTGAATAAGCCAGGGAGAGTCATAATTCCAAATTCCATTTAGGAAATTGGTGGAAGCTGTTCTGGTAAGTTATTTTCTCTAGGAAGCAAATATTTTTGCCCTGTCTCTCCAGAGCCATCTGCAATTACTGTCCTAAGTTAGGAAAAGTTAAATTGAACAGAGAGATTTACTCTCTCCGATTCTTCAGTCTCAGTGGAGATCTGTACAGCAAGTCATTCCTGAGAAATCTCTCAAGAGATTTTTCACCACCAGCCAGTCAGAGGCCAGCTTCTCCTCCTCTCTTTCCATCTGCTGTTTGTCTTGACAATCTGCTTACCACTGGAGCACCCTAAAAATCATAGTTAGCAGTCTGGGATGCTAAATCAGATAGAGAAAATGCCTTTAAAATCAGAAATAACTCACATTCCTGCAAAGAGGGCCTGCCCATGGTCTGGTGCTTTAGGAGCCTTGCAGAGAACATTAAATATACAGAAAGTAAAGGCATTAAACAGCACACAAGAGTCTCAGTCCAGACAGGTCCTGCGCACAGCATAGGCAGCTGCCCTTCCGCCCAACACCACTCAGAACCACGAATGCCCTGCTCACTTTTCCTGCCCTGCTGTTGTGGTCGTGGTTGCTAGCTGCTCCGGAATAACTCCAGGTGACCGTGTGTACAATGGAACACAATGTTGTCCATCAGTACTGTAACTGGTTATAAAATAAGACGACTGTGGTACATATGGTTGGTTTTGGATGATTTTGGAATAGATCCCACCAGGCCTTTCTCGCCAGTCCACCTTAGTCTGGAAGCTCTGTTCATACCCTCTGATCATCTTAAAACTAAAAAAAAAAAAAAAAAAGCCACTGCTGTTGAGTCAATTCCAACTCATAGCGACTCTACAGGGCAGAGTAGAACTGCTCCAGAGTTCCCAGGGAGCATCTGGCGGATTTCAGCTGCTGACCTTCTGGTTAGCAGCTGCAGCGTTTAACCACTACACCACCACGGTTTCCGTTCAGCACCTCAGGAACTCACAAACCTCTACTCGTCGACCAGTTCTGGCTGCTCATGAGGCGCACTGGCTAGGATTCCAACCTGGGTCTTTCCCATGGAAGGTGAGAACAGTACCCACCAGGCAACATCCAATACCCCTGTTCTCCTGCTCTGCAGCCTCCAAACAAGAGTGGCTCTAACTTGGAGGTTTGTGCAGGGTACACCTGCCAGAATCAGAGATAGGTGCTGCTTTAGAGCAGAGAGGATCTGAGCTGCACTTGCATGTAAGTGATTCTTTTTTCAAACTCTTCCTCTCTGAGAACTTGAAAGCAATGTACCCTAGAGCTATGAAATGGTGCTAGAGGTTCATTTTCTTACTTTTTAAAAACTGTTCTACTATATAGTTCTTGTATGTTAAGATAGCATTAGTAATAATCAAACATAAATAAATTTACATAAATAAATTTCAGTACATGTGGGTCTACAGAAACCCTGGTAGTGTGGCTAAGTGCTAGGGCTGCTAACCAAAAGGTCAGCAGGTCAAATCCATTAAGTGCTCTTTGGAAACTATGTGGCAGTTCTACTCTGTCCTACAGGTGGGTATGGGTCAGAATCCATTCAACAACAACGGGCTTGGGTTTTTGTTTGGTAAAGAATAATGAAAATTCTTGCTGTAGCATTCATGAAGTCTAATAATGATTTTTTACAATCAAAGCTAGACATTGGATGAGTGGAATTGTGAGATACTTTCATTCTTATTTTTAAAATTTTATAAAATATTTCATAAATATGATTACACTTTCAAAGCAAATGTCAAACCTCACTTTTTAAATATAACTTTTATTTAAAATATCAGTGACTTTTTGGTTAGCGGCCATGGCTCTTAACCGCCACACCATCAGGGCTTCTCAGCACTTCTGAAGAGTGTTCCTCATTTAATAAAACAGTAGGCAGAGAACAATCAGTAGAAGGTATCAAAATTTCAAAGAAGATTGCAGAAAAATTTATGAAAAAATAAAAATAAAGTAAGAGTTATATTAAAGAATGTTTTTCAGAAAAATACCAAGGACATCAGCCAGCCAAAGCCAAGTGCCGTCGAGTCGGATCCGACTCATGGCGACTTTTTTAGCAATCCAATTGACATATATGGCTATGTGTCCAGAATAGCTACTTATTCTCCTTTTTTTATAAAGCTCAGATAATCTCTCTATTTCAAAAAGATTTACTTTTGCTTTCTATATTTTTACATAAAAACATTATTTTGCAAATAGTTTCCTAATAGAACTATTTTCAGGTGTACCAATGGGGAAAAAAATAGTGGTCAATCAATTTCTGTCTCTTCCTTTCTCTCTGTCAGCCCCCTAGCCTTCCTTATCTCCCTTTACACATATATACATAGGTTTAATTACTTTTACTATCACTTTCTAACTATCAAAAGTATCCTGGTTAGCTAACATTATATGATCATCATAATCCTTGTCCCAGTAAAGAATGCTTCAATTTTTCTGCCTCTTTAAGTGCAAGAAACGTGTTTTATCTTATACCTATCTGTCTCAGTCATCCAGCACTGCTATCACACACGTGGATGGCTTTAACAAAGAGAAGTTTATTTTCTTATAGAAAAGCAGGCTAAAAGTTCAAATTCCAGGCATTAACTCCAGGGGAAGAGAGAGAGGGAGCAGGAAAGGACCAGGAAAGGAAGATGGGAAAACTAAACTCTTCCTCAGCCTCGTATTTCTCAGCAGCTACTGGCCACCACCCTCGCCCGATTTCTCTGTTACTTATAATACTATAATGTCTCCAGAAGATTTCATATCTACCGTTCTACTACGTTTTTCTCTCCTCTTGGGACTCCAATCTCAGAAGTATTAGACTTTTTGCCTGCATCATGCATGTTTCTTAGTCTCATTCATATATTTTCAATTTTTTTCTCTTCTAGAATTCGTATATTGTCTATTCATCTGTTTTCCAGTTTGCTAATTCTGCTTTCTTTTATGTTTAATATGCTGTTAACTCTACCCACAGTGTTATTTTCAGACACTGTCATTTTTCTGTTAAAAAATATTCACTTGAATCCTTTTTTTTTAGGTTTCCCTTATTTGGTGTAAGTCTTCACCTTTTATGTTTTCTCTATCTTTTCCTTCGGTTTTCTGGAATATACTGATCAGCATTATTCTAAAGTTATTTTCTACTGACATCAACCTCTGTATTATTTGCATGATCTGTGTACCGTCTGTGTTTATTCTCTTGATTTTCAGTTATATAATCCTGCCTCCTCTCATACCAAGTGATCCTTTACAGAATACAGAACACTGTTACCCATAAGTCTTCTAGTGCAATTGTAACAGAAATACTAAAACTCAGTAGCTTTAAAAAAGAGAAATTTATTCTCCCACAGTCTAGTAGGCTGCAAGTCCAAATTCAGCACATCAGCTCCAGGTGAAGGCTTTCTCTCTCTGCTGGCTCTGGAGGAAGGCCCATCAGTCTTCCCTTGGTCTGAGAGCACCTCAGCCCAGGAATGTCACGTCCAAAGGATACACTCTGCTCCTGGCATTGTTTTCTTGGTGGTGTGAGGTTCCCATGTCTCTCCACTAGCCTGTCTCTTTTGTATCTCAAAGAAGCTGGTTTAGACGCTATCCAGTCTTTATATCTCATCTACATAGCTGCCACTAATCCATCTCATTTCACCATAATGATACAATTTACAACACATAAGGAAATCTCATTGAATGACAAAAATCTGGGTGGTCACACAATCATACAAATCACAGTATAACCGAACTGATAAACACACTTGTAGGGGAACACAATTCAATCCAGGACAACTGTGTATTTAAAAAAAGAAAAAGAAAAGCAGAAACTCCAGACAATGTTTCCTTCCTCCTAGGAGGATTCTCCCTCTTCTGCTATAGAAGAATGGGGAGCGATCCTTTCAACCCACTTAAGGATTAAGCTAAATTGGGTCGGGATTGCAGCTTTTGAAAAGCTACTTTGTCTATCTCTCCTGCTAGAACACGCCTTCTGTGAATACAGTGCTTTTGTAGGTCGAGCTCCTTTTTCCTTTCTTAGGATACAAAAATACTCTACAGGTCGTGACAGAGACTCATGCCAATTAGAACTTTGATCCACAGTATATTTTCTAAAAGTAGGCATAGGACAAAAAGGACACTTTTCGTTGTTCCAGACACAAAGTTACAGGACAAAAAAGTCTGGGTTCTATGAGTGAGAGTCAATTCAGTGGCAGTAAGTTTGATTTGTTTTGTCTTTTTTATATGGATTTTAGCAAACTCCCTCTAATTAACCTAGTCATAAACTAATTCTCAAAAGTGAAATTATTATATTTCATATACAAACACTCCATGTCATTTTTTTAAATATAAGAACTCATGAGAAAATAATTGAAAAAGTTTAATTTTTACCAACATAGTTGTAAATTTTATTGTGTCCCTGTTCATTTAGCAGACACAACCAATCAAATGTACTTAGCAGAACACATAAGGCAGCTTGAAGGAGGAGGTTCACATATTGCAAATACAATCACACTGCAAAAGGCAACTGTACCGTACATTTCTAATAGGAACTCTTTCTGATGGTCATGGGGTAAGAGTCTCTAAAAAATAATGCTTCACTTATTTTAAACTGCCCTTCCTTGATAAAGAAAATCCCATAAAGACATAAAGAAAATGACTCCAAGGAAACATTTTTTCAAGTCCTAAGTATTTAATGACTGCTGAAGCATAAACCTAAAGATCCAAGTTGGTCTGTGTCTCACCAACTACAAGGGCCAGTGTGGAGTCTGTGAATCAGTTTTGATGAGATGAGCTTAAGTGCAGTGATTGTACACATACATTCAGGTCACAGGTGTATATAGAGAAGTATCTTAGTTCTCTAGTGTCACTTTGCCAGAAATACCACAAGTAGCTGACTTTAACAAACCGAAACTTATTGTCTCACAGTCCAGGAGGTCAGAAGTTCAAATTCAGAGTGCCAGCTTCATGAGAAGGCTTTCTTTCTCTGTCAGTTCTGGGAGAAGGTCCTTGTCATCAATCTTCTGCTGGTCTAGGCGCTTCTCAGCACAGAGACTCCAGGTCCAAAAGACACAGTGTGGCTTCGGCACCACTTTCTTGGTGGTAGGAGGTCCCCCCTGTATCTCTGATTGCTTCTCTCTTCTATAACTCAAAAGAGATTGACTCAAAATACAACTTAACTCATAGATCGAGTCCTGCTTTATTAACATTAAGCCTAATTAACCTCACAGAGGTAGGATTTACAACACAGGAAAATTACATCAGATGAAAAAAACAGTGGACAGTCATACAATACTAAGCATCATGATCTAGCCAAGCTTACACACATTTTGAGGGAGACAATTCAGTCTGTAAAAGGAGATTTTGGTTAAATTGAAGAAAACAGTGAAGAAGATGTTTTGGAGTCAAAAACATGCTAGTGTTTCTCAGAGAAGCTTTTTCACTAAAAAAAAAAAAAAAGCCATTTCTCTGCAAGTTTTTATTAGTCAGTATAACTTAGAAAGGCTGGAAAAGGAGCACCCAAAACAGGACACAAATCTACTGCTATTTCTCACTTTATGAGGAAAAGAGAGTACTTTCCTGTTTTAACAATCTTTCACACACATGAACACAGTGACATACAGTATTGTCTTCCCCAAAGATAAAATGGTTTTAATATACTTTAAAGTTATAAAAACATCCCTAAAAGCTCTCAAATGTTTTCAAGTATTTGAGACCTTGAGTGTGTTTAAAGCAGAAATTTCAACCTGTACCTGAAGTGGTGGTAGTATTGAGTTAAGCTTCTGGGAATTAGTATAGCAATTCTGAGCAATTGCTACAGGCAATTTTGTTTTGTTCTGTTTTGTTTTTTAAGTTTACATTTAACTTCTTACAAAAGTCTAGTTATAATGTTGAATTTATGACTACGGGATGTTAAACTGTTATCATTCTTTCAAGATCTTGGAAATTAGCCTATGCAACAAATAAAAATAAGTCTGTTTTCACAAGGCAATATGCGCTTAAGAAGAAATCTAGAAAATCTATGGAGTTAAATAAGGATAAACTTTACACGGTGACTCTCTTAGTTATCTGTTATGCTACAACAGAAATACCACAAGTGGATGGCTTTAAAAGACAGAAATTTCCTTTCTTGATGTTTAGGCAGCTAGAAGTCCAATTCAGGGTGCTGGTTCTAGGTGCAGGCTGTCTCTCTCCATCAGCTCTGGAGGAAGGTCCTTGTTTCTTCTAAGTCTCATCTCCTGGGCAATCTTCATGTGGCTTGGTGTCCCTCTTCCCGTATCTCTGCCTCTTTCTCTTTTATATCTCAAAAGAGATTGATTTAAGAAACACCCTATATGAATCCTGATTCAGTAACATAGCAAAAATAACCCATTCCCAAATAGGATTACAACCACAGACATAAAGGTTAGAATTTACAACACACATTTTAGGGGGACACAGTTCAATCTATAACATGGAACAACTTCTAAAATTTTTTTTTAGGCTCTGAAATATAAAAATATATACCATATTGAAACTATCAAACCTACTGCCAATAATTATAACCATTTTAACAACTGTGACAGTCGGCATATCTAAATGCCTAATATGATAGCATTCAACTCCTTGGAGAAGAAGACATAAATCTCTACATGAGAAAATTTCTTCTTAAACTCATGTTACCTTGTGAAAATAGATGTATTTTATTTGTTGCATGGGCTAATTTCCAAAATATTGAAAGAATGATAATAGTTTACAATCCCATTACCTTAAATTCTAAGGTTGTCCATAAAATGTAATGTTGATAGCACATGACTTTTTATCTTTCTAACTACAACATAAACAGCTTATAGCTTCTTTAAACATGACTAGAACACAAATAAAAATAGGGAGATAACAGCTATAAGAGTATTCCCCAAAGACAATCCCCAAATCTTTCAAATGTCTAGAGGCTGAAGGACATTGTTTTAAGGCATATATTATTTGCTAAAACCAAAGTCTTTGCTAAAGAAAATTGCTTTTCTTCACATTTAACCTGGGATACACACAACAAGATGAAAACTCACAAGTATTACTTCTGCCTTTATATATATAAAGAAATTAGGAAAATCCTTTTCTCAGTTACCTACAATTTTTTGTTCTCTTTGCTTTAGATCACCCCAAAGATAAAATACTTTCATAAACTGAACTTCATGTGGTGCAGGCTCTAGACTCCCCTATGTGAGAACTCGAAAATTATAAAAAATTAAACAATATCTTCCAGTACAGATTCTGAAAAAAAAAAATAATGTACACAGGTTATTCGAAATCCCTCTGGTTTTCTGAAAGATCTTTGTGAGGCTTAATTATGAAGAACCACATTTAAATATTTGCTGAAAAGAAATATCACCAAGAAGAGAAATCGGGATAATATGGAATTCAATTGAGAAACTCTCCTCTTCAACCTTTAGGAAGACACCAAAATTTGGAAATTCAATTTCACCCTTGACATGATTTTCTTACTATTAAAAGTGGAAGACCCATGACTGAGGAAAAATTGACTTCAGGAAGATATAAAGGTGCCTTTTTTAATTTATTGGGGCTCCACTCACAGGCATCTGAAAGACACGGAAAAGCAGGTTGGAAAACAAAGCAAAAGCAAAGCTTCTTAAAGCTGTGACCAAGCTTCATTTTACTTCCAGTTCTAACAAGACCTGGATTCCTATTACACTTTGGATTCTCAGTTTATTTTTTGGGAGAAGAGCAAGATGCATAGCCACATGTCAGGAATCAGGATCTGCAGGGACGACACAATGGCTAAGCACAGCTTATCCAGACAATACTGTGCCACCAAGCAGGCAATGAATGGATGCTAAAAATGTCAACAGTTTCTTTTAAATTAACTGTGTTAATGATCATTTTTATTCAGCTTATCTAAAAATGTCCCTTCAGCTCCTTCCACCTTCTATCCTCTCTGACCGCCACCATCCTGAATTTTAAATATACAAGACACCATCATATTCTTTGGACTTGCACTTTTTCATTCTACACTGAATAACTCTCTTGAAGCATTATTTAATCCATCTGCCTGGTGGCATATTGGTTAAGAACTATGGCTACTCACCAAAAGGTCTGTGGTTCGAATCTGCCATGTGCTGTATGGGGCAGTTCTACTCTGTCCTACAGAGTTGCTGTGAGTCGGAATCAACTTAACGGGAATGGGCTTGTGCTTGGGACCTGACTCCCACACTGCTCTGCACCATGAGATTTTGTTTTTCTTTTTTTAAAGTAAAACTCATCACCAGACATAAATGCCATCTAGATGCAATGTTTTAAAATAAACCAGGATTTACATACCCATTAAAATAAAACGGAACTATCTTATACCAGTATTGATGTAAACTGCCATTGAGTTGACTGGGACTCATGGTGTCCTTCCATATGACAGAATGAAACACCGACCCAGGCTGCACTGTCCTCATGGTCATGGGGATGTCTGGGCTCATGTGCCAGCACTCTGTCAGACAATAGTCTGTTGCGATCCATAGAGTTTTCATTGGTTGATTTTTGAAAGTACATGTCCAGACCTTTCCTCCTCTTCTCTCCTAGTCTGGAAGTTCCACTGCAGCCTGCCCACCCTAGGTGATAACTGCCATTATTTGAAATATTGGTGGCATACCTTCCAGTGTTATCGCAATACCCAAGATACCAAAGTACTATGACTTTCAAAGTGCTTAAATTTTTATCTCATTGATTCACACAGCAACCTTACACTAAGGCAAGATGAATACTATAGTGAATCCAGAATAAACATTTTATAAAGGAAGAAAGAGAGAAGAAGAAAAAGCATGAGTTCAAGTTCTCTCCCTGCTTATCTACAAGCCATAGGCCACATGTAACTTCAGACAAGCTACACAACTCCCTGTTGGCCAAATGTACAACATCTGTAGTCAACTTCATGATCTCTAAATTTGCTTCCAGTTCTAGCAGTCCATGATTCTGTTATCATTTTCATTTTTTAGAAGAAGAAGCTAATTTACAGTGAGGATGAGGAAACTGCTCAAGACCATGTGGCCAACAAAAGGTGGGCTCTGACTTAGGACCCTGCTTCTCTTACCTTTCACTAGTCTCCGTCCACAGTCACGTGGTAGTGACTGTTATCCTGTAGTAACCTACAGGATAACCAGAAGTCAAGTTCCAGATAAAAAGGAATGGAAAGTACAAATTGTCAAGTTCTGTTTCAGTCACCCAAACATGGGCTTAGCGGGAAGCTAAATCAAAATAGACTATCTACCAAAACTGAAAAACCACACCTGTTGCTGTTGAATCAATTCTGACTCCTAGAAACCTTAGAGGACAGAGAAGAACTGCCCCATAGGTTTCCAAGGCTGTAATTTTTACAGAAGCAGACTGCCACAGCTTTCTCTCAAGGAGTGAATAGTAGGTTCAAATCACAGATCTTTTGCTTAGCAGCCAGCTGCCTAAGCAGTACACGGCTGAGGTTCCTTGGACTGCCTACTAGAATTAATTACCTAAAGAAAGGTAATGGTGATGGAGCTGATCTGCACTTGAGCACGTATTTCCTCCTTAAATTTTGATAAATGCTGTAGTCAAGTTTAACAATAATTTTTTTTTAAAAATCAATTACTATGGAGTTGATTCTGACTCAGAGTTTCCCAGGGTTTCTAAGGAGCGGCTGGTGGATTTGAACTGCTGACCTCTGAGTTGGGAGTGGAGCTCTTACCCACGGTGCTACCGGGGCTTCATACCAATAAATTAAAAAACTGTAAATATCACAAAAGAACTGTTTCTCTTTATCTTTCATATATAACACTGTACAGCTATTGAACAGGCAGTAGCCTCCTCCCACCTACAGGGGAAATAGGGACATGAGGGGTCACTGGACTTCACAGTTCCTGCACTGTGAAGGCGTCAGGGTTACGGGATTTCTCTCCCTCAACCCCACCACAGACAGCCCTGCAGAGAGACTTCTTAACCACTAGAACTAAGGAAGGATATGATGTCATGCAAACAGACATAACTCTTTTAGAGCAAAGAAAATTAACTTTTGATAAACCACGCACTGGTGCAGGGCTTGGAAACACATGGATCTGACAAAGCACAAGAGGAATTATCTGTATCAGCCTTAAGCAGTTCATCAAACATCAGCCCGGATACTATCTGTAAGGAAACGGTCACTGCAGCTCAGCAGGAAATAACAGTCTAACAGCTAATGGCTCATTTGAACTGCATCAGGAAAGAGATGGCCATCCTAGAGAAAAGTGCATTTGCAGATCTGAGAGAGAGAAGGAGAAAATGACAACTCAATTAGACCAAGTTAAATAACCACTGATAAATGAAACCAGCTGAATCAGAGCAGATAATAAACTGGACATTAACCTAGAAAGGAGTAGAGTAAAAGACATGTTTACAGATCAGGGAAAGAAAATAAACTTAGCAGAAGCAACTACAGAATGCACTGAAAAGAATATCCACACCAAGAGATTTGCTTCCAAGACAAGTAATAAAATTGACACTGAAATTGCTTCCTTAGAAACACAGAAGGGAGTCTATCAGACATGAGGCTATTCGTTACCCAGCAGCCTCAGTGTTTATTCAACTGCCAGTAGTCTTGGGATTTTACAGATTCAGGAAATAACAGCAGAAGTATAGTGTTACACTTCTTCTGCCACTGCGCTGACTTCTGAGGACTCTTGTCATGGTCTGCGGTGCTGGCTGCAGCAGAACAGCTTCTTCTACCAAGGTCACTCCATGCACTTAGGGACTCAAAAGGACTATTCTGGAATAGGAAGGTCTACTTATTTGGATTTGGTAATGTTCAAAGTCTGATTGATTTAAGATAGGATTGTTTAATCCTCTTTTTGACAGTTTATAGAAACTGAACCAATATTCTAGTGTTTGCTTGAACAGCTATGCGAATCAGGTAGGATTTCTTTGGTGTATGCTGCAAATCTGAAAAGTACTCGCAAGCCTACATTCTTCATATTGCACTCAACTTTCCTAGCAACAATTACACAATTTCATTTTGGTATACATATCAGATTATTACAAGGTTTAAAAAAAAATGATGGTAAAGAACTGATTTGATCTTGAACTAGAGTTTAACCATCTTAAAATTTATAAGTTTCCATTTTTGTTCCAACAGTTGAGAAACACAGAGTAAACTATAGGCTCAAATACAGTGATCATCTTAGCAGAGGCTCTGGATAGAATACCCACTTGTCTTCTTTCAGGTAATAACAAAAAAGACAAGAACCAAAATAAAATAACAGTAAAACACAACTTTTTAAAAGTGCTTTCCATGAGTCCTGTTCTAAATGCTCTACAAGATACATTAACTTTTTAAATGATCTCAGCAACCTATGAGATAGGTATTATCATTGGTCTCAATTTATGGATAAGTAAACTCAGGCAGACTGAATTCACACACGGAGTAAACGGGGAAGACAGACCTTTGTAACCTGATGTCAGGGTTCACTTTCTTAACCATCAAAAACATACTGTTCCACGGACACATAAACATACACATGGCATATGTGGCACATATGTACATGTACGTGCGTGTGTCTATATAAAGTATATATATGTATACACACACACAAATATATCCCCACCCCACTGCCATCAAGTCAGTTTTGACTCATAGTGACCCTATATGACAGAGTAGAACTGCTCCATAGGGTTTCCAAGCAGTGACTGGTGTATGCAAACTGTTGACCTTTTGGTGAGCAGACATAATAACAATCATTAAGCCACCAGGATTTCCTAAATGTATATACACACACATAACATATATACTTGTTCTAAGATGTCATCATTCATTTCTAAGTAAGAATCATAAATTACAGATAATTATGTAAAAATAGATATTACTTTCAGGGTGGCTAATTGACTCTGAAATACCAGCCATTGGTTGGTATTTGAAGAGGAGGTGAACGTTTGGGCCACGTGGCCAACTGTGAACGAAAGCTCGCTGATCAAGCCCCTCCCCTCCCAGCTTTACATTCAGGGAACAAACAAAACAAACCCACTGCTAAGGAATTGATGCCACTCAGCGACCCTGCAGGACAGAGTAGAACCGGCTCATAAGGTTTCCAAGGCTATAAATCTTTACAAAGGCAGACTGCCCCAGCACTGTCTCCCAAGGATCAGCTGGTAGATTCCGCCTCTCATTTAGCAGACGAGCACTTAGCCAACCTACCACCAGAACTCCTTCAGGGAACAGAGGAGGAAATTTCACATCAATTTAGTATTAATCATTAAAAAAAAAAATGGCAATCAAAACATGAAATTCAAGAGTTTTAATAATCTACTGCCATAGCTCTTCAGCATAATGTGAAAAAAAATGTCTAATTTTATTTTCGTCTGCCTTATCATCCCTTCTAGTTCTGGCTGTTCTGCACAAAACGGTTGATTATGCGGTTTCATGATAGTTGTTCTTGGGTTTCTTGTTCCTGAGGGATCTGTTCTTGAGACGGTTGCTCTGGGGATGACTTTTCAAGGGGTTCTTGCTTCTCAGGTGCTTGTTCTTGGGTTTTATGCTCTAGTACCGACAGTTCAAGGCATTCTTGTTTCTCAGATATTTGACCTTGAGATGACTGTCTTGGTGATTGCCATCCAAGAGATTCTTCTCTCTCAGATGTATGTCCTTGAGATGATTGTCTTGGTGAAGACTGTTCAAGGGATTCCTGTTTCTCAAGAATTTGTTCTGGAGATTGTTGTCTGGGTGACGGCTGTTCAAGGAGCTCTTCTGTCTCAGGTGTTTGCTCTTGCGCTTGTTGCTCCCAGAATTTCTGCTTCTCAGATACTTGTTGTTGAGATGATTGGCTTAATGACAACTGTTGAAGGTGTTCTTGCTTCTCAGTTACTTGTTCTTGGGTTTCTTGTTCTGGTAGTAAATATTTGAAAGATTCCTGTTTCTCAGATATTTGTTCTTGGGAAGATTGTCTCAGTGATGACTGTTCAAAAGACTCTTGTTTCTTGGGTATTTGTTCTTGAGATGATTGTCTCAGGGATGACTGTTCAATAGACTCCTGATTCTTGGGTATTTGTTCTTGAAATGATTGTCTCAGTGATGACTGTTGAAGGAACTCCTGCTCCTCAGGTATTTGTTCTTGAAATGGTTGTATCAGTGATGGTTGTCCAAGATATTTTTGTTTCTCAGGTATTTGTCCTTGTTGTTTGAGTGATGACTGTTGTAATTGTTGTTTTAGTGGTGGTGTTCTTTGGGCTTCTTCTTTTACTCGGCTTTCTAGTAGTTTGTGTGAATGTTTCTCCTTTAAAATGTCATATGGTTCCTTTTCTTTTTTTTAGTAAACAAAATAAAAAAAATCACCAGTGAACATAATAGCCATCTAAACCAAGTTAATTACACTAAACATTGGTGCTATATCACTAATATATATCACTAATATATATCACTAATATATCACTAATATATCACTAATAAATAGCAAGAGATATTTTTAAATAGCAATTTTTACATGACTTACTATAGTTATAATATGCTTTTACATACGTTATCACTTTTACTCTCATTTACAAATATAATCTCAAGTAATCATTAAAAATGGAAAAGACAGTATCAGAGAAGCAAGAATAGAAAATATTTTACAAACATTAATGAAACAGATATAATGTTTTAGTTGTTCAAAAACTGGACTCTCAATTTTTCTATTAGTCACTTAAGTAGGGAGGACACTTTTAGTGAAACTTAGAAGAAATCAGAGTACAGAAGAATTCAGAGCCAGGGTTCTCTAGAATAGACACCAACATTTGAAAAATAGAGCTCAGAAAATCTTTCACTGGCCAAACCACGTTTACTACAGTATCTATTCTTACTGTGATAAAAGTTGTTAGGCAATTAATTATAAGAATGCTCAGGAAAACTGCAAAAGAAGCTATTTAAAATAAAATGTGTATAGCCATCTTCAGCTAGTGATGTCACATTCCCTAACAGAAGCCAAGTTACCAAACTTACATGTTTTAAACTCAACATACTTGAATATTGTCTTTCTTGTAAACATTCCTTCTCCTTTTTTTCAGGGAGTTCTGAAATACCCAAACTCCAATCCAGAAACCTCAACCTCAGTTTCATCTGCGCCCCCTCATACCAATTTTGATGCCAACTCTGGTCAATTTGTTCTACTCCCAGAAACCTGTTATTTCCGGTTTAGTTTCCTGGTTTAGTCCTTTGCCTTCCAATAGCTAGACTACCAAGAGTATCACTTAGTGCTCTTATTTTTCTCTCTCTTCCCACTACTTGTGAGATTTTTTAAAAAACATAAATCTTACAACATCAACCTCCTGCTTTAACACCAGGTTAAAGGTATTGACAGGTTAGTGCAATCAGGACACATTAATAATTACTGGTGGTCAGAATGGGAAAATTGGAAACGAGAGGGATCAGTAGTTGGAAAAGATGGCCTTGATGACAGAAATGATGCTGAAGATCACAGAGTAGGACTTTACAAGCCCAATAATTTCTTCACAGCAAATACCTTTCTCAACAACATAAATGTCAACTGTCTGTGTAGACTTTACTGGCCAGAATACACAGAAATCAAATCAACTACATCTGAGGAAAAAGACTACGGAAAAGTTCAATATCATTTAGAACAAGGCCAGGATCAGCTAAGGAACAGATCATCAACTGGTCACCGACAAGTTCAAGCTGAAGATGAAGAAAATCAGAACAAGTCTATGAGAGCCAAAGGACAATCCTGAGTATATTTCACCTGAATTTAGAGACCATCTCAAGAATAGATTAGACACATTGAACACTAGTGACTGAAGACCAGAGTATGCAGGAAATGACTTCAAAGACATCAAACATGAGGAAAACAAAACCAAACTTGTTGCCACCAAGCCATTCTGACTCATAGTGACCCTATAAGACAGAACAGAGCTTAAGAGAGAGGCTACCAGAATTTCTAGGAAACCTTATAAAGGAGAGAATTGCTACAGTGAACTGTGAAGGATTATCAGAAATTTGCCAGGTAGACATTGAAGAGAAGCTGCTGGCCAGAGGGATCAACATGGGAGAATGCAAGGGGCAGTGAAGTGTGATGCATCTGACCAAAAACTCAAACCAGACACAGTGCTGTCAAGTCGATTCTGACTCATGGCAACCCAACAGGGAGTTTCCAGGGAGTGCCCGGCAGATTCAAACTGCTGACATTTTTTGGTTAGCAGACGCAGCACTTAACCACTACGCCACCACAGATGGGTGCAAACAGTGTGATGCAGTTGGAACAAAAAGTGAATTTTAGGGACTAGTGTGATACGAAGACAGAAATACAGATAAGGTTCAGCTCCTGACATCCTTCATGTCAGCTGGAGTAGACTAAGCTAAACTGTGGCAGAAAGATCAGCCATCAAACTCAGTGGCTTCACACAATGTTTGTTTCTTAATCACGCAAAACCGGTGGTACACTGGAGGCTTTCTTAGCTGGCTACTCTCTATGCGGTTACTCAGGGACACTTGATCTCATGATACAGCCGTCTTCATGGTCTCCAAATTTGCTATAGGTGGGAGAACGAGTGAGAACAGAAAGTTACATCAAGCACTTAACATCTCAGTCCAGAAGTGACACATCGGTTTTGTTCACTGGTCCACACTTGTTATTTGATCCCACATGGGTGCAGCACGGTTTTTGGCAACTCTACACTGTGGAAGGAGCCCTAGTAGAACAAGGTAAAGATCTTGACCACTAAATGAAAGGTTGGCAGTTCAAATCCACTATCTGTTCCTTGGGAACCCTATTAGGGCAGTTCTACTCTGTCCTCTGGGGTTGTGATGGGTCACAATCAATACGATAGATGCTGACTTTTTGGTTAGCAGCTATAGCACTTAACAACTGTGCCACCAGGGTTTCCAAAGATGTCATTAAAAAGATGGGAAAGAACAAAAAAGACCAAAATGAGTGTCAGAAGAGACTCTGAAATTTGCTCTTGAACATTGAGTAGCTAAAGCAAAAGGAAGAAACAATGAGCTAAAATAAACAGAAGATTTCAAAGAGTGGCTCCAGAAGACAAAGTATTATAATGACATGTAAGAAGAGCTGGAGATAGAAAGCCAAAAAGGAAGAACATACTAGAAATTTTTCAAGCTGAAAAATCTGAAGAAAAAATTCAGGCCTTTGATATCATTCCAAGGTATCCACAATGCACCTTGACTTTAACATCTAGCATATTGTACTTGACTTTTTTGTTCACACATCTGAGTTCCCATCCCCAACTGACACAAGCTTCTTGCAAACAGCAAACTGAATCTTGTTCACACAGTTTTCCTCAGCATTTAGGCTAGAACTTAATACAGTTAGCACTTTGATACTGTTTGTTTTCATAGAATGATTAAATGAATAAAGTGCTAGTCCTCGCTCCTTTCCTGCTTGCAGAATAACTGTGAATAAGTCATCTATCCTTTCTGGGTATCAGCTATCTATTTCTCAAAAAAGTGTTATATGGATCATTTGGAACCATAGATTTATAGTGATACATAAATTTGGTCATGTATGACCAAATGTATGAAAGCAAACTGAATATAAAAACTAGCAATACTCATTTTCACATAAAAGCTTGATTAGCAAAACAACAGAAAGAATTAAAAAAAACTAAAATGACAGAAGGTATGTGACTATGCACCAAGTTAAAGGCAGAGGTGGTGAGTGCTACAAATGGCCCTTTGCAACTTCTCTAAATTCTATTGTTCCCCTGCTCACTCGCCAGCTGTATATGTGATGTATGTGTGATTCTCTGTGAAGTCAGTCTCATCACCTCTAAACTGGAAGAACTCAAGGGCAGAGAGCGTGTCTTACTTATCTTGGCTGCCCCAGTGCCCACCTCAGCCTGGTACAGGGACAGTACTCAGGAAATATTTGAGAAATGAAAGAATAAGAGAATAAGGAATGAATGAACTAGTGGTTCTTTAGTTTCACGCATTAAGACATTCCTAAAAACATATCAAGTTAAGTGTACAAAATTAAAGACAGAATTAAATGTATTGATATATATTAATAATATATTTAAATAACATACAAAATATGTAGCAGGTATTTTAACATATGTAAACTGTACATTTCAAGACATCACTGAATTTACCTTGCCTTCTAAACACCATCTTTAGTGAGCAAGGTCCAGCACTGTGACATGTTTCACACTGCTTCTTTGGGGCACTGAACCTACATCCAATTAGCATCTAACGTACCTAAAGACTGACCGCTTGGATACACCTAAAGATTCTCATCTTTGCCCAAAGTTTCTTATCTGAAACCCATATTTTTTATCACAAGTTTCAGCAGTTTTCTTTTTCTCTTCTGTATTCCTTTTTTTACAATATAATAAGGGTAAATGCAGTAAAAATATTAAAATTGTTGCATAATTGAACAAAGTCTGCCTTAACTGAGTGGCCGACTGAAAGACAGTGTCACCAAATGGTACATCAAAACCCTCATGTGGTACCACAGAAAACATGGCTTATGGGCTAAAGCACAGTGATGAAAGTGCAGGGTGTTCAAAGGCCAAATAACACCATGAATGGCTCATGGGCACGCGGTATCCCAGCCCGATGAAGAATGGAGTCCTATTGCTGGTATCTGCCAAAGAGGAAACCCCCAGATGGACAAATATTGAGCCTATAACCATCATTTGTATTATATTATTATTAAAAAAAGGAAAAAGCCCACTGCTGTCCAGTTCATTCTGACTCATAGCTACCCTACAGGACAAAGTAGAACTGCTCCACAGAGTTTCCAAGGAGCAGCTGGCAGAGTCGAACTGCTGATCTGTTGATGAGCAGACACAGGCCTTAACCACTCTGCCACCAGGAGTTCCATGTTGTACATAAACCAGACAAACCAAACCCACTGCTGTCAAGTTGATTCTGACTCATAGCAACCCTGCATATAAGTCCCCGGTAAATGATAACACATAAAATTCTCTCTTACCAAGAAACGGAACCACTTTTTTATTCGCGCTGAAGTTCTCGAAAGCTGTTTAAAAAAAAAAATCCAGATATTAGTAAGCTGGCCAAGAGGTTTGCATACCATGAAATTTTAATGTAAGAACTGCAGCTAAAAGAATTACTAAAATGTAACCCTGTTGACTATTTGGAAGAGAGTGTAGGGCCAATCTCAGTAAAAATATAACCATGCTTTTGTTACACACAGAGTCATGCCAATATTACACAAACCATAGTTTCTGAGATTACATGGCAACTGGCAGAATTTCAATCCGATTTTTTCCCCCTCAAAGAAAAAAGCCTATTTTAGTTCAACTTTCTCTTTAATTCCCTCCTCATGCAATTTCATAATGGGAAGTTAATAGCATATGATGGCATTTTCTTTGCTCCAGACAAGATTTAGTAGGTAACACAGTCTTTGCAATTAGATTGCTAAATCATAAAACTCATCTATTGGGTGTATTCTCTGAACAACCAGAATGTGTCAGCCAACTCAGGTTACTCAGCAGCTGGTTTCTAAAACTTCAGTAGCACAGAGCAATAAAATTAGAATGTTCATTGTAAAACTGAAATACTAAAACTACAGTGTATCACATTAAAACCTGAGGTGGGGAGAACACTGCAATATACCTCAGAATAATACAAACAAATGCAATAAACTATTCTGCCAATCTGTCTCATTTAACATTTTCTCTGATAATTCTACCGTGATTTCAGATATTTTGCAGGGCTGGAATGAGCTTTTGCCAATCCATAAACATACCATGAAAATATTTGTCCTATTATAGATACAAGCTCTTAAGTGTGTCCGTGCGGCGAAGTTTTCTTTGGCATAACTAACAAAGAAATAGTTTAACTAATAAGCGTTTTTGGCACTTGGCTTAATAAGCGTTTCACTTCAGTTGAACTCAGGAGCCAAGAAAGTAGACGGAAGCTATTGTACAGGCCTGACGTGTTGGCAACTGAGACGACAAAGGCGTGCGAGAGCAGCTGGGGAAACTGACAGACACTGAAGGAAGAAATTCGAGAACTGCTTAGAAGAGTTGATTGAAAAGATTAAACTGCCAAAGCAGCAGCTGGGGGAATCTGAAAATTGGAACAAAGAGAAAAAAATCGGAACAAAAACTAAAGGTTTCAAGACAAGGCTGCTTTTGATTATCATCTTCTGAAGTGAAAGGCCACCAAGAATCACGTTTACCAGCAACAGCTGGATGAGGTCAGGAAAACCACGACATTTGTCCACGAAGAATCCCATCGGTGGTCCATGTTAGAGTGTGATGCGGTTTGCACAACATGTAAGTACTGGATTCAACCCTTGATTGAAAACTGAGTTTTTATTGTCACTTAATTTCTATGACTGCTAGTCATAGAAACTAGCAGCTGCTAGTTGGGAATTAAGGTGTCATGCTCAACTTGGTGAAAATAAACCCCATGTTTTACTTTAAAGTATAATTATTTGTGGAAAGTTAGAAACCCAGAGCTAGATACCACTTGATTTCTGTGTTAGATAACTATTACCTAAGTAGCAGATTTCTCTGTGAGCTAGAACGTTTTCAAATATACGTGCAAAGACGTTTAGAAAGTCCTTATGAAGGGTCACAGATGAAAGCAGAAAGTAGTTTGAAGTCAGAAAATCTCTGACAGCAGTTTTAAGGGTTTCCTGTTCTAACCATGAGCCCAAGAACGTCAGGTGGACCCAGTGAGCGCTCCTGCAAGCAATTACATTTGTTTCTTCTTAAAGTAACATTTTGTATTTTCTGACTTCACACACGATCCTGATGGAAACTGTGGAAAACAGAATAAAGCACCGAAAAAGAAACGAGAATAAATCATAATCCACTACGTTCTTATAAGTCATTACCTAAATCATGTCTGGCAGTTGGACATAAGAGTTTCTCACTGATTACACAGCCTGGGTTAAACTCCTCTGTGTTGACTGCTGGTTCAAAGAGTATATACGTATGTATATGTGTGTGTGTATATATATATGTATATGTTTTCCGGACCTTTAAGGCATACTTCAAATTGTCCTACAAATAAAGTTAAGCAAGTCACATTTCCCTGGGACATCTTTTCCTTGGTGATCCTCTCAAGGGTTGTAACCATGCCTGTGTCACTGGGAATGGAAGTAGACTGGTATCACCCTTGCTCCTCACTGCGCTTTCCAGACCTATATCCTTCTTCCTCCCTAAAGCCCTTCGTGGCCTTTGAAGTTCAAGTAGTCAGACTCTCTACCACGGCTGCTCCCTGGAGAAGTTATCTACGGACCTTCTCCCATCATTCCCCCTCACTCCTTGAACATCTAGTAGTTAGTCTCCTGTCTAACACGGCTCCTGTAATCATTCTCAGCATTCTCGGTAGGCACTGAAGACAAACTCTCCAATCGCGGCTTCACACTTCTTTAACCTCATTACATCTAAAGATCTTGTTTTCCACCTTACTCCCATAAACATGCCCCCACACCTCGCCACTGCTAAGAATTCTCCCCTCGAATATCTGTTTCATTCTCCAGTCTATATAGCCCTCTCCACTGATGTTTAAACGTTTATAAACCTTAAATCTCATCCGCAACTCCAATCTATTGACATCATAATTTTGCTGGCCCTCGCCTATCTGACATGCACTTCAATCTATGTGCACCTTACATACCATCATGGTCCATTATTGTGCTCAGTGCTGTGACTCAATGTCTCTAACCTCAAAAGATCCCTTAGTGCTACATCTTAACCCTAACACCTCAGAACCCTAACAAGTTTCCCTAGTTCATTCAGCATCCTAAGCAACTATGTCATGCTTTCTCTTTCTTCAAAACTCCAGCTCCCCTCTACACTCAAATGTATGACTTCTTTCTGTGCAAGAAAATAAGAACAATCAGAAATGGCTTCCACATGTGTCCAGTGTCTTATTTCTCAAACTACCAGCATCTGATCCATTTAGTCTGCCATCTTCTTGTCACTCTGAATGAGCTGTCCTATTTCGGGGCATCTTATCCACTTAGGCACAGATTTCACATCTCTGACCTACTCATCCACATCCACCCAGCCAATACACCCTCTCTCAGCTCTGCATCAACAGTTTATTCTCCATTAGAAAAGAACAAATATGCCATAACATCCACTACCTTTATTTAAAAAATAAAAAATTTGATCTTGACCATACGTCCACCTGTGGGTATTGCTTCAGTCAATGCTGCATTTTACAACTTCACTCTCAGAAAAAGTTACCTATGCTGAATCTCTGTTTCCACTCCTTCTGTTCTTCAGACCAACTCCTATCAGACACAGTACTCACTTTTCTGTAAGCACAGTCTGTTGTTAAGTACAAAAATGACTTCTATGTTGTCAAACATAACTGTCAGTTCTCAGCTCCCGATTTAATCAACTCATCACATTTTACTTTTGCAAACACTTTATTTACTTGGTTTCAAGAATTTCTTTCTGTCCTTCTCCACTTGCCTCTCTGTTTCCTTCTTTCTTCTCAGTCTCTGTTTTCTCGGCTGCTTCTCCCTCATCTTTGCGACAGACAAGATTGCAGTACCCAGGACTCCTATCTCCTCTGTTTACATCCATCTCGCAGGCTATCTTATTCATTCCCACAACTTTGAATAGTCTCTGATTTTTACAATTCCCAGATGTATACACAAGCCCAACACACACCCTCTCATAAGCTTAAGACTCGTGATAGGCAGCTCTACACTTGATATTTTCACTTAGCAGGCTTAAAATTGACTTCTGTATGATGCTCCTAGTCCAAAGAGAGATTGACAGCCTTCCTCCAGAGCCAACGATGAAAGCCTTCCTCTAGAGCTGAAACCCTGAATTTGGACTTACAACCTATTACACTCTAAGAGAATAAACTTCTGCTTGTTAAAGCTATCTACTTGTGGTATTTGTCACAGCAGCGTTAGGTGACTGAGATATCTAGACATCTTATAACCCACTGCCATTGATGCAATTAACCAAAAACCAAACCTGTGGCCGTTAGGTCAGTTCCAACTCCTAACAACTCTATAGGACAGAGCAGAATGGACCCATAGAGTTGCCAAGGAAAAGCTGGTAGATTCAAACTGCTAACCTTTTGTTTGGCAGCTGTAGCACTCAACTACTGTGCCACCAGGATTTCTATCAAGTTGATTAGACATTCCATCAAAAAAAAAAAAAAAAGCCCATAGCCATCAAGTCAATTCCTTCTCATAGTGACATTATAGACAAAGTAGAACTGCCTCATAGGGTTTCCAAGGAACAGCTGGTGGATTCAAACTGACGACCTTTCAGTTAGCAGCCACACTCCCACCATATATGGCTGAACAATTTTTATGTTCATTCTAGCTGTTGTAATATTTTGGAAATGAGTTTCTAATTAATGAGAAGTACATTCTACATTTGCGGTCCCAACTTCCAAGTTATGGCAGAGGTGTTAAAAATTGCAGCGTCAAAGGTGAGCCAATGTATTGGATACCAGGTCCAGGCTACAAAAGACTAAAAAGGAATGGGAGTGGCAAAACTATCAAGGAAATAATACATGAAACTCCTCAGATAAAGTGTATCAGAAATAAATAGATGTCGCTACTTGTGTCCATCAAACCAAATTATGCCAAGTACCGTCAAATTATATGATTCCAAATAAAGGACATATGTTTTACACATATAAGATTTAGCAGCAGAATAACACTCCTTCCCCACAACTGCAAGGATATCCTGCCCTAATTCCAAGAATCTGTAACTATGCTAGGTTACTTGCAAAGGGTAAATCAGGTTGCATACAGAATTAAAGTTGTTAATCAACTGACCTTCAAATAGGGAAATCATTCTAGACTACCCAGTGAGCCCAGTGTAATCACCAATATCCATAAAACTGAAAACAGGAGGCCGAAGAGGAATGTCAGAGGGAGAGGCAACTATGGAAGAAAAGTAAAGAACGATGCAACCTTGTTGACTTTGAAGATGGAAAGAGGAAGGGACACAAGCCAAGGAGTGCAAGAAGCCTGTCTAAGCTAAAATATGCAAGGAAATGGAATCTCCTCCAGAACCTCTGGGAAGGAAAACAGCCTTGCTAATGCCTTGATTTTAGCCCAGTGAGACCACATGGATTTTCCGACCTCCAAAGAGAGGGCTGGAAGACAATAAGATAAGAAATTTGTATTGTTTTAAGCTGCTAAATTCACGGTAATTTGTTATTGCAGCAATGGGACACCAAAACAGTGGAATTAATAAAAAGGAAGCTCTATGTTTAGCAACAGGATGAGAAGTTCCTAAGAAAAAAATCAGAATGCCACCTTCAACTTCACTTGGAAAGGTATGTGCTATACACTGGAAATGACATGCTCCACTCCGTCCTCATTTGACACCTTGTAATCAGTGACAGATGCCACACTTCAGGAGGCATTTATATAAGACCCATGGTGGCACAGCGGTTAAGAGCTTGGCAGAAAACCAAAAGGTCGGCAGTTCGAATCTATCAGTTGCTCCTTGGAAACCCTATGTGGCAGTTCTACTTGCCCTATATGATCACTGTGAGTCAGAGTCAACTCAACAGCAGTGAGTTTTGGGTCATATACATTCAAAGGGAAGTAATTAAAGAATCAGTTCATGTGACTAATCATTGAAAAGGCTGAGGTGTTTCGATGCAGAGAAGAAAATCTTTTTGTGAAACATAGCTCTCCAAACACAAGAAAAACATCCTTTGGGTGGAAATGGAACCTTTTAAATGAAATAGGTGAGAGAGAGGCTGGCCCTGTTTTACGCAGCCCCATGGAACTTTACTTTAATGCTGTGAATACCTTATGCCATTCCAAATTTTCCAAAAACAGTGTGCCAAAGGAAACGAGGAGGCTGACTCTATGATCTTTAAAGTACTTTCCTATTCTAAAATTCTATCACATGCTAGGCAGTTGATTCTTCCTTTATTCACACTGATAGAAACAAGCAGAGTGTGCTTCTGGGAGGAATTACACCTGCTTATGATGTAGGTACCATACTGACATAAAGCTGGCAAACTCATCCTAGAAAAAATGTTACATACTTCATCGCTGAGTATCGCTGTAGTCACCTCCTAAGTCCTCCCCTTGAGAAGCTATGCGCTGACGCCAGCGCCTAGTCCACCCTTCAAAGCAATTTTGGAACTCTTTTTCTGGAATGGCCATCAGAGCTGCAGTCATATTACCCTTGATGTCCTGAATGTCATCAAAATATCTTCCTTTCAATATTTCCTTGATCTTTGGGTAAAGTAAAAAGTCATTGGGTGCCAGATCAAGTGAGCATGGAACGTGTTCCAATACAGTTATTTGTTTACTGGTGAAAAACTCCCTCACCGACAACTAGACAATTAAGTTTGCGAACTTGCCACCTTGCCACCGTGTGTAGTAGCCATTCCAGAAAGAGTTCCAAAACTGCTTTGAAGTGTAGACTAGATGCTGGCATCGGTGCCTAGCTTCACAAGGGGAATACTTCAAAAGTGACTGTAGTGATGATATTCAGCAAAGAGGTGTGTAGCACTTAGAACAATTAAGTTCACAGACTTCAGTGTCAGACCTCATAGTCTTTATTTAGAATGAGAAAAGTCCTTAAAAATCATATAATGACTCTCTATCTCTTTTGCAATATCTCTTTCTGAGCGATGATCCAGGTGATTGTTAACTTTCTTTCCTTCATCTACAAAGTCAATTGAGAGCTTAAATGACATCTTTAACTTACAAAGACGTGAAGAGTATTTGATCCCAGAATACTCAGTCTACCAAGCTGTCCACTACATAAATGGTCAACTTAAACTATTAGGGTTTATATTAACCCCAAGTTCCTCGGATCAACATTTTGTCTCTCTTCTTTCTAACTCAGAAACCCTGGTGGCAGAGTGGGTTAAGTGCTGCATCTGCTAACTAGCAGGTCAGCAGTTCAAATTCTCCAGGCGCTCCTTGGAAACTCTATGGGCAGTTCTACTCTGACCTCGAGGATCACTGTGAGTCAAATCTGAGTCTACGGCAGTGGGTTTGGTTTTGTATTCTTTCTAACTCTGACATATTTTTGAAATGATTTTTAAATAATTACATATTAACATTCTCCTAGCAATATTAATTTATCCAGTGACAGCTTCTCTAGGACCATTCAGAAGAAAGACTGTCTACAAAAAGGAGAAATCTATACTGTTTCTGTGGCTCCCAGGAAGGAATAAAAAATTTGAAAAAATAAAAAGACCCCTTTTCACATACTTGTATATATAAAGTATGTGGTCTTTAATCACAGAGGAAAGTTGCCATATAAATTCTATTTGTGTCATACTCCCTAAAGATACTTTTTTTTCAAAATTTAAAAGGTCATTTAATCAGGCTAAGATTACTACCCTACAAGACTAAAGAATGGCATCATACATACCAAACACCGTAAAGAGATGAGTTAATTCCAGTACCAAAGATATTTTAGCTGCTCAGATAAAATTTATGTTTAGCGCTAAGAAAAGCAAACCACCTTTGGTAGTGTTTCAGTCTCCTTCTGTCTAAAGGCAAAGAGTCAATACAAAACTCAAAACAACAGCCACACAGCAAGTCAGGGACAATCCCAGCTCACAGCTCATGGATTGTCCTTGCTCCTCATCGTCACCCTCCTGGACTCTCAGCCACTCTGTTCCACCCAGTCCAGTCTCTGGCACGGACAGCACAGCATAAGAAGGGGACAGCTGTCTGCACCCCCTCATCAGTCCAGCAACGACAATGAGAAGAAACTTGCAAGCACGTCACAGGTTCAACAAAACTTGGAACCAAAAGGAAGCAACAGATTCCACCACCTCATCTTACCAATGAGGAAACTGGAACCTTGCAACTGGCCTGAGTTGACAAGCCCCCTTGACAGCAGGTCCAGGGCTAACACCAGGTCTTTGGGGTGCAGACTCAGCGCTGTCTCTCCTTTGGGCCATGTTGCAGTCCTAAGCATCGTCTTACACCTAAGCAAAAGATCACAAAATATCACTAAATGGATTTGCCCAAAAAAGTATGTCCTTCAAAATAACATACCCAGAATTAAATGAAACAGCAATTGGCCAATACCAGTTGTGAAATTCCACAAGAGCATTGGGATGTAGGCTGATGGGTATATGGGCATCCTCGGGCGCAAAGATCAGGCCCCTAACTGACAAGAAAACGCTAACATTTGGTCTTTTTCCTTTTCAGCCTTGGGTAAAATAGTATGCACACTCAAGGGGATAAATTTTCTTCAAATTAACACCTTTACTGAGAGATGAGGTCTGCCCTCCCTACCTAGAAGGTATTAACTTTAGAGATTCTCAACTTACAGTCAGTTTCCCACCTTCAGTCACGCATTTCCCACACCTGTTTACAAATATTCAGGTTTTTTTAATGAAAAAAAAAATGACTCCATTTAAGTGAAGCTAGCAATGTCAATAGCAGTGCTTACAATTGAAGGAAGGCTTACAATTAAAGTTAACACTTGGTCAGTGCTTCAAAAGAAGCGGAGATACTGACTTAAATTCACAGGATGGTCTGGATAACTGGTAACAGCCCCCAGAAGCAGAAGTTTTAACCACTGGACACCTGATAAGACAAGGGACAGTGGGGAACAAATTCTCTGATCTGGGAGAAGGAAGACGAAAGCCCCAAAGTCCAGAGATACAACATTACCTTTAGGGTCACGCTAAGGAAAGTCTTAAAGACATCAGGAAAGGTGAGAAATTTGTTTCTGGCAGCTTTACCCAAAGATATAAATTTAGAAGACCAAAAAAAGAAAAAAATTACAATGAATTTTACTAGGCTGTTACTATAAGTCAAAAGAAGCTGTCATGGGTGACTACATCGACTTGTGACCGGAAGAACCAGATGGTGCCCGCCACTACCAGTGATAGCTGTGATGGAGTTCACAAAGTTGAGTCTCACTGGCAACACAAGAATAAGAAGGGGTGCACACTGAGATCTCCACTAAAAGACTGCAAATGATGGTCCAGGGGCTTCAGGGTTCCCCTGGGAGCACGGCCCCTGGCCCTGATGCTGCCCCTGTCCGTAAGTCATAACAGAGGTCAACTCTGCAGACAGGAATGGATTGGACTTGGCGACACAGAGTGACCATATCATGTGTGAACTTTATAGTTTTACGTATCTGTAGGATGTCGTCCAGCTGACCTCTTACTGGAGGAAGGGGAGTGGGTGGAGAGGCAGGGATAGGAGATTGTTAGGAGGACAGGACATGTATGGAGCAGAGAGGAAGGGTGTGCTGTCACCAGGCAGGGAGAGCAGTGAGAACTGTATATAGGTGAGCATGCAAATTCATATGGGAACATACATTTTCATTCAATCATAATAAAAATAAAGAGGCTGTCAAAACAGACACCACTTAGGAAAAAGTACATCAAAGCTGTGATAGGCTTTTGAGCTAAAAATGTGTTAATCAAAAAGTCAAGCCAGTCTCTCTGCGTGTGTTCTCCACTCACCCCCAGAACCCGCTCCTGCCCTCTTGAACCCAAAGTGCATTATCAACTACTTGGAGCTCTTGGAATGACAATCAGTCAACAAGCAATCACAGAGCCAAATGAATTTATGATGATAAAAAACAAATAAATAAAAATTAATTCTTTAAGAAATCCCTAATTGCCAGATTGACTATAATAATAGCAAAAAAAAAAAAAGACAACTAACAAAACCTTCCAACAGAAGGATAATCTGGCCTAAATGTGCTCCGCTTTATGAGTTTCACATCTAAGCAGCCCATACAGCCCACAAAGGAACAGAAAAGTAGGAAGATCCATTTGCACCTGGTCTGCAAAGAGAAGACTTGCTAACACCATGCATCATGGGAATTGTGCTGTGCAACGATTTCCTTCCCATCCCTTAGCCACCAAGAACTGCAAACACTCTGAAGCACAGGACAGCCAGTTGAAAATCATAGTGCAGCAAAGAAAAATCAGCCTTGTGTTCTGACTCTTTGGCTCATTCTCTTTGAATACTGCTCTACCATCTAATTCTCAAAGACAGGCAAAAATAATTGCAATAAAACATAGCCAAAATAATTTCCAGTGAGAAAAAAAAAAATAATGCCTTGAATGAAACTTCAGGGACTTAAAATTACCTCCTTCTCCCAGATAAATGCTACTTGGAAACTCTCACAAAACCTAGGAAGTCATTGCAGTAGTGTGGAACAAGTAGTGCAGGCTGGGAGAATTGTTGGATGTTTAAGCCCTTGGTTGTCCTGAAATGGACAGGACTGATGGACAATGGCAGCTGTAAGCATGCTGTGGGAAAGGTAACATTTTTTCAGTGAGGTGTGAAATGGACTCATTCCTTCCTCCCAAATAAATCTTCACATGGGAACACAGTTTCTGGCTGTCTCCGATGGACTGGTTAACTCCCCCTGTGCTGGGGAGTGAAAAACTGCTCAGAGGCCTTGAAGGCTGTGATTGAACTACAGAGCTGTCAGGTAGCCCCCAAAGGCCGAGGCAGAAACAAACTCAGAGTAACCCTCAGGCAAGCCCACCCTTACAGGGACAGATGCCTGGGCTACACACACCCTGCATAAAGCACAGTGGCTTGTTGATAACAGGATGTAGTCAGAAGAAAAGTGAATTTGAATTTGTGCTGTTTCTTTTCTCACCTTTGTCCTCATGGCCGAGACAGAACATCACTCTGTGCTCTCCTATGTAAACTGAAGATAATCGTTTGACAAGATTACTATAACAGGAATTAATACCAAAAGAATTATCTGTGAAACTATTTGTAATGTATATGTATTATTTAAATCATTAGATCACCTGATTCAATGTGTGTTTGGTATATACTGAGTTCAATAAAAGTCTGCAGAATATATGGGGGGTTTTGAAAGCATTCAAGATCTTGACTAGGGAAAAGAGGCAGAGAAGGAGCTAAAAGGGATAACTAAGTTAAATGTGGCCCACTGATCTTTTTCTTCAAGGTGAACTGTCACCCGGAGAAGAATTTTTAATGAAAAATCAAATAAAGAAAAGCAGTAGGTTAGACCAACAGTCTAAAACAGAATCAGCAGATGCATCCGACTTACTTGTGACGCCATGGGGGATCTGTTCTGGTCGCTAGGTGGCGATCTGGGACCAAAATGGACTTCGGCTCCGGGGTGGTACAAACGCCACCTTCATATTTGAATATCAGAGGAATCCACTTTATTAACCTCTTGTCTTGAAAACAAAAGAAGCTTCTCTGATCATCTTGTTGGCATTTATTATACTAAGTGATTGCTTTTCTCTTAAATTACCAAGAAAAGTACAAAATCAAAAGGTAAAAATTCCCCAGCATTCAACTGCAATTGAATTTCCTCAACAGCCAATGGAAATCATTGTATAAATATTTGTTTGAAGTAATATCAACAATTATAATGAAATTTTTAAGCCCAAAGTAGCATAATGTGTGGTGGGTCCCTATTAAGCCTGAGCTCCTTACTAGCTATTTTGGGGTTTGGGGCTTTTATCTTTTGTTTTCTCTCCCAATCCACAAATGAGAAATGGCGTGAAGGGTCACCTCCTGACAAAGAACTCTTACTTGGAACCTAAAACTCACTTGAAACCTCAGTTTGACCCAGTCTCACTGACCCCCGCTCTGTCATTTCTCACACTTGAAACAGACCCTGGCCATAGCCCCTGCCCTTCCTGGCTTTAAGATCCAGGCTAACAAGACCTTTGGTACCTCTCCACTTCCAGAAACGACTTTCACACTGCTCTTCAGTGTTTTTTTCCTTCATGACTCCCTTTGAGATACTCACTGCCCACTGCCATTGGGTCAGGTCCCACTCATAGCGACCCTATAGGACAGAGTAGAACTGCCCTATAGAGTTTCCGAGGAGCACCTGGCGGATTTGAACTGCCAACCTTTTGGTTAGCAGACATAGCACTTAACCCTCTGCCATTTCCCCTACATAAAAATGCTAAAGAAGCCAACTAGCATAATGTGATTGCTAGTAAATAGTTCCATAGCACTAGAGCATTTGTGCTGGCTCATCTGGCTATGGTCTAGCAGGGCTCCCTTCAACCTCTACTTTGGTAAAGCAGAAGGAACAAAACAGGGAGGGAAGGAGGGAACAAGGAGGAGAGGGAGGGAAGAAACTAAGACACCTCTAGCAGACACAGAGCCATAATACAGTCTAATGGGGTCCTTCAGTACATTGCCATCAAGTGGATTTCAACTCTTAGTGACTCTATAGGATGGAGTAGACCTGCCCCCTAGGGTTTCCAAGACTGTCAGTCTTTATGGAAGCAGACTGCCACATCTTTTTCCCAAACAGCAGGAAGCAAGTCCCAACCACCGATCTTTGGTTAGCAGTCGAGAACTTAACCACCGCACTACCTAGGGCTTCTAGGTACTCCTCACTAATACACAATCTGACAAGACCCAAGCATCTTAATCACCAAGGTTTAAAAATAGAGTTGAAGGTTCTTTATTTTTAAAGTAAATGTAAAGCACAGAAGTGGTCGATAGAGATCTGAACCACAAAGGAGCTATCGGGTTTTCAGTTCCTACCCATCCATATAGAAACTGTAGACACCAGAACATATAGACTGTGAGTGACTTCCAGCTTCAATATTAATGAAAAAACAAAAACAAAAACTGTCATTGAGTCAATTCCAACTTATAGCAACCCCAGCAGGACAGAGTAGATCTGCTCCAAGCAGACTACAGTATCTTTCCCCAACAGAGTGGCTTGCTGTTAGGCGCCATCAAGTCGGTTCCAACTCATAGCGACCCTACGAACAACAGAACGAAGCACTGCCAGGTCTTATGCCATGTCCACAATGGCTAGACAGGGTTAAACTGCTAACCTTTCAGTTACAGGGAGTATGTCTAACCACTGCACCACCAGGTCTCCTTGCTTCAACCTTAGAAGTACAGTTACATAAGAAATAATCATGTAACCTTGGGCAGGACGCCTAATATCTCCATGCCTGTTTCTTTATCTGTAAAAGATCCAACTGACTCGATGAAACGCAACTCATTAATACTGTCTCAGGATTTTTAAAATTTGCAAAGCATTCAGCGAAGCATTATGTTATTTAATACTGTAATATGTCACTGACTTTCTCTCAGTATGTTATACCAGAAAGGCATCTATATGAATTTTCACCTTGTAAATTGTTTTTAAGACTATAAATTTAAAAGATTGTGATTATGGTTATAAGAAAATTTAGAAAGTTATAAGTATAAATATTATAGGAGTTTACAGTTCTTAAGTATTCTTTTATCAAATGCATTCAGTTGAGTCAGATTCTGTTGAGTAGATTCTGACACCTAGTGACCCAATAAGACAGAGCAGAACTGTCCCATAGGGTTTCGACGGCTGTAGTCTTTGCAGAAGCAGACTGCCAGATCTTTCTCCCATGCAGTGGCTGGTAGGTCTAAACTACAGTAATTCCCAAATATTAGTGAATTTTTGTGGGAGGTGGGGAGGATGATGGGAGGGAAGCAAGACCCTTTCTCTACCAAGTGTTCTCTGCATGTTTTAACTATAAGAGACACGAACGGAAAGAATTTACACTGTTCACAATAAGTTCTTACAACATTCTAATGGTGGCTGAATTACTATGGAATACATACAATTCTATTTCTTCAGCATCTATATGACATACCTTTTCTCTTTGTTCTGTATCTTAAGGGAAAGCTTTTCTTAAAAGACATTCCTGAATTGTCTCCCTGAAATAGAAACCATCAATATTAGCAGGGGATACTGTGCTCTCTATGCCGTAAGCAACAGTCCTCAGGATTAGAACAAGCAGCTACAATTAGACCCTGAGAAACAAGTCTGCAATAAAGGTTAATCCACAGAAGACATTAACACACTCAACAAGGACTGTCAAAATATTAAAGCCTCTTCTGGGAGGCCTCTCCTCTTTCTAGACTCAAGGCAAGAGGTAGGCTTATTCTGGCCCAGCCTCAACCAAATCAATGCGCTGAACCTTTGCACACTTTGTCCTAGGAAAGCCCTCAGTCCTCCTCACAGAGCCTTTAGAGACGATGCTAATGAGTCAGTCCTCTGGCATCCCTCCCTGCTACAGAACAGAAGCCGCGTGTCAGAAAGGTGTGACAGCAGCTGCTGGACACACATGACAGCAACAAAAGTGGCTCCCGAGTGCCATAGTGGGAAAGGAGACAGAAAAACTGATAAATAAAACAAGAAAGAAGTTATAGAACTAAAAAACATAGCACATTAAAACCATTTTGCAAAGAGCGAAAGTCAGCATATCTCAGACATCTCTGGAAACAGAATCAAGTACAAAAAATGAGACTCACTATTGGAAATCCTGGTGGCATAGTGGTTAAGAGTTACAGCTGCTAACTGAAAGGCTGGCAGTTCAGATCCACCTAGCATCTCTTGGAAACCCTATGGGACAATTCTACTCTCTTCTCTAGGATCACTTATGAGTTGGAATCAACTTGACAGCAATACATTTGGGTGGCTGGGTTTTGGAAAAATCAAGTGCATGCATAAGAAAACGATTCTAGACAATGTATACTGAGTTCTTCTTTCATGGATTTCTTGTTGTCCTTAGAGATTTTTTTCATGTATATACATATATATATGGGAAAAAAAAACAGAAATCAAGGAAGCAACAACAGGGAAAAAAATGGTCAAAGAATCAAGCAAAATGGAAAATACACTAATTACAAAGAACAATAAATGTAAAAATAGTTTCTCTGTGAAAATGAGGGAAGTTTTCAAATCAGAGACTGGTGGAGAAAAGAGAAAAATTCTCATTCTTGTTTTAAATACCAATTTCCTGGAAGTGTTAAATATAAGCCAATCACCAACTATGTTTTGAACTCCCATTGTCTCAGTACTCAGTATTCTACCGATGACGGCTAACAGCTAGCAGGAACATGGTCCTCGAGTAACTAATTAATAAATGTGAGCCAGCCAAGCCAAGTGCCGTCATGAAATATATAGTGTACACTTAAGTATACAATTATGTTAAGACATATAAAGTTTTGCAGGCATTCAGAAATCACTCAACTTTGGAGTGGTCTAAGGAAGTGTCACAGACGACTGAAGACCTACATGGAGCTCTGAGAAACCAGAGGTCCTCAAAAGAAAGACTCAGTGACCCACTTCTGGATAGTCAACAACCAAAAACCCTGTGGGACACAGTTCTCCTCTGGCACACACAGGGCCACCATGCATTGGAAATGACTTGACAGTGATTTAGCTTGGATGCAGGGCAAAGAGGGAATGAGAACAGCGTGAGGTCATCAGCTGGCTAGCTCTGAGGCTGTGAGAATGGAGAAGGAAGACTCAACACAAAAAACATCAGGAAGAACCAACTGGACTGACTTAACGTAGGGTATGAAGCAAAGGAAGAGTAAATACAAGGCTCCTGCCTCTTTACGGTTTGAGTTACAAAAAAAATGAAAGTGTTATTGACAAAAGTGAACAGGAATTCATTGGCCAGTATTAAGAACATGCTTTTCTTGAGATGAAGTGGTATACAGCAATGGAAAAGCAAGGGTTTATGGAAGTCGGGAGATATAGACTGTACGTGCTACAGGTCTGACAATAGAGAGAGTAGTAAGAATCAAGTTCATCAGCAATTTCATTAAAGAGGTAGAACTGAACTGGTGTTTGGAGATAGAATAGGGAAGCAGGGAGGTACAAGGGTGAGAGGTCAAGACAACTGAAATCATTTTCAGAATCATTGGCATAAACTAACCTACGAAGTGCAGCAACAGAGAGAAGAACCAACAGGGAACACAAAATGTGGGACCAGCTCTACGTGATGCATTGAATTTTGTCCCCCCAGAATATAAGTCAGCGTGGCTGGGACATGATTCCCAGTAGTGTCTGACTGTCTACCATTTTGTCATCTGATGTGATTTTCTAAAGTGTTGTAAATCCTACCTCTCTGATATTAATGAGATGGGATTACAGGCAGCTGTGTTAAGGAGGCAGGACTCAATCTGCAAGATTAGATTTTGTTTTAAGTCAGTCTCTTTTAAGATACAAAAGACAGGAAGTGATCAGAGAGACAGGGAGACTTTGTACCACCAAAAAAGCAGTGCCAGGAGCAGAGAGTGTCTTTGGACTCCAGGTGCCTGCACTGAGAAGCTCCTAGACTAGAAAACTGATGACAAGAACAATCGCGCAGAGCCAGCAGAGAGAGCTTTCCCCTGAAGCTAGCACCCTGAATTTGGACTTCTAGCCTACTGAGCTGTGAGAGAGTTAACTTCTTTTTGTTAAAGCCAGCCACTTGTACCATTCCTATTATAGCAACACTAGGCAACCAAGACACTCTGCTTGGAGGTAGGAGGGAGGTGGAAAGAATGATCAGTGAAGAGACAGAAGAAATTAACAAAATAGAGTAAGAACCAAGAAAGTGCCATGTCATGAAGTGGGAGAGTTTTATGATGGAGAGATTGCTAGACAATGACAAAGAAATAATGATAATATCTTAATTGTATTTTCAGAAAAATAAGGAAATGTTTTACTATATTCAGAAATTTCAGAGATAGAGTAGATGAAAAAATGATGTCTGAATTTAATAACTAAGAGATGAGTGATAAAGAGAGAGGAGTAAAACTAGAGTATCAGGGATAAAGCTATGTCTCAAGACTAATTAATAAAGAGGTAAGGAGAAAGAATTGTTTCATTTCAATCATTAGTGTGGAAAATCTGACATGAAAAACAACTAGAGTCATCACTCACAAAGCAAAGGCTAATTAAATTTTTTAGGTTAATAAATAGAAACAAGCAAAATAAAATGGTAACTATATCTGTTGGAAGGGCCAAGAATAACTTTTCAAAGTAGCTGACACTCCTATATCCTTGAGACTAGAGCAAAAGACTCAAAGAAAAAAGGAAAGGCAAATGATACCGACAGGACTGAAAGTTGATACAGGTGTGTGGTCACTTGGGAGACCATGAATGAAGAAATTTGAGAGAAGGATATGGGGTTGGCTTCCATAGCAAAGAAACAATGATTTTCTTCTGAAACTTAAAGAAACAGTGTGACTAGAAAGACGAACAACACCTGGACTGTAGAATAAGAGGTCATCTCTGCAGCCTTTCAAGGCTGGAAAGGTATACTGACATTGTTTTCATTTCAAGTTGCAGTACCTAGTTTCCATCCCAGCATTCTGTAAAATTACCAGAAGCCATTGAAAAGCCATTTTCATTTACTTCTGGAAATACTGGGTGTGGCTAAAGATGAGGGAGACGGATGACGTCAAGGAAAAGGGTAGACAAGGTCAGGCATAGAGTTTGTAGATTAAGATCTAGACTAGACACTGTCACCCAAAAGACTCTATTAAAGCACCTGGAGAAATGACACGCACTTGAGAAAAACTAAGCTTGATGCTATGAAGACCACATTACCCGCATCCCAACTCACCTCCACAGGTCTGTTGGATGAAATGGAAACAAATATTTAGGACTTTTATTTACAAATTTTTTTGAGTTGATTTTAGATAGCAGATCCATCAAGAAATGAAGGATACTAAATTTAATAAATACGTTTTACATTTAGGTATAAAATGCTTTGCTGAAATCAAATAGCCTACCCTGCCCTTTTCAAAGTTTAGCTAAACAAACAATTGATGCTAAATAGGAGTTAATCCCAGGGCACATCAGTCTAGGGGCACTAGTGATAAAGAACTGTTGAAGGAAAAGATTGCATCTAGACTCTTATCAGAAAAGGAGACACACTAAGCAGAGCCGGAGTTGCTGCGTGTGGACTAGAGCAAAAGGGGTGCATCTCAGTACCACAAGCAGAACATACTCAGTGAATTCCCTGTACAGGAGCCAAAGACAAGTTCACAGGGAAAATTCAGCCTCTGGCTAGGTGGCTGGATTCTGTGCCTTTAATGATCCTTCCAGCTCCAATACCCTATGATTCCAAGCAAACGTAGCTTTGCACAAAGGATCTGATTGTTTTTTCTTTTCTGCCAAAGTACATAAATGGAGGTCTCAACAGTTCAAATCCACTAGCTGCTCCTTGGAAACACCGTGCGGCAGGTCTGTCTCACAGGGTCACCATGAGTCAAATGAATAAGGAAGACAGAAGAGGAGCTGATACCTTTGAATTGTGGTGGTGGAGAAGAATGTTGAATATACTACGGACTGCCACAAGAACAAACAGATCTGCCTTAGAAAGTACAACCAGAGTTCTCCTTGGAGGATGGCAAGACTGTGTCTTACATACTTTGAACACATTGCCAGTAAGGATCAGGCCCTGGAGAAGGACATTGTGCATGGTAAAGAGAGAGTCGGTGGAAGACTCCCAAAGAAATGGATTAACACAGTGGCTGCAGCAGTGGCCTCAACGTATAACAACGATTGTGGGCGTAGTGCAGGGTGGGGTTTGGTTTTGTTCTGTTGTTCATAGGATTGCTATGAGTCAGAACCAACTCTGCAAAACCTCACAACATGACTCAAAATCAACTTGTCAACTGGTTTGGTTTGGAAGGATATAAATACAGCTGTCTTTTATCTATTGATATAATATTACAGATATCTTCACTTGTAATTCATAAGTATTAATATGTTCTAACTTCTAACAATTTAAATTTCTTTACCAAATGAGGGCAATAACTAATGATTTATGAATTCTTACTATAGGACCAGCATTTTCGAGAATGGTATCATTCAACCTCTATAACTTAATGGGGTCCAATGGGTTTTAATGTAACAGAAGATAAGGTTATAAATATTGTTTCAGATCCTGTATTGCAACTAACCTTTAAGTTACTACCACTTCGTTTTGGTGTAGAATCAAAGAAAACCCACAATTATCTGGAAAACATCATCAAAATGTCCCTCTGTTTTCCAAGTACGTGTGTATGTGTGCTGGATTTTCTTTAGCTACATGAATCAAAATAGCACATAGCAAAAAGTGATGTCAAAGCCGTATGAGAATTCAGCCTTCTGTTAAGTCAGACATTAAAGAGACTTACAAAAACGTAAAGCGACACTATGCACTGATTTTTTGTTTGTTTGTTTTGTTCTGGAAAACAGTTATTTTTGTAAAACATGTGTCATTGATATTATTAGCATGTAATTGAGAGGTATAGTTTTTAATGAATTAATACATGTTGTTAAATTTACTGTTTTAATTCTTAATACGGTAGGCACTGAGAGATATAACCAACATAAATAAATATTCTTTTGGTCCTCCATAATATTCAAGACTATAAAGGAGTCCTGAGAACAAAGCAGATCTGGTGGTACAGAAGTTAAAGTGCTCAGCTGCTACTCGAAAGGTTGGTAGTTTGACCCTACAAGCTGCACCGGGGAGAAAGATGTAGTTGACTGCTTCCGTGAGGATTTACAGCTTTAGAAGCCCTATGGGGCAGTTCTGCTCTGTCCAACAGGGCCACTACAAGTCCAAATCAATTTGACAGCAATGTGTTTGGGCTTGAGGTTGAAGCTACTAAGTCTGAAAACCATGACTTAGTGCATTTAATTTGTGTGAATTTGATAGAAAGAACCAATGAACTGATCTAGCATATTATCAAAAGTAGAAAAGTTGTATTATAGTTCTAATGGTAGTGTTATGAACTTGTTATCATTTTCTGCTTACACATCAAACTGACAAGAGCCTAAAATAAAAGCAGCTACTTTCCAAACTCCCTATTGGCAGGGAAATTTGTCTTCTAGGATTTTCATTCTTTCATTTATTTAGGTAGCTTTTTTTGGTTTTAATTTTAAAAGTCTGATTTCTGCTTTCAATCACGCATTTTTTGATCTCCAGTAAGAATCAGCGCATTGTCAGGAAAACCTCATCTTAAACCCTCTTTCCCATAACCTTGTCTTCTCCCACTCCCCACCCCCCACCCCGTGCCTGCCCGCCACAACCTTTTGACTCTAAGGAACAAAGCAAGTCAACACGGAAGACAAAATCTCCATCTTACCATGTCCTACTTGTGCAGAACCATATACACCTGAGTAGATATTAACACAAAATATGTCTTCACTGGATATTTGTAATGGCTTTAAAATATTTCTATTATAGAAAAAAAAGCTACTCAAAATTAAAAATTGCCCTATTAGGAGAAACAGAGAGATACATGAATTTTCTCCTCACTGATCATACCTAGGCATGTTTCTGGGTCAGAATTTTAAGATATCACTCACCCATACGGACTGACCAGAACAAATAGCCAACCGCTAGTCTAACAGAGGCTTATTTTGCAGTGGCGGTTACAATAACTATGTGTTAAATGTGTGGGCAGCAGTGACAAGGTCTTCAGCTTGAAGGCAGGTGGCAGAGTCTCCAGAGAATAAAACAGAAGGAGCATTTCCACCACAACCCCATATATACGTGTGGTTCACTACAATTCATACATGCTTCATGCCTATAATATTTTAACAATTTCAAAATGTGTTCTCAAGTATATTACAGTGCAAGACGCAAGCTTGTTTTTTGATGTATTAAACCTCAATGAAGAAAAAGCCTGTTTGTTTCTCTACTCATTCTATTTAGAAGCAGAAGGTGTAAATTTACCCATAGAGCACTTTTTTGGTACTCTAGTGGATTCCTCTCCTTCAGCTATCAATGTCAACAAATCTAAAGATGCGTTAACCAGAAAAAAATGCCTTGACTCGAACGATATCCTGCGGCCCCACTGACGAGCTCTTCATGCAAACTTAACAGCAACCCTCAGGTCTGAGTTACAACTACTCAGCTATCTCTCATCTCGGCTTCCTCTTGGGAAAAGCTGCCAAGTTTGCAGAAGATACGTGGATGAAGAGGGGGAAAAGGCCCCTAAGCAATCTAATTTGTCAATTCAAAGTGCCCCTGGACCTTCAAGCTCCTTCCCTCTCCACATGTCTGGGTTTTTTTTCCCTCTCTAAACTACTCAAGGGAGGTGTTTTTTTTTTTTCCTCCAAAATACTGCTGTCAATTTAGGGTAACTGACCATCAAAGAATGAGGTGTAGCTAGCCAATAAAGTTTTCCCATTCAACCTTCCCAGAAATGAAAATTTATGACACCACCTTTTGTGAACAGAAATTATATTTATGGCCATGGCTGTGTGATGTGCATCTAAACTTTAGGTTGTCTGCTGCCTTACAAAGGCATTGTATACTGACTATATCTATTTTTGTAATTGAAAGTAATTCCTATGTATGAAAAGTTTTAGAACGTCTCTGTAACTCAGGTGACTCGTGTAGGAAACCGAGGATATACCAATAAAAACCTCTCCTTACAGCAGTTGGCTTGGCTTTGTGATTGTAAGAGTTTGTGCATCAGATAGTTATATTTGAATAAAAATCTGTCAACCTGAGGCTCACAAAAGTAACACCACCACTCATCTAGAATATCAATGGACAAGGTGATCCTAGTGGCCAGGGGTTAGCCTCACACAGCTCACAAAGAGCCATCAAGATGAACTAAAAAGAATAATTTCTTTTTTTCTCTATGCCTTATTTCTACTATTTAGGCATTACAAACCAGGCTTGTCTCCTCTCGTGCCACGAATGGTACCTAGGCTGACACCATCCGGTAGCTTTTAACTGAGAGTTGTTCATAGTAAAATCCCCTTGCTATTCTTTGTCTATGTCTTAGCAGTTGGCCCAAAGTAAGAATTTTGTTCATCTGCTTAAAATCGATTTTCTGTAAGAGATAATATTGCGGACAATCGGTGAATGAAAAAATAAACTAATACATGAATGACAAAACAGAAGTTGAGGAGGAATAGTAAGCTTCTCTGAGCATCTGGCTTAATTTCATTCCCTGGTCCTTTCGCAAAGTCAACACAGAAACTGGGATGCATCCGACAGACAGAGAGCCGAGGGGCAACATGTCAAAAATGAGTTGCCTTGGTTCTGCACTCTGCTTAGAGGCAGCAGCTGAAAAAGGAAGAGACAATATTGGAAGGACAGGAGAGCCCTTGGTGTGAACTTGGAAAGTAGCCCAGGATGGCCACAAATAAATAAGGGGCTGGGAAAGGTGAGAGGACTGTCCAGCTGAGCAGATGCTGGGAAGGAAACCAGCATCCACTAGAGGAGAGAGGATGCAATTTTGATAAGAGCCTGGAAATCCGGAGCAAAAGCAGGAAAGCAGGCTAGGCGGGAAGCATGACAGTGAAAACTGGACTGCGTCTGCTGCTCTTCTACCACGTGCTAATTCTCTAGACTAGTTTGAAGCCATTTCATCTTCTCTTTCAGAATACTCACTGTGATTTATATAATTGTCATGATTACAACAAAACTGTTTCCATGGAACCCATCTTAAGAAGAGATATACTGGTTCATCCAGGTGTGTTCTAATATAAAACATCAATTAAATACCTTGTGTTTTACTAACAAAGAATGTTACCCAGAAAATGTTACCTGCATTGTGTTGTAAAGAAAAGAGAGGTTATTGTTTGTTTGTTCTATTTTCAGGTTAAAAATAAACTTCTTTTACTTGAGTCTTAATATATCCAGCATGCATTGCCAAGTGCCGTCGAGTCGGATCCGATTACAGAGGCATACAAGTACTATTTTTCTAAAACCGTGTCATTCCCTGAAAATTCCATTACCTGATATTTAATTCAACATGATCCCACTTAGCATTATTGATGACTCACACTTAGCTTTGGAGACTCGAAGTGTTGGTCAATATTGAGCTTGTTTCCTAGGGAAACAGTAAACTATTTCAGTGTGCTGATAGAATGGTATCAAGATTATAAAGGGAAAAAACAGTAAAGACACCGAGCAGGCAATGAATTTTTAAAAATCAATTAAAGAATCAATGTCGTTTTTATTTTGTCACAAAGATTCTGAGTCGGAAACAATGTTAGAGCGAAAGAAACTCAGGTCTTATCGGCAGTTCTGACAACATTAATTAAATGAAAGCCTTCTACTGATGGACTGATAGAGCCCACAGCAAGAGTAAATGACTGCTATGGATTTGCATATGCACTTGACTTCAGTCAGATGCTTCAAGGATATTTTCATCGGTAGCTGCGGGCGATGGAAGGTGAATCACACTCTGAATTTAACATTTATTAAGTATTTAAATTCATTTAAATATTATTTATGTCAATTGACTTAAACCACTGCTTTCATCATTTAAGAAAGGTTTCAGTGTTTTGCTGCATCTTGGATGGCTAGTAGCATATCAACTATTCACTTTTTTGTTTTTTTTTTAGCCTGATCTCAGTTCAAGCTTTCTGGGTCCACACTGACCTCAGATGCCCTGTTTCTCAGCTTGGGCTGAACACGAAATAAAAGAAGCTAGAGGTGAAAAGTGTCCATTTCCTTCAAGACTTTTCATCCCTTCTACGTCATTTAAAACCCCAAATGACTCTCTAAACACAAGATGATTTGGGGTGATGTTATAATGGCAAGAAAATCAAAAAACAAAGTGGTGCATGAACCTCATGTTTATAAAAGAAAAGCAGACATCAAATTGCATACAACTTCTCTTCAGTAGCAACTGTGCCAGAATTACCCAGCGCAACAAGAGAAGTTGAAGAGTAGGCTATGGGAGGACAAACCTCTCTTCCTTACACCGAAGTCTCATCTTAGTTAAGAATTCTTATTTAAGAATTTTTGAACAAAGAGTGCTCCGTAATAGGGGAAGAGGAGGTGTGAGAGCAAAAGAAATGTCCCTTGTCTGAGATACTGACCATTTAGCAGAAAATAGTAAACAGAAGGCAACTCTCAACAGAGCGTTGTTGAAAACTCCAGTGCCCACATAAAATAGCTTAGGGCAAAGTATTTGAGAATGACCTGATTAAAATAGCATGCCTAGCTGCTGAAAGCAGTGAACATTAAGTAATGACCAGATGAGCAATTTAAAAGTTTCTTGGAACAGGTGACTCTCTAAACAATTAGAGATAAGACATTGGAAAAGAGTGAAAGATCAAGCCAAAAATATAAACTTAGAGGCTGAGTAAATACGAGAGTTGATGCCATACCGTAGCACATTTCAAGAGAAGCCTAGTGGTTACCTCTCCAATTCAAAGGACGACTGGAAATCAATGTAGGAAAATGACCATGGCATTCGATGCGAACTTGCACCCATCTACTCAGTTAGGCCAATGAGGAAGCATCTAATGACATATCTGCTGCCGTTTTGAACCTGGGTACTGTCTGTTCTAGTTCAATGTCCCAGGAATATCAATAGAGCTTTCTTGGTCAAGAAGACTAAATTATAAACTAACCAAAACACATTAGGACCTTAACACAGAGAAGATACAAGCTCCTCTCTGATTAAGACGTCTTTCCTTAATTCTCGTCTGCAGCAAATAATCTAGAATACAGAGACAACAACAAAAAAGTTTTCTTAATAGTTCATCGAAAAATCAGGAACTAGAGAGGAGAATCTCAATTGTATACATACATTCTGGGTGTTCCAATTTATACACTTCAAGGTATCATCAGAAAAAGTGACACTCAAAATGTATATTTATATACATTATTATATGTAGTATATATAATGTATATTACATGTATGTGCTAAATATATACATATACACCCAGATATAATATTAGATAACAGACATGAGTTATATACATATGTTGCTTAGTAATTTTCATTAATTGTGTGTTTCTTTAGTGGGTTAAAACACAAATGTTTCCAAAGCAGATAAAATCAGCTATTATTCCATAATCTTAAAAACACTGAAGGCATGTCATTCAATGGATTTTAAGCTACCCTCCAACGTGAACTTCAATGTGCATTTGAAGTGACTTTGCCCTACTCGACAATCGTGTAACTATGTAATAACACAAAATGCATGTCTAAAAAGTGATAGTCCATCTCACAACTGATAAGTTGAAAATTCACAATTCTTATTCATGTCACCTGTTTTTACTAATAGCACACATTATTATATAAAACTATATATAAACATATATTTGATTTTTGTAGCCTTGGAGCCCTGGCGGCTCAGTGGTTAAGAAGAGTTCAACAGCTAAGCAAAAGGCCAGCCGTTAGAATCCACCAGCCCCTCCTTTGAAACCTTATGGGGTACTCCTACTCTGTCCTATAGGGTCACTATGAGTCAAAATCAACTTGACCACAATGTGTTTGGTTTGGCTTGGTATTTCTGTAGCCTCCTGAAAAAAACATTTTTTTGAAGTTGTTATCTTTTTATATATTTTGCACTGGAAGTTGTCACTATTACCAATTTGTCTTCATATTCAGCAAGCAGAGGTGATCCATGTTATATTGTTTTATGTATACTCTAATTGAAAACTGGTCTAATAGTTAAGAGCTATGGCTGCTAACCAAAAGGTCAGTGGTTCAAATCCACTAGCTGCTCCTTGGAAACTCTATGGGAATCAACTCTCTTGGAATCAACTTGATGGCAATGATTTGGTTTTTTCTTTTCTTTTGTTTTGTTTTATAACAAAAAAAAATTAATTTATAACATATGTCTGGTATAGTCCTAATATTCTTTGTTCCAAAGAGTTGTTATCACTCTGTCACAGGATGTAAATTCAATACCAATGTGAATGATTTAAATTTTTAATTTTCACTTTAAAATGTGTTAGTGAGTTGATTATCCCACCTGTTTGCTTTTTGTCTTCTTAAGTCTTTCTTAATTGTTTACTATTATCACATAAAATAGACATAATGAGAAATCGTGTTTATTCCAGTAAGACAAACAAAACTGCCTTTTTAAACCTGTCACGAGATCAGATAGTCAGGACAGATAACGCTCAAGAAACAAAACTCGTAACTTGACCCTGGGTGACTTCCACTAAGTGATGATTCATACGTTGTTTCATGATTTTCATGTAGATGGCAGCTCTGATCAAAATGATTAAATCCATTGCAAATACAGTCAACCTTCTGAAGGATGCTGAGAGATCAGTTAAAATGTTGAAAGTATCCTCAGCATTGGAGCCCTAGTGGCGCAGTGGTTAACAGCTCAGCTACTAACCAAAAGGGGGGCTGTTTGAACCTACCAGCTGTTCCTTGGAAACCCTCTGAATCAGTTCTACTCTGTCCTGTAGGCTCACTGTAAGTCAGAATCAACTCAACAGCAAGAGGGTTGGTTTGGGCTTCTTTTTACCCTCAGTATTGACCCAACGTATTTGGCAAAAAGTGATGACCCTTCTAAGACTTTTTTAACATGCTAAATAATAAATAAATGCAGAGTAGAAAACAATCTTGAAGAGTATATGCAAAAAGGAATCAAGTGTTTCCTTTTTCTTTTGAGTTGTAATTTAATCGATTGGTCTTAGTTTTAAAACTAATGCAAGGTATTATAAAGAAATAGTCAATGTTGCTGTGTTTAAGGCATTGTGTGTGCCAGATGCTGAGAAAAATAAAAAATATAAATAATGATCAATCCCTGCCTTCAAAGATTTCAAATCCGTGCTCTAGCTCATGGTTGGCTCAGATGGCAACAGTTGTCGCAGTAGCCTACAGTTTATTCCCAAGGCACTGTTTAGGCGCTTTATGAAGATTTCTAATCTTCATACTAAATCTTACAAATTGATAGTTACACCCATTTTAAAGACAAGGAAACTAAGGCTCAGAGAGATGAAACTTGGTAATCACAGACATGGTTTACATGAGTACAAAGTTCGCATTATTTTCCTTCTAATACGTTTCATAAAATATTCTCATTGAAAGAAAAGCAAATGTATGCAAAGCAAATGATAAATTTTCCAAAGTTTTATTTGACACTAAAACCAGCACTTGAGTATTATTTAAGTGTACAAAGAGTTCAAGACGAACACAGATTATTATTTTACCTGTGACTTGCAGACAGGTTGGCTGATAGGGAGTTTTGGTGGACAGAATGCCAGGTAACAAGTGGAGAAATGCCCGAGCCTTTGCTTTCTAACTGAAAAACCCGTACTTATATTAAGTCACTAAAGCATAAATACAAGCATCGTTTTAAACAGCGATATTTTATACTTTCCAAATTCATTGTCTCAACTGAGTCTTGAGAGGGAAGTCAACATCTAAACATGTAAGTTAACTGTTGATTGAATGAATGGTGGACAGACAGGTTCAATTTCTTGGCAAAGGACGCCTAACAAGTTAGCTAAATGATGCTGCTAGAATTCAATGTCCCTACAGCAGGTCATCCGTGGGTCTGGACTTGAGAAATAGACTCACATCAGCACTGTAGGTCAAGTGCATGCCCCTGACCCTAACAATACCCACAGACGCTTTCCCAATCCCGCTATTTGTAGTAATAAAAATAAAAACAGCAACATCAAATCTGATGTCTCTCACCCTGAAGGTTGACTTTGTTATAAATATTTTTTTAAATAAATAAGGAAACTCATGCTCTGAGATTTTTAAAGTAATTTTCCCATAGTCACACAACTGATAAGCAATGGATCAAGCACTCAGCTCTAGACTGAGCTGATGTTCTGTCCCATGTGGTTTCCACAGGCTGGCTTTGATTAGGTAACTTTCCCAAATAATCCCATTTATGGCCTGAGTTCTTTACAGAGTGAAGGAGGAGTCCATATAAAAAGATAAATAAAATTGTATAAATTCAGACAAAAAAAAATCATTCTCATTACTTAGTCATTTACCAAATAAAGAGGGAAACTTGATCTTACCCAAACCAAACCCACTGCCATTGAGTTGATTCTGACTCATAGCAACCCTATAGGACAGGGTAGAACTGCTCCACAGGATTTCCAAGGACACCTGGCGAATCTGGAATGCCAACGTTTCGGTTAGCAGACATAGGCCTTAGCCACCAGGATTTGCTAACTGACGATGAAACTATGGCCAATAGCAGATAGAGAAGGACCAGAGAGATGGAAGAGATTTCGCTAGTGACTCAGATGCCACCACGGGCAACAGCTGACCAGCTAGAGCCATCAGCTTTCCCCAAAGGCGCTGTAAGCCTCATGGGCTACTAGGGAGTCTGTCCTGGCCAGGCTGACACATCTGTCCTCAGTTTAAAGGCCAGAGCTGAGAGTGTAGATGTCACGACAGCAGGGAAAACGCAAGGGCCGGCCTCGAGGTGGCTGCCTCCACGTCACGTATGGATGGAGCTGCCTGATGCGCTACGCCAACGGGTTCTATGTTCCTTTACAGTGGGGTCCATCCACCTAATGGAGTTGCCTTAAACATGCTTCTTTTCCTCTGAGTTTGTTTTCTAACGTGGGAAAGAACTACAGTGTAAAGGATGAAGATACAGAAGTTATATTCCCAAAAAGTGCCTGCCCAGTTTATGGTATCCAGTGATCACACAAGCTACAGCCTTTGTGGGTACAAACCTTTCTTTCATTATCTTCACCAAGCCTTTCATCTTCATTTTCCTATTATTAAAAAAAAAAATGCAGTAATCAACTATTGGCAAGAAAAACATGGTAAAAGAAGTCTTTCATCTCCTCTGTCTCCTTTTACCTTCTTAGCTAGGTCAAATTATTTTTATTGTAGCTATCATTGAGTAGTTCTGTTTAAGTCCTTTCACGCCGTCGTACCTAGTACTTCTCTTGCCTTATTTCTCAGACTCCTCTTTCATTTCTCAGGTTCCCCCTTCCTACCACATCACTGTCTTGCAGCCTCGGTGGCGTAACTGTTAAGAGCTCAGGCTGCTAACCACAAAATCAGCAGTTCGAATCCACCCTAGCTGCTGTTTGAAAACACTGTGGGGCAGCTGTTCCGCTCTGTCGTATAGGGTCTCAGGGAATCAGAACCAACTCAACAGCAACAGATTTAGGTTTTCTGGTTTGGGTCAGACCTTTCTTATCCTCATTTCTTTGTTTTCATGTACATCTTGCTAAGTACTTTTATACAAAAGAGAGCATATTACATTCGCTCTTCTGGAGTTTGATTTTTTTTTCACTCCTAGTATATTGGTTCCAACCCCCTTTCAGTACAAATAGGGCTATTTCACTATTTTCATGGTTGTGGTGTTCTGCACTATGCATATCAAACATGAATTAATCAACCAGATCCTATAGATGAATATTTCAGTTGCTTCTATTTTTTGTTGTTATTTCAAAAGCATATTTGTGGAATATTTGTAGCATAGAAATGATGGTACAAAAGATACTAAAATCCCACCGCCATCGAGTCAGTCCTGACTCATAGTGATCCTATAGGACAGAGTAGAACTGCCCCATAGAGTTCCCAAGGAGTGCCTGATGGATCTGAACTGCTGATCTTTTGGTTAGCAGCTGTAGCACTTAACCACTACACCACCAGGATTTCCAAGAAGGATATATGGCATTTAATCTTAACAAAAAGCAAGAATTTCCTTCTAAAATGTTATAGCAATGTGTATTTTGAGCCTATAGAGAAGCACTGCTATTTTCCTAGATTTTCCCCAGTACTGGACCATGACAGTCTGATAAACACACAAACGGAACATACTCATTGTTCACTATTTGCATTTTGTTAATTAGTAGTGATGTAAACACAGTCTTATGTCTTTTGGAGATGTGTTTCTTTTACGTGGATTTACTATTTGTTTTAGTTCCCATCGTTTTTATTGGGATGTCCTTGCATTGACATATTAGTGCTGCATAAGTCAAGAAAACATGGTTCAGAATATTATGGGTGGAAGTAGTTTTGGGAATTGTAACTAATGTCATAGAACAATTTGTGTTATTGAATGGGAAACTAATATGCTCTGTACGATTTCACCTAAAGCACACACTATGAAAAAGAAAAGAAAATGTGACTTAGGTTGCAGAAATTTTCCTCCGTATTTTGATTGACTTTTGCCTTTATTGTGTTTTCCAAAGAAGAGAGTTTAATTTCCATATAGAGAAATGCTACAGCTTTGGGGATGATTATTTCTTAAGATGTAGCCTTTTGAGACTTACAGAATATCCAGCTTCGTCTCTAGTTTTCTCTATAGACAATCGCATCTCAGCACTGGCTGTGCCACATCTCAGTCAGAGATCTTTAAACTGCCTCATGCTGCCTCCCGAGCCATATGAGAGATACCTAACATCTTCAAGGTTCTTGATCAAATTCAAGATCACTTACTCCTATGTGCCAGGCAACGTGGAAGGGTCAAAAACAAATTAACTACAGCCTTTAAAAAAAATACAATTTATTGGAAGATGTGAAGGTACATAAATAACAAAAGTCGACATATAACTTAGAAGATAAAAGAAGCATAAACAAAATGACATGATGGATCAACGGAGGAAGAGATAATACCTCTTGGTGGAGGATCCAGAAAGCCTTAATGAAGGCGTTGGTATTTACAATAAGCCTAGGAGAGTAAGTGAAAGTTGAAAAGGTAGAGATTAGGCAAGGGGCATTCCAGGCAGCAAAAACAACACAAAAAGAAGCAGAAAACTGCAAAGCATGCACAGGCCTACATTTAAGTATGTGAACTTAATTGTTTTAATTACTACGTGCCTCGTTGCTGAATATCACTATGGTCTTCTTTGAAGTACTCCTCTTGGGAAGCTATGCACTGATGCCAGCACCTAGTCTATCCTTTAAAACAATTTAGGAACTTTTTCTGGAATGGCCACTGCACATGGTGACAAGTTCACGAGCTTAGTTGTCTAGTCGTCTGTGAGGGAGTTTTTAGCCAGGCAACAAGTAAGTGTATTGGAACACCCTCTCTGCTCACCTGATAGGGCCCCCAGTGACTTTTTTCTTTACCCCAAAATAAAGGAAACGTTGAAAGGAAGAAATTTGGATGACATTCAGGACATTAAGAGTAATGCAACCACAGCTCTGATGGCCATTCCAGACAAAGAGTTCCAAAATTGCTCTGAAGGGTGGACTAGGCACTGGCGTTGGTGAACAGCTTCCCAAGTGGGAGCACTTCAAAGGTGATTGTAATACTACTCAGCAACGAGGCAAGTAGCACTTTTCTAGGATGAGTTTGTGAACTTAATTGGCAGTGTTTGTACTCTTGAAGACAGAAAGCATTGTCACCCAAAGTACTAAAGTCAGTCAGTCTGTCTTTCCTTTGCCTTCATCTGAAAAAAAACCTGTTGCCATCAGGTTGATGGCAGACTGATCCTGTAGGGCAGAGCAGAACTGCCTAATAGAGTTTTCAAAGAGCACTTGGTGGTTCTGAACTGACCTCTGGTTAGCAGCCACAGGTCTTAACCACTATACCATCAGGTTTTTCTTCGTTTCATAGAAGATACAACATTACCCATAAATTTTTGTACAGCTGTTTCAGAGGAAGTAGAATCTTTAAAAAACTATTAGAAGGCTGATCATCCAGACCTCAGAGACAGAAAAACCTTAAGTCATGTAGTACCTGACCATCCCTATAAATAACAAGTTGTTGTTGAGTCAATTTCAACTCAGAACAACTCAGTAGAACAGAACAGAACTGCCCCAAAAGTTTCCAAGGAGCATCTGGCGGATTCAAACTGCTGACATCTTGGTTAGCGGCTGGCTGTAGCCTTTAACGACTATGCCACCAGGGTTTCCCATTCTTATATATAATCTTTCTCTAAAACATCTCCAGACTTCGCATACAGACTACAGTTAGTTATGTACCAAAAAAAAAAAAAACACTGCTGTTGAGTGAATTCTGATTCATAGAGACCCTATAGGGTCACTATAGAGTAGAACTGACCCACAGAGTTTCCAAGGAGCACCTGGTAGATTCGAGCCACAGAACTTAACCATTGGAAACCATCAGGGTTTCCAAAAATATATACAAGGAGAAGACAATTAAACCATCTTTGAAGAGTTCTAAGATGTAGCTGCATCTTTCCCCACCACCCTCTATACTTCCACATTCATTTGGAAACTGAATCTTTTTAAAATCCCTACACATTGTTTTACAAACTTAGCAAGAAACATAAATGAAAAAGTACTGACTGCACATAAAATGTTTTTTCCATCAACCCAAAAACATCAAGTGTGAAGAACTAGAGACAACTACCCCCAGTCTATCTGGCTTCAAACATTCTCCAGCATCCAACTTAGTTAAAATTGCAAGCAATGAATATTACTTGAAATAGGCAAGGAAAAAAAATACACTCTGCATCTTTATTACCTCACAGAAGAGCTCTTCAAGTTAACTAATGTTGATAACATTCCATTTTTAAGCTGAAAAATATTAGTAAAGTGCTGAATATTGTCACAATTGTCCTTGCTGCTTAATATATCTTGGAAGAATTCTGAAGGTGACAAAGTGGCCTATAGGAAACTCTATTTCTACTTTTGATTCTGATTTTATTCACTATGTCACTGACATACATGATGACAAAACAATTTCACCTGTCCATAATTTTCTGGGCTTGGAGATGGGAAGGATCTGATCATGCCTATATTTAAATAGCTCCATAAAATTGAGATTGCTTTAAAGGTTTAAAAGGACATCAGAAATACAGTGTATACACTTTTGAAATACTGTTCATAATAACATGCTCTCTTACAACTTTGAAAGGCAATTATCATTTTGTTCCAGAATAATATATTTAAATTTAAGCCATTTATTCCGTCACAGGCTACTCAAAACAAATCTATGACTATATATTAAGCATCTATTGCATGTAAAACTCTGTGATTGACACTGTGAGTGACGTATATGACTATAAGGTGTAATCTCAGCCCTTTGTAAACTCGGCAATTGCGGGGGAAGGAAGCGGTGGGGAGGAGCCAAGCCATTGAGGATATGCCTAAATTTTAATATACTCAATGCCAAATAAAATATCCCATGATAAATTTGCTAAACGAATCTACAATGAAATGCCAAGAGAAACTATGGTTCATTGACAACAGATAATGGATCACTGGGGTTATTGACCAGGAAATGCTAATTGAGTATCACTTCTTAGAATGATGTTTGCTAGCTCTTAAAATAGATAAAACATATTCCCTTTCTAAGCCAGTAAACAACACGGGCTAGCTTTTAACTCAACACAATGTTTCATACCGATCAAGATCAAGGACATTCAGAAAAAGTTTTGTTCCGGTTATGCTGGAAGCAGCAGTGGAGTAGGGACCTACTAGAGCTAACATTTTTGGACATCCCACAAACTGTCTAAACAATGCATAGCAATAGTGAAACAACCATATTTATGAAGAATAGACTAGGAAGCCCAGTAGAGTAAATGTCTCTTCTGGAAGTTGATACCTTAGACAATATGGTTGAAGAGGCACATAGCCTTTAGAAGCATTCAAAACTGGTTTCAGTCTCAAGTGCCATCACTTCCTAACTATGCAACCTTAAAAGGTTATTATTACTTAAGTTTTCCAAGTCTCATTCTTTGCTGTAATATACAAAGTGGGTATATCAATACCTTGAAGAGCAAGTGTGAGGAGCAAAGGAGGTGACACATGTAGAAGGGGTCAGCACAGTCATGGCAGATGGTAAACTTGAGACACATAAGTGTTATCTCTCCAGCCTTTTTCTTCCCTATCTCACACTCTTAATGCTGGGGCAAAGGATGGAAGTTTGGTTGTTCCATATCACCATCTTTCCCCAAAGGCTTAGATCCTTAACCGAGATATCTAAAGACAGGTGCTTGGGCTGGCCTTTACACCAACAGTATCATTTGCATTAAGAAAGACATTTGGATTCACTCTAAGAAATTAAATTGGCTCCTGGCTAATACCAAGTTACTAATATGCATGAATGCTCACAGAAGTCTGAGTAGATCTGTATAACAAGTCAGTAAGGACAGTGGAATATGACAAATTCAGTGTAATCAAAATGCCTGGGTCATACTTTTATGAAAATATGGCCTTCAATCCCTAGCTGACACTCAATAGTCCCTTTTTTCTATGCCCCTGTGTAAACAAGGGCTCTTTTCCTTACCCTTCCTTCTGTAATCCTCTGGGACAAATGTCTTCTCAATTGTCACTCCTACTCTCCAAACACTATCATTTACTGTCCCCAAAGCAATGAGAGACTATCTTCCTTGCTCATTTTGGAAGTCTTCCCTACCCACCTAGAATCCAAAACCAAACCCACTGCCGGAGAGTCGATTCCAACTCATAGCAGCCCTACAGACAGAAAAGAATTGCCCATAGTTTCCAAGGAGCGAATGGCAGATTTGAACTGCCAATGTTCTGGTCAGCCGTCATAGCCCTTAACCACTACCCAACCAGTTGCATTCAAATCAAGCACATTTAAGAAAATAAGGAAGGAAACATTCATTGTTTTTAAGGAATTGCTCTCTTTGACCATCTGCATTAGACCATAAGCTATCTCAATTTTTTTTTTAAACCTGGACAAACTTTCTGAAGACTCATCTCCTTTGCCACAAATGCCCCTTTTGAAGCTGGGCAAAGCTCTGAGTAGCTCCACACCCTCTCACAAGCCTTCTGTCTTTATTTCTCCTTGAACTTGGAAGCTAGGTAGCTGCAGGACAAGTGCAAGAGTATAAAATGATGATTTGCAAGGCTGCTGGACCCCCAAGTTTATTTCTAGCTCTGGAGTACTAACCATCAGAACCAACTCAGGCTTGATATCATAGATTTATTATACAATTTCCAGCCTTGGGTGAAAATTTAAAAGTAAGAAACCACCTTGAAAAAAAGGTCTACAGACAAAATTTGGAAAATAAACTCCCAAAAGTCTCTTTCTTAGTTATATAAATTGTATATTTAAAGCAAACTGTTTTCCAGATACATGTATTTTCTGTTTAAGATTAGTCACATAATTTCACGGAGTACCACAGAAACGCGCTTTCTGCATGGATGATATATCTAAAAATGCCTGGATAGGGGAAAGAAAAAAAAAAAGCAAATAAACAGAAATGACACAGACAAGAATCTCCTTGAGCTAGCTTATGCTGCCATCTATAGAGCAGACACTGAAGGCATTCTTACTTGCCCCAACAAAATGTCCTATTTACCCAACTCCAACTAATCACAGGAAGGAAAGTCTATGCTGAATATTAAAAATGGAACCACCTACACACCGGCTGCTGTATTTCACCTCCCCCTGACTTTCCACTCTAAAAATACAGCTTGCAGTTGGTTGTGGAAAAGTTTCCAAGTGTGTGGTTGGAAGTACAGTAAAAGGTAATTAAAACGAAACCCATTGCCATCAAGATGATTCTGACTCATAGCGACCCTATAGGACAGAGTAGGACTGTCCCTTAGTTTCCAGAGAGCTCCTGGTGGATTTCAAAGCTGACGTTTTGGTTAGCAGCCATAGCACTTAAGAATGAACTACCACCTAACTAGCAAAAGGTAGAACATGACATCTATAAAACAGCAAACCTGTTTCCTTCAAGTCAGTTCTGATTCATGGTGATGCCAGAGTAGTAGGGTAGAACTGGGCTCCGTAAGGTTTTCAGTGACTACTTTTCTCCAAGTAGATCCCCACACCTTTCTTCCAAGGTACATCTGGGCAGACTGATCCCTGACCTTTTAGTCATCAGGGAAGTGTGTTAACAGCTGGCACCATCCAGTCACTCTGGGACATGTATAACAGGCATGCAGACTACTCGTGACTTCATGGCACACAAAAGACCTGATCTGTGTTAAAGCTGACCTAGAAAATGCATAGACTGTTTCTAAATCTATGCCAATTTGTGGTCTCAAACAGACATGACCTGTCATCCTTATACCATCAGATTTGAGCTCACTCCCCTTTGTAACGATGATCAGAATGAGCTATAGACCCAAGCCATTAAATACGAAATAAACTCACCTTGTTGTCTTTAATCTCATTCATATTATTATGCATTTCTTCATCTTCTTTAATGACCTCGGCTGGTAACTACGGAGAAAATATACCATGTTTTAAAATTCATCACGTTCAACCTCCATTCACCTCCTTTAAAAAACGCAAAGTGAGAAAATGTGACTATCTAGAGTCGTATGGACAGAGCTCAGAAAGGTCTCTCTACTTTATCCTGGTGTTTCCTTCAGGAGAAGATTGTGTCTGCTCTGTATTTTCACCTTTGGCTCCACCAATGAAATGCCAATGTGCTTGACAGGATTGCTGGTGATATCTTCAAGGAGAAACACTATAAATCACTTTTGTGGAAGAAATGGTTTGGTCACTCCAGACACTTCTGATCAGCGAGTCAAAAAACGACTTCCTCATTCCTGGTGCACCTTGGTGACCCAATTAGGGCTGTCTGTTCTCCCTGTTCAAGAGACACCCCCCTCATCCCATTCCTCACATGGTAATACTTTTTCATTCTTATTTTTTCCAGTTCTTATCACTTCCCGGCAGAAATCAACGACCTTTCTAAATTGGTGTTCTGGAATCTCTCTTATGGAAGAATTGTGTGTTTGGAGGCCAGAGAAAGACTCCCATGAGGCTACTTTAATTCTATTTCTGTATCAGTCAGGGTAAGTTGACTGAGCTGCAATAACAACGCAAATGCATATGCTACATGTTCATTATGGGCTGGCAATGGGATTTTGGGTTCCTCACACTGGGAAAAGCAAGCTCTCCAACTCAGCACGTTTCCATGATCTCAAAGGCAGAGAACAGGGAAAGTGGCAAGTCGCATGCTGGCTCTTAAAGCATCTGCCTACAAGTGTTGCTTGCTGCTTCTATGCACATTTCATTGATCAAAGAAAGTCACGCAATGCAATGTGAGAGGAATTACTTTTATATGTGGTCTTTCTCACCACGGAAAGCCTGGTGGCTTAGTGGTTAAGTGCTACATCTGCTAACCAGAAGGTCAGCAGTTCAAATCTGCCAGGTGCTCTTTGGAAACTCTATGGGGCAGTTCTACTCTGTCCTATAGGGTTGCCATGAGTCAGAATCAATCTAATGGCAGTGGCTTTTCTCAAGGTTATCTCCTGCCCTATTACATGCAATAAGGTAATTGGGGCCCATCAGAGGGATTGGTCAGTATCGGCATCCTGCTAGGCTTAAAATAATCCATTCTAGAGGCAGGATGAGAGGCTCTCACCACCACCAAGAAAGAAGAGCCCAGAGATCTCTGTGCTAAGAAGTTCCTGGAACCCAGAGAATGGTAGAGCTGTAACCAAACACATGGTGGCAAAGGAACAGCAATAGGAGATACCTGCAGGAGACAGCTCATTGGACTTCCCGGCCCATAAAGAGAGAAAGCTGAAGGCCTCCAGGTAGTAGGCTTTATGGCAGAGTAGGGTGCCTCCAAGCACTCAGTAGAGCTGGGTTAGCCAAAGCAGAGAGCTGGAGCTGAGTGTCTTCTAGATGAGGCTTACTGGTGGGGTGGGTGCCATAGGGCACTCATTAACAAAGCTCATAGAGCTTTGGGAGGCTTGTCTGAGCAGGGCAGAGGCCAAGGACCAGAGAGAGGTGCATCTGTGACACAGCTAAGAAGAAGCGGTCCTGATGGAATAACTGTATTCCAAGCATTCCTGAACCTGAACTCTAACGTTTTACTTCCCTAGTAAATTCTGTAATTGTAAGTAGTAAGTTCTGTGTGTCCACTGCAATGAGTTATTGAACTCAACCGATAAGTAGAGATTGCCACAGGAGGAAGGATTGATGTCAGAATTCGTAAAGATGGTGGGGACATTAGATATGTCTGACCTCTACCTCAGAACAGTAGCACTGGGCTGTTGATCTGGACTCTCATTCTCCCTTGAAGGTAGAAGAGGGCAGGTGCCCCTGCCGTGCTGCTTTTACACACAGCCACCCAAGCCAAGTGCCGTCGAGTCGGATCTGACTCATGGTGACCCTAGGGGCCAGGGTAGAACTGATAGCCACACCTGAATTAAAATGGGTAGAGAAGTACCGTCTTACCATGTCACTAGTGGGAAAGCACTGACATCAGTGGAAAGTCCTACTGGCTCCACAATTCTCACCAGCTTAAAAACCCTTGAATACACTAGAACTGAGTTCTGTAGCAATGTGTACGGGACAGTATGTGTTCTAATACTGTCAATCCAATTAGCCCCAACTTCAAGTTTTCAAATTTTCTCAGCACTCACTCCAAAACTACATGAGCTCTACCTTTCTACAATTTTTAGTAGAAAAATAGTCATAATGACTGAAACTCTGTGGACTGTTTAAAACACAGAACAGAAGACACTATTCAAAAATACATATTATTTCAAAGAACAATTGATGTGCAATGCCAATCATTGACACATTAATTTATTCAACAAATAGATACAGAACATACACAGAACACATGCCATACTGAATACCTACGAGGCTGAGAGACACAATAGTGATGAAAAACACAAACAATATGGCCCTTCGCAAGCTTAGAGCCTTGTGACTCTAAGGCCAAAGAGTCTTCACACTAACAACGTAATCACACAGCTGTGGTTAACTGATCAAGGAGCATTATTTGGAGCTTAAAAAAATCATAAGAAAAAGATTTAAGGCATATGGGAGACCACAAAAGTTCTCCTTTTAGTAAATGACTAATCCCTGGTGGCAGAGTGGTTAAGTGCTATGTCTGCTAACCAAAAAAGTCCGCAGTTCAAATCCACCAGGTGCTCCTTGGAAATTTGATGCAGCAGTTCCACCCTGTTCTTATAGGGTTGCTATCAGTCAAAATTGACTCATTGGCAGCAGGTTAAGTGGATTGACTGGCACAAAAAGTTAAATGCTCAACTATTGGCTGAAAGGTTGGCAGTTCAAACTACCCAGAGGTGCCTCAGAAGGCAGACTGTTATCAGCTTCCAAAAGTTCACAGTCGTTGAGAATTCTGTGTTGTGCTCTGTACACACAGGTTGCCGTGAGTTGGAATCTCCTCAATGGCAACAATAGTAAATGGTTATCTGTCTGAAGTCTAAAGGATGAAAAGATGTGAATGGGAGGTCCTATAATTAAGTCCATGAACTTAATTGTTCTAAGTGCTACATACCTCATTGCTGAATATCACTACAGTCACCTTTGAAATACTGCCCTTGGGAAGCTATGCTCTGACACTAGCACCTAGCCCACTCTTCAAAACTATTTTGGAACTCTTTCTGGAATGGGCATTGTACACTGTGGCTAAGTGGCCAGTTCACAAACTTAATTGTGTTTTGTATACGTTCTGTATCTATTTGTTGAATAAATTAATGTGTCAATGACTGGCATTGCATCCATTGTTCTTTGAAATAATATGCATTTTTGAATAGTGTATCCTGTTATGTGTTTTGAACAGTCCACACAGATTTTCAGTCATTATGACTATTTTTCTACTAAAAATTGTAAAAGGGTAGAGCTCATGTATTCTTGGAATGAGTACTGAGGCACTTTGAAAACCCGATGTTGAGGCAAATTGCCCACCCTACTCACCTGATCTGCCCCCAGTGACTTTTTTCTTTACCTGAAGATAAAGGAAATATTGAAAGGAAGACATCTGGATGCACATTCAGGACATCAAGGGTAATATGACAAGAGCTCTGATGGCCTTTCCAGAAAAAGAATTCCAAAACTACTTTGAGGGATGGATTAGGCACTGGCATTAGTTCATAACTTCCCAAGGGGAGTACTCCAAAGCTGACTGTAGTGATATTCAGCAATGAGGTATGTAGCACTTTTTCTAGGATGCATTCGTGAACTTAATTGTCGTTAATTGTATATTAAAAAGGTAAAGAAAGAACATCCTGGACAAAGAGAACAGCATGTGCACAGCCCTATGGGAGCAGGGGGCTCTGAACCTTAGAGGGACTGGGGATGGCCAGTGTACAAAAAGCAAAGGCAATAGAAGCCTAACCAAGAGAGGAAAATAGGCTAGAGCGATGGTTAAGCATTTGTCTGATGATCAAAACACCAGCAGCTCAAACCTACCAGCCACTCCTTGGAAAACTTATGGGGCAGTTCTATTCTGCATTGTAGGGTCACTATGAGTTGGAAGGAATTGAACTGACGGCAACAGTTTGGTTTGGGTTTGGGTTTAGGGTGATGGTTAGGCAGATGGAGAAAAGTGGATAGGTTTCAAATGTACTTAAGAAGTAAAACTGACAACATTTGAGACAATCTAGATACGAAAGGCTTAAAAATAAAACATCTGAGGAATACCACTTCAGTTTCCACTTTGTTTTACTTGATGGATGGTGGCACCATTCAGTTTCTGAGATAGGAAAACCAGCTGGGGTACAAGGTTTGAGGGTGGTAAGCGGAAGGAAAACGTGGCATACAGTTTCACTTTGCTCAACTTCAGAATCCTGAAACATTGACGTAAAATCAGCAGTGTAAACATGCATCCTGAGCTCAAAGCCACACATAGAATTTTGCCTGGACGAAAAGCCCAGATTGAAAAGAAAAGATGCCCTGATCTTTGCTAAACTCCAACATTTAATGGCCAGCTAATGAATCAGAAGCCTAAAAAGAATCAGAATCAATGGTCAGAGAAAGAGTAGGAGAGTCAGAGGACTAGGGAGTTTTAACGGAAGAAAAGCGTATGTCAGCCAAAAGAGAGTGGCCAACTCTGTCAATCCTGAAAGTTGGAGTTTGATGAGAATTGAGAAATAGATTTGGTGACATGGAAGTCAAGAGCTGTGTGAGTGTCACTCCGAGTAGAGTGTGTCAGAGTAGAACTGTGCTCCATGGGATTGTTAAGGATTGATCTTTCAGGAGTAGCTCACCCATCCTTTCTTCTCAGGTGCCTCTGGGTGGATCAGAACTGCCAGCCTTTCTGCTAGCAGCCGAGAGCGCTAACCATTTGCAGCTCTCAGGAGCTCCTTCCAAAAGACACTAAGAAAGAATCTCTGTTCCTTTGCTCATCATTAAAGTTTCTAAATGCGCTACCAAGACTCCAGCAACTATCTTCATACCCTGCGGAGACAAGCCTGAGGACAGAAGCCAACACACTGAGGAGGGCAGCTTGGAAAGATACCAAGAATCCGGGCTCCACCTTCCCTCACCGAGCTCCAAGCTGGCCTCCTTGAGTAACCCAACCTCATGACCTTTTTTACATGGCAAGATAAACGTTTTTTATTGTTCAAACCACTTCTATTTAGGTTTTCCCTTCTTTGCAGCTAAAAACATCCTAACTTTTATAGAAGCTAATTATACTTTTAATTTATTCGTTAAAGCAGATACCCTAAGGACCTCTGTTAACTCAGTGAGAGTTACTCTATGTACCTGAGAACACTCAAGTTTTTAAAGCTTCATTATGTGTTTCAGATTAAACAATTCAGAGATTACACACTTTTACACTGGCCTTTTCCTAATTAATCTGAATTATTTGGGTTTTCTTTAATTACTGACTGACTTATTTCTTTTATGGAAGTGAAACACAGTCAGCTCTTCAGAAGTGCAGTTTGGAGTGTATTTCTCTCTTTGCTACTCAGGAATCTAAGTAAAGACATTCTTTTCATTAACGAAGTCATTAGAATTCTCTGAAAATAACTGAATTTCAGGAGAGATCAGAACCAGATGCAATCCTTTGGGATGTCAGCCTCTCTCCCTCTCCTCCTGCCTCACCTGAAGACCTGGGATGTACACTCCCTATGTTCTCATCCACTGGGAAGAGAGAATAAGCCTTCCATACTAAAATAGAATTAAAACAGAATTGGTTCAGTCACAGAGTACCTTCTAAGCTATTTCTTCCCCAAAAGGAATCAAAAGTCAGAGTCCAGAGTCAAACAGGACCTGCGATTTTAGCCATTTTTCTGCCTTTTAAAAATATTTACAAAAATAAACATAACCTAATCTCTGGAAAAAGATATTATTTTTGCAAAAAAAAGGTACACTCAAAGTCAGAACTTCAATGTTTTCGCTATTTGGAAGCCATTTTGCGCAGAGGTAAGCACTAAAAATTGTTTCTTTAACATTGAGATACAATTAAAATAAAAGTTAATGCAAAAATTCATTACTCTCAAAGAGTGACTGCTTACAAGGTGACTGTTTGTGTGACTGCCCTTGTAGGACTCAGTTAGTCTCAGTAAGCAATGCTGAAACACTGGAGAGGAGAAACAACGCTGTCTCCACTACCAAAACCGAAGAGAAACAAAAGGATGAGAAGAAATTATAACTTATTTTTAAAGAAAGAAAGATAATGTATCCTAGGAAAAAAAATAAACACGAAATTAAAAAACAACCACAATCAAAGTCACAATAAAACACCTCTCCCGCCGCCTCAGGAAAATCCAAATCCATTGCCATTGAGCAATTCCAACTCGTAGCAACGCAATAGGACAGAACAGAACAGCAGCATAAGGTGTCCAAGACTGTAGGTCTTCATGGAAGCAAACTCTCACATCTTTCTCTCACAGAATTCAAACCACCAACCTCTCAGTTCACAGCCAAGTGCTTTAAGCACTGCACCACTAGGACTCCTTAATGTAACGATCAAAAAAAATAATAAATCCAAACCCATTACCCTTGAGTCAGTTTTGACTCATAGTAACCTTATGTTGACTGTATCAGACAGAGTAAAACTGGATTTCCAAAAACCAAAAGGATTTCCAAGAACCAGATGGATGTGAACTGCTGATCTTTTGATTAGAAGCCATGCTCTCAACCACTATGTCACCAGGGCTCCAATGTCATGACCAATGGACATAAAAAGAACATTTTCTCTCTAACAGCCCTGTTGCATCCCAGGGTGTGAAGTTCCACCATTCTTTCTCTTTAACTTTCATTATATTTTTCACAATCTAAGCCTTCTATCCTATTCACTAACCACTTAGTGCAGGATGGACCAGCTTCAGTAACTTTGAGGTATAACCACTATTATGATACAGATAACAGAGATCGTGCTGTTAATTCAAGGTGCAGCTTCCCTCACACAGGCACCTTGATCTTGACTCTTTCATGAGCCAAAGATAGACCTCAGCAGAATTCTATGAAGTTCTCAATATCAAGTGCATTCTAAAATAACAGGCTTTTATTCCCAGGAATCCTGAAATGTAAGAATGAATCTTACAACTTGTGCAGCTAAAATTAGGGAACTACAGAAATCAAACACAGGTCATAAGAGATCTCCATCGTGTCAGCTGGTAGAAAACCAAGTGTCTGAAGGTAGTGGGTAGAAAAACTGACATGTATGTTAAAAATAGATACATTGTTCTGTGAGGGGATTAAAAATAGAACAACTGTAAGGCAGAACCAGAAAAATGGAATTGGTGTAGAAATCAAAATACGAGGTCGAAAGGCGTAACTAGCAATCATCTTGACTGACAGGAAGACTGACTCCCAAAGCAACTGATGACTTCTTTGTAATACACAGGTGTCTGATAGTCCCCGGCTCATACTCCATCGTAGCTGTTCTGCTCCTCTGCAAGAAGTTCTTGAACTGACTTTAAAGTATGGGGAAGAAAGTATCTAGACAGTGGTGTTAGAATACAGGAAAAGAGGTAGTTACTGAGGCCACAGTGTCAAGTCTTGCTTGTTATTACCAAAACAAAACAAATTGAAAATTACGATACCACTTAGCAGGAGCAGAGAACAGCATTCACTGTTCGCTCATCACCACCTTACCTTTTCCTTCACTTAACAGCTGGAGTTTAAGTTTATGCTGATGTCACTGTACAAAAAAAACATGTCTAGGTCCTCCAGTGTAAGGAATCTTGGTTGATGCTCTGATCCTCTGGACTTCGTTGACTGTGCTGTAAGAGCTTGACTATTAACCAAAAGGCTAGCAGTTCAGGTCCACCAGCTGCCCCTTGGGAACCTAGTGAGGCAGCTCTACTCTGTCCTGTAGGGTCACCCTGAGTTGGAATCGACTCAGTGACAATAGGTTTATAAAGCTATTATGCAGGATTAAGAGGATTCCTGATTCTTGCAGTTCTTTTTTTTCAATCAAGAACCTCTGATTCTAAATTCACAGATTAACTCTTTGAGAGGTCGTGTTTTGTAGTATTTTGTCCTTACAACACCAAACTGCAGGAAGCACAGCACTGAAGGCACAGTAAGAAATTGCATGTCTGATGGTCAGGTTAACCCACAAAATGGGAACCAGTTACCCAGTGTCATGGATTGAATTGTGTTCCCCCAAATATATGTATAGCCATGTGCCTGGGCCATGATTCCCAATGTTTTATGATTGTCTTCCATTTTGTGATTTCCTATGCTGTATGTTAAAGAATTAAGGTGGGACTGTAAATCCCTTCATAGGATCACCTCCCTGCTCCGCTGTAAAGGGAGTTTCCCCGGAGTATGGTTTGCACCACCCTTAGTCCTTTCATCCTAGAAGAGATAAAAGGAAATGAAAGCAAGCAGAGATTTGGGAACCTCACACCATCAAGAAAGCAACTCCAAGAGAAGAGCACATGTCCTTCAGACCTGAAGTACCTGAGCCAAGATGCTCCCTGGACAAAGACTGATATAACACAAGGACTTTCCTCCAGAGTCGACAAGGGGGAAAGCCTTCCCTTGGAGTGGACATCCTGAATTGGGACTTGTAGCCTACTGGACTGTATAAGAATAAACTTTGCATTGTGAAAGACATCCACTTATGGTACTTCTGTTAGAGCAGTACCGGGTGACTAATATACCCAGCAAGATGAGAAAAGTGTTCTAGATCACAAAAGTCAGTAGACTATATGAATCAGGGACAGATTACCCAGTAACAAGGTAGCCAGCCAAGTCAAGTGCCATCGAGTCAGAAGCATGGCTTTATTTGTACATAGTGACTTATCCGTAGCGAATAGCTTCACAGATGTAGTGAAGTTGCTCACTACAAATTAGTAAATATGTGGAGGTAAGCCTATAGTTGCCTTGTTTAACAGGTCACTTGCCTCTGTCGGGGACTGCAAATTTGAAAAGGACTTCAGTTCTATAGGAAGGTGTTAGGACATTAGCAGAGAGCTAGAAGCCAGCCATACCTAAAAGGCGAATATTTCATCTGGTGAAAAAAGGCGTATTTTTTGTTCACTAAATATGATCTGGTAAGCACCATGCTTACCTTGTTTACTGGGTAATGTGCCCATGGTATAAAGAATATGACATTAAGGTAAAACCATCTTCATTAGACCAGCATGTTGCAAGAGAGTTTCTGAGTACCAACGTTTTTAATATAAGAATCTACCCCTCCTCCCACATGGAAATCAGTGATACACAACCCAGTACAAAGAGCTCACTCAGCATACAAACATATAGGTAAAACGCAACCACATCTCTACCCTTCCCTATGTATTTCTCTCGGCCTGTGAGTTGCTTTAATGTGTACACTCTGCCAAGCCAGGTCTGCCCAGGTGTAAAAGGGGTTCCTCTCTGTTTGTCCTCAGACTACATCATGTTTTCTTGCTCTACACACAGATGTACATCCTTGGATAGGTGCATTTGCAGGTCCTAAGCTGTCTCATGGGTATTCTAAGAAGGAAAAGAGGTTCTTGGTAAATAGGGTTAACCAAAACCTTAAAAATTATTTTCAAATCTAAGACTTCCCTGAAACCTTTAATTGCTAATGTACACAATGCCCCCCCCCGGAAAGAGACACAAAAGGCAGGGCTTCGCAAATGTAATTGACCATGGAGACATCTTCCAAAGATGGAGAACACACTTGGGTGGCCCTGGTCTATCCAGATGATCTGAACTTCAGTTTAACCTAATGGTGTCCTGCATCTATTTATCTAGTCACATGGGACTTCTTGTTTCCAGTGCCATCAGATTTAAGAAATATTTGTTGAACACCTGCTGTGCACCAACAGCACAGCAAAAGGTAAGAGGGTAAGTCAGGACATTTCTTGTACCCCAGTTGTGAAGGTGGCTCCCCCCACCCTCAGCTCTCTCCAGCCCCCCTGATTTCTGACACTCCGGGTGGCAGTAGCTCTTTCTTTTCGTGTGAAGGGCTTTCTCTCATTTGCTCACAGACCACCCACATGCTGGTGAACTAACTAACACTGCAGAAGACCTGATGCCAACTAAGGCAGTCACAGTTGGGGGTCTCAGTTTTTCTCATTCCAAGTCATCAAACTCACTTTAACACTGTCAACGGACTCTCAGAAAGGCTAGAGTCAATGACACACCAACCCTACCTAACTAGGAGAAGAACTGATAGACACAAAGCAATACAACCACGTGGTTTCTCTTTCTTAAAGTCCTCTCCTCAAGGCAACATCAAGCCCCTGGTTCTCCTCTTCTCTCCAACCACCTTCCTCTGCCTTTAATGTTAGAACTTCCTAGAGCTTACTGTTTACTTTGCTTCTTTCCTCATGCCATAAGCCTACCTAGGGTCATCAAACTCATTTCTCAGTCTCAAATGCAACAGAAATTAAGTAGTCTAGCAACTGAAACTTAAGAATGTTTATTACATGCACACAGTAATGTCAACAGTCAGGGACAGATTATCCAATAGGCAAAATATCACAGTGTTCACCTTGCTTACCAGATTGTAGGAAACAGTTTCACACTTTTTCACCATCTCAGGCATTCGTCTCCTAGGTGTGACTGCCATCTGTCTACCTCCCAGCCCCACAGAACCTTCCTACGGAAGTCAAAACGTCTTTTCAAATTTACAGTCCCTGATGGGAGTGGATGAGCCAGTAAGCACAGAGTCACTTGTGCTTACTTAACCGATCTTGTAGTGAACAATATCACTACAGATGATCTGGTTACGTATGTTTAGAACTTGCAAACAACACTCCCAGTCTATAATCTAGAAAACACAAAATAATGTATCAATAACAAGGATAAATTGATCATAAAAGGGACTGCCTAAAAAGTTTTCATTTCCTATTACTATCAAATTGCTGAATGTGTAATAAAAAATATTTAAACTAGTAGTAGAGGTTTGGGGAGAAAATCAAATCTTTTGGTCATTTTTCATCATGTTGAGGAAAAGAGTAAACAATGTTACTGATAATTCAGAAAATATAGCAGGACTCGTAGAAAACAGCTCCAAACAACCATAGTAAGTAGAAAGTCATGTTCTATAAGATTTTTAAAATACATCATAGAAAAGAAGGTGACAAAGAGTTATTGATTACTAAAAGGGAAGTCAAAGAGCTTATTGGTTATCAGGATTTAGTACTTAACAACTACAAGAGAGATGCTGATACCTGATCTGTGAAATAGAAATAAAAATGAAACTCAGATGCCAATAGTGACCTTTTACAGGCTCAGAATTCTTTTCTTAAAACCTAATAATCTGAAATATACTTGCAAAGCCCTCGTGGTGCACTGATTAAGCACTCACATGCTAACAAAAGGCCAGCAGCTGGAATCCATGAGCCACTCCATGGGAGACAGATCAGGCTGTTGGCTTCTGCAAAGACCTACAGTCTTGGAATTCCCTACGGGGCACTTCTACTCAGTCCAATAGGGTCACTGCAAGTCAGAATTGGATACAACAGCAATAGGTTCGGTTTTCTTGTTAATTTGTTATAGTGCCTTCAGATAGCAGTTGAAGACAAAACCATGTGACTTTTGGAAGGAATACAGATTTCAGTGCTCATCTGACAAAATCTGCTTTGCCCAGCAGAATCGAGGCCAGAGGGATTTGGAGACGTGCCCAGGGTCAACAGCTGTGGCAGCGCAGACTGGAACCCCGGCTTCTGACTCTCCACCCTACACTTGGCCACCTGGCCAGCCGTCTTCCTTCTTCTGATGTCATCATTCACTGTAGTAACAAGCTCTGTGCAGCACCTCTACACCTCATCTACAGACTGTCACTCTATTCTCCTCTTGGCTTTGCTTTTGCTTTAACAGAGGCACGCAGCTCAGCTGATCTTAATTTCGGCCTCTGTTTCTCATTTTCTCTGAGCCTCTCTCCATCCCTAGCTCCTTTGTTTCCCTCCTTTTCCCTCTGGATCTGTCTTAAGACTTCACTGCCTGCTCCTCCACAAAGCCAGGAGGAAAGAAGCTGTGACTGAGGGTCCACTATGCACCAGACACTGTACTAGGTCCTTACACCTGAATTACTTCATTCAAGTCCACATATAGGCCTGCAAGGTAGATCTCAATCAGAACTGACTTGATGGCAACAGGCTTGGTTTTTTGGTTCTACCTACCAGGGACTCCGCCAGGTATAGGGCTAGAGGAGTGAGCAAAACAGACCAGTCCCTTTCTTTATGAAGCATATAGCTTAGTAGGGGAAAGTGAAGTTGCTTAAATAATTGCAAAGCTAAGTGCACAGCTCATGAACTGTGATAAAGGTCCAGATAACTGGAGATCCTGTGAGGGGAGAAATGGGAAGGAAGGAAAATGCTCTGTAAAAGATCTGAAAGATGAGTAACAGGTAGTTCTAGATATTGAAAGAGGCGAGGGATAACTTTGGGGAGAGGAGCAGAACGGTGGTCTACAAGTGGACGGTCACGAAGGCTTGGTACTCAAAGTGGCTGAGTTAACCAGGAGAAGGTGGACGACACAGCAGTCCCGATTCACACAATAACCCAAATAGGAACTCTACCTGATCCACAGGCACTTCCTCCTTCACATCTTGGTCCTCTTTCACTTCCAGTGCCCCTTGGGCTTCTGCATTAGGAGTCCGAGCTTTGTACACGTCACCTTCTGAGGGACAGTAAAACAGACATTTTTAAGACCTATTGAGAAACTAGACGGCAGATTTTCTGACCCAAGTCAAAGATACAGTAAGGGCAAGTGAAATTTGACATCCTCTTAGCTTCTTGGGTCATCAACCAGGCAATCTGACCTGTAATCACAGACTCCCTCACCCAAAGGTCTCTCTCTTCTTTGTTTTCCTGTTGACTATTGTTTTTGCTTCCATAGAGGTACTTTAAAGGAGCCCTAGTGGCACGGTGGGTCATACCTACCCAGAAGCTCTATGACACAATGACCTGGCAATTTACTCCTATTATGGGAAAGTCCTACTTAGTCCCATGGGATCTCTATAAACGGAAACTGACTATTGAGTCCTAACAACAATAGAGACGCCAGCTAATTGGGCTTTGATTTGAGCATTATCTGCATGTCTGTCTCAACACAAGATCATGCACCCTGAAACTCCTGGTCATCTCTGTGCCCAACCACCTAAAGCATTCAGTTCAAGAGCTGAAAAATATTACATGTCCAACAAAACTTGTGCCCTGTTAATTCAATTAGAAATAAATAAAAAATAACTCTATGGTAAGACATTTGAATTATAGAAACTGAGAAAACGTAGGTTTGTTATTTCAAAATATATTTAAGAACTAGGTTTGAACAAATTAAGTTTTAACAAGCTTGGTGTTAAAGATGTACACTGTGAACTATTCACCTTAATCAATAGATAAAGATAGTGTTACTTAGCATTTGGAGCCCTGGTGGTGCAGCGGTTAAGAGCTCAGCTGCTAATCAAAAGACTGGCAGTTTGAATTCACCAGCTGTTCCTTGGAAACCCTATAGGGCAGTTCTACTCTGTCTTATAGGGTGGCTATGAGTTGGAGTTAACTTAAGAGCAATAGGTTTACTTTAGTTTAGTTTGGGAGTAATTAACATTACACTTGGATATATTGTGCTTATAAAATTCCAAGGTTCTGGAAAAGTTTATCCTCCCTCTGATCAGAAGCAATTAAAAAAAAAACACTGCCATGGAGTCAGTTCTGACTCACAGTGACCAGCAAAACGAAAAAAAAAAAAAAAAAAAAAAAAACCAGCAAGCCAGTTCCTGAGCATCCAAGAGCATATAAACATGAGGATCTGGGGGCTCAGTCAGGATTGAGAGGCAACCCCTGCTAGGGGTAACCAAGACAGGAAGTCCATCCACAGTGGGAACCTCCAAGAATGTGCCCATTTCATTCTCATTCAAGAGTCCTGGACCACTGCCGTCGAGTCAGTTCTGACTCATAGAGACCCTGTAGGACAGAGTAGAACTGCCCCATAGAGTTTCCAAAGAGTATCTGGTAGATTCAAACTGATGACTTTTTGGTTAATAGTCATAGCGGTTAACCACTGTGCCACTGGGGTTTCCAGACCTATCTCAAGAGCCAACCAACTGTTGTAGAGTCAATTCCGACTCAAGGGCGACCCCACGTGCCTCAGAGTAAAACTGTGCTTCCCAGCATTTCTAGTGGCTGATCTTTTCAGACATCATCACTAGACCTTTCTTCCAAGGCTCCTCTGAGTGGACTCAAACCTGCAACCTTTCTGTTAGCAGCCCAGTGCATGAACCATTCATACCACCCAGGGGCTGCAACCCCACCTCACCCTTCACCTATTCCATTTTTCTCCTTCATCTCCTCATCCAGCTCTCAGCCCAAAAGATGGGCTGATGGATTTATACTATCATGGGTGAAGAGACAGAAATTGAGAAAAAAGGAAGTTACCTAATATTCAAGAATCCGCTAGGTCCCAAGCACTATTCTACGTATTTGACATTTAATACTCAGAGCAATCATCAAACTGTGTGCTCCCATTCCACGGCTAATAAACTTGCCCATAGTGCCGTGAAGGAAAAAGAAGCCCTGGTGAGGCAGTGATTAAAGCACTTGACTGTAAACACCCTGGGGTCACTCTGAGTCTGAATCAACTGGACACAATGGTTTTTTGGTGTTTGATGTTTACTGAGGGCCATGATCAGTGTCTGAACTCTTCAATTCTATACTCTGACCACTTCATTCTGCCTCCCAAAGGGAAAGTCAAAGTGTATGCAGCAGCCTAAGCTACTTCTGCAGAATATATTGCCAAGGAAAAGATTTTACACAGGGCTGTTCATTTTGTATTACTATTGATGAGTTATAACACTTTAGGGAGATATAGGTTGAGTAGGCTTTGCTTTGAGACTCAACTTGAACTTGAACTCTCCTAGGTGGCTTATTACATCACTGTCATATATTTGTGCACGTATCTGCCTCAGTTGGCTTTGTTGGCTAGCTGCCTCACCCATCAGGTGGTACACTCTGTGGAGGGACAGGTTAAATCTTCTTCATCTTCAGGGTCTAAAGCAATGCCTAGCACCGAAAAAAAAAAAATTCATTGTTCTTGAGTCAATTCTGACTCACAGCAACCCTACAGGGCAGAATAAAACTGACCTCATAGAATTTCCAAGGAGCACCTGGTAGATTCGAATCACCAGCCTCTTGGTTAGCAGTCATAGCACTTAACCACTACGCCACCAGAGTGTCCAGTGACTGCTACACAGTAGGGCAATTTATGGGCAGGAGGCAGGGCAGGAGGGAAGAAGGACCAAGAGCAAAGTTTTATGCAAATATCCAAATTTGGGGCCTGGAAATGAAAAGAAGTATAATGCAGAAAGCTAAGAAATAATAGAGAACAAAAAGAGGAAGCCTAAGTTACAGTATATAGTAGTAGAAACCAAGGAAGAAGAAAGTTTTAAGAAAAATGACTTCCAAAAGTTTTCAAATGCTGTAGAGAAGAAGAGCTTCTCTCACTGTCTTCCTGTCTTCTCCAGAACCAACCACTGGACTTGGTGTCTTATTAAGTATCTCTCATACATAACTAATGAGACAAACATAAACACAGCCTAAGGCAGAGCCTGGCACCCAAAATGAGCTCAATAAATGCTCAAAGTGGTAGCAGCAGCACCAGTAGGATATTCAAAATTAATCTCATTTTAAAATAAATTCTGAGGTTTCATCTTCTAATTGTCTCTTGTCACGGGTTGAATGGTGTTCCCCCAAAGTCTGTGTGAACTTGGTTAGGTCATGATTCCCAGTATCATGTGGTTAACTTCCATTTTGTGACTGTGATTTTATGTAAAAGATGATTAGGGTGGGACTGTGACTGCCTTACTAAGGTCGCACTGCTGATCCAAAGTAAAGGAAGTTTCCCTGGGGTGTGGCCTACACCACTTTTACCTTACAAGAGATAAGAAGAAAGAGAAACTAGCAGATGAAAAGACCTCATATCACCAAGAAAAAAGTATAAGGAGTAGAGTGAACCCTTTGGACCCAGGGTTCCTGTGCTGAGAAGCTCCTAGTCCAGGGGAAGATGGATGAGAAAGACCTTCCTACAGGGCTGACAGAGACAGAAAGCCCTCCCCTAGAGGTGATGCCCTGAATTTGGACTTCTAACCCACTAGACTGGGATAACATAACTTTCTCTTTGTTGAAGACATCTACTTGTTGTATTTCTGTTTTAACAGCACTAGATAACTAACATATCTCTCATACTCAAAAAGTAAACCTAAGACAGCTTTTATTTTCTCAAGAGATCAATTTGTTGGTTTGTTTGTTTGTTTTTATGTCACAGGTCCTTAGAGAAAAATACAGCCAGCCCTAGTGAACTCCTAAATTGTAGAATTAACTTTAAACACTACATTTCTGATGGAAGTCTTCCTAGGTGAAGAATCCCATTGCCTACAGCACTGGAATTTTGTTTGTGTGCTCTCCCTAGTGCTGCCTTAAGAACTAAACATTTTATTAATAAATCAGTTAGAAGTCAAGAAATACTTCTACAGTAGAAAAGTCATCTGTAAAAAAAAATGCCTTCTTAATGGTAGCAGTTTTTACTGCCTATATCAACATGAAATCTCACATTACCTGCACCACTTGTGATGAAAGGTTGTACCAAAGGTTTTTGCTTGCTTTCCTTGGCATAATAAACAGACTCTTGTGTGTTGGGTGGGTTCTCTTCAGGTTTACGAGGTTCTTTTCCTTTGGAATCTTCCTAAAGTTCAAGTTAACAATAAAAAGTAGATGAGGAATAGTGGTATATGGTGAGCCTCATCAGTTATCCTCAGTATTGTTAAGGTACACACAAGGTTCCTAAAGCTAACCAACAGAACGGGATTCAGGTATCTCAGAAGAAGCCTCACCAATACCAACAGTGTGGACCACTCGGTTCCCAATATTTTCTGTCTGTAAAGTGACAGTAATAGTTCTCTCGCTCCCTTCCAGGGACATCACAGAAGTAGCGTAGCACCAGAGAAAACCAGTTACCATTGAATGGATTCAAATTCAAAGCAACCTAAAGTGTGTCAGGGTAGAACTGTGCTCCACAGGATTTTCAACAGCTGATTTTTCATAAGTAGATTGCCAGGTCTTTCTTGCAAAACACCTCCAGGTGGACTTGCACCTCCAAGCTCTCAGTTAGCAGTCAAGCATATTAACCATTTCCACCACCCAGGGGCTCCATCAGAGCAGAGATGGTCAATTTGTTTCCTAATTTAGATGAACATCTGCTTCCCGACATATTTACAGGATTGATTAGGGGAGAAAGCTAGTGAAAGGAAGTCATCTGGCTCTTTGGAGACGTTCCTCACAACCTAATAAAAATCACTGCTTCAGCAACTATTACCACACTCTTCTACTGGACCTGTAAATAGGATGAGCATCCCTGATAAAAACCAAAGGTATAGCAGGTTTGTTTGGGGTTACAATAAAGAAGAACTCCTTTGTATTTCTTTTTAATCTAAAAACAGTAATAATAAAACGTAATTTTATCACAGTGTGAAGAGGAAATAATTCTAATCACCTTCTCCATTGTTTTTCCATCAACTAACTCAATAATAAAAAATGTTTTTTTCTTTCTTTTTTCCCTTTTTCATCCTTTACAGAGGTATTAGCAAAACAATAGAGGCATAAGTACATAAATAGATATTTCTCTACAGCTCTCTGTATCACTTAAGAAAATGTCGAACTAAAAACAGCTACCTTGTACCATATTAATATAGTGTATATGATTTTTAAAAAGCGTTGATTTCTTTTTTCCCTTGAGGAGATTAAAGTATGAAAACAGTTTTCAGTCCTACAGAAAAGACCAAGAAGAGCCACTGTATGTATTTTAGGCGAGGTTTCCTGCAAAGCAGAAATCATTTTCTTAAGGACAGGAAACCAGATCCATCAGAATTGGTCTTAGAAAAGTTAAGAGGTAATTGGTGCATGTATTTGGAGAGATGTGGGAGAGGAGGCACGATTTTGAAAATCTGGGTGATTCTTCTTGGAAATTACCGAAGCCAACTTTTTGTACTGCATCTCAATGACTTTAGCCTCTAAGACAAACCACCATATACGAGATCTGATAATTAAGTTCATGAACTCATCCTAGAAAAAGTGCTACATACCTCACTGCTGAATATCACTACAGTCACCTTCAATGTACTCCTCTTGGGAAGCTATGCACCCATGCCAGTGCCCAGTCCACCCTTTAAAGCAATTTTGGAACTCATTCTGGAATGCCCATCAGATCTGCCATCATATTACCCTTGATGTCTTGAATGTCATCCAAATGTCTTCCTTTCAATATTTCCTTTATTTTCAGGTAAAGGAAAAGTCATTGGGGGGCAGATTAGGTGAGTAGAGAACATGTTCCAAGACAGTTACTTGTTTACTGGCTAAAAACTCCCTCACAGGCAACTACACAATAAAGTTTGTGAATCTGACACCATGCCGCCATGCACAATGGCCATTCCAGAAAGAGCTCCAAAATTGCTTTGAAGGGCAGGTTAGGTGCTATTGGTGGTACATAGCTTCCCAAGGGCAGTACTTGGAAGGTCACCACAGTAATATTCAGCAATGAGGTGTGTAACACCTAGAACAAGTAATTGTTGGACCTTGTATTTAACTTTGTTCCATTACATTCTCCTCAAAGTTAAAATGACAGTGATAACAGCAGCTGCTTCTTAGGATCATAGCAAGATTAAATAAGGCCATACCTGTAAAGATATAGAACAAGGTCTGAACAGAGCGAGTGCTCAATAAAATGCTAGAAACAGACATTTGTGAATAAAGTGATTGGATAAGATTTGCATTTAGAGACATGCAAAACCATTGGGAAATGATGTCAGTCATCCAGGGGAGAGATGATGACTGTCTCTCTCAAGCAAATGAGGAGACAGTCTACAGAGCATGACTAAATATCAGGCAAGATTTGCTCCACACCGAGAAATCCAAACTCAGTACATTCTCCTGGCCAGACTCTCCCTAATGGTTGGGTTGCCCACATGCCTTGCTGCTCATTGACTTGCCAGGTTCCTCCGTGTTCCCATAATTCTGTATTCCTCTAGAATAGGCACTTCCCCTTCATCTACTGACAATCCTCCTGCTGATCCCACAAGGCGCATCTCAAATGTTATCATGTTTCTACGTCCTGTCCTCCCCCAACAAGCAGGGATTCCTCCTCTCTGATCTCATACCACTTTATAAATAGCTGCACTATCACAGCACCTTGTAGTATTTTATTTATATATCGATTTCGCCCTATAAGCTCTTCATGACAGAGGCATGGCCCTTCTCATCACCATATTCCCACTGTTTGACACATGGCTTGGCCTAACATGGATGTTCTTCATGTCTTCTAACTGTTGACAGAGCAACACAGCTTTACAGTAGCCCCACTTCATCTACAGTTTTGCTTTCCTCTCTTTCAGCTACCCACAGTCAACTCTAGGCTGAAAATGGATCAGTAAGTAGCATGATGAAATCTCCCAATGCCTTACTCTGTCTGCCTGGGGACCACATTCACACAACTTTTATTACAGAATCTTGTCATAATTGTACTGTGTTATTATTAATTATTGTTGTGCATCTCTTGCTGTACCTAATTTACAAATAAACTTTATTATAGGTATGTATGTATAGGACAAAACAGAGTATATGCACTCTTTTCTACCATCTGTGGTTTCAGGTATCCACAAAAGTCGTGGAACAGATGCACCGCAGGTCAAGAGGAACTAGTGTACAGAAGTTCTCAATAAACAACGGATTAAGCAAAAAAACAGAGGAAGCTTTTGAGTATCACACCTTCAGTTCTAATTTTTCTCTGTCCCTGAGTCTCAAGTCCCTCTGAAATCAATTCAAGCTCTATTTATAAAGGTGACAGGTTCCTCCTGTCCATCTCATTAATCTTTCTTCCTGTGAAAAACATTTTCAGAAAATAAATCTAAGAAACATCAGGCTTATTTCTCTGTAGTGCTATAAGAACTCATTTTTCTCCAGAGCCTCTTGCAATCAATCTAGCTGTATTTTAAGACTATTGTAAAAGATTATCTAGCTGAAGCACGTGAAAGCCAGCCTCCCAAGATAATTTGGGATAAATTAGACAGTTCACCTAATTGAAGAACAGTAACAACCTATTTCAAACTCAATACATCCTTGGGTAGAAAAGGGCTAATGTTGCCAGCAGAAGGCATTTCACCGGTTTTCTGAGTGAATCTCCTGGTTTCTAAGTGGGTCAAGGTGTTCAATTAAAGAACCAGTCCCTACTTTGAGCATTTATTAAAGTAGAAGAATTGCGAGCACTTGAATCTGGTTGGGTTGCTATGAGTTGGAATCGACTCAGTGGCACTTGGTTTTCATTTCTGGTTGCATCTTTAGGCTGATAAAAGATAGCAACAACTGCTGTCTTGATTGTTGTGGGATATCTCTACGTCCTTGACACTATTAGCCTGTAAATGTCAATTTCAAAGCACTTTGTGCCATATTGAATTTTACAGTTTAGAGTAGGTTATTAAAGGGTGGCTCTCAGGCTCATATTGTATGAGTCACTGTGACTGTTTTCATATACACAACACACCCACACAGTGATCAATGCTTTATCTTCTTTTCAGTATTTTTCACTACCAACATTGATACTCGGTCTTCAAAAATGGAGAAAAGTATGTAATACTGAAGTTCTTATTGCAGATGTGATATAAATACAATGCTGATTAAACACTTACTAATTTTTTCAAGGCTTTGTGATATAAAATATTCATTTTAATATATGAATCAAATTTTAAACATTTATTAAATTAGCCTTCTTTGGAAGTTAGTATTAAAATCACATACTGCTGCAAAGCTGAATTTTAGATAGCATATAAGGAGTCACTTCAAATGCCTCTCTAAGTGCCTCATTTGTCATGAGACCAGAAGAACTACGTGGGACCTGGCTACCTTTACTGGACATTTTGAAGAATCCTGGTCAAAAGGAATAAAATGCAGAACAGAATTTCAAATTCTCCTGGACTAAGGTACATCTGACCCAAGCCATGACATGTGAACTGTCTCATACACATGTGAAAGCTGGCTAGTGAATAAGGTAAACCAAAGAAGAATTTATGTTTTTTAATTACAGTGTTGCTATCTTTTATCAGCCAGAAGCTGCAACAGCTAGGTTCAAATGTTAGCAATATTTCTACCTTAATAAATACTCAAATCAGGGACTGCCTCATTAATGGAAGACCTTGGATTTCCAGAAGAACAAACAAACCTGTTTGGTAAGAAGTACAGCCAGAGCGCCCTTCAGAAAGGAAGACAGCAAGACTTCATCTCATGTACTTTAGACGTGTTTTCGTAGCGACCAGTCCCTGGAGAAGGACATCATGCTTGGTAAAGCAGAGTGTCAGCAAGAAAGAGGAAGACCTTCAAGGAGATGGGCTGATGCAGTGGCAGCAACAATGAGTGAAACACAGCAATGTGAGGCTGGCCCCAGAAAGGGAAGTGTTTTGTTGTGTTGTATATAGGGTCACTATGAGCTGGAACCGACTCAGCCGCACTGAACAACAACTTAACTTTCTGGTACCCTGGAGGATGGATGAGCACTTGAAACTATTGCCCGAAGATAATCTTTAAATCCTGAGCCAAAAATATTCCTTCCAGTCATTTTAAAACCAAACAATAATGCACTTGAACTAGTAAAAAAGATCTGCCATGAGCATCATGCTGTTTTAGGAAATATCTGCATGGGATCAAACCCACAATGGCAACTTGAAAGACTGGACAGAAACCTTAAGGGGCAGCGAGTTGACGTTCATGAAAGGGGAATAACTCAGGAAATGTGGGTGAGAATTGTCTCACACCTCAAAGGACGTCATCAATGTCATTAAATTGTACATGCTGCATATATTCTCAACAACAATAACACGATAAATAAAACTCAGGGGAAGAATGTTTCCGATCTATTTTTTTAAAAAAGAAAAGAGTAGCTTCAAAAGTAACACTTTCATTGGACTGAAAAAGCTGAAGCTCAAGTTAACTGTGTCGTATGACACTGACAGACTCCTGATGGCCTATTCTCCAATGTTCGAATATTTGAAGCAGCAAGGGAACTAAGCCAATCAAATAATTCCTCAAAGGAGACGTTGTGGAGGTGGTACACACAAAATGCTGCAAGATTACGATCATGGAAGAAAAGCTACCTGGAGCATTTGTGGGTTTGCATGGGCTGTTTCCTCTACTGGAAATGTGTATCACTTTCTGTATCACTCAGGCAATGCACTCACAGTTTATAACTAGAGAATCTTATCCCTTGAAAAGCTCTGTTGGCCGGTCTCCACAATTACTCCTCCCCTGTTCACCACCATTCTAGACATTTGGCTCATAACTTTCTATCGCGAAATGAGCTTGTATGCTTTTCTGTCCCAACCACAATGTACATGCTTTAAGGTAGCCGTGATGTCTGCCATTTTTTTGCCCCAGTAATCATCATTCTTCATTCACAAATAATACTGAAATGCATTTCTTAGAGGAAGAAATTGAAAATGCATCAGCTGCTCAGCTCAAGAAGCTACAAAAATACTAACCAATTCATGAAGACATTTAGGTGTAAAAGTAACAGCTAAGCGTATTAAATATACTACGCATCTTACCCTCCTACCCATCCCGCACCCCCCAAAAAAACAAGAGAAGAAGTTTTTACAGAATAGTTTAACCAAAAAAATTATGAACTGGATAGTACCTGTCATATGTAACTGCTTCTGCAGATCAGAAAAAGAAAAAAAGTTTTAATCCAAAATTTATTTAGTGACCTAAAATAAGTTAGGTGCAAACCATTATAAGGACAGTATAATAAAGGAAAATTAGAAGCCAATCTCACTTTAAAATACAGAAGCAAAAATTCTACATAAAATTTAGCAAAGTTTATTTTAAACTGTGTCACAGTTCAGTGATGTTTGTTCCTTAAATGCAAGGATAATTAAACACAGAAATTCAATGTAATTCACCACCACATTAACACAGGAAAACAGGAGTGGGGAGTAGGCAGGGAAGAAAAGCAAAACATTTAATGTATGCCATTGTACTAGATTAGAAAAAGAGAATTCTTTTCATTATTAATGAAAAAAATCTCCACTAATTACAGAGGACAACTTCCTTGATCTGAAGAATGAAATGAAAGGTACCAAAAAAATGTACCGAATATGGACCAAAATTTCCAAATATGTGCACAAAAAAAAATCCTCATAGTTAAGAATAAAACATCAGAGGTATGCCAATTAACATATGAAATAAAAAATAACGGCACTCTCATTCACTTTGTACTAGAGATTTTGGCCAATGGCATACTATTAAAAAATAATAATAATAAACCACTATGATACAGCTTTATGACATGACTTGAGATAAAATCTACTGCCATTAAGTTGATTTCAATTCACAGCAACCTACAGGACAGTGTAGAACTGCCCTATAGGGTTTCCAAGGAGTGCTAACCATTTGGCCAGCACCCAAGGGCTCCTGTGTCACCAGGGCTCCTGACTCAAGACAGAAGCATGTTAAAGGGCTAGCAAGGCTCTCCAAGGCCTGGCTTCTACCTATCTCTCTGGTCTTATCTGCTGCCACTTCTTTCTGAAGCTATATGTTACAATATCAGGCTGCACACACATACTCCAAACCCCTTCTCACACCTCTGTCTTACTCAGAGTTCCATATCTGCTTAACCCGCCCTCCTTCCGGCTCCTCTCAGCAGCTCACTCCCACCCTTGCCAACCTTGTATTACAAAAGCCTCAGCGTGCCTCCCACTTCCAGATTCTAAGCTCCAAATCCAAGCTCATTTCATTCACAAGACTGGCTCTTCCTTGTATCTCTGAACCTTACACCTAACACTGTGCCCAAGAAGCTCTGTTCAAGCTTTGGGTCCCTCACATATTACGGTGTCCCCAAGGTCGGCAGTTCAAATCCACCAGGCACTCTTTGAATACTCTGGGGGTCAGTTCTACCCTGGCACCTAGGGTCGCCATGAGTTGGATCCGACTCAATGGCACTTGGCTGGCTTGGCTACTGCCAAAAGACATCCAAAACCAACACTAAGCTACAGTTCTTGTTCTTAAAAAATCACTTACTTTCTTCTTTCTTCGTGGGTGTCTTTCAGTGTCTGAATACTTTCTGAAACACAAAAGATAGTTTGAAATTTTAACAGCTCAGTCAAAACACATCCCTATAAAATTGAATTGTTCATGATTTAGTTTTCATAAAGGGCACTGACCAAGAAGAGGCAAGTTTATCATCTGTCCACAGAGGGCTCAGGCTCACATCAATAAAGATTTTCTGGCCTCGATACTGGACACAACCTCTTAGAAAAACCAAAACCACTGCCGTCCAGCCACGTCTGACTGATAGTTATCCTAGAAATCAGAGTAGAAATGCCTCATAGAGTTTCCAAGGAGGGCCTGGCAGATTGCAATGGCCGACCTCTTGGTTAGAGATGTCTCACTTACCCACTATACCACCAGGATTTCCAGTTTAAAACACAAAAGAGTATAAATAATAATAACAATTACATGCGACATCAGGGACTAGGGTTCTCTTGGTGAGACGAGTTGGAGAGCTGCTAGAGAGATACAAAGAAGTAGCTCAAACAGTACATTCATGTTCTGACCATCTCTGGGTTTCCTATGAGACACTACATTGAAACACATCACCGGGAACTTCACGTTTAGACTCAATCTCTGAGACGCCCAGTATACCCAGAGGACAGATAACGTACTCAACATAAGATCTAACTGTATTTAGGGATATATTTTTTTAAAAATTATTCATGCCTAATTTTCAAAGTCTCAAATTGTGTCCTATGTGAAAAATATCCATTTTTAGAACAAGTGGGTGAACTGACCATGTTTGGGAAAAGCACTAGGGTAATAAAGTTTCACTCACACACAGAAAGGAAAGGTACAAGATGTGCTTACCGTTGGACCTCACTGGGAACTTTTGAGGACTTCCAGTAAGGCAAATGTTTAAAGGACTCCGTGCCTGCTGCCACATAGAAATGATGCTCCTGCAGATCCTCTGAGCTGTCCAAAAGGCGCCCGTCCATTGTAAATAGTCTGCCAATAAAGAACAAAAAAGTGATTGAGGAATTTTAAAATGAGCAATACAGCATTATAACTACCAGGAGCCTTGGTGGCATCATGGCTGAGCCAGCTTCTAACTGAAGAGTCTTCACTGTGAACCTGTCAGCCTCTCTGCAGGGAGAAGATACGGCAGTCTGCTTCTGTGAAGACTAAACCAAAAGGAAAAAGAACAAAAGACCCACTGGTGTCGGCTGAGTTCTGACTGGGTGGACCCATAGAAAAGGTAGAACCATCCCATAGCATTTCTGAGGCTGTCGCCTTTACCGATGCAGACTGTTACATACTTCTGCTGAGGAGCAGCTGGTAGGTTTGAACTGGTGACCGTCTGATTAGCAACCAGAATACTTTAACCACGGTGCCACCGGGGCTCCTTCCTTAAAGACAGCAGCCTTGGAAATCCTATGAGGTCATTCTTGTCTTTCCTAGTGGCTAGCTAGGAGTCAGAATGAACTCAGTGACAACGAATTTTAAGGAGTCTATCATTTGGACTCCCGGAGAAAAACACATACTCATAAGAGAGCATAATGCAAATAGGCTGGTTAAAGACCTGTGAGAGCTACTCTTCAGGATCTTTCCTTCTGTTTTTAGATTTTTTTAATTAAAATGTATTTTTAATCATGTGCAAGTGCTCAGAGACCCTGAAGAACATTTTAAGCTCTTGGTTGTTGTTCAATTAATTTTACCTATTAACAACTAAAATTAACACAAATTGGCTTATAATGGAATAACAACGCTTGGAAAACAAACCAGCATTTATTAGAAAGTGATATGCCTTTTCACAAGCACCAGAAAACTAATATTAGCCTACTTTTTACTCAGCACTCTTTGTTGACGAGTATTTTTATGCTGGTTTATTCAAGAAATGATTCAGTTCAATCACTACTGTACACCTCATACGCATAAGGCAATGAGGTCTCTATTTAATTGAATAAAAATATGAGTAAGAAAGTCACTACTTTCTGGAAGCCAAGAAGTGGGCAACAATCTATAAACAGAAAGAAATGTGACAAGAAAAGGCCAAAATGTTGAGGGTCCCAAGAGGAAAAAGATTAAATTCAATTGTAGGCTTCATGAAAGTGGAATGGGCTTTGAAGGGTGAGTAGGATTTCATCCTGTGATGAAATGAGATGAGAGCCATTTTGTGAAGCAAGAGAGGCCTTGACCAAAAGCCAGAACACAGAGTTTGACTGCCACAAAAAAGTGAAGCAGAGCCACAGAACTTGCATGTGTAGGCAGAGAGGAATTTATGATGAGGCCTAAGTTTCAAGGTAAACTATTTATAATTAATTTGGCCAGAATGATTGAAGATTTCCGCAGAACAGTAACGTATAAGTCCTGTTTTAGTAATAATACATCAAGTTTGGAAATCCTGGTGGCATAATGGTTAAAAGCTATGGTTGCTAACCAAAGGTTGGCAGTTCAAATACAACAGACCTCCCTTAGAAACTCTATAGGGCACTTCTATTCTGTTCACAGGGTCAAGGTGAGTCAGAATTGACTCAGCGGCAGTGGGTTTGGTTTGTACATTAGTCACCTCAAACTTAAGCAAGCGTCAGAACCACCAGAAGGCTTCTGTAAACACCTGTCGCTGTGTCCTACCCTCAAAGCCTCTGATTGGACAGACAGCGGACAAGACTCGATGATTCATTTCTAACAAGTTCTTGGCCTGTACTGCTGCTGCTGATCCTAAGACTGCATCTGGAGAACTGCTGCCCAAAATCAACCCTGAAGGAAATACAGAAGCAAAGCATCAAGACCACAGGCAACCATGAGCAACCACTGGAGAGCTGGCTCTGTGTGGCGAACAGGTGGCTACGGAATGAAGCAGAAGGCTTCTGTGGAGATGGAGGAACACTGTTCTGCTGCCCACAATCAGCTTGGGGCAAACAAAGCCTGCTCCCAACTGGTGGACTCAGAGGACTAGTGCAAGTATATCAGGGAAGTGCAGAAGCTTTGAATCACTCATCACATAAGAAACTAAGGGAAGCACTGGGACTGAATGGCTGCAATGTTAAGCAGACAGTCTTCACCTAGAGCCACCAACCTGGGGGTCAGATATTGAGACTCTGAAACAGGAGCTGTCTGGTAGGTGCCTGCTGAACTGAATTCATGCCCAGACTAACAGTCTATAGTGCAAAGCCATGAGTGCCACAAGGGACTGGTGGCTGGGCTCAGCCCTTGAAGGACCAAAGTGATCATTCCCCTGCCACTCATCTCCAAATTCTCCTCAACCTCATCCTCCTCTAGGAATGGTGACAAAGCCCACATTTCGATAAACAAGGTTGACGTAAGGGCTTTCAAAACAAAAAAAAAAAATTACACATTCACAGACTTGAAGATGTGAACCTGTGTGTCATGTGCACAGAACTGTAACTTTTGCCAGAGTGTGAATTTCATGAAGATGAGTGATAGGGAGATGAGTGTCAGATGAGATGTTGGATGTAGATGAAAGCAGTTTACATGCTATAAAACACTAAATGCTATGCATTTCTATTATTATCTCAAAGGATGTGAGGAATAAATGAGACAATCATGTGTAAAATCGTTTTGTAAAGCAGAAAATCTTTACCCAAATGCCAATTGTTAAACGATTTTAAATGCACTTTACCATTGAGGATAGAGCAGAAAATGTACACAAACATCTACATATTTCTCTTATATTGTCACAGTTACAAATCAGTAAAGAGCACACTTGGCTGTTTTCTCAAAATAAGAGTCTGCACTAAAGGAATCTTGAAACGTTTGTCTTTTTTAAGACAATGCATGTATCTTTTTTAAGAAAATGTATATATCTTTTAAAAGTGACATTTGACTTTCTGCTGAGTTCTCAAAATCTTTATGTGCAAGTTTTAGCCTGGGTACACTGAAATTTGGACACAATTTTACCAATCCCTTGTAGTTCATGGGTCCCAGTGGTTAGCTCAGCTGGTTTCACCCTATTTAAGAGACTAAAAAATAGAGATATAACCCCAAGCTTTAATAAGTTTAAACTATAGTAGGCAAGCTACAGCAAGGTTACAAATAGCTATAATACAAGCCTGAATGGGATAGTCCCATTAAGAAATTATGCCCTGGGGGGCTTGCTAGGCTGACAGAGAATGGAGAAAGAGTGAGAGTACGGCCCTCAGAAAGGAAGTCACTCCTGAGGTTCACCCTTTGGCTGAAGATTGGACAGGCCCGTGAAACAACAGGAGACTAAGGAGGCACACCAGCCCAGGGGCAAGGACTAGCAGACAAGGGGGGGCAGCAGAGTTGGTAAGAGGAAATCTAAGATTGAGAAGGGAAAGTGTTAACATGTTGTGGGGTTGTTAACCAACGTCACAAAACATCATGTATACTGTTTTTGTGAGAAACTGGTTTGTTCTGTAAACGTTTATTCTAAGTAGAAAGGATATGGTGGGAGGGAAGGAGGGGGAGAAAGAGAGAAGAGAAAGAAAGGACGGAAGGAAAGAAGCAAGTAAGCAATTGTGCGTGTCCTGGGACTACCCTTCAGCCCTTCTCTCCAGTACTATCTCCATTGCATCCAATTCCATGACTTCACCACCCACTACACTGATATATCCCCACTTTGCTTCTTCAACCTGACATCTTCTCTGAAATCCAGGCTCAATATCCAGCTTATCATATCTCCATTCATATGTCTAATAAGCATCTGAAACCAGTCATGTCCAAAAAATGAATTTGAGACGCCCTAAAGACCTCTCCTCTACTTTCTCCGTATAAGGAAACAGCATCATCAATCACCTGGTTACTTTTATCAAAAAACTAGAAATCATCCTTGTCGCTTGCTTTCCTTATTCTTTCTTTCTTTCATACTCCACATGCAGTTTATCAGCAAGATCCATCATCTAAATCTTTAAATATATGCAGAAATTGACCACTTAAAGCCAACAAAGCCACTGCAGTCTCTCACCTGGGTTGCCTACTGCAGCCCCCTAGCAGGTCTCCCTACTTCTGCTCTGAGACTCCACACACATTACCTAGGTCATGGAACCCCACCCTCAGGGCCCTTCAGTGGCTTCATGTCACACTTGAATTAAAATCTCACCTCCTTCCCCTGGTCACAAAGTTTGTCTGATCGCTCCCTTCCATCTCGCTGAGCACGCAGCTACCACCCTCTGCCTCCTTCATCCCCGGCCCTCTCAGGACTCTGAACACCAAAGCACACTGAGCCATTCCCCACGTGAGTGCCTTGGGAACTGTGGTTCTTGCTGACTGGAACGGTCTTTGCCAGGTCCCTGCTTGTGTCCTTCTTCCTGTCGTTCAGATATGCTCTTAAATTCCCCCTCCTCAGAGAAGGATTTCCTGACTAGCTTTCTAAAATAGTCCTAGGCTTACTTACCTCAGTTTGCCACTCACCCCTCGCACCTGCTCTATTTGTCCCTTTGCGGTGGTTGACTACCTGGTACCCATCCCCTGAGTCCTGGGAGAACAGTGGTTAAGAGCACAAGTGCTAACTAAAATGTCAAAAGTTCAAATCCACCAGTCACTCCTTGGAAACGCTATGGGGCAGTTCTACTGTCTATAGGTCACTATGACTCAGAATCAACTCAACCAGTAATAGGTTTTCGGGTTTTGTCTTGTTTTCACTTTTTGGTTTTTCATTGTTGTTTTCCCATTGCTACCTGGCATTTTATCATGGATCTACTCACTGCTGTCTGTCTGTCGCACTAGAATGTCTGTTCTGTGAGAACAAGAATCCTGCCTGCTGTGTTCACCACTACACCCTAGTGCTTACATGGGAACACAGTAGGCTTCCAACAAACATTTGCTGAATAAATAAAGGCATGCTCGTGTACCACGAAGTTTCAGACATCACTTCTGTTTGGGGATAGGGAAAGTTAGGTACCACCCAACATACTCATCATGTACTTTATCTCTCTTACACAGGTGACAATCAGGCTACTTACCTAACTACACAAGATGAACAATACATGCTAGTGTGGAACCAAAAGTGATACCAGTTTTAGTTCAACAGATGACACTAACTGTGGTGGCAAACCTGCTGTCTTGGTAACAGCCTTGTTCACCTCTCTCAGACCACTGGCTGTCTTTAGGGTGAGCATCATTCTCTTTCATAACCACACTGGTTAAGAAGGCAGAATCCACTTCATTGTTCACCACTGCCCGTTCTGAGTATGACTGTCACCTAAATTATGGGTACTGATGTTGAAAACAGCCGTGCTGGCTTATAAAGAAGAGCTGTATATACCATGTAGAATAGCCTTATCGACACCAAGCAGTATAAAGAAAACTAAATGAATGAAGTTCCTGCCTTAAAGTCAAGAAAATGCCAAAGTAAATACTATGGGGCAAGTCTACTGTGTCCTATAGGATGGCTATGAGTCAGAATTGACTTGATGACATCCAGTTTTGACATTCTGTTTTGGAAATTAGTTGCATAGTGATTAAGTGCTACAGCTGCTAACCGAAAGGTCACCAGTTCAAATCCACCAGTCACTCCTTGATAACTCTATTGACTCAGTTTGCGATGAGTTAGAATTAACTCACTGGCCATCGGTTTGGTTTGTTCTTTGTTTCACCCCTGTCTATCCAAACTTACCTCCACTATTTTTCAATACAGCCAGGACCAGCTTTCACACAAGGTCCTTCCACAGGATTTTCATTCCCACTGCTAGGATGTTGGATATCCATACAGTCCTCATCCCCAAGGACACCTCCTTTAATCTTCGCAACCCAGTTCTTCAGAATTCAAGTCAGATCCCACCTCCTCCATAAAGCCTTCTCCTTCTACCTCTGCTGAGAAACGCCACAAACCTAAATGTCCTCACTAATCACACTAGCAGGGGACTGGACATTGTCTCAGATTGTGGTTTAACTGATTCTCTTAGAGGATTTGTCTTTCACTGAAACAATGGTACAGATGTAAGGAGGTATGAATGTTATGAGGTACGCTCTTCTGGATTTTTGCATTTGGTTGGTTCACTGGTAGTTTTTTAATCACCCCACAGCTCCTAGAAAAGTGTTAAGTATATAAGACATACTCAACAAATACTGATTGAATTGAAAATTGAAATTGAAAGTAATCGTATTTCAGAGTCTCGAAGAAATTCTAAGGTCGTAAATCTCTTCTGTAGAGAGATATTCTTAGGCTGGGTTATAACCCTCTTTGGGTATTGCGCTCTCATAAAAACACAATCCTTTTCTAGAGTTACTCATCTGCTGTCTGTCCTGTCAGCTAACTCTCAACAAGTGTAAGAGACGTGTCTGTTTGGCTCACTGCTGTATCTCCAATACTTATTACCATTGTGCTCAACAAATGTTTATAACCAAGACTTGCAATAATCACACAGAGATGCACACACAATTTTACATAAAGATTTGTCCATATCATACGTATATGTACATAAATAAATAATATGTTATTTGTAATACATATACATATATGTTACAGTAGTTCAAATCCACCAGGTGCTCCTTGAATACTCTAGAAGGCAGTTCTACTGTGGCCTCTAGGGTCGCCATGAGTCAGATCCAACTCAACAGTGCTTGGCTGTCTATGTATGTATGTATATACATACACACACACACACACACACACACATATATGTATATATACACATGATGCCTAAAGTCCGAAACTATCCAGTAAATCAGCTCATTTTAATACCACTAAAAACAATTAGGAAACTCTAGCGGCTTAGTGGTTAAGTGCTACACCTGCTAACGAAAAGCTGGCAGTTCAAGTCTGCCAGGTGCTCCTTGTAATCTCTATGGGGCAATTCTACTTTGACCTATCGTACCGTTATGAGTAAGAGTCAACTCAACAGCAGTGGAAGAATAATTGGTTAAGTTTCTAAATAACACAAGCAGAAAGTATAACAGTAACTGACCTTATCTAAGGAGAAATACAAAAAACTTCTCAAAAGTAACAGTGAATATTAGCTGTGGGTTCCATTCAAAGGTAATCTGTACATTTTTTTAATCTGTTCTGGACACATTAGATCATCTTTTCAAGCTTGAAATTTGTACCCCCATGCCTTGCTTCGGAGGACGAGCTTATCCTTCCTACCACAACAATCCTTCCTGCCTCACTTTATCCCACCTGTCTCAGCGTACTCCTGCTGCCTCAGCGTACCCCTCCTGCCTTGGCCTACCGCTCCTGCCTTGGCATACCGCTCCTGCCTCAAAGTATCCTTCCATCCACTTTCTAGGTCACAACTTCTTCCAGCTGTTCAGGGCCTTGCTCCGATTATTCTCCTCTCTCTAGTCTCTTCCACCTCTTCCTTTATCATGACTTTATTCTCAGTAGATAAATGTGCTCAAATGTGTCCTACAATCAGTGATAAACTATTCAGTCCAAAGGCCCTCTCAAATCATTCTAGCACCTCTATCTATCCTCTCTTTTTTAAAGCCACTTCCACTCCATTGTCAGTCTCCAAGTTCTCACCCTCCGTGCTGCGCCCAGCCCACTGCATTCTGGTTTTCACCTGAAACTGCTCACAGCCCGGTCATCTTGTAATTGTGGGATCCAATGTACACACCTCAGTTCTCATCTATCCGTAGCATTCGTTGCCCTCCTCCCTCCTTCAAGCGTCTATGCTCTGCTTTTCACGGTGGCACCCTCTCTGGATTACTTTCCACCACTGCGGTTGCTCTTCTTTGGTGGTATTACAAACTCTTTTCCCAGGAAATCCAAGAATGGGAGGAAAAGGTATTAAACTCTGATCCAAACTGGATTTCTAGGGCTCAAGACAACAAACAAGTAAAGGGCAAGGCACTCCACAGCTCCAGGGTAGTGGTGCCAAGGTAGAGATCTCAAATTTCCGACTCCATCCACAGCCCCAAACCTGGCTATCCCACAGACATGTCGTACTTGACTTCTGCAAGCCATCAGCATCCCATCCCGTGATCTCTCTTATGCTTGCTATCTCAGAAAAGAACCTTGATGACGTCAGTTGCTCACATCAGGAATCCTGTGGATTTCTCCCTCCTCATCTCATCTCATCTCATGTCATTTCAGGCTCCTGAGCACCTCTCCCCACCCCCATGGCCACCGTCTTGCTTCACCCATTCACTGTAGCCCTCTGCAGATTACTGCCACAGCCTGATGGCCCCAGTGAACTTTCTTACACACAAATGGGATCCAGCGGCTACAAGAGACTCAGCTCCTTGCACGGCCAATGAAGACCACAATCTGGATCTCTAAGAGCCATTCCAGCCTCTACCTTAGCTGCTGCCCACATGATAGCACTGAACTGTGCATTAACATCCAATGTAAGGAAGCTCTGCTGGCATAATGGTTAACTGTTATGGCTGCTGGCCAGAAGATCAGCAGCTCAAAATCTGCCAGATGCTCTTTGGAAACTCTAGGGGACAGTTCTACTCTGTCTATAGGGTCACTATGAGTCAGAATGGACTTAACGGGAGTGAGTATCCAGCATAAGATCCTTCCCCCCAAAACCACGCTACTTATCACAATCGAAACAGCTATCCCCAGTGAATGTTCCTTATACACTAAGCCCCACATTAAGTACTTCGTACACATTATCTTGTTACAGCTTTCCAAAGTAAGCACTATTATTTCCACTTCTCAAGATGAGGAAACAGTCCTCAAAGACTTAAGCATTTCCCTACAGTAACAAAGATGCAGAGGTGAGCTTTGACCCCAGGCCACACCCGAAAGCCCATGCTAGAAGCCACTGGGCCGCACTGTCTCCCCTGCGCATGCTGCTTTGTTCCCACGGAGCTGACATCCCCCTCTAACCTGTCTCACCTCCAACAGCATCATCTCTCATGTGGCCTGCTAAGATTTCAGACAGAGGTGTCACTGTACCAGTACAGTATCTTATTCAACCATAACTGTTGGTCTGTCCAATAACAGTCTTTTGATAGTAAGAGTTTATCTTGTTTGTCTGCATTCACCACCTCTGGCACATGGTATTCCTTCCATATTCTGCTGCTATTCATAAGGATTTGACTAGCCAGATTTTTCAGAAGTGTACAACCAGATCCTTCTTCCTAGTGTGTCTTAGTCTGGACGCTGTGCTGACACCTGTCCACCAAGAGCGATCCTGCTGGTATTTGCAGTATCAGTGGCAACACTTTCAATACCACAGCAACACACAGCCACCAGAGTAGGAGAAGCCAACAAGTGGTAAGCAAATCTGTCTTGGCAGAAGTACAGTCAGAATGCTCATTAGAAACAAGGATGGCAAGACTTCATCTCTTATGCTTTCCACATGTTATCAGGAGGGATCAGTTCCTGAAGAGGGCATCACTCTTGGTAAAATAGGTCAGCAACAAGAGGAAGGCTCTCAATGAAATGGATTGACACAGTGGCCACAGAAATGGGAATGGGCTCAAGCATGATGATTTTAAGGACCACACAGGACCAGGCAGTGTTCTGTTCTGTGGTGCACAAGGTCAGTATGAACTGGAACCAACTTGATGTCACCTAACGAAAGCAATGGCACATGGCAGATGCTCAAAAAACTTGGCCAAATAAATAAATAAATGAAATTGGCTTAAAATAGTATGGTACAGAGACTGAGAAAACATCACCTGTTTTGAAGGATTGGAATAAGTTACAAAGGAAAAGCTGGGAAGCAGAATTTATGACGAATGGATCATTTTAGACCTTGCTGAGTCAGTGGGAAATTTCCCCCATTAAAGTACAAAAACAAAGAGTACAGAAACAATCTGCTAGGGCCTTCGGGTCTCCTGTAGGGCAGAGTCTCCTTACTTCCGAACACCTCCCAGAGGGAAGACTTTTTCTCCAACCAACGCCAGCACACTATTCCAATCAGACAGACTGAATTTGGGTATAACAACTTTTGCAGGTGGAATATACAGTCTTCCATTTGTGAAAACACTGTCGGAATAAAAAAAAAGAACGAAAGAAATGAAAATTAATTAATACCTTAAATTTTAGGGGGAGGTGCTAAAAATTCAAAGAAAAAAATGTATAATTACAGAACTATAAAAACAATGTACTATAACTGAGATGCTCCTAAGTAGTAATACACACCATGCCAGGCAGATGACAATTATCAGGATGCACAGATCATCTCAGAACCTGGGGACATAACAATAATGCTGGAAAAACTATCTTTTTACAAAATACAAAATGCCCTGGTAAGCAGAATAAAAACGCTGCTTTTTAAAAAATATGCCTCCAACTACTGTTACCAGTAAAATGGAAGAAAACTGTGTCCTTTTAGAAATCAAGAGGAGACGTTTTGCCTTTAAAAATGCAATTATTTTGCCTTCCCATGAAGCCAAGAGAGTCTCCCAAAGGAAATAACGTACACTCCCTTGAAACGGTAATAGCAACAATTGATTTCACTTTTAGAGTTTTAAGGCAGTTTCAATGTGATTTCAGTGATTCATTATTTCTGTATTGAGCTGGGGAGAGTGGCATTTGGTAGATTTTCTTTTCAAAACCCAACACAAGGTAGCTATAGTGTTAATAAGATTGTGCCGCACTGACCAAAGCCACTTGGTAATAGTTTTGAACTCTTGTAACTCATATCAAAAGAACAGAAAATATGAGGCTTCTTTCTTTAAATCTAAAAATAATGAAAGCAATCATTTAGTACACATAAGCCCAACTGTATATAGTTGTGGGTTTATTTGTATTTTCATATTACTATCACTACTGCTGTTGTTTTTGTTGAAATGCCAATAATTAGAATTTGAGAAACACATCACTGTTTTCAAAGTAAATACAATTTTTAATTTAGTATGTTTGAGTGCAAGTAACAAAAAGATTAATAGTAGTTGTCTCTGGGAAGTCAGACAATAGGGAGTAGTTTCAATCAAAATGTAAAGTTAAAAAGCCCACCAAAACCCAGAACCAAACCCACTGCCCTCAAGTGAGCCCATAGGACACAGTAGAACTTCACCATAGAGTTTTCAAAGAGTGCCTGGTGGATTCCAACTGCTATCTCTTTGGTTAGCAGCTGTAGCTCTTAACTGCTAAATCAGTAGGTATTTCGGGATGGATGGAAAGGTAGAAAAAGAGTCAAGGAAAGTTTTGCCAGGCTAGAGCGTATTATTTCTAAAGAGTGTTATAAATTGAATTGCATTCTTTAAAAATATGTGTTGTAAATCCTAAACCCCTTTACTTATGGATGTAATCCCATCAAGGAAAAGACTTTTTGTGTTATGTAAAAGAGAGCATGGTCTTAAACCAATCACCTCTGAGATATAAAAACAGTGGATTAGGCACAAATGAAGGAAAAAGAAACACACCGCCAGACAACAGTGAGTGAAAGAAGCACAGAAACTGAAAAGAGACAAGGGCTTTTCTCCAGAGCTCCCAGAGAAAAAGTGAAAGCCTTCCACTAGAGCCAACACCATGATCTCGGACATCTAGCCTCCCAAACCATGAGAAAATGTATTTGTTTGTCAAAGCCACCTACTTGTAGTCTTTCTGTTTTAGTAGCACTAAGAAACTAAGACAAGAAGCAATAGCCATCTTTAATTTTAACAATCTTGTACTCACTTTATATGTCGGGATATGCGATTAAATGTTTGCCACCTGGAAGGCACATTTATTTCACAATGTACCACTGGTTTGATCTGCAAAACAATAATAATAATAAATAAGCCTTAACATTCAATTCAAATCAACAAACACTTGTTAAATACCTGTGGTCTACACAACACCACCCTCAAAACATCAGTAAAGCTGGGGTGTGGGGCGGAGGAGAGGTTGCCACAACCATCTAGCAATGGGAAGATCCAGACTTACACTAAAATCCCGATCCTCACACCCATATGGTCTACTTGAACTGACATGCGCGTACCTCTCTGCCCTTATCTCTCTCTGCTCTTTCCCTTCCTCCAACCACTCTGACCGTTCTCAGCTTTTCTCAGTTTTTTAAAGATCTGAAATGTTCTCCCAGATCTTTGCTTAGTTTCCTCCTTCTTGCATTAAGCAATCAACTTAGATGTCATCCGTCGGAGAGGATTTTCCTGGCTAATCAAAACACCTTGATTTATTTTTATCCTGTTATGGTCAGGTGCCATCAAGTTGCTTCCATCTTATAGTGGACCTATAGGACAGAGTGGAACTGCCTCATATGGATCCCAAGCAGCAGCAGGTGGACTTGAACTCCCTACCTTTTTGGTTAGCAGAAAACTCTTAATCACTGTGCCACCAGGGCTTTATTTAATATTAATATTGCCTAATATTTTCTTGACTATGTATTTGCTTGGAAATCCTGGTGGTATAGTGGTGAAGTGCTACATCTGCTAACCAAAAGGCTGGCAGTTTACATCTGCCAGGCACTCCTTGGAAACTATCGAGCAGTTCTACTCTGTCCTATAGGGTCACTATGAGTCAGCATTGACACAATGGCAGCAGGTTTTTATGTATTTGCTTATGGCAAAGTTCTCCTTGTAGAATGCAAGCTTACGTAGAAAGGAGATCTGGATTGTCGTGTTCAAGAGCATAAACCCCACAAACTGAAAATTAAAGGATGAAAGAATATATATCAAGCTAACAATGAACAAAGAAGAGCAGGTGTGGCAATTCTAATCTCAGATAAAATGAATTTTAGTGTAAAACCCACCATCGTGGACAAGGATGGTCACTATTTCTGAAAGGTTCAATACACAAGCAGGACTTAACAATATTAAGTATTTATGCACCTAATATTAGAGCACCTAGATATGTCAAAGAAATACGGACTATACTCAAAAAGGAGATAGATCACTCCAAAATAATAGTAGAAGACTTCAACACTCCACTCTCAATATTGGACAGATCATCTAGAAAAAAAAGCTCAATAAAGATACAGAAGACCTTATTGTCACAATTAACAAACTAGACCTCATTGACATATACAGAACTTTCTATCTTTCAGCAGACAACTACACCTTCTTCTCCAGTGCACATGGAACATTCTCCAGAATTGACCATGTGTTAGGACAGAAAGCAATTCTCAATAAAATCCATACCATTGAATTAATGCAAAGCATCTTCTCGGACCATAAAGCCATAAAAGTCAAAATCGATAGCAGAAAAAACACAGATAGAAAGTGGAGCTCATGGAAACTGAAAAACACTTTGCTCAAAAAATCATGGATCATAGAAGAAATCAAGGATGAAATAAAGAAATTTATGGATTCCGATGAGAAAGAAAACATTTCCTACCAGAACCTACAGGATACAGCCAAAGCAGTGCTCAGAGTTCAGTTTATCTCCATAAATGCACACATCTGGAAGGAAGAAAGAAACCAAATCAAAGAACTGACCCTACAGCTTGAACAAGTAGAGAGAGAACAACAGAGGAACCCCTCAAGCACCAGGAAAAACAGATCATGAAGATTGCAGCAGAACTAAATGAAATAGAGAACAGAAGAACAATTGAAAAAATTGAAAAGACCAAAAGCTGTTTTTTTTAAAAGATCAACAAAATTGACAAACCACTGGCTAAACTTACTAAAGAAAAACAGGAAAGAAAACAAATAACCCAAATAAAAAATGACAGGGGAGTTGCCACCACAGATCCCACAGAAATCAAAAATATCATAGCTGAATACTATGAAAGACCGTACTCTAACAAATTTGAAAACCTAAAGGAAATAGATAAATTTCTTGATTCATATCACCTACCAAAATTATCACAAGGTGAAGCAGAACAACTTAATAAACCCATCACAAAGGAAGAGATTGAAAAAGTCATCAAAAACTGCCAACCAAAAAAAGCTCTGGCCCAGATGGCTTCACCACAGAATTCTACCTAGCTTTTAAAGAAGAGTTATTTCCAATACTACCAAGACTATTTCACAGTGTAGAAAGGGATGGAATACCCCCAAATTCATTCTATGAAGCCAGCATAACCCTGACACCAAAGCCAGGGAAAGACCCAACCAAAAAGGAGAACTGCAGACCAATATCACCCATGAATCTAGGTACAAAAATCTTCAACAAAATTCTTTCCAATAGACTACAGCAACATATCTAAAAAATAATCTACCTTGACCAGGTTGGATTCATACCAGGGATGCAAGCCTGGTTCAACATCAGAAAAGCAATTAATGCGAACAACCACATAAATACTACAAAAGACAAGAACCACCTGATCTTGTCTATTGATGCAGAAAAGGCACTTAATAAAGTCGAACACCCATTCATGCTAAAAACTCTCAGCAAAATAGTAATAGTTGGCAAATTCCTCAATGCAATAAGAGCCATTTATACAAAGCCAACTGCCTACATCATCCTGAATGGAGAGAGACTGAAACAGTTTCTCTTGAGAACGAGAACTAGACAAGGATGCCCACTCTCACTTTTCCTATTCAACATTGTACTAGAAGTTCTAGCCAGAACAATTAGACAAGACCAAGAGACAAAGGGCATCTGCATCGGCAAAGAAGTCAAAATCTCCCTGTTTGCTGATGATATGGTTGTATATGCAGAGAATCTCAAAGAATCCATACAGAAACTTCTCAAACTGATAAAAGGCTTCGGCAAAGTCTCGAGATACAAGATAAACATAAGTAAATCAGTAGGACTCCTTTATACCAACAACGAGATTATTAAGGAAGAAACCAGCAAGTCAATACCATTTACCATAGTACCTAGGAATAAATTTAACCACAGAAAGAACAGAACTTTACAAACAGAACTACAAACCTTACTATAAGAAACTAAGACAGACTTAGATAAATGGAGAAATCTACCATGCTCATGGATAAGAAGATTTAACATTGTGAAAATGTCTATTTTACCCAAAGCAATCTACTTATCTAATGCAATCCCAATACAAGTTCCAGTGACATTTTTTAATGAGATGGAGGAAAAAATTACCAACTTTGTCTGGAAAGATAAGAAGCCCTGGTTAAGCAAAGCACTACTAAAGAAGAATAACACACTGGGAGGCCTCTCATTACTTGACCTTAGAAAATATTACACTGTCACAGTAGTCAAAACAGCCTGGTACTGGTACAAAAACAGACATATAGACCAGTGGAACAGAATCGAAACCCCAGAAATGACATCATCTGCCTATGAACAGTTGATATACGACAAAGGCCCTAAGACATTAAACTGGGGTAAAAACAATCTTTTCAACAATTGGTGCTAGCAAAATTGAATATTTTGAAATTTAAACAAGATCCATATCTTATACCTTATACAAAAACTAACTGAAACTGGATAAAAGACCTAAATATCAAATCTAAAATGATAAAGCTCACCCAAGAGACAGTAGGAACAACAATGGAAGGTTTAGTACACAACACAGAGAGACTTCAAAATCTGTAAAACAAACCACAGTCATCAGAAGAGAAAATAGATAAATGGGAACTGCTAAGAATCAATCACTTTTGCTCATCCAAAGGCTTTATTAATAGAATTAAAAGGCCACCTACAGAATGGGAAAAAATATTTGGCACTCTATGTCAGACCGATTCCTGATCTCTGTAATCTGTAGGCCATGCCAAGTGCCGTCGAGACAAAATATCAATAAGAAAAAGATAAATCATCCAATTAAGCAATGGGCAAAGGAGATGGACAGACACTTCTCTAAAGAGGAGATCCAGGCAGCCAAAAAACACATGCAGACGTGCTCACGATCATTAGCTATTAAAGAAATTCAAATCAAAACGACAATGAAATACCATCTCACCCCAACAAGGTTGGTTATGATCCCAAAAACACAAAACAACAGATGCTGGAGAGGCTGTGGGGAGATTGGAACTCTCCTACATTGTTGGTGGGATTGCAAAATGGTGCAACCTCTTTGGAAAGCAATCTGGCACTGTCTTAAAAAAATGGATATAGACATACCTTTTGATCCTGTAATTCCACTGCTTGTAATATAATCTACAGAATCAAGGTCATTCACACCAAGTGATACATGCACAATAATGTTTACAGCACAGTCCACAATAGCAAAAAGATGGACTCAACTCAGATGTCCAACAACAGAGGAATGGATAGGTAAACTATGATATATATACTCAATGGAACACTATGCAATGATAAAGAACAATGATGATACCAGGAAACATCTCTTGACCCAGTTTCAACTAGAGGACACTATGCTGAGTGAAAGTAGTCAGCGAAAAAAGGACAAATGTTGCATGAGACCCCTACAATAAGAACTTGAAAACAGATTCATGCATAGAAGAAAAGACTCTTTGAAGGTTCCAAGGGAGAGTAGGGAGGGAGTGTGAGCACGGGATGGTTTAGATTAGATAGTTAATAGAAATTTGGTTGGGTGAAATCAGTGACAGCACACATTAGAAAGAAGATCAATAATAACCAGACTTCAGCACAGTTTGAGTACTCCTCCCATCTTAACCTAATATTGCAAGGACAGGGTAGCTGGGACAGGGAGCCAGGGACCATGCTCTCAGGTGAAATCGAGGCCAATTGGGACAGCTAGCATTTTGCTAATGAAGACTCTCTGCACCCCTCATCAGTGAGTGGCGTCTAGGGTCTTAGAAGCTGCCAAGCTGCCATCTGAGGGTACAGCAAATGGTCCCAACTCAACAGGAATGGATCACCAAGGACAAGAACGACATGAGGAAAAGAGAAACCAGAAGACAGAGGGACCCACTCATGTGGGTCCCTCCATTGACTCATGACCAGAAAAACCAGATGGTGCCAGTCACCACCAGTGATAGCCACAGTGGAGCTCACAAAGTGGAGTCTCACTGACAACAAGAGATCTTCAATAAAAGACCGCAGTTGATGGTCCAGGTGCTTTGTGGTTCCACTGGGAGCATGGACCCTGGCCCTGATGCTGCCCCTGTCCATAAATCACAATGAAGGTAAACCTTCCCGACAGCAATGTATTGGACTTGGCAATGCAGAGTGACCGTATCTTGCGAGAATTTTATGGTTCTATGCATCTATAGGATGTGATCCTACTGACCTCTTGCTGGAGGAAGGGGAGTGGGTGGAGGGGAGGGGATAGGAGACTGTTGGGAGGATAGGACATGTATGGAGCAGAGAAGAAGGGTGTGCTGTCACCAGGCAGGGAGAGCAGTGGGAGCTGCATATAGGTGAGCATGCGAATTTATATGGGAATGTACATTTTCATTCAATCATAATAAAAAAATAAAAATAAAAAAATGAAAGAACATAAACCCCATGGCTGAACAATAAGTGGTCCATATTTGATGTTAGTAACTATTTCATGAATACAAATGGACAATAGATGGATGAGTAAGTGAGTGAACACAGCAACGAAGTGAAAAATAGCCCACGTGCTCCAAGGAAAAGAGAGCCATCAAAGGTTACCATAGCACTCATCGGTCATGGATTGAATGTGTTCCCTAAAAAACATGTAACCATTTGGCTATGTCATAATTCCTGGTATTGTGTGATGTTCTTCCCTGTTGGAATTCCTGCCTCTATGAGTTAATAAGGGTGGATGGGCAGCAGCTGTGTTGGTAGAGCAAAATTCAATGTGTAAGTTTGTTTTGTGCCTTGAGGCGATCTCTTGAGCTATAAAGGGAAAAATCTTGCAGAGAGATTTGGGAACGTCTCACCATCAAGAAAGCAGCCCTGAGAGAAGAGTGCATCCTTCGGACATGACGTGCCTAGATGCTCCCTGACCAAAGACTGATGCAAAGCAAGGAATTTCCTACAGGGCTGACAAGGTGGAAAGCCTTCCCCTGGAGTGGACATCCTGCATTTGGACTTGTAGCCTATTGAACTATGTAAGAATAAACTTTCCTTTGTTAAAGCCATCCACTCTGTGGTATTCCTGTTAGAGCAGTGCCAGGTGACTAAAGCATCATCTATAGGTATCATCATATCATATATAAAATTATATACCCCTAGATATTAACAGCAGCCCTGATGATACAGCGGCTAAGTGTTTGGCTGCTAACAAAAAGGTCAAAGGTCAGCAGTTCAAATCCACCAGCCACTCCTTGGAAACTTTATAGGGCAGTTCTACTCTGTCCTATACGTTCACCGTAAGTCAGAATCAACTCGATAATAACGGGTTTGTTTTGCTTTGGTTTGGCTTTTGCATACTGATAGCGAAAAATGAAAGTAGTGAAAATCAAAAAACTTACGTGGATTTGTAGACCTAGTTTAAAACCCAAACAGTGGAAAGTATTCTCTGCAAACTTCCACTGAGGTACAGCCACCCTAGACTGCACCTACCAGCTTGATTGCATAAAATTACGGAAATAATGAGCTAATTGCTCTTTGGATGTGTTAATGATTCATTAAACTTCGTACCATCTGCCTAATTAAATAACTCCAGCAATTACATAAGGAATCTGTATGTTTTTTCTCTTGTAACCCCAAATAATAAACTACTAAGAAGTATTAGGAAACCCTGGTGACATAATGGTTAAGTGCTGTATCTGCTAACCCTTTCAGTTAGCAGTTCAAGTCCTCCAGGAACTCCTTGGAAACTCTATGGGGCAGTTCTACCCTGTCCTATAGGGTCACTATGATTCAGAATTGACTCAACGACAGTGAGGTTTTTTTTTTTTTTTTTTAGGAAGTATTAGGGAACCCTGGTGGCATAGTGGCTAAGGGCTATTTCTGCTAACCAAAAGGTTAACAGTTCAAATCCACCAGGTGCTCCTTGGAAACTGTGTGGAGCAATCCTGGTCTGGCCTATAGGGTCACTATGAGTTGGAATCGACTCAGCAGCAATGGTTTTTTCTTTTAAGAAGTACTAAGCAAAAATGCTTTCATGTTAAGATCTAACAGTTTCTTTAACACCTGTCTGAGCCAAAGCCTCATGTCACTCATCTGCCCTGAGAGGCTGAAGAACTCAGCAGGCTGTAGATGTCTTTAGGCAAGAGGCTGAGATAATCAAACCAATCGAAAACAAGAAGCCATTTCAGATTACAACAGATTTATTTCCCCTACGTAGCAACTACCATTTATTAAATGCCTAGTATATACAAGGCATTCAATAAATAACGTACAAAATAGCCAAACAACAAAAGTTCAGAGCATTATATAATCTGCCCAGAGCACATAGCTAATAATATGGTGACTCATGGTAAATTATCAAAAAATATTTATTACAGCAAGAGGGGAGAGGGAGGAGAACCTGTACCAACACAGCCTGGGCTTTGAATTAGCCAGGAGTCCTGAACTGGCTCTGCTGAACTAGCTGTGCAATCTTGATACAGTTGTTCAACCTCCTTAAACCTCCATTTTTCACAAACGCAATGCAGATAATAAAAGCACAGTAACTCATAAGGTTGCCACTTTCAATGCGATCAACACAGAATTAGAAAATGCATGTGAATAACTTAGCTCAACGCTAAATAACAAAATAAACGAAGAGCTCAACGGAGACTAAGTGGTGGCAGAGGTGGTGGTAGTGGTCTGAGATCCCACAGTCCGCCTCTTTCTGCCTCATCACGCCGCTCCATCTGACCTCAGTCTACATTCTCACAAATAAGTAAGCAAAAAGACTCAAGAAAATTTAGTATCAACAAGGACCTCATCATGCAGCTACGTGCTGGCGAGAGTCTCATAACAAGCCAAGAGTTTATCACGTTCTTGTATATACAGAGCCGTGCATTAGGAAAGAATGCTCTTACTAAATTTAACAGGAGGTGTTTAGCCGCAAAATCTAAATAGATAAATCCCCAAGGAGATGTACAATTGCCAAGAAAGCACAAAATCCCTGTAGAAAGTGCAGTCATTTTTATCTTTCCTATTTTCTTCATGAAAGCTAAGAGACTGTACCCGGTCACTTTCCTGGTCACTTCCGTTTCTCTCTCTGTGACGCTATGTGTCAGAGAAAGAATCAGCTTTACTCTGTCCCCAAAATGTCCTTCTAAGAGTCTTGATAATGAAACCATTCCGGAGCAGTGATGTAAGGAAAGGGACAAGGGGAGGCATATCAGAAACATTCACCCGTGCATGCGCAATTCCTCGTAGAAATGCGGTAATCTGGGCAAATCCTCAGACGGCCAGTGGTTTTATGCTGAAACCCTGATGGTGTAGTGGTTAAGTGCTACTTCTGTTAACCAAAGGGTCACCAGTTCACATCCACCAGGCGCTCCTTGGAGTCTCCATGGTAGAAGTTTGGGTCTCTAAGAGTCAGAATTGACTCAATAGTAACAACACAGCTGAGGGAAAGGAGGTTCCGCTCTTCAACCTTCTTAGTTAGGCCAATAACTTTTTTTTTCCATTTCAAAATCTTTTGAAAACATTTACAGTTCTTTTATGGAACAAAAGAAGAACCATGATCATTACTGTAGTTTTGTAGTGTCCTTAGCCAATTTTACATACTTTGCATAGGGCTGTCATGAGTCTAACAGCGGTTTTTCTTTCTCTTTCAAGTTAGGGAAGAGGCAGGCATCCCATTCTCGCCCTGCAGCCACCAGAGCTAGCAGCCCATGCTTCTGATGAGAAAACTGAGGCTTGATGAGTAGTAACATGCCTAGAGTTACCAAGGAAGTACCCAGGCCAGCTAAAACCAACAGCTGCTGATTCCCAGACAAGCATGTTTCCCACTTCATTCCCACTTCATTGCTCTTTCTGAATTGGAATTGCAATTTAAATTTTTGTATTTCAAATCCCATTTCTTTTTTAGTGGTTTCTTCTTTCCATTGAAAGATGCTTTATCTTCTCCCAAGTATTTTGAGATCCCAACAGCTCTTTGTACTAAAGTTTCTCTCCCTCTCTCCTTCTCTTCCTCCTCGTCACCACCCCAGCAACTGTAAGCCGCTCTCTCAGGCAGTAGGAACACACAGATGGAAAGCAGTTAATCAGCTAACAAGTATTCTTGGCATAAGCTCAATACTCAAAGGAGACCCTTCATTACTCCTTCTGTAAAAAGAAAACAGTAACAAATGAGACTAACCACTCCTGTTGGCTTGGTGCTAATCACCTACATTATCAGCACAGTCTCTAATGATAGCCAGTATGAATAAGGTAATTGAAATGAAAAAAAAGAGATTAGGACTATGAAGATGATGAATTGGGGAAAAACAAGAATAGATGAGGTACAGACAATATGGTTTTAATTAATATAAATTTTGCCAAATTAATTAAGTCTACCTGCCTGTGTGGTTTGATTATGTGATTAAAACAGAATAGCAAAACTCTTCCTAAGTCTTAACTATGGAGGGGGAAAAGTGGTGATCACAGTTTCTATAGCCAGTCTAGGAAAAGGAAGCTAGATCTAGAAAGAGAAATGAGATAAGATAAGAAGGAATGAAACAAACAAGCCTGGGTAACAAGACCCTGAGGATCTGGAGGATCTGACATGGGCCAAAAGTTGGCCTATCTAAAAGTTGCTTTCGCATCAGCCTGAGACAAAAGCTGACATCTCTTCTACTGGTCACCCTTTTGGTCAAGATACTGCCTCCAAAACATCCATGAAGAAAATTCAAATAAGTCACCCAGAGGGAAAGGAAGCTAAGCCTCTCCCATTAATGAAGCAGCACAGATCATTAATGAAACCTTGAGGACTGGGGCCGGGGAGAACATCTGGGAATAGGTGGAGGGAAAACAACAAAAAAAAACATGGCCATTAAGTTGATTCCAATTCATATCCACCCTATAGGACAGAGTTCCCAAGGAGCACCTGGTAGATTTGAACTGCTGCCCTTTCGATTAGCAACAGTAACAATTAACCACTAAAGCACCAGAGTTTCCAGGTGAAGGAAAAAAACCAAGCCCATTGCCACTGAGTCTATTACGACTCACAGTGACCTTATAGGACAGACCCCATGGAGTTTCCACGGAGACTTGCTGGATTCAAACTTCTGGCCTTTCAGTTAGTAGCCATAGCTCTTAATAACACCACCAGGGTTTCCAGTGGAGGATGAGCGTATCTTAAAAAGAAAGAGGATTCAGGGAAGAGAAGCACACATCCCAGCACAATAGTACCCATGGCCACCATCCCTGAAATTACAGACTGAGCTCTGTCCACTCCCAGCCTTTCAGCCCTATCCCCATCTCACAGCAGTCCACTCTCTTAAAAATCCAGCTCTACCTTCTTCCCCAGCCTTTCTTCACAACACAGCCTACATGCGGCAATTCCCCTCAAACAAAACCACTCACAGCACCTCAGAATATTCTGTGTATTTTTTCATCTTACTCCCTTATCTAACATGCCCTCTGCCCAACCTTGCCCAAGGTGTAATGAGAATCTGTTTTGCAAATTCAAACCAATAGAATTTTAATTTCTTCATAAAACCGTATGTCTTCTTTGCAGCCTTCCTCCTCTGAGACAGAACCAGGTGGTTTATTGCTCCAAGACTCCAAAGGGCTGGTACTTGACCTTTAGCAATACAAAGGTTTGTCACAGCAGAACTAGAGAGCTTGTTTAGCAAACAGTTACTCCCTGTGCACTTTACATTTCCCTGGAGCAAGTACCATTGGATAACCCACATGTCATAAGTGAAGAAGCAGAAGCACAGATCCTCACAGGGTAGTAGATGAACCTCTCCCATACAAAATGGCAGTAAGACAGAAGGATATGATGGAGGGAAGACCACCTTTTCTGGCCCTGGTTTGTCAGTCAGTCCGTCAGTCATATAAGTCTGGATTCCTTCTCTGAGCCTTGACCCAAGGAAGGGGTGAGACCCCTTGGAAGAGCGCAAAGAATGAGACACTTGTGCCCCAAAGCCCGACTAGCACAAAAGCGATGCTGGAATCCAGCATTTAGAAGGATATTCATAGCACTAAATTCTCACATTAGCCAAAAAGGAAATTTTCAAGTCAGTAATCTAATCTTCCACCTTAATAACTAGAAAGAGAAGTCTTACAGTCATCACTACCAAGGAACATTCTGATTACATTTCTTCTAAGATTGATTTGTTTGTTCTTCTGGCAGTGCACAGTATATTAAATATTTTTTTGTTAGTACCATAAGTCCAATGGCATCTAGCCCAAATCAAACTCACTGCCGTTGAGTCGATTTCCACTCACAGTGACCCTGTAGGTCGGTGTAGAACCACCCCACAGACTTTCCAAAGAGCACCCGGAAGATCTGAACCCCTGACGTTTTAATAAGCAGATGAAGCACTTAACCACTGTACCACCAGGGTTTCCGATCGAAGACTTGAACTTGAAGAAAAACAAAAATCCTCACAACTAGACCAATAGGCCACATCACACTAAACAAGGAAGAAACTAAAGTTGTCAATAATTTCATTCTACTTGGATCAACCACCAACATCTATGGAGGCAGCAGTCAAGAAATCAAATGGTATACTGCATTGCAAATTTGCTGCAAAAGACTTCTTTTAAGTTTTCAAAAGCAAAGGTGTCACTTGCATGACTGAGGTGCGCCTGACCAAAGTCATGGTCTTTTCAGTCACCTCATAAGTATACAAAAGATGGACAGTGAAATAGGAAGACAGAAGAATAATGGTTGCATCTGAACTGTGGTGCTGACAAGAATATATCAGAACAGGCCTGTGAAAGAGCAAAATCAGAACACAGCTCTCAGAAACAAATATATTTCAGGAGGATTCATTTGTTTCTAGAAGTGTGAAGAAACGAACTAGAGAGTGCTTCTAAGTTCTGCCTAGATTTATACAATTTAAGATTATAAACCAGAACCTCTAAGATGAAGCAGTAGAAGAGTTTGAATTAAAGTGAGACTGAGACCAAGGTCACTTTTCTCACTAAAATCAATGTAACACTCTAGCTGAAAGCCAGCATTGCATGAGCATCTGTTTCAAATGTAATTTACCTCTTTCTTCCACTTCATAAGATATAAGTTGAAATTCATTATATTAAGTATTCTATTAAACATTCATATGGTTATACTGAGTGTATATTACGATATTCTAATTAATTTTAAAGGCACTCTGGTGTCGCAGTGGTTAAGCACCTGGGCTGCCAACCAAAAGGTCAATGGTTTAAATCTACTCAGCAGCTAGGCAGGAGAAAGATATCAGTAAGCAGTTTTCTTCTTTCAAGATTTCAGCCTTGGTAACCCTATGGCACAGTTCTCCAGTCCTATAGCATCATTATGAGTTGGAATCACTCAACAGCAACAGGTATTAGTGGTAATTAATTTTAAGCAGAATAACAGAAAGATGTTTACCTGTGTTTCATTGACCATGCAAAGCCATTCAACTATGCGGATCATAACAATTTATGAATAACATTGCAGAGAATGGGAATTCCAGAACATTTAATTGTGCCCATGAGGAATCTGTATATGGATCAAGAGGCAGTCATGCAGACAGAGCAAGGGGACACTGTATGATTTAAAGTCAGGAAAGATGTGTGTCAGGGTTGTATTCTTTCATCGTACGTTTCCAGCCTGTATGCTGAGCAAATAATCTGAGAAGCTAGACTATGGGAAGAAGAATGAAGTATTAGGATTGGAGGAAGACTCATTAGCAACCTGCATTATCCATCCAGATGACACAACCCTGCTTTGCTGAAAGTGAAGAGGATTTGAAACATTTAACTGATGAAGATCAAAGACCACAGCCTTTAACATAGGTTGCACCTCAACATCAAGAAAACAGAAATCCTAGCAGCATCACGGTAAGTGGAGAAACGATAGAGGTTGTCGAGGATTTTGTTTTCCTTGGTTTCTCAACCAATGCCCATGGAAGCGCAGTCAAAAAAATCAAAAGACGCACTGCTTCGGGAAACTCTGCTGCAAAAGACCTCTTTCAAGTGTTGAAAAGTAAAGGCATCACCTTGAAGACTAAGGTGAGCCTGACCCAAGCCATGGTGTTCTCAATCATGTCATATGCATGTGAAAACTGGACAATAAATAAGAAAGACAGAAGAAGAATTGATGCTTTTGAATTGTGGTACTGGAGAAGAATGTTGAATGTACCATGAACTGCCAAAAGAACAAATCGAGCTGTTCTGGAAGAAGTGCAACCAGAGTGTTCCTTGGAAGTGACAATGTGATACGCAGTCTCACTTTGGAAGTGTTGTCAGGAGGGATCAGTCCCCGGAGAGAGACGTCACGCTTGGTAAAGCAGAGGGTCAGCAAAAAAGAGGAAGTCCCTCAAGGAGACGGATTGACGTAGTGGCTGCAACAATGGGCTTAAGCACAAAAACAAGTGTGAGCAGGGCACAGGGCTCGGCAGGGTTTCATTTTGCGTTCACTGGATTGCTATGAGTTGGAACCAACTCAACAGCACCTGCCAACAATTTAAAGTAGATATCTATACTAAGTCAAGGTCTCTGAAGAAACTTGTTTGATTTTCCCGCTATCATATCTTGGCCAAAACACAAATTTTGTGAAAAACTAATTTACATATCCCTAGGAACCCAGTGGAGCCCTGCTTGCAAAGTGACTAAGAAGCTTGACTTATAACCAGGAAGCCCACAGTTTGAATTCACCAGCTGCTCCTTGGAAACCATATGGGGCAAGTTCTACTCTGTCCTATAGGGTCTCGATGGCTTGGAATTGACTCAACGGCAAAAAGTTCATTTTGAAGAACCTGGTGGTGCAGCGGTTAAGCAGTCAGCTGCTAACTGAAAGGTTGGCAGTGGAAGCGCACCCAGTGGCTCTGAGGGGAAAGACCTGGTCATCTGCTCTCAGAAAAATTACAATCTGGAAAATGCTATGGGCATTTCTGCTTTTTCACATGGGGTCACTATGAGCGGAAAGTCAGCTGGATGACACCTAACACCAACAACAGGTACTTTCACTCTGTTACTGTATCACAGAATAACTTAGTAAAACACTTAAATGTTAAAATTTTGAACTTGGCAAATAACTTAGAGTATAATCTACTTAATTTTTCTACTAGTATTTTTATTTTCATTTCAAAAACCTGGAAACAACCTGGGAAACCATGGCAGTGTAGTGGGTTAAGTGATACGTCTGCTAACCAAAAGGTCAGCGGTTCAAATCCACCAGGTGCTCCAGGGAAACTCTATGGGGCAGTTCTACTCTGACTCACTATGAGTCGGACACAACTCAACAACAGTGGATTTGGGTTTTTTATTGGTTTGGGAACAAGCTGGATGTCCATCAATAGAGGAATGATTGAATGATTCAGGGTGTTTCGTATTGTATTTAGATCTATAGGTATGATCTGAGAACATTTTCAGGATTCAGGGTGTCTGATACTACATTTTGATCTATAGTTATGATCTGAAGACATTTGCAGGATTCAGGGTGTCTCATATTGCATTGAGATCTCTAGGTATGATCTGAGAACATTTTCAGGATTCAGTAAGGTGGTCTATTTACCCAAAGCTCTGAGCACTGCAAACGGTTGACATGCTAACTAAAAGGTTGGAGGTTCGAGTCCAACTAGAGTATACTTAGAAGAAAGGCCTGGCCATCTGCTTCAGAAAATAACAGTCATTGAAAACTACATGGAGCACAGTTCAACTGTGACACATATCAGAAGCTGTGAACGGACTGGACATCGCCTGATGCTGACAATGTAGAGCATGTGGCGTGATGCCTGCACATGACAAGAGCTTGATAAATGGTGGATACTGTTATTACTCATCCAAAAAAAAAAAGCAAAGTCACAGTCATCAAGTCCATTCTGACTCATAGTGACCCTATAGGACAGAGTAGAACTGCTCCACAGAGTTTCCAAGGATAGCCTGGTACATTCAAACTGCCCGCCTTTTGCTTAGCAGCCAAAGCACTTAGACCATTAGGCCACCAGGGTTTCCTCGTTACTTACAATGACCGCAGACTGTAATGATTTCCCTCTGTCCTAACTTGGGAAACCCTGGAGGCTCAGTGGTTAAGTGCTGCTGTGCTAACAAAACAGTCAGCAGTTCAAATCCACCAGGAGCTCCTTAGCAACTCTATGGGGCAGTTTTACCCTGGTGGTGTGGTCAAGTGCTACATCTGCTCACCAACAGGTCAGCAGATTGAATCCATCAGGCGCTTCTTGGAAACTCCATGGAGCAGTTTTACTCTGTCCTATAGAGTCGCTGAGAGTCGAAACCAACTCAACAGCAGTGGATTTTTTTTTTTTTCTTTTTTTTGGTTTATGGGGTTGCTGTGTGTTGGAATCTACTCGATGACAGTGGGTTCAGTTTTATTTTTTCATTTTTGTTTTGGGTTGGGTTTATCCAAATTTGAATTAATACCTACCAATTCAAATAAGGAATGCTAGTGGTGTAGTGATTAAGCGCTACAGCTGCTAACTCAAATGCTGACAGTTGAAGTCTGACAGACGCTCCTTGAAAACTCTCTGGGGCAGTTCTGCTCTGTCCCATAGGGTCACTGTGAGTCGGAATCGACTTGACAGTACTGGGTTTGATGTTTTGTTTTGTTTTAAATTCAAATAAGATTTAACGTTTTGGGTATAATTGACTAATAATAACTAATTATAATAACTATTTATTATATAATATAATAACTATTTATTAATATAATAACTAATTATAATAACTAATTGGCTAATAATAACTCAGACATTAAGTGTCTGAGTTCTGATATGTTCATGTAAGTGTTTTAAGTTTTGATATGCTTGTTTAAAGGAACAAATGTTGAGGCACAGAGACAATAAAACAAACCTTGTCTAAGAGAAAAACAAAGAGATTTTGACACCTTCTCTGCCATAAGGCACAGTACTTAACCTATCTGGATTAAAGCTTTCTCAACTAGAGAGTAACAAGATTCAATGAGATAATCCGGAAGTTTCCTTCCATGCCTAAAATGCTAAGTATTACTTTATAATTATGTCTCAGTTTTTAAATTAAATCACTGAAACAGGTGAAAGGCAAGCACAGAACCAACTTTCACAATGACCAAGGGTTCATGCTCATTTTCAGAAGGCTGGGAAGGGTGGTTCAAGTCTGCTCGATGCTAAGAACCATCATCTGTCTTCTCCACACTGTTCCTGACGGCAACTCTGAAATTCGACAGCCACCAGAATTGCTTTCTAGTTGGAAACTCGCTTTCCTGCCACCGGCAAATGACAATTCAAGGTGGATAAGTAATAAATTTGGCTCGATTTATTTCCCTGCTAGGAGGTGACGACACTACTAGAGAAGCAGCTAAAAGCTTCTGCAGGCTCGTGTTTTTGATCAATACTGGAGCCACTAAATTATCGTTGACCGGCCCACAGGAGGGTGATGCCCGTGCACAGAGCAGCCCGGCTTCATCAAGAGAGAGAAGAAGAGAGCTCACATTTGTCCACTGCTGGTTCCTCAGTGGTGAACAGCTCAGCTGCCAACCAGAAGGCAAGCAGTTTGAACCTATCAGCTACTCCTTGGAAACCCCAGAGAACAGTTCTACTCTTTGACTTAAATTGGCTGAGGGTTAGAATCAACTTGATCATAGCAGGTTTGGCTTTTGGTACATTTTTCATATAGATATATGTATATATATATATACACATATACTGATTATAATTTACATTATAATTTAATCTTTTGCTTTTATTAATGTATAACAGATATATAATGTAATTTCAGTACCATATATATATATATATATATATGATGGCACTTGGCTTTTGGCTTGGCTATATATGTAATTTAATCCTCACAGTAATGTTTTGAAACAAAGATTATCATCTTCATTTTAAAGGGAAAGAAAGAACAGTTGAAGAATTTACAGATTACCACTTAGAAAAGTAGATACCCTCAAAACATCTTATCTCTGTAACACTCCACAAAATAATATTAAAAAAAAAAGTAAAAATCATGTTGGAAACCCGGTAGTGTAGTGATTAAGTGCCATGGCTGCTAACTAAAAGGTCAGCAGTTCAAATCTCCTAGGCACTCCTTTGAAACTCTATGAGGCAACTCTATGGGGCACTTCTACTCTGTCCTATAGGGTCACTATGAGTAGGAATCAACTCGATGGCAGTGGGTTTGGTCTGAGGTTCTAAAACTCTTGTTAAATTATACATTTCAACAGGCTATTTCACTTCAAATTTGAAGATTTTTATTTTTTTTCAAGTAGATCTTAACCCACACTTCAAGTGGTTGTTTTTGCTGAGATTCCAATAATGTGCACAGAATGATGGACGGTTCCATTGTGCAGACCTTTCAAATGTCTATCAAGCCCAGAAATGTTGCAAACTTGGGGTAAATATTTAAATTTAGCACTATAATTAGCTTCAACCTCACACACCTTAGAATAACTTTCACTGACACCTGTCTTTCCAAACCTCCCTAAACAAAGGAAAATTTGAAACTTTTCTTGAGTAACTGCACACTGCCTCTCAAAAATGGCTATCTCCCTAACTGTGATCTTAGATTACTGTTTACCAGCTTCCATCATCTTGGTTACTTAACTGCTTTGACAAGTGTGACAGGCTTGCACGGTACATTCTCACTTTAAGAGCAACAGGCCTTTAGAGGCATTCCCGACTAGACACTGTTTCTGTAAAACTCACATTATTCAGTGCTGGTATTTACATTTTTACCAAATTGCCTAATTTATCCCATCCTTAGTAGACAGTGGTGAACACTTACTTCTTTGAGTTTTCTGATCTTTGAAGGTTTTCTGGGAGCTATGTGAAAATAACTGCAAACAACAAAAAAAGAAACATAATTAGAAGACAAACATTGTGATAGAAAGTTTGAGCCTTTTTAGGAATGACTTCCTTTTGGCATTAAAATATGCCAACCCACAGTAATTTCAAACTAAAATGAAGAGCACTGTAAATGTTAGAATCCAAATCAGTACACAGAGGAGCGCCACCGGAGGGGGACCTCTCATGCTGGGGGCCCTTAGCATTGTCCAGCAGAAAGTTTTCTTGGGTAACAGCACTTTACTTCATACATATAATTATATTTCAAAAAAAAGAAAAAACAGAGGGACATGACAAGATTATGAAACTCAACTGCCTTGTTAAATCAAGTCAATAAAAAGTCACAATAATAAGTTCATCCAATGTCCCACAGTTGGCTAAAGTCCAAACAGACACCCAGACTCTGTTTAACTCCCTTTCAACTCCACCATTCCCTTTTGTTTCACGGGGTTTCATCACTCTTCACATTTTGCCAAGACTGCAAACTGGACAAGATGCACAGAATGAACATTTTAGAGGTCCCAGCGACTTGGGCACTTGTGGAGAGTTTTCTATATCCCTCACAAGTAAAAGGTTTTAAACAATAATAAACAGTATCTTAAGATTTACAACTGACATTAAGATTTTTTCCTGATTTACAAATACATATATATGTGTGTGTTTGTATGTATATGTATATGTATATGTATGTCTGCACTTATATGTATGTACATAAAAGACGTAACTTGTTTCAATCAAGTCAATTCCAATCCATACCAATCATACAGTACAGTGTAGAACTGCCCCATAGAGTTTCCAAGGAGTGACTGGTGGATTTGGACTGCTGACCTTTTGGTTAGCATCCAAACTTTTAACCACTATGCCATCATGGTTCCAGGCATATATGTATTAAATTTCTTTCTCCTTGTATCTACCAACCCTACCGAATATACAGATTTATTTATTTATATAAATGTGTGTGTATGTATATACATGTATTTGAAATTGCTGTCATTTTTAATGGCTTTAGCATTATTTGAAGAAGAATAGACTGGTTGGTAGGTAGAAGGAAAAAGAATTTTTTAATTATTCAATCCAGAGTTAAAAGTCACAAACTCAGATGCCTCCGTAGGCTAGCAAGGCAAAAAATTCAAGCCTGCCAGGGCAGTAATACAGGGTGGTGGGGTCTGGGGCATTTAAAACAAACAGTACTACTGATTTGGCACTTTCTTACCAAACTAGAAATAGACATATTGTACTCTCCAGCAATCTCACCTCTTGGAATATATCCTAAAGAAATAAGAGTTGCCACACAAATGGATACATGCACAGCAATGTTTATTTCAGTACTGTCCTCAATAGCAAAAAGATGGAATCAACCTAGGTACCCATCAACAAACGAATGAACAAACCATGGTATGGGATACTGTGCAGTGATAAAGAACAAGGGTGAATTTGGGAGATATCTCATAGCATGAAAGAATCTGGAAGGCATCAGGCTGACTGAAATTAGTCAGTGGCAAAAGGACAGATATCATATAAGACCACTTATAACAATTTAAGAAACTGTTTTAACACAGGAGAAAATAGTCTTTGGTGGCTACAAGGGTGGAGAGGGAGGGAGACGTGTATTCACTAATGAGACAGAAATTATGTTGGATGAAGGAAGGAACACGTACAGTAGAGAAGAAATTAGCAAAACTAGACTAAATCAAAAGCTAAGAAGTTTCCTAAATACAACCAAACACTTCCAAGGACAGAGCAGCAGGGGCAGAGGTCTCAGGACTATGGTTTCAGAGACACCTAGGTCAATTGGCAGAACAAAGTTTATTCAGAAAATGTTTTGCATCTCACTTTGGTGAATGATGTCTGGGTCTCAAAAGAGAGCAAGCAGCCACGTAAGAAGCATCAACTGGTCCCAACTTTCCTGGAGCAGAAGAGAATGAAGGGCATTAAAGACTTCAGGAAAATATGAGCCCAAGAAAAACAAAGAGCCGTATAATCCAGAGACTGCATCAGCAGAGACCAGAAGGACCAGGTGGTGCCCAGTCACCATCAATGACTGCCCTGACAGGGAATACAGTAAAGAATCCCTGACGCAGCAGGAGAAAAGTGGGGCACAGAACTCAAAGTCTATTAAAAACACCAGAATTCATGGTCTGACAGACCAGAGGGTCCTTGGAAGGTACCACCCTCAGGCTGTTAGCCCAGAATTGAAACGATTTCCAAAGTCAACTCTTCAGACAAAGACTGAACTGGACTCTAAGACATAAAATGATCCTGGAGAAGAGTAGGCTTCTTGGCTTACGTAAAGGCATGAGACTAACTGGGCAGCTTCTGTCCAGAGGCAAGAGGGCAGAGGGGGGCAGGAGCCGGTTGAGTGGACATGGGAAACACCGGGTAGAAAGGAGGAGCATGCTGTCTGTCACATGGTTGGAAGAGGAGCTAGAGTTACATAACAGTGTGTGTGTGCCAGTTTTGTATGACAAATTGACTGGGCTTGTAGATTTTCACTTAAAGTATAGTAAAACATTTTCTAGGGGACTATTATCTTGCAGTAGCATGGGCAAATAAAACCAAGTCCTTTTGAACAATCAAACCTTCTAATTTTTTTCCCAATAGAAACCAAAAATTTGTATTATTATACGAACTCCACCAATTTTAAAATATTGGCGAACAATTAAAATCTTAGAGATTTGAAAAGCCTCAAATTTACTAGCTGTTCATAGGCCTTTGTATTAATTCTTCCAAGCATCTTCTAGTTATCAAATGTTTTTCAAATAGATATTATAAATTAGTTCTAAATGTCCAAATTCTATATTTAATCATGAACATTAGTATACCAAATAAGAAAATTTGTTGCACTGCAAAGAATTGCTTGATAGAACCCTTCTAGTCACAGTCTTTTTACTTGGATCCACAATTAACACCATGGAAGCAGTGATCAAGAAACCAAACGATGTTCTGCATTGGTCAAATCTGCTGCAAAAGACCTCTTTAAAGTGCTGAAAAGCAAAGATACCACTTAAAGAAGTAAGGTGTACTGGATACTAGTCACAGTGAGTTGCCTCACATGCATGCAAAAGCTGGACAGTGGATGAGGAAGGCCAAAGAATTGATGTCTTTAAATTATAGTACTTGCAAAAAATATCAGATACACCATGGACTTCCAAAAGAACCAACAGATCTGTTTTTGGAAGGACAGCTAGAACGCTGCTTAGAAGCAAGGGCAGTGAGGCTATGTATCATGTACTTTGAACATGTCATCAGGAGGGACCAGTTCCTAAAGAAGGATATCGTGTTTGGTAAGGTAGAGGTTCAGCAAAAAAGAGAAAAAAGGAACAAATAATTCCTCAAAGATCCAATGAATTGGAGTCTTTAAACCAGATGCTTGGAAAAGTGTGCTGGTTGAACTCAAGTTTACTTGGGGATGGGGATGGGAGTGGTATTTGAAGCAGAGACTAGAGAGTCAATGTGCAACTTTATTTCTTGCTATTCTTGAGAATAAAGAAAGAGAGAAAGCCAACAATTCGAACGAATACGAGGCATTTTTAAAACCAAACACAGTTCCATCGAATCGGATGCAACTCCTGGTGACCACTAGGTATTTTACTATACTGCACTCTATCTCTTTCTCATAGAAATTCTATGAAGTGGATATTAGTTAATTCTATTTTATTGATGAGGAAACTAAGCCTCAGAAGTTGCTTACTTTGCTAAATGTTACTCAGATGGAAAAAGCCAGTGTTCAGTGCATCCCGTCTTCCAACTCTGAGACCAGTGGCCCCCTCACACCATCACAGTCACCTCTCTGCCTGCCCTCCTCCTTGTCCTGCCGCCTTCTGCTCCCCCAGGAGTACACGGGCCAGAATGGAGACATGAGGACACGGACCACGCAAAGGAGAACAATGATAGTTTGGTTTAAGTAACACTTTCGTATTTGTATCTCAGCAACAAAATCATGAATTAGATAGGACAGTATCTCTCATCATGGATTCAACTGTGTCCCCCCACAAAATATGTGTAGCACTTTGGCTGAACTATGATTCCCAATGCTTTGTGCTCGTCCTCCATCTTGCTATTTTCCTGTGCTATAAATCCTAATCTCTGCCTGTGGCTAATAGACAGAACGATTATGTTAAAAGAAGGTTAAGGTGGGACTGCAACCTCTTGCAAAGGGAGTTTCCCTGTAGTGTGGCTTGCGCTACCCTTTATCCCTTCATCCTACAAGAGACAAGAGGAAAGGGAAGCAGTCAGAGAGTTGGGAACCTTCCACCATCAAGGAGAAGCCCCTGGAGTAGAGCACACCCCTCAGACCTGAGGTTCCCGTGCCAAGACACTGCCGGACCAAAGCAACCCAAGGGCTTTCCTCCAGAGCCCAGGAAGAGGGAAGCCTTCCCCTGGAGCTGACACCTTGAATTCAGACTTGTAGTTTATTGGACTGTTTAAGAATGAACTTTTTATTTTTTTTAAAGTCATCTACTCGTGATATCTCTGCTAGAGGGTATCAGTAGACTAAAACACTCTAGTATAATTCAAATTATCTGGGACCTCTGCAGAACATCTATACACCATGCCCTGTTCTAGATTTTGTTGCAACATGGCTTTCTCCACAAAAGCATCAATTCTAGCTTTAAGGGACATTTATTTGTTTGAAAAGTAATTATTAGTCTATAACATTTTGTTTTATAGAGGAAAAAATCATATTCTTCATCTCAAATTAATTTATCTCAGAAAATGTAGGAAACGTTTGAAGAACGATTGGACATTGGATAAATTTTTTTTACAGTGTTTTTCTTTTTCAATGTACCATTTCATAGCAATTATTATGAGAGGAGCATCAAAATGATTAACATATCATTGGGTTTCACGTCAAAGTCAATTTGCTGGTGGTGTAATTAGAATATTATTTTCTGGTAAAAGTAATTTAAGCTACTCAATGGCTTGGTAATTACAGAACATAATTTTCTAACAAGTGCTATCTTACTGATTCAAAACCCTTTGCAGCTGAGTCAATTCCAGCTCTTAGTGATGCTACAAGACAGAGCAGAACGGCCACCTAGCGTTTCCAAGGCTGCCATTCTCACTGAAGCAGACTGGCATATCTTTCTTCTGCTGAGCAGCCAGTGGGTTCTTACCACCAGCCTTCCAGTTAGCAGCTGAGCACTGAATCACCGCATCACTAGGGCTCTTTCAGCTGATGGAAACCAATGCAAACCAAGCCCAAACATTTTTCAGAGCTTTGGTCAGAAAGTCTAGCTTCAGATTTCTTACTTCACTCACCTAAAAAAGAGTGAAAAAATGCAGTACAACTCCACTCTGAGTCTCGCCTACAAGCATTCTCCATCTATTGTACGGCAACGAAGGCGCGTGGAAAAAGCACAGTTCTCAAGCCTGACAACTGCATCAAAGCTCCATTTTCCTTTCTTGTTCACTGAACTGAATCACACTGCCTTCCTTACAGAAAATGATATTCAATGTCAGGAAAGCTGGGAATGAAAATAACTGGGAATGAAAATACTTCAGTGTTTTTCTCAGGACTTTTGCCTCATGGAAATCCTAGTGGCATAGTGGTTAAGACCTATGGCTGCTAACCCAAAGGTCAGCAGTTTGAATCCACCAGGTGCTCCTACCCTGTTATAGGGTCACTGGAACTCAGTGCCAATATGTTTGATTTTTGGTTTTCTGCCTCATAACAAAAGCAGTTTTAAATAAACCGTAAAAAGTCTCTATAGAATTAGAGACGTAATAGTCTCTTAGAAAATGTCCAGGCCTACAGGGAAGAGGAAATGTCCATATTCACTGCATTTCCCTGGCATATGAGGGTCTTTACAAGTTTTCTTCCTCATTTACTAACATATAAAACATATGCCAATTTTACAAGGGAATCTTTAAGGCATTGAAAATGTGCTTTTCCTTATACATTTAAAATACTTCAGTGTTAAAAAGAATTTTAAAGTTGATTTTCCTACGAACATGTTCATTTGTCACTGTAAAGCAACACCAAATACTTGATTCTGATAGTGCGTCAGAAGTTCTGAATCTCCAGTGTAATGTTATACTAATGCTGAGAAAAAAAATCATAAAATCTCGTATCTAGAAAAGTACATATTGTTATCAGTGAATTATGATTCACAGCATGATAATAATTCTATTAAATTTGAATCTAAAATGTTATAACATTAACCCAAACTATACCTCTAAGATGTCTAAGACTAACAATTTTTCCTGTGAGAACTACACAATGGAGTGTTAAATTTGCATCTTTGCAAATGTCATTAAGAATTTTGAGCCACAAACCAGCTGTCACACAAAATTACACTATCCGGGTGGTCCAACAACATGCAAGCCCCTAGTTTAATTTAGAGTAGCCTTCAATTGGTATTAATTCCCGGGTATTTCGGGGGTGGGGGATGCAAAACTTTCTCTGGAGAATCTCACTTTGATCTCAACCCTCAAAGAGTTTCCTCAAATGAAACTGCTTAAGAAGTGAGTGGTTTACAAAGACTCACTAAACTTAATAACAAAAAAATAAGTACCATGAGGAGAAAAAATAAAAATCAGCTGAAATAACAGAATGTAGACTCTGGCTTCAAATACTGAAATTATAGACACAGATTATTAAAGGACAACACCTCAACAAAAGTCAAGCTTGAAATTACATGTATGACATATAAAAAATGATTTAAAACAATGAATTTTGAAAGAAAATCAAATGCAACTTCTAGAAATGAAAAATTAAATAATTAGAATTTAAAACTCAATAACTGGGTTTAATAGCACATTAAACCCTGCAGAAAAATTAATCAGAGTATCAGACGCAAATATCTAGAATGTAGAACAAAGTTAAAAGAGGGAAAAAAATATGTGGAAAAGAGGAACCATGGAGTGAAGGAGACAAACTAACTGCTCTCTACTCAGATCCAGAAGGTAAAGAAAGGGTAAGACGTTCTTTGACTGGATTATGGCTAAGAGTTTCTCAAAAGCTAATGAAAGTTACGATACCAGAGATTGAAGAAAATTCAATACACCCACATTCAAATATATGACAGACTACAGTAAGTTGAAGTTCAAAGAGAATATATGTTCAGTAGGCTGCAAGGATGAAGACATGAGCAATCATAACTGTCTTCTCAACAGCAATTTCTACACCAGAAGACAACAGAGAAACATTATTCAGAGACTGAACAAAACTGTCATCATAGAATTCTCTATCTAACAGAAATATATTTGAAAAATGAGTGAGAGAGACCTTTCAATTCTTTAACAATGAACTAATTCAGATCAATCCTTCCCCTAAAGACAGCTAGTAAGACTGGACATCATGGATTGAATGGTGTCCCCCCAAAAACGTGCGTAGCAATTTGGGTGGGCTGTGATTCCCACTATTGTGGGATTGTCCTCCTGCTTGTGGTTAATAGACAAAATTATGTTAAAGATGATTAGGGTGAGACTGTAATACTCTTACTAAGGAAGTTGTCCTGGAGTGTGTCTCGCACCACTTTTTATCATGTGAGGGATAAAAAGACGTGCACAGGGAGTCGAGGTCCTCACACCGTCAGGAAAACAGCACTGAGAGCACAGGGTGTCCTTCATACCAAAGGTTCCTGTGTCAAGATGCTTTCAGAACAAAGACTTTTGCAACACAAGGACCTTCCTCCAGAATCCAGAGGCAGAAAGAGAGAAACAGAGAGCTGACACCCTGGATTTGGAATTCCAGCCTACTGGCCTGTGTAAGAACAAACTTTTCTTTGTTAAAGCCCAACCACTCGTGGTGTTTTTATTAGAGCAATACCAGGTGATTAAGGCCATGGACAAAATTTAAAAATAATTTTTTAAAAAAAAAAAATTAAGACAACTATCTTTTGAGGAATTATCAAGTCAAAAGGAACGAAATCCAGAAACATAATCCCAATATTTGGGACCATTTTGGCCCAGGGGTTACTGTTAATTTAAAAGGACTAGCTGAGAGACTGAGCCAGGTTTTTGAGAGCCTTTTATGGATAGCAGGCAAAAGTGCTTATGTGGGGCCCACCAGCAATGGAGCACTCCTCATAAACTCTCTCCTGTTGTGAACTGCAGCCCCAGCGGGCTCTTAGAGGGAGGAGCAGCCTGGCTTCAGGCCATCTGGGTGGCCCCAATTGTCTTACCTTCTGAAACTGGACTAAAATGAGCACAAATTCCTGACGACACAGGCATCAGACTCAAGCACACAAAACTCTTCTTTGGCAAAAGATACTATCTTATTCCTCAGATCATTTCTACAAAAAAAAAATTCTTTTTTTTAATGTCTAGCACACAGTCAGAGTCAACTCAGTGGACAGATACAGAAGACTGCGTTGGAGAGAAGCAGCCATAGTCATAGAGACTAGTCAGCCTTGCTCCCTCACGTACCCTCACTCTGGGGAAAGCCAGTGGTCAGACCACGCTTAGGAAAGACTCACATGGCAAGGACTAAAGCTTCCTGTCACCACAACGGGAGTGAAACAGCAAGCCAGTCAAGCCTTCAGGTGACTGACTACACCAGCATCCTGACTACAACCTCTGGAGAGAAGCTGAGTCTAAAACCATGGAAGAATAAATGTTGTTTTAAGACAATAAGTTTGGGGTAATTTGTTACACAGCAATAAGTAACTAACATATTTCCTAGAGAAATTCTCCCCTACAGGCACTGTAAATGGAAAAGAATCTTTACAGCAGAGATGGTCAATTTACCATAAAACTAAAAATGAACCAACTTACCCATCCACAGATTGGATAACCTCTGGAATAAACGACCTCCAGCTAAATGGTAGCAACACGGCTACATCATCCAAACCTAATGCTGAGTCAAAAAGCAAGTTATGGAGAAATGCATAAAATAGAATTGCATTTCTATCAAATTCACAAGCACAACTTTTTAAATCAACATCATCCTTTAGTAACAATGTTTACTTAAAAAGCCAAAATAGTAGCTATCTACCTTCCTGAAGCCAATCTTTCAAAGACTGGACTGGACCATAAGATCTAAAATAATACTGGCAATGAATTTGCTTCTTGCAGTAAATAGACACATGAGGCTAACTGGGCAGCTCCAGTCTGCAGGTGACAGGGCAGAGGGGACAGGAGCAGGCTCAGTGATGCCAGATCTACAGGATAGAAAGGAAGAGAGTGCTGTCACAGGATGGGGAGAGCAGCTAGAGTGACACGGCAATGTGTCTAGAAGTTTTCATATGACAGGTTGACTTGGCTTGAAAACTTTCACTTAAAACACAGTAAAATGTAAAAAGAAAAAAAATAGTGGTTATCTTTAAGCAAAGGGTAAGAGTTGTTTTAGTCAGCTAGTGCTGCTCCAACAGAAATACCACCAGTGGATGGCTGTAAATACAGAAATTTCATCTGTCCCTGTCTAGTAGGCTAACTAAAAGTCCAAATTCTGGGTGTCAGTTCCAGGGGAAGGCTTTCTCTGCTGGATCCGGAGGAAGGTCCTTGTCTCCAGTTTTCCCCTAGACTGGAAGCTTTGGAGGTGCGGAGACCCTGCCTCTTTCCAAAGGATGTGCTCAGCTCCGGCATTGCTTTTTAGTGGTAGAAGTTCCCCACCTGTCCCAGCCAGCTTCTCTCCTTTCTCTCTCACATACTCAGTTCTAACTCACACACTCATCCTGCCCCACCAAGACAACTGCCGCCCATGCACCCTTATTAACATCACAGAGGCAAGAATTCCAATCCGGAGGAACACTGTATAATACCAGGGGTTATGGCCCAGCCAAACTGCTACAGATTTTCCCAGGAACACAGTTCAATCCATGACACAGTTCAAGTAAGAGGTTTTTGAAAGACTGGCAATGTTCTTTTTATCAACTTGGGTTGTGCCTTACACAGAAGTGTGTTTTGTTACTATTTGTTACACTGTACATATAATTTTATACCGTCTTCTCTATCCGCAGTATATGTCACAGTAAATCAAACAGAATTGGCAACATTGTAAAGAAAGGCAAATTGGTTTTAAACCCAACCCCCACCCCCTGCCACTGAGCTGTAGTGACCCTAGACGTCAGAGTAGAAGTGCCCCATATGGTTTCCAAGGAGCACCTGGCGGATTTGAACTGCTGACCTCTTGGTTAGCAGAGGTAGCACTTAACCCACTATGCCACCAGGGTTTCAAGGCAGATAACGAAAAACAGGGGATACAGAGCTGGTCAGAAATTCATGGAGGAGGAAGAAATTAAAATAACAATTTTGGCTCTTTCCAGTGGTAAATGAAGTCTTGTCTGAGGGGCCTAGATGGAATTGTATCTGCACATCTTGGTAGCAGTTACCATTTTCTGGCTTGTATGGCTTATCTCCCCAAAACACGCACTAACAAGCCCTCTCAGCTTCTGTAGCACCCTAAATTCATCCCTATAGAAAGAGGTGCACAAGAGCCATTTGTGAAAGAACTGCTAAACTGATACTAGAATTGCAATGAAACTTTTCTGACAGCTACTAAGAAAATCTAAAAAATTATAAAGAAACTGAGGTTGTCTTGGGAAGAGTATAAAGTATAAGAGTATACACATAGCAGTGTTATATAAACATACGTGCAATGAAGTATCAAAAGGAGGACAGTACCAGTCTCAGACTTAAACAAAAAAAGAAAAAAAATTAAATTGACATTTAAAGTGGACATCCTGCAGCATAACTGACAGCCTGCATGTGGCCAATCACTTTTCATTACAGTTTTCCACAGTAGCCTTGGCATTTATAGATGAGGGTCTTTCCCCAGGACAGATGACAGTCCCACCTCTCCCAAGCTGCTGTCTTGATTTAAGCAAGCACTGAGCAAGGGGCTCCTTTGCTCGTCAGCCGGGACTGACAGAACCTTTACTGTAGATCAGCATTGCTTTATGCACCCGTAATTCAGAAAGGACAGGCAATGCGGAAAGGATAGGCAAAGAGCCCGTTCTTGTCTAACTGGAAGAGACACCGCGAAATACTCTGATTACAGACTTTAATAAGTGTTTCATTAGAAGCATGCCTGGTCCGGGAGCCACAGGATACCCAGCCTGGCCAGGCTCACGGCCTGATAACTGGTGTGATTCTTCCTCCCTATGATGTGGCCTTTAGTTCTTATCTCAGCAGTCGGCTGTTCCTCCAAACTCTCTTTTAAACATCATCTTTTCAAAGAGGTGTGGACTGATCTACTTTTTTTAAGTTGTAACTGACTGCCTAACCCTTTTTCCTCATTACTTTCTAATGTTCTATAAAATCTGCATTCCATGTTGATCGTAGACGGCCTGTCCCTTCCCTCTGCAAGAATGGACACTCCAAAGGGCAGGAATTTCTCTATTTTGTTCAAGAATAGGTCTCTTCCAAGGGCCTAGGCACACAAAAGGGGCACTCTATAAACACATATTGAATAAACCCACAGCCATGAGTCAAGTCCGACTCACAGCGACCCTATAGGGCAGAGTAGAACTGCTCCATAAAGTTTCCAAGAAGCTCCTGACAGATTTGAACTGCTAACCTTTCTCTCAGTAGACACAGCACTTAACCAGTAGGCCATCAGAGTTTCCACATATTGATTAGGTCTGTATAAATCAATGAGCAGAACTTGGCCAGAAAAAGAGACCTGGAAAGCACACTTTTGGTCCCTTTGGGACTATGAGAAACCCTGGTGGCCTAGCGTTTAAGTGCTACAGCTGCTAATCAAAAGACTGGCAGTTAAAATCCACCAGGAGCTCCTTGAAAACGCCGTGGAACAGTTCTACTCTGTCCTATAGGGTTACTACCAGTCAAAATGGAATGGACGGGTGGGGACAACCCAGCATAGATCAGCTCAGACCTAAAAAGGCACTCACGAGTGGCCTCGGCGTTTTTACACTTCACGAACACGTCGTCAGAGCTAGGAGGGATGGAGGGGGTGTACAGGTAAAGAAAACGTACTCCAGGCCCTTGCAGAGTCTAGTGGGTAAGACAAAAACTAAACAGAACGCTCTAAAGCGTTGCACATGCCAGGAAAGCTACTGTTGAGAGCACGGGAAAACCAAACCCAGGGCCGACGAGTCAGCTCCGACTCACGGTGACCCTGTAGGGCAGAGTAGAACCGCCCTATAGAGTTTCGAAGGAGAGCCTGGTGGATCCGAACTGCCGACCTTTTGGCTAGCAGTGGTCGCTCTTAACCAGGGTGCCACCAGGGTGCCACCAAGGTGCCCACGTGAGCAGCAGAGGACGTGAAGGCGCGCGCCCACTTACTCCAGTTTCTTGAACCTCTCTCGGCCGGCGGCCACGTACTTGCCCCCCTGCTGCAGAGCTTCCAGCTCGCAGACCTGGTGGCCGTGCGTGGGCGTGTAGAGCCGCCGCACGCCGAAGGGCACCTCCATCTCCTGGTTCAGCTGGTCCAGGAAGGCCTCGAAGGACAGCACCCGCCGCCGGTGGAGGACAAACTTCTTGCCCGTGTAATACGGGTCCCCGTTGCGGTACACCAGGATGATCTTGGCGGGCGTGGTGTCTATCAGGGTGTAGCTCCCATGGGTGCCCATGGCGGCCGGGGGCGCGGGAGCGGGGACAGCAGGGAGCTCGCCACTCGCGCCCCGGCCCGGACGCCCCCAGCCCTTCCCCACCGCTCCTGCGTCGGCTTGTCAGGTGGGATGCGTGCCAAGAGTGGGTGCAGGGTCCCTCGCAGTTGGTGGGTCCGGGATGCTGGCTCTCCCCTCGTCTCTGGTCCCCGAGAGCCGGGTGAGACAATCGTCAGGAGACCCCGATGCCCCCAGGTTACTGGCACCTGCCGGTCGGGCGTCCGGCCACTGGACTGGAGTTTCCAAGAACCCGTGGGGCGTCCAGCGATGCCGCCGCCGCCAGGGCCTCGGGGAGTCGCGGGGATGGGGCCGCCGCTGGCCGCTGCCTAGCCCCACGTGTTGACGCGACCTCCTGGCAATTGTGACCGCGGCCCTGGGCCCGGCCCCCGTAGGACAGGCGCAGTCCGAAACCGGGACTAGGTGCCTCAGGCAGCGACCCAGGTAGTGGAGTGGAAGGGAGGTGCTGCAAGGGGCAGGAGTGAGGCTGCGGAGAGTGGGGGCCCCAAACGAGAGGGTCCGCCAGGGGCCCGACAGCCACCCCTTCCACGGCGCTCACCGCCTCCTCTGCAGAGCCAGCCACTGGCCGCGACCTACGCTGGAGGCCCACTTCTGTGAGCAGGGCGGGCGGATGGACAGGGCCAGGCCGGGGTACCAGAATCAAGTGAGTGGTGTATTTCAGACTCAGAATTGGGTCGGGTCCTGCCACGGGAAGATACTCAAACTTTCTGAGCATCAGTTGCTTCATCTGTTCAATAATAATAATAATAAATTTAGTTTTCCAGGTGGAAATGGAAACTGGCTCCTTTTCCACCAAAGAAGGAACTGCCTGGAATCATTTAGAGCCTGTGAGAGAAAGGAGTACCATTAACTATCCAAACCAACCCAATGAGTGGAGTCAGTTCACACTCCTAGCGGTCCTGTAGGACAGAGTAAAATTGGCCCTATAGAGTTTCCAAGGAGCACCTGGAAGATTAGAACTGCCAACCTTTTGGTTAGTAGACATAGCAGTTAACCCACTACACCACCAGGGTTTGCTGGTATACCGGTAGCAGCCAGCTAAGAGTATCTAACAGATTTAAAATTCAGATTGCATCCCTATTGGGGTGAAGAACAAATCAAGGGGGCGTATGACCCTGGAAAAGTCATCTCCTGTTCTAGGTGAAGTACCTGGGTAGGACACAGACACTTAATGATGCTCAGCTGCTAACTGAAAGGTTAAGGTCTGGGGTTCAAGTCCTGCCAGGGGTGACTCAGGAGAAAGTTCTGGTGATCTACTTCCAAAATATTAATCACTGGAAGCCCATGTGGCACGGTTCTGTTCTAACATGCACAGAGTTGTGACGAGCTAGAATCCACTGCAGGGCCACAGGTACTGATACTGGAAGTAAAGCTGGTGCCCTGAGCAGAGATGAACCGGGGCAATGCATGGTTCTAGAAATGCGTTATTCCCGAAACAAGGGTCTTGATATACTTAAGCAAACTTTTAAAGCCAACAGACTACATATTATTTACTGCATCTGTATGCAGAAGACATAAAAAAACCAAAAGTCACTGCCATCAAGTCGATCCCAACTTGTAACAACCTTATAGGTCAGAGTAGAACTGTCCCATGGAGTTTCCAAGGAGTACCTGGCAGATTTCGTTAGCAGATGTAACACTTAACCACTGCCCAACAGGTTTCCACTTTGCAGAAGGTGCAGAATATTGATAATATAAAATATCAGTATTTTATAGCATTAAAAAAAAAAGTTCATTCTTTAAGAGATCACTGACTCTTCACAGCCGCAGCCAGTTTTTAAACTTTCAAATGTTTCATGGCAACATGCGATGCAGACATCAATTTGTGAGAGTGATCATTTTATTAAATCACCAGGAATTATATTGATCTTTAAAAGACTAATTGCTAGAAAGTTCTTAAGATTCAGCTGTTCAAACGAAAACTGTTACTGGGTAATTACTAATATTCCACCAGCACAAAGGTTGTGTGTGTGTTTAAGGGTTGCCTCTGAAACCCGGTTTAACAGAGAACCTCAACCCGGGCTTTTCTCTGGGCCGCAGAAGGCAGATCGAGCTCGGGTAACCCTTGAGCCGAAGGCGGCTCACTCCCCCATCAGGAGCGATGGTGAGCCTGGCGTGGGTGATGACATCTTGGAGCTCCAAGGTTAGGCTGTCAAACAGGTGACTCTGGTTTGGAAGCAGCTGAAACAAAGGCAGACACAGAGGTCCTTTGTTACAATCTGGCGGCCAATAGCTCTAACGGCTTTACTCACACAATGCCTACAAAGAGAAGCAGGTACACAAGGACCCATCGGATTGGATTTCAGTTAAGGGATTTTAAAAATAAAAGTGATGAAATAATTTGGCTTCCCGTGAAGATCTTTTAGTAGGGAAAAAAAACAAACCCATTGCTGTTGATTCTGATTCATAACGACCCTATAGGACAGAGCAGAATTGCTCCGCAGAGTTTCCAAAGAGTGCATGGTAGATTTGAGCTGTCAACCTTGTGGTTAGCAGCCACAGCTCTCAAGTACTACATCACCAGGTTTTCCAGCAGGAAGAGGATGCTGGAATAATTCTGACGTGAAGGCTCCATGTCTCACTATGTTTGCAGTTTTTAAATAATTAATTAAAATTGGACAAACAGACCAGAGAAATAAAAAAGGCATCTTGGCATCTCCCAGAGACCATCACTCATCATGAAGCTGGAGCTGACCTTACCTTCCTGACCATTTGTTTAAAAAAGAAACTTCCATAACACCTCCCAGTATGCTTCACCCATTATAGCTTTAAATAATCTATGCCGTCCCTTCTAAAAAGTTAAATATAATGTAGAATTCTTTTTTCCTGGGCATAAACGGTATTTGATTGTTGGAAATTCAGAAGTGAAGGAAAACAGAACCTGTCTTCTAGATAGATACACAGATAATGGTATTCAAAACCTCAGTCCTCTTTCTGTTAGACTAAGCTGACCAGTAAGTCAGCTCATCTGAAATTATTACTGGTAATTGGAGAGAAAGAGGAGTGACAGGGGACCAGCCTACACAGCTGCCAATAGACGCGGTCCCATGCTCACCTTTGTCACCGGAAGCAGCAGTTTCCATTTATGGGCTGAGAGATCCCACTTTTGCTTAATCATTTCTTCTTCTTCTTGGGTTGTGAGGACACAACCATCAAGTCTGCACCTGTCAGGAGAATTGCCTATTGGGAAAAAAAAAAAACAATGGCTTTCTCCATTCCGTCTGCATTTAGTGCAGTTAGGGTTACAGGGATGCCAGACTTGCAAAGAACAAGTCATTTCTCTTCGTACGCAATAGTGATGGTGTGAAGCATGGGAACCCAGAAGTGCACCAGTTGAGGAAGGAGGTGGATGGCCTCACGAGACAGGGAAGTGTCTGTTTCTCAGAGGAATCAGAAATGACCTGACATAAACTAATGATCGATGCATCTGAATTTGAATGAATAGTATCCTTACTTTGAAAGTAGAATGTATTTGATAAACTTCCTAGATGGCAGATTTAATTACTTGCACACCACTAGGAGGCTCATCTGAAATGATTATGAAGCTGGAATATTTTTTTCCTTATGGCATTATATTTTGTAATGTGACAATTAAAAAAAAGATCAAGCACTGTATTCAAGAATTTATAAGTATTCTCTAGATTTAAAAAAATAAAGCACTGCATTTCTTCTCTCTCTTTGGAATTTAGTAGATGTCGTATGCTCAGGGAGGCTTCAGGGCCTCAGATGGGAAGGGTCCCCATACTCCTCCAGAGTTGAACAAAGACTTTAGAGTTTCCTCAAGACTTTAAGGTAAACAGAGGAGATGTTGCTAATCAAAAGTCCTAGAAAATGAGGTTACACATTGTTCTCCTGTCATCCTTTTGCCATCTGTGTCTGAAAATTGTCTCCACAGTGCAGTGAGCACTCTTCTAGACCACACACAAAAATCCAAAGAATGCAGGAAGATAATACTAGGTCTATATTCATGCCCATTCCAAAGAAAGGCGATCCCACAGAATGTAGAAATTATCAAACAATGTCGTTAATATCACATGCAAGTAAAACTATGCTGAAATTAATTCAAAACCAGTTGCCATAGTATATTGACAGGGAACTATCAGAAATTTGAGCCAGATTCAGAAGAGGGCATGGAACCAGATATATCATTGCTTATGTCAGAGGGATCTTGGCTGAAAGCAAAGAATATCATAAAGATGTTTACCTGTGTTTCATTGACTACACAAAGGCATTCAACTGTATGAGTCACAACAAGTTATGGATAACATAACTTGGAATGGGGATTCAGAATACTTAATTGTGCTCGTAAGCAACCCATGCATAGATCAAGAGGCAGTCATTCTAACAGAACAAAGGACACTGCATAGTTTAAAATCAGGCAAGACGTGTCTCAAGGTTGTATCCTCTCACCATATTTAATCTGTATGTTTAGCAAATAATTCAAGAAGCTGGGCTGTAGAAAGAAGCACACAGCATGTCAGCATTGGTGGAAGGCTCATTAACAACCTGAATATGCAGGTGACACAGATTAGCTTGCTGAAAGCAAAGAGGACTTGAAGCATTTACTATTAAAGATCAAAGACCACAGCCTGCAGTATTGTTTATATGTCAACATCAAGAAAACAAAAATCCTCACAACTGGACCAATAAGCAACATCATGATAAATGGAGAAAAGATTGAACTTGTCAAAGATTTCCTTTTACTTAGACCTACAGTTAACAACTACGGAAGTCACAGACTAGAAATCAAAGAATATGTTGCAGCTGTGCAAATCTGCTACAAAAGACCTGTTTAAAGTGTTAGCCAAAAAAAAAGAAAAGGATGTCACCTTGAGGACTAAGGTGTGTATGACCTAAACCACGGTGTTTTCAATTGCCTCGTATCATGCAAAAGCTGGACAATAAATAAGGAAGAACAAAGAAGAATCAATGCTTTTGAATTATAGCACTGATGAAGAATACTGACTATACCACGGACTGCCAGAAAAATCAACAAATTGGTCTTGGAAGAAGTATAGACAGAACTCTTCTTAGAAGCAAGAATAGTGAGAAATTTTTCTTGCTTCCCTTGGATACGTTATCAGGAAGGTCCATTCCCTAGAGAAGATCATGCCTAGTAAAGGGTCAGCGAAAAAGAAGACCTTCAGTGGAAAGGATGGTCACAGTGGCTGGCGTGGTGGGCTCACACGTAGTGACCATTGTAAAGATGGTGCAGCATCAACTAGTGTTTTCTTCTTTGTACACAGGGTCGCTGTGAGTCAGCATCAACTCAAAGGCACCTTGTTGTGGGTTTCATTGTGTGTATCAATTTGGCTATGCTGTGATTCCTGGTATCATGTGATGTTCCTATATGTTGTAAACCCAAGTACAGATGGTCATTTTGTTGGTAGGGCAGAACGCAATGTGTAAGATTGTATTGTGCCTTGAGACGGTCTCTTCAGATATAAAAGAAGCTACCATAGAGCTATGGGGAACGTCACATCACCAGAAAAGCAGCACAGGGAGCACAGCGTGTCCTTTGGAAGTGCCTCCGAAGCTTCCAGTCCACGGGAAAGACTGACAATAAAGACCTTTCTCTGGAGCCAACATAGAAAACTTTCCCCTGGAGCTGATGCCCTGAATTTGGACTTTAAGCCTTCTGGGCTGTGACAAAATAAATTTCTCTTTGTTAAAACCATCCATTTGTGGTATTTCAGTTATAGCAGCACTAGATGACTAAGACAGCACCTAACAAGAATGCATGTGTGTGTGTGTGTGTGTGTGTGTGTGTGTGTGTGTGTGTGTGGTGGTGGTAGTAGTGGCGGCCACTGAGTTTCTTCCTGACACACAGAGACCCCACCCACAATAGAATCTGACTCTTGTGACCCCTAGGGTTTTGTTGACTTATTTTCAGAAGTACATCACCAACTCTCTCTTCCTAGCCTGTCTCAGCCTAGAAGCTATGCTGAAATGTGTCCAACATCCCAGCAACAGGCAAGCTTCATGACAGTGGGTAGTGGCTGTGTGTCAGAGGCCTTGGCTAGCAATCAAACCAAGTCCCCCACGGGGAAGGCATTGTGTATTTAATATTACAGATGGACTCTGACACCCTCCCTCATCCCCGTGGATGTCATACTGTTCCTGAGGTATTCTGAGAGTCCAGTTAGGTGGAGGAAACCCTGGTAGCATAGTGGTTAACTGGTATGGCCACTAACCAAAAGTTGGATGGTTCAGATCTACCAGGTGCTCCTTGGAAACTCTCTAGGGCAGTTCTACTCTGCCCCACGGGTTTCTGTGAGTCAGAACTGACTTGACGGCAGTAGGTAAACAAGGATGGAAACCCTGGTAGCTTACAGGTTAAGTGCTATGGCTGTGAAAAAAAAGGATAGCAGTTCGAATCCACCAAGTGCTCCTTGGAAACTCTACAGGGCAGTTCTATTCTGTCTTACAGGGTTGCTATGAATCAGAATCAATTCAGCAGCAGTGGGATTTTTTTATGTTTGTTTTTTGTTAGTCAACGATACTTCATCAGCTCTTCCCAAATTGGATTCAGAGATTCTATAATGCAGCACCTTACACTGTTATAAAAATCATATGATTTGGGGGGTCTTTGATCCAATTCTGACATCTTATTAATGGAGAAACTGGAGTGCAAAGGGTTAAAAATAACTTACTCAAAATTACATACTGGTGAGTAGGAAAGCCACGTCCAGAGACCGTGTATCCTGAACCCCATTTCCGTACTGTGTCCAACTTTAAAATCAGCTCACTGACTACCAAGCACTTCTCAGTAATTTCACATTTACCTTTAAAATGTTTTGTATCTATTTCAATTTGAGTTATGACTCCAGGATGGCCCAGTCGGAAAACTGCCCACTCACAACCTTGAACAAGGAGAAAGCCGTTCTCATCATTCTGCAATTCAAAGAAGGGAAAAAAAAAAAGATAAAACAACCTGAAGTCATTCAAGAGACCAAGCCTGAAAACACAGAGGTGAATCTTGCTGATATGCTCTACTTAAGCTGTTTCTTACTATAAAAGAAGATTTCTAGACTCAGTTTATAAATTATTATGTGATAAGTATGGTCTCTTGGCAGTCATTCTTTTTTTTTTAATTTTTATTTTTATTTAACATAACTGAGTGAAAATGTACATTCACATATAAATTTACATGCTCACCTATATGCAGCTTCCACTGCTCTCCCTGTCCGGTGACAGCACACTATTCCTCTCTGCTCCATACCTGTCTCATCCTCCCAACAACCTCCTTTCCCCTCATCTCTGTCCACTCCCCTTCCTCCAGCCAGAGGTCAGCAAGATGATATCCTATAGATGTATAGAACCATAAAGTGCTTCCAATATATGGTCACTCTGCATTGCCAAGTCCAATCCATTCCTGTCCAAAGAGTGGACCTTTGTTATAATTTATGGGAAAGGGCAGCATCAGGGCCGGGGGCTATGCTCTCAGAGGAACCCCAAAACTGCTGGACCATCAATTGAGGTCTTTTAGTGGAGATCTCACGATGCACCTCTTTTTATTCTTGTGTTTGGCAGTCATTCTTAATGCCTCTTGTTGGTTGAATTCATTTGTACTCAGTACATTTTATAAATTTTCAGTGATTTTCTGTGTTGATTGTAGATTCGTGTAACATGTCCTGAAGGACAGGATCTTTGTCTAATCCAATTCATAGGTCATTGCCGTAGCAATCTAGCGTTGTTGTAACGGAAATGCCACAGGTGAGCTGGTTTTACAAACAGAAATTTGTTCTTTCACAGTTTAAGAGGCTAGAAGCCCAAATTCAGTGTGGCAGCTTCAGAGGAAGGCTTTCTCTCCCTATCAGCTCGGGGAAGGGTCTTTTCAGCAACTAGGAGTCAGGACTTTCTTGGAGATCTTGGCATAAAAAGTTACAATTCAGCATCAGAAACCAACCAGGATACAGTCGCTCCGTCAGGACAGCTTTTTAGCTATGCCTGCAGGCAGGCCTCTATCTTTCTCAGTCCTCAGCCCATCTGCCCACTTGGCCTCTGCCCTGCTCAGGCAAGTTATAGAGCTCTTCACCTCCACTGATAAGGGCCCCGAGGCACCACTCTCCACCCAAAGGTGAGCCTCCACCCGAAGGCACTCCGCTGTCTCAGTGGGCTGGCACACCTACTGCACTGTCCCTTCCGGTCCTCTGGTTCTGCTGCTCCCAGTTTGTCTCCACTTCTCGCTGTCGTGCACCATTGCTGGTGTTACAGCTCTCTCTCTCTCTCTCTCCTGGGTCTAGAAGATTCTCAGTACGGGGATCCGAGACTGTTCAGTAGAATTTGCACATTGAAAGGTGTTTCCTTTGGGTGCCCTGACCTCAAGTTAGTGTTAGTGGACTCTGAAGTTTCTTTTTAGTCCCTTCAGTCACAGTTTCACAAAAGTGGCCTTTTCCAGGGATATGTGGATGTTGCCGTTGTCGTTGTTGTTGTTAGGTGCCGTCTAGCCAGTTCCAGCTCATGGCAACTCTACACGCAGGAGAACGAAACACTGCCCCGTCTTGTGCCATGCCCACCATCATTTTTATGCTTAAGCCCATCTTTGCAGCCACTGTGACAACCCATCTCCTTGAGGGTCTTCCTGAAGCACAAGGTCCTTCTCCAGGGACCGGTCCTTCCTGACAACATGTCCAAAGTGTATCAGATGCAGTCTCACCATCTATGTTTCCAAGGAGCACTATGGTTGTACTTCTGGGATCAATCTGTTTGTTCTTTTGGAAGTCCATAGTATATTCAATATTCTTCTCCAACAAGACAATTCAAAGGCATCAATTCTTCATCTGTCTTCCTTATTCATTGTCTGGCTTTTGCATGCATATGATGTGATCCAAAATACCACGGCTTGGGCCAGGCACACCTTAGTCTTCAGGATGACATCCTTTCAACACTTTTAAAAGCAGTCCTTGGCAGCACATTTTCCACCTGCAATACATCTTTTCATTTCTTGACTTCTGCTTCCATAGATGTGGATTGTGGAAACACGTAAAATGAAATCCGTAACAATCTCAATCCTTTCTCTGTTTATCACAATGTTGCTTACTAGTCCAGTTGTGAGGACTTTTGTTTTCTTGATGTTGAGGTACAGTCGTATTGAAGGCTATGGTCTTTGATATGAGAAACTAAAGAGTATTAAATCAGTGTTTCATCTCCAGATCGAACAAGAGATATTATATGTAGCTTTTATTTCATTAAATTATAGATTCACTTATTTATCAAATAAACAGAGAAATATTCCAAAAATACATTAGAACACAGTAGAGTACTTCACAATAACTAGCATGCTTGAGTCTCTGGGTCTTTGCCCTGATATTCTAATGAGACAATGGAAATTTGGGAAAAACTGGAGGAAAGTAACAAGCATTTAAAACAGTGCTTAAGAAGTCTCTAAACAAGAATCTCCTTGATTTAAATTTAAAAAAAAAAAACAAAAACTTCATAATCCACTTTTTAGAAAAGCCTTAAACTATAGAGTTATTTTTTTCTTCCTTAACTTCTTACTTCTAATATTGGTGGCCTGTCCAGTCTCCTTGCTGTTTGCCAGCCATCAGCCATCGACTTCCCACTGCCAGTGCCTGCAGAAAAATTAGATCGTTTAACTGTGTGTCACATGATTTGATTTTAAATGTGAGGATGAACTCATGGCTATAAATGACAGATTCTCCACACCTAAGCATTGCTGAGGGGTCCTGGTGGTGCAGTGGTTAAGATCTATGGCTGTTAACCAAAAGGTTGGCAGTTCAAATCTACTGACCACTCTTTGGAAACCCTACGGACAGTTCTACTGTGTCCTATAGGATCACTACAATTCAAGTGTCATGAGTAAGCATTGCCACATAAATTATTTTAATTAAATTAATGCTTTTAGTACACTAACATAAACAAAAAACTCAAACCTCTCATCTTCGAGTCGAGGCTGACTCATAGTGACCCTATAGAACGGAGTAGAATGGCCCCATAGGATTTCCAAACAGCACTCGGTGGATTCTAACTGCTGACCTTTTGGTTGGCAGCCATAGCACTCAACCACTATGCCACCAAGGTTTCCGCAGACAACCACAAAGTTAGTGAATTTTGCTTTTCATTCTATAGCAACTACTCAAGCCAAAACAGAAGGGAAATTGCTAACATTGGCTTACTTCAAGTTGTAAAGGCATCTAATCATATACATGAAAGGCTAACCTTATCTATTCACATCCCTTCAAATGGCCTCTTCCTCTTAAGTCCATCCAGTCACAATGAGATGTTTAAAAGCTGCTACCCCAGATTTCCTGAATAAAATTCAACTCCTGGAACATCAGCTTACCTATCATATTGTTTGGATGCCCAAAACATGCATTACTAAATCCTACACAGAGACCCCCATAAGCCATGGCTACAAGGTCTAAAGCTTCTGTAGGATCCGTCGCAGTCCAGTCTTTCTGTCCCGTGCCGTACACTCTAAGACGTGCAATTCCACCATCTGAAAAGGAAGAATGTCTTCATTATTTCTTATCTGGAAGAGTAGCTGTGTGTCACTTTCTGTCAGGACTCATGTGCTCTAGCCTTTGCTCACTTCTCCAATCTCATCTCCTGCTGGGTTGCGGTCATGCCTGTCTTGTTTCTATTCTCGAATACATTGAGCCCTGATGCATCTCAGAACCTTGATACTTGTCAGTCCCTTGAACTGAAACAAATGTCCCTAGCTCTCCAAAGACATGAATACTCACTCTTATGTTTCAAGTATCACAGCCTCAGAAAAGCCTTGTCTCTCTCACTCTCTTTCTTCTGACCCACTCAACTCCAGCCCCCGCTTATCTCGACAGGTTCAGTTCTATCACACCCCCTTATTATTCACTCCATTGCTGTTTTCACAGTCTGAAATTATTCTGTTGGCTCATTTATTTAAATCCCTGCTAATAATCAGTCTTCCTAAACCAGAATGTAAAATCCTTGAAGGCCAGAACCGTTCCCTGTCTTGTCTGTGTCTTTATCACCTCTACCTAGAACAGGTGCTGGCACCCAGTAGGTGCTCAGTTACTTTCTTACTGAATGAATAGCTCCAGTACAGTCAAAAAGCAGTTGATACATTCACCACAGATAGATGGCTTGCTGCTGGATACGAACACTGTTAGATCCCACACAGAGTCATACAAAAGTCTTTATTTTTATGACAACACATTATTTAGCATGTCGTTGAGAAGGAAAAGATGGTATTCACAGAATCAAGTATCTCCTGGGACCCACAGCAGCCTGAGATTAGGTCTGCAGAGCAGCAAACAGCTACTGAAAGCAATTAATATTATCTGATTCTACCAAATATAGTCAAAGTTTTCCATTTCCCTGAATATTATGTCCTAGAAGGCAGAAGCCAAGCATTCTGTGTATAAGAGATGAATAAAATATCAAAATCACTTCATTCATGTACTATTCTGAAACTAAGTGCTATACAAGGACGGCCATTTAAGTTCATCCTAGAAAAAGTGCTACATAACACCTCATGGAATGTCACTGCAGTCACCTTCGAAGTCCTCCCGTTGGGAAGCTGTGCACTGGTGCCAGTGCCTAGTCCATCCTTCAAGGCAATTTTGGAGCTCTTTCTGGAATGGCCGTCAGAGACTGCTATTTCTCACCCTTGACATCCTGAATCCCCTCCAAATGTCTTCCTTTCAAGATATTCTTTATCTTTGGGGGCCAGATCAGGTGAATAGGGACTGGAAGGGTGTTCCAATACAGTTTTTTATTTACTGAATAAAAACTCCTTCACAGACAACTATACAATTAAGTTCACAGACTTGCCACCATGCCACTGTGCACAACAGCCATTCCAGAAACAGTTCTAAAACTGCTTTAAAGGGTGGACTAGGCTCGGGCATTGGTGAATAGCCTCCCAAGGGGAGTACTTTGGAGGTGACCATAGTGACATTCAGCAATGAGGCATGTAGCACTTAGAACAATTATGTGCATGGACTTAATTATCAGAACACGTATATTTTTATGCAAAAATCGTGGTGCACCTGAGTGACCAGAAAAAATTTCTATGTGACAATTAAAGTCTCACTGCTTATCACACACACACACACACACACACACACATACACACACACAAAACCACACAGCACTGACATAAAACCCTGGCAAATATACTACAGGGAGAAACTCAGCCAGAGCTAGACAGAGAGTAATATGACTATTCTGATACACTCAATGTTGTTATTTGCTTTAATGCTATAGCAGATACTTATCTGTTGAATGAAAAGTTGTTTTTACATCTAAAAAGAAGATTCTACTTAACAGAAGCAACATCTTGCCTCACTTTTCATCAGAGTTTTGAAGGAATTCCAGAAATACGTCTCAGTGCTCTGGGGAGACCTTATTTAAAGGAACCCTTGACAGAAATAAGTCAAAATGGCCTCTGTGTAGGGATCCCAAGTTGTTTACTTCACAGCAAAACAAGATGTTATCTTCAAAAGCTGGCTGCCAACAAACTCGAATTTATCCATATCCAGTTGTTTGAAAAACAGCCCAAACGAGCAGATTTGAGACTTCCTGCTTTATCTAACCCCATAAAACTGCACCCAACATCTTCTGGCCTTACTTGAAGCAAAACTGCAGTTTGAAGAGCCCCTGTTAGCTCTCTCACCCTCAGACTCCCTACCTGTTTGTAGGAGGAGATCACCCAGACACAGAGTGTGTGAAGCAGGCAGGCACTAAGTGGCTAAAAATCTTCTTGTTCTGGTTATATCTTGAACAATTAACCCAAACCCACTGCCATCGAGTCAATTTCAACTCACAGTGAACTTAAAAAAAAAAGTCTTGGCCATCAAGTCAATTCTGATCCACAGTGATGCTATATGGCAGAGTAGACCTCCCCCAAGGAGTGTCTGGTAGATTTGAACTGCTGACTTTTGAGTTAGCAGCCATAGCTCTTAACCACTGTGCTACTGGGGCTACCACAGCAAATTAAAAAGAAAAAAAAAGTTGCTGTTGGGCTGATTCCAATTCACAGCAAACCAGAGCCACACAAACATCAGTTTGACCCTAGTAGCTTATTTGGGGGCCCATAGACCCAGGTTGTTGTGAAGAAATAATTAACCTGGGGCCAATATATAGAGGTCACTTAAAGAGAGTCCGAAAATAAACCCACATGTCTATGATCAACTAATTATCAACAAGAGTGCCAAGATCACTCAGTAGAAGAAGAATAGCTGTTTCAACAAACGGTCAGGAGAAAGTAGAACAGCCAAATACAAAAAAATGAAGCTGAACACCATATATGAAAATTAACTCAAAATAGTTTAAAAACCTAAATCTAAGTGTTAAAACTATAAAACTCTTAAAAGAAAATAAGGATGAATCTTCATTATCTCAGGTTGAGTGATGACTTCCTATAAATTACACCAAAAGTATGAGTAATGAAAGAAAAGATAAATTTAGTTTTATCAAAATTAAAAACTCATGTGTTCCATAAGACTTCTAAGAAAGTGAAGACAACCTGAAAATGGATGATAATATTCACAAATCTTATTTGTGATAAGAAATATACATTTAAATATATAAATTACAACTCAATAATGAAAAGGCAAATAACCCACTTTAATAATGAGACAATAACCTGAGCAGACATTTCTCTGAAGAAGATTTAAAAATAGCCAATTAGCTCATGAAAAGATACTGAACACCACAGTCATCAGGGATATGCAATTCAAAACAATGATAAGATGCCCATTCACATCCACCAATATGGCTTTAATTTTAAAAAATCAGATAATAACAAGTGTTGATGAGGATGTGAAGTAACTGGAACTCTAATGCACTACCAGGAGGAATATAAAATGATGCAGCTACTTTGTAAGGCACTCTAGTAGTTCTTCAAAGAGTTAAACACAGAGGTGTTATACGACTCAAGAATTCCAATCCTAGGAGAAATGAAAACATTTACCCACACAAAACTTGTACACAAATGTTTAAAGTAGCATTATTCATAACAATCAACAGATAGGAACAACCCAGATGTCCATCAACTGATGAATGAATTTTTAAAATGGGATATATTCATGCAATGGAATATTATTCAGCCACAAAAAGGGAACAAAGTACAGATACATGCTGCAACATAGATGCACCTTGAAAAAGCTTTGCTAAGTGAAAGAAGCCAGTCATTTATACAAAATATAATATGCAGAACAGTCAAATCTTTAGAGACAGAAAGCAGATTAGTGGTTGCTTAGGGCTGGTGAAGGGGAAGGAAGGTCCAAACTAAAGGGCATTTGTTTGGATTTCTTTTCTAGGACTTCTTTTTGAGGGGATCAATATATTCTAAAACTGACTGTGATGATGGTTACCTGTATCTGTGAATATACAGTATACTATAAATCACTGAATTTACTATAAATACACTATAAGTCATTGCATCATACAGTTTAAACAGGTAGATTGCATGTTATATGAATTCTATCACACACAAAAACACTGTTATTAAATTTTTTTAATGAAATAAGAGACATTTGTATATACCTCTTTAACTGCTGATAAAATATACCTGGCAACCCTGGTGGTGTAGTGATGGTTACGTGCTATGTCTGCTAACCAAAAGGTCAGCAGTTCAAATCCACCATGTGCTCACTGAAAACTCTATGGGGTGGTCCTACTCTGTCCTGTGGGGTCACTGTGAGTCAGATTCAACTCAGTGGCAGCGGGTTGGGTTTTTTGGCTGTGAAATGGAAATTATTAGGGAAGAGCTAAACTCATACAACTTAGTTCTATCAGATCCAAGTTTATATCCTGGTTTTTCAATCATAACCTCTGGGAGAATTCAAGATTGCCTAGAGCACAAAAAGGGTACAATTACAATCCTAAAACACTAGCAAGATCAGTGACCAAGAAGGAAAGGGTAGTTTCCTCTTACAGTTTTTAAACATGCTGATACAAAGGAAAGAAGCCATGGAAACGGAGGTGAGTGAGCATCACACTTACCTGGGAAAATGTTGAGTCGTATATGACTGCACCTCTGCTGGGCATGAACAAGAAAGTAGTTGTGACTTGAAGAAGAGTTTCCGAGTTTAAGCTCCACCATGGGAACCAAGTAATCCCAGTCTTCAGACTTTAGCTAGAAATAAATATCTAAGTGTTAACAATGGGTTTGGGGAACAATAATTCTCTCACCCTGGTGTCTGTGTGAGACACAAGGGGTAGAGATATTTGGAATAAAAATGAATGATAGATGATTAAGAAACCAAAAACTCACTGCCGTCAAATTGACTCTGACTCATAGTAACCCTATAGAACATAGTAGAACTTCCTCCCAGGGTTTCCAAGGCTGCAAATCTTTTCAGAAGCAAGCAGCCACATCTTTCTCCTTACTCCCGAAACCAGCTGGTGGGTTCAAACTGCCTAGCTTTTTGGTTAGTAGCTGAACACCTGCCTACCGCACCCCCAGGGCTCCGTGAATGACTACCAGACCACTTTAATAGCAACACTAATCAAGACCAAGCCCCAAGTTCAGTAATAAACAAAACAAAAGCCTGTTTCTTTCACACTAAGACGACACAGCGTGGTGCTGTCAAGGGTGGCATGGAGAGGCTTGAGAATGAAGAAATGGACCTCAAATCCCACCCTACTTTCTTCATCTTGAGAATTTTTGGGGGGAAAGAAGAGCAGTGTAAACTTTTTTTAATTGAGTTCCATTGACGACGACAATTTTTTATGGAAATTAATATTGGCTCAAAAACACATTGCTCCATTCTAGTAAACTGATTGGCCGACCATTATACTTTTTTCTGCATCATTTAGAGCTCAGCTGCTAAACTAAAAGTTTGGCAGTTCAAATCCATCACCTGCTCCTTGCAAACCCTGTGGGGACAATTCTTCTCGGGCCTATAGGGTCACTATGTATCAGGAATGACTCAATAGCAATAGGTTTGGTTTGGTTTGGGTTCTAGTGGACAAGTGAGGTAAGACATGTTAGGGGCCCGAAACCCAATCCCGTGCTGCTGAGTCGATTCTGACTCATAGCGTCGGAGGCCAGAGTGCCAGTATTTCACCACCACAGCTCGGAGCGTGGAGTGAAGTTTCCCTGCCCTTCCAATAATCAACGACAAGGGTGAGTTTTTTGAAAGTAATACCTCAGCAATAGCTTCAAATTCCTCGGGTGTGGCTGCCATTCCTGTTCTGATTCCTCTTTCTGGGAATTCTTGCAGTTTATCTGAAGTTTAGAGTGACCACATATAATCAGTGGTAAAGGCCAGAGATCAAAATGAAAGAGAATATACTGAGTGGGTGGTATGGTCATTTTCCCTGTGGGCGAGTACCAACAGAGACATCACTTTGTAAAGCAAAGCACCAGGTGGTCCAGAGTAACAGAAACACTTTAAATACTGAAATTCCTCAATCTTCAGCTTCTTAGTGGCAATTTTAAAAATTAGTGCAAAGTATCTGATAATACACTTATTTGTCAAAAAGAGAGAACATCATTTCTAAGTTAGGTTAAGGCTTCAACCAACTCATCACGTGACTAGAGTTTTTGTTGTTACTGGGGGTCAGTACAGTTCAGGAAGGTTGCAAAGCCAGCTCCAGAAAATTTGCCTGTCCCAGTGACACACTGAGCTTTGATGCACAGTGGCCTTAGACAAGTTGCTGGACCTGCCTGGGTCTTATCTAAAGGGCAAAACCAGAAGGAAGGGACCAGTCACATTACAACTCAACAATTTTCACGCCGGGGGAAAAGCCAGTAGTTAAGTCACCTTGTGGTACATTTGCTGCTTGAATCGATATTCGGGGAGCGTGATCCCCTATGAGATAAGAAATGTCCACATCGAAACCTCGAATAATTCCTTGTATTCCCAGTTTGATGATACACCAGTCATGACCTAGGCGACAGAAAACAACGGGAACATCTCCTTAGATTTAGGGCGGCAAAAGAAAGACGTGACTGAACAGTGCTAAGAAAGAAAATAAACAAAAGAAATATCATTCTCCCATCACCGAAAAGCGAACTCAGCTTAATTCTCAACTAACAGGACCCCACGATCCCCCACCATCTGGACACACATCACCACAATTCCCAACATGAACCTGCAATTCCAGTCAGAGCAAAAGGCTTTGGATTCAGAAAGACCTGATTCCGAGGTGTTCATGTACTAGATGTGTCCTTGACACATTATTTGACCTCTCTGGGCTTTTTTTTCTTCAACTGTAGATCAGGGTTGATACTTCTTTCCGTAAGGTTTAAATATGATAAAGGGTGGTACGTTAAACACCTAGGCCAGTTCGGTAGGTATTCAGTATGGAGCTGATTTCCTGCAAGCACTAGGCTCTTGGTTATCTCAGGCTTTCTCCCTCAAGCGCACTTGCCAAGAATACCTTCTCTTGTATCTATCAAAATATAAGCACTCTTAAAGTCAGTATGCCACCCGACCACGTAGTTCTTGGTTACTTACTGCTAGGCGTAAACCCACGTTAAAATGTCCGGATCTAAGGGACTCTAATAATGTCTCAAGTATTATAGAAATAACTAAAATTAGCTGTTACATAGAGGGAAGAATTCTGCTTCAGAGAGTTGCTTGAGGATGAAACATAAATACATCCACCACTGCGTGGGAGTCACACAGCTCCATTTTTGCTGTTCTGCTCCATCCGTAATCCTCATTACTGTTTTCATCTTCCTGGTCATTTTACCACCCTCTCTTTTGCTTGATGGTACATAGATGACCAGGGCTCAAGGTAGCCCTTCCTACTTCCCAAGGACTGGTGTTCAGATAGGGACATCCAAGATAACAGTGTCCTCCACACACTTATCACAATGGACACCCAACAGAAGTAGACTTGTTGCCATAACAGGTCTGATAATTAAGTCTGCGGACTTAATTGTGCTGCATAACTCAAGGCTGAATACCACCATGATCATTTTCAAAGTACTCCCTTTGGGAAGCTAGGCACCAATGCCAGTGCCTAGCCCATCCATCAAAGCAATTTTGGAACTCTGTCTGGAATGATCATTGCTCAAGGTGGCACAGTGGCAAATTCACGAACTTAATTGTACAGTTGTCTGTGAGGGAGTTTTTAGCCAGGAAACAAATAACTGTATTGGAACACTCTCCCTACTCACCTGATCTGGCCCCTAGTGACTTTTTCTGTGCCAAAAGATAAAGGAAATATTCAAAGGAAGACATTTGGAAGACATTCAGGGCATCGAGGGTAATACAACAACAGCTCTGATGGTCATTCCAGGCAGAGAAAGTTCCAAAACTGCTTTGAAGTGTGGACTAGGCACTGGCATCAGTGCACAGCTTCCCAAGCGAGTACTTTGAAGGTGACTATAGTGATATTCAGCAATGAAGTATGTATCACTTTTTCTAGGATAAGTTCATGAACTTAATTGTCAGTTCTTGTAGACACCAGCTTCCCAACAGTCCCTTAATTTTAAGCTTTGCACTGCTGAATGAACACAGCCACCAGAGTCTTACCTGGAATCCTTTTCCTTCTGGTCTCCCATCCATCTATCCATTTCCCAAACTCAGTAGATTTGTGCTCTTTAAACCTTGGGGCATCACTCTAAAGGAAAAATACACAACGGTTTGGTAGTTAACGTCTGTGTGGTAGTCCACTCTTCCCCCCTATTAACTTTGGTCCCAAAGAGACAGACAGTCACGTCAACAGGGGTTCTGGAAAGTTCCTAGCAGATGTGCATGACGTCTCTACCCTTACCTTCATTCATGGCTAACTCGTCCATATCTACAGCTGCATCCCTATGTTTGAATCATCTTCAGATGTTTGAAGGGGGCAAAAACCAAACCTGCTGCTATCGAGTCGGTTTTGACTCTTAGAGACCCTATGGCGTAGGGTAGAACTTCCCCGTAGGGCTTCCAAGTTGCAGCTGGTGGATTTGAACTGCTGATTTTTATTATTATTATTATTTTATTTAACATAACTGAGTAAAAATGTACATTCACATGTAAATTTACATGCCCCCCTATATGCAGCTTCCACTGCTCTCCCTGTCCGGTGACAGCACACTATTCCTCTCTGCTCCATACATGTCTCATCCTCCCGACAGTCTCCTTTCCCCTCCTCTCCGTCCACTCCCCTTCCTCCAGCCAGAGGTCAGCAAGATGATATCCTATAGATGTATAGAACCATAAAGTGCTTCCAGCATATGGTTACTCTGCATTGCCAAGTCCATTCCATTCCTGTCCAAAGAGTGGACCTTTGTTATAATTTATGGGAACGGGAAGAAGCATCAGGGCCGGGGGCCATGCTGTCAGAGGAACCCCAAAACCACTGGACCATCAATTGAGGTCTTTTAGTGGAGATCTCATGATGCACCTCTTTTTATTCTTGTGTTGCCAGTGAGGCTCCTCTCTGTGAGCTCCGTCATGGCTATCACTGGTGGTGGCCGGGCACCATCCAGTTCTTCCGGTCCCAGGTCGATGTAGGCACCCACTCTTGTGGGTCTCTCTGTCTGAACTGCTGATTTTTTGATTAGCAGCTAAACTCTTAACCACTGTGCCACCAGCTTCCTTCTTTTAAATAGCCACATAATGTTCCATAGTCTAGAAGGGTTATTATTTCTTCAACTAGTTCCCTGTCAATGGACATGTAGGTTAGTTGGGTTGTTTTGCTTGCTTTGGTTGTGGTTTTAGTTTTTCTCGACTTTCAATACCAACTGAATACTTTCCGTGTAACTTTTCCTGTTAGTACAAATAATATGAATCTGTGGAAGAGCTAGGTCAACAGGTCTACGTATTTAAAAAATTTCAAAATGGAACATGTGGTAAAAGAGTAAGAGCTTTGTTATTTATTAGCTGAGTGACTACAGCAAGTTACTCAATTAGCATTTGTCTCTTGTTTTATTTCCTTTCTCTTGTAATAATTAAGTCAGTTGATGTATGTCAAGTGTTTCATACTATCATATGTCAACATGCTCAGTAGGCAGCTAGATTCTTGTATACAGAGAGTAGCCATTCCACACAAAGGGACCAAATGATGTGCTAACCACAGTCAGGACAATGTGCTATTTGACAGGTCAGTAGACACTGCTTATAAAGGATCCTTAGCTGTAATTGCTGCCACTACAGATGGGCTTTAAAGAGACGTATCCTTGCGTTTCTCAACAATTCATAGCTCTCACATCAGGTGTGACGAGGTAGTAGAATTCCAAGAGACCTTCCATTTCTTTCCCACGTGTTTCAGTGTTTTATCTATTTCTTTTTTCAGGAAGTGTAGCACACACTTTCATAATTAAAAAAGAAAAAGTAATGGAGTTGATTTCAACTCATAGAGACCCTATGGGACAGAGTAGAAGTGCCCCATTAAGTTTCCAGAGAGTGCCTGGGGGATTCAAACTGCTGCCATTTGGTTATCAGCCATAGCACTTACCTACTATGCCACCAGGGTTTCGTTGGTAACTAGGTGGGTAAAACATTTTCTAAAAAAATACAAGATGTGTGTCAATTTTCTTCCCCACACAAATTATCAAGTTCACCTTAAGACTGGGGGCAATACACAAAAATCTCAGTATTTTCTGGGGATTGCAGTCACAAAGGAAACCCTGGTGGCATAGTGGTTAAGTGCTACATCTACTAACCAAAAGGTCAGCTATTCAAATCTGCCAGATGCTCCTTGGAAACCATGAAGCAGTTCTACTCTGTCCTGCAGGGTCACCATGAGTTAGAATTGACTCAACAGCAGTGGGTCTGGTTTGGTTTGGGTGTGGTGGTCAGCAGGGCCTTTGTCAGATCCCTGAGTTGATGCTGACCTGTGTGTGTTCTCATGTTCTGATATGTTAATTCATAGGCATGCATAATGTCACCGCCTCCCCAGATACTCCGGTAGATTGTAATTAACATGTCTGCATAGATCATTCCTGCACCAGCACTTTGCATTGCAGAATGCCAGTTTACGATACCTTTATAAGGTTTTCTGCAGGGGCAAAAAAGTCATCTGTTGCAAATAAAACCTAGAGAAAGAAAGAAGTAAAGATAAAATAACCATAAATTAAAAACCATTTTCTTTCATTCCCCAGTGAAACATTATGAGATGCAGTAAAAAGAAAACAGGCAATGGCCTAGTGCACGAGAAACAATATGCAATTAAGCCACAATGCTTTTGAAATGTTTGGGTTTCATTGCCTGCCTCCCCCTTGAATCTTCTCTTTCCACCCTTTTTTCTGAATCCCTTTTGCCATCTGGATGCAAAAGCGCCAACATCTTACACTTGGGAAGCAAATAAACCAACTTTGCTTCAAGAACAGAAGGGTTTAGGACTTGTAACTCTTTCCCAAGCATATTGCTGTTGGGGGGGGCACCTCGATTCTGACTCAGTATGACCCTGTGTAACTGGGTAGAACTGTCGTATAGGGTCTTCTTGCCTGTAATCTTTACAGAAGCAGATTACCAGATCTTTCTTCCCAATAAGCACTGGTTATATCTGAACCTCCAACATTACTGGCTAGCTGCCTAGCTGTCAATGTTGCATCTTGTAGTAATGACACAAAAACTCACGCTCGGTGAGACCTGCAGTTTGGCCAGGTCAGCATTTCTCCCTTCAAAGGCTCACCAAAAGACGCCCTGCAGCGGGGCTGACTGCATAATTTACAGATGAAGAAGGCCATTCTGACTGTGGGGAGCCAGCCAAGTGCCATCGAGTGGGAAGGACTGCTAAAAAATAAAATACGTACAAACCGGGATTTTTCCTAGCAAAACAGGACGTTGGGTCAAGCTACCTAATCCAAGACACAGTAACCACTCCCTTTTGGAAGGAACACAGTGGCCTCACACCTGATTCTACCTCAGGAAACCTCAAAAGGAAGAGAGAATCCAGCTGTTTGTCCAACTGCTGGCTCTCTTGGTAGCAGAGATCATGCAGTGTGACGTACACTTAAGGAGAGTTGTCGTTGCGTCAGAGCTGACCTACATTCTGAGAATGTCAGAGCAAAGAACAGATGAACCTAAGCAGTTCAGTTACTGTCCTGCTCTATAGCTTTCCATAGCTCCCTAGCAGAAATTTTTGGAATACATGGGGCCTTTCCTACCCCTTCGGACCCATTCTGCCCACTGCCCCCTACACCCCTCCACATAAACACCTGTTTGTTCCAGAAACACTAAAGCAGCTGGCACATGGCAAGACCCTTTCCTCTCCAAGCCTTTACCCTCTCTCTGAAACACCCACTCCCTCCACCATCCTTGCCTTGTCCCATGCCCCCTCCCACTGCCAGTCTCCTCTCAGCATCACCTTATCTGGAAAGTCTTTCCTGACTCCTCCCCACCACCCACCAGGCCAGGCAGTCCCCGGGCTGCAGTGCAGTATTTTTACACAGACAAAGCACATCTTCTAGTTTAGTTTACCAACAACATCACCTCCAACACACAAGGTATTCTGTAAATGTACCGTACTATTTTTTTTTACAGCACCATGTAAAAAAAAAAATTGACATACTGGAGCCTATGAAAATCCCTCTCTGTGGGCTAGGGCAGCATGGACAGTAAACGGATCACACGTGTTATTTGCGTAAAACACAGTAGATGTGCTCCCAACAGCACCCTGACTTCTCGTGATCACAGTGCAGGGCAAGGCTTTATGTCTGACTCCCTTCCAGAGTGTAAGCTTTTAGAGGGCAGGGACTAGACCACTGATTTCTGTGCCCGGGCTACACACATGGTCCAGCCTGTGGAAGAGGCACAGCAGTGTCACTGGGCAGTTGGAAGCCACTTAAGTTTTCTCAGCAGAAAAGGGCCAGCACAGAGCTGTGTTCTATGATCTCTGAGAAAGTGAGAGACATCATGAAGAGCCGTTGCAATCATCAAAAAGTAGTGAAAGCCTGAAACGAAAAAACAGCCAAAAGAATGGAAAAGGGAGGGGGCACGGTGGAGGGGGATTTCAAAGGCACTGTGGCCGTGAGATCTATGGACTCATCAACTACCCGGGTGTGAAACTTGGGAGAAATCAAAGATGCACCCAAGATTTTCTAGCTGGGTTACTGAAATACTGTAGTTGTTAGGTGCTGTCGAGTCAATTCCAACTCATAGAAATCCTACAGGACAAAGTAGAACTGCCCCATGGGGTTTCCAAGGAACGCATGGTAGATTCCAAAGGCCAACCTTTTGGTTAGCTGAGCTCTTAACCACTGCATCACCAAGTACTGCCTTAACAAAAAAACAAGGCTCCCTAGTGGTGCAATGGTTAAGGGCTGGGCTGCTAGCTGAAAGGTGGATAGTTCGAACCCACCCGGGGTCTCCATAACAAAGAAGATCTGGCAATCTGCTTCCATAAAGATTACAGCCTAGGAAACCTCATGAGACAGTTTTCTGTCCCTCGGGGTTGTTATGAGTCTGAATAGACAAACAACTAGAAGTCAAAAGGCCACCCAGGACACGGAGCAGGTGTGCCAGGGAAGAAGAGAGGTTAAGCCTTGGACATGCTGAGTGCTAACTCCGGGGAGTGTAAGTAGAAACACTCAAGCAGTGGTAAAAGCAGAAGAGACACTAAGGAGAGACGGGGACTAGAGCCGTGAGGACAGATGTGGACATCGCATCATTTGAAGTCTTGGAAATGGATCAAGTTGCCAAAAGAGACAGAGTAGGAAAAGAAGAGGGAAAAGACCAAGTGCAGCTTGATGAAAGCTAATAAACACCTACATAGACATAATGTGTATGTGCTTGTACGATGTGTATGTGAGTGTATACAAGCGTGTGTGTGAGTGTTTATATGTATGCAGATCATGTACATGTATGTATATATGAACATGAGTGTGTGTATGCATGTATGTGTACATATACATGCATGTATATGACTACATATATGTATATATGTAGAGAGAGAGAGAGAGTCCTAGTAGCGCAGTAGTTAAGCATTCAACCGCTAATTCAAAAGGTCAGCAGTTCAAATCCACCAGCTTCTTCTTGGAAACCTTATAAGGCAGTTCTACTCTGTCCTATAGGATCACTGAATTCGAATTGACTCAATGGCAATGGGTGACAAGTGTCTATATAAACATACATGTGTGTTTATATACGTACACATTAAGTACCAAGAGAGGCGACAAGCGGAGAGACTCCGGGGGAGCCGTCAGAAATGTCAAGAGAAAATCGCAGTAATGCAGAGGCTTTTAAGAGAGCTGGTGAAATAGGATAATTGCAGGAGTTGCTGGGCACCGTGAACAGTTAAGTGCTCGAGTACTAGCCAAAAGGTTGATGGTTCATTCCCACCCAGAGAAACCTTGGAAGACAGACCTGGCCATCTGCTTTAGAAAAATCACAGCCCTAAAAACACCCTATGAAGCAGCTCTTCTATGCACACAGGGGGTTCCCATGAGTTGGAATCAACAATACGTAAGGTTATTTGCGGACAAAAAATAAAGAACACTCAAAGACAGACGAGAAAAACAAAAAGACGATCATCATCACCTAACATAACTAGCGGAAACCCTGGTGATGTAGTGGATTAAGTCCTATATCTGCTAACCAAAAAAGGTCGGCAGTTCAAATCTGCCAGAACTTCCTTGGAAACTCTATGGAGCAGTTCTACTCTGTGCTGTAGGGTGGTTACAAGTTGGACCCGACTCAACAGCAGTGGGTTTTAATACAACTAGCATATATAAAATTAGTACAATGACCACTAAAACAGACGACATGATAACAAACAACCCTACACAACTCTACACTGGCTTAATCCAGTGTGGTACCAGGTTAGATGCAGATGCCATGACATGGAAAATAGGTGACTGTGGGGAAGTCATTTCTTCATTTCCTGCCTTTGGGAAAAGGCAACTTCTTGAGCTTTGTGTTCTCATGACAAATGTAAGGATGCTATTACCTCCTTTGGCGTTTATTTGGATACTGAGCACGTGCCTTGCACATGGGCAAGGCAGCTTCTTAACACCAAAGAATGCTAGGCTTCCTAGACCCTCAGTAAGTATTTGTCGATGTAAACTACAAAACCACAGTCTTGAACGTGGCCTTCTTACCACACTGGTGTCAGGTCTTGCCTACTGTGAAGCATCTCTGTCAGTGGTCCCTAATGTGCATGCAATCCTCAGGAACTTGTCAGGAAGGCACATTCCCAGGCTCCACCCCAAGACTCACTAAATTAGAAAGCTTGACTGGACAGCCCAGCAATTTGCAGTTAATGAGGTCTTCAGGTGATTCTCTACCACCCTAAAGTGGGAGGAGCATCCATCTAGACTACAGGAAAACACAGAGAGTGAACTGCTCTCACAAGTGCAAAAGCTCGTTTTTAAAGACTTCGAAGTAATTTTGCATTTGCTATACACTGTCATCAATTTAAGAAAAAGAATTCTTTGGAAGTCTTTTGAGACAGTGGGCTTCAGCCTAACTCTTACCTTGCTAACTGTGATCCCTGCAGTGGTTAGCTGCAGCCCTGGTGAGTATAACCAATGTGGTAGTGTGCTAATAGAAACATACTCACCTTTCCTCCTACTGATTCACATGCCATGTCAATCAGGTGGGTGAAGTCTGGAAACCTAGCCAGCTTTCTTTCCTTTGGATAGTCAGCCATGTTTCCTAGGATTGGGAAAAACACACTCAGGTCAACCTTCAGGTACAAAAGGGCAACAGTGACTGCCTGCATGAGCAAGCAGCTGCCTGACCGAGGCGGGGGGCCTGTCCAACTCCCTGAAAACCAAGGTGCTGGGACATCCAAAGCTCGGGCAGAAACACACACATTTTCAGATGGTTGAGACTACACCTTCCATTCAACAGTATCTTCTGAGTGAATTTAAAGTTGAATTTTCATAAACAGACTGAAACAGGGGGAGGAATAAGAACAGGACTTACTTCTGGTGCCATAGTGGTTAGCTGTTACGGCTGCTAATCAAAAGGTCTGGAGTTCAAATCCACCAGGCGTTTGCCTGGAAACTATGGGGCAATTCTACTCTGTCTATAGCATAACTATGAGTCAGAATTGGCTGGACAGCTGTGGGTTTGGGCTTTTCTAGTTTCTTTACGTCTTATATGTTTAGGAAACAAATATTACTAAACACAGGGGAAAGTTATTTTATTTTAGGAAAGAATCACTTGCTTTTAGCAGGCTTTGGATCCACTGTTGGCATAGCTTCCAGCATCTCAGCATAGAAATCATAGAAAAATAATCATGAAATACCACTTTCTGTATGAAATGGTCATCTGCTATCAGAAACATGAAATGAAACAATCTCTCTAGAGATTGGTTTGGTAAGACCTATTTAACGCCTATTAAAATCCTTTTTAAAAGATTACATCAATTTGTCTAAACATTTATGATAAGGAAAAAATCAAGGGGGCCCACAAGGACACATGCGCAAAAGTGTTCATCAAGTGTTGGTTATGATTTTTTTTAAAAAATGACACTAGTAATTCTCCAATACTTCGGATCTCAGTGGGTTTTTTAAATAAATTATTATAAAGCTATAAAATAAATCACAGTGAAAGTAATGAACATGATGTTTTCAAAGAACTTTTAGTTACATGGGAAAGTATAATAAGTAATAAGTAGAAAATTCAGGCTATGTATTTTTATGTATGTATAGTCATACATCAGTGAATTGTCAATTATTATGTACTTTTAATGAACTAAGATATTAAACTGATGAAAACGTACTACACTTGATCTTAGCCTAAAAGTCAGGGAGCCACAACTTCTCTGTCAATGTGTTGTACTGCGGTGGTTTGTGTGCTGCTGAGATGCTGAAAGTTATGCCGCCAGTATTTCAAAAACCAGAAGAGTCACCTATGGTGAAAAGGTTTCAGTGCAGCTTCCAGACTACGACAAAGCAGGAAAAAGGACCTTCTAAAAAGAAATAGGCCTTAGAAGGCAAGGGGACACAGGAAAACCAGTAACAGTGAACCCAAAGTCAAGATGCGGGAACAATGATATCTAGCGTCCCAAAACAAAGAACTAGTTGTTTAATAAGAAACTAGTTTGTTCTGTAGTCCTTCATCTAAAGTACCATAAAAATAAATAAACAAAAAGAGATTGGCTAGTGTGAACCTTATGGACAGCAGAGAAACACTGACACAGCACCAGAAGATGAGCCCCTCTGGTTGGAAAGCTCTTGAAACAAACTGGGGAAGAGCTGTGTCCTCAGAGCAAAGTCAAGTTTAAAATGTAGATAAGGCTTTCAAGACCTTCATTTGCTGAGAACAAACTATTACAAACATCAGTTACTAATGAGAACAGGCAATGTACAAAGTATGAACCTACGAAAATTCAGAGTGATCAAAAATGAAATGGAAGGAATAAAGATTACAATCCTAGGTATTAGTGCACTGAAATGGACTTCTACTGGCCATTTCGAATCAGACAATCATATGGTCTACTATACCAGAAATTACAAATTGAAAAGGAATGACATCACAGTCATAGTCAAAAAGAAAATTTCAACACCCGTATGCCTACAAGGAAGACCAGTTAATATGACTACTACTCTAATCTTCATACCAACGACTAAGGCCAAAGATGAGGAACTTGAAGGTTTTTACCAACTTCTGCAGTCTGGGATTGATCAACCATGCCATCCAGACGCACAGATAAATACTGGTGATTGGAATTTGAAAGCTGAAAATGAAAAGAAGGATTGGCAGCTGGAAAATATGGTTTGGTGGCTTCTTCACTGCAAATACTCTTTTTTCAACAACACAGTTGATGACTATACACGAGACCTTGCCTAGTGGAACATGCGGGAATCAAGTCAAGTACATTTGTGGAAAGAGGTGGTGGAGAAGCTCAGAATCATCAGTCAGAACAAAGCTGGAGCCCACCTGCAAAACAGACTTTCAATTGCTCATATGCAAGTTCAACTTGAAGAAAACTGAAACAAGTCTGTGAGAGCCAAATGATGCCCATGAGTGTATCTCATCTGAATTCAGAGACTGTCTCAAGAACAAATTCAGTTCAGTGAATACCAGTGACTGAAGAACAAACTGTGGAATGAAATCAAGAATATCATACATGAAACAAGCCAGCCATTTAAGAGACAGGAAAGAAAGAAAAGACCAAGAAGGACATCAGAGGACATGCTGAAACTTGCTCTTGAACACTGAGTAGCTAAAGCAAAATGAAGAAATAATAAAGTAAAAGCACTGAACAGATTTCAAAGGGTTGTCTCAAGAGGACAAAATAAAACATTGTAGTGAAATGTGCAAAGAGTCAGAAAACCTAAAGGAAAGAATACACTTGGTTGAAAGAACAGAAGAAAAGAATTCAAGCCCTTGAGTTGAAATATTGAAGACTTCTATGGGTAAAATATTAAATGATACAGAAATCATCAAAAGAAGACGGAAAGCAGACACAGAGGCACTGCACCATGTGACCAAGAACTGATGAAACTGAAGGACAAAGGCCAAGCTGCTCTGAAAACACAGGGAAAAAAACGAGGCTCTGAGAATCAACTGGGCACCAACTGAGATGTTTCCACAGACAGACAGAGTGCTAGACGTGCCCACTCATCTATGGCAAGATGTTTGGAAGAGAGCAACCTGGCCAACCAGCTGGAAGAGATCCTTATTTGTGCCCATTCCAAGGAAAGGTTATCCAGGAAAATAAGGAAACTGTAGAACAGTATCATTAATATCACACACAAGTAAAATTTTCTTGAACATATGAGGCCTGGCAACTTAGTTTGTGAACTCATCTTAGAAAAAGTGCTACACACCTCATTGCTGAATATCATTATGGTCACCTTTGCAGTATTCCCCTTAGGAAACGATGCACCAATGCCAGTGCCTAGTCCACCCTTCAAAGCAATTTTGGAACTCTTTTTGGAATGGCCATCAGAGCTGTCATCGTATTACCCTTGATGTCCTGCATGTCATCCAAATGTCTTCCTTTCAATATGTCTTTTATCTTCTGGTAAAGAAAAAAGTCATTGGGGGCCAGATCAGGTGACTAGGGAGGGCATTCCAATACAGTTATTTGGTTACTGGCTAAAAACTCACTCACAAACAACTACACAGTTAAGTTTATGAACTTAAACTGTGCAATGACCATTCCAGAAAGAGTTCCAAAATTGCTTTAAAGGGTGGACTAGGCACTGGCATCAGTGCATAGCTTCCTAAGGGGAGTACTTCAAAGGTGACCATAGTGACATTCAGCAATGAAGTATGTAACAGAACAATTAAGTTTGCAAAATTGTCAGACCTAGTAATCCAAAAATGATTGCAGCAGTACAATGACAGTGAACTGCCGGAAATTCACGCCAGATTCAGAAAAGGACACAAATGAGGTATATCACTGCCGATCTCAGATGGATCTTGACTGAAAGTGGAATCTTAACCTGGGTTCTCCAGAGAAGCAAAATTGATGAAGTAGCTACAGAAGGAGATTTATAACAAGGAAATGACTCAGGCAGTTGCTGTTGTTGGGTGTCTTTGAGTTGGTCCCAACTCACGGCAACCCTAGGGACAACAGAAGGAAACACAGCCGGATCCTACATCACCCTTATGTCCACTGTGCTGCTTGAGGTTCTTGTCGTAGCAGCTGCATCAATCCATTTCATCAGGGTCTTACTCTTTTTCACTGATCTTTTAACAAGAATGATGTCCCTCTTCAGGGACTGGTCCTTCATGATAACACCCCCAAAGTATGTGATTCGCAGTCTCACCATCCTTGCTTCTAAGGAGCGTTCTGGCTCTACTTCGTCTAAGACAAATTTGCTCATCCTCTTGGCAGTCTATGTTTAACTCAATATTCTTCACAACCCCTGTCATTCAAAGGCTTCAATTCTTCAGCTTTCCGTATTGGTTGTCCAGCTTTCACGTGCATATGAGGCAATGAAAACACCACAGTTTGGATCAGGTGTGCTTTGGTCTTTAAGGATACATCTTCACTTTTTTAACACTTTAAAGAGGTCTCTTGCAAAATGCATCATTTTATTTCTTGACTTCTGCTTCCATAAGCATTGATTGTGGATCCAAGGAAAATGAAATCCTTGACAACTTCGGTCTTTCTTTCATTTATCATGATGTGGCTTGTTGGTCTGCCTGTAAGGATTTGGGCTTTGTTTGCTTGTTTGTTTTGTTTTGTTTTTTTATGTTGAGGTAAAAGCAGTACTGAAAACTGTGGTCCTTGATCTTCATCAGTAACTGCTTCAAGTCCTCTCACACAGTTGTAGAGGCTAAGATGTCCCAAGTCTGTGGGTCAAGCTGGAGGTTTCTCCAGACTCACGTGGCTGCAAGGGCTGGCAAAATCAAGATCCCAACCAAAAGACTGACACATCTCAAGATCAGCAGGCAGGCTGCTAGCTCCAGGTCCAAGAACTGAAGGTCAGATGAACAGGAGCCTGTGGCAGGATCCAGCACAAACAAAAGCCCAAAATTCACCTATATTGGATGCAAGCCACACCTACACAGAATTTCTCTTTCAACTGATTGGCTACTAGCAGCAAATCCCTTCACAGAAGTGATCACATCGTTATATGACTGCCAAGCTACATCATAACTACCAAAATACTGAGAATCATGGCACCGCCAATTTGATCTACAATTTTAATGAACACATAAAGAGCCCCAGAAAGATGTTTACCTGTGTTTTGCTAACTATGCAAAAGTGCATGACTGTGTGGACCATAACAAATCACGGTTAATGTTGTGAAGAATGTGAATTCCAGAACATCTGACTGTGCTCCTGTAGGCCTTATACATAGACCAACAGGCCGTCATTTGAAAAGAACAAAGGAATATTGTGTGGTTTTTAGTCAGAAGTATGCATCACGGTTGTATCCATTCACCAGACTTACTCAGTCTGTATGCTGAGCAAATAATCCAAGAAGCTAGATTATGTGAAGAAGAACTTTTAACAACCTGAAATATGCAGATGACACACCCTTGCTTTCTGAAAGCTAAAAGGACTTGAAGGACTTACTGATGAAGATCAAAGATTGCAGCCTTCAGTATGGATTACATGTCAACAGAAAAAAAAAATCCTCACAATTGGACCAACAAGCCACATTATGATAAGCAGAGAAAAGACTGAAGTTTGTAAGGATTTTATTTTACTTGGATCCACAATCAGTGCCCACAGAAGAAGCAGTCAAGAAAATCAAAGAATGCATTGCACTGGGCAAATCATCTTCAAACGACCTCTTTAGAGCGTTAAAATGAAAGACGCAACTTTGAGAACCACTCTCAGCCAGACCTAAGCCATGGTATTTTCGGTTTCCTCATATGCATGTGAAAGCTGGACAGTGAATCAGCCAGGCTGAAGAAGAATTGAAGCCTCTGCATTATGGTATTTGCAAAGAATATTGACTATATCATGGACTGCCAAAAGCAAGGACAACTTTGTCTTAGAAGAAGTAGAGCCAGAACACTTCTTAGAAGCAAGAATGACAAGATATTTCATATAACTGGGACATGTTATTATGAGAGATCAGTCCCTGGAGAAGGCCATCGTGCTTGGTAAAACAGAGAGTCAGCAAAGGGAAGGCAGATACTCAATGAGATGGCCACAGAGATGGGCTCACAGCAACAATCACAAGTGTGATGCGTAACCAGGTCGTGCTTCTTTCTGTTACATGTAGGATCTCTATTAACTGACTCAGTGGCACCTAGCAATGACACTAACACAAAGCTGACCCATCAAGGTTGATGAAAGGTTGGATGTGAAGTGTATCAGGGAGGAGAAGCAGAGACGACTGCTGTCTTCTGACTTGAACAACTACAGGCTGGCTGTCCCACTCATTTATTAGGGAAAAATGGGTCAGTGTGAGAGGCAGAAAGTTGGTTTCCAGTTGAGACATGCTGCCTTTAAGGTGTCTGTAAGACCTGTAAATGAAGCTGCTCGGAAGGCAGTAGACTATCTGGGTATGGGCAGCACAGTGGTTAAGGGCCGTTGGCTTCTAACCAAAAGGTCAGCAGTTAGAAATCCATCAGCTGCTCCATCCTACAGCTTCGATGAGTCAGAATCAGTGGCAGTGGAGTTGGTCAATCAGTCAGTCAGTTGGTCAGTCCGACAGGGAGCCTTCTGAGCTGAAGACATAACTTTAGAAGTGGTCAACATGAAAAACGATGACTAAAGCCATGGATGTCATTAAGAACATTCGAAGACAGGACTCAGAGAAAGAAGGGGGAAAAGGCTTTGATAATTTCTGGAATTCAGTTCAATTCTAGTCAACTGGTACTTGCTGAGCGCCGGTTAGGCACCAAGCACTGTTTAGGCGCTTGGAATATGTCAGTGAAGAAAAAGATCAAGAAATCTTATTTCATCAAGTCTTAATAACTGCCCTGTATTATCACAGAAAATCATAGATGGCTGGGCCAGTCATCCCACCCATTGCCTTCAAGTCGGTCCGACTCACAGGGACCCTAGAGACCAGTGTAGAACCGCCTCATGGAGCTCCTGGCAGACTTGAACTGCCCATTTTTCAGTTAACGGATATAGGTCTCAGCCACTAAATCACCAGGGTTTCTGGGCCGGTCATAGACACTCAATAAAAGCTGGTTGAATATTCTGTTTGTTTATTTAATCATAAAACATATGTTTAACCCAGTAATTCCTTGCAAAAGCCCAACCATTTGCCAGCTAGTTGCAGCTAAGATGTACCAGGACCTAGAGCATAGGGACATTTCGCTCAAGTCAATAATTTAACATTCCTCTCTCAGCTGCCTGCATCTGATGGAAACACCAAGGTGTCATGGTAACGAGGGATGGAGCACCTAGCCCTTGACGAAAAAAGATGACCTGTATTATTCAGTTTCCCCGCTAACCAGTGAGCATCTGGGAAGGTGTAGGATGTTCTTTTATCTCTGCTATCCTTTATCTTCTACTTTGATGTGCCTCAGATGACCTATACCAGGCATTCTATATTACGAGCATGTAGCATTGGCTGTGAATTCTACAGAAAAAAAAGATCAAGAGAAGAAGCAGGGCATTCTATGCTTTGTTCCGGGCACCAGTCCCCATAGTTTGTTTTTTCTGTGCTCCCACTCCCGAGAGAGCACACTTAGCTTAGACAATAAAACGCTTTAGTACTTCTTTAAAAAGAAAGAAATATTCCTTTCTAGAAATGAATAATTCTATTTGGAAAATCAATACACAAACAGCTCTTTTCCAGCAGCTGTTAGTTGGTGTAGCAGTGCCCTCTATAGCTGACGCTCTGAGGCAGATTGAACCTTTCCAACATTTGTCCGCAGTTTACAGGAAAAGACAGGCTGATTGAACGCACTCTATTAGAATCACAATTAGAACCATTCAAAGTGGGTGAATAGCCTTTCCTCAGGCTCATCAAAATGTACATATTCATTGAACAGCACCTCGAAAGCTTGAACGGGAATTTTCAAGGCTAATGTTTGTTTTTCCAAATGAAATATGGCATCTGGAAACAGCTGTTTCAATTCACAGAAATTAATTTGATTTGTGGCAGAAGATTCTCTGGTTTTTGTCCCGTCGTCTTTACTCAAGTCTCTGTCCACGCACCTACCTCTAGCCCACAAACTCTGCTAGAGGTGGTGAGTTCTAGCTCAACTTTTTCCAGCTATTTCCAAGAAATATTTACTTTAAGCGTTCTCACCTCTTGGCAAAGCTCTGTTTGCTGTTAAGACAGTGTTACTCAAGTGTGTGCAAAACGTGTTCAATGAGATAAAAGAAAAACAAACAGATCTTTTTTAAATACCGCAGAGGAGAGAGATACATTTCAAAGCACTATTAAATTTCCAAGGCACATAGTAGCGGTGGAGATGTGGGGGGGTGTCCTATTCAGCCACCGTGTCATTGGCTTTTGCTGTTACGCACCCTGTGTCTAGACAAAGAAATCAGACCTTGATAAATAACATGTGCATCGGCTGAGCCTAGGAAAAGTTTAATGCTGATAACCAGCCTCCCTGATCTCCTTAGGATACTACAGTCCCACTGCGATTGTAGCACTTGCCACTTGCAGTATTTAAATTTAATACAATTTAATATTCAGTTCTTTAGTCACATTTTATGTCCTTCATAACCGCATATGGATGGTGACTAATATAGTGAACGGCACAGAAGAGTAATTTCCAAGATTCCAGAAGGTTCTGTTGGATTGTGCAGTAGTGAGTTTTATGAGGTATTTTTATGTATGTGGCAGCATCAGTCATCTTAATGCCTCTTTTTTTTAATGACTTTAGAAGTAATACCCATTTGTGTTAATCATCTTAAAACCAAAAAAAAATCCCACTGCTGTCCAGTCTATCCTGACTGATAGAGACCCTATTGGTCAGAGCAGAACTGCCCCATAGAGCTTTCAAGGAACACCTGGTGGATTCAAACTGTCAAAGTTTTGGTTAACAGCCAAAGCACTTAACCACTATCCCACCAGGGTCTCTGAAGTCTTTAATTACCTCAGATCAATGAGGGAAATCCCTCCACAACATAACGAAACCATCAGTTTGGATATGAGTTATTGAAGACCTACTATGTACTAGGCATTGTACCATGTGCTGACACAGGGTCTCTCTCGTTCTCATACCCACCCTACAAGGCACACAATGGGGTCCTCATTGCCCCCCATGTAATCCAGAGCTCAGAGTGTTTATGTGATGTGCACCCAGTACCACATGGTTCAAAAAGGAAAGTGAGTTCTGACTTCTGTCTGTTCATCTCCCAAGGGGTCAGCACAATTTTTGTATCAGGGTAACTGAAGCTATGAGCAGGGATGGGATTGACCAGAGAGAGAAGGCGGACTGACAGGCTACGAGTTCCCGAGCGCGACAGCACGGAATCCTGGTCAGAGGATGAGAAACTCCTCAAGGAAAGTCCGGAATGCCCAAGGTGGGGCCACAGGCAGGGCCAGTTTCAAGAAGAAATAGTCAACAGTATCAGCTCCAGCAAATGGGTCTGAAAGCCAGATGCGAGGATTAGCAATTCAAAGACAGCAGAGACATTTCTGTACGGGGAAGGAAGAAACAGTCTAGGTTTCTGTTTTGTTCTACCCATTGGAACCATGCATCTGTATTACACGTGCAGGCTGTCTCCAGACCCCAACCCCTCACCAGGTACTGGGATGAGAATCCCACCCAGCAGTTCTGGCCACTCCATGGGTGTTGTATCCATTTGTGCTGATCAAGTTGTACACACGAGATGCATACAGTGTTGGCAATAATGACGGTTGTTTTAACATTCACAGACAACAGGTGGTGTACAGCAAGACAAGTCCCATCTCCACGGTCCTCCCCGGCTCAGATGAGTTAGGGCAAGATGGAGCATTTCTGTGGGTGCTTCTCTCTTTCCAGCATGGACGAGGCACTCTAGAGGTCTTTCCCCACCTAGTCTTAAACCCCAGGGGCTGTTTATTTCTCTCCACGCAATATGCAGTGCAGTTGTTCCCCACCTGATCACCAGAAGGGGGGCAGGTGGCCGCAGCCCTGAACTGTGAGCCTGGAATCATATCTCTGTAGCCCTGCTCCTTATTTAGGCCAGCCAATTAGGCTTTGGGGGCAGGGCGGTATGCAATGCTTTGTTTCAGAATCCGGAGATGCCAGCGGAGGAGAAAGAACAGAGTAATCACAACCGTTTGGGCCATCCAAAGACTGCTTCCTCTTCGTCATCTTGGGCAGGTTAATCTTTGGGCCTTATTTTTCTTACATATAGAGCAGTGATTATTAACTATCATTTTTCCAAGGGTTCTTGTAATGACTCCATAAGACAGACTAGCATTTATTCGTTGCTGTTATTATGCTTTAAGAGGAAGTTTAAGAAATTCAAGTCACTTCTGCCTACGAAAACTTAGATGCTCGTTGTCAGGTACCTCTAGCTGCTCCCCCCACACTGTGATAGCACACTCCTCCTCCTCACTCTGTGTTTCCGGTGTCCTTCCAACCAGCTCCTGTCCTCTTCCACCTGCTCTCATCTCACCTCTGAACAGGGGCTGCCCGTTTAGTCTCATGTGTCTACTTGAGCTAAGAAGCTCACTCTTCACTAGGGTTGTATTCTATCTTACAATCCAGTCTGATCTTTAAAACAGGACATTTGGAGAAGAGAGTGCCTTCTCCAAGAAGGAACAGTACCACGGACAGGCTGCGGGAATGCTCTTTTTGAGGTTTTGCATAGAGAGCTCTGGTGCTTGGTACAGTGCCCAGCCCAGGGAAGGGACTCAATCAACCAAAATCAGTTGAGGCTAAGTTGATCCATACATTTAAGGGAGCTGATTTCTCAAACGGATATCACCAGGCCTTTCTTCTGCGATCCCTCTGTGCACGTTTAATAGGTGGGTGAACACATGAGAGAACAATGAATTAACCCCTGTGCCTCCTATGACCCCAGCAACTAAATGCTAAGAAAGTTGGTCCAGGTAAGCTAGCAAGTCATTGGCTCCCAGAAGAATTAGGCCAGGCTGCAGCAAAGCCAGGAAGGACAGAAGAAAAAGGTGATCACAAACTCTGCTCCTTGCCTCTGAAAGCAGAAGGACAACTTTGCCTTTCCTGGTAAACATGTCATTTCATTACTTTCTACAAACACCTTTCACCTTGAGGTATTGGATTGTTTTCTGTTCTTAATTTCTTCTCTCCCGTGGCACCGTGCAGTTACCTCCCGCTAATATCACCCCCTTCTCAGTGCTGTTGTTAGAGTCACACATTTTTATTAAATCCTCAGCTAATCTAAACGCTTGCAAACAGAGCCGGCACCCTTGGCTCATTCCCAGTTTCCGACGGCCAGCCTTTTTCAGCTCACAGCGCCAGCGGTGTTTGGCCCCTTCAGCTTGCAAGCTGGCCAAGAAGGGGAGGTAGGAACCAGGTTTCATCCAGTGCAGGTCAATTATCTTCCCTTTCAAAGACTTGACGTTAGGGCTCTGCCTTCTGCTTCCCGAGACAGTTGTCTGTCACAGGAGACCCCAGGGCGTCCTGTTAAAGATGCAAGGTTCAAGGCCTGGGGACAGTTCTGCCCTGGCCCTCGCTCACCTGGGCACATCATTTCCACCAGCCTCACCTTTCTGGTCTAGGAGATGAGGAGGATGAAGCCCACCTCCAACCACGGCTGTGAGAAAATGCTGCCTTAAGAGCTTTCTCCCAGGCACAACAGAAAAGTGGGTGTTACAGACTGAGGGCTGGGAACCGTGGTCTCAGGGCACGTCTAGGTCAACTGGCCTTATGAGATAGGTCATGAGGAAAATGGTCCACCTCTTACTTTAGTGAGTAGGATTTGGGGTCTTAAAAGCTTGCACCCAGCCATCAAAGGTACATCTATTGATCTCATCTCATCTGGAACAAAGAAGAATGAAGAAAACTGAAGACACAAGGAAAACGTTAGTCCAAAGAACTAACAGACCAACTGACCATGTAAACCAGAGACCCCACCAATCTGAGACCAGAAGAAATAGATAGTGCCCATCTACCACCAACAACCGTTCCAACAAAGATAACAATACGAGTTTCCAGACAGAGGGAGAGAAAAGAAGAGAACAAAATTCAAATTCACCAACAGACCAGATTTGCTGGTCTGACATAAACTGGAGGAACTCTTAAGACTATAGCCCCTGGGTGCCCTGCTGACTTGGAACCTCTCTCTCAAAGATAAGACAGGCCTGTAACACCAACCCTAACACGGGGGAGGAGTGTGCGTCTTAGTTCAGTCAAGGACAGGGAACAAATGGGCAACTCCTGCCCAAAAACAAAGAAGAGAAGGCAGAGAGAGACGGGAAAATTGGACCAAGGGACGCATGGAACGGGGGCAGAAATGGGGAGAAAGTGACACATTTCAGTGATTTTAGCCGCTGTTACAATTTGTGTATAAATTTTTGGATAAGAAAAGAAAAATGAGTGTCATAATGAACAGATGTCCAGTGTGAATGCAGTGAACCCCAGTTTCGGTCTGTGACAGTTTGAACAGCCCAGTCTATGATGCAGGACATGACTCTGCATAGAAAGTGGCTGCAGAGCTTTAGGGTGGGCTTAGAGGAGCTGCGGCCGGAGGACCTCTCTTTTGCACAGACAGCCTCCAAAGCATTCCACACTCCCAGGGGGTGTTGTTGGGGAGAAAACTGCCGACAAGATAAAACAGGCCAATTAAATAGAAGCTCCAGTTGGAGCTGGATGGACAAGGACCTGGGGACCGCTGGCCCCAGATGGCTCCAAGTTTCCAGCAGTGACAGTGAAGCTGGCTTCTTAGGCTGTTGAGACCTCTCAGAAGATGATGGTGCTATGGAACAGTGGCCTTCTGTCTTCCCTGACTGTGCATCTCTGTCACTAAACAAGTTTCAGTCTGACACTGCAATACTACATGTATGGTCAACTTATTAGTAAAGCTTAGTGTCTTATAGAAAACCTACTGCTGTAGAGTTGATTCCAGCTCACAGAGACTCTAGAGGACAGAGTAGAACTCTTCCCTAGAGTTTCCAAGGAGCACCTGGCAGATTCAAGCAGCCTACATTTTGGTTAAGAGACATAGCACTTAACCACTAGGCCATCAGGATTTTTGATATCTTGTAAGGTGTTTTAGTCAGTTAGGGCTGCTCTAACAGAAATACCACAGAGTGGATGGCTTTAACAAAGGAATGTTTATTCTTACACAGTCCGGTAGGTTGCAAGTCCATATTCAGGGTGTCCGCTCCAGGGGAAGGCTTTTCCCCTTGTCAGCTCTGGAGGAAAGTGCAGTATTGTATCAGTCTTTGTCCAAGGAGCATCTTGGCGCAAGAACCTCAGGTCTGAAGGACAAGCTCTTCTCCCGGTGCTGCTTTCTTGATGGTCTGAGGTTCCCAATTCTCTGCCTGCTACTCTGTCCTTTTATCTCTCATAGGATGAAAGGATTAAGGGTGGGGCAAGCCACACTCCAGAGAAACTCCCTTTACAGTGGAGCAGGGAGGTAATCCTATGAAGGAATTTGCAGCCGTGCCCTAATCCTTTAACACACAGCATAGGAAAACCACAAAATGGAGGAGAGTCACAAGATACTGGGAATCATGGCCCAGGCACATGATAGGCTACCCCTATTTTTGGGGGGACACAATTCAATCCATGACATCCCACCCTTTGGCACCCCAAAAATCACATCATAGAAACATGTAACACATTTATCTCATCATAGCAAAATCATGTCCTTCTCATATGCTAGAAGTCTTAAATCACTTTCAATTCCAAAATACAAAAGCTCTTATACAAACCTAGAAGGTAAGCTGTCTGCTTCTAAAGGCACAATGGCAGAATAGTAACAAGTTAGACACTCCGTTACAAATGGAGAAATTGCAGGGAAAGAAGGCATTAACAGGCAACAGGCAAGTCAGCAGAGCACACTGCGTTAGCCCTCAAAGCTCTGGAAATACTCTGACATCTTCTGAGACATTCTACGCAATGACCCTGCCCTCCAGACTCTAGGTGTTGGACACACTCTCTGGATTCTGAGTGGAGACTCCCAGCCCTGTGCTACAACTCTGCCTTCAAGGCCCACTTGGACAGAAACTCTGCCCCATCAGCTTTGGGAGCACCCTAAGCCCAACTGAGTGGCAATTCCACCCTTATGAATGAACATGGGATGCCCTGGTTCCACCCTTTCAAACCCCTGAGGTCATGGTCATACCTTTTGAGACTGAGGCAGCTCAGCTTTTCTCATGCTGTTTCTCTTCATCTTCAGCTTCCTGTGGCCGCATGACCTGGGCCTCAGGCCCACATCTGCCCTGCCAGGCAAGTGTTCCAAAGCTCTGTAGCTCCACTGATTTAAGTGCCTGGAGGCACCCCACTCTTGCTGGAAAGCGTCCTGCCCAAAGGGACTCAGCTCTCTCGCTCTGTGGGTCAGCAAGGCCAGCTCCACCGATTCAAGTGCCCGGAGGCACCCAGCTCCGTGAGGAAAACTGTGCAGACACTCAGCTCTCTCGCTCCACGGGTCGGTTCCAGCGCTGCCTCTGGTTCTACTGCTGCTGCTGCTGCTGCTGCCAGTCATCTGTCATTTCTTACCATCTGCGCCTTCTTCATTCCTTCTGAATCTTCTATCCATTCACAGTTTCAAAATGGCCCCCACATTTTAGGTATTTGCTAAAGCAGCACCCCACTCTCATGGTACCAAGTTCTGTTTTAGTCAGCTAGGGCTGCTCTAACAGAAATACCACAGATGGATGGCTTTAACAAAGGAAGGTTTATTCTTACACGGTCTGGTAGGCTGCAAGTCCATATTCGGGGTGTCCGCTCCAGGGGAAGGATTTCCCCCTTGTCAGCTCTGCAAGAAAGTCTGGTGTTTTGCATCAGTCTTTGTCCAGGGAGCATCTTGGCTCAAGAACCTCAGGTCTGAAGGACACGCTGTTTTCCCAGTGATGCTTTCTTGATGGTATGAGGTTCCCAATTCTCTGCCTGCTTCTCTGTCCTTTTATCTCTTGTAGGATGAAAGGCTTAAGAGTGGGACAAGCCACGCTCTAGGGAAACTCCCTTTACAGTGGAGCAGGGAGGTAATCCTATGAAGGGATTTGCAGCCCCACCCTAATCCTTTAACACACAGCTTAGGAAAACCACCAAACAGAGGACAGTCACAAGATACTGGGAATCATGGCCCAGCCACATGGCAACACATATTTTTGGGGGGGACACAATTCAATCCATGACATAAGGTAAAAAATAAAAAGACACCATCCCATTATTTTCTTCCACATTCCCTGGATCTTCCTGCACACTTCCCTTGAGACCATCCCACCCCAGAGCTGGAGACTTCTGAGGGCTGACATCAGGGTCACCTGCAGCTTCTCTTCAGGGACTGATGTGGGAAAGCACCATGCTGGCCACAGCAAGGCAACGGCCCACCTTCCTGCCTCTGGCCTAAGTGCCTGTCCCCTTCAGGCTAGCTCCCCTGTCCTTCAATACCTGGTTCATGTCACCTTCTCCAAGAAGCCTGGTTTCTCTGACTGCAGGCAGCTTAGGCAGGCCCACCCCAGAGCTCCTCTGAAGCGGAGCTTCCCCTGTACCCCACTGCTCATGTCTGCACCCCCCTCTAGACTGCGATACACTAAAGGAGAAGGTCTAGTCTTGAGTCTTTGAATCTCAAACCTCTAGCATATTAACTGACTTTCTCTGTTGAATGATTAATTCTTAATGACTTGAAAACAAACATCCCTGTTCTCAAGGAGCTTGTAGTCTGGTTTATTAGTTATATATTGCTGCCTAACAAGTTGCTCCAAAAACTTTAAGTCTTAGAACAACAATCATTTATTATCTTGCAGCTTCTGTGGGTCAAAAAGCAGAGGCAGTTTAGCTGGCTTCCCCAGCCTAGGGTATCTCACAGGCTATAGCCAGCGTTTTGGCCAAGGTGACAGTCAACTCAAGGCACGGCAGAAAGAAGACATGCTTCTTGGCCCACTCACGTGGCTGCTGGCCAGCTCAGAAGACTCATTTCCAAGTGCAGTCACCTGGCTGTTGGCAGGATTCAGGACCTAGTGAGCTGTGAGACGGAAGGCCTCTTTCCCTTACGACTAGAGGCCCCCTCAGGTTTCTGTGCTATGGGCCTCTCCACAGGATAATTCACAACGTGGCAGCTGACTTTACGAGAGCAAGCAAGAGAGCTGAGCAAGCGGCAGCCAGAGCCTTCCTGTAACCCAGTCTCCTGACTGTTACCCATCGCATTTGCCCTGCTGTATTAGGTCCAGCCCACACTTGAGGCAAAGGAATTATACAGGGACAAAATTACCAGGAGGTGGGTTCACTGGAGCCATCTCAGAAACGGCCTACTAATCTAGTGAAGGAAATACACCAGAGGTGGTCTTTCTCACCGTCTCCGGTGGGTAGTGTACCCACCCCATCAGCACTCTCAAGGTCGTGGCTGATGAGACCACAGACAACACCCAATCTGATTCTCTCCCCTGGAAATTGGAATTGAGACTGAAAGACTCCGTGCAATTAACTGAACACGTCAGACCTGTAAGATTTGTAATGCTAAGGCTGAAATAGCTATGTGGAGGAAAAACAAACAAACAAAAAAACGAACCCACTGCTGCTGAGTCAGGTCCAACTCATAGCAACCCTAGAGGTCAGAGTAGAACTGGCCCATAGCTTCCAAGGAGCGCCCAGCGGATTTGAACTGCCAACCTTTTGGTTAAGGGCTGTAGCACTTAACCCACTATGTCACCAGGGTTTCCACGTGGAGAAAAGCCAAACTATCAGTGAGAATTGCAGGGGTCCTGAGTTTCAGGTCCGGGACCTAAGCCCTGCCAGGACTGCCTGCTACATCTTCTGGTGTGGACCCTCTGAGGAGCTCCCAGGTCCTTCCAACGAACACTGCTTATGTTTACAGGAAACGTGTGTCTGTCACTTGCAAACCATACTTGGGTAACACTGGAGATACGCAGGTATTGAAATCACTGGGATAGCAGGTAGAAATCCCGCTGCATTTAGCATAACCACAGCTCTGATTTACAAAGGTCACACGAGGCATGAGGTGTCAAATTGGTAGTTGGGAGCCATCTTTGGAAGGTACCTTTTATTACTATTACTTTTTATTATGTCATTACATAATAAATAAGACAATGATTAACCCCACCAGTGTAGTGGTTAAGAGTTACCACTGCTCGCTAAAAGGTCAGCAGTTCAAATCCACTAGGTGTCCCTTGGAAACCCTATGGGGCTGTTCTACTGTGTCTTATAGGGTTACTATGAGTTGGAATCCACTCAGCAACAATGGATTTGATTTGGGGGCTTTCAGTATTACGGAAAATGTGGAAAAACAGAAATCATTCATAAGCTGTCTCCTAAACATTGCAACTCAATACTGTGGCATACTTTCTGCTAGGCTTCCTGTGCAATCATGCAAGTGCTACATCCTTCCTCTAAGTCCATTCCTACCTGGGAAAGGGGGGCTTCTTTTCACACACAAATACATATATACATATGTATATATGTATATACGTATATTATTTTTTAGATTTCATGGGTAGTTCTAAAAATTATCTTCTCCTTTTTTCAGGTGGTATATGACAAGCAATGTTCCATGCCATTAAAAATCTCAACAACATGGTTTTTAACTGCTGCATGAATTTGCTAGCTTGGCCGTTTCCCTTTGGTTAACATTGTTTCCAGATTTTTGTTGTTGCAAATAGCAGTATTCATAAAGAGCAATACAGCCATAGTTAGAAACATTTACAAAGGCTACTTGAACTATTCAGCAGACAACGATTTTTCTGTATTTATATTTCATTCCTTGAGCTACATTTGAATGAGAAGGTTAGTGGATAAACCCATGTTAAGGCTTCTGATGTATGCTGCCTGGTCTCCTTTTAGTTAAACCAGCTGCATTGCGGGCTAACGGGTATGAGAAGTCTCTTCTCCTCATGCCATTGCTGAAGCTAGGCATTGTACGTTTGTCTTGTTGGTCTGTTGGTTTTTGTTGGTTTTTTTCTCTTCACTAGTTTGATGGCCAGAAATGTTTTGCGGTGACTCCAACTCATAGCAACTCTGTAGGACCGAGCAGAACTGCTCCATCGAGTCTCCACAGAGCACCTGGTAGATTTGAACTGACACTCTAGTTAGCAGAGGTAGCACTTACTCACTACGCTACCAGGCTCACTAGTTGTTGTTGTTAGGTGCCATCGCGACCGGTGAACAACAGAGTGAAACACTGCCCTGTCTTGTGCCATGTCCACAATGCTTAAGCCTGTTATTGCAGCCACTGCGTCAATCCATCTCACTGAGGGTCTTCCTCTTTTTCATTGACCCTCTACTCTGCCAAGCATGCTGTCCTTCTCCAGGGGCTGATCTTCCCTGATGACACGTCCAAAGTATGTAAGACGCAGTCTTGCCATCTTTGCTTCCAAGGAGCACTCTGGTTGTACTTCTTCCAGAACAGATCTGTGTGTTCTTCTGGCCGTCCATGATACATTCAACATTCTTCTCCAGCACCACAATTCAAAGGCATCAATTCTTCTCTTGTCTTCTTTGTTCACTGTCCAGCTTTTGCATGGATATCATGTGACTGAAAATAGCATGGCTTAGGTTGGGCACATTTTAGTCTTCAAAGTGACGTCTTTACTTTTCAATACTTTAAAGGGGTCTTTTTCAGCAGATTTTCCCAATGCAATGTGTCTTTTGATTTCTTGACTGCTGCTTCCATGGGCATTGATTGTGGACCGTGTAAAACAAAATCCTAGACAACCTAAATCTTTTCTCTATGACAATGTTGCTTACTGGTCCAGTTGTGAGGATTTTTGTTTTCTTGATGTTGCGATACAATCCATACTGAAGGCTGTGGTCCTTGATCTTCATCAGTAAGTGTCTCAGATCTTCTTCATTTCCAGCAAGTAAGGTGGTGGTGTTTGCATAACTCAGGTTGTTAATGAGTCATCCTCCAATCCTGATGCCTAATTCTTCTTCATATAATCAATCTTCTCGGATTATTTGCTCAGCATACAGATTAAAAAGGTATGCTGAAAGGATACAACCCCGACACACACTTTTCCTAACTTTAAACCATGCAGTGTCCTCTTGTTCTGTTTGTATGATGGCCTCTTGATCCATAGACAGATGGCTTCAGAGCACAGTTAGGAGTTCTGGAAATCCTGTTCTCCACAACATTAGCCATAATTTAGTATGATCCACACGGTCGAATGCTTTTGCACAGTCAATGAAACACAAGTAAACATCTTTCTGTTACTGCCATCAGGGATGAACATTCCCCATTCATTGACTGGCCGTGTCGTTTTCTTCTGTGATGTGTCTGCTTCTGCTCTTTGCACAAGCCCTTTCAGGCCAAACCCCACTTTCCTTCCTTTTCCTCCTCTGCCTTCTCTGCCCTGCTTCTGACTTGAGGTACCATCTCATGCCACCAAGGATGCTCCAGGTGAGTTCAGCAGTTCCTCCAGATGACTCCCTGCCTGCAGCAGACAGGTCACATCTAGCTAGTAAAGCTTCATTCTGAGAAGAGCAGCTGTGTTGGGACAATTGTTGTTCAATCCAGTTGCTCTCCACTTTGTCCTTCAGAGTCGCCTCTGGTGCTTTTTGAAAACTCCAATCCTGAGTCCCACTCCAGACGTGTGAATCGGAATCTACAGAGCAGGGTCAACTAATAGACATGTAGGGCTGAGCATCTCTAACCTTGCCCAACTGTGCCATTTTACAGATGGCAAAACTGAGGTCCAAACACACGAGGAGCCCAAGTACGCAATTTTGTGACAGGGCAGAGCCAGGCCTAGTGGTCTTTCCATTCTACCAGGATTTCCTAACAGAAAAAAAACAGCACAGAGATGGCACTTCAAGCACAGGGAATGCTGCAGGAATGTCCCCCGAAGGGGCTCTGGAGGCTAAGGGAATTTCGGGATTCTGAGAAACCTTTGTGAAGAAGGTGGAGATGGCCACGAGGAGCCACACTTCTTCCTCTGGCCATGAGGCAGCGACCGCGTACAGCCGTCAAGCCTGCACCAGGGTCCTTGCCTTCCGGGCAGGTGACACTCAACCCAAGCCCAGACGACATCCGAGTGACATAAACTGCCCTCGTTGGCTCTAAATAGTAATGCGGCTTGTTTTAATCATACACTTACTATACTTAGTCTTCGTTAAGTGTTCAAAACATAAGAAGAGATAAGCCCACCCCTTCAACACAACCACAGACGGCCTTTCTCTTCATAAGACCCCGTGCAGTCCTCTGTTCTTTGTTAGATGGGATCTGGTAGCTAGTCTCCATCAGATTTCTCTCATCAGTCGGTAATTCCATGGGACCTTAGGCTGGGCGATGCAATCCCTCTGCCCCCGGAAGAAATCCATTGCCATGGATTTGATTCCTACCCACAGTGACCTTATAAGACAGAGCAGGACAGCATAGAATTGCCCCATGGGGTTCCCAAGGGGCACCTGGTAGAATCGAACTGCCGACCTTTTAGTTACTAGCCGTATCTCTTAAGCACTGTGTCACCAGGGATTCCCTGCGAGCCGTAGGTGACGCAGAATTCCGTCACAGCCTGCTGCCTGCAAAGGGGTCATGCTGTGGGTGAAGAGTGAGAGGAAACAGGGGAAAGAGACTGAAGAGACAAGAGGAGGAATAATGAAGTTCTAATGGTCACTGGGTGCCTGGCGTGCCCTCGTTGAAGAGAGGATGCAGACCTCCACCAGACTGAGACTTGTCAGAAACAGATGATGGTCTTGTCTCTGGAGAGGCAAATTTAGGGACTAGGGAAGGGGTGGCACAGTCATTAAAGAACTTGACTAGACCTGATGCTGTCCCCTGATCGTAAATCATTACTGCGGTCAACTCTTCAGACAGGAATGGACTGGACTCAGGGACACAGAGGGACCATATCGTGGGTGCACTTTATGGTTCTATGTATCTGTAGGAGGCCGTCCTACTGGCCCCTTATCAGAGGGAAGGGGAGAGAGTGGAGAAGAGAGGACAGGAGATTGCTAAGAGATTCCGACATATATAGAACGGAAAGGAGGAGTGTGCTGTCACCACGCAAGGAGAGCAGAGGGAGCTGCAGATAGGTGGGCATGCAAATTTAAACTGGATTGTACACTTTCACTCAAACACAATAAAAAATAGAGAAAGAAAATAAAAAGCCACTGACCACCAACCTTTTTGGTTGGTGGTTCCGAACCATCAGCGACTCCACGGGAGAGAGATGTGGCCATCAGCATCTGCAGAGAGCTGAAGCCTTAGCAACCCTATGGGGCTGCTAGAAGTCAGAACTGACCCGATGGCAGTGTGTTAGGGACAGGGATGGTTGGGAGGCAACACATTTCTCGGTTACCTTTGTGTTCAGTCGGATGGTTTTGTATGTACACTGCCTGTTCTTTGGTGATGCAACAGTTCATGTACTTGGCTGCTCACCCAAAAAGGTTGCCAGTTCGAGTTCACCCAGAGGTCCCTTGGAGGAAAGGCCTGACAACTGACTCTGAAAAATCAGCCACGTAAAAGCCCTGTGAGCTCCGTGCTGCTCTGACACACACAAGGTCACTGCAAGCTGGCCTCAGCTGGACAGCCACTGGTCTCATCATACACTTCCTAGTTGGATGAGTCTGGTATAAAAACATCACACCCTAAACACACACATTCTAACATCAAGTAGCCTACAGCCTAAGAGGAGATCTAAGCCACAAACACACCGACAATCTTAATAACAAGGGATGTACACACAGGATCTGGGCGTTAACAATGCACTTTCACCCTGCAGCAGGCAGAACGGCCCCCAGGGACGCCTGTTCAGTAATTCCCAAATCCTTGAGTGCTGCACCGCAGGACAAAAGGGACTTTGCAGGTGTTACTAAGATTGTTGATGCTGTACACCATCCAGGGGATTCTGATCCACAGAGATCCTATGTGACAGAGTAGAATTGCCCTGTGGGGTTTCCTAATCTCTGACCTTTATGGGAGTATGTCACCAGGTCTTTTCTACTGTGGAGCGCCTGATAGGTTCATATTGCAAACCTTTCAGTTAGCAGTCAAGAGCTTAACCACTGGGGCATCAGGATCCCTTGAATAAGGTTAAAACTAAGTCAAATCCACTGCCATCCAGTGGACTCCAACTCACATCGAGCCTATAGGTCAGGGTGGCACTTCCCCACAGGGCTTCCGAGGTGGTCATCTTCACAGGATGCCCTTGCCTACAGAGCTGCTGGTAAGGTCAAACCATCAGCTTACAGTTAGTAATTGGATGCCTGACCATTGTGCTATGAGGGCTCTTTAAATCAAGGCAAAGCCATTAACCAACCCACAGCTGTTGAGTCGATTCTGATTCACAGCAGCACCGTAGGACAGAGTAGAACTGCCCCATGGAGTTTCCAAGGACTGCCTGGGAGAGTCGAACTGCCAACCTTCTGGTTAGCAGCCGTAGCACTTAACCACTACACCACCAGGGTTTCCTTAATTGAGGTGATACACCTTAACATGTGTATGCAAGCTCTGGACAATGAATGAAGTAGACAGAAGAAGAATTGAGGCCTTTGGACAGTGGTGTTGGAGGAGAATGCTGAATGTACCATGGACCACCGAAAGAACCAACGGATCTGTTCTGGAAGAAGTCCAACCAGAGGGCTCCTTGGAAGCGAAGATGGCCAGACTGTGTCTTACATACTTTGGACCTATCATCAGGAAAGATCAGGCTCTGGAGAGGGACATCATGCTTGGTAGAGTGTGGAGAGTCAGTGAAAAAGATGAAGACCCTCGTCAAGATGGATCTACACAGTGGCCACAGCAACGGGCTTAGGCATGAAGATGACTGTGGACGTGCCACCGGACCGGACAGCATCTCGTTCTGTTGTGCGTAAGGTCATTTTGAGTCAGAACTAACTTGATGACACCTAACAGCAACAATAACAACATGGACTTAGTTCTTTAGAGGCTTTTTTCAGAGACCAGAGTCCCATGACCTCCCACCAAGCAGAGGAGGTACCAGAGGCCAGACCTTCTAATCCTTACACTGAGGCTTGTTCCACTTGCTGGTGGCGTAATCTCAGGCATCTGGGTCACACACTGTCACGCCCAGAACGATCCAACCTCACAAAGTGGCATCTGTCACAGCCTGGTCCACTCTTACCTTTCAAAAGTGTCTCGATGCTCATGACGTGACCAAAACTGGTCCCTGCTGCTCCCCTGCTTTTTTTTATGGCAAAGATGAGTTTAAAAATAGTAAGTTATTTATAAATAGCGCTCCAACCTCCCCCACCCATCTGAAGTTCAGTTTTTAGGGTTGGACTTTTTGCTCCCAACAAGACAGTCAAGTACCCATGGTCTCGCGGAGGGCCAGATAGGACAGAATCTACAGAGACCTAGAGAGAAAGCCTGGGCTCTCCAGGGACTGGCCTGGCCTGTGTGATGTCACAAGGGCTGCAGAGGATGGAGCCTAGAGACGGGGCAGCCCCACCCCTAAGAGAAGCCAGGCAGGTCTTCAGTGCAAACCCTACAGCCAGACCCTGAACACTTCTCAAGTCACCCAGAGCCCAGAAGTTTCTCCCTGCTGTCCTGGGCGTTGACATGCTTCCTGGTCTTGCTGTTTCTCAGTGTTAGACCCTGGTCTCTGGACAGCACTGTTACTCTGAGTTAAACTCTTATGCTTTCCTGGCCCAGTCATTTCTCTGAGTTAAAATCTTGTCTGTAGATTTATTTATTCAGCAAGCACTGAGAACCCTCAGCGCTGATTCCTAACCTCCCAGCAGGAACGGAGGCCATTGGGGAAATTTTTCAAAGACTAAGGACCTTCAGGAAACCCTGAGGGCACCATGGTTAAGAGCTCGGGCTGTTAACTAAGAGTCTGGCAGTTGGGTCCCATCAGGCATTCCCAGGAAACTCTGTGGGACAGTTCTACTCTGGCCTATGAGTCGGAATTGACTCGACAGCAGTGGGTTTGGTTTTGGTGAAGGACCTTCAGTCCGAGAAAAAGGCACATGCATGCGACATTTTAATATGATGTCAAGGAGGTCGTGGGTCTTAGAGAATGGCCACCTTGCCAAGTCCATGGCGTGCCTTCTGCTAGGCAGAAAAGACAAATGAGCCCCTGCCCTCAGTGGTCGCACTCCCAGAGGAAGACCCGTCAACGGAGAAAGTTAAATGGACAAGGCCTCCAAGCTTCAAGGCGACTCTGACGACGTTAGTCCCTGAACCACAGCTGGAGCAGCAAGGCCCTACACGCTGTATTGCCCAATATAGTAGCCACGAGCTCCATGCTGCTGTTTACAATCAAATTGAATTAAAATACAGGAAATTTTAAATTGAGACCCTACCTGCAGCTGGTGGCCACCTCACTGGACAGCACAGACAGAGAATGTTTCCATCAGTGCAGAAAGTTCTATTGGATAGTTTGTTGAGGGGGTGGGAAAAATAAGAGCAAGGAGAGGGGTGGCCCCTGAGCAGTGGCCTTGAGCCGGAGGTGAGGCCATCATTGGATCTTCTCAAGGAGCTTAAATGTTCCCATCTTAGTCCTATTAAGACAAAAAGAATTTCTGGTGAAGAAACTAGAAACTGAGGAGACACAGAAGGACGCATCCACAGAAGTTTATTACCTCCCTCCATTGTCTCCCCTGGGTTTCCTAGAAGGCTTAGGATGGGCGAAGGTGTAACGTGCATTAACAGGAGGTGTTGGCCACACAGAGCAGGCTTGTGAAGACAGCCCCAAGCACCTGGCTGACGTGGGACGCCATCTCACCCACAAGGAGAGGGACCTTAGGATGGTGAAGCGTCCAGCTCTTCGGGGACAACAGTCCTGAAGGACAGCCTGCCCTTCGTAAGCCTGTTCCAGGTAACAGCTGACTGCTGGGCTGGTAGCAGGCCACCAGCTTGATTCCCTCTACCAGCGTGGGCTTCGATTTCACGGGGCACCCAAGAAAGCAGAGATTTGGGACACACGTGCAATGGCCCTTTGCTTCTCTTCTGCTCCAGGTGTGAATGAGGAGTGGCTTCTTGAGCTCTGTTCCTTTGATCCCAAAAATGAACAAAAAAACAAACCCATGACCACTGAGCCAATTCCAACTTGAAGCAACCCTACAGGACAGAGTAGAACTGCTCCATAGAGTTTCCAAGGAGCGCCTGGTAGATTTGAACCGACAACCTTGGATGAACAGACATAGCACTTAACCACTACACTGCCAGGGTTTCCATTCCTTTGATTAGGCAATTGCTAAAAACTTTTCATTCACCTAAAAGCCTTGTAAGCATTCCTTTTTGGACACAGCACCTCCATGTGACGTGTCACAACACGCTGCTGGAACACAGGTACTAAGCGTGAAGAGAGTGGACTTCTAGGCTGGCCCTCTTTGGTCATCACTGTCTGTTATTTACACCTTTGTGTGATACCTGCAGGAAACCTTCAGGGCTGAACCAAAAGATTGGCAGTTTGAATCCACCAGGAGCTCCCTGGAAACCCTATTGGGCAGTTCTATTCTGTCCTATAGGGTTGCTATGAGTAAGAACTGATTCAACAGCAGCAGGCTTGGTTTTTAGGGGGGGTTACTGTATGGTTTTTATTGGTGGGGGGTGTCCCTGTTGCTTACATGTGGGCTTTGTCTAATATCTCCCTGCTAATGGAATACGGTAAAAGCTATGTGACATCCCTTCTGAGTTAGGTTACAAAGATTAGGTTACTTAGACTGGCTTAGTACTGCTAGCTCCCTCACTGTCTCTCTCTCTCTCTCTCTGTGTGTCTGTCTCTGTCTTGTCTGCTCCCCCCTCGCCCACCCCTCCCCAGCTTTTCTCATTTGCCCTGGTGAAGCCAGACACCTTGTCATGAAGTGTCCTGTGGAAAGGACCATGTGGCAAGGCCCCGAGAGCTGACCCTGGACAGCAGCCTGTGAGAAAGTGAGGCTGTCAGTGTGACAGCCTGGGAGGAACACAGTTCCAACGTAATCACGTGACTGACCACGGATGCAGATCCTCTACCTGGAGTCTTGAGATGGTACCGCCCACTGACACCCCGGTGACAGCCTCAGAGACCTGGTGAGGCTGAGCTCAGGTTCTGACCCGTGGAGACAGCAAGATAATTAATGCTGCCCTAAGCCCCCGAGTTTTGGGGTTAATACATTATACATTAGGCATCAATACCTAACTCCTTCTGCCCCAGGGAAACCTGATGGGAGGTGAGGAATAAGAAAGGTTTAGAACTGAACAGATGGCTGTGGCCCAGGGGGAGTAAGAGAGAGCAGGTAGCAGAGAACTGAAAGAATAAATAAAACATATTCTTGAAATGAGAATTGACCTTGGTCAGTTTTACTGCAGGTCTGCCTGGTCCCATTGCCAATGAGGTGGAAGAAAGAGAGGTGTTGCCCTCACGGTCACCTGGGTCAGAGACAGAGCATCCGTGACAAGCAGGGCCTGGTGACAGAAGTGCAGCAGGCAGAGCCAAAGCTTGGTCACCAGGAATCCCATGTCCCGCATGGCACTTGAGCCCAAGGGCAGCGCTAGAAAACATTCCACAAGTACCACCTGCGTCAGGGTCCACAAACCCTTTGCAAGATGGAGCAAACAGGGCCAGGCTGGCTCCCGGAGCCCAGTGCATCTTCAGGGAGTCAAGGGGACCAGTGGCAGCTGCCAGCAGGTGGGTCCAGTCAGGAGTGTCCCTGTGAGCCGACACAAACTGAATCCCTTACCAGCTGCCTGGGATGCCCCTCACATCTATCCCTGAAGTCTGCTCTGATGGACATCTGCCTTTCTTTTAGGACACATCTGTCCTCCCTTCCGAAGAAATAGCCACAGTCCTCTGCCCCTCCCTGAATCTAGGCCCTTTTTCCGTCTGGCCCTGCAGCTCCTCCCATCAGGTAGGGGGCCTCCATTCCTGGAATCTGGGCTCAATTCATAACTTTCTTTGGCTCATAGAATGTACCAGAAGCAGTGTTGTTCCATTTCTGAGGTCTCACGTACTTCCATGCCCGCTTTTTGGAGCCCTGCTGCCTCTGTGTGATGACTTAGGATGAGAAATCACGGGGAAGAGTGCACACTTCCAAACCAAGGTGTCCTAGACAGGCCAGCCCCAGCCACCACCACAGCAGCTGGCCAGGGACACACGGGTGAGCCCAGGGTACACCAGCCCCACCCAACAATCTTAGCCCAAACTGCTGACCCACAGGCTCATGAGCTGAATGAAGTCCCTAAGTTCTAGGGGGGGTGTGTTGCATAGCCAAAGCTGAGACATTATGTTCAGGATAGCCCATGCTTAGGAAGCCAAGATTCTCTCCCATCATGCTAGGAAAAAGGAACCCACTGCCAACAAGTCGATTCTGACTCATAGTGACCCTACAGGACTGAGTAAAACTGCTCCACAGAGCTTCCAAGGAATGCCCGGTGGGTTCAAACTGTTAACCATTTGGTGGCAGCCACAGCTCTTAAGCACTACATCACCAGTTTCCTCTTCCATCGTAAACCACCAGACCAAACCCACTGCCATCGAGTCAATTCTGACTCATAGCGACCCTACGAGACAGACTAGAACTGCCCCATAGAATTTCCGAGGAGCGCCTGGTGGATTCGAACTGCCAGCTTTTTGGTTAGCAGACAGAGCACTTAACCACTATACCACCAGCGTTTTCTCTCCCATCATAGAAACTGCAAAACACTGGTCTTTCTAGCCTCCCTTGTGTCTAGGGCATTGTCACAAATGAAGCCACCATGCATAGTAGCTTATTGTCACATGGATGGTACCTCTGGATTTGTGTCAGGTACTGTCTGGGCGGACACACACACGGTGGCTCTGGGAACCTGGTACCCACACAGACTCGCTCCCCAGATTCCGGATGAGAAGCTAGTCACATGCAGAGAGAGCAGTGACAGCCAGCTTCCTGAGCGGTGGTGGCGGCCAGCTAGGCAAAAGCACCTACACACCCAGCAGAGGGACGACGTCTTTGTCAGGACAAGTGTGCATTGTGGTGTACAAGCTCTGTTCTTAGACACACAGCATCCAACACAGTTTCCCTGGCTCTCTAAAATGTCTGTGAGCTCCCAAAAATCTTCCCATAGGTTCTCCTGCCGTGGCAATGAACCAGACTCAAATTTTCCATCTGTCAGACAAAAACCATCTCCTACCCTTGGTTCAGATTGGCGACTTGCCCTGGGTTATGCCTAGCGAGTGGCCCAGCCATGCTCTGCTGCCCCTGGCCCTCCCCAGCCAGCTCCCTCTGCTAAGCGCACGGCAGGTCAAGGGAGCCCGTTTCCCAAACCAGTAATTGGGAGTTATTGTCCGACGCGTGGGTAGACCGTGAGACCGAGTCTGAATCAGGCAGTAGGTGCAGATGAATAACCGGGTAAAAACAAACAGGAGTCCACGGAAGCAGGTCACTGAGCCTGCCTGGAGGAAACATCCTCATTCCTGTTTTCCTTGCTTTATTGAGCTTCTGTACCGGGCGCTGCAGGGCCACTGATCTGCAGGTGCAGAGGAATAAGTCACGCCCCTTCCTAAAGAGTCCCTTTGCAGTCAACGGTCAGAAAGACCTGTTCTTTCCATGACTGGTCTTTTTGTTTGTGCTAGATGGCTGCTGCGTCCACGTGGACACCCTCAGGCTGGTTACTCAGGGAGGAGGAACCCCACAGAGCACGGCTGGAGCAGATTCCTGAGCTCATGACGCTGTGGGCAACATTCTGCCCTCTCTTTGTCTCAACCAAGGGGCCAAGGTCCCGCCTTCCCATCTCTCTACCTCGCTCTTTGTTCTCTCCCATTTTCCTTTCCAGTCTCTAGCTAAGCTTCCTTCCCTTCTCGCGCTCTTTCTCTCTGTTGCTGTCCCTCTGTCTCTCTGTCTGTCTGTCTCTCTCTCTCTCTGTCTCTCACACACGCACACACACACACACACACCTTCCACAAGCATCTCCATTGGCTGCGGGCAAGGGCATAGATAGGCTGCTGCTTCACCTGCACTGGCGTCCACACCTCTGCAAACCCAGCACGCTGCCTTGTTGCAAAAGCAGCTTCTCAATGCCACCACGAGGTGACAGTATGGGACTACAGATTCCTCAGACACCTGCTGGGCAGCCCCAGGCTATGTCTCAGCAGTCATCCATCTCAGCATAGCTTCACGTAGGATTCTGGGGAAAACAGAGAGAGAGAGATGAGAGAGAGAGAGATGTAGACCAGCTTTTTGGTCATGCCTCAATGCAGCACCTAATAAATCCCGGGTCTCTCCTCAACCAAACCATTTCTGTCGTACTTTGGAAATCGGATTTCACAGTCCCTGTAATAGGTCTCTGCCTGAGAAGTGGCCCAATTAAGGGCAGTGGTTCTGCTGATAGGGTCGCTATGAGCCGGAATCGACCCCACAGCAGTGGGTTTGCAGTTCTGACTTGACATCCAGTTGTTTACAGTCTATCCATCATGTTCCTATAAAGGTAGATTAACCAGATGCCAACGAAAGCAATGTGCGCCTGCGCCGTTTTCAAAAACAAAGCCCACTGCCGTCAAGTCGATTCCCACTCACAGCGACCCTGCAGACGGGGTAGAATTTTCCCCATAGAGTTTCCAAGGAGTGCTTGGTGGACGTGAACTGTCTACCCTCGGGGTAGCAGCCACAAGCACTGACCCACTACGCCAGCAGGGTTTCCAGTATCAACACGAGTTCCTCTAAATGAATCTTTTCTCAGGGAAGTTCAAAGAAGGAATCATCGCCACGGCTGATCTTGCCTCTAATTTCACGTGGAATTTGAAGGGCTGTGTGAAATCACAGGGGAGTTTGCTTCCAGCCTCTTCATTTTGTAAGCAAGCAAACCAAAACCCAGAGAGGTGGGAGGGACTTACCCAGGGCTGCTCGTTACACCGTCAGAGCCACTGACGTGAAGGCTTGTCCGCCTGCCTCTAATCCAGTGCTTCTTCGGCGACACCCCTCTGTCCTAGTTAGGGTTAAGTCCTTTTCACCATAAAATTCCGAGAGTGTCTGGTTCAGTTCCAGGTGGCTGAAAGCAGTTGCGTGAGCAGAGGTGGGTTTGTCAGGATGCTGTTGAAGCTTCAGGACCCCTCACTTGCCCAGGTCTCTTCCAAGGCCCTTGCTTCACTGAAATCACCAAGGTATATTGTTCCTAAATAGAGCATCTCTGCTCCACAAGCTCCAACCCTGTGCCACCTGCATCTGCCCTGGGTTTGAGTGAAGGAAGCATCTACCGGTCCAGTCAGAGGTAGGGTACTGGGGGCCAGCTAACATGCCAGCCAGGACAGTGGGCATTGGATAGGGAGTCCCACACTGCACCAACAGCCTTCCCAAAGCCAGCCTTCCTGCCGCGGGTGCTCCTTCTTCCAGCATTTCCTGTCCCCCACGTGGTGGCCCTGGGAGCACCAACGGAAATCTGAACCATTTCTACTTTGGGACCTTTTCATTTCCTAAACCTAGTCCAAAACACAGAGAATTCTGCCTCCTCCCAGAAGCCTTCTAGTTCCTCTGACCTCCGCAGTCAGCCTGCCACCTGCCTTTCCGATCATGGTCACTGAGCGGTGCGTGCTGAATTTTTCTGAATTGTTAACCTTGGTATATTTCGGTGTAAGAGGTGAGGAAAACGGAGAAGCTTGAATACGTTTGTTCGGTTTACATGTCCTGGAAGGAATGGATGATGTCATTATGGAGAAACTTTGGATGACGACATAGATATGGGTAGGAAAACTCAATTCCGGGTCTGTTATTATTCCTGCATTTTATTGAAGACTTGGCACATGTAAGTGCTAAGTTGTGTTAAGTACTGAACACATATTATCTTATTTAGTCCTCACCAGGCCGCAGTGAGACAGGTATTGCCGTGACTAACTTCACAAATGAAGAACCTAAGGCTTACAGAGTTCAAAACGGTTAGCCAACACGTGCCATTAGTAGGCATTGCCCCAGCCTAGGAGACATCCAGGTCACTTGATGAAGTGACAAAACAAGCGTCCATTGTTCGAGTTGATTTACAAGAGGACAAGATAGGCACTGAGGCAGGGACAGGAGAATGGACAGGACAGGCTGTGTCATCCGCAGCTTCCGCAGCCTAGTCCGTGGCCTGCCCTGTGAGACTTTGGACAAAAAAGTGCCATCGAAAGCCTTAAGGAACTACTTCCAGGAGGGACTCTTGGAGGAAGAGGGGTGTGAGGAGGACTTCCCTGGTGACAAGGTGACAGAGAAGACCACTGACTGTGGGGGAGGAGGGTGCATCTCCACCCTGCAGGGACCTATAGTTCAGCTGTCCCTCCAGAGCTGCTGGCTTTGGAGGGCATGGTGGCAGGGACAGCAGAAAGGTCCCTCCTGCGGCTTCCTGCGCAGTGGATGTCACCATTTAGGACAGCCGGGCAGTGTCATAAGAACAGAAGGATGACACCTCATTGGTGAGCATATGAGATAGTTTGGAGTCGGAGGCACCTTGGCACAGCCTCAGGAGAGCACGCGGGAGCACCACAAACGCGTAGTTAAGAACAGACTTTCTTTCTTACGTGATGGGATGCAGGTCAGGAAGAAGTCACTCAGCATAGCGAATAAGGCTCCTTCATCAAATAACTGACTCTCCTCTTTGCAGAAGAGAAGACTATACAAGAGAACAAACTCCTCTGGACCAAAGAGCTCTCTTTCTCCCTCCAGCTCAGAGGAGCTGACGCTCACAGGCCAGTTCCTGATAGGAACAGGGAGGTGGAAGACGCTGGTCCAGGCCTGGCCCGGCCTCCAGAAAGGGCTCCTGACACTGGCCCCTCAGCCACCCGCCCCACGGCACCTTCTCCCAGCACAACCTGCCTTGGGCGTTATCACCGGGACTTTAAACGCACAAACGCTTGGATCCATAAGTCAGCTTCCAGCCCACATGAATATGAACACATGAAGACATGTTCATGGATGTTTATCCTAAGAGTGAAGATTCAGAAACAAATTAACGTTCATCAAACAGGGACTGGCTGACTGAACTGCCAGGAGCCACGCTGTGAGACGCCCTGCAGCTGGGTCAGCGGGAGGTAGATGGCCACGACCGACTGACAGGGAAAGGGCTCCAAGACCTTGCTAACGAAAAGGCAAGTTGAGGAACAAGTCATTCTTTACTATCCATTCTAAGCCTGTTTTTTTTTAAAAAAGTAACTCTCTATTTACATAGTTAATTTATACCTGTGTATATAGATTGTGTGTGTGTATATATTCACGTGTATGTGTGTATGTGTGGTGGTCAGGATTATGTCAACTTGGCTACTACCTATTTGGCTGCTGTATTAAGTGGCAGGGCGGGGTTTGTGGTGGCTCCCTGCCCCTTGGCTCTCATCTCGTGACCCTGGACTACGGCTGCTGATCGCTCACGTGGCCAGGAGCTCCTGCTCTCTTGTTCCAGCACCTGGTTCCGGAACTTGAGCTAGCAGCTGTTGGGCTCATCAGTCCTTACAGTCGGCACTTGAGAGTCCTGCTCCCCGACCTGCCAATCCTGCGCTCGCCAGCCTCTGCCCAGTCCTGCTCCCTGACCTGCCGATCCTGGGTTCGCCAGCCTCTGTCACTTCGTCTCGCCACCAGCTTGGGATCCACCGACCTCCAGCCTCTGTCGCATCATCTCGCCACCAGCTTGGGATCCACTGACCTACACAACCAGTGATCTGCAACTCTGGTCTCTGACTTGCTGACCTTGGGTTCCTCAGCTTCCGTGGACACGTGAGGCTTGTGCCAGAGCTTGGGACATTCAGCTTCTGTGATTACGTGAGCTGTTTCCTATATTTGTATCTATCTATCTGTCTATATATATATTATAAATCTTTCCTTGTACCTACACGTGTTACTGGTTTTGCTTTCCTAGAAAACCCAGCCTAAGACAGTATGTGTATGTATACACATGATGGCATAATATGGTCACACGTTCAGCTTCTAACCCAAAGGCCAGCCATTCAAATTCACCAACCGCTCCTTGGAAACCCCATGGAGCAGTTCTACTCTGTCCTATACGGTCTCTAAGCTGGGATCAATTAGACAGCAATGGGTGCAGTGTGTATACATAAGCAATTTTTAGAAGCTTACAACAGGAGAAAAGTTGACCAGGAAGATGTAGGTGAAGAGGTACTTTTACTTCTTATAATTCATACTCACGTATCATGTTCAACATTTCATAATCAAAATTCATTCACATTACCTGTGTGATAACACAGGCCACAAGAGCCACCCTACCAAATATGGTGACCCAACTGCCCAAGGCTTCTAAAAGTCACACTAGTGTGTCAGTAGGTGACTGCTGAGTAGGGAATCCAAGAGGAAGGGTCTGTTGTCTCCCAGTGATGTCAGATGCTTTTCATCAACAGCATCCTGGACAGGTCGTGCTCAGTCAGGGGCAGCCTGGTGCTTAACAGCACCACTGAGACCACTGCTCGTGGATGGTCCTCACCTTGCCAAGTTCCCTCACCCCACACAGTCTTCTCTCCCGGTTCATAAAGCTGCTATGCTCCTGATTCTCAATGGAGCACCTACACTGGTGAGATTGGTCTGACAGAATCAGCTACAGAGCAGACATTTAAGAATGGATTGCTGAATTAAAGAGAAGATGGGTAAATGAATTAACACACGTGGTGTCTTGCAAGCACAGAAAGGATATAACCACAGGATCTGGACAGAAAAAATTAGAAAAAAAATCTGATTGGTTTCAACATGCACTGTTCCTTGCTTTTCTGGTCATATATTACTCATTTAATTCTTTTATTCTGAAAAAATGATTTATCAGCTGAACAGGATCAATGTCAGATACATGATACCTGAACACACTTGTTTGCTGTGGCCTTCCAATCAGGTGAACAATGAAATCCATGGAAATTTCAAGAAACTCATCAAAAACCATGAAAAGTCTGAGATTTTTTTCCTTGGGACAAGCTAGTAAGTCACCCACCAGAGTTTCACAAATACAACAAGACACGGACTCCTAGGTCAGAGAAAAGAACTTTATTACTGGTAGTAATAGTAGGAGTTGGGTATCAGCATTCTTGCCCTTGTTCCTCCAGGGCTCACACAGGCAATACAGGCAGTACACTGGCTTACAGGAGAAGACCACTGAGCCTCAGCAAGTCAAATCTTTGATAACAGGCGGTAAACACACTCCTCCTTTCCCCCAGAGGGCAACATATTGTGCTGGATGGTGCAGTGGGTGGGTTTACAGGAGAAGACTGTTGGGCTTACCAATTGCCACTGAGTTGATTTCAACTCACAGCAACCCTACAGGACAAAGTAGAACTGCCTCATAGGGTCTCCAAGGTCAGCTGATTCAAACTGCCAACATCGTGGTTAGCAGCCAAGCTCTTAACCAGTGCACTATCAAGGCCCACTGAGTTTCAACAAAAAAAAAAAAAAAAACCACTGCTGTCCAGCTGAGTTCAACTCATAGCGACCCTATAGGACAGAGTAGAACTGCCCCTTCGAGTTTCCAAGGAGCACATGGTGGATTCAAACTGCCAACCTTTTCGTGAGCAGACGTAGCTCTTAAGCACTGCACCACCAGGGTTTCCACTGAGTTTAGACAAGTAGAATCCTCGATAACAGGTGGCCAGCATGCTCACCCTTTTCTCCAGGGGGAATACTATCTCTACTATGGGGGGCAGTAAGCGTGGCTGCCCACTGTCACAGAAGGAAACACTCCACCTTCGAAGGCTGGAAGCAAACCTTCCCTTTACTCTGAATGGAAATATTATCTCTTTCAAGAGTGCTTGTTACAAAAAGTCCTTATGTTTTTAGGAAGTTTTAGTAGGTCAAAGATAGTCCAGGACAGAGGGCAGTCAATGTGTTACTTACAAGACACAGAGAAACACAAGAGACCCCAACAACTCATGTCCTGTCATCTCTTGTCTCCACATCCCTAACTGGTTTTCCTCTGCGTGTTTATCAGTGTGTGGCTCCTTCCCTGAAAAGTGAAGATGCTGATTATTTTTTACTAGGGATTATGGCATTAAAAAGAGAAAGAGCTATGAATTCTGCAGCAAGTAGCTTCCACAGTGGTTCCCACTGATCCCCATCTCCTTGTATTCACGCCTTACTCAATCCCCTCTCCTTACTTATGGGCTGCAACCACTGACTTGCTTCTAGTGAATAGAATACAAAACAGATCACAAGATGTCACTTTCCAGGTTAGAATGTTCTCCCTGTTAGCGCACTCTCTCTCCCTTTCTCTCTCTCTCTGTCTCTGTCTCTGTCTCTCTCTCTCTCTAGCTCTTCGCCCTTGCTGCTCTGATGACCCCAGCAACCACACTGGGAGCTGCCCAGAGGAGAGGTCTATACGATGAAGAATTGGAAGCAGCACCTGGTCCACAGTCAGCAGAAACCTGGGGCCCTCAGTGCAGTCACCCATGAGGAGCTGAACCTGTCAACCACCGCATGAGAGAGACAGGAAGTTGGTCCTCTTCGCCTAGATTGTAGCTTGTGAAACATGAAAGTGGATGACCCAGCTAGACCAAGGCTCCAATTCCTGCCCCTCGGAAACAGTGAAATAATAAATATTCTTATTTTAAGCAACGAAGCCTTGGGGTCATTTGTTACAGAGCAGGAGGACAGCTGTTGGAGAAAGTAATAGAACAAAACGACACCACACATCCAGGGGTAAAGTCTGGAGAATTCGTTTTCATTTTTCCCAAAATCGGGGTTTTGAAACAAAAACAAAATTGTTTCTACTTGGATAATGGTGAAAAGAAACCGATGTCAACATAAATTACAGAAACATTGGTCAAAGTTAAGTGGCTTGTTTTCTGCATAGCAATTAAAAGAAAGTAATACCTACTACCACTCCTTGTGCTTAGCTCTTGTCATATTTAAACATTTTATTTTTTTAGTTTGAAGACCTCTAGAGAGGAACAATTCTGAATAATAATGACACAGTGAACACTGGAGCTAAAATACACAATAAAAGTTGACTTCTTCAGGATAGAACGTCAGAAATCCTTTTTCCCTTTTAAGCACACACCATTCTCCAAGGTTCCAAAAAATGGCCCTTTAACTAACGATCCTCCTAGCTTCTGAATAGGAAACAAGGCTATTAGAAATCCTCCCCTATTTACGGCGCTACAACAACTCATCACCCTCCGAGACAGCGCGCTCCCGGAGCAGGCGGGCCGCCGACGCCACGGTGGTGCCCGCTCACACGTTTTCCTTGTCGAATTCGCATATGAAATACATGGTGATGTGGCAGGCCACATCATTCCAGCCCCCAGAGGCCACCATCTCCACACAGTCCTCCTCGTCGTAGGCGTTGTTGGGTTCCCCATCCCGCCAGCGGCTGAAGGTCTGCATCGGGGACCGGTCTGCATAAACAAAAGTGCCCTCTTTTTCTAGGTCATTGAGGCCAATGAAAACTCGAGTGAGGCCTGCTTGAGTGACGTAAGAGGCGATCAGGCCATTGGAGGTCTCGTCTCTGGGCATGCTCAGTGTCCCTCCTCGCCCTTGGCAGGACAGCTGGGCCTCTGAGTACCTTTTCTCCTCCTTCACCAGCAGATAGATCTTATGATCTGTCTCTCGCACACCAGCGACAGCTGCAGGGGAGGGCAGGGCTGAAAAGTGAGCACTTGCATTTCTATAAACAAACTTAATGCACACCACACACAAAAAAGTAGACACAGACAGCAGAGAGGATCAACGATATGGAAATATTAGGACAAATTCTGTCTTTTGGGGGCAGAAGGGTATGAGGAGGGTGGGCTAGATGGGAAAGGGGAAACATACCATTTTTTATGAATTTTAACTCATTTGTCAGTTGAGTGACCTGGTTGTCCACCTCCCCGATGGCCTTCCTCAGCTGGCTGCATTCACACGGTATGCCTACGGACACCAGGTCCAGTGCGTCACAAAGGGCAAGCAAAGGAATGCGTTCCAAAAAGAAGTAGCCACCACCCCACCTAAAACATTGTATTCAACTAACAGCCCACACAGCTCTTGGAGGTCCTGATGATGATTTTGGACTTCATCCCAAGGGCAAGGACAAGCCAAGAGACGTAGGAACAGAGAAAAGGCACAGGGAGAGTTGTTTTTAAAACACCACTCTGGTTGCAGTGTGAAGAAAGAAACAGAGGCCCGGGGACTAGAGAGGAAGCGGAGACACCAGCTGAGACTCGCAGAGCAGCCGAAAGAGGGGCAGTAATGACGACTTCGATTAGGGAGCAGTGGAGAGGGAGAAAACTCAAAACATTTGAGATAAACGTGGATGGCAGAGCCCCATCATTCAGCAATGGCTGGAATACTGAGGTGAACTGAAAGGAGAAGTTGGAGACACCCAGGTCTTTTGTTGAGTAACTCCGTGGAAGGTGGTACCATTTACTGTACCAGCTTGGGGAAGAGGGACATGTGGACTCAAAGTGATGAAGAGACTTTCAGGTGGAGCATCTGAACTGACCAACTAGAGCTCTGATGAGAGGTCTCAGCCAGATATGTATTTAAAAACAAAAACAAATCCACTGCCATCAAGTTGATTCAGACTTACCATGACCCTCTAAGACAGAGTAGATCTGAATCTATAGGGTTTCCAAGGAGACGCTGGTGGGTTCAAACCACCAACTTTTGGGTTAGCAACCTAGCTCTTAACTAGCGCATCCCCAGGGCTCCCAGGTGTATATGTTTGGGTATTATTGGCCTGTATGTGGGAGCAAATGGGATGACCTAGGGAGGGAGTTTAGAGCAGCACACTGGGGGATACCAACATGTAACGTGTGAAGAAAAAGCCAGGAAATGAGCCTGGGGAATGACCAACAGGGACCAAAGGAATGACCCAAGGATATCATGGAAGCCAAGGAAGAAGGAGCTCTCAGAAGGAGGGGATAGTGTGGTCCACATTGCTAAGCGCTGGTGAAGGTCACGGAAGAAGATGACCAAAGACTCTCCTTTGATTTAACCTGTAACAGTCATTAGAACTTCTCAGCAAGAGCCCTTTCAGTGGAATGGTGGCACAGAAGTCACCGGAGAGACGGAAACAGTGACACTGAGGAAACACCAAGCAAACCCACTGCCGTCAAATTTATTCCAGCCCCTAATGACCCTAGAGGACAGAGTAGAACTGACCTGTAGAGCTTCTAAGGGGTGCCTAGTGGATGTGACCTGTCAACCCTTTGGCTGGCAGCTGTAGCTCTTAACCACTGTGCCACTAGGGTTTCCCACACTCATGAAGTCTGATGTGGATGGAGCGGAGAGAGCCAAGACTCAAGGTCGGGGTGCGGGGTTCCACGGCACTTTTCAAAGTTGTTTGTTTCACGTTAAGATAGGGAAAACTTGAGTATATCTTAATGACAATGGGAAGGAGCCGGTAGGAAGGGATTAAAGGCAAAGACAATTATCTGTTCTCATATACAGTAGGGAATAATGCAAGGTTCCTGATAAGTCAAGAAAGGAGACGAAGCACAGCCCAAGTGAAAAAAGGCCTCCTGCAGTGAGATATGATTCTTGAGTATTCCTGCATAGCTAGGTACCGTTCTAAATGCTTGACATGTATTAACTCGTTTAATTTTCACAGAAGCCAGTGACTGGATACTACTTGTCACCCTTGTTTTCCAAATGAGGAAGTGGAGATCGTAGCGTTTACCATCTTGACCATCATCACAGGGTCAATGGGTGAAGGACGCAGGATAGGAACCCAGGCCACCAAGCAATCTGGCTTCAAATCCTATCTGTATCTCTCTTACTAGACTAGAAACTTTTAGAAGAAACTTGATTCCTCTGATGCCTCAGCACTCAGCATAGTTTCCAGAATGTAAGAGCCACTCAACAAATTCTTATCAACTGAGCGATAAACAAAATTCAAGTAAATAACCCCAGTTTTAGTAACCATTCCTTAGGTTATATGGAGTATCCTGGCCCTTTAAGATGACTCCCATTCTGCTTCTATGGAAAGCTCCGCTTTGCCAAGAACTGTCCCAAACTGTCACTCAGCTTTAACACAGTTTGGGGGAATTAAAGAGAGGCATGCCTTAGTTTCTGACTTTTTCATAGAACTAAAACCGTTATTTACCGTTATTCATCTCCATCCTCCACTTTGATTATCCCGAAGCCTATGGACAGTATAGCACCCTGGTAACACAGCAGTGAAGCGCTCAGACTGCTAACCCAGAAGTTGGCAGTTCAAATCCACCAGCTGCTTCCTAGAAACCTATGGAGCATTCTGTCCTGTGCTATGGGGTCACTATAAGTCAGAATAGACTCAATGGCAGTGGGTTTGGTCTGGTTTTGGTTTTAAGCATAGAATTTTTTTCCTGCTAAATTTCACTGTGGCCATTTTTAGCCCATCCTCCTGGTATTTCAGAACTTTGATCCCACCTCTAAAATAGTAGTAGTTATCTATTATTGCTTAGAGTCTACAACATAGCCCTTACTTCCATGCTGTAAAAATAAGGACATTTGAAACTTTCTGTTGTTTGGGCTGGGTTTTTTTGTTTTTTGGGGTTTTTTTAATGAAAATTTTATATAAGTTAAATTTCTAAGATAAATTTTTATCATCAGGTTCACTGAGGTTTGAGGCACATGGAGGTTTTCTGGAGAGGTGCCTCCAAATGAAAACCAGGTTGGATTATTTCCTCATTTTCTTCTTGAACTCTGACCTCTGTAGGCCTCACAAGGCCCCTCTCCTCTTAGCAATGGGCTCATCTAAGAGTTCTCTTTTCCCACAACACCCTTTACATGACACCAGAACTTTCTGTCTCTGCAGAGAGCAAAGAGGTCTTTAAACTTTGTCTCATCCCCTCTGACTTGTTGGCTAACTGGACATGATCACAAAGGAATGGTGCTGTCTTGTTACTGAATCGGGGAAGGTGGGTCCTCATCCAGCATTTCAGACTTGCCAATAATCTAGACAGAGCAAGGAGCCAGGAGAAGTTCTTCAGATCTGGCTCCCTGAGCTACAGAGAAGCAGGGCTTCTATGGGACTTGGGCAGCAAGATGGTGACCACGCAGGTGTACTGGGGAAGGTAAATTCCAGAAGGTGGCCAGGAAACAGGAGGTGATGTGTTTCTCATAAGATCTCTCACTTCAAAATAGGGTCTGAGTGACGATTTTCCTTCTGATTCATTTCTGCTGTTGCTGTGTCCTCTGCTGAGATCAGTTGGTGGTCACAGCTGACCCTTCTGCACATGCTGGCTGACCTACATCTGTCTTGGGCCGGTTTAAACCCTGGTGGAAACTTACCGGCATTTACAGGGTCAGGTTACACTGTCATCTCCAGTGACTAACGGACTGTTTCCAGACTCACTTGGCACTGAAGCAGCCCTGGTTGTGCAGTGGTTAAAGTACTCAGCTGTTAACTGAGTATATTGTCGTTCAAACCTCCCAGCCACTCCATGGGACAGAGATGTGGCAGTCTGCTCCTGTAAGGACTCACAACCCTGGAAACCCTATGCGGCAGTCCTACTCTGTCCTTACAGAGTCACTGTGAAGTCCAGCTCAACACGGTAACCAGGTGGCAGTGGGTTGAACAGAAGGAGACTTGTACTAAACAAAGTTACATGAGGAGTGACATCCTCTTGTCACCTTTCCTCCTCCTCTCTGCAGTGTATCATGGAGCTTTTTAATCAGAAGCATTTTATTCAGAAATCTGACGACTCTCCCTAGTTTTTCAATAGTCAGATCTTTTTCAAAGACTGATTTTTGAATGGTACTGTTAAAATGAACAAGATCAAACTGTGATAATATGTAGGAGAGACAGAGAGATTGATTTCAGCAAGTAGAAGTTATGATGCTTTCCACAAGCACGTCAACATGGCCATACAGAAATGTTGGTCACTAGCTACCCACTGGGAACACTGAATTCAATGGATTTTCCTCCTGGGTCCTGACTGGTGCGCTTTAAAAGCTGGAGGTAGAAAGGAAGGTTGGGGTCAGACTGAAAGAATATTCTAGTTACTTAAATGCCATATCTTCCACCTAAATCTAGTATGTCTTAAATCTCTTTTGTGGTCAATGTTGAGAAAATTCACACTTGTAAAGGCTATCTGAAAAACAAGTGGCACGTAGGATTGGGCATCTCTTCATAGAAGATTCAACTATACCTCTCGGGTAATTCTCAAATCTAATTTCTAACATTACTTCATTAACCCAGGTTTTCCTGGTTTATGCTACCATTTTTCCACTAGAAAACAGTCTCATTGATAGAACGGCGTGGGGACTTGGGTGGATCCAGGAGAATCTGCTCGTGGCTTCTAGTCCTGACAGAATCACTGGCTGGGTTAAGCGTCAGGTCGATTATTCTGCCAGCTTCCTGACTGGTAAATAAAGAAAATGCTAATATAGCTGCATAATTGAAATGTAAAAATAATTATGAGAAGGTATGTTTTTGAGTACCTACTGTGTACATTTTTCAGTGTCTGCCAAGTACCTTGTTTTTATTAAATCATTTGATATTTGAATCATTTACTCCATATACGAAACAAGTGAAGTAATGGCCACGGCCACATTATTAAAGACAGTATTCATTCCTTCAGGGCATTTTTTTCAGTGCCTATTACATTGGCATGTGCTCAGTAAGAGAGAAAGAGATGAATAAAAGACAACTTCTTCCCATGAGTTCCTCAGGGTCTAGCTGGAGAATTTTTTTTCAAGTCACATTTGACCATCCCTTTCAAGTTTAGAAAGTGTTCACATCCATTATCTTGCATTTATTCTCTTTCCAGAAACCTTATAAAGAGGCATCATTTTCAGATAAGGAATCAGAAAATCAGAATAGTATTCACGGGCATGGCATGGCGTAGTATTTACAGGCATTCAAAACAGAACCTGAGTTCAAGAAAATACAGTCTCTTTCTATGTCATGTTGCCTTCCATAAAGCACAACCCAACTGCAATGGGTAGTTATAGGGCGCAGTACAAACATAAACTCAACTATCTAGGCATGATACAGGAAGGAGACAAGATGCTGTCTGAGGGTGTCCTTAAACTCACACACACATGCACACAGATGGAACTCTGAGCCTGACCTGGAATGTAGACCACTTAAGCCCCTCAGCTAGTTATACCACTGAAGTCCCACAGCTAGTTATACCCACGTTGATCCGAACCACAGGCTGCACTCACAGAATCCTCTGTGTGTTCCTGTGGGAAAAATCAGATTCCACCAACATCATTCTGACTTCAGTCTTTTCTTAAAACCCTTCGTCAATTAAAAAAAACACCCATTTTTACTCAGTTTGATTAAACAGATGGGTAGCAGTGGCCCCTGGGTGCCAGAGGAGTAAAACGCAGGTTCGCCCTACTGTGTTCATATCATAAGGGTCAGGAGACAACAGGACAAGATAAAATACAGTAGGGGGCAGAAACAGGGAGAAGGCAAGTGCTACGTGAACACAGAGAATGCTCAAGGTTTCATTCACATGCTGGGTAAGTACTGGATTGCGTGGAAGAGTAACACTTCCTTGGGTTTGAAATGTTAGGTAAGGATATGATAGGCATCACTGGGACTGAGAGAGAGGCATTCCCTGTAAGTGAAGTGACTTGACCAAAGCCCTGGTCAGGAGGAAGCCTGGGACCTCCTCCAGACAGGCTAGTAGTTCAGTCTAGGTGTGACTGTAGGTTCTCTCAAGGGGAGTTGGGGACAGAAGGACAGAAAGACAAGATGGGCCCCACAAGAAGAGTTTTCAAGACATGCCAAGAACTTTGTATCTTACTCTTCAACAGAAGGAAAATACTGGGTATTCAAGTGACAGGCATAAACTCAGAGTTACAGCAGAGATCAGTCTCCACCACAGTGCCAAGTACAGTGTTTAGGGACGGGACTCTAGGGCCTGACTGTTGTTGTTCGGTATTGTCGAGTCAATTCCAACTGATAATGACCCCATACAACAGATCAGAACTCCCCATGGGGTTTTCTAGGCTGCGAACTTTACAGGAGCAGATCACCAGGTCTTTCTCTCCCAGAGCTGCTGGGTGAGTCTGAACTGCCAACCTCCGGATGAGCAGCTAAGCACTTAACCACTGCACAGAGTATCTGGATTCATAGCCCAGCTCTAGCATTCACCTTGGGCAAATTACTTGTCTGTGACTCAGTTATCTCATCTGTAAAATGGGCTGGTAATACTTTCTCTCATACAGTTGTGGAGGGAATAAGTTAAAACATGAAAGGCACTTAGACTCACAGTCCTCAATCTTGGCTACATTTAGAATCATTTTGGAAGCTTTAAAAAAATGCTTATACCCAGGCCCACCCCCAAATAGCATAACTTAATTGGCCTGGGCATCAGCATTCTTACAGAACCTCTCCAAGTGACTCTGCTATAGGACAGAATTGAGAAAATACCTGATACATGATAACCAAACCCAAAACCCACCGTTGTCAAGTCAACTCCAACTCACAGCTACCCTGCAGAACAGGTTCCACAGTTTCCAAGGAGCACCTGGCAGATTTGAACTGCCAACCTTTTGGTTAGCAGATGTAGCATGTAACCCAATACCACTAGCATTTCCCAGGTACAAGATAAGCCAAAAACCCACTGCCATTGAGTTGATTGTGACTCACAGAGTAGAACTGGGCCATAGAGTTTCTAAGGACCACCTGGTAGATCCAAACTGCCAACCTCCTGGTTAGCAGCTATAGCACTTAACCACTGCACCACCAGGGATTCCTGGTACATGATAAGTCTCACTAAATACAAATAGTCAGAAGATGGACTGATGGGGAAAGAAGACTGAAAAATAAAGAGCAGTTGGTATGTTACTTCAGCAGTCTACCTGAGACGTAAGGAGGGTCTCAGTCAAAGTAGGGGTGGTGACAACAGGGAACAAACGACAGATCTGTGGGACTGTTAGGTGGGGACAGCAATGAAACAGAAACAGAGACTAGTACAGGGAAGAGTCAGAGGGAAGCCTGAGTGTTGTGCCTGAGAGGAAGTTAGTCCCAGTGGAAACACAGGACACGGCGGAGACAGGAGTCCCGGGCGAAAGGTGAGGACCAATAGGGCTGCTGACGAGATGGCCGTCAGACAAGGGGACCCGAGGGACGGATGTTTCACCGGGGGAAGTGTGTTAGCGGGAGCGATCTGGATCTTCATTCTACGGAGGTGACTTCTGAAGCCAGGAGAGAGGAAGCCATGGCTCCCACGTATGCAGAGACAAAGAGAGGGCTGCAGAAAGAACTTCAGGGAGAAAAGAAAGCCAAGGAGACAGAATGGCCAGGTGGAGAGAAAGGAGAATTCCACCCATGTCTCAGTTCACACTGCCAACATCCCAGGTCGCAGAGGCATCAGGGGAGCAAGGCTCAACAGGGAAACGGCGCGAGTCACCCTGCCCGGGAGAAGCCAGCCTGAGCTCAGTCCGTCTGAGCGGAACGGAGAGGTCCCCGGTGACCTCAGAGGGACAGCAGCTGCACTGGAAGGGTAACAGGGAGAGCTGAGCTTCACGGACGTACAAGACGAGTAGATTACCCAAAAAGTATAAATGTGCTTTTCAGAGAGGTTTGGGGTAGGAGGAGGGAAGAAATACTGTGGTACTCAGGGGTGTATGAAGAGCTGAGGGAATGCGTGTTAGCACCGGTGTATCTGAGCCTAAGAATAAATACAGATACGATAATATTCAGTAGTCAAGCAGACTATAACCCTAAGAAGGACATCAATGAATCCAGGCATGAGAATTATGCCGTCTTAAGATCTGTTGTATGGGATCAAACTTGCAACAGTGCCTCGAAAGATTAGCTAGGCACCCTAGCCAAAGCCAAGTGCCGTCGAGTGGATCCGACTCATGGCTGGCACCCTAGGCAGCAATTAAATTGATGTCAACAGGAGAAGAAGCGCTCAGAAAATGAGGGGAGAATGATTAGAGGGCTGGAAGAATGCCGTCAGTGTGTAAACGGTACGTGTAGAAACTGCTGAACTGGTGTATGCTCTGCAGTGTACATTCTCAACAACAGTAGCAAAGTAAATAAAAGCAAAAAAATTGTTTAAAATTCAGGCAAAAGCAAATCAAATATAAAAATATCCTACAGGACTATATGATTGATAAAGGGGGGTATATCTCACTGCATATGCTTCCTGCTTCCTAGCCTATCACAGTTTTATGTAATGATTTATACTTTTTCACAAGTATGATTTAAATACTTTTTTTTTTTTTAATTTTCGTACCCTTCATGCCTTACCTGGTTCTCCACTGAGACCCGGGGGTCCTATGTCACCAGAATCTCCTTTTTCACCTGTAAAAGTGAAGCAAGATCATATGCATGAGGCTAGCTGGGCAGCTACCCTCCAGAAGGTAGACGAGAGGGGAGGGGGACAGAAGCGAGGGGAATGCACATAAGAAATATAGGGTGGAAAGCAGGGTGCTGTCACAGGGTGGGGAGAGCAGCTGGAGTTACACAGCGGGGTGGGCACGGGTTTTGTATGACAAATTGACTTGCACTACAAACTTTCACTTAAACAAACCAAAGCAAGCCCTCTAGTGTCGAGTGGATTCTGACTCATAGCAACTCCACAGGACACAGTAGAACTGCTCCATAGACTCTCCAAGGAGCACCTGGTGGATTTGAACTGTTAACTTTTTGGTTAGCAGATGTAACACTTAACCACTACGCCACTGAACTTGCACTTAAAGCAGAACAGCATATTCATATTTATTCTTTAAGAAAGAAAGAAATCGTAAGAAGAAACTAAAAAAAAAGACCAAAGTCACTGAGCAGAGGTGACAGTCACGTTCCATTGGTTCAAAGGCATCCAAGTTCAAAGTGCTAATTCATTTATGTATAATTTCCTGATATTTTCCCTAGGCCCTTACAAACTGCAGAAATCTGCTATATGATATGGAATAAATGCACATCACAGAAATTTGAAGGTTATCAGGAGATCGTTCTTTAAATCCATTCTGAAAAATTCAGTACATTTCATAGAACACCACAGATACCATCTTAGGAATTCTTTAAACCATCTGGCAAGTGGTAACTAATTGTGCTGCCAGCCCTCTGCACGTCCCCCATTATAGCAGGCAAATTCAAACAGAACACAGAACACTAGGCTGCAATGGACATTAAAGATTTCTAATGCAAAGATAAAAAAAAAACACAAAAAACAACCAAACCAAAGCTACGACCACTGAGTCAATTTCCACTCACAGCGACCCTATAAGACAGAGTAGAACTGCTCCATAGAGTTTGCAAGGAGCACCTGGTGGATTTGAACTGCTGACCTTTTGGTTAGCAGACACAGCTCTTAACCACTACACCAGCAGAGTTTCTAAGAAATCATTGCAGCAAGATATAATACAGAAAATTATATGTATATCCCCATACCCATTGCCGTTGAGTCGGGTCCAACTCATGGTGACCCTGCAGGACAGAGTAGAGCTGCCTGCTAGAGCTTTCAAGGAGCATCTGGTGGATCTGAACTGCCAACCTTTTGATTAGCAGCCATAACGCTTAACCACTATACCACCAGGCTTTCCTTGCAAAGGTGGTCAGCAGTACTTATAATCTCCTGGGGAGATCCAAGTCTTTCCTGACCCAACTATAAGACGCAGCATGGCATGCTACCAAAACCCGATAAACCAAACCCAGTGCTGTCAAGTCTATTGCAACTCCTAGCGACCCTATAAACAGAGCAGAACTGCCCCATCGAGTTTCCAGGAGCCCCTGGCAGATGTGAACTGCTGACCTTTTCGTTAGCAGCTATAGCACTTAACCACTACACCACCAGGATTTCCACGGTGTCCTAGAAAGGTCCAAAAATAGGCAGACTTAGGTTCTGGTTCTGGTGTTAGTCCTAAACATGTATTTGACTGGACAAACCACTTCACCTCTCCATCCCTCGTTTTTTTCTCCACCTATAAAATAAAGGCTGTTAACAAAATGCTGCCAACAGCACTTTCTAACTACTCTAAAGCTGAAACAGCGGACGTTTATATTAAAGCCATCACGAACATTCTGAAGCATGATCCTTCTCCTCACTGAGAAAAGCAGAATCCCTCAGCTGATATGAGGAAGTGAAGGGTAGACACGGGCACATCTGTGTTTATGTTTCATTTACACAGAGAGGGAAGAGAGTTGGGCGATCTCCACCCACCCGAGTCCTTTGTTTTTTTATCACCAGCATCAGTGGCTTGAAACACCACGGAAAGCTCAGCTTGACAGAGACCCCAGATGGTCATTTCAGAGACATAGCAAACCAAATACATGAAGCCAAGGACAGATCTTCTTGGCAAGGTTTCACTTGGGTGGATACTGAAATGCATCCACAGCATGAGTTGTATATAAAAAGTAGACATATCTCTTGTTTTGTTACGCAAATGTGTGTGCATTTTTAATGACTCGGTGTATCAGTAGGGTGGGTACTCCACTCTGACCTTCCAGGAGGGGAGACACAGCTAAGCCGATCCAGCCACCCTCTTCTCACACCTGCCAGGTGAAGTCTGTGGTCATGGAAAAGAACAAATCAGTCCAAGCCATACCTGCTTCCACCATGACCTTGGCCTAACGGCTCCTGGGTTAAGTACCTCTAGGGCAGATTAGTGAAGTCAAAGGAACCTGAACCAGGCACATGAACCACGCAGACCAGAGTCAGAGTCCATCCCTGCCTCCAATACCCTGTGTAATTTTGCACCAGTTTCCAAACCTCTCCAACCTCAGTTTCCTAATTTCTAATGCTTATTTTTAAAAAATAAAAAACTACTTGCCATTGAGGACACTCGGACTGAGGTCCACCTCTTATGTTTCAGTGGAGAACTTTCCACAAGGTTTTCAATGGCTATGGCCTTTTATAAGCAGATTGCCAGACTTCTCTTCAGAGGCTTCATGTAAGGTGGAATTAAGCCACCAACCTTTCGGTTAGCAGCCAAGCATTTAACAGTCTGTGCCATCAGGGACTGCTCTGATACTTATTTTAAAAAAAAAAAGAAACCACTGCCGTCAAGTTGATTCTGACTCAATGACCATACAGGATGGAGCAGAACTTCTCCATAGTTTCCAAGGAGTGCCTGGTGGATTTCAACTGCACACCTTTGGTTAGCTGCCATGGCACTTAACCACTGCACTCAGGGTTTCCCTAATGCCTATGGAGTATGTTTAATACCTCTACAGTATTTCTAATAACTATAAAGTATGTTTAATACTTATGTGCTATTGCTGATGCCTGTAAGTTATCTTTAATACCCATACGCTATTTCTAATACCTGTAAGTTATGTTTAATATCTATATGTTATTTCTAATACCTATGCTACTGCCCATCAAGTCAATTCCAACTCATAGCAACCCTACAGGTCAGAGGAGAACTTCCCCATAAATTTTCTAAGGAACACCTGGCAGATTTGAACTGCCAGCCTTTTGGTTAGCACTTAACCACTACACCATCATATAAGGCATTTCCAATACCTAAAAGGTATTTCTGACACCTGTACTTACAGAGGGCACCCGGTGAGGCAGTGGTTAAGGGACTTGGCCACTAACCAAAAGGCTGGCAGTATGAATACACCACTCGCTCCTAGGAAACCTTCTGGGGCAGTTCTACTCGGTCCTGTAGGGTCACCATGAGTCAGAATTGACTTGACTGCAACGAATTTATATACATATATACGTGTAGAGATATTTTAATGAGACAGCTCATTAAGAACTTAGTGGTTGCTGGCTCACTGCCTTCCTCCCTGTCTCATCCAGTCACCACTCAGGAGTCCAGCACAGGTGTAGAATAAACTGAGTGCTCAAAAACATCTGTCGATTGAACAAGGGTGAGAAGAAACACCAAATCAAAACCAAACCCACAGTGACCAAGTCAATTCTGACTCACAGCGACCCTACAGGACAGAGCAGAATTGCCCCCACGGGCTTCCAAGGCTGTAAATCTTTACAGAAGCAGACTGCCATCTCTCTCCAGAGGAGCCACTGGTGTCTTCAAACTGCCGACCTTATGCTTTGCAGCTGAGTGCTTTATCCATTGCATCACCAGTTCCTCACTAGAGGAACATGAAACCAAAACCCACACCAGTTGCCATCAAGTCAATTCCAGTTCATAGTGGCCCCCAGGGTTTCGAAGGGGTGGATGGTAGGTTGGAACTGCTGACCTTCTGCTTAGCAGCCCAGCTCTTAGTCACGGAGCCAGCAGGGCTCTGCAGTGCAACTGTGAGCAATCCTTCAGCCACACTGGCTTCCAACTTCGTCTTCGTGGAAGTAACAACGCCAACCAACCAGCTCACCAAAGGCTGTGCGAGTCCACCCAGGCAGCAGACATGGACACAGTTTGAAAGCCCCAGGCGTTACCGGAATCCAGGGTATTGTTATGACCACTGTCACTCTCGTGCCTCTCATTGCCATCCTGTGCCCGGGTCTCATTGAGGATCATCCTATACCCTTGGAATGTCTAGAAATCCAAGCTGAAGATTAGCAGGAATAGTGCTTCCTGTGCATGCTCTATCGGTTACTTAAATGAGGCTCCAATTGCTTTATTGAACTTGTTAAGAAAGTTGTAGTTCAAAAATCAAAACCTTCCTCAAGCACTCCAGGGGAGCCTCCAAATCACAGCTTCTGATCTGTGGCCCTGTGGGGACACATAAACCCAGCCCCACCCCTGCCCCTTACTGGACCAGGGTCATTTGGCCCCCACCCTAGTGGGAACAAAGCAAACAGTTAACTCTGATCACTCATTCACAAACTGTAAACACTGGAACAGAATTAATTACGGAAAATGCCCAGACAAAATATAATTAAGAAAATCAGGCAAGCTGGTTCAGTTTGCATTTATTTTGCAAGTATCCAGAAAACCATGTGCCTGAGAAGCTATATGAACAAGAAAGGAATCACCAGTACCTTTAGAACCAATAGGACCAATTTTTCCATGGCGACCCACAGTGCCTTTCTGTCCTTTGTCACCCACGTCTCCTGCAGAAAATAAAATCAAATTGGTTGATGTACCTTTTGAATACTATATATAGATATGTACACACACATAAAAGACAGAAAAATTACAGCACTTATTTTCATGTCTACAAGATCAGATGTGTGATTAGCACAGTAAGGGTCTTCACATGTCACCTGATATATTGATACACTCTTCTAAGAAAAATACTTTCCCTAAAATATCGCAGACGTTATAGACTGGATGAGTCTTGATGAGACATTCCTGAAACCTAAACCCAATCTAACTTCTCTTTACTCCAAGACTGTGTAAGAGAAGAAAGGACTGGCTTTTCTCCATCTCAACAGGGCAGTGCTCCCAGCTCTTATTCCTGCACCAAACCAAAACTCACTGTCGTCTGGTCGATTCTGATTCATAACAACCCTACAGACAGCACAGAACTACCCCACAGAGTTTCCAAGGAGCTCCTGGTGGATTTGAACTGCTGATCTTCTGGTTAGCAGCTGTAGCACTTAACCACTATGCCACCAAACCAAGTCATCATTAATTCTGTAAAACACAGGCACAGCTGGCCTTCTTTCATGAACTGGGCCGTGTCCACACTGTGATACACATCAGATGGCAAAGCCATTAAGCTCCTCCCTCAATGTACGGGAACATAGGCTCTCTGAGGGGAGGTAGGGGGCCCTACAGTAGGCAGGGACAGATTACCCTATAAGCAAGGGACCCAAGGGTTTCCTTGTGCTGACTTACTGATTTGCAGTGCTGTTACACCTGTGGGAGATTCTGCCTGGAGATAAGTAAACACAATTACGTCTGTGTGTACTTTGGTAACTGTGTCATTGTCCCCGGGAGGTAGGCCATGCCTCCTTCAAATACAAAGCTGGGAGATGACAGAAAACGAGGGAGAGGGGGAAAAGGATCCCAGAAATGCCCCCCTTATGTGCCTCACAATCAGATGACTTCTGTAGCAAAACGCTTGGTTACATGTGACCCTTCATGACCTACAGCACGGCTGCTGTAGGTTAAGCAGCAGTAATGGGGTCACCGTCCCTACTTTGCCACTCTGCCTCTTGTGCAGGCATTCACGAGGCCGAATCAAGAACGATGCTGGCACCGCAATGCCACCCAACTCTCTCTCCTCGTCACTGGACTAGGGTTGAATACTACCAGTTTTTCCCATTTACAGGACAAATAAAGTCGACGGATGGAGTTTTTTCACTATTAAGATTTTCTGCCACTATCACGGACTGAATTGTGTCCCTCCTAAAAAATGTGTGTAACAGTTGGATTTAGCCACGAGTCCTAGTATTGTGAGAAGTTCCTCCACGCTGTAAACCCTGCCTCTGTGATGTTAATGAGGGAGGATGGGCAGCAGCTGTGTTGGTTGGTTGGTGGGGAGGGCTCAGTGTGTAAGGTTGTACTGTACCTCCAGGCAATCTACTGGGCTATAAAGGAAAGACACTTAGGAAAGAGACTTGGGAACCTCATGCCACCAGGAATGAAGCAGTGCCAGAAGGTAAGCATGTCCTTTGGAAAGGACCAGAGGTTCCCATCCAGAGCCAGCAGAGAAAGACTTCTCCTGGAGCTGATGCCCTAAATTTGGACTTGTAGCCTACTGGACTGTGACAAAATAAAATTTACCTTGGTTAAAGTCATTCACTTATGGTCTTTCTGTTATAGCAGCACTAGGTGACTAAGACACTCACAAACTGTTCTTAACCCTTGGCAACTGCTCCACTTGTCCACTGGGGATCAGCATAGACTCCAAACCAAACGAACCAATAGCTGGTACCTGTACAAAGGGAAACTGGGGGGAGGGGGGAGGCCTGGTGTAATCATCCTATCTGCAGTCCCTACAACAGGTCTGATGGAATTAGTTTCCTTCCATTGTGAATCACAACATTATTTCCATGTAATTTCTCCCCAGGCAGAAACAGAGCAGAGCAGGGAAGGGTAAGATAACAAGACAGTCTGTTTTCAATCAACCAGTTTATCAATTAACTGCACTCGTTCTATGAGTAATCCTCCACCAGAAAAACAAACAAAAAACAGTACTGAGATAATTTCTACTCAATGGCTTGCAGCAATAGATGCCTAAAATTCTCTTTAACTGGGGGATTGCAAAATTGCACTCTAAGAGTGTGATTTGGGGGCATTATTCTGTTGCTGAAGGAAGAATCAAGCCTTAGACTTCCAGGGTTGGAAGGGACTGGAGAGGCTGCTGCAGGTGGTGGTCGCTAGACCTCTTCCAGTGAAGGCACCTCCAGTGAGTGCACCAGCTCCAGCTGTCAGGCTTGTAAGACCACAGAAGTTTCTGCTCCACTATTTCCACCCAGCAGTCCCGATTTTATGTGCCAAGAAAATGCAGAGGTAATTGGCTCCATCTTCCTCTAGGCAGTTCTCTAGACACCTGAAAACTCTCTGAAACTGTCCCTTCCCCGGGCTGAAAAACTCCTGCCTTTTCCTCTGGGCATCCTCCTATCTGTGCTCCTCTGAAGGAGTGAACCCCAACCCCAAATGCATGCCCCAAGTGTGCCATGGCCACCATTCTGTCCCTTGCCCTAGACTCCTTATATCAACTAATGTAATCTGATGCTAAAAGGTGACTGCCTTATTTCTGCCCAGTGTAGGGAATGATCTTCTTCCTTAAATCTATTTTCCAAAGACTAATTTTCCTGTAATCTTTCTCTAATGTGTTCCCCTTTCATAGGTCCTAAAGAGTTCAACATTAGTGCTGAAAAACTTTGGCAGTGCCCCAGAATAAAATGAGTGCATAACTTGCTTGATGCTTTTTTACTTTTGGTGTTTCTAGTGGCCACTGTCAAAAGTAAGGATGTCACCTTGAAGGCTAAAACGCGCCTGACCCAAGCCATGGTATTTTCAATCACATCACATGTATGTGAAAGCTGGACAATGAACAAAGAGGACAGAAGAAGAATTGATGCGCTTGAACTGTGGTGTTGAAGAAGAACATTCAAGGTACCATGGACCACCAAAAGAACAAACAGATCTGTTCTGGAAGAAGTACAACCAGAGGGCTCCTTGGAAGCAAAGGTGGCAAGACTGTGTCTTACATACTTTGGACATGTTGCCAGGAAAGACCAGTCCCTGGAGAAGGACATCGTGCTCGGAAGAGTGGAGGGTCAACGAAAAAGAGGAAGATCCTCAATGAGATGGATTGACACAGTGGCCGCAACAATGGGCTTAAGCATAAACATGATTGCGGACATGGCACTAGACCGGGCAGTGTCTCGTTCTGTTGTTCATGGGGTCGCTGAGAGTCGGAACTGACTTGCTGGCACCTCACAACAACAACAGTGGCCAATGGGTGACTCTGACTTGTGACAGCCCCGAAGTACAACAGACCCAAACCTTGACCAGTCCCCCATCAGTTCTCCTGATCACTGCCATGCTCAGGTCTGTTGTTGTAGGCACTGTGTGTTTTGGATGCCTTTCAGGATAGAGGGCTCATCTTCCAGCGTGATAGTGGACAACATTCTGTTCGGACCCACAACGTTTTCACTGTCTAGTTTTCAGAAGTAGGTCACCAGGTCCTTCTTCTTAGTCTCCATCTAAAAGCTCCACTGACACCTGTCCACCACGGGTGGCCCTGCTGGAATTTGAAATATCAGTGGCATAGCTCTCAACCTCTTAGAAATATAAGAGCCACCACAGTATGACAACCTGACAGGTGAATGGCAGTTCTTATGTTAAAACAAAAAAAATAACTTTGCCATCAAGTCAATTTGAACTCATAGCAATCTTTCAGGACTGAGTAGAATTGCCCCACTGGGTTTCCGAGGAGTGACTGGTGGGATCTGAACTGCTGACTTTTTGGTTAGCAGCTGAGCTCTTAACCACTATACAACTAAACCAAAAGAACAAACAAATTCATTGCATCAAGTTGATTTTGACTCATGGAGACCCTACAGGACAGAGGAGAACTGCCCCATAGAGTTCCCAACGAGCACCTAGGGGATTTAAACTTTTGACCTTTTGGTTAGCAGCCAAAGCACATATGTTTGTGTTCCCAAATCTTGAGATGTTTGCTTGTTTTGATACTCCTCATTCACTCATCAACTGACAATTCGCCATGACACATTCCATTGTGTCCTCACGGCCCAATGTCACTCAGCAGTTCAGACAAGCAAACTTAGACTCAGCAAGGGCTCGTTACAACACTTTCATAAACCAGTCACTTTCCAGAGGAGGAGATGATCTTGGAGATCACGCAATCAAATCACGTGTTCAAATGCGGGCAACACAGAGGCCCCGGGAGACAGTGATTTCTCCACATTCCTGCAGCCTTTTCCTGGCAGAGCTGGGACTCAGGCCCACTCACCCCCTCTCAGCCCCTGATATTCACCTACATCCACTGCCCTGAAGCAACACCCCAAGGCTGGAACAAGTGCCCCCAGAACCTATCAGGAGAAGCCTGGCTGGTAAGTCCCTGCTGCATCTGACCTTTGCTGAATTCCCAACCTGAGGCCGGGACACCGGCCACAGCCTGCTAAATGAAAACCACATTTCTGCCCTAGAGATTCTGCCTTCCCTTGCAAAAGCCCAGACTTGAGAGAGGAGTCTGAAAAGAAGAGGAGTGAGCACAAAGCCTTCATTTGAATCTACTATGTCGGAAGACTCTACCTCAAAAAGATGAGGAAGTAGTTGCAGAGCCTCATGCCAACCTTGGGGTTCCTTCTCCCCTCCCCCTTGAGGCCCCCACAGAGGTGTGGGGCTTGTGGGAGGCCTGTGATGGGAAGCAGCAGGAGAGAAACCCCTGCCAAGGAGAATTAGAAACCAGACCTCCGTCCTTTCGCTGCCCTTCCATCCAGACAGCTCCGCACTGGAGGGGAAGGTCTGGCCCCAGACAGACAAGTGGACCAAGGACAACGAGACCCTGGAGGAGACGCTGTTAAGGAGAAACACCTGCCATCAGGAATACAGTTGGAGTGGTGCTTTTTTGTCCCCTCACATAAGATTTCCCACCTTAGTGGGACTATTAATTAACGATTCATCTCATCAGCTGAAGGATTCAGGAAGTCCACCACCCATCCTGCTGTTAGGAGTAAGTCATAACCAGGACAGTGATAAGCTTCTGGCTTTGGGCCCATCTCTCACGCGTCACAGCTGAGTGCTGATGCTGGTTCATGGCTGTGCCCGACACGGAGGCCTCTTCCTGCCCTTAGACTATCCGTCTACAGCGGCCGTCACCAGCCAAGGACTGTGCTCAGCTCCCTCGCTTGGAGGTTCTGAGAAACCAGCCATCAGTGCAGGTGAATGAGACACCGTGTAGGACAACCTTCAACTCACCAAGGACGTACCGGAGACCAGCTCCAAGCCCAGAGGAGAAGGCAACAGGGCCAGGTGGGCTAACCTGGGGCACAGCAGCGTCCCGGCCTTCGGTGAGCATCAGAGTCCCCTGGAGTGCTGGTCAAAGGGCAGATGACTGGGCCGCCCTCCAAGGCTCTGATTGGATAAGCCAGGGGTGGGGCATTTCTAACAAGGTCCCAGGTGATAGATGCTGGCACCCAAAGCAGGACTTCAGAGCCATGGTGGTTTGCGACACTCTGCAAGACTGAGGGAACTAAGACGCCATCCCAGGCAGGACAATGCTTTGGATTAAGGAGGCCTAGGTTCCAATCTCAGCTCTGCCTTTGAAGAGCTGAACAGTCTTGGATGAGTTACTAAATCCCTCTGCTCAGTTTTTTCATCTGACAAATGGAATCCTATAATAAAAGGGGGCTCTGACATAGTAGAATTAAGGCCTCCCACAGATTCCTCCTTTCTTCACTTCAGGACAGTGGTTGCCTCTCTGATGCTATGCCCAGAGCACTGCCCTGTCCTGCTCCAAATAAGAAGTATACAGCCACAACAAGGAATCCTGGGCACAGCAGAAGAAAAGCTGGGTGCAGCACTCAGACTCTATTAAAAAGACCAACCTTGATGGTCTGACAGACTGGAGGGCCCCAAAAGACACGGCTCTCAGATTCTGTCAGCTCTAAACTGAAATCATTCCTAAAGCAAACTCTCCAGACAAAGACTGGGCTGGACTATAGGACATAAAACAAGGAATGTGATGCTTCTCAAGGAGATACAGCTGACTAACGGGGCCGCTTCTGTCCAGAGGGGCAATGGAAGGGCAGAGGGGGACAGGAGCTGGCTGAAGGGACACAGGAAATACAGGGTGGAAAGGAGCAGGGTGCTGTCACAGGGTGGGGAGAGCAGGTAGTTACATACAATGTGTGCGTGACCTTTTGTATGTCCAAACTGACATGGATGGTAAACTGCCACTTAAAGCAGAAAAATATATATATTTAAACAAAAAAAGTATAGCATAGAAGTTAAGAGTACGGACTCCAGAGCCTTTTGTTCCATCCTTCCTCTATCTTTTAACTTTGTGCCCTCTGTGCCTCCGTCACCTGCCTACAAAATGGGGATAATAATGGTGCCCATCTCACTGGGTAGTTGTGGAAAGTACAAGACAACCGTTCAGAAAAGTTCCTGGCACACAAGGGTTGGCACAACATTCTGTTGCTATAATTACCATCCAGAGCAAGGGGGGATTCACCAGTAAGTATGGTATGCAGCAGTTTATTGACAGCGAGGTCCACGTGAGCTTAATTGTGTTTACTTACTAATCTGTAGTGCACAGTGGCACCTGGGCTTTAGGACCTGCTGAAGCCCAGGTGAAACTGGGCACTACCGATGAGCGATAAGCACAGTGAAGCCCATGCGTACTTGGGCAATCCATCTCTGACTCTGGGGCAGAAACTCTCAGAGTTGGAAAAGCCTTCTAGCACTTTGCTTCTTTAAGTGTAATCCCGTGGACCAGGAAAACAGATTTCACCCGGGAGCTAGAGCTCAATACCAAAACTGACAAACCAAACCCGCTGCCGTCAAGTCAATTCCAACTCCTGGCGACCCTACAGGACACAGGAGAACTGCCCATGGGGTTTTGAAGGAGTGACTGGTGGATTCAGCTGCCGACCTTTCGGTTAGCAGCCAAGCTCTTCACCACTATGCTACCAGGGCTCCTGAAGCTGGAGAGACACACAAAATCCTGGGCTCCAGCCCAGAGCTACTGAGTCAGAAGCTGCATTTCAGCACATTCACCAGCGGACTGTTTTGTGCAGTAAAGCCAGAAGAGCAGTGGTCTAGATTCTGCAGAGCAGCCCCCACTGAAACTGTGTGGCTGAGATTTCCCCATAAGCCATTCCTTACAGGCAATGGTACAGATGAGACTTCACATTACAGGTGCTTGAATTTACAGGGCAATTCTGCTAGTGTTTCCACCTTCCGGAGGTAAATCATAAGACTTCCAGGCCAATGCTGTGCCAGGAAGACACTTAGATATGTATTTATTAATTTCAACCTCTCAGTAGCATGATGATGCATCTCTCCTCGAGTTCAGAGGTGTGGTGGGGGGCCCACCACAGGTAATACAACTAGCTGGTTAGGAACTATATTATTGAATGATCAGTCTCTGCCCAAATTCCCATTCCATTGCCCACATAACTTTGGGCAAGACACAATCCTTTGAAAGCTTCAGTTCCCTTACCTCTAAAATGGCACGAGAATATTTAACTCACAGGGCTCTGAGAACTAAACAGCACACTGAACGTGAAGAGCTCAGCACAGGGCCTGGCACATAATAATGAAGATTATACAAACCTAGAGCACCCGACTCAGTGCAGAATTCCAGCGCCACAGCTCGGCGATGGAACAGCGCACGATCTGGAATCTCCACTGGTGCTTCCTTGCTGGTTTCTCTGGCAGTATGCCTTTTCCCTCACTCATCAGCTATCTCTTTAGCCAACATTTTGCATGTACAACAGCAGTTAAAAACTCTAGTATCCCATCTCCTGGAGCATCAGAATGACCAGCGGGTCATACAGGATCTGTATTTTCTGCCTCTCAGGGTTACTGGGAAGAGACTGTCCCACTGACAGTACAGGCCTGTATAACTCCAAAATGAAAAAAATGGACCCTCCGTTTTTACATAACCACCTGGGCTGTGGAAACTAGCCATGACGATAAGCAAGGAGAGAGAATATTACCACCAACAATGATTCTCCACAAACTCAGGCACAGCTGAAAGACTAATTCGAAGTGTGAGGATGCTGAAGAAACAATACAGGCTGACATGGTTAGCGAAACTTCCTGCAAAGGCAAACAGCCACCCCTCCCACAGCCCAGAAGGTGGGTAACTGGCACTCTGCCAGGTGCCCACTGAGCTTGGCAAGGCAGTAAAGGAGGTTACTTGGCCAGCGGGGACTTGGGAAGGCTGGTGGGGCCCCTGGATTCTCCTATCCCATCTCATTCCTTCCCAGCCTCTGCTTCCATCCTAAACTCACAACTTCCTGCTTTGAACCCCACTTGACTTTAAGCCCCACAAGAAAGGGGCAGACCTGCTCAGGCTCCACACTCCAACACTATCCACAGGAAGGCACATGGACAGTGGGGCCTAGGCGGCTGAGCAGAGATTCCGTCCGTGAACAGAGTCAGGGCGTCCCTAGTCCCAGCTGCTACCCCAGGATGGCAGGTCTGCTGACCCAGCTACCATTTCCTGAGCACCTCTAGGTGCCATGCTTGGTGACAGGCAACACACACACACACAGATACTACACATATACACTCACATATACATACAAAGAACACACGGGCACATACAGCCATGCTACATGTGTCCACATGTGTATACACACATACAATGCATGCTCACAAATATACAGGCATATACACGTGTACATATATAATACAGCCATACTACATGTATGCATACATACAAAGAGGCATACTATATGTGTGCACACATACATAGACATGCTATACATATAAACCCATATACAAATATACATGTGCATGACCATATAGACATACTGTTGCATACACACAGACATACTACACATACACACATACTCCACATACTCATACATACAGCCATACTACACATGTGCACCCACACACTACACACACACCCATACAGACAAACATACAACCCACGTGCACCCAGACACACACATCCTCGAGGCTGTAAAGCTGGTTAAGAGTCAGAGCAAGGCACCCAAGAGACTTGTCAAGCTGCATACCTCCCCTCCTCTTCACCATAGGAACTACACACGCTGAGTTCCCCTGGTGCTGTGAGCTGCTGTTTAATGGGCATATTCCATCTTACAGGTGTGTTTGGGAAGAAGAAAAAGGTGAGAATCGGTGAAACTGACTGTGTCAATAACTTCTCTACAGCAACCCACAGTCTTTGAGTTCGTCAGCTTGTTCTGACTTGCAGGCATTGCGTGGAAACAAGCCTTTGGACAGAAGAGGTCACGTGGTCACCCGCTCAGCAGTTCTCCAAGGAATGAGGATTAGAACCCCAGTTCTGTTTAGAACCCCCTTACCCTGTTTCTGTTTCCAGGAAGGTCTTTCTCCTTCAAGTAACAGGCCCTGTGTGAAAGGCAAACCAACCTCCCTCCCTCGCTCCAACTTCATGAGATGATTGGAAAATGCACTAGGAACAATTCGATCCTGTCCCTTTAGGTTTTAAAGAGCTTTGGATTCAGACACCCCAGAGCGTGCCTTGAGCTAATCTAATATCCCCACCCTCACATTCCACTACACTAATGAGAAGTGGTCAAAGCCTCACATTTGTCCTCTGGACATGCACAGGGAGCCTGGGAACTCGCAGCAGGAATGTAACTCTTATTAATTTTCATGCAGATATCACATGGCCCTTTAAAGTGGAGATGGGGCAAAAGGAGGCGCTTGGATTCAGCTTCGTCAGCGATTTTTAATGAAGGGTAATGTGCACATTATAAAGCCTAGAAATCCCATCTCTGGAGCTCCAGCAACCCCCCACCTTCTCCTGTCAGGGGTCCCCAGCATTCCACGACAGGGGCGCCCACGGCGGCTCTCCCCTCTTGTCTCAGCTGTATGTTCTGGGGACTCTCAGCCTTGAAAGCTGAGATGACACACTTTCAGCAACTCATGTCAACAGAGGTACTCTCTGGTCTATTGTTTACACAGCACTGTAGGCCGCAAGTATGGAAATTCTTTCACTAAAGGACAAAGGACAGCAGGTTGTATCTGCCTGGCCTGTTTGTCTGTCTCCTCTTGTTTCAGAAAAGGCTGTCAAGCCAACATGTGCTCTTTCTCTGGCAGCTGTTTGAGTTCCCCCAGCATGGGGGGTGGGAGGGGAGGGGGTCCAGTTTGTCACCTGGAGACCCCTACACACCATGCATTAGCCAATTAGAAGCATCTCCCACCTGCCAACAAGGCTCCATGTGGACACAGCCTGTGTTTTGCGGAAGCTGAGGTAAGAAGAGCACCCAGGTGGAGCGTGTCTGGATGCTTTCTACCCGACGTGTGGTCTGCAGACCAGCAGCACCAGCAGCACCTGGGAGCTTGTTAGAATCTCAGGCCCGGCCTCCTGACTCAGACTCTGCATTTTAACACAATCCCAGGACGACTCCTGTATACAGCACAGTTTGAGAAACACTGATGTCAACATAGTCTTCTGTCCATCAGATAAGCAAAGAATGAAGCCAAGCTCAGCACGGCTGGAAGTCTTGGTCCACAAGCCTGTTCTCTAAAACCAGCTCCCTCACCCTGGGGAAGGGGCTGCACGCACGCAGACCTGGGGCCTGCACCTGGTAGACAGAGGTTACCTACAGATTCCACAGATACTACATTTCCAAGATAGTTTTTAAAAAACAGATGGAGGGCCTTCCATGTGCCGGGGTCTGTGCTACGCACTGGAGACGCAGAGGTGACAGTACCACGGCCTCTGACTCTCAGTCACCTTCTGTCTCACAGGAGAGTAAAATATATAAAGAGCTGGGTACAACGCACCACCCACAGGCGTGCCATCCAAGGGCACCATTTGCACGGGAAACCATGCTGGCATAGTACTTCAGTGCTGTTTCTGCCAACCAGGAGATTCAAATCTGCCAAGCGCACTTTGGAAACTCTATGGGCCAGTTCTACTCTGACCTACAGGGTCTCTTTGAGTCAGAACTGACTCATCAGCAGCGGGTTTGGGTTGGTTTTGGTCTTCACATCATGCTTCCCAGGGACCTGCAGGAGAAAAGTCTCTCTGGGCTCAACATCAGAAACAGGTTGTATGCCTTCAACAGCTGATCTGTTTCTCTATGGTGGAGTCTGAGACCAGTGACCTCGAGGGTTTCAAACTACATGCTCTGTAAAGTCCCAAGAGCACAAGGAGGCTTGGGGGACAGGGGAGGATCCCTGGATGACTCCAAGTGCCCCAAGAGCTGCTTCAAGAATAGTAGGTCTACCTTTATCTAGTGTATACTGTAGACAGCTTTTACTATTTAAAAGTAAAGTTAAAAAATCATTGTAACTCATTGTATTGTCCTTCCTGCAATGGAGAGAACTCAAAGCATCTTTGTAGATCACCTGCCACTGTCATGGATTGAACTGTTTCCCCCAAAAATGTGTGTAGCAATTTACTTGGGTCATGCTTGCCTGTATTGTGTGATTGCCCCCCCGTTTTGTGGTTTTTCCTGTGCTGTAAATTCTAATCTCTGCCTGTGCCTAATAGACTGTATTATGTTAAAGAGGATTAAGGTGAGACTGTAACACACTTCCTAAGGTTGCCTCCTTGCTCCCATGCAAAGGGACTTTTCCTGGAGAGTGGCTTGCATCTCCTTTTACCCAAAAGATACTATGGAAAGGGAAGCGAGCAGAAAGCTGAGGACCTCAGATGATCAAGAAAGCTGTGCCGGGAGCAGTGAACATCCTTCAGACCTCAGGTTCATGTGCCAAGGTGCTCCCAGACCACAGACAGACTGAGGCAACAGAGAGTGTGTTCCCTGGAGCTGGCACCCTAAATTCAGACTCTAGCCTATTGGAGGATAAACTTCTCTTCATCGAAGCCGTCCACTCATGGTGTTCCTGTTAGAGCAGTACCAGATAACGAAGACTCCCACCGAATGCACAGGCCCTCATGGCATGTGTTTTGTTTCAGTAACCTGATAGAGTCTTCCTTCTTCTGCTCAAAACGTTCTACCTGAGCTGAATGTAATGTGTTACATTTTAAATAGAGAGGGAAAAAAAGAAAATATGGAATGGAGAGAGAGGGAGACTGAGGGGAAGGGTGAGGAAAAGGGAGGGAAAGATGAATTAGATACAGCAGCAAAAGGGTGAAATACAAGCAAATAGCAAGAATACTGGCAGCAACAAGAGAAGGACCCAACTCCCCTCAGGAGAGTCAAGAAAATCTTCAAAATAGGGTGGTGTTGGGAGAATTCTTGGAAAATGAGCAGTTTTTGCACAATGATCTGGGAAAGAAGCATTGCAGTCAGAGTGAGAGCATATAGTCATCCAAGGAAAGGATCAAATCCCAACCAGTGACAGAAACAAAGTAGGGGAGAGCCTAGACAACGTGTCGGGGGACTGCAAGGCCAGAGGTTACCACAAGTCACACAACTCAAGGCCATAGAGAGAGATCTCAGTCTAAAAAGGGAACCGGCAAAACTCTACAGACAGTACAAAGATCAGTGAGTGACGGCCAGGGGCGCAGAGGGGCGGGAGGCAGATGAAGAGCTGGAGCCCAGGGCATTTTTAGGACAGTGAGGCCCTTCTGTGTACAGCAATGGGAGACGCATGACATGATGCGTTTGTCAAAGGCCATGGAACTGTACAAACCGCGGACTTTAGTTAATGATGCATGGATGTCGACTCATAGACTGTAACAGATGCACCTCAGAAATGCGAGATGTTAACAAGGGGGAAACTGGCCAGTAGGAAGAGGGAATACATAGGAACTCTACTTTCTGCATGGTTAAAACAGCTCTAAAAACTAAAGGATTTTTTTAAGTGAATTTGAAAAAGCTGAAGGTAAAACTCCACTACAAATAGGATTGATTTTGAGGCTGTTGGATAAGATAGAGCAAAGGGCCGGAGGGAGGACCCCTCCAGAACCATGAATGAGCTAAATGGTCGATGCTGTGTCAGACTGAGAACAAGGAGTGAAAACGGACTGGAAGAATCTGCCACATAGCGGCCCAGGATTACGTGCCTGTAAGCCAAGAGGAGTCAGAGAGAAGGCACAATCTGGTTGTGGATCAGAACCTTATCCAAATCAAGCAAGAGTTGGGCTTTAAAGCATCATTGTAGACCAACCCAACCCACTACCAGAGAGTCAATTCTGACTCACAGTGACCCTCTAGGTCAGGGCAGAACTGATCCATAGTGTTTCCAAGGAGTGCTTTGTGGATCTGAACTGCTGACCTTTCGAGTAGCAGACGTAGCACTTAACCAGTATGCCACCAGGGTTTCCCATGGTAGACCAGGGGTTCTTAAGTGAAGGTTTGTATCGTAATGCCTCAGGGGCTTTTTCTCCAGAGATTCTGATAGAGTAAGCCTGGGGTGGCCGGGAACCCCTTTCTCTGGTAGGGAATGTGGCACTCTGGCCCCTCGATGCTGAACTCCCGGCCATTCGGCCCAAGCTTCTGAGAGCTTGGCAGTCATCAAAGCAGCCCAGCTGCAGCCTGCCCCAAACTGCTCTAATGACACGCATTTGGGGAACCCAAATGGCTGTGGCCGTTAGCCCTTCCCTGTGGTTGGCACCATCGATGGGGTGAGAGCAAAAGCAGTGACAGTGCCAGCCAGGCACATGGTGTCCTGGCAAGCAGGATTGGAAGCAGAGCCTTCTAGGGGTAGGAGCTTCCTTGATTGAACAGGAAGGGTGGGTGCAAGCAGGAGACAGAGCTCACGGTGGACGTCTGAAGGAAGAACCATCACTAAGGAAACTGGAATATGTGAAGGTTGAGGTTGCAAGCTGGTGAGAAATATTGACAATAAAGCAACCTTGAAATATCTGAAGGGACTTTCTCCTATTTTGTTCATAAACTAGCAAAAAGTGAACAGTAGCTACCAGTCCTCTGACCTGCAGCCCGGTGGCGCAGTGGTTGAGAGCTACAGCCACTGACCAAAAGAGTGGCTGCCAACCAAAAGGTCAGCAGTTCAAAGCCACCAGGCATTCCCCGGGAACGCTAAGGGGCAGTTCTCCTCTGTCCTATAGGGTCATTACGAGTCGGAATCAACTCAACAGCAAGAACAAGCATCTTCTAACTATTTCACAGTCAGCGTTACTGGTAGAAATACTAATGCAAAACAGACACAGCAGCTAAAAACCACACAGGGTGGGAGTGGGCAGTGGAAATCAACAGGAACTCCAGATTGATGGAAGACTCATCTCTAGTGCAAATCTGAAATATTTTAACCAGAGAACTGGACCTGGTAGAGATAATGATACCTGTAAAATGCCAGAAGCTATGATTAGTAAGATTCCATGCGGAGCAAGCAACTGCCTGGTGAGTCTGGCAAAATACATGGGAAAAATGGTTCTAGTGAAAAGAGTTTCTAAAAAAAAATAAAAGACTATACTTAACTTCACTATCATCGAACATAAACGTGATTATAGATTTAAATTAGCTTAATGGGATCACCTGAAGAAAACATCCAAAACATCCTTCTAGTCAAAATAACCATTTTGAAAAGATTCCCAGGTGATAACACAGTGCAGCCTCAGCTACGCATCTCTGATTGAGAGTCTGTGAGGGCCCCAAGCTCAATAGACCCTTGAGCTCGAAATGAGTGGAGCAGGGGAGTGACCCCGAAGATCAACTGAAAAAATAAAGGGAAGAGGAGGGAAAAAAAAAGTTTACTGAGCACCAACTATGGCCGGGCTTACTATGTCTTTCTCCTATTTTATCCTTTATCAAATATTAAAAAAAAAAAGATATTGTTGTCCAATTCCAATTCATAGCAATCCTGTAGGACAGAGTAGAACTGCCCCCATAGGGTTTCCAAAGGGATTCAAACTGCTGACCTTGTGGTTAATAGCAATCAAGCTCTTAAACACCGGGCCACCCAAAACCAAACCCACTGCCATCGAGTCAATTCTGACTCATAGCAACTCTGACGGACAGAGTAGAACTGCCCCATAGAGATCCCAAGGAGTACCTGGTGAATTCCAGCTGCCGACCTTTTCACTGGCAGCCACAGCTCTTCGCTATGTCACTAGGGTCTCTACGGTGCCTCCAGGGCTCCTTTAAGAAGTATCAGGAGGAAACAACACCTAAAGAGAGCACATTCTTATGGTTTTGCAGGTGTGGCACTGTGGCTTGGAGCAGTCATAGAGCTGGTAAGTGGCAAGGGTAGTGTTTGAACCCAGTCTGTCTCACCTAAACCCCTGTGCCTTCTGTTCACAGGCGTGCCTCTGTTCCTCAGAAACCTCTTTTCAAAAAGCTCTTGGATGTACACCCAGACCCTCCCCACAGTCTCTCTCAGTGACAGGGAGCCAGCTGTCCCAGGTTGCCGGCTCTGGGGGGGTTCCCAGGGTGTGAAAACCAGGGAAGCTCTGGCCTCTGGGTTCTCATCCCTGTCACTGTTCTCCGTGTGCAGTCCTAGCTGGGGTGAGAGTCGTTAGGAAGCCACGGGGGTCACCGATGGAGAGCAGTCTTCCCGGGAACAGGTGCACCTGCTGAAGTGCTGCAGTCAGCCACAGCACCCAGCTCTGAGAGAGAGACGAGCCTCCGGGGGACTCCGGGGAAGGGAGGACAGGCAGGGGGCCACTGGGGGGGAGTGGGTAGGAGGATTCTGAAATACTGCAAAGCACCCCTCCCCACGCAGGCGAGAGGAATTCCAGCGAGAACCTCCGGAGAGCCCACGGTAGGCTGAGGCTGCATTTCCCGGTACCCCTGAGCTCCGAATGCAGTCTGCCCAGGCACCACTTCCTCAGGCCCGGTAAAGCAGAGGGTCAGCGAAATAGAAGACCCCCAAGGAGACGGATCGGCACGGTAGCTGCAACAATGGACTCGAGCATAAAAACAGCAGCAGGTACCAGGCAGGGCCAGGCAGTGTTTTGTCCTGTTGCGCACTGTGTCACTGTGAGTCGGAACCACCTCACTGGCACCTAACAACAACAAAAGACAAGTTCTACAATGATGAAAAATGGACTTAGACCATGGTGAGGGAAGAAAGAGTTCCCAAATTGCTCTGAAGGGTGCACGAGGTGCTAGCACTGCTGCACAGCTTCCCAAGGGCAGTGCTTTGAAGGTGACTGCAGCGATGCTCAGCAGTGAGGTATGTGGCACCTTTTCTAGGATGAGTTCACCAACTTAATTCAGACCTCATACTGTGTATCAATTAAAATTATTTTTCCAAGACGTTGTAGTATGAAAACAGATTAAATGTAACACTAACGGTAAGAAGTAGAATGCAAACTTATGCATACAATCACAATAAGCAAAAAAAAAAAAGGTATGAGGATAAAGAAAATATACAAAAATAGAAGCTATTGCAAGACAATTTTACTACAAATGATTTTCTCATCCCTTTTCTGTATTTATAAACTTTCAATCGTGAGCATATGTTACCGGTACATTTTATAAGGACAGGAAAGAATTAGTTGGAAGTCTGAAGCAAGGCAATTTCTTAATCCCACCCAATGAGCTCTGCATTGCCCTGGGGATTTTCTGTCTTGATTTGCTTTCCCAGGAACCTGAAAATCTGTTTCTTCCGTGGGGTTCTATGTGGTTCCAGGACAAGAACTGACCCTTGTTCAGCTTTGTGCCCCTCAAAGTGCTCAGCATTTAACAAACACTCAATATGGTAGTTAAAGGATAGGAAAAAAAAATACAGTGAGTCAGGCTCCTTCCATGCCTAACAAGGTTTCCTTTTTTTGGTTTGGTAAGTCAGGGATGGTCTGGGAAAACAGGCATTCTTGTGCACGGCCTGAGAGAAGGCAGATTGACTCAACCTTTCTGGAGGACAATCTGGCCATCTATAGCAAAACAGAAATACATACACATTTTGATCCAGCCATTACACTGCTAGGAATTTATCTTCAAGTTATATTCGTACATATAAAAATGACATATGTACAAGGTCATTCACTGCAGCAATTGGCCAGGAAAACATAAATTTCCAGGAACAGGAGACCAGTTAGATAAATCATGAAACATTCATACCACAGAACACTAAACCACTATTAAAAAGGATGAGGAAAATCCTGTCTGCCCTTGGAGTGGAGAAGCTTCATGACATGCTGTTTAAGTGAAATCAGAAAAATGCAGAAAAATGTGTAGATGATACCACTGTTGGTACCTAAAAGGGGAAGAGAATAGATTATATATTTGCTAGCTGATTCACAACATATCTCTGTAAAGATAAATACACAATTAACAACCATTTTCTGTGAGAAGGGAAAGTCAGATGGCTAGAGAACAAAGGTGGAAAGGAGACTTTTCACTGTATGTACCTCTTTGATATCTTTGGAAATTTAAGCCATGTGAATACATTATTTCCTTTTTAAAAAATAAGAAACTTTTGTTGGTCACGGAAGGGTTCTGGGCCTTGACTGTGGCCAGGGCTGGACAAATGTACACATCTGTCAAAACTACTAAACTGTGTACTTTGGCAGGATAATGTACATAAGTTACACTCAAAAAAAGTACAAAAAAGTATATGGAGATACATATAAGTGTGTATGTATATGTATACATATACTGTATATAAAAAAGAAAACAAAACAAACCCAAGCCATCAAGTCAATTCCACTCATAGCAACCCTATAGGACAGAGTACAACTTTCCCATAGAGTTTCCAAGAAGTGCCTGGTGGAACCAAACTGCCAACCTTTCGGTTAGAAGACATAGAATTTACCCACTACACCGCCAGGGTTTCCATATTCAATATATGTATATGTGTACAATGATTTCTATTTGTGTTGTTATATGAAAAAAAAAGCATACACTAGAAACAGTCATCCAATATTAAAAGATTAAAGGATTGGCTAGAAAAATTGAAACATATATCCTCATAGGATAATATGTAAATATCAAAAATCACATTTTTATAGACAGTTTTTAATAACTTGATAAAAATACTAAAGCAGTAAAAATTAGTAGTACTGATGTTAATAATAACTACTATCAATAGACTATCTGGAAACCCTGGTGGCTTCAGTAGTTAAGTGTTATGTCTGCTAATCAAAACTGGCAGTTCAAATCCACCAGGAGCAGTTATGCTCCATCCTATAGGGTTGCTATGAGTCAGAACTAACTCAATGGCAGTCAGTTTGGTTTTGGTTTTTGGTATGGACTCTGTACCATTTACCATGTAGATATTTTACCAAAACCAAAGTCACTGCCATCAGGTTGATTCCCTCTCAATGATCCTGACTCACAGCAACCCTATAGGACAGAGGAGAACTGCCCCACAGAGTTTCCAAGGGATACATCTTTACGGAAACAGACTGCCTCGTCTTTCTCCCCAGAGTGGCTGTCAGGTTCAAAATGCCAACCTTGTGGTTAGCAACCAAGTGCTTTAACCACCACGCCACCAGGGCCCGTCTATTTCCACTAAACCTCAGCACTGTCCTATGAAGCAGGTAGAATTTATCCTCTTTTACCAACAAGTAAACAGATTCAAAGTGCCTAGAGTCAGCTAGCTATTAAGTGGGACAGTCACTGTACAAACCCACCTATTCTTAACCCAAGTCTATATTTGCTCTTTCCTTCCACATCTCCTTCATATTTAGAATAGAATCCCAATTATGTAAATACAGAAAAGCTACAACTTATCTGGCATTTAATAGTGTTAAGTGAGGGTGCTTACTTAATGCTTACAGGCATCCTCGACATGGGTAGCCCTGTTGAGCAGATGAAACTTAGAGCCTTAGGTCACTCGGCTCTTAGTGGCTGAGCCCGACCAGCCCAGCTTCCACGCACTTAATCACGAAGGTGCACCCTACCTCCCAAGACAAATGTAGTTCTTAGAGTCACAGCAGATTTGTCCCGAGGAGCACAGTTTAACAATCAACCCTTCAACTATAAGACACAGAAGGATGCTAACCAAGAGTGTGCATCTTGGCTGAAGTATATGCCTGAGAGTGACGAGCTCCTGTCCAGAGATGTGTGGAGACAGTGGAGGGGGACAGGAGCTGGCTGAATGGACACAGGAAGTCCAGAGTGGAAAGGAGGCAGTGTGCGGTCAAGGGATGGTTGGGCTAAGCGTGGCAAGAGTCTCAGAGAGGTGTGTGTGTTCTTCTGTCCAGCAAATTGACTTGGATTGTATACTTTCACTTAAAGCACAATAAAATACTAAAAGTAAAAGAAAGTTCAAGGCTTTATCAGCCATGTTTGGTCCCTCCAACCACCCTCATTTCTGAGGTCTACCTGGAACTCCCACTTTTCAACAGGTATAAGCCACTTTCTCATGCACACTACCCCAGCCTCATCTCTTCCCTGGAAGGACCAGCCCCCTGGGCAGGCCTGACTGAACACAGGTACCTTTTTCTCCTGTAGGACCAACTCTTCCGGGCCGTCCGGGTGCACCTTTTTCTCCCTTTTCTCCAGTGTCCCCTGTGGAAGAATTCACATAGGTTTAGGAACCAGCTCTGGTAAGCGCAGTCTCCAGGATTCCACTGTAAAACTAAAAACTAGAGAAACAATAAATGATCTAGGTTATTATCCTATCTGGACCACCAGCTACCTCTTGGCCTTTTTTCTCTTTCATCTGTCTGTGGTTCTTGACTCCCCGGAACTCTGACATCCTCTTCTCTCCTGGCCTCTGTGGCACAGTCCTGTGCAGGGTCCAGGCATCTGCATCTGAAACCTGTCTTGTCTCTTCCTGCCCCACCAACTTGACGAGCCCCAAGTTCTGTCCTTGAGACTCTCTTCTTCTCCTATTTTCTCCTTCCTTTCAATTACTTAAGTCTCTCGCCTAGTTTCATTGCCCTCTTCTGCTGGTTCCTCCACCCATCTGTGTTTCTGAGATCTACCTACGATAAGTCCCACTCTTCAAGAGGTAGAAGTCACTTCCTTGGCCAAATTACTCCATTCACATCTTCTCTGCCCTTCCCTACCACTTTTTTTTATGATATTTGATTGTGTTTTTGGTAAAACAATTACACAAGTTCCCGACCACTCTTCCAGAAGCTTGTGTAGCTGATATGTATTTGACAAAAAGCTAATTAATGACAAAGAGCTAATTAATCATAAAGAACTAATTAACAAAGCAGAAGATTGGATGAGAGATTGGTTCACAAAGTAGCACAGACAGAAGGAACTAGCAATTTTGTTTTGCTTTGAAGTTAAAAGTTGAGAGTGGGAGGAAAAACTATAAATTCCAGTATCTTACAGGAATCCCAAAAAGAGAGAGTAGACGTTTGAAGACTTAACAGCTGTGAAGATTTAATAGCTGTGAATTTTTCCCATACTAAGGAAAGACATGAAAGAACATTACAAAAGTGCCCACAGAGGGCCAAGCAGGAAAAGGAAGAGAAAAAAATAACTTAGACATGTCAGAGTGACATTTCAGAAGGTCAAGAATAAAGAGAAAATTCTATAAGCTACCCAAGAGAAAATAAATATCTTTAAAGACTGTATGTATGTGAACGAGAATCAGATTGGCTTATGCATTCTCCTTAGCAACACTGGGTACAAAAAATGAAACAAGGCAATAACTTCAACAAAAGAGACAAATAAAATAAGGACTCAGAAAAGTCCTCTCTGACGATGTGGCTTTTCAACCAAGACCTGCAGAATGAGCAGGATTTAGATGGGCACAGAGAATGGAGAGAAGAGGTTCTGAGCCAGGAGAACAACAGTGCAAAGATGAGATGGAGTGAGACCAGCACCTTAAAGGAGAATCACTGTAGCCGAGAACCGAGTGACAGAGCAAGAGCTGATGACATGAGGCTAGAACAGTAGATAGCACTTGGACTTGATGCCTAAGGACCATGGGGAGCCATCAGCAGCTTGATGTGAGGCAATAACATGATCCAGTCTACCCACAGAGGAAGAACACAGCAGATGAGCAGTCAGTATGCTGCAGCAATATAAACCAGATAAAAAGGTTGCCTTCAAGTTGATTCCAACTCCTAGTGACCCTGGAAGGAGAGGGCAGAGCTACTGCCTAGGATTCCAAGGAGTGGATGGCAGATTCGAATGGCTGACCTTTTGGTTAGCAGCCGTAGCTCTTAACCACTATACCACCACGGCTTCCCCACCGCAATAGGGCAGGCCAAGGATGACGCTGGCTGGAACTGAGGTACCAAGAAAGTTTCTTTCTTAGACACAGTCCAAAGCCAAGCCAAATTTGCTGCCACTGAGTCGATTCCAACTCATAGAGACCCTGTGAGACAGAGTAGAACTGCCCTATATGGTTTCCAAGGAGCACCTGGTGGGTCAGAACTTCCAGCCTTCTGGTTAGAAGATGGAGCACTTAACCGCCACGTCACCAGGGTTTCCCAGATCCACCATCACTACCTACATTAGGGTAACCTGCTTCCACAACTTCCATGGAACTGAAAGGTCTTCAGATACAGAGCGTGCATCTCATCCAGCTCCGGCTCTCGCACAACACCCAGGAGGCCTTAAACACACCAGGTGTCCCATCAAGACTCATGGAAAATCAATACAAAGCATATCTGCTAGTTTTTCTCTTATTAATTAAGATAATTCCTAAAGTTTATGAACTGCATCCATTTATTTTACTCAACTTCATCATCACATCAGCTGTGCAACACAGGCCACGTCCACGGTGCAGACAAAGACACAGATTCAGAGGACCAGACGGCTTACACAAGTTCGTACAGTGTATACAGCTGGCACTCCAGATTGATTCTCTGTGCCGTACCTTCCTAGTACATCAAAACCTTCAGAACAGTAAGACTAAACCAACCATAGCCATCAACTAACCAGCATTATTCTTTATCCTGCCTTTTTCTCCTTTTAAGACAGAAAGCAACAGGAACAATTCTGTCATGAAAAATACTGTTCCATCTCCACTTGCTTCTTTCTACACATCTCTCTCTAATAGAATATTTTTTCTTTTCCTTTTTAACTATAAAATATATGTAACAAAACATTTACCATTTTAACCACTTTTAATCGTATTTTCCCAGTTGTTTACACTAAGAATCCTAAGTCCCTGTGCAGTGCAGTGGATCACTTTTGTGTGACCTCTCTAGCCACAGTCTTGAACTCTCACCCAGGTGACAGGTAGGACCGCATGATATAGTACGTGTGGTCCACCAAAGGGATGCGGCAGTTTTGCTGTGCCACTTTTTGGCTTGTGGTGAACCACCTAAGAGTTGTGAGGGAGAAGATCCCAGAATTACCAATAAAGAACAGACAGGGGTTGAGACAGCATCTTTTAGACTAGGGATTCCTGTGCTGAGAAGCTTCTGGAACCAGGAGACAGAAACAGAGAGAGAGAGAGAGCTGCAAGGCTGAAGGCAGAGAGATCCTGCAACAGGCGCCTGGCAGCAGGAGATGGTGTGGTAGGCTTCTGGGTCTTGGAGACAGAAAGCTGAGTGCCTTTGGGCCACGGAGAGGCACGCCTGCGAGTGAGGCTGCGAAGAGGCTGTCCTGATGAACCACTGTATCCTAAGCATTACCGAGCCTGAGCTGTAGCTCTTTCTTCCCTAATAAACCCTGCAATCATAAGTGGTGTCTGTGAGTTCTGTGTGGCCTCTGCAATGAACTATCAAACGCAGCAGAGAAGTAGAGAGTGCCATAGGTGCGTAGGAGGGACGGCTAGTATCAGAGCTGGTAAAGATGACCAAGAGAGGGGACGTAGGTGACCCCTGCCTCATAGGAATCGCTGTCCTTGTGAAGTTAGAGACCAGCTGCTGCCCCTACACCATTTTACACCCTGAAATATCCCGAAACAGCACAAACACATTCAGTAGTGTCCTGCAAACTCTCCTGAGTAGGAAAGAGGCATAATAAATTGAAAACAAAAAGGTATTTTAAAAAGCAAGGCTTAAAATGAGTTTTCTTTATATTTGCTGGCTAATCAGAGCGTTCACTTAATCACAGTGCTCCCAAAGATCTGCTTAATGGACATTCACCCTATTAGCACAGAGCCAGGTGCATCTGAGCCAGCATGGGTGGTGGCTACCCAGAACTCACTGCTCTACGTGGAAGGGATCAAGTCCAGAACCTGGAGTCAGCAAACCTGGGTTCAAGTCCAAGTTTTCTACTGACTAGCCAGGCTACTTGAACTTCCCTAGTTTCCATTTCCTTGTCTTTGATGAAGAGCAAATGATGTTGTTATAAAACTTGTGTGACCTCTGTCCCCATTTTAATCACAAATTCTGGAGAAGCAGCACTCAAACGAGATTTTCCATGGCAGGTGTGCCTGCTGGTTCTGTCCTTTCTTACCTTTTCTTTACGGGTTCGCGCCAGTGTGCTTCTGAAGGCTCACCCACTGCCACATAGTGACCCCGTAAGATAGGGTAGAACTGCCCCATAGAGCTTCCAAGGAACGTCTGGCAGATGTGAACTGCCAACCATTAGGTTAGCAGCTGCGGCACTTAACCACTATGCTACCGGGGTGTCCTTTCTTCAGGCACTGTACCTAAACGGGTAGGGTTTGAAGTGCTCCTTGTCCACAATCTCAGAGGACATAATGCTCTATCGCCCTGTTGGTAATGAGTCTGGCCCGATATTTCTGTAAACCTCTTCACTCAAAAATTACATGTATTTTAGAATGCATGCCCAGGGAGTGCAACAGCACTTTTTCCACATCCTTTTCTTTATCAGGTATTGACTTGGGACTCATTTAATGCAGTTTTAATGAAAAATTATTTCTTTACCAAGAGAAGCTAACATTTCAACTGTTTAAACTCATTTTCAGACATTATTAAAACAGGGTTCTCTCCTCCCTGGAGGAAATAAGGAAAAGGTGGCAGTAGTTACTACTTGCTTTCCTCTCTGCAAATCACACAAAAATCTACGAGCAAAAAGCTTCTGGCTAGGTTGCATCTAGAGTCCTTCTTGACCCAACTAAGAAGGCCCATGTCAACTGTTTTAATACAGAACATGGGACACATTGGTGCTGTGACTATTATTATACCTCCTTCTATAAACTGAACAAGTCTGAGGAATCTTCATCTCTTGGGGCAGAACGGCCTAATCCTGTGTCCCCCAAAAATACGCACCAACTTGGTTAGGCCCTGATTCTCAGTATTAAGTGACTGTCCACAATTTTTCTCACCTGACGTAATTTTCCTATGTGCTATAAATGCTTTCTCGATGATGTTAATGAGGCACAGTTAGATGCAGTGAGTTACCTTAATGAGGTAGAACTCAACTACAGGATTAGGCTTTAAGCCAATCTCTTTGGAGAGACGAAAGAAGGAAGCCAGGCAGAAAGACAGGGGAACCTCAGGCCAAAAGGAAACGAGAGCCAGCGGAACAGAGTATCATTTGGACCTGAGGTTCCTGAGACGAGGCGCTCCTAGACCTGGGAGAGATAGGCGTCAAGGACCTTTCCCCAGAGCTGAGAGGGAAAGGCTTCTCCTGGAGCTGATGCCCTGAATTTGGACTTTTGGCATCCTTGACTGTGAAAGAATAGACTTCTCTTTGTTAAGGGCATTCACTAGTAGTAATTCTGTTACAGTAGCACCAAGAAACTAAGACGGGGTGTAAATGTCATAGCTCCACGGGACAGGGGGATGACAGAGAGACAAGACATGTCAGAGATCTTAGTGCAACTAGTCATTTTATAGAATAAACAAGCCCAGACAAGCAGAGTCATGTTTCAAAAGGGTTAAATTCCCAGAATACATGTGCTATTCAGATCACATTACTGGCTTTATCAACCTCATTTTAAGGGACAACAGCCGGTGATCCTTAAATGAACTTGACACAACATATAAAAATAAATATCCGCTTTCAGAATTTCCAACAGGCTTGCTAATACAAAGAAACGCTTTCCAGCCTACAACCAAATGCTTCCAACCATTAAGGAAAGACCGTTTTGGGGCTATCGAATTTAGCTGTTACTCTATCCAAATATAAAAGTGATTTATTATTATATTTGTAATAATAAATTTTAAAACAAGTACCAACATCCATCGCCTGACAGTGGCTGCCTGGAACATCACGTTGAGAAAGTTTCTGAAAACAGGTTTAGATTCAGTAGCAAAGGAATTACATCCCCAAGGGCACGCCGCTTACTTGCAGACCATCGCGACACTCCAGGTTCTCACTGTAAAGGAAACACTTAAACAGGCAAAGGGTGTCCCCCCTCTAGCGCTGACTCTGACCCTAGCAGGTCCATAATCAATATTCATCCAGTGGATCAATGGTGACAGCTTGTGTGTCTATTTCCTCTTTCAGGAGCCCTGACTTCTGATGTCAGCTGGATCCTGGCTGAAAGCAGAGAATACCAGGAAGGTGATTATCTGTGTTGTATTGATTATGAAAAAGTGTTCAACCGTGTGTTGAACAGACTGGGAATTCCAGAACACTGAACTGTGCTCATACATAGACCAAGATAAAGTCATTTGTTTAGAACAAGGGGATACTGGGTGGTTTAAAATCAGGAAGGCTGTGTGTCAGGGTTCTACGTTCTCATCACACTTACTTACTCTGTATACTGAACAAATACCCGATGATGTTGGGACTAGATGAAGAGCAACCTGGCACTAGAATTAGAGGAAGGCTCATTGACTACTTGCAATATGCAGATGACACAACCTTGGTTACTGAAAGAGAAAAGGGTATGAAGCATTTACTGGTGAAGATCAAAGACCACAGCCTTCAGTACAGATGATACCTCTACATAAAGGAAACAAAAATCCTCATAACTGGGCTAATGCTAATAAATGGAGAAAATACTGAACTTGTCAAGGATTTCATTTTACTTGGATCCATAATCAACGTCCAGGGAAGCAGTTGTCAAGAAGTCAAACAATACACTGCATGGGGCAAATCTGCCATGAAAGATCTCTTGAAAATGTTGACAAGCAAGGATGTCACTTTAAGGACAAGCATGCAAGCTGACCCAAGCCGTGATATTTTCAGTCACCTCACTGGCATGCCAAAGCTTCATGATGAATAAGGAAGATCGAAAAAGAATTGACATATTTGAATTATGGTATTAGCAAAGAATATCGGGTGTACTAGAGACTGCCAGAAAAACAGAAAATCTGTCTAGGAAGAATTACAACCAGAATGCTCCTTAGAAGGAAAGCTGGTGAGACTTTGCATCACATGCTTTGGACATATTCTCAGGAGGGACCACTTCCTGGAGAAGATGTTCATCAGGCTTGCTTGGTACAGTAAAGGGTCAGAGAGAAAGAGGAGGATGCCCAACAAGATGGGGCTGACACAGTGGCCGCTGCAACAGTGGACCCCAACCTGACAACGACTGGGAAGAGGGTGCAGGACCTGGCAGGGTTTCGTTCTGTTGCACACAGGGTCACTATGAGCTGGAACCAAAGCGACAGCACCTAACAACAGGGAGGACTGACGATGCGAACAGGAACGCACTGGGTTGCTACCCAAAGGTTGGTGGTTCAAATCCACCCAACCCCTCCACAGCAGAAAGACTCGGCAGCTTGCTTCCAGAGAGATTACAGCCAAGAAAAGCTGGTGGGGCCGTTCTTCTCTGTCACATGAGGTCACCGTGAGTCAGTTGACTCAACAGCACCTAACAACGTATCCCCTTGAGATTAGGAACTGTGTTTTGTTTATATTTTATATTTTTACATTTGCTTCTATTTTATATTAAGTAATGCAATTCCTGACACATATCCAACCCAACCCACTACCACAGACTTGGTTATGACTCATAACAACCATGTAGGACAGAGTAGAACTGCCCCATGGAGTTTCCAAGGAGTGCCTGGTGAATTCAAACTTCCAACCCCTTGGTTAGCAGCTGTAGCATTTAACCACTGTGCCATCAGGATTTCCACTAACTATGTAATTCCTGACACATATGTTATAATAAACCCTTTTAAAGTCTATAATTCCCTCCTGTAAACACCTCTAACCTGCTGCTCCTCATTAGGCACATGCCAGGTAAAGACTATTACCTATTTTTGTGGTCCAGTGCCCTGCCCAGTACATTTCTAGTGATTTTTAAGTCACCGGACCAGGAGCAGGGAAGGGAAACTGAGTCCATCATCTGCATACCCACGAGCTGAGTACTTGGCCTGAAGGTGGATTTGATGGAAGTAGCAGATAAAACATACCAGTCAGAAAATTAGTAACTGTTCCCTACATTTTTATTGAAAGAATGTGCAACAGCAATCTAAGGACTGAAAAATTCTTACATCTCCATGCTGGAGATTTCTCTACATGCTTTCTTGAGCACTGTATTGTTTCAGTTTCATGGTATCTCTGGAAATGTCGGTAAGACTGATATTATGACCCCAGCTATACGGATGAAGAGCTATTCCAGAAGAGTGACTGAGGTGAGCATTCATTCACCCAATAATCACAAGATGAGCAACAACTACGGGCCAGGCCCTAAACAAGATGCTCACCTAAGACCAAGTCCAGAGAAGAGCAAGCCAGGAACCCACAGAGTTGGGACATCTACTCGAGCGCTCTTTCTGCCAGCCCAGGCTGCTGGAAGTCAGCAGGTCCACTCTGAGGCTCCAGACAGAGGAGGTGTTGATTCAGAAGAAGGGATTGCGTATTTGATGACAATCTCTTTAGTTTGCGGTTGACAAAAGTTTTCATTTAACCTGAGTTTTTAATCGTTTGGAAGTCCCAGCCTTGCTTCTTCACCAGAGATTTCTCTTCCTCTCCACTCCCCACTGCTGCCCATTTCATCCATCAGAACAATAGAAGACTTTCTTTGAAATAAAGAAAGCTCCACCAGAAACCCTTGTGGTGTAGTGGTTGAGTGCTATGACTGCCAACCAGAAGGTCAGTGGTTCAAATCTGCCTGACGCCCCTAGGAGATTGTTCTACTCTGTCTAAAGGATTGCTGTGAGTCAGACTTGAGGGCAGTGGGGGTTTTTTGGTTTTCTCTATAGTAAGCATACTCACTATCACAAAGAGGGAACCTGTTGTTCCCTCTGTTTCTACTGCCAGAAGGAGACATCTATATTTTAAAAGCTTTAATAAACATATTAAGAAGTTTCACCAGAATCGTCCCTTTGATACCAACAGATGGGAATCTGTCCTATAAACATGTCTGCTACTTAAATGTAGGCATACGGAATGCAGGCACTGCAGTAACATGTATGTTTCTTGCTCACAACCTTTCAGAATTTCTCACAATGTTGTAATCACTCATTGTCACGAATTGAATTGGGTTCCCCAAAAAATATGTATAGCAGTTTGGCTGGTTCATGATTCCCAGCACTGTATAGTTGTCCTCGGTTTCCTGATTCTCCTGTGCTGTAAATCCTGGTCTCTGATGACAGTTAATAGGTAGTGGTTAATAGAGAATTAGGGGGGGACTGTAACATCCTTACTAAGGGAGTTTCCCTAGAGTGTGGTCTGCACCCCTTTTATCCCACCAGGAAGCCCTGGTAGCGCAGCAATTAAGTGCTCTGTCTGCTCACCAAAAGGTCAGCAGTTCAAATCCACCAGGTGCTCCTTGGAAGCTCTATGGAGCAGTTCTATTCTGTCCTATAGGGGCACTAGGAGACAGAATCAACTGGATGGCAGTGGGCTTGCTTTCTTTTGTTTTGTTTTCTGTTTTTTGGTTCTTTTTTATCCCACAAGAGACAAAATGAAAGGGAAGCAAGCAGACAGTTGGGGACCTCACACCACCAAGAAGCAGTGCCAAGAGCACAGTGTGTCCTTTGGAAAGGACCCAGGGTCCCTGCTCCCCAAAAGCTCCCACTTCAGGGGAAGACCGATGACAAGGACCTTCTCCCAGAGCCCACAGAGACTGACTTCCCCTGGAGGTGATGCCCTGAATTTGGACTTGTAGACTACTAGACTGTGACAGAATAAAATTTCTCTTTTTACAGCTATTCCCTTGTGGCATCTCTGTTGCAGCAGCACTAAAATGACTGACACTTATAAACATGTCTTCTTTCACCTGGTAAACTATTTACTCTTGGAAAGCAGGATCCAGGTCTGAGTCTCGTTTCCCATTGAAAACCCCAGTGCCAAAGAACTGCGGTCTCAGGGGTCATCTAAGTCAATTGGCATAACACAGGTCTTGAAGAAAACATTCTACACCCTACTTTCAGAGCATCTGGGGTCTTAAAAACTTGAGAGCAACCATCTACGACACATGTGCTGGTCCCTCTCAGTGCAGAGCAAAGGACAATGCAGAAAACCAAAGATGCAAGGGAAATACTAGCCCAAAGGATGGATGGACCACGTGAACCACAGCCTCCATCAGCCTGAGCCCAGAAGAAATAGAAGGTACCCAGCTGCCACCACCACTTGCTCTAACAGGGATCACAAGTGAGGATCCTGGACAGAGGGTGAGAAAAATATAGGACAAAATTCAAAGTCACACAAAAAGAGCAGATTTATTGGTCTGACAGACACTGGAGGAACTCCCGAGATGACGTCCTGGACGTCCTGCTGACTCAGAACTGAAGCCCCTCCTGCAGTCCACCTTCTAGCCAAAGATAAGACAAACTCATAAAACAGACAATAACTCACGTGAGGAACCTGCTTCTTGGTTTCATCAAATATAGGGGGAAATCCTGGTGGTGGAGTGGTTAAGTGCAATAGCTGCTAACCAAAAGGTCAGCGGTTCAAATCCACCAGGCACTCCTCGGAAAATGTTGGGGGCAGTTCTACTCTGTCCCATAGGGTCACCAGTATGTGAGACCAGATGAGTAACACCTGCCTAAGAGCCAAGACGAGAAGGCAGGAAGGGACGAGAAAACTGGACAAATGGACAGGAGAAACCTAGTGTAGAAATGGGGAGAGTGCTGACACATTTCAGGGACTGCCAACAACATCACAAACAATTTGTGTTATGTTTTTTAATGAGAAACTAAACAATGCTATAAGCTCTCGCCTAAAGCACAATAAAATGAAAAAGAGAAAGAAAAACCTGCTGCCATCAAGTCAATTCCAAGTCACAGTGACCCCAAAGGGCAGAGCTGAACTACCCTATAGGGCTTGCAAGACTGTAAATCAGCAGACTGCCACATCTTTCTCCTGTGGGACAGCTGACAGGTTTCAATCACCAACCTTTCGGTTAGCAGCTGAGCACTTAGCCACTGTACCAGAAGGCCTTCTTGATTAAGAGTTCAACCAAAAAGAAAAAAAAACAAACTACCTGCCGTTGAATTAATTCTGACTCACAGCAATCCTAGGAGACAGAGTACGACTTCCCCACAGGGTTTCCAAGGAGCACCTGATAGCTCTGAACTGCAGACCTCTCTGTTTATAGCTGTAGCTCTTAACTGCTACCCCACCAGAATTCCCAACTCATAGTTAAAAACCAAAACCCATGGCCATCAAGTCAATTCCAACTGGCAGCAGTCCTATAGGACAGAGCAGAACTACTCCATAGAGTTTCTGAGGAGCACCCAGTAGGTTCGAACTGTCAACCTTTTGGCTTGCAGTCACAGGTCTTCACCGCGGTGCCACCAGCATTTCTGACTCATTGTCAGGACCCTCTAAAGAACCCACATCACGTCTTGTTCATTGTAGGTGTTCAACAGATGCGTGTGACACTAAATTGTACACGGAGACATTGCTGATCTGGTATATATTCTCAACAACTATCAACAAAAAAATTGATTATGAATAAGGAAATAAATACAAAATAATAAGTGAGTGTAACATCCAGACAATTTTGCACGGACAATGCTTTAGGCTAGTAGTCTTAGTGACTTACCCCTAAACTTGTGCTGTTCATAAATCATTGATTAAAAAGAGATGCTGACATGCCCTGAGAGATGTGCCATATTATGAGAGAGGAAAGAAATCGAAGCCTGGTGGTGCAGTGGTTAAGAGCTCGGCTGCTACACAAAAGGCCGGTAGTTTGAATCCACCAGCTGCTCTTTGGACACCCTACACAGTCAGTCTTCTCTGTCCTTGAAGGTCACTAGGAGTTGGAATTGGCCCAATGCCATGGGTTTGGTCTTCGAGCAGGGCAGCAGGGCACAGAAATTGCAGGGATCAAGTCTCTGCAGAGAACTAAAAAGTAGAACAAGTCACTAAAATTCAAGATTTTGAAAAGTATCTGGCTCAGAAGTCCCTCGAGGCATGCTTGACAACACAGAGATATTTGAGAGGTTGTTTTAATTTTATTTTCTAATTGATACCTGTAAGGAAGGCAGGAAGGAACAGGAAAACTGGCCAGCAGGGAATCCAAGGCTGAAAAGGGAGAGTGTTGGCCTGTTGTGCAGTTGTCAGCCAGTGTCATAAAACATTATGTGTACTAACTGTTAAAGGAGAAACTTCTTTGTTCAGGAACCAACAAACCCAACCAAACCCTGTGTCCTCGAGCCAATTAGCGACCCTAGAGGTCAGAGTAGAACTGCCCCATAGAGTTTCCAAGAAGCACCTGGTGGATTTGAACTGTCGACCTTTCAGTTAGCAGACATACCACTTAACTGCTATGCCACCAGGGTTTCATTGTTCTGTAAACCTTCATCTGAAGTACAGTAAAAAGAAGTTAATACCAGTAAGTTATAGAAAATTTAGATTCCTATCCAGTGAACATTTTAAACACCTATAATTCTATGCCAAGAAATCCACATTCGTTAGCACTGTAACACATATACTTCCTTCTAGCTTTTTTGTGTAGACATAGAGATAGAGACGCACTGTTGTTCTTAGTGACCACAGGGTCAACTCAGACTCATACAGTGACCCCACATGTGCAGAGTAGAACTGCTCCATAGGGTTTTCAAGGATGCGCCCCCTGGGAAGCGGCTGGCCAGGCCTGTCTCCCAAGGTGCATGTGGATTTGAACCACCAATCTTTCCTCCAGTGGTCGAGCATTTAACCATCTGCACCACCTAGGGGCTCCTATAGATACAGACACAGGTATTTTTAAATACACCCAGGAATAGACTATTTTACTTTTGCAGTCCACTGTTTTAGTTTTAGAATATGTGAGTCTTTCCATAGCAATAAATACACACTGAAACTGTGTGTATGTGTGTGTGTGTGTTTTAACATTATCACTCAGTGTATTTTCCCAGATTATTGAAGATTTAGAATCAGGAGCTGTGCATTCAAGCCCTAAATAATTTTAGAAGCAGAACGCAAACAAGTGACCAGATCTAAGTAGTAACTACCAAAACCTACTAACATGCTGTGAGCACTGACAGCGTGACATGTTTTGAGCCATGCACTCTAAACACATTATCATAGTTTAATTCTCCCAACATCCTGTGAGGTGGGTATTATTTTGCCAGTTTTACAAATGAAGAAACTGAGCTTAGGGATGATGGAGAACTTTTTCCAAACCACCTGGCTTATAAAGGCGTAACCAGGATCGATTACATTTCAAAGCTTTCTTTCCACTGTCTGCATCACTTTATCAAGAAAACCACACCCACACCAAACTCACTGCCCACTTCAACTCACAGCAACTCTATAGGACTAACAGCAACCCTATAGGACAGAGCAGAACTCCCCCACAGGCTTCCAAGTTGCAGCTGGTGATGTCAACCACTGACCTTTTGGTTCAGCAGCTAAACTCTTAACCACTCTGCCACCAGAGAACAATCTGACAAATACGTAAAGTCATTCCAGCACCCTGAAAGCCAGCACACTGTGGGATGGTCCTAATACTGGAGACCCTGGTGGTGCAGCGGTGAAGCCCCTGCCTGCTAAACCAAAAGGTCAGCAGTGCAATCCTCCAGGCACTCCTCAGAAACTCTACAGAGCTGTTCTACTCTGCCCTATAGAGTTGTTACGGGTCAGAATCGACTCAACAGCACTGGACTGTTTTTTTTGTTTGTTTGTTTGTTTTGGTTACAGCGTTTTCACAAAAGGCACCGTCTGGCCATTTAGGCCCTGATGAACAGAGCCTGGTGATGCAGTGGTTAAGCACTTCGCTGCTAAGTGAAACATCAGTGGTTTCAACCAGGGATTGGAATCAGTTTGAACCAGTTCAGCCATAGCCATCAAAGCAAAACTAGAATACACCCACAGTTTTAAAATTTGGGTGGTCTGGAACCATAAGCAGAATGGGAAAGATTAAAGGTCAAAGACCCTGAATGGGTGACTCAGAGGAAGTGTAGTGCACTGTTTCAGGACCTGCTGTGTGAGATGTGATTACTGACAGGAGTGTGCAGAGTGACACACATTCAGAGCAGACCAGTGGGCAGTCCTCTTTGAGCAGAGCAAAGCTGTTTCAGACTCTGCACAAAATCCAATGGGCAAGAGATCTCGTTGCTATGCAACAAGTAAGCTGCTCCTGTTTGCTAAGAGGGAGATTTAGTTCTTAGCAGGGCTTCCACATGCAATTTTTCCCATTCCAGTTACAGTTCAGTTCACCCAAATGTTTAAAAATTCAGGTCTGTTCCTGTGTTGCTTCCTTGGCCATGACTAAACCAGAAAGAAACAGTTTGAAGTCCTGGTTTAAATCTGCTAGCTGCTCCACGGGAAAAAGATGTGGTAGCCTGCTTCTCTAAGGACTAAAACCAAAAAACCAAACCTATTGCCATCCAGTTGATTCCAACTCACAGCAACTGTAGAGAACGGAGTAGAACTGCCCCATAGCGTTTCCAAGGAGCAAAGGATTCAAACTGCTGACCTTTTGGTTGGCAGCCAACCCCTTCAACTACGAAGATTACAGTCTTCCTATAATGTCACTGTGAGTCGGAGCAGACTCAACAGCAATGGGTTTGGTGTTTCAGACACACAGGAAAGGATCCAGGGTGGCACACTAGTTAAGCACTCACCTGCTAAAGGAAAGGTTGGCAGTTTGAACCCGCCAGCAGCTCCATGAAAAAAGATGTGGCAGTTTGCCTCTGTAAATATTACAGCCTTAGGAACCATGTCAGGCAGCTCTACTCTTAGAATTTTCTGTAAGTTGGACTCAAAGGCAACAGTTCTGGGTTTGTTGGTTTTTTTGTTTAGTTAGCTAGGAGGCAACACAACCCAAATAGTCCATGTGGAGCTAGGAAAGAGGCAATGCTGAATTTTGGAATACAGAAAGTAAATGTATGCTGTCCTTCACATCCTCTGATGTTCATGTAAGTGCCTCTAAGTCACGGGGCAAGGGTTACAACCTTGACTGGGGTCAGTCTTGCCCCTTCCTTGCACCAAGGAGCAGGGCTAGTTTTGCTAGCTGGTGACCTGTGCGGTCACATGGGACCCCTTACTCAGAATGGCCCCCAGGTGGTTTCAGGCTCCACCATCACTACCCAGAAATCCTTCATTTCTGAACAAAGAGCCCCATAGTTTCATTTTGCTGTGGGACCCATCAATGCTGTAAGGGAGCCTGCTTAGCAGTCACAAAGTTTAGGAATCTATTGCCTTTGCTGATTTTCTTAAACCAAGATACCACTCCCAAAGCCTCAGCTACAACTTACTACCTTGGCTACTTTTATTCATATATCATTGTTAATCCCATATCTGCAGGACTCTTTCCACTTAGAAGTAAATTATAGACAGTGCAATAAGAAAAGTCAAAAATTTTAAGGAAAGCACAAAGAACTCTCAGGAACCAGCAGAGATGAAGCATATGCTTCAGAGCCACTCAATCTTAGACAAATTGCTTAATTTCTCTGAGCCTCAACATTTCTTTTCTGTATAATGGGTTTAAATTAGCTCATCTCATTGTCATGTGATGACCAGCAGAGACGGGTGAGTTGCAAGTAAATAGTTACCTTTAGAATTACATAATCGGAAAGTTTAGACATTAAGTAGTCCAAACTTTTGCTTTCATAAATAGGTAAACTGAGTCCCAAAGGGTTGAGGAGATTTGCCCAAGATCAGAGAGTTTGCCACAGAGCTAGAACTGAAACCCAAACTTCAGAGCCTTTTCTACAGAACTACACCAACAGTATACAAGCTGTTAAGCCAGGGAGAATAAGACATAGAGTAACCACAGTGTGTCTGCCACAGAAGGTGGTCCCATACCATGAGTGAGTGTCCCCCACTGTGCCTACGGCTGGTCGGGGCCCAACTGGCAAGCAAGGCACCCCGGAAGGTGCCCGGCTTGGAATCTAGGGAGGGGAGGGCCAGAAGCATTACCTTTCAGGCCTGGGACAAGAATCTGCATGGAGCAGGCCTCTTCGGCAGTCTGCTGAGGATAGCCAGATCGGAGCAGCAACAGGAAGGCGAGGCTAATGAGAGGGCCCAGGAAAGTCAGATCTCTCTTCATAATGAGCACTGGCAGGTCATTGACTCCTAAATAAAAGAAGGAACAAACAGTGACGGGAATTCTGCAAACTGCAAACAGCGATTGACAGTGTGCAGGGCTGCAGGCCTGGGCTCACAGCCCAACATCCTGTGGGACCGGTGAGACTGGGGGGCCGTGTGTGCATCCAGGGGGACCTCACCCGAGCTCTGGATCTCTACCACAGAGCCTTCGCACTACGGCTCACCTTTACGGGAGGTACCAAACCAAATCCACCGAAGTCAAGTCAATTCCGACTCGTGGTGACCCTATAGGACAGAGTAGAACTGCCCCATAGTTTCCAAGGAGCACCTGGTGGATATGAACTGCTGACCTTTTAGTCAGCAAACGTAGCACCTAACCCCTAGACCAGCAGGGTTTTCTACCAGAGGTAGCTTCCATCTAACTATTTTTTTCATACCTCTTAAACAGTGCTAGGCATTCACTGGTTCGTTCTGTCATTCCTTCCTGTATCTACTAATAAACCTTAACTGAGAAGCTTCCATCACCAGGCCCAGTGTGAGGAACAGCACATTAGTAAAACGCAGTGTCAGCTCTCATTCAGGAGACACATACTAAATGCTGTCTTAGTCATTTAGCGCTGCTATAACAGAAACACCACAGGCGAATGGTTTCAACAAAGAAACTTATTCCCTCACAGCCCAGTAGGCTACATGTCCACGTTCAGGGCCTTTGCTCCAGGGGACGGCTCCCTCTCTGTTGGCCTCCTCATCAATCTGCGCCAGAGCTATGAGCTTCTCTACACAAGGACCCTGAAGCCACAGGATGAGTTCTGCTCTTGGCACCTCTTCCTTGGTGGTATGGCATCCCCAACTCTCTGCTTGCTTCGTTTTCCTTTTATCTCTTCTAAGATAAAAGTTCACACCCCAAGGAAACTCCCTTTGCATTGGCTCTCAACCCACTGCTTCAAGTCAACTCCAACTCACAGCGACCCTACAGAACAGGATAGAACTGCCCCATAGAGTTTCCAAGGAGGGCCTGGCAGATTTGAACTGCTGACCCTTTGGTTCTGCAGACACAGCACTTAACCACTACGCCACCAGGGTTTCCCAGGTGTGAACTAAGTAGGAGTGTTATAGTCCCACCCCAATCCTTTCTAACACAGAATTACAATCACAAAATGAAGGAGAACTACACAGCAGTAGGAATCATGGCCTGAAGAACTTAGTACACACATTTGGGAGGAAAACCAAAAAACGACAACTCTGTCAAGTTAACTGCAACTTATAGGGACCTTATAAGACAGAGGAGAACTGTCCCATAGAGTTTCCAAGGAGCACCTGGTAGATAGATTTGAACTGCCAGCCTTTTGGTTAGCAGCTATAGTACTTGACCACTGTGCTACCACAGTTTCCATTGGGATGGTGGGGGGCGGTCACATAATTCAGTTCATGACAAATGCCTACTCTGTGTCAAGCACTGAAGTAGTCATCGGGAACACACCTGTGCACAAAACCAATATCCCTGTACTCAATGAGCTCACATTCTAATTTTTAGTACTGACAACTCCGACCCAGAGAGAAAAGAGATACGGCCCCGTGAAGTGGGTCTGGGAGCAGAGAAATGGGACATTTAATACAGAGCTATGGCAGGAAGAAGGGAATTTGGAAGGTGGTAGAGGAAATTTCTATAGGGAATGACCTAGGCACATAATAAACAAAAAAAAATCCTGACTACGGTCGAGTCAGTTAAGACTCACGGTGATCCCATCTGTTACGAGAGTACGACTGTCCTGTGGGGTTTTCTGCGCTGCTGTCTTCACAGAGGCAGCTGCCTGGCCATTCATCCGCGGTGCCACTAGTTGCGTTCCAGCCTCCACCCTTGAGGTTAATAAACAGCAAACCACCTGTACCGCCCGGGGACCAGGCACACAACAGGAGCTTCCTATTTAATGATTTAATTCAAAGACGAGAACTCATGACTACATGCCTGCATGTAAGTGCCCACAGAGGGTCATTCCCGATCTGGGCAAGGACTAGCCTACTGGCAATATCGTAACCCATTGGTGGTGGGCTTCAGAGATTAGAGGACAGCCAGACACAGGGCGCTGACAGTTTGGCAGGAGCCACATCCAGAGGACAAAGGACAATGGCCATGCCAAAGGGAGTTGGGGGAACAGGGGAGCCCCATCCCCTCCAGTAAGGTGGAACTGGGCATCTGCAAGGAGGCAAGCCCATTCAAGACCCTGGTGGTGTAGTGTTTAAGTCCTGGAGCTGCTAACCAAAAGGTCATCAGGTCAAATCTGCCAGGCACTATTCATAGATGTCTCCCACATGGGGCAGCTCTATTTGTCCTACAGGGTTGCTGTCAGTTCAGAACTAACTCAGCAGCAGTAGGATTTGTTTTGGGGTTGGGTTACTATATGTTTACAAGCCCTGGTGGCTTGGCTGCTAACCAAAAGGGCAGCAGTTCGAATCCACCAAGTGCTCCTTGGAAACCCTATGGGATAGTTCTACTCTGTCCTATAGCGTCACTAGGAGTCAGAATCAACTCGATGGTAATGAGCTGTTTTGGTTTTCACTCCATGCCCTGGTGGCACAGTAATGAAGAGTTTGGCTGCTAACCACAAGTCACCAGTTCAAATCCACCAGGTTCTCCTCAGAAACTCTGTGGGGAGTACTACTCTGTCTTACAGTGTTACTGTGAGTCAGAATCAGCTCAATGGCAAGGTTTGGGTTTCTACCACATGCTCTTGTGGCACAAATAATTAAGCACTCGACGGCTAACCAAAAGGTTGGCAGTTGGAATTCATCCACTGGCTTCATGGGAGAAAACCTGGCACCCTGCTTTCCATAAAGAGCAGCAGAGTCCTAAGCTAAGGAAATCCTCTGGGGCAGTTCTGCTGCATCACATGGGGTGGTCAGGAGGTGACAGCAACTTGCTGAGTGCCTAAGAGCAGCCACAGCCCTGCGCTTGGGGCGGGGCGGCACAGCCAGTTAGAGAGTGACTACTGGCTGAAACTTCGCCAGTTCAAACCCACTCAGAGTACCTTTGAAGAGATACCTGGTAATCTGCTTCTAAAAGCCCTGAAGACGCATGGAGCTGTTAACTCTGCCACGGGAGTCACCATGAGTTGGAATCTACTCCATGGCAAGTAGTTTTTGTTTTGTTTTTTCTGTGTGTGTGTGTGTGTGTGTGTGTGTGTGTGTTACATGCCAAACTCCATGGTGGTGCTCCAAATGATTCATGCACTCAGCTGCTAACCAAAATGCTAGGGGTCTGAGTCTGCCCAGGGGCATCCCCGAAGAGAGGCCTGGCAATCTGTGCCCCCAAAAATCAGCCACTGAAAACCTTACAGAGCACAGTTCTATTCTGACCCATAGGGGAAGCCATAAGTTGGACTCAGCAGCAACTGGTACCATATGCCAGGCCCCATTCCTGAACTAAAGAAAGAACCCGATCTCATGCAGTTCCTACTTCAGTTGAAAGAGACAAAACAAAACAAAGCCATTTAATGGCAGAGGGTAACAGGAGTTACTGTGATCAGAGTGAAGGACGCTACTGTATCAGGGGACCAGGGGGCTGATTACTGAAGTGGATGAGGACGCAATCCATGGGATGAACATCAGAGGGAACATTTTCAAGGAGACAATGACACACGCAGTACAGAAATCCTGAGGCTGGAGGGGACTGGGTGAGAGTGAGGAAGAGAAGCAGGCAGCAAAAGGAACCAAAGAACCGCAGGGTGGCCACTGTCCACTGGGCCTTGCAGGGCAGAGTAACAGCTTTGGGTCTTTTATGTTTCTAAATGAGATGGAGGACGGTGACCAGGGAAGTAAGCTTATAATAAAAGACCACCTGGCTCTTCTTTGACTTGGCTGGCTTGGCTCTTCTTTAGAGACTAGATTGCATGGAGATAAATGGAAGCCAGGGGACCAAAGCGAAGGTGACAGCAGTAACCTGGGAGAGGGTGACGGTGTGGACTGCCGTCACAGGGAGACAACAGCTTGGCCTGCTGGGTAGGGTGATGGGGATGAAACGAGGTGAGATGTGAGTCAGCTCTGGAACAGAGCTGGCAGGCTTTGCGGGTGGATCCGATGTGGAAAAGGAGAGGGAGCCAGTGAAGAGGACTGCCCGGCCTTGGCTGACCAATGAGAATGGTGTTGCCAGCTAACAAGATGAAAACACAGGGAGGCGAGGCACAGCGGTTCAGGGAGGATCAAGAGTTTGATGTTAGACATTAGGAGTCGGAGATGCCTGTGAGGCACCAGGTGGGCAAGGCCAGACGGTACCCGGCAACAGCCTGGCGCATTTGGGCATGAGCTTAAAAGGTTGAGGAACTGCTTCATTTTCTCACCACAAATTCTGGAGTAGGAGGCCCTCTCACACCCAGAATGAAGACATGTGAACTTTAAAAGAGGAAAGCAAAACACCACCATCAAGTTAGGTCCAACTCATAGCAACCCTATGGGTTAGAGTAGAACTGCCCCATACAGTTTCCTAGAAGCACCTGGTGGATTTGAACTGCTTACCTGTGGTTAGCAGAAGTAGCACTTAACCCACCACGACACGAGGGCTTCCACGGTAAATTTAGAGAAAGGCGGTCCGAGGAAGGGCATTTCCCAGTCAGTCAGCAGGTGGGCTCTATCAGCTCTGTACAGGCCCTGTATGAAACATGAGGGCCTAACCTCCTCACACACATGCTTATTTTCTGAACTGACATTGTAAAGGAAGGAGGATGTTTACCGGACTGGAGAAAAGAGCAGTTCCCATATAACACCCCACAGAGGTCAGCACGTTATCGACAGGGGGAAGACACCCAAAATGAAAGAAGTTAAGTCATTCGCCCAGCATTTACACAACTAGTAACTGGTGCAGACAGGACTGAAACTTAGGTCGTCTTCTTACCGGTGACTTCCGAATGCTCTTCAAACGTCACCTTTTGGGGCAGCAAAGTAAGGTCCCACCCAATTCCTTAAATCACTAGGTAGTAGGTGATACATGTGTGCGTGTGTTTGATGGGGAGAAAAGCCGTCCAGTACATACTGTGCATCAAATGTGGATACTTAATTCTCAAAACAACCTTGTAAAGTATTAAGATGCCTCAAAACAAAGAAAGAAAAGGAAGCAAAGAGAGGTTGAGTAATCGGTCCTCAAATCTCACAGCTGGACTCTCAAACCAGCTGTTTCCGACTTGAAATCCACCTTCTCAGGCTCTTTTCTCCTCTGACCACTCCATCCGCTCGCTTGTGTTGACACCAATAATCTATAATAATCAATAATCTGTAATAATAATCACAACAAGCACACTGTTGTTGAGCTGATTCCAATTCACAGCAACCCTACAGGACAGCGTACAACTGCCAACCTAGAGCTTCTAAGGAACCCCTGGAGGATTTGAACTCCCAAAGTAGCACTTAATCACCCTATGCCACCAGGATTTCCAAGAATCTAACAGTAAAAACAATTAACAAGGGAAGCACAGATTCACCCACCACTTAGGCCCCATCAGGCCAACTTTACTCCTTTCCTTCTTCCTTGGTCCCTCCTATTTAGGGTCTAAGCGTGCATAACTGGTACTAGAAATAAGTAACATGTGTACAATACTCTAAGCCAGGACACGCTCTCGAGCACTCAAGTGTCTGCCGCTTTGCAGAAGGAATACAGGAACAAACAAAAGCTCACCTCTCAGTAGAGATAGAAGTGGCTGCTATTCTTCTATGAGTTTTCTATGTTCCCAAAGCCCTCATGGAAACCCTGGTGGCATAGAGGCTAAGTGCTACATCTGCTAACCAAAATGTCAGCCGTTCAAGGCCACCAGGAGCTCCTTGGAAACTACAGGGTAGTTCTGCTCTGTCCTACAGTGTCGCTATGAATCAGATTCGACTTGGTGGTGGTGGCTTTAAAGTCCTGGTAGCATAGTGGTTAAAAGATTGGCAGCTAACCAAGAGGCTGGCCGTTCAAATCCACCAGAGCCACTCCTTGGAAACCCTACAGGGCAGCTATGCTCTGCCCTATGGGATCCCTGCGAGCAGGAATCAATTCAGTGGCAATGAGTTTTGGGGCTTAAGCGTCTGCCTTCATCATCCAGTGCTACTGTAGTGTGGATGACTTTAACAGAGAGAAATTTATTTTGTCACAACCCAGTAAGCTACAGGTCCAAATTCAGAGCATCAGCTCCAGAAGGAGGCTATCTCTGTTGGCTCTGGAGGACAGTCATCACCCTTCCCCTGGACTGGGGGCTTCGGAGGTGCAGGGTACCCAGGTCCAAAGGACATACTCTGCTTGCGTCACTACTTTTTTCCTGATAATACAAGGTTCCCAACTCTCTGCTTGCTTCCCTTTCCTTTATATCCCCAGAGATGGCCTCAAGGCACAATATAGTCTCCTACGTTCAGTCCTGCCCCACCAACACAACTGCCTCCGATCCTTACTTATTAACATCACAGAGGCAAGATGTACAATACATAGAAAAACCATGTAATATCTGGAATCATTGTCCAGCCAAATAGCTACACACATCTTTGGTGGGACACAATTCAATCCATGACAGAGTCCTTACCATTTCTAACATCCACACAGAGTTCCCATGGCCAGCTTCCCAGGCACAAGCCATGTGCCGCTACATGGGTCCACACTGAGGAGACCTCACCCTTGGTTGCTTGCTCCACTGTCACCATCTTGAAATCCCTCATTATCTTTTTAATAAGGAGCACTGCAGAGCAGGCAGCCAGCCCTAATTCTTCTACAGTGTTCTCAATTAGAAGGCACTTAGCCATGGCTTCAACAGCATGAATGTAGCCCAACCTGAATACTGTATAATGTTCTCAGACAGAAGGTATTTAGTCCCTGTTTTAGCAATGTCTATTTTGGTTCCTTCCATTATACAAAAACCCAAACAACCATACTTGTTGCTGTTGAGTCAATTCTGACTCATAGCAACCCTATAGAATGGAATAGAACTGAGCAGCACCTAGTTTCCAAAGGAGCACCTGGTGGATTCGAACTGCTGATCTTTTGATTAGCAGCCATAGCTCTTAACTATTACACCACCAGAATTACCTTCTATTATATGGTGATTGAAAATAATGAAGGACAAATATTGTATGAGACCCTTATGATAAGAACTCAAAAACAGACTTCTGCATAGAAGAAAAGACTTTTTGACGGCTGCAAGAAGTGGAGGGAGGGAGGGCGAGGGGGGGTAGGGTTTAGATTAGATGACAGAAATTTCGTTGGGTGAGATCGGTGAGAACCACACATTAGAAAGAAGAACAATATTAAGTGGACTTCAACGTAACTTGAGTACTACTCCCACCTTAATCCAACATTGCAAGGACAGAGTAGCTGGGGCGGGGGCATGGGAACCATGCTCTCAGGTCGAGGCCAATTGGCACAACTAGCATGTTGCTAAGAGGGCTCTCTGCACCCCACATTGGTGAGTGGCATCTGGGGTCTTAAAAGCTGCCAAGCTGCCATCTGAGGGTGCAGCAAATGGTCCCAACTCAGCAGGAACGGATGATCACCGAGGACCAAAATGACATAGGGGAAAGAGAACCCAGAGGACAGAGAGACCCACACAAGTGGGTGTCTACATCAACTTGGGACCAGAAAAACCGGATGGTGCCCGGCCACCACCAGTGATAGCCGCGATGGAGCTCACAAAGTTGAGTCTCACTGGCAACACAAGAATAAAAAGGGGCGCACCATGAGATCTCCACTAAAAGACCGCAATTGATGGTCCAGGGCGTTCAGGATTCCCCTGGGAGCATGGCCCCTGGCCCTGATGCTACCCCTGCCCATAAATCATAATGAAGGTCCACTCTTTGGACAGGAATGGATTGGACTTGGCAACGCAAAGTGACCACATCTTGGGTGCACTTTATGGCTCTATGCATCTATAGGATGTTGTCCAACTGACCTCTTACTGGAGGAAGGAGTGGGTGGAGACAAGGGGAAAGAAGATTGTTGGGAGGATGGGACACGTATGGAGCAGAGAGGAGGAGTGTGCTGCCACCGGGCAGAAAGAGCAGTGGAAGCTGCATGTAGGTGGGCATGCAAATTTATATGGGAATGTACATTTTCATTCAATCACAATTAAAAAAAAGGAAATAAAATAATGATAAACGCTCGTCCCACCTACCCTCATTGTCAGGCCTGCCTTTGCTTCTCGGTATTTGTTGAGTGCGCACTAGGCTTTGTTTGGTTTGGTTTGGTTTGGTTTGGTTTTTTGATGTCTTAGATATCAAAAGCTGAGGTGGAATTTTCTGTGTAAAAATCTTCCAGCAGGAGACCAACACACAGCTCAGAAACCGTTTGCTTCTTCTCACTCTGTGAAGACGAGCTGCAGTCTCCCAAGAAAAGGAGCAAACACAAGAGACTAAACTCAGGATTCTTCATTCACTCGCTCTCTGGTCCCTGCTCCCACTCATTGATCTGTCTGCTCGCCTGTTCACTTATTCAAACGTTTTACCGTCTCCTCTCCAGCTGCCAGGCCTTCTTGAAGCCCTGAAGATGCAGAACAAAGCGTAGTAGCCCCTGCCTTTGAGGGGGTCTCAGCCTCCTGGTCTGGGATCCACAGGTCATGCCAGCAGAAATCAGGGAAGGCAGGCGCGCAGGCGGGGTGGGGGGATCCCCGCATTCACTAAAGGGCTCTTTTCCCTAGACTTCCTGCTTTCTGACTGCCTTCTTTGAAGAGGAATTTGGCTTCATAAACGGAGATGCCAAAGCTGCCCCAGGACCTCTAAGGACAAAGCCTTATCTCCCGGCCTCCATCCAATGGAAGAAGCCCGTTTTACAAACGGGAGGCACAGGGATTACATCTGGAATTCCCTGCAGATACACGCTGTAGGAGTGACATAGGAGGGGCCACCAATGAGATTTAGCTGCCGAACAGAAAATTCCATGTTTTCGTTAAAAATTTACTGCAGGGCCAAGCATTTTAGGGACACTATAAATACGTTACCAACATGTAAATAACCCAAAAAAACCCACGGCCGTCCAGTTGGGTCCGAACACATAACCCCACTGTCGTCCAGTCGGGTCCGACTCACAGCAACCCTAGAGGGCAGAGTAGAACTACCCCACAGAGTTCCCAAGGAGCGCCTGGCGGATGTGAAGGGACACTATAAATGTGTTACCAACATATAAATAACCCCCAAAACCCCACTGTCGTCCAGTAGGGTCCAAAGATATAAATAGTGACATATAAATATGTTACCAAGAACCACATCCACGGCAGCATTAAGGAGTCTGTGTTACTGGCAAACTGACATCACATACACATACACATGCACACATATGTGCACACATGCACATATACATGCACTCTCACGTACATGCGCGCACACGCACACACACACCCATGCACACATGTACACACACATACGAACATGCACACACAAACACCCACTACTTTATTTCCTACAGCAACACCGTGCACTCTCCAGTGCCACCCCCCCATGGAACAGACCCCCACCCCAACAGCACAAATTATTCCTGTCGATTTCGCAAGACCACAGGGTAGGAAAAAAACTTTCCCTTGTTATCTGCCCCTAGCTTTATACAAACCATCACTTTGTTTTCCTATTTGGCCTAAGTGGTCAAAATATAACGACCATGACAGTGGGGAGTATCACTCTGCCTCCCTTCAGGTGGTGCTTCCTATCCAACCAAAAGGCCACTGTTGGAACACTGAAGGCTTGAAAGCATTATCTCCTCAGTCTGGACCCCGTAACCTCAGCCCTGACAACACAGTGGGTGCAGGCATCAAGGCAGAAGGCAGCTCTCCAACCCCGCTGTTTGCTTATCCAATTTTTTGGAGATAAGATGACCCCACCCCCATCTATATAAGAAAACCTTGTTTGAACTGAGAACATCGCTCCCTTGCTAGCGGCCTCCCTAAGCCCCATCCTCCCTTCACCTTCTATTTCCATTTCTGCATCTAAAACGCAGCTAACAGGCCCCTTTGTTCACAAAGCCTCACCTTCAGGCAGATAACATGCAACCCTGAAACTTTACACAGGACACTTAGCAATAACAGATGGGGTTCCGCAGCCACTCCTTCTGTTTGGGATCAGGAAACATTTTTTTTTTACCTTTCTGAGCCTCAGAAAACAAACCAAACTCATTGCCATTGAGTGGATTCTATCTCATAGTGACCCTAAAGGACAGGGCAGAATTGCCCCATACGGTTTCCACGGAGCACCTGTGGACTCCAACTGCCAGCCTGTTGGTTAGCAGCCCTAACTCCTAACCACTACACCATCGGGGTTCCCTCTGGGTCTCAGGTTCTTTAAGTTCTTTAAATGTCATGGAAACCCTGAAAGCTGAACTTCATCACCAAATCATTCTAATGAACATAAATACATCTCATCAATTGATCTCCAGGAATTTTCCACTCGCTTGCATTAATCACAGTCCTGTAATTCTGAAGACTGATTTACACGACAGATAAAATCTTCTGCCTGGATCTCAGAATAAATACTCATCTTTCACCCTTCGTGGCAGCTCCTCCTACGGCTCATGGAAACAACAGCTCTGTTCTCGGGATTGCCAAGTCACCAGGTGAAGTGGTGCCTACCTGACTGCGGCACACTAGGCGAAGGCGGCGTCCTGACCGTCGCCGGCCCCTGAGGACACTGCAGCCGGGAGCCTCATGGCGGCTATTTACGGAGGCTGACCTGCAGTCCACCACGCCAAGAGAAAGCGGCTCCTCGGGCTGTCAGATGGCCCAGCAAATCAGGCTGGACAGCTGCAGCGTTATCAGCAAACCGCTTCCTGTTTGAAATACATCAGCTGTCTTGCTGGTCAGCAGCGAAGGGAGAGTGTGGGAAAGCCGCAAACACCCGTGATGTCAGGGCTCTCTCTGCAAGATGCTCGGGACACTTGCCGAGTGCCCCTTTGACTCAAACCCAAATGCCCCATCGTCGCTCTTTGTTTCTCTTTTCTTTTTTTTTTGAAAAAAATAAAAGTACGATGAAAATTCAGAAAAAGAATAAAATATGAAGAATCATAAACTCATTCTATCAATTTTTTTTTTAAACCAAACCCACTGCTGCTGATCCTGACCCATCATCAGAATCATAGCGACCCTATAGGATAGACAGAACTGTCTCATGGTTTCCCAGGGGTGGCTGGTGGATTCAAACTGCCGATTTTTTGATTAGCAGTCCTGTCACTTAACCACTACAGCCCAGGCTCTCTGCTATCAAATTAAGCAAGAACACCAAACACCATCAAGTTGATTCTGACTCATAAGAACCCTATAGGACATAAAATCATGACCAAAAAGTTAGATACAAAGCTCAATTAAAATTTCCGAAGAAGAAGACATCAACAAGCCTAGATGGGTTCACTGGACAATGCCACCAAATGTTCCAAGGAGAATTAACATCAGCTCTGCCCACACAATCTCTTCCAGAAACATGAAGCATAAACACATCCCAGTTTATTTACGAAATCAGTATCACTCTAATACTAAAGAAAGCACAAAAAGTAAACCTATAGACCAATAAGAAACCAAAGCCACTACAGTTGAGTCGAGTCCATCTCATACTGACCCTACAGGACAGAATAGAACTACCCTACCACGTTTCAAAGGAGCACCCGGAGGATTTGAACTGCCCACTTTTTGGTTAGCAGACATAGCACTTAACTACTACACTACCAGGGTTTCCTATAAATAAATAGCCCTCATGAATACATACATAAAAATCTTTTAACAAAACATTAGGTCAAAAATGCTTTGGGGCAGTGTCTGACCTCCACTAATGTCAGAAAAGGGAAGGAGACTCAAGATCAACAGCCCAAGGCTGCTTTTCATGAGGCCGCGATCAGACCCACCTTCTCCCCGCTTCACCTTACCAGTTCTGACACCAACCATCCCTCCTCCCACAGCACTGTCTTCTGGGTCCATAAGTCATTGCAGTGGCTACACAGAGCTCACAGACCATACTCACAATCATGGGGCTTAGTAGGGAAGTGGAGACCCTGATGGTGTAGTGATAAGTGCTATGCCTACTAACCAAAAGGTTGATAGTTCTAATTCATTCAGGCACTCCTTGGAAACTCTACAAGGCAGTTCTACTCTGACCTCTAGGGTTGCTATAAGTGGGAACCAACATGACAGCAGTGGGTTTGGTTTTTGGTTGATTAAGGAAGTAATGACTACAATCCAGGCTCAACAACGCTCAGGATACCATCCTCTGTAAGAACAGCCTCTCCCCAGTCTCGCCCACAGGCACACCTCTTCCTGTCCCTCAGTCTCTGTCTGTCCAAAGACACTCAGCTTTCTCTCCCCACGGGCCAGGAAGCCCACCACGCCGCACCCTGCTGACGGGTCTCTGTTGCTTGGTCTCTCTCTCCTCGTTGTTGGAGGGTTCCTCCTCTCTGCTCTGAAATTGGCTCTCTTTTAAGGCAAAACTGGCCAATCTCCTTAGCAGTCCACAAGAACCCCATCACACAGTCACCCAGGTGGGAGTGTTACAGGACCATGGCTGGAAGGCCATACACAAAAGTGGTTAATCACACTGCAATTAGCAAATAAAATTCAACATTATATGCAAAGAGTTATACACTGTGACCAAGAAGGTTTTAATTCCAGGAATGTAAGGCTGGTTCCAAATTCAAAAAAAAAAAAAAAAAAATCGATGTAATCCACTATATTGGCAAGTAACAGAAATCACATGATCATATCTATTGATGCAGGAAAAAAAATATAGACAATATGGAACACTTAGAATTTTTTTTAAAAAAATTCTCAATAAGGAATAGGAAGGCTTCTTCAACCTGATGAACTCAATTAAAGTCTATTGCTATTATTTTTAATGGTTAAACCTTCAATGCTTACTTCCTAAAATCAGACTTCCTAAGAGTATCTGTTCATGTCACTCTTATCCAGCACAGTACTGAAAGTTCCACCAGTTTAATAAAGCATGAAAAGGAAATAAATCATGACCATTGCCACCAAGCCCATTTGGACTCATACTGACTCTACAAGACAGAGTAGAACTGCCCCATAGGATACCCAACAGGGGTGGTAGATCTGAACTGCCAACTTTTGGTTAACAGCCATAGTTCTTAACCACTGCACCATCAGAGCTCCTGAAGAGGAAATAAGAGGCTTGCAGCACGGTGGTTAAGAGCTCAGCTGCTAACCCAAAGGTCAGCGTTCAAATCCACCAGGTGCTCCTTGGAACCCTACTGGGCAGTTCTGCTCTGTCCTGTAGGTTCACTATGGGTCAAAATCAACTTAACAGCAATGGATGGGGTTTCATTTTTTTAAACTAAGTTCAAGGTTGGTGGTTTGAACCCTCGCAGTGTCCCTGAGAAAGAAAAGGCTGGCCGCCTATGTCTGTAAAAATTACAGTGAAGAAAATCCTAGGGAGCAGTTCTACTCTGTAACAGGTGGAGTTGTAATGAGCAGGAATGGACTCAGCCACAGGTTTGCTTTAGTTTTGCACATGGCAGTCACTGTAAATCCTGCATATTCAACTTAAATCTAAAGTAATACGACCCCAACTAACTTTCCCTTCTTAGTGTTGTCTCAAGTGGAATGATTTTGCCTCTCGAGGGCCATTTTACAATGCTCTGGGTTTTTTTTTTTTTTTTAATTGTGATTGAGTGAAAGTGTACAATCCAATTTAAATTTGCATGCCTATCTGCAGCTCTCCTTGCCTGATGACAGCACACTCCTCCTTTCTGTTCTATACATGTCATATCCTCTTAACAATTTCCTGTCCCCTCCCCTCCACCATCTCCACTCCCCTCTAGTAAAGAGGAAAGTAGGATGGCATCCTATAGATGCATAGAACCATAAAGTGCACACATAACGTGGTCACATTGTGTCTGGAAGCATTTTTAATCATCACAACTTGGAGGACGCTGCTGGCATGTAGTGAGTAGAGGCCAAAAATGCTACTAGACATTCCACAATACACAGGTCAGCCCCCCAACAACAGGAGTATCCGGCCACAACGTTCATCATACTGAGGTTGCAGACTTTTTAGCTGGGTCCCAAAGATGCCTGTGGTTACACCAGCACTGCTCCGCAGAACTGCGATGCAGAAAGGAGCAGCAGTCTTAACCAACTGTGGTTCATGCCTTACTTCTGTTATTCTACAAAAATACACGATCACAGAAACACAACACAAGGGCCCCTCCCAGAATCCTACAAAGTCCCCTGCAAGTGAGAGATCCTGAAACTGAACGCTGTTTTGCTTCGTGAAAAGTCCACACAGGTTTGTGGTAGAATGACTGCCTTCCACGACCAGGTCCCTTGTCAGTGCATCAAGCACACAGAGACTACTATCTGTGGAGATCTGTGTTACTATGATACTGAACATAGCAACCCTATAGGACAGAGCAGAACTGCCACATGGAGTTTCCAAAGAGCACCTGGTGGATTTGAACTCATGACCTTTTGCTTGCCAGTCATAGCACTTAACCGCTATGCCATCAAAGTTTTGAGGATCAGCTAGTCACTGAATGGAAATGCTGGTGGCGTAGCAGTTCAAATCCGCCAGGCACTCCTTGTAAAGCTCTGTGGGGCAGTTCTACTCTGCCTATAGGGTTGCTATGAGTTGGAATCAACTCGACGGCAATGGGTTTCAGTTAGTCACTCGCTAATTCAGTCCTCACAACCACTCCTGAGAGCAAGCCATTACCATCCCCATGTTAGAGTTCAAGAAAGAACTTCAGTGAAAAGAGAACTTGCCCAAAGTCACACATTTAGAGGGAAAACACCAGATTTGAGCCCAGACCTGTCACGCTACAAATCAAACCAAACTCGTTGCCACTGATTCTGACTCAGTGACCCTATATAACAGAGGAAAGATGCCCTGTTTTCAAGAAGCACCTGGTGGATTCAAACTGCTCTAACTCAACCACAATGCCACCCGCATTCTCAACAAGGAGACAGCTCACATCAGAGGAACCTGTTCAAATACAAACTTCCCTTCCTCACTGGCTTCCCTACCGCTGCCACACCACAGGTGTGGGATATCTTTCTGTTTTTGTGTTCTATGATACCAATGGCTTCTTTTTGAAAGTATCAATAACCCAAGGTTAATCTCAATTTCAAAACTAAATGTTGTCATGAGTGATTTCTTGCCTAGATTGGAAACAAGACCCATTTTTAGATTATAAGTCATATGTACACCTGTCTTGCAAATAAACACCAAAAATTCAGTAGAAACCATTATTTCTCAATCCAGAGTTTCCCTGATCTTTTCTTTTTCTTCATCTTGTCTCCCCTGACCTTCCACCCCTTAGATTTTTCTGAAGGCATCAGTGTCATGGCCACTGGGAACAAACTTTTCCTTCATGAACTCTGATCCTCTCTCTGTTAAACAGCCCGACCACGTTGAGCAGGGTCAGGACTAAAATCCAGCCTCCATCCCAATTATTTAGCATTCTCAGAGATAACTGAGAAATGTGGAGAGCAAGAGCCAGCTCCAAACACTTTCTTTCTAGATGGGAATTTTCACTGGAGGCCACATGGTCCATGTTGACATTTCTCTGACATTTTGTCCACAAGGACATTAACACCAGTCACCTCTCTTCCTCCCTATCCCTGTAAGACTTCATTTCTCAAGAGTTCCCTTAAAGCACAACACAATACTTACTAACAGCACATGCTTCGTTGTGTCCTCATGTAATTGTAACTCCATCTCTCTTAGAAACCCTGGTGGCAGAGTGGTTGAGAGCTATGGCTGCTAACCAAAAGACTTACAGTTCAAATCCACCAGACGCTCCTTGGAAACTTAACAGGGCAGTTCTGCTCTGTCCTACAGGGTCACTAGGACTCAGAATTGACTGGACGGCAATGGATTTAGGTTTTCTCTTAGGCTAGTCATTCGAACAGAACACAAACTGTGCAAGGACATAGGCTCAGCGCTATGGCACTTAAAACCTGGATGATATCGTCTATTGCATGACAGGAAACCTTGGTGGAGCCATGATTAAGCGCTATGGCTGCTAAACAAGAGGCCAGCAGCTCAAATCAGGTACTCCTTGCAAACTCTGTAGGACAGTTCTACTATCCTATAAGATCACCGTGAACTGGCATTGACTCAATGCCAATGAGTGATCTCTTAATTACATAAAAGCGCAGCACAGTGAAGAGTATTTCCCTTTGGACTTGACAATTGAGTTTATCAGCAAGGTGTGACTTGGAGATCTTAGCAGAGATCTTACCAGATGCTACAGTATCTGATGATATGCGCTCATCATATATCATTACATGACCTAACACCAGAGGTTCCCCAGGCTAAGTGTGTATCAGGATCATCCAGAAGACGTCGTAACTCAAAGACTGCCAGTGCCCTCCTCGAGCTGATTTCAGTAGGTTGAGAAGTGGGACCCATGCATTTTCAATTCTAACAAGTTCTCGGGTGATACTGGTGCTGCTGGAACAGGGACCCCACACTTTAAGAATGGGGTTCCGGTGGTGCAGTGGTTAAGAGCTCAGCTCCAAATGGTCAGCTGGTTAAGAGCTCAGCTCCAAAAGGTCAAAGCCACCAGCTGCCTTGGGAACCCAGAGAATCACGTAACTTTGGGACAACAGAAGGTCTTAGGAGTCTGTATCTCATTGTATCCCTAGAGAACTTACGTCAAAGGAACTTGAGACTTCAAGAACGCAACCAATGGAAAAGACGAATACAATTTAGAATTTTCTTCTTTGTTCCATTCTCCAACTCAAAAGTTAGACTTGGTCCTTCCTAGCTGGTCAGTCATTCCACTATCAGTGTGAGAATTCTCAGGATGACCACTACCATTCTTCTTGGAGTTTTAATGAGATTTCTCACTCATCACCACCTAAAAATTTCTGTTAACGATCTTAATTTTAAAGGGCAAATCTCATAATTGGTAAATACCAGAGCAGTTCATTAACAGTGCGGTTAATTAACAGTTGTACTTTTTGAGATTTCTCTTAGATTCTCTCATTTTAAAAAATTCCACGCTAAAACTTGCAAAAGCCAAGACACTGTCCAAGGGCAAACTAAAATATTTTCCACTAAAAGAAGAAACAGAAAAACATTAAGGCTATACTACAGAAAAATGTTAAGGCTATACCCTGTCCAAGGCAGAAAACCTGGGAGACCTACGAAAACAAGGCGTCCTATTTGTGTTCTGGCTCTCACAGGTTTCCCTGTGTAACTGACTTTAGTTTCAAGCAAAGAAAATCTAATTCAGTGAATATTTTTACTAAGTGCTAGGCATTACGTTAGGTACCTTTTTCACTTTGACAGGTGCTGAACTGTATTTGTTTAAATCCCTTATAATAAATGATTTTTTGAATTGGAGTAAATTTAGAATTGGGGTAATAGAACTTAGTGAGTCTTAATCCTTTCATTTCATAAACAAGAAAACTTGAGGTTCAGAGACAGGGCAGTTCCTCTACAGCTACAACTCAAATCCAGGGTCTCTTGACTCTTAATAACCTCCCTCAAATCGTAGGTTAAGACTACCTGTGCTCAAATTCATACACTGGACTGGTTGTCAAAATGATTTCAAGGTCATAATTGGAACGTCCCAGGTACTCCCAACTGGCACCATGCTCAAGAACACTACATGAGCAGAATGACTGTTTCTGGGGCATGCTGAATTCCATCACAAAATGATTAAAAACTGAAAAGCAGTAATTTGTTCCACCTTCAACAGGGGGGTTAGCTGCCTGGGTGAACAGTGAGAGGCACACCACCTCAAACAGCAGCCTCATTTATGTCTATTATTCCACAGCACCAACGTGGTTCTTCTACCTGTAGAGAACTGTGAGTGAAAACGTAACTGCGAGAGGCATTTACATTAAACTTGTTTGTCTCTCACTTGTTAGTGCTGCTGTTGATTGCATTAGGAACAATTCAAGTGACTTAAAGGAATTTCTAAAAGCTTATCCAGCAGTAACAGGAATCTTAGTAACCAGGTCTCTCTCTAGTCAATTGAAAAGTGTCTTATTTTCGTTAGACTAGTTCTTACTGGGAAAGCCTTACTGGTGTAGTGATTAAGTGCTAAGGCTACTAACCAAATCCACCAGGCACTCCTTGGGGACTCCACAGGGCAGTCTGCTCTGTCCTATAGGGTCATCAGGAGTCAGAATTGACTCAGTGACAATGAGTTTGGCTTTTTGAGTTCTTACTGGAGTGCTGTTGGTGCAGTGATTAAGAGTTACAGCTGCTAACCTGAAGGTCAGCAGTTTCAATCCACTGACTGCTCCCTGGAACCCCTACGGGGCAGCTCCACACTCTTCTGTCACATCCTATAGGATTGCTACGAGCTGGGATCAACACAATGGTAACAATGGGTTTGGTTTGTAGTTTTGGTCCTTGTATTCCATTGCTGCAAATTTTAATCAATATCAGTAGTCAAATACTTAAAAGATCTATAGCATTATACCTCCTAGTGCCTTGAAAAACTCAGTATTATATAATAAAACTTTTTAACTTTATATGCCTTTACCGGTTCTTTTATGATGATACTGTACAGAATCAGGGAGGAAAGACTGGATTGATATGCAACTAAAAGAGAACGGGAAGATTTGAAAACAATTACTTCCCATAGCAAATACATACACACGATTGCAATTTGGGGTCTAATATTTGTTCAGAAGGATCTTGTTTTGTTTCCAGAAATATTCTCCATATAGCTACCTTTTCTAACAGCAAGCTGCCTAAGGAAAACTGTTTGACATACCCTTTAGTGCACTGGCCCCCAGACAATGGTGTACATCTCATGAAATAAAACTGCTAAGCCTGTACCTCCAACCAGTGTTATTAACATTATGTGAAGTGCTATGGTGCTAAGTGTGTAGATTATGGAAGTACAGAAATTTTAATGCATTAAAAAAATACATCCTCTTGCTTATGAAGATACTCCTTTTATTGAATGCACTGTGATTAACTCATTAATTTTGAAAATGCTTAAAACTCTTGTGATACAACCCGAACTCAATGGTAGCCAATTCCAACTTCTAACAACCCTACAAGACAGAAGAGAACTGCCCCATACGGTTTTCCAAAGCTGTATGTAACCTTTAAGGCAGCAGACTGCCATATCTTTCTCCCATGGAACAGCTGGTGGGTACCAACTGCCTATCTTTTTTGGTAAGCAGCTGAGCACATCATTGTTGGGTCAACAGCTGGTTTGAAGTGTAGTTTGACACTTGATTTCAATGATAGCTAAAAAATTCCTAAATAACAATACAACGTCTAGGATTTGCTTTAAAAATCTCCAGCAGAAAAAGGTGGGTAAGAATAAATCTAACAAGATCAATAAAACACTGGTTATTGTTCAAACTATGATAGGTACACAGGTAATAACTTTTTGTGTATAGAACTGAAAAATGCACTAGGAAACATTAAAAATGGCACACAAAAATGAAGACACATTGTTTTACATCCCACTCAGCATTTTTACAAATCTACGCCACTTGGCTGGCTTGCTAAAAATAAGCCAAAATTCTCCCTGTTGCCTAGGTTATTTGTTCTTGCAGTTACTTAAAGGTACTTCCTGCTTTCTAACAAGTGGTTCAAAGCCAACTGAAGCTCTTTGTTACTCACTGGGCTGTTAGGGCCCATCGAGTCAGTCCCAGCTCAGTGACCGTTATAAACAACATAACGGAACACTGCCCCATCTTGTGCCATGTCCACCACCTTTTTATGCTTAAGCCCACTGTCGCAGTCCATGTGTCCATCCATCTTGTCTTCCTCTTTTTCGCTGACCCTCCGATTTACCAAGCATGATTTCCTTCTCCAGGGTCTGATCTTTCCTGACATGCCCGAAGTATGTGCAGTCTTGCCATCTTTGCTTCCAAGGAGCACTCGGGTTGTACTTCAAGAACAGGTGTTTGTTCTTTTGGCAGCCCATGGTGCATTCTTCTCCAACACCACAATCCAAAGGCATCAATTCTTCTGTCTAAATAATGAACTAGGCATTTTATTTCCAAGTTTTTATAGCATGCAGGTTTATCTTGCAGTGAACACATCACTTTTACCAATTAGACTCTGACAACGGCCTCTCCCAGTCACTATTTTAAAATGTTTTGCCTTAGTACAAATCAGTTTCAAAAAAGCGTTATTTCCTCATGTCATCTTAAAATCTCCTGTTTTCATGGAAACAGCTATTTTCACTTGATTTAGTCTACTGATACTACTGACAGTCACCTGGCATCATATTAAATCAAATTTCAGAATATTTTATAAGAAAAATGTATATTCTAGAACAATCTGATGTGTCATTTCCCAAACTAGTGAACCCATGATTTTAGCAAATCTCCAAATCAGCTTCCAGGTTTATGACCAGAGAAGGTGAGTTCATTATTCTAATCAAGCATTTTCTGAACAGTAAACATACACTGAGCTTTGTGACAAGACAGTAACAGGACCAGGAGCAGGAATCCCACCACACCTAAACTGCAAGGATGCTCAGGAAACAGACACAGCTTTACGCTAGGGGATCAAAGAGGCTCTCAAGCTTCACTGCACATCATGGACTGTATTAACACTCTGACACTTGAATGTTTCAAGTGTATTTAAGACCTAATAGGAATTTAAATAGTCAAAAACAAAACACTACTTTCTTGACAGATCTGCCTCTTATGATGAAAATCTTCCATCATATAATTTTCCAGGAGGTATCCTTGGCATGTTTGGGGTATTTCTGAAGCCTGACCTTTCCCAAAGAACAAGTCATTGTGAAGGCTTCTCAGGGCTAACAGTATCATCTTCCTAAATTCGAAGCACCATGCTGGGAGACATGAATGGGTTTAACATATTAACATTTTACCATGTACTTCAGTCAGTAAAGGGGACCCTGATGGCGTAGTGGTTAAATACATCTGAATTCACTGGCCACTCCTTGAGGAAACTCGACGGAGCAGTTCTACTATGTCCTATAGGGTCACTGTGAGTCGGCACAGACCAACGGCAGTGAAGTTCGGGGTTTTTTTTTGGTTCAGTCAATGAAACTATGGCCCAAAGGAAAACACTACAGATCCTTCAAAGTATGTATACATGCCCACATTACAGAAAACATGCACAATTCTACTATGCTCTGTTCTTGCCAGTCCAAGACCAAAGCCACTCCCCTCTGAGCACTCTTTGCCTGTAACCCACACCTCAGAGAACCTGTGTATTTCTTGGCTGAACCACGTGGAACTGCCAACACGGGACCACCGCTGGCCACTCGAGGATTAAACTTACTACATCACCAGCTAGACAAACACACCCCACATGCACCAAACACCCTGGCACAGCCACAGGCCCTCTGCTCCAAACTTCTGTGTTTTCCTGTCTTCCGTTGGCAAATCATCTCATGTCTGTGTTTTTGTAGGAGGCCACTGGTAACATACAAGCTCAGCACATTCACGTCTCTGGAATTTTGAAAAACATTCCTAAGACAGAATACTGTGAAGACTTCTTTATTTAGTCAGTTTTGTTTACAATTGAAACTCTGGGAATTCAAAATTAACATCCTTGCCCGTGAGTTTCTTATACACACCAGAAAAAGTTTCAACCTGAAAGAAAAGAAGTAACTAATCAGAAACTTTCAAATACACATACTAAACTTTAAATAAACACAAATCTTTTACAAAATTGTTCCTTGTATGGTTTTTCTCCCCAGCAAGTGGGTACTAAGAAGATAAAAGGAATACACGGGACCATGTCCTCATTAGTCTCAAGACAAGGGACAAGCTTGCTCTGTAACACCGTGGGACAGGATTCTATACCACCGTACTGAGGTGCTTTGTTTCTCTGCACCACAGACAGAGCCACTGAGTCACCCCATGGTTTTCCACATTGTTTTCCACCAAGCCTTACAGTAATAGGTCTTCCCAGATCCTATCACGCTCCCCAGCCCAGTCTCTTCATTTATCAAGGACAAAACTTAGACCACGGAATTGTTTCAGTGACATTTTTTGCTGACTTAAGACATACAGGCAATTTCCAAAGTATCTAATTTGTAAAAATGTCCTCAGTTTAAAACCTGACACTTTTAACCCTGGTGGCACGGTGATTAACTGCTAACGCTGCTAGTCAAAATGTCAGCAGTTCAAATCCACCAGGTGGTCTTTGAAAACTCAATGGGGCAGCTTTACTCTGCCCTATAGGGTCACCGTGAGTCAGAATCAACTCAGTGGGTTATATCTAACTTGATGGGCCATATGAGGCCCAACAACTAAGTCCACGAACTCAGTTGTTCTAAACACTGACATTAGCATCTAGTCTACCCTTCAAAGCAATTTTGGAACTCTTTAGGGAATGGCCATTGCCCACAGTGGCAAGTTCGCAAACTTAATGGTATAGTCATCTCTGAGTTTTCAGCCGGTAAATAAATAACTACTTTGGAACACCCTCCCTACTCACCTGATCTGGCCCCCCCAAACTTTTTTCTTTACCCAAAGATAAACGAAATATTGAAAGAAAGACATCTGGATGAGATTCAGGACATCAAGGATAATACAACAACTCTGATGGCCACTCCAGAAAAAAAAAAAGAGTTCCAAGGGTGGACTAGGTGCTAGCATCGGGGCACAGCCTCCCAAGGGGAACACTTCAAAGGTGACCACAGTGATGTTCAGCGATGTTCAGGAAAGAGGTATGTAGACTTCTTCTAGGATGAGTCAGCAAACTTACTGGCAGACCTCTGTGACCCAGATGAGTAGGTCTGCTGGCTAGCCATGTGCCTACACCGGAGAGACACATTTTACAGCATTCTACATTTACCTGGCTTCAACTTTCCTGCAACAAACAAGTGAGTCTGTTACCTTGTGTTCTACGTTGTTCTGCTGTGCTTTGTCCAAATGGACCTTAATGAGCCGGCTGCCATCCAGTTTCACACGGATTCTCTTGCCCACAATTTCACTTGGGAAGACCAAATCTTCAAGAATCGCGTCATGCACAGCTGTGAGGGTGCGGCTTAAAGAAACAATCACAAACGTAAGCCATCTACCACCACCCATCCGCTGGTGAGCCCCAGAAAGGCCCCTCTAGTTCAAAATGCAAACCGGCTAATTTCACTTACACTAACCTTTAGACAGACTGGTTACACGTAACCTATCACACCGAAATCTAATTCGAGTAGGCTAACAATCAGCTTATTCACTGATTTAAAACATCTAGACTGTTTGAAATTTGACACCGTATACATACACCAAGCCACGTAATTACCTCAGGAATCGGAGAGGAATGAGGACTTATTTCCACTTATGACTTCTCAACCAGTTTACTGTGATAAACCCTCACTCACCCAGCAAAAAGGAGTCCTGCTCATCTCCACACCTCACGTTCCTCCCAACGCTGTCAGTCAGCTCCCTAGAACACTAACGTGATCACGTGTTTTCCCTACCCAGTGCTCTCCTCGGCCTCCAAGGAACAAGTCCTTTCCACCTGGCTGACAGGTCCTCCTTGTGCTCTGAGGTGCAGCAACTGAGGACACTCCACCCCCAAAGAATGTGTTCTACCCCAGCTCTAGAAAGCGGCTCCCGCTGCCACATGAACCCCCAGTTCTTTACTTCCGTAGTCCTTTTCCCACATTGCACCCCATTCCCTCAGACACTTGTCTCCACACAGAGCCAAGCTTTCTGAAGACAAGCCTGGGTCCTTCTTAACACCTAATATTTACACACCACTGAAGAGTAACTGCCACTCTGAGCTCCCAGCACCTCAGAAGCATGGAT